>JALJVW010000196.1:15998608-17419517 GCA_024865655.1 Emberiza elegans | reverse complement strand
CCCAGTTTTAATGGAATTCTGCTCACCAGAGCTGATTGCAGGTGGTGTCCTGCTGAAAAGAAAACAAGTCTGTAGCACCCCAACACCAGGAGAAGCTGCGGCATCAGACATCCCTTCACATCAGACACCAGAGCATCCTCGGGAGAGGGAGCCACGGCAAATTCCAGATGCAGCAATTCCTCAGGCAGCACTGAGACACCACAGTCCAGCTGTGAGCCGGGGAAAAGCATCATTTCCCTCATTTCCCTCATTCCTCTGTGTGTATCAACATTCATTTCCATCAGTTATCTTTATACAGCCACACTTATATAAATATTTAGAAAAATACTGCTTGTATAAATTTTGCATGTATTTTATACTTCTCAGATACCTGAGCTGCTACCTCAGGAGATGCTGATAGAAAAATGGATGCCATAAAATACTTTAGATTTCCTATAATTTCACAGGTCATTTAATGTATACTTTGATTATTTTGTTCTAAAGAATACATGAGGAACCCCAGATGTAAATATTCACTTTAGGTAAGATCACAAATGCTTTTTTTGCTAGCTTTTCTAGCCAAGCTGCAAACAGAATTAGCTCCAAATTATATTTCTGAACGTGCTGAGTTTTCACTCCACAGGTAATACCAGAAGCAGGTTATTACTCTTTGCTATGTTTTGGTCAGACTGGTTGAATTCGCTGGGATTATTTTGCTTAGAAATGCAGAAAGAAATTTTTATTTTCTAATACCTCCTCTCAGAGAAATTCATGCTTTTCGTGCTTAAAATTATTACCAAAACATCTTGGCAGTAAACTGTCTGGACTGAAACAGTTCAGACAGGCATTATTCTGATAATTGTGATGCTGAACTTACTTACTTTGGGGTGTTAAACTTCCTCGGGGGAAAGTTTAATTCCAAAAGTTTAATTCCTTGGGAACTGATAAACAGGAGACTACACCACAGTAACTTTGAGTATTTTCAGGAGGACTCTTTGCTCTGTCACAGTGAAATGTACCTGCTAACGTGTTGCTTTAATGACTCTAATTAAGTGTATATTGATCTCTACATTGCCAAGTTATCTTCCTACCTACATGATGGCTGTAAAATTAAAAAACCATTGCAGCTCATTGCAAGTGGCAGCATCTGCTTTTAAAACAAAAGATTTCATGCTAAATGAGGGGTTGTGCCAATTACCATCCACTTTTTTGCTAGTTTTCTTTTTAAACATCTAGCTTGTCCCTTAACCACACCAACTTCTCCCCTGCAGATTTTAATTGATAGTTCCAGCCTCTAATTACCTGACTTCAGTAGAGTCCAGCAGGGCTGGACTTGTAATATCCTTTCAGTATTTGTTTTTAATTAGCCCAATTATTGGCAATTGACCTCCACTTAACAGCTTCTAAATCAGATGCAGTTGTTTCCCCTGTCGGGCTGATGGGGCCAGAAGCTGAGCGCCTTTTGTTGCCTCCCTCCCTCCCTCCTCACCCCTGGTCCCTGGGCAGGGGATGCTCCTCCTGCGCTCTCCCCATCCTCCCCCACAGCTCCAGGCTGGCCGGGAAAAGGCTCCAGCCCTTGTTAGGAGGTCTTTTCCCTTAACTCTCCCTGTCTGCCAATCGATTTGTCAGATCAGAGGCCACTCGTTTGTGAGAGCCCCCCTCTGACAGAGTTCAGCCGGGGTCAGCTGCCTCAGAAATCAGAGAGCTCAAGGAGAGGGCTCAGATTATTGCAGACAGGATTGCCTTTTAGAAAAGCTTCTGCCACATTTTTCTGCCCCTCTCCTCCCCACACTATTTGATTAATTAGAAAAGTTTGGAGAAAAAACCCAAACAAACACAAAAAATGGGTTAAAACCACAAAAAATGGGTTTATAAACAATGTATAAGAGCGCTGTAAGACTGGCAAGTGAAATCACACCAGTCTTCAACCAGCATAAACCTGGGAAAGAAAAAAGCCTTATCAATCTCTGCTGTAAGGTACCAGCACTGATAGATCGAAAGTCATATCATAAAGGACATCAAATTATTATATTAAGAACAGAAAGCCTGAACTGTATTAGCAGAGTTTGAATGTCTCATATTGAACAAACCAAATAACCCAAACATGAATAGTAAGATATATTTTAGGGCATACTAAACTATTCTACAAGTAAAGCCAAGTTCATTGTGTTTAAGCCCTGTGTTCTTGGCACCTGAGATTTCCAAGCTGTCAAAATCTTTGCATTTGTGTTTCTTCATATTGCCAGCCCTCTTTGAAAGCAGTCAGTAACACGATCACAGGAATTCAACAGATGTTCAGGAGAAAAAACACTTTATCCTAAATGAACAGGTATAAAGTAAGGCTTGACCTAAGACTTATTCATATTGATAAAATAATTTCCATTGAATCTGCTGGATTCTGACAAGAGCACAGAAGGCAGAGCATCGCATGGTCCTGATGTGATGCCCTGTTAGTTTACAAGAGCCACATCAGCCCTGACAAACCATCACTAGAAGACAGCGATTTTCCCCAAAATTCCCCTTTCAAGGAAGTTTCCTATCTGGAAATATTCCCCCCATTGTGTGGTGCTGCCGAGTCCTGCAGAGCTGCTCATTCTCAAGCCCCAGGCACACGTATCTGTGCTGAGCCCTGCAGGAACAGCTGCCTCTGGGGTGTCCCCAACCTCTCATCAGATGCCATTTCCTAATTTAGGACAAGCTGGCAAGCAGCCCGGCCCCTGTGCATCAGAGGGGAGCAAATGTCAGCTCACAGAGAAACAGGGGGCTCCGAGGAGCTGCTGGTTTGGAGAATTTGGGCAGCACAAAAGGGCAAAGTCCTTGGGAGCTGCTCAGAGCTGGGGTTTCACAGAGGTGACTGCAGAGCCTTTTCCATGAGATTCCCCCATCCTCTGTGAGGGGATGGGGTTTGTTCTGCTGAGCTGAGCCTCTCCCCATGGTCAGCTGGCATTTCCTGGGAAGCCCAGAGCACTGGGCTGGAACCAAAAGCAGTTAAAAGCAGCGCGAGAGGCTGCGTGCTCCACAGGAAAAAACAACTTTTCACCATCCTCCAACGACAGAGAGCAAAGGCAGCAGAAACTAAGGAGAGCAGGAATTCACAGGTCATTTAATGTATACCTCTGATTATTTTGTTCTAAAGAAAAAACCATTTGCAGCTCATTTGCAAGTGGCAGCATCTGCTTTTTAAAACAAAGATTTCGCGTGTGCTTTAAATGGGGGGTTGTGCCAATTACCATCCACTTTTTGCTAGTTTTTTCTTTTTAAACATCTATTGTCCCTATACACCAACTTCTCCCCTGCAGATTTTAATTGATGGTTCAGCCTCAGTTACCTGACTTGAGTAGAGTCCAACAGGGCTGGACTTGTAATATCTTTCAGTGTTGTTTTTAATTAGCCCAATTATTGGCAATTGACCTCCTTAACAGCTTCTAAATCCAGTGCAGTTGTTTCCCTGTCGGGCTGATGGGGCCAGAAGCTGAGCGCCTTTGTTGCCTCCCTCCCTCCCTCCTCACCTGGTCCCTGGGCAGGGATGCTCTCCCTGCGCTCTCCCCATCCTCCCCCACAGCTCCAAGGTATGGCCGGGAAAAGGCTCCAGCCCTTGTTAGGGAGGTCTTTTCCCTTAACTCTCCTGTTCTGTTAATGCTAGCTTTTCTAGCCAAGCTGCAAACAGAATTAGCTCAAATTATATTTCTGAACGTGCTGAGTTTTCACTCCACAGGTAATACCAGAAGCAGGTTATTACTCTTTGCTATGTTTTGGTCAGACTGGTTGAATTCGCTGGGATTATTTTGCTTAGAAATGCAGAAAGAAATTTTTATTTTCTAATACCTCCTCTCAGAGAAATTCATGCTTTTCGTGCTTAAAATTATTACCAAAACATCTTGGCAGTAAACTGTCTGGACTGAAACAGTTCAGACAGGCATTATTCTGATAATTGTGATGCTGAACTTACTTATTTTGGGGTGTTAAACTTCCTCGGGGGAAAGTTTAATTCCAAAAGTTTAATTCCTTGAGAACTGATAAACAGGAGACTACACCACAGTAACTTTGAGTATTTTCAGGAGGACTCTTTGCTCTGTCACAGTGAAATGTACCTGCTAACGTGTTGCTTTAATGACTCTAATTAAGTGTATATTGATCTCTACATTGCCAAGTTATCTTCCTACCTACATTATGGCTGTAAAATTAAAAAACCATTGCAGCTCATTGCAAATGGCAGCATCTGCTTTTAAAACAAAAGATTTCATGCTAAATGAGGGGTTGTGCCAATTACCATCCACTTTTTTGCTAGTTTTCTTTTTAAACATCTAGCTTGTCCCTTAACCACACCAACTTCTCCCCTGCAGATTTTAATTGATAGTTCCAGCCTCTAATTATCTGACTTCAGTAGAGTCCAGCAGGGCTGGACTTGTAATATCCTTTCAGTATTTGTTTTTAATTAGCCCAATTATTGGCAATTGACCTCCACTTAACAGCTTCTAAATCAGATGCAGTTGTTTCCCCTGTCGGGCTGATGGGGCCAGAAGCTGAGCGCCTCTTGTTGCCTCCCTCCCTCCCTCCTCACCCTGGTCCCTGGGCAGGGATGCTCCTCCTGCGCTCTCCCCATCCTCCCCACAGCTCCAGGCTGGCCGGGAAAAGGCTCCAGCCCTTGTTAGGGAGGTCTTTTCCCCTTAACTCTCCCTGTCTGCCAATCGATTTGTCAGATCAGAGGCCACTCGTTTGTGAGAGCCCCTCTGACAGAGTTCAGCCGGGGTCAGCTGCCTCAGAAATCAGAGAGCTCAAGGAGAGGGCTCAGATTATTGCAGACAGGATTGCCTTTTAGAAAAGCTTCTGCCACATTTTTCTACCCCTCTCCTCCCCACACTATTTGATTAATCAGAAAAGTTTGGAGAAAAAACCCAAACAAACACAAAAAATGGGTTAAAACCACAAAAAAAGGGTTTATAAACAATGTATAAGAGCACTGTAAGACTGGCAAGTGAAATCACACCAGTCTTCAACCAGCATAAACTTGGGAAAGAAAAAAGCCTTATCAATCTCTGCTGTAAGGTACCAGCACTGATAGATCTAAAGTTATATCATAAAGGACATCAAATTATTATATTAAGAACAGAAAGCCTGAACTGTATTAACAGAGTTTGAATGTCTCATATTCAACAAGCCAAATAACCCAAACATGAATAGTAAGATATATTTTAGGGCATACTAAACTATTCTACAAGTAAAGCCAAGTTCATTGTGTTTAAGCCCTGTGTTCTTGGCATCTGAGATTTCCAAGCTGTCAAAATCTTTGCATTTGTGTTTCTTCATATTGCCAGCCCTCTTTGAAAGCAGTCAGTAACACGATCACAGGAATTCAACAGATGTTCAGGAGAAAAAACACTTTATCCTAAATGAACAGGTATAAAGTAAGGCTTGACCTAAGACTTATTCATATTGATAAAATAATTTCCATTGAATCTGCTGGATTCTGACAAGAGCACAGAAGGCAGAGCATCGCATGGTCCTGATGTGATGCCCTGTTAGTTTACAAGAGCCACATCAGCCCTGACAAACCATCACTAGAAGACAGCGATTTTCTCCAAAATTCCCCTTTCAAGGAAGTTTCCTATCTGGAAATATTCCCCCCATTGTGTGGTGCTGCCGAGTCCTGCAGAGCTGCTCATTGTCAAGCCCCAGGCACACGTATCTGTGCTGAGCCCTGCAGGAACAGCTGCCTCTGGGGTGTCCCCAACCTCTCATCAGATGCCATTTCCTAATTTAGGACAAGCTGGCAAGCAGCCCGGCCCCTGTGCATCAGAGGGGAGCAAATGTCAGCTCACAGAGAAACAGGGGGCTCCGAGGAGCTGCTGGTTTGGAGAATTTGGGCAGCACAAAAGGGCAAAGTCCTTGGGAGCTGCTCAGAGCTGGGGGTTTCACAGAGGTGACTGCAGAGCCTTTTCCATGAGATTCCCCATCCTCTGTGAGGGGATGGGGTTTGTTCTGCTGAGCTGAGCCTCTCCCCATGGTCAGCTGGCATTTCCTGGGAAGCCCAGAGCACTGGGCTGGAACCAAAAGCAGTTAAAAGCAGCGCGAGAGGCTGCGTGCTCCACAGGAAAAACAACTTTTCACCATCCCTCCAACGACAGAGAGCAAAGGCAGCAGAAATCCAAGGAGAGCAGGGAATTCACAGGTCATTTAATGTATACCTCTGATTATTTTGTTCTAAAGAATAAATGAGGAGCCCCAGATATAAATATTCACTTTGGGTAAGATCACAAAAACCTTTTTTGTGAGACTTTTTTAACCAAGCTGCAAACAGAAGCAGCTCCAAGTTATATTTCTGGCCATGCTAAGTGAGAGTTTTCACTCCAGAGGTGATACCAGAAGCAGGCTATTACTTTTTGCTACTTTTATCCTAATCTTGACTTCTGAGGATAGACAAAATAGCTTAGGGACCAAAAGACGTGGATTGTTTCCACTGCAGACATCCCAACACACTTCAGACTCAGTGGGGTAAACTGCAAAAGGCAGAAGAAAGAAACATCCACATCCATTGAGATTTTACAATTAAAACAAACAAAGGCATAGGGACAATCTCAGACTGTGAAATTCTGCTGTTTAGACATATGTACTTTAAATACAACATACATAGCAACAAAAATATAATAGGAAAAATAAACATACTTTTAAGTAGCTACCGACTTAGTCATAAATAAAATAAATGTCCTAGTAGTCCTGGTATTTATAATAGTATTTATTATTATAAAATTCTTTATGATTTATTATGAAATCTTTATAATCATTATTATTATTATGTGATTCATTAGATTCTAACAATTTCTTACAAAGAACTAAAAAATAATCTGGTCTTCTACAGTGAAGTATTGCTGTGACCAATTTTTTACACAATGAAATGAAGAAAAAACAAAAGGGGGAAAAAATAGAAAAAACAAGGAGAGGTCAACTGGATCTTAAAATCATGAGAAAGCCATTTTGGCCCAGTTCCAATTGACAGAAACCTTCGTAGCCTTTATGCAGACACAAATTTTAAAGCTTTAACTTTTATTGCTCATTCATGCTTCCCAAATAGTGAAGATTTTACTAATTATATCCACTAAAAATGTATTACATGATATCTACCTTACAGAACAGGATGTAGGTATGCTCCAGTCTAATCTAAATATAGGTAAATATATATAAAATATATATATGTATATATCTCAAGGTACCATTTTAACTATAGGAGTGGAACTTTACAGGAACTTTAAGAGAAAAAGCAGTGAAAGGAGCTACTGTTATTCAGAGCTGAATGAAAGTGATCACTGAGGGTTTTATCAGTGGTTGGGTTTGCATCTGTGGGTTTTGCATTTTCACAAGGTTTTTTCCTCTCAAGGTGAAGTGGAGAAGCTGTTGTTAATTCCCTCAGCAAGGGGTGAGACTGGGAACAAATATTCAGGGAATTAAACGGGGGAGGAAAGAGTTTCTCCATTTTGCAAATGAAATTTTTATTAGTTGTTTCATCTGCTTCTAATTAAAAATGGGATCCAAATAAGTTGTGACATGGACTTTTTTGGGGGAATGTTCTAATTCACAAAAAAGAAATGTTGCCAGGAGCTACAAATGGCATGGTTTGTGTAAAGAAACATAGGGCCCAAAGGAAACAGCTAACACACCAAACTATTTCCAGCAGCTGGTAAATCTGTGCTATTCCACAGGCAAAGTACAGAATATCCCTATTCAAACAAAACAATTTATAGGCAAGCATATGAGTTGTTTGTTTCTTTTTAACTCAATTAACATGAAAATAGAACAATTAAATGTTTAAAATCCAGTGCATGCAAAATCAGGGTATTTCTGGGAAGAAAACACATCCATGACAAAATCAAAACCCTTTTTATTGCCTGAGCTGCTCATCTCTAAAACCAAGTCTTTCAGAAGAACAGGATTTCTCACCTTACTAAATTGATAACAGACCCAAATACCAGTGCAAATGAAGAGAACAAATAAAACTGATCTCACTCCTGCAAAGACCTATAAAGTCCTGCTGAGATAGGGCATTGAATTTTTTTAGAAATGGAACTCTAAGTAATCCATCTCAAAACATTTTTGGGAATACGCTAGAACACCTTAGTCAATTCTGTAAAGTGGGAATCCAACATAAAATCAGAGCAGTCTGTTCTCCTTAGAATGAAATAAATAGCATTTCTGTAACTCCTGGGGGAAAATAATAATTTGACTCATTCAGAGCACACATTTCTTGTATAATAATGCAAAAGAACAAGAAAAATAAAAAGCAACAATTTAGTCCAGTGGCTGTGAGCAGGGGAAAAGGTAGAGAAATAAGTGCCCACTTTCTGTTGACTTTTAATAGAAGAGTGCCTATTTCTACACATACCTTTGAAAAATTTTTTTCCTCCAGATAATTCACAAAATCATACTAAATCAGTTCTGAAATTGGAAATAAATGGCAGCAAAACTGTCTCAAACATTTAATCATAGAGCTGGTAAATGACAATATAGCCATCTCTCAGACAGTGGGAAATACAAAAATGGATACTCAACAACATTATTTTCAGGTCTGGATTCCAAAAAAAATGTGTATTTATTTTAAAAAGTTGATTCCTTTCCAGTGCACAGCTCAGATTAAATACCAGAGAAAACTCAAGAACTCAAAGGCCCTGTGAATGTATGAACAGCTTCACTGCCAGGCATAATTGTTTTCTGGTGCATAGCTGGCTGCCATTTAGCACATGCCCTGGTAGAAAAGGTCACTACTAGCAAAAATTAAATTCCTCACATCTTCCATTAAAGCAGCAGCCTTCATGCCAGCCAGCACAGCAACACAACAATGTATTAATACATTATTTTCTGAAGCAGGTTGCCTTCAGCTTCGCCACGCAGAGCTGTTCTCAAAATGGGACCATATTAATTAACCAGAGCATGAGTGACAAGAAAAACAACACCAGAATGAACAGGTTTAAGTTATTCCTGAAGATTAATCGACCATGCCTTTACTCAATTTCAGCAGTAGCTGATCAAGCAAACGTCAATTTATGAGGAAAGAGCCTGTTTGCCTTTGGAAATTTTGATGGGTTGAAATTAATTGTGATTTGGTACTGCAAAGTGTGACAAGTTTAGGAAGAGAGGTTATAGGTTCCCTAAAACAAAAGGTGAGCATTACCTCAGCTTATTGAGTGAAAATTCAGCAGTGGCTACAACTGTGGTGTTTAGACACCCATCACAAAGGTTTTGACACAGAGACAGATATAAAATATAAGGTTTTCATGAAAAAAATATTTGCTGAGGGATGGAAGGAAGTTTTAACCTCATTGAAGGGAGAAGTTATTTATTAAGCAGTCAAAAGGGATAGAGGGCTCCTGGTGAAACAAAGCAGCACTCACACATTTCCAGAAGGGAAACAACCTGTACTTTAGGACAGAGAAAGTCACTGTCTTGTCTCTGCAAGGACAGAGCTTGAAGGACTCAGGCATGAAAAATTAATTTTGCCTCTGCCCAAGCTTACCTGTAATTCTGTCCAGAACTTTGTTTTTTCTCAGTTAAGTTGCCATGCCTGTTTTTATGAAAACCTGGGTGTGCTGAAGCCATCATTTAAAAGCAGCAGGTCACTGTCTTTGCTGATGCACTGAGAAGGCTCCAGCCACATGCAGAATTTTTAGGTTTTGCCTCCCAGAGCATTCTGTTTGCTACAAGCCAGAGTTTAGCCTATATCACTGACACTTATCACTCCTGTCAGCACATAATTGATTGACTACATGATTATATCTCTAATATGGCTCTTAGATAATCCCAGGATTCAGTACAATCTCAGGGTCAAGGGCATATCTGTGCCCTTCTTCTCCACAAGACATGCAATAATCTTTTGAGACTCTTCTAAAAAGCAAACACAAAATAACTTCCTATAAAACCTGTGTAAGAAAGCTTTGAACTACCACAGTCCCACTTTTGGGTTTCCCTTCTCCTTAGTTTTCTGTGACCTTTTCTGAAGTCTTCCCAAATTCATTCTCGCTCCACGCTCCTGACACCATGTGATGCTCATCACTTTCCTTAATGACCAAACAGAGATGAGAAGAATAGCAATGTGCTTAATGTTCAGCAGGAATTTATAACTACACCATCAAGTCAGTCATGACCTTACAAATTTCCATCAGGAGCTCCCTGGGACTTGCAAAAGAATTCATATTCAAATACATTGTCTATTATGTTGTCTCCTTCAAATATTATGGTACCCTTGCTTGGCTGCTGAATTTTACTGTTATTTAAGCAGCAAGTTAAAGACTACAATGTTCAATATTGACTCAAAACAGAAGACTAAAGCACTAAGCATTAGTACTGCTGTTTTTTGTGGATGCAGTTTAGTAACACCACTGCCTTCAGCACTATATCACAGTTGTATTATTGGATAAGGCATTTCCATATGACGGAGACTCTCAGTTGCTTCAAGGTACAACATAGGTGAATATGACAATGGCCTTCTCTTTTCTTTATGTCTGAGCAGAAGAATCTGGGACAAAGCAGAGCAATCCTTAGTCCCTCAGCATCAGGAGACAGCCAAAGAACAGCTCATTTCAGTCTCAGGATCGTCCACACCCCTCTTCCCATGTCAGCAGAACAGCTCCTCTAAGTCAGGGAGTCAGACTTAGCTACCCAAACAGCAGCAATGAGTCCCATTTCCCTTCCTTTCTTCTCTTGAAAAATCCCATTAACATACAGCTCTGAACATCAGCCACTCTGTGTACGATGCCTGGCAGGTTTGCTGAGTTTATCAATTAAATCTAGCTGCAAACAAAAAGTTGTGGCCTATGAACAGATAAACGCAATCTCAATAGCTTATTGCTGTAATGAAAGTGGAGCAATTCTAAAAACAACATCTACCAAAAAAAAAAAAAAAAAAAAAAAAAAAAAAAAATAAAAAGGCAAGGAAAACCAGGTGCAGCTGTTCCAGGTCTCATTTCTCTCTTCCTCCTTTAAATCTCTTAAATCATTTCACCTGCCCAAAAGCATAGCAGGCTGACCAGTATTCCACCACTTCCCATTGCCTAATTGGTTTGTTTTAATATCCATCCTCCAGAGGAAGATCCCAGCTCTTCCAACCAATTTAGCTGCCATGCTGTGTGCTGGAGGGGCTGAACCCTTTTTGTCCTTTGCCCTGGGTGACCTTGTGCATACAGCTCAACTTGAAACCTTTTCCCTCCTAAGGCTTTCGGGGCACTTCCTTCATTAAAATGCATCAGACCTCCTTCCTCCCAGGGAGCAGCAGCCTTTTTTTTGCTTTTCCTTACTTATGAGTCATCATGAGCAAAATTCCTGCTGTCTCCACCAGCAGCCAGAGGTGTGTCCTCTCTGCGCACCACTCCAGGGGGACAGGCAGGTGCTGTGAGGCAATGGCAAATGGACATTCCCCAATCCCCCCACCGTGATAAGGGGTGTGGGAAATGGATTTGTAGAGAATTTTTAGGGTTTGGTAGAAGGTTTATACAGCATACTGTGTTTGTATGTAAACTTTGAGATAAGAAAGGTTGATTTAGAAATGTTATAGAATAGGATAAATATTGTTGAGAGAGAAATAGAGTTTAAAAAAGTTTTAAAAGATGGCTTTATAAATAAGACTAGATATTTTAGAGAAATAGAACTGTGAAAGATGTATTGTAGTAGGAATTAAAAAGGGTAGTTTTAGATTATTAGCTTTAAAGTATCTATAATATGGTGTAGTAAAAAGCTGATGAGTCAAGAAATATTTATTGTGTATTGTAATTTGGAAATAGTTGGCTTCTGATTGTGATAGACATCTTTCATAGTTCTATTTCTCTAAAATATCTAGCCTTATTTATAAAGCCATCTTTTAAAACTTTTTTAAACTCTATTTGTCTCTCAACAATATTTATCCTATTCTATAACATTTCTAAATCAACCTTTCTTATCTCAAAGTTTGCATAGAAATACATACTGTATAAACCTTCTATCAAATCCTAAAAACTCTCTACAAATCCACTTCCCACAAAGGAGGCTGCATGGGTCTTGGGTGTTTCTTCCTCTCCATGCTGTACCTTCAGAGAGTTTTATGGTATTTGCTCAGGAAGGAATCCTGCTGCGAGTGAGCTGCTATTCGGCATGGATAGTTAAACAGAGCTCCTTCCATGTGAGCGGAGTGGCCTCCCCTGAGCCCATCCTGGCAGAGAGGAGATGATGAAATCCAAGGCAGCACAGGCAGGGTTCCCTCAGCCGAGGGCAGCGCATCACACACGGTCAGGGTGACCAAAATGTGTCCCCAGGGAAGTGCCACACTCAGTGCAGAGTGTCCCTGTGTCTGCCAGGGGAACTGACTGTCCCCAGGTACCTGTGACAGCCTCTGCCAGGCCTGACCCTGCACGTGACAAGGTTTTATTCCAGCCCTCCAGAGCTTGCTGGGAGGGTGAAATGCACCCCAGGAACTTTCCAGCTCCTCTCGGACTGGAGACAATGGGGCTGTGACTGCTACAGACTCACTTATTCACTAAGGTTTATTAACAACTGCTCTCTATTCTATTAAGATGAAAAGTAGGTATTTTTGCCAGCTGAAACTGGTTTAAAAAAATAAAGCATACCCAAACACCATGCCTCCATCACCCATCTCCCTATCCCATATCAATTAATCTTTTATATTTAGCTTTTCAAATTTAAGATCTTTCTGACATTTTGGGGGCTCATTAGGCATTCCCATCTCAAATACCTGTCCTGTTACCTGTTTCTCCTTAGACAGTTTACAATAGGAGAGAGAGTTTCCCTTGAAACTACTATTCAATTACACCTTGAATTACAATATCTGTTCCTAGTATTCTGCAATAAAATTCTCTGTGTGTGGTCTGCAGGGTCCAGACAACTTCTACCAGGATTTTGTTACAAATATACATAAGACAAAATGGTTTCCCTATTACCAGGCAAAAGGACACCCATCTTCCCCACTCTGTGTCCTTTGGATGCTCTGTTTGCCATGATAATGTACTCCTGCCTCAGGCATTTTCCCTTCTTGTCCCAAATCATTTGAACAGGATAATGGGAAGTTTATAAATGTCTTCTGTCATAATAACCCATGATTAAACATTTATTTTAGCCACAGGACATAAAAAGACCCCCCCAGAACAATGAAACCTTTTCCTCACCAATCTGTAGAGCCTAAAGTTTTGCAACACAAACAAAAAACAAAGTACAGAAAGTGTTGTCTTTGCTGGGTGATATTTAGTGCTGGGGAACCTCTTTGGGGTATGCCAAATATCCCATCAGCTTTCTGCCACTATATCATTACTCCTCTATAATAAACCACCCCCATTGATATACTCCAGCCTTTCAAGAGAAAATGTACTGTATTACAGAAAAGACTCACCTATCAAAAAATTTACAGTGAACACAAATCTTCCTCCTCAAAATATCACTCTTCAGAATCCTCTCTATTAATTCAATCTAGGAGTAAAGAAGACAATCCTAACAAGTGTCCTTTTTCATGACAGAGATAATTCAGGATTGTTATCAAGAGACTTGATGTTTCATTAATGGTCATTAATGAGGTTTTTTAAACTGCAGTATCATTGTATAAAAAAGATTTTATGGAAGATAATCAGGTAATAAATATATCATCCCTTCCATTATTTCATCTTTACAGGAAAGCAGTTTGGTCGTTCTGGCAAATGGATTTTGTTAGGAAATTTCTGGTGCCCACAAAGTTGTTGCTCAAAACAATCCAAGTGGAAGAAAATTATTTCATTTCAAGAAACAAGAAGAAAGAATCTTGCTAGAGCAACTGCCCTATTGTTGTCTGGGATACCCTCTTGCAGGCTTTACTTTGAAGTGTGAGTGTCAACAATTGAAATGTGGGGTTTGCCACTCACACTGTGGGACTCGCACTGAGGATTCACAAGAAGAAGGATGGGAGATCACAGAGCATCAGTCACAAAATGCCTAAAATTATGTAAGGCAGGTTACACTGAGGCAACTGCATGGAATTTTTTTTCCATACCATTAGGGCTATCCATCCAAAAAGCAGCAGGAAAGAACCAAAGCAACCAAAAGGAAGGAATCAAAAAGTTCACAGAACTTCAAAACTTTCTCAGCAGTGCAGATGCATCCTCACAGTAAGCACAGAGCAAGTGAAAGGTGTGAAGGGGCTCAGTGGGGTGCAGAGGGAAGACTGAAGGGAAAAGGTTGGTATAGTGGTCCTCATTATCCAGAGGAACCCCTGTAGCCTCTTCTAGTCCAAATTCCTCCTCAAGGATCCACTGCAGCTGCCTCTACCTCCTCCTCACCTTCCAAATTCCCCTGGCCTGGTTATGGAAAAATTGTGGTTATAAATCTGGGAAAAGGGATCACTTAATCAAGTTCTGACACTTGGAATGATGCTGACTTAAAAGTATTCAGCAAGATAATCTTTATCATGTTCCTGAAGGAAAAAAAGTTTCAAGATTTTAGCATCAAATAACACAGAATATGTTTTGACTTTCAGTGGACATTAAAAATTACAAAGACATAACTGGAACCACGGTTTTAATTTTTTTCCAGAAATTTTTCATTTGAAATATCACATTTGTCCTTTTTCTAACAGGAGAAGTGTCCAAAAATGCCAGATTTTTGATCTCATTTTGCTTCAAACACTCTTTATAGACATTGGAGAAAGGACACAAGGATGGCAGATTAAAAGAACTTAGGTCCTCCCTTAGGGCCTGCCAAAATATTAGTGAGCATCCACTGATTCAAGCTCAGAAAGGGGTAATTTTAAAATTATCAAAACTGATTAAGTTCCACTGTTCCACCTTCAAACAGCCTCAACCAGTTTTCATTGTATTTCTCATTGTACCAGCAGTTTCCATCAATGAATATCATCCACTTTGCACGTTTTAATTGAGCCTCAACACACATTTGAGGAGAGTGAAATTCCTTATTCTGACAGGGCAAGCAGGAAAATTAAAATACAACCACCGATTTGGCCATTTCCTGCACAGTCCTGGGGCTGTGCCAAGCAGCTCTGCCAGCCAGGAAACGCAGCTGAGTTCTCCACCTGCTGGCACTGGGAAATGCCTACCATTATCACAGGGAGCATAAAACTCCTCTTCCTGCTTGCATCATTCCAGAAGTTTTTCTAACTCTTCCTAAATCAGGTGAAACAACTGCAATTAGGTATGAAACTCCTGAAGGGGAAAAGAAAAAGCAAACCCCAGTAGCAGCATATTAAATTTTGTCATTAAAGAAATTTGAATTTAGGTGTGACTGAACCACCACACACATGCCACATTATCACCTAAGTCCTTTCACAAAGTCTGCTTTTACAGGGATTTTTTCTATCACTGAGCAGCAGTTTTACAGTGTTCTTGACTTCATGGCACTGCAAACAAATCGAGTTTCTGCACCTTAACAGTGAAGGGGTGTTGATCCAGCGATGTATTACTGAAAATGTGCAGCCTGCTCAGGGAGTCAACCTGTGCTTTTTAAATTAGGGTTTTTTCAGCTTGTAGAGATTGACAGTATTGACACCTCATAACTGAGGGTAGGCTGGGTGTATTTTGCTAACAAAATGAATTTTACTTTCAAAATCAATGCTGTGGGGTAGGTTGAGCCTGAGGCATCCTGTCACCTTCTCCTGTGCCCTACGTTAATGCCTCCCCTTAATTAACTACAGAGATTTGGTAACACTACAGATTTGGGGGTTTGTTTTAGGTATTTCCATCACTGCTATGCATTTAAAAATGTCCCTTTAGGAAATAAACAGAAAGGAATTATTTTTTGATAAGCATGATACAAAACCAAATACATTAAAACGGTCTGAACTTTTTGTAAGTAAGGAAGCACCCAGATTTTAAGTCAGTCACTTCATAACTCTGAACAAAAATTACTGCCCTTCATGAATTTTCATTGTCAGAGCACCCCAAGATGTGGTTTAATTCACATAAACTTGCAGCAATTTAATGTCCAGATTCATTAGAAAGGTTTGGAAAATCACCAGCTGCTCAAGGAACACAATCACAAGAGAACTGCCCCATCCAGCCCATATGGAAAGCAGCAAACCCTTATGCCTTAGAAAAGCACTTGTTGAGGCACCAAAAAAAACCCCAAAACTACAGAACATGTTCCAGTTGTTACAAAAATAATTTCATTTTACCTCTTCCTTAACCTATTTTTCCTTTTTCTCTCCATCTTCCATGATAGTCCAAGGGCTAGAACAGGGTGAGGGCAAGGTGTTGCATGAAATTGTTTGGGGTTTTTTGGGCACAGATGGTTTGTCTTGCTCTCATTCACAGACAAATGAAAAATCATATTGAGAAGGTCATGCCATAACTTGGTCCCAGGCTGGGAATAGGTATAGGTGGGGTGGTTTCCTGCTTTCCTCAGAAACCCAAAGCATACAGAGTCCTCAGGGGTTATCTGGGCTGCCTCTTACTCCCTAGACCCCTACTCTTTTGAGTATCTGCCAGATACTCAGAAGATCAATCTTCCAAAATCCAGAATTTTTTAGGGGGCTTTGTACACTGTATGTCTTACAAATTTATAAATACACTGTTTGTAGGAATCAAAAAATCTAATGTATCTAAAATGGGCCTCAAATGTAATCAAACAGTTCGGAAATGCCTCTCCTCTCTCTGTCACCAGAAGCAAATTAAAAAGTTTTGTCCAGCCTTCTGCTGCAAGGCATTCTGTGCTGAAAAAAGAGATGGGGAAGAGAGATGGATCTTAATTTAAATGTAAACAATGGAAGCACATATATTATACATACACCTACTTAGAGCAAGAATGAAAACCCATTTGTAAAACCCAAATCCAGCTTGTCAGATGGAGATGGAGCAGCCCTTTCAAATCACTCTGTCTCCCAGACAGAATGACAGGGTGGCAGGAGGAAACCATTCCTGCAGTCTGACTACAGAAGTAATGAATAATCTCCTCCAAGTCGGGTTTTTTGCATTATTTATACTCAATACACTGTCTTTGTAAGGATGATTAGTGCACCATCTGCCTGGACCACAAACAGGCATAAAGGAGACAACCTCCTGATTAAAATCTCATTTCTTTTAAACAGAGAATATGAACCCACTATTCTTTGTGGACATGCAGACCTCCAGTCTCCCAATTAATCTACATCAGTCATTAGATATAGATAGCCTGGCTAGACCTCGAGTTATTGAAATGCATCTCTGAGCTAAAATATAATAGACCCAAGCCACAAATATGAAGTTCTTTATCCTCTGCAACGCTGTGCACAAGATTCTGTCTCATTAGGGCAGAGCGTCAGAATTAATCAGGAGCTCTGGAGTGAGTTTCTCATTTCTATCATCACAAGCCCCTGACTAATGCTGGGATCCAGCTGATAGATGGCAATGTCTGCCTCAGAGCTGGCCACCCCAGCTTCTTCTGCAGAGACTCCACAGCACACCAGGGGCAATTTGTCAAACATTAGGATTAAAAAGGGGCACAAATGAGTTGCTGCCTAAACAGGACTCCCTGTCTCAAGAGAATACAAAGGAACCAGGAGTGATCCCTCTAAAAATAAACACACAAGCTTTTGAGGACTAAATTAGATTAATTTCAGGATCTTGGCACACAATACCATTGCAAAGGGCTGAGGTTAGAGGAAATTCACAGTTTCTGTTAAATCTATAATGAACAGTACTAAAAAATATTGAAGTTCATAAAACTTATTTTAATTAACAGTTTTAAGTTATAGTTAATAACCATATCCTTGTCCTAACCCATTTATTAATTTCTGTCTTTATTTTGTATCTTCATTCTGCTCTACTCCAACATTGGCAAGTTCTTGAGTTAAAATCATTATGCCAAAAGTGTCTATCCAGCCCAGGATGAGAGTATTTGATGCAATAGCCATTAAAAAACACACACACATACACACACTCACCACCATCTTTATTTTTGCAGCACAAATTAAGGGCAATTTTTTTGTCCAAAAACTTGTGTGGAATTTTCTGTCCTGAAAAAAACCACACATTTGTCATTACTGAATTAATAAACTAGCAAAAATACAAAACCACTGTATAGATCTAGATAGCAAATGAAAACAGACTTTATGGGAAGTGTAGAAATAATATATTTCCTTGGGGATCTCCAAACCATTTGACAAACATTATTACATTTCAGATTCTCCCTGTGGGTGAGCTTTATTTGCAGAGTACTTTACAAACTGATCATCCAAGGCATAAACTAAGGCAAATCTCTCAGTTTTGAATTGAGAGAGTTTAAGAATCCCTGTGCTGAGATTTGTCTACTATTAAAAACCTCCTTCAGCTGTCAATAGGAGAAAGCCTAATACATTTATGGACTTATGGAATAACTTATGTTGGAATAACCTCTGGTTCATCCACAGGATGGGTACATTTCTTCCTAAGCCTTTCCTCCTCTCATGGATTTTATGTAAACTATTCTGTGTTTTTGTTACACACTTCCTTGCTGCTTACACATTAAGTTCTCATTAAGAGCATTTTAAGCATTAATATTTCCCAGGCAAAATACACAGTTGACGTAATTGCAAATTATAACAGTTTTTAATGCTGGCACTCAAGACAATTTCTGAAGCCATCAGGGCGAATTACACAATACAACATTTATAAAACAATAACATAAACACCTTGCTTTCTTTCCCCTCTCTCAAGTGTTAGGACATCCAGCTCTGGTTAGCATTCACACTGGCACTCAGAGACCAAGGTGATGCTGCAGGAAGTGGGAGCATGAATAAAGAAAGAGAAATTGCCTGTTTCATGGGGGAAGAATGAAATTCTATACTTGCTTTCATTTTTAACTCAAAACAAAACCATGCTGATAAAAGAACTTTGAATTTACAGCAGAACAGAACACAAAATGGCTTGAGGTGCTGTGTTGATTTTCTTTTTCTGCCCAGAGGAGTAAAGTGAGCACAGGGTATCACAGTGGCTGCTTAGAACATGATTAACAACAAAAACCCTGCCCATGGAGGAATTGTGGATCACTTGGAATAATGATTGACAAAGAAATCATGGCTGAATCAACTGAAGGATTCAGCACATTCTGGTAGGCAACTGCAGGCACATTTGGCTGAGATTTGTGGCCTAATATGGACAGAAATCAGCATCATCATTCAGAATATGTTTTATTGAATTGCTGACTTGCTGTGAAGGCTTTGGCATGTCAACTAATGTCCGTGTCTGCTCTCTTTCCATCTTTCACTAGCTGAGAACATAAAGAAGAAATTCCAGTAGAGTAAGGACCTAAAGCAACAAAATGGATCCTTAAATCTACATGCTCTATTAAAATAAAAATCAGCAACATAATTACCATTATTACCAATGGATAGACCTAAACAGAGAAGCTTTAATAGGACTAGTCTAAAAGACTAGTTGCATTTTTATTTTCCATTTCTCCTCTATTTTATAATAAAATTGGAAACTGTACTCAGTGGCAAGCTCCCATGTTCCATGTCTTTTTTTTTTTTATTTATAATTTCCCTGTATACAAGGGAAATACCGTAAAAATAACTCTCCTCCATCATTAAGAAAATTATTGTAGAATTTGCCTCTGTGAAGAATATTTTGGAACTTTCAGTTTCCTAGTTGAAAGAATTTCTCAAGATATCTTGAATAATTAGAAGTTTCCATCTTTAGCTCCATTTTTGGCCAGATCTTCATTTTCCACCACTGGCTATTGGCCTGCATTTGCAAAGCAATTTTTTCTCACTCCACTTTAAAAATACTGTAGTATCTGAAAATGCAGTCTATGTAGTCCTCTCAGGAAAGGAAAAAAGATATTTGCAAATCCAAAAGCTGCAGTATAAATTCCATCACATCATATTGCATACATATATAAGATGAAGAAACCTAATCCTGAATCAAGAAAAATTCTATTACACTATCTCCATTTTTTTTTGGATGCACACAAAAAATACCAGAGCTGTAACCTGTTTCTCCTGTTCACAAAGCTACAGGAGTTAGGCTGCTTTTTAGAAATAAGGGTATTTAAGGCATTTACTCTTTCTGTTTCTGAATTTGGACAATGTAGAGAATTATTACTGTTTAGAAAGGACAGTTTCTTCCAAATGTCAGCAATATATTTATGATATATTTATGATATATTTATGATTTTTTTAATCAGAGAGATCCTTAAAGTCCCTTCTAACCCAGTCCATTCTATGATTCTATTAAATCACACAAATTTGAGCTTTAATTTTACCTACAATAATGAGACTTCAAGTGAAGCAAATAAAAGCAGTCAATACACAAACCACACAACCATTATTTGCCTAATTGTGAAACAGCACAAAAGAACTTAAGTTTAAGAGAATTACACATGCACACAGCGTTTCACTTTACAATCTGTTAAAACTAGAAATAAAATCAAGATCTCTAAGTCCTTCACCACTACTTCAATTGTCCATCTGAGCTCTCTTACAAAACAAGAGTGGGGACAGAACAGAAGTTTTTATTTGTATTATATGAAGTATTGGAGTTTTTATTTGTACTATATGAGCTATTCAATCCTAGGTATTAGATGTATTTCAAGGATTCCAATATACCAGTGAGAACTGTGTCCATAGCTGGGGGCTTCAAAGTTTTATGAATATTTCTGAAGCATTTTGTGTTGTTTTATCAATCAATATTCAAGTAAAATAAAATATAATCTTATTAATTAACAATTATATGTATCTCTCTCCTGGAGACATCAGCTCCCAGGATAAAGAACAGCAGTCACTAAATAGTATTAATCAATGAAAAGATAAATTCAGGCACATGTTCCCCATTTGGGCAGCATTAAGCATAAAATGTTTTTTCACTTCTCAATGTCCAGTCCTATTGGAAATTGATTCTCTGCTAAGATTAGCACAGTGCAATGTAACATTCGAGGTGCTGGACAGTTTGTCCCTATCATTGTTCCATTTTAGCAGACAAGATTTATTTGCCACAGAGGATAAACCATTCCTCCACTGCATCTTCCAAAAAAAGCCAATTCTGACACGACCTACCAGGACATTTCTCACTTGCCAGTGTTCCATGGAAAAGATCCTTCAGCAAACTTGGAGCACAACCCTCTCTCCATTCCATGTACAGGCTCACTAGCATTGTGACACCAATTTTGTTAGGTGCACATCATTGTAACAGAACAAACAAGTTTTAACACTATCATAATTCCAATATTTCTCTAAGAAAATAAAATTTTCAAACACAGCATTGGAAGAACGGATGGTAGAAGTATGCAGAAAATATTATTTTTAGCTAAAAAGTCCAACCCCCTTTGTGAATAATAAGCTACTGTTCAGTGCAGCACAGGTGATGCTTTAACCAGGTTACGGACACATAAATCTTGAAAGAAAATTAAAAATCCTCTACACACTTCAGTTACTTTGAGAAGCCAAAGGGAGGGGAGAGAACACCAGCAAGCTGAAACAGTTCCCCCTGACCTCTCTTAACAAGAAAAATTTGTTCTTCAGCTGGTTTAATCAAAATGTCCTATCATTTCCCTGAAGAATTCTCTCTTGCTGCTTCAGCAGAATTTCCATTCTCCCTTTGCCCTTCAACACGAAGCTGTCTCACAGGAGACCACGGCCACTTCTGCACTTTATCACCATCCAAACCCCCAGAAGGTTTGTTTTCCAGACCTTGGAAGGTTTTCCTATCTGTTAAATTAGAAAATGATGCAGCACTATGATCCTCCAGTATATTTTAAGCTCACAGAAAGCACAGACCCCAGGTGAGTGGCTCCTTCTCCAGAGAAACTACAGAATTAAATAAAACCTACCAGGTAAGTAAGAGTTGGCAGGATTTGAGAAACTTCTGGAGTTTTAACACATAGATACATACTGGAAAAACCAGAGATGAAACCCAAGCTATTACATTTTTTAAAAATCCCTAAAAGCAGAACCATCAAGACAACATACAAAGACAGCAAATATTTTTCACTTGAGTGAAAATGTTACAGTGAAGGGCAACATAAAAAGTTTTCATTATCTGTGAATGGGTGCTCTCATGTTCTTATTCAACATTTCTATATATTGATGAACATCTGTCATAAAGACCAAATTTGAAAGTCATTTTCCCATTTATCCATGTGAAATCTTGTATAAAATTCCAACACATCCAATGCTTTTCACATCAATGCAATGCAACACATCTAATCCATTTCATCAAAGGAACACCCACAGAATTCAAATTTATCTCATGTAATGTGAGACAGATAAACAAAATCCTAAAGCAGTTAAGCACCCATTTCAAATTATTTATATTTTTATTATTTTGGAGACTGTATTTTATGTAAATATCTCATTGGTGATGTACAAATCCATTACAACAGCTGAGAGCCCCTATAAGCAGACAGCATGGAAATTCAGAAACACAGTAAAGATGGCTTAACGACAACTTTTAAAACTCATTTTCTGGTCCCTGACAGCATTAGCATACAAACAAATACATATTTTCAAGGGAATGGGTATAAAAAATGACTTTCACACTGTACAACAACTTTAAAACCACATCTTAGGCTTTTTTCTAGCACTATTATAGGTGTGATCAGCTTCTGAAGCAAGGCCAGGAATTAGACAAGGCATTATGTCCTTCACTGAGGCTGGGAATCAGGTGGGAGAGTGAAGGATGCAGATACAAGGAATAGTGGTGCTCTCAGGGAATCTGTATTCCAGTTGGAAATCCAGAGCCTGGTGGGCTTCTGGCAGGCATAAAACATGCCACAAATCAGGCAAAAAATGTCCAACAAACTACCTGGCTGAGAGTTTCAAATTAAAGAAAACTAAAGACTTAGGACATAATGATAAGGTTGTATATATTTAATTGTAAAAACTCAAAGTATTTCAAGAGAAAAGCATAACAAGGGTTGACACTTTGTATTAAAGAGACTTCAATCTCACTTTTGTTGTTCTTTCTGTACTTTTACTAATTCCATGAGAATAACAATAAAAAACCAAACAAAACTTGTAATGGCTATTCATCACTTTCTTTTTCTGTTCCAGGTGGGGAATTACTGGAACTGGTAAATCTTTCTGGATGGGTTCAGCTCAAACCAGAATTTTCCATATTCCCATCAAGAAAGAAAAAACAGATTCCCCTGAAGAACCTTCTAAGTCAAATTTTTTTCAGTCTTTTTGAAGAATTTTTCCTTCTTCTAAGTAACAAATCAAACCCTTGAAGTCCTTTCTTAAATCAAAACCTAAATGAACACCTATCACAGAGAGAGGGTTCATGAAAAGAAATGACCAGGATTTTCCTGCTGCTGCATTTCAGCCTAAAATTGCAGGGGAGAATGTTACAATGAGTGCAACTGTTTTATCAGCATCTCTGAGAACGCCTATTTTTCATGTTTCTAATGTTCTAAAATACAGAAGGCACTTGAGGCTGCAGATGTTCCTCTCCAAAATGCAGAGAGTCCATAAAATGTGTCTGTAAATAACAAGGAAGGAATGGAGCATTAGGAAATGTTTCAGTGTGGAAGAACTGAGCTCCCCCTTTCTCTTCCAGCACCTTTTTTTCCCACTCCCATCCAGCTCCATCCTCACAGGGATCAGGAACCATCAGCAGCAGGCTTGTGCCAGAAGGGTTTTTCTTTTTCATTGTAGCTGTTTTAATTTCTTTGTAAAGAAAGAAGTACAGTGGAAAAACTCCAGTGTAACAGATTTTCACATCAGTACCTGACAGCTCTGCATTAAAAATATTGCAATATTTAGATGTTCTTTGCAGCTATTTAATTAAAGGTAATAGTAAAGGTGCCAATACCTTCTTATATTGCAATATTAATATTTAGTGCCCTAGCTCTAGGGTCAAACACTAATTTATTGTATAAGATTACGAAGACTAAAAACTACAGCAAGATATTAGACCAGGATACCTTTTTTTTGCCCTCCTCCTTGTGCATTCTACTGAATGATTATTACTATTGAAGATTACTGGGGCTCTAGAACAGTAAAAATTATTTGTTCATTTAAATATCTGGAAAATTGGAGGGAATTATTACACAACTCAGTGTGGATTATACAGTTAATTTTGGATTCTTCACATGGAATGGTAAATGTATGTCTATTAGAATTATCTTAGAACTTGTTTTCCTTATTCTTTTAGTTCTTTAGTTCAGAAAAGCCTGAAAAATACTATCCTGAAGCTAATCAAGTGAAGACAGTGAAAAAGAAGCAATCAAGAGGGTCACAATTATAACACTAATGCAGAATAAATCACAGAAGATTCTTACATTTCCATTGTCCACCTGAAATCAGACATTAACAACCCCCTACTTGACATTAGAAGCTACACAACTGGATAATTAGCCACAAAAAGAGAATAGCAGAAAAACTTTAAACAAAATGAAAAAAAGTGAGGCAAGACAGACACTGTAGAGTGGCCACCCAACAGTTTGAATGCATTTCTCAGAGACTGTGGAATAAAAAATGATCTTAAATACCAGGAGAGTATTCAAGGAATAATTTGCTGCACCCTTGAATTGAGTACTTGAGACATTCCTTCTGCTGGTAGGCAGCAATTTTCCTCACTGCCAAAGTGTGTTTCCCTGTAAACGATTCTTGTAAGTGTTCAGAACTCCTTCAAGCTGACTGTTCTCGTCCAAATTGTCATGAGAAAGAAGAAAAAGGAAGCAAGGAATGGCCTTGAGAAGGACTGCAACCAGTAAACTACTAATGCTAAAAATTCTGAAGGCAGCTGTTGATCAAAGGAAAATAAGGAATCACATTATCTGATACAAACATATTGCCCTTTCTTTAATTAACACCTAGAGTAGCTTTCACTATTTCTGCAGATAAGTACAACAGTTCCCCAGCTTCTCTTGGCTTCAGTTCTTCATTTCTATCACAGAAGTCTACACCAGGCTGGAATTTTCAGGAAAATTATTACTTTCAAGGATTGCTGTTCCAGCTTTCTACAGACCCTGCATTTTTGAAGCAATAATTTAGTTCATTTACTACTAGCAATACCAATACCTGATCACACTCACAAACCTTCCATGAAAGTGATGACATTTATCCTGTAATTAATAGTGGACACCAAACAGGAGCCTCAAGTATTTGCAGAAGAAAAACCATATTCAAATAAATGGATGATATGGTATTCAAAAAAAAAAGGCAACAAAGATGATGCCAAAGATAAAAATTTTCAAGTGTCTGTACTGAGAGCGCATTTCTGAGTCATAGCCACATCCATGATCCCTGATCCCCTCACTCTTATCCCATCCATAATTTTCATACTGCTGCACCTTGGTGGGATTATGTAATAGTTTATTTCTTCATCCACTATATTATATCTTTTAATGCTTCATCATCAGTTTTACTTTCAGAAGGAAAAATATAAATTCATTTTCTCTTGTAAACCAAGAAATTTCTGGTTCTTTCACAGTCACTAAAAATCCTTTTTTTTCCCCTGTAAAATCACTTGGATTTATAGCAGTGCTTCCACTTTTGACTCTGCCCTCATCTTTGTCCCTCTCATGCCTCATATCCTGGTGACTTTTTGCACTCTCTCAGAGGGTGCATTTCCATTGCAAATATGAATGTCACTTGATGTCACTTGTACTTGCAACAAAACCCCTCCAGCCTTAAATTAGCCAGGACTGATAGCTGACCTCCAATATCCTTGACGTCTTCTTTGTACAAATAAAAATTACACAGAACCTGTGTAACCTGTGCCGCCTCCTCTAACTGCTACAGTAGGCACCACAACAGGACACTACACATCCCAAATTTTTCATATCACTGGTCCTATCATGTTGTCTTTGAAAGGAATATAAGGGAAGAAAAAATGCAATATTGGGTGAACTTCCATACTTGTTCTTTGCTACCTATTTGCAAGTCCCAGGTAAAAAAGCAAACTTGGCCTCTTTTTTTTTCTCCTGGAAATCAAAAAGGGAATGAGGGAATTACATTGATACTGTATTCAACCTTGCCAAAATTAGGTAAATGTTATCTAATGCAGTAGGAAAAAAACATTTTCTTCTTGTAAAGTGCTGGGTTACTTTCCACTTTAGGAAACAACTGCCTGGATGGTGGGGGAAGGAAATTCCCAGAACTCAAGCAGTCCTCATAGTTTTCATTCCAGTGTCTGGCAGCGTTAATTACTGAGTAACCTCATCTCAGATCTGTGATATTAATGACAAAGATCTCACCAGCTCAACAGACCATGTGCCAAACAGGGATGGAAATGGGTTCCTACTCCCTGTATTTTCCTCCATGCATATTTCCTGTGCCTGATGCTCCTGGGTGTATTTAAAAACAAGAGCCCTTGTTTTTCAGTAAATGAGATTGTGTACCTAAACAAGTGTTGCACAAAAACTACTGACTCTAATACTTCAGGTTTTCTCCTCTTGTCTTATAAACAATTGCAAAAAGAGGGAAATAAATTCTCTTTCTTTCCCCTAAAAGCCTTTTTTGCCTGTGTACAACAGATGTTGTTTCCACAAATTAGTTCCTAATTTCTTTCATAACTCAGTCAGAACAACCCTTCAATTCCTAGTCAGGGAATAGATTTAGTGCTGCACATAATTCTTGTAATTATGCAAGAAAACTGCACTTTGCCAGGTGAAAACCTTGCCTATCAATCACTGGGTTTAGTGTATGGGCAACTTAATCTTCTGTTACACCAGCTGCGCAACACACTGAGGATTCCTTACATTTCCACAGTGGGAAGGATAAATGATTCCTGGGACAGGGAATGGATAAGGAGACAGCAAGGGGCCAGCTCCAGTGTTGGAGTCATTAAGAATGCCACTCACACCTCCTCCCCCCCAGCAATCTGCAAACCCAGCAGTATTTAAATGTTTTCCAGTCATCAAAATGCACTTAGCCACAAAAAAGCAAATAATGTCCCTCCTGTTAAAAAAAAAAATCTAATATCTTTTTAAATCTATTAAAGCTCTAATTTTTAAATCTATTAGCTTGCCTGGCTCAGATGACCAGTGTGGACACCTGGAGGACCCTGAACTTTGAAATTAGCACAAAAACTGCAAATGTCACAATAAAAACTGGCAGAGAACTACACTCTGCAAGAGACTGCTCATGCAATTGTAGCACCAGGAATAAAATAATTTTGAATAGCTTGCTGCTTTTTTTTTTTAGGATATGATTTACTTGTTAAATGAAAATCGATTTTCATTTTTATTTAAAAGCTGTTCCATTGCCAGCCACTAAGGCTGAAGCTGCTGACATATTAACATGTGCAGAATACAAAACACATCGAAATTCCTCCAGGAGGTCACATCCAGGTACCTGAAGGCAAGTGAAACCCCAGGGGTTACTGAGAGGGTTTTAAAGGAACTGATTAGGCAGCCCTGCTTCCCCCGTGAAACAGGCTCAGTGCCTGCCCTGAGTAATCCAGCTGGAATCATCATGCACTCTCAGGATGCACTTAATGCAACTTTCATACAAAAATGCTGCAGGGATAAAGGGATCAGAATTTCTGAGAGAATGAGTACTTCAGAGGAAGCAGCACAATAAAGTCATCATAAAATGGTAGGGCTGTCTCTTCCCTTCCTTATCATCTCTTATTTTTTTTTTTTTTTTTAGTGGGGAATGGGGTGACAAAGTGGTTTGTCCAAGTTCTGTGTGTGCTAAATATTTTTCTTCTGGGGTTTTTTTGAGGGTGGGGGTTTTTTTGGCAGGGGGGGAGGCTGGGTGTATTTCAGGTGTCTAGACTATACCTTGAAGAACAATCCAGAGAATTAAACCTAATTAATGCTTACTAGAGAAAATTGGGCACAAGGCTTAAGCAGAATAATTTAAGTGACTGAAAGCCCAAAGGTTTGGTGAACATCCTTTCATCCTTTTATATTTTCAGTTTTGTAACAAACAGGTTACAGTTAGCTTGGACTGAAAATCTGTGTTTGTAGAAGCAGGTTGTGATCCACCCCTTGACCTTACCCATATTAGAAATTTTATGTTTGAATATTATCAACTCTTACTCAGCAAAAGACAACATCTCTACAAGTTCTTACAGAGTATGTGCATTAGAACACAATTATTTTGTGATTTTGGCTATTTTTTCTTTCCAGTGATGAACTATCTTCTCTTTCTCAACTCTGCTCATTACACATTGAAAAAAAAACAACAAACAGAAAAGGGAATTAAATGAACCTTGCATTTCACATCATGACCCTGAAGTCATAAATGGTCAAGTGTCAGTGACTTTAATAAGCCTGCTGCCAAATTTTTTTTTCACCCTAATGATTCATTAAATATGATGCTAATATTATTTCAAAGACTCCAAAGCACAGGAGGAGGACTCTGGGTCTAACTAGGCAGAGAAGTTTAAAAATCCACATGACAGGGGAAGCCTCAGAAATGGCAAGACATCCTCGGCTAAGATTCTTCCAGAGTCTGTGGGCATGACTGGATTTTTGTTGTGTTAACCTAAAAGGGAAGATTGTCTTAAAAATATCAACAAGATTGAATAAAAAAACCCACAAAGGTGGAGATACTTTCAAAAAGCCTGTTCTGAGAAGACCATTGAAAACCTGCTGTAATTTGAATGCACTGTGTGGTTTAGCAATACCAGATTCAAATGAAATCTCAGAAGCACCAAGAAATGCAATTTATCTTTATCGACAAGATAAAAATCCTCAAGGAGAGATCAGAGGTGGCAACCCATTCTTACAAAGATTACCATACTGTTCCAGGTATCAAGACTTAAAACACAAAAGACAGGATTTCAGGCTGTTAGATGTATTTATTTTGCCACTAAATACTGAAAAGCATGACAAAAAGATTTCTCCAGGGAAATTCCCTGCTGCTGCTGCTCAGGCAATTTGGGGATTTTTCAACCAGTGCACATAGGAAGGCAATTTTCCCTCTTGCTGTCTATTTTGTTGCTTTTTTTTCTTAAGTAAATGTCTGTAATAAGCAGGAAGGTTGGAATTAAGGAGGAAGGTCAGAACTAAGGAGGAAGCAAAAAAAGCAGAAGAGTTCTACATGCAAGCCACACCACACTGATGCGCGCACTCAGCTCACAGAGGTTTGACTTCTGTATTTCCAAAGGTGAAGGAACAAGCGGGTTTGAGTCAAAGTCCAGGAGCAAGAGATGACTCTGCACAGCAAAAAGCATCTCATTCCAGCCCCTGAAAAAGGTGCTAAGCAAGAATCACTCTTGTCTTCTCACTCCCTTGCCCTCAATGACTTGATACTAGTAAAAAGAATCCTCCATTTCCTCCATGAAACACCTTTTACACTGTAATCAGCCTAGTTTCAGTCAGGATGAAATCTAGCCTGCTGCTTGTTTCCTCATGAGCATTCTGTTTTTCAATTTAATTAATTACAATATCTACGGATTTCCTGAAGTCTAATTATTTGATTGTTAAGAAAAAGAACAACTTAAAAAACAGGGCACAATCTTTGTGTTTTTGAGATAGCTCTCATAAGACCCAAAACATTCAATATCTGATAGCAATGTAATGAATAAAATCCATCTTTTTAATTATTGTTGACATACCAGGACTTATAAAATGGAATTATAATGGAACACTTGGATATGCAGAGGATTTATACAGCAACAGAGGAATTCCTTACCAAGGAATATTGTGTCTTAGAGATGAAGAAAATTACAAATAGAGCAAAAATGGCACATAGGCAGACTAAGTTAAACACTGCATTAAAAAATAAGGCAAAAAAATGGTAAGCAAACATGCACAACGACGAGGCTGCAATAATTAAAGATAACGTATGGAAGCCACACAATAAAACACTCAGTACACAGCAGATGATTGTGAACGTGGAGTATAGAAAAAAGTAATCCCAAAATTGATGTGCAAGCAAAACTTTAAAACACAACACACTGACCAGATAATTCCAAACCCACAAATTTGGACAAAACAGCACATAAAACTGTAGACCAAAGATTGGTACTTTAATTTATTAAGTGAAACATGGCATCATCCTAAAATAAAACCAATGCAAAAAAGCAGGTGGGAGGAGGGAAAGGAATGCAAGTCGGGCTGGCTGCTTTTAAGTAGCCTCAAAAGCTTTAAATTAAAAGTTTTGAAGAAGAAAACTGGGGGATGGAAAAGAGGTAAGAGTAGGACAACACAAACAGTTTTATGGATAAAACCTTTGCAGTTGAGAAAATAATCTATCTATTTCTTAGGGAAAAATAAAAACCTATGAAAAATTTCATCATTGAAATGAAGATCATATAAATTAGAACAAGTTCCTTCAAGTGAGTAACAAATTCAAAGTAGGAATGGTGACATGCTCCTTTGAAGGCTCACAATGCTGAATGCCACCCAGTTCCTGAAATAATTTAAATTATATTCACCCAGACATGTGGGACAAGGGCTGCAATGAAATGTCTTGGAAAACAAAACTGGGAGAAATGCTCAAATGAAAGGATTGAAATTTAAAACATGGAGATGAAGATTGGAAAAATAAAAAATTCTATGTTAAAGCACTGAATCAAGCAAAGGTTACTTGGAGATTGAAAAACCTGCATTTCTGTTATAACATCAAACATGAAGAAGAAAGTTCATTTTCATCATAAGCAAGGTTACTCCACAGCATAAGCACACCATGCCTGTGAAAAGGCCAGTGGCATTGGCGATGCATCATTTAAATAACATCCAGAAGAGGTAGGGAAATTATTGCCTCTGTAGTATGCACTGATGTGAACAGTTTTCATACAAGCTCTCACACAGTCTGTGCAGAAAGAGGATTCATTCAAGTGGGAAGAGATAAAATAAGACGTACCAGAACTGCAAGAATACAAGCCCACTTCACAAGTCCACACAGGAAGACTACTTGTTTTCAAATTTAAGGCTGAGATATCATATATCATATTCTGTATCAATGATAATTAGATAAATTAAAATGCATCCATCCCCACTGGGAGAGTGCATCTGAAGCAATACAACACTAAAGCAAAACAAACTTTAATGCAGATGAAGTTTTGAAATGCTTTGTAGTTAAGTTTTATTTTGAAGCATTTCAGGTTAAAATGTTTTTTACAAAAGGTTTCATTCCTATGTAAGTTTGCATGGTTTAATTGTTGACATGGAAGAGATAATTCTGAATCACTTTATGTTTTCACCTTTAACAGCATCTAAGATGATGTGTTTGCTTGTCAGCATTGATAGTGAGACAATCTCCATATTCAATTGAAAACAGTTTCATATTCTTATTTTATACATTCTAGAATGGAATAAAACCTAAATATAAAAGATGTGTGACAAGTATTGAAGTATGCAATGTATTTCTGTTTTCCTTTAGTCTTCTCTCATTTTGCACTTGGTGTTCCAGCTTAACATGTATCTTGAGCCTTGGCCTAAATCCAAGCAATTGTCACCAAAAGATGTCTTGGACTAAGAGACTCACAAATGCCAAAGCAGATCTGGTGTAGAATTGTTCTGATGAGGTTTCAGTTGCCCACAACTCTCCAGTAATGCCTTCTGGAAAACCTCCAAGGAAACATTGCCTCCATTTGCCTCATCAGAATCACTTTTCTCTTCCAAATGCCAAATCACATCCTGTGCTTAGCAGGAGCTACAAATGACCATTACTGGAGATGCAAACCTTGATTTTGACATACAAAGCTCTGGTAACACTGGCACACCATCAAGGCAGACATGTTAGCATAAAACCACAACTTAAGAATGGTAATAAAAATCACACTTCTCAACAAGTCACAAATCAGTTCCTTTCAACAGCTGCTTGCTGTGTGTTGAAAAGATAAAGATGCTGGGTTTGCTTTCCTGCCACAGCAATACTGTTTTGTTTGTATATTAGGTTTTTCAAAACAGTGGTAATTTTTAATACTTTACAACAGAGCCCCAAGTGAGGTTCAGCACCTGAATGAACTAACATGGATATGTGAATCAGAACAGGAAATTGTTACCCTTGCTTCTCAATAATGTGTCTAAATATTTCAATTTCTACCAAAAAGGCATTTTTACCCATGGCAAAACAACAAAGAAAAATGTCTTTGTAAGAGACTTAGAAAAACATCTTTACAGTGGGCAAAAATATTCAAAGTTTTATTTATTCACTTCCAGTACAAATGAGTTTCTTGAACAAACATCTTGACTGAAATGTCAGATGTGGCACTGCAGGTCATTTTCCTGCACAGCTGAAATCAGTCTACTAGAAGTAGAAATGAGCACAAATATTCAGTTCAGGGTAGCAGCCATTAGTTTTAGATTTTACTATGTAGTTTCATATTCAATTACTTTGCTTTTGCACATACCTGAGATTCCATAGTCTCCCCACCTCAATTAAAAATCATAACAAAAAAAAGGCACCTGCCCACCAACAAGGGAAAGGTTAAACTGTCTCCCTGTTCCCTCTTTTATCTATGATAATCTGATCATGGAAATATCACAACTTTCAGCACAAAGAAGCTTACATATTCAAGAGGGCAGTGCAGAAGGTAAGGAGACAAATCAGCTGTGGATCTCAAATTTGGCACTGTCCATATTCCTTGAAAAATGAAGCATCTCAGTCCAGTACTTATAAACTCATGGGTGCATATTTTTGAATAGAAATGCTTGAATATAAAGCTTTGGTCATTACCACAAAAAAGAGACTATAACAGTGAAAACTTTATTGTTTAAAATATGGGAATTTTTTTTAATCTAGAAAATAAAATTATGCCAACTCCTAAAAGAAGTATTGAAAACCAGCCTACAGTCCAAACTATTTTCTGGCAAGTTTTATTGAACCTGCCACAGATCTGCTGACGTATATAAATAAATAAACACTTCCCTGTGCCAGGCAGATGGACCTGTCAGCAAGAGTTAATTTCACCCAAATCAAAAATGAAACCCTTTATTCAAAGTAGCTTCATGAGAATTATAGAAATTTCATACTCAACCTATTTTTGTTTAACACTTTGAACAATATTAAAAGGGTACCACAGAGACGAGGTCTTATCTGCCTGCTCAGATTACACTGTACTTACACTGAACCTTACAGCATACATGATTAGCCCTAAAAGGTCTCTTTGGTGATTTTCTGTTTTAATGAACTGGTTGGAATTCATTATGCAATAATTGTGAGGAGGTTTCACAGATAAGCCTCTGTCTTGAGGGGGCATGGTGCTGACAGACAGCAATTTTTCACAAAAAGAAAGAAAATCCACGCACCTTCCCTGCTAAATGAAGCGTAGATATTAATCTGAAACCTTCTATGAGCAAGGAAAGACACAAACAGCAGAAAAGAAAGTTCAAGACAAACAGGGTAATGGGTTTCATTCAACTTGCAATTTACAACATTTTTGCCCAGGTGAAACTGTCAATTTTCAGTGCTGACAAAAATTGCATTTGTCAAGACAAAAGTTCTGCACTGCAACTTTTGCAAAGGTCAGAGCCCAAGTATTTACATGCCAGAGAACAGGTGTTTGTGTAAGCTGTCCTCCTGCCTGGACAGCTACAAGATTTGGAAAGCAATCAGGTGCTGGAATTCAGCTTTGATGCAACAGAACTCTTCCAAATATTACCATAAAGAAAAAAACATTGATTTTTTTGCCAGCAGAGTCTAAACGCAGCATTGCTGAGGTCTTTCAACAGGCTGGCCTTAATCAATCTAGGAGAAAACTCTGCCACTGAGCTATTTCATCTTGGGAATTTCAACTGCACAACCTTTCCTCATAGGCAGATCTTCCTCTTGTACCCCCTAACATCACCTACAGCTTGGCATTCCTGGGGTGAAGCTCAAGGCCAGGAAAGTTCTGTCACAGCTCCATTAAAAACAAAAGAATGGTTGTACTGGCTCAGATACAGACAGCCCAGCCCAACATCCTGTGCCTGCTGCAGCCAGCAACAGGTGCTTAAAAAAATAAGTACATGGACATGGACATTAATATAATTTTACATTTTTCCTGATCAAGAAATCCATAATGTCAGGACTTGCTCATTTGGACATTACATTTCTGGGTTAGCCTACTCTGGATGGATTTTTCAACCATAAGTCCACCTAACCACTCTTCACACTTTGCCATACTTAAAGAAGAAGAATTCTTCTAATACCACCAGAAAAACTTAAACTGTCCAGCTGATATGGGAACCAAGAGAGCACCTCTCTGACACTGAGGAGAGTCACCTGAAAACCACCAGGGAAAGACTCGTGGGCTTTCCCAGCTGCAGAGGAGGTCAGCATCAATGTTTGAAGATGCCTCTCTACTTGCAAGCTACGTATCCAGGGGCTTGGATTTTTAAGCTTCCTTTTTTGCTCTCGAATACCTGAAAGGTCCAGAGATCTCTTCATTCTGGGACACATTAGATATTTCAGAAAAATCTGTTTTCACAAGCACACTGAATTGCAAATAAGCCCTTCATTAACATTCTTCTCTGTTGAGGTTCTTCCCTGTAGGGGTCCACAGCTTCAGCTGCAATATTTGGAAGCCAGAAAGCACAGGCTGAAGGCCCTTCTGCTTCTCCTGCCTGATGCTCAAGCTCCCTTTTAGCTGGAGTGGCACAACTGCTGCAGAGGAGATAAGAACTGGAATCCATTTCCCAGCTGCACCTGTCACCAAACACCAACAATTTGCCAGCTTCCAAAAAGCTCTTGGCATCCCTGACACCTGGGGAAGGCTGCCCTGGAACAGAGACTAGACAGAGCTAAGAATAAAGTAGGGATTTATTAAAAGACCTCAATGGATGCACCTTGGGCAGCACAAGAGCCCAGCCAGGGCTGCACCCAAGATGAACCAAATTGGTCCCAAAAGGAACAACTGCTCACGGGGTCTCTCAGTTTTATCATTTCTGCTCCATTTGCATCTTGGAGTTCATTGTCCAATTCCAGCTTTAGATTATGAAGTCCCATCCTGCTTGTTTTCTCTCCTCATTCTGCCATTGTTTATGCTCTTGGGCCTGAACCTTGGATCATTTGTCCTTGGCCCCTACCTAGAGAAGGAATTGTTTTGTCTCCCTACTCTGTGCAAAGAGCTCACCATCCCTTAATATGAAGCTCAGACCCACACACTAAACAGCACAGAACCTGAAAAAATAAAAGCTAAAACCTGAGGCATCATGCCCATCACTGCAAGCTTGGTCCTTCTGCATGTGCTTTAAAGCTGCAAGAAGGTAAAATTGCTGCATTAGGACTGCTGTTCAAGCACCACACTCAGCACAAGAGCCATCTTTAGGAGCACAAACACTCTCCAGATGGAGACAAACCCAGAGGGCAGTGATGTGTGAGCAGACATGTACACCATCATTTCAAAACCAGGGATCAAAATATATCCAGACATTCACTGATTTCATCTTTGAGACTGTTCTGTGAGGACTCAGCCCTGTTCTCCAGCCACAGGAAAATTCTCTGCACTTGCAAGTACATGGAGAGTTCTTTTTGTGGAAGCTGAAATCCACACCCTTTTCTGCTAAGTGTAAGGGTAACTAGAGTTCAAGTTAAATTTGAGACTGAAGATATAACATCTTCATTAAGAAGTTCTAGTAAAATACACTTTATTCATCTATCAGAAAAAGTCCTCAAACCCCCTGCAGATTCTCCACATGCTGGTAAATGTGGGAAAATTTGCACTTGTCACAAATGTTTAAAATTTTAATCAAAGCATGTCAATGCTCATATAATGAGAGTTTTTTCCCCATGGTGAAATTGTCATAATGAAGGTTGCAAAATTACCATATACTTTCAGATGAAGTGCAAACAGCCTCTGTCTTTTAGCTGTTGCATATTGCAGTACTCTTCCCCTTAAGCCCAGATCCTTGACTAACTGCTTTCCAAAACATGCCAATCAGTAATTTCCACCCTGGATGACTGGCACAGGCAAAGGCTACAGAATGTTTATAACCACTTTTTCCAAATTTTCCCCCACTTTGATCCCAACTTGCCAAGCCAGAGGTGCAAGTCTGAACGAGCAACGCTGAAACCAAACCCCGGACAAGGCCTCATCCAGATGTTTGATGTCCACTGGCCCACCTCCACCTTGTTAAAAGCCTTTCTAGGATTCTGCATTCATAGAAGTTATACAAACATATGCTTCACCCTTGCAAATATCTGGGAATAAAACAGATTTTTCTCATATTTCTCTTTAGAAGCATGAGACTGATTTGGAGAAGACAACTGAAGTGGGAGAAAAAATATCTTGTGTCATTGACATCCAAATGGAAAGCAATATTTTGTAATGACATCCACATATTGTGGATTAGCCCTACTGATAGATAATTATATCAAGTAATTTTATAATTTATAGATATTTATTATATAGCCAAATATTCCACTATATATATCCAAATAAATATAGATCCAAAAATCAAAATATAATATATAAATTATACCCAAAGAGAAGGAAATCCATCCTCTCTTTGTCTAACCATGCATTAAGCCTCCCAATTATTTGAGTTGCATGGTGAAAAAACGCATCTGTTTATTATTGTGGAGGATGTACATCTACACAAAAAAACCCATGGAAACAAAGCAAGACAAGAAAAAGAATAAGAAAGGTTTCCAAGCTGATTAATAACAAAGAAAGGGTGATCTATGGCACAGATGACCATAAAATTTGAACACTTTACTTATACCCCACCCTCAACACAACCCAATCTGACTTTGGACATCTCAAAAAAAAAATGGTCTGAGCAGAAGTGAAAGCCCAGTTTAAAAATTAAAACTTCCTGCAGCCATGACAAACCTATTTAGGAAAATTACACCATGTCCTCCTTCATCCTGCTGCTTTTAAGAAATCAGCAAGCTTTAAAAAACTTGATGGGAAACCAACCCCACATTTCACAGACAGATGGTTTATAGTTTAAGTGCTCGAGTAAAACCTCCTCCTATCATTCTTTGTATACACTTGAAAGCCACTTAGCTGAAATAAATCTGTGCAAAACAACAGCAAATGACCAGTAAAAAGCTTAATTATTCTGCTTTATATCTATGGTATGAAAGAGGGTTGCAAAGAGAAATAAATCTACTGATAAAGCTCGGTTTTAAACTAAGTGATGAGAGGTGGGTTGGAGCACAGAACATGATAACTGGGCATAATTCCAGGGTTTAAACAGCACCTCAGGCTTTATATGCTTTCATGCAAGCCAGGCTTTTATCAACCAGCCAAGTGTTCTGAATCAGAAAGTCCATGTATTTATGTCCATCACAGAAGACCCTTGCTTTTACACAGCTCTAGCTACGAAACTGAGCTGAGAAATCCTTGTACTGCTCAGGCTGAACACCCCCAAGAGAGCAGCCCGGACCAGTGTGAACACAGCCCAGAGCTGGAGGCACTGAGTGCACTGCCAGAGCTCTGCCTCGAGGCTTTACTGACCCCAGAACTCTTCAGTTCATCCCAAAGGGTGCAAAAAGGCACAGGGTGAATTCCCAGCTCACTGCTGATTCCATCACACCAGCATGTCTGTGTGGAGCAAGGAGGAATCTGCTTCTAGGTCAATTCATTTAAAGGAGGGGGTCAATTCATTTAAAGGAGGTTGATTAGGAAGTCCTAAATCAGGACTCTGTAGCCTTTTTATTCTCAAGCAGAAGCAGAACTTCCAACTGGGAATGGCTGCCATACATTAACTTTGATCCTACCAACCAGAACCATCAGAGAGGAAAAGCAAGTGCCATAAACTGGTAACAAGAGGAGATAAATTGTTTACTGCATTTTTTTAAAGTGAACTTCAGGCTATCAGCCTAAAATTTTGTTTCATGGACATGGGCATCTGGTTTAGAGGATGAAGCTTTGACATTGAAAACTCTGAAAACATATGATATCCATGCAATATGTAAAAGAAGCACAGGTGCTGATTTTGCCATTAAATTCATTATCCAGCACTCCATGTTCTATCTGGTGTGGGGTGAATTTTGTGATAAGGGTGCTTAGATAAAGTGCAGTCCAATATTTAAACATTTACAAATAAGATCAATAGATTAGCAACCAGACAGCTTAGTACACATCCCCAAGGACAATAAGGATTATAAGAGAAATCTAAATTAATGTTTTAGACAAGCCTATACCTGCAATCAGGGGGAGCATGCAAGAAAGGATTGAGGCAAACCACATCACCCAAAACCAGCCTGAGAGCATTCAATTGGCACCAGCTGCCCAGGTCTCATGCACTGCCCCTCATGTAAGTGATTTTAGAGATTGGTGGTGCTCAAGATGTCTTAAAGCTGAGACTGTTGCACCTATTGGGTAAAAATACCCTTTCCATGCTCTAAAAAAAAATCAATGAAACAAAAAAACCCCAAATAAACAAATGATATGTGACAAAGTTCTATGTGCTATGAATTCACCTCTAGTTTCCTTTACAGAGATTACTCTGTATTACTAAACTTCAGTTAAACTTCCAGCATGTAGTTTAGTTGGTGTTCAGAATATTTAAAAATAAAGACAAACTGAGTAAGCACAAAGTAACAGCAAAGTTTGAGTTTGAAATATTAAAACAAATGACAGACTTTACCAGAAAGTGAAAACATTTAAGAAATAGCCCACAGATACTGCAAGAAGTTAGAACTAAAACAAAGCAGAAAATCCACATAAATACACACAAAAACAAGTCTGTGTGGATTCCTTTTTTTCAGTGAACAAACTCCTTGAAAGATTTTTCTTTCAGCAGCAGGGTGTCTGAATTAGAGAGTGGCAGTATCTGATCTTTTTTATGTACCTATCCATAAACAGGGCTTTGTTATAGCCACCATCAATCCTGTCCAATGCCTCCTCTGCAATTTACTATGTGTATTTATTACACCAAAACCTCATTATAATAAATTGAAACTAACCAACACGTCCCTGGGAGTATTCCCTACAGAATGTTATATATTCCAAAGCTCTGCTTTGACTTCCCAGCTCCCTTTCAGGATAAACATGGGCTACACGTAGCAAGTTTCATGCTTGGAAATACAATTCATAAGAAATGTCATCTGTCAGTTTGCCTTCAGCAGCCAACACCTCACAACCTCCAAGCGAAATTATGTTCAGTCACGTTAGACAAAAGAACATATCTAACTCAAATACTTACACTTAAGGGATAATTGAGAACTGATCCACTAAATGAGCACCTCTAATTACACATCCTACGTGGGGGAGGGGGAGTTCCTTATCTCTAGAGCTCTAATTTTCACACACCACACGTCTTTTGTGAATTGAATTGATGAATACACATCATTATAAAATTCTCTTTGCAAATTAAGATAGTTAAGGCTGAAAATCCAGTAATCAGGGGGTGTTTTTTGACTGACAGAATCAGAACTATTCTCCCATTCTGAAGGCTGTAGAACACCAACCAAAATTTTACTAATGATGGGAGAACTAAGAAATCTTAAAACAGGGATAATATTCATTGCACACCAATGTTTTGGAAAAGTAAGCCTCAGTTGATGCAAGAAATGATGACAGGAAGACCAGGAGAAGCAGTAGGGCCTTCTTTAGCTTTTTCTACTTATTTTTTTTCCCCTGGAAACTAAATAAATGGCACCCACATTTAAAGGATGTTGAATTTGAAATACAGAAGTTTTATTTTGCATCAGTGTGCCATCACATGCTTTTAAGTTAGTTGCTGTGTTCATTCTTTCTCAGATATTTTGAGAAGTCCCATCACATTGACTGGCAGAGAGCAGATATCACATGTATCAAAAACATGAAAACCAGAACACACTGAACACAAAACTGAATTTGAACAACACCAGTAACTCTGTTCTTTTCCCCCTTTAAAGGGGAGAAAACATTTTCCAGCACAGGTGCCTGATGATCATCCTAAAATCCTGCTCTTAGCCCCAAAAAGAGGCAAGTCACTGTATCTCCTTTCCTCTGGCATTATCTGACTTCCAGAACTAATCCTCTTATTTGGCACACAATTGCATTTTTAATCTAAAACCATCTTATCTAGACCCCCAAGATTTTTTGTGTGTGTTTTCTGAGGGAAGCTGCTTTCCTTCACTGAGATAATACATCACTGAATTATAAGCTCTATGCAGCTGTCACTCTTTGCCAAACATTCAGAAACACAAATGAACTCTGACAAGTCATTTATCTGCTAATTCAGTGTCAAAGTGTAATAATATCACTGGGCTTTGTGCATTAACAGCGTTAAAACGGAGCTGAAGTTAAAATGCAAATTGAAAGCACCTTTTGTGTATCAGAATAAGAAGTAATACAGTTGGTGCCCATCCTGTTAATCCTTCAGACCCTCAGTTAGGTGAGAATAGAAATGTGTGGATGAACCCAAATGTGTCACTGATTAAACCAGGAATGAAATGCTTAATGAATGCAGTGACACCTGTAGCTGCCACAGTGGTTTTAAGTTTTCAAGAAGGAATATCTGCAGTTTGCCATCCTGCCTCACACCCCTGTGGAGCTCACATTCCCATCAGGAGAGCAGGAAGTGCCACAGAGGAAAGTACAGCATGCAGCAGAAGAGAAATTCTGAGCACATCTACTGCATTTTCTGATTTTGCTAAGCAAAGGCCACCCTGCAACAGCTGCCACAATCCTCTCCTCACTCACTCCTTGCTCAGACAGTCACAAAACTCATTGTCAGATATGGGGAAGCATCTTCTGAATGCCCATTCAGGCAAGGAGTTGCCATCTCATTATACCTCTTACTGTTATAGACAAACACCAAAACATGATGGCTTGTTGTTTTGCTTTTTGGTTTTTTTGGGTTTTTTGCTTTGTTTTGGTGGTTCATCTTTTTGGTTGGTGGGGGTTTTGTTTGATTGGTTGGTTGGGGATTTCTTCTCATGGTTGTAAAGCCATTGGCAAATATTTCCTTCTGATCTCTCCCAAATGGGTTATAAACTGGAATAAAACAGCCAGATCTTCCTCTCCTGGCTGGTGTTACAAGCTGATCCACCTCAAGGAGACCGAGTGGAAACTTGTTTGATCCCTCTGGTGTAGTTTCTCTAACTACAATTATATACCTTTTATAAAACTAAATTTAGTTTATGGTACTAGCCCATATAGTAGTATATAATTACAGTTCTATAAATTATATAGCTTATAAAATATAGTTTTATAATAGTAGGACCATTTTGACATGGTCAGCCCACAGCATTCCCTGCCAGGCTGAGGAAACTTCCCCTGTCCAAAGCCTCTGTTGTTGTGTCCAGTCTCACCTGTGATTAATTCAGTCTCCCAGCTTTACCAGATCAGAGTTTACAAAAGTGTTGCTTGTTTCCATGTGTTTAAGACAGGACTGAGTCCATCACAGAATATCCTGAGTTGGGAGGGACCCACAGGGGTCATCAAAGCCCAACTCCTGGCCCTGCACAGACACACCCAGGAGTCACAGCCTGTGCCTGAGTGCCCAAAGGCTTCTCCGCCAGGCTTGGTGCTGTGGCCATGCCCTGGGGAGCTGTTCCAGTGCCCAAACACCCTCTGGGGGAAGAACCTTTGTCTGATACCCAACCTAAACCTCCCCTGACACAATTCCAGACCTGTCAGGCCCTGTCACTGTCCCAGAGAGCAGAGATCAGTGCCCGCCCCTCCTGTTCCCCTCCTGAGGAAGCTGTAACTGAGTGAGGGCTCCCCTCAGTCTCCTCCAGCTGAACAGACCAAGTGCCCTCAGCCACTCCTCAGAGGAGTGCCTCACCTTTCCTTCACCATCGTTTTTTATCCCTTCTTTGGATGCTCTCTAACAGCTTTACATCCTCTTTATATCATGGCACTCCAAACCACACACAGAGTACTAAAACTCAGTCACAAAAGGGCCAATACTGATTTTACTGATGCTAAACCAAACAGGTGAAATCTTAAAAAAAAACAGGACAGTAATATGATGTGTTTTTTTCTGTCATGAAGTTGTCTAAGTTGAGCTCCAAGCTGAATGAGAGATGATATAACAGAGCAACAATCTTACTTCAGGGAAGATCAGATAGAAAGGTTAAAAAAAAAAACCCAAAACCAAACCAACAACAAAAACATCCAAAGCTGTAAGATGTGAGTTTTATATGCTAAAGTTCTATAGTCTATTTATATGGTGTCCTCTAGTCTGCAGACAAAACTCTTCTTGATGCATCCCAACTCTTCCATTATATTTAGCTTATTAAAAGAATCCAGATTTATCCTTTTATTTTTTTTAAACTAGAATCCTACACTGATATTTTGCTTTCTAATCACAAAGACCTTCTGCATGTTAAGCCTGACAATTGCTGCTAAGGTCAACAGCTGACAGATGGATTATCTGGAGAAGGTAGAGAGAGTCTTATAAAAGAGAGCATGAAAACAAAAATATTTATTTTAAAAAAGAGAGTTATCAGGAAAGGAAGTACATGAAACAACATGTAGAGGAGGTAAATCCAAAGAGTCTTCCTCTTCCAATTTTGACCACAAAAACGCCTGATCTGCCTCCTGACGATACCCCAAAACTGATACAGCAAAAAGCACAAGTCAGAAATGAAAGGTAATGTCTTAGCAGCAAGTTCTTTCTGTATTTTATTTTTATCCCTTCCTACTTCAGAAATACCTTCCATACATCACTACATCCCCATTTTTTCTGCTAGTCTGAAATGGAAGCGTTAATTAGAATTTCCATCCTCTCCTACTCACTTTTTAAGCACAGCCCATTGGTGGCTTTGCTTTAGCTTGTTTTTTCACCATGCCAAATCAATACCAATCTTCAATTTCTTCAACTCACCTAATTATCGTCTATGCAGTACTTAGTTCCAGACAGTTTAAAATCCCTGAGATTTCCCATGTCTCAATAAAAAAAGGCGGGGGGGGGCTTATTATATTCACTTTTCAGGTTTCTTTACAAAGACTTGTGTTTAATAAACCCAGGCAGCTTTAAATCCTGTTTCCAATCCTCCTTCAAAAAAAAAGACTCTCAAGCCTTTCTTGCTACAGTTGACTAATGGCTATAATCACCTGAGGCAAATTTCCTTAAAAAAAAAATAAAGCATGGCCTCTACATTTTCTCATCTTGAGTTAAAAAAATAACACAAACAACCTAACAAACAAAGTTTTAAGTAAACCAAATGTACAACTTCATTTTTCATGACCCTGAACTGTCCACAAGCAAGAAAACCCTTCCCCTCCACACAGGAATATTTGCCCAAAATAAGCAGAGCTTGCAGAGAGACATTGATGACCCTGTGCAGTGTAAAGATCATTTTGGCTGCATCACATTTGCCACTTCAGTTAGAAGAAAGATAAGCTGTAAGCACAAAGCAAAACATTTAAATCAATAATTGGTCCAAGCCATCCCTTGGAAAGCATCCGTTTCCTGATGCTTTCTCCTGCCCTGGGCCAGAAGTGGCCAGCAACAATTTGAGCCTTGGGAAAACCTTACCAGAAGCAAAGCATAGCCTGGAATATGGTATTGATAAAAATACTAGCATAGGTTTGGTTTGAAGTCACCTGGAATTGTGAACAGCCATGTAAAACTCACATTGAAAGGCTGATGGTGGATTTAATCCAAAATGCCAGTATTTTTCAAAAACTAAAAATAAACTCTGACAGTCACTCTCTTGGGACATCATTGTGTCTTGGGTTGCCTTTTGTTAGGCCAAGTATTTTCTAAAGCCTGGCATGATTTAGATTTTTACCAAATGTCTTTATTATATCAAAAGTCACAATAGAAAAAATGGAAAGAAGTTTGTGGTTAAGATATTTCTTTCCATCCAAGTAGTAGAACTGAGAAAATGGTGTCCACATAAAACCAAAACTCATAGACTATATATCACTTTCCTTCTAAGCAGGTATCTTTCCTCCCAAGAGGACAGGAATGTTTAAAGTGTCCTTACTAACAACACTGGTACTATAAAATTCCACTGCATGAAGAACAAATAGGGTTGATAATCTTTCCATACTAAAGAAGGCAGGCAAGCTTATGAAAGCTTTCTGGGCAGAGCAGTGACACAGTTTTGTGGGGATGGTTGTTTATTACACAAAAGACAAAGGAACGTTAATAAATTCCCTCCTGAAATTTCCTCTGTCTCTAAGGATGACTCATTGAAATGCACGTGCTGACTTCCCAAAATCCCTTCCTCTAACTTCCTGTTTTCTACATTAGTATCCTTTAACACGATAAGTTTGCTATGGAAATAAACTATTTCAAAGCTCCTGCGGGATCCCATATCCCATGAGATGTTGATTTTTCTAGTTTACTATAATTTCATATGATTTTTCCTCCTTCCTCCCAAGAGACAGCATTTTCCTGAGAAGTATTTTCCACATAGTTTGAAAATACTGCACTCCAGAGGAATAATAAAATAAAAAATACTTGAAGCAGTGGTTTTCCTGGGTTTTTCTCCATATCTACCCTTCTGAAAATTTGCACACAACCAGCAACTGAAGCACACACTGGGACATATCTGAGATGGAAACTGATACAAGTGATGTGCTGACTTGCTCCAGAAACAATGACAAAGCACAACTGACCATGTAGATGAAATAACCCTGCAATAGAATTTCCCAAGAGACTCCAATAAAGGTTCAAATAACTGTTTTGTAAACTTTAGAACAGCAACAACAAAAAAGATTTTTGCTTTAAAAATTAACTGTGACTGCAAGGTAATATATTAACATAAAGTATCAAAACACACAGTACTAGACTAGAGCAATACATGCCTAGACAAACACTTGCAAGAAAGATGGACTAAACTGTAGCTTGAATTTGACAAACCAGGCTCTATTTGGATGAAAGACAAGCCTCAGGTGATACAGGTAATATTGAGTAACCCAAAAATGCTACAGACTTTGTTGCAAAAAAAAATTAATTAATAATTGCTAATGATTATCACCTTAAAGGGATGCACGGGACCCAGGACTGTAACATTTCCACAGGTCAGGTGCATCACACAGGAATTTAGGTTCTCCATTTCACTCCTGAGAAGCACAAAAAGGCCTTTAACCTCCTGTTTGCCCCTAGACTGCTGAAAACCCCTGCATTCTGCACTGATGTTCATGACAGGCTCAGAAAGAAAGCAGATGCAGGAAAGCAGATAAATAACAAAGGGCTTCCCTGGGTACTGCTCAGTGGAGCTGCCTACGTACCTGCATCAAAGAGAAACAAAAGATTAAAGGCAAAACCCAATCAGGCAGCCAGGAAAGGGACTGAGAAAAGTCTTTCTACCTCTTCCCCTCCTCCCATGACTTCCCTGAGGGAGAGCTTTGAACAAAAGCACTGAGGAGTAAAGAGTTTGGAGCTCCTGTTTGATGGTAGCAGTGTTCTGGGGTGCTGGGAGAATTCCCTGCACATTCTCCACTGCTATGCCTTTGCCCTTCCAAAGGATTTGCACTTCATGCATCCATGACAGAAAATGCCATGATGGAAGCATTATCTTCTCCTAGCAAACAGTTATTTGTGCCTGGCTTTTCAAAATGCAGGCAGGTATAATGTTATAAATGCTCTTCACTGTTGTTCTAAGTAGAAAAGCCACTCCACAAAGCACAGCGTGGTCTCCAAAATGGCACTTCAGATAGTTTTGCCATCTTTTTACACATTTAATTCCTTTTAAGAGCAATAGGAGCTAAGCATGAGCCGAAGGACAACACGACTCAAAACTTAACACAGATTTGCCGCTATGGATGCAGATATTACATGAAACAAGTCAGCTCCTAGATTTGTTCCAGACTACAAATCCTTTCTGTTAGTATGCATAAGGCATAGCTAAATGTGTCTGCTCAAACAGAAAAGAACAGGCCTAATCAGAGAGAGTGAGACTGTTTCTCATGAAATGCAAGGGAACCTTTGTTTGGATTTTGCCAGCTATCTCAGACTGGAGATTTTTCTAAAACAGGAAAAATATAAGAATATTATTGACAACACATTCACCTGTTATCACACTTTCTCTTCATTGATTTGAAATTAAATAATAGGCTTTAGTTTCATCCTCACAGTACTTCTAAAAATAGTAACATGATAGGAAAACCAAATAAATGCATGTTTAACTAGTTTTGTTACACAGAAAAAGAATGTGGCAATAGCCTCTCAAGCACTAAAAAGGTCAGGGATCATGGATATGTTTTCAAATTAGTTTTCAAAGTATCACAGTGATTCTGAAACCCTCAGTAACCCAACGCCAGTTTATTCCCCATATCCTTAATCCTTTACTTTGGAGAATGGGTCTAAGTATGAGCAAAACAAAGTGAGGCACAGCTTTGCTCCTCACAGGTCACACACAGGTTGCTGTGCCTCACTATTGCTGTGTTCATCTCCAGAGATAAGCATAGCCTATGGCTCTTGTTGCCTGAGACATTTTGGGAATTTTTGCTCAGCAGTTCAGGCTATGCAAGATATAATTTTCCTCACAGGGAGGCCATTCTTTACCCCTGAGAGGTCTATTACCTTGCCTGCACTCTGCTCATTAGTTCTGCTAGGTTGTTTTGACATGGATTTATATCTCCATTTTCTTAAAATGTATTTGGGTTTCATTTCCTTCAGTTGCTGTAACTTCTTCCTCAATCCTACCTATGGCTCTGTGATCCTTTCAGATCTACTTAGGGCGTTTTTCATTTAATCAAGTGCTGAGATCTAAATTTCACATAATTTCTTTGAGAGTAAATTATTTTTTCTTTATGTGTAGCCTCTTTAGTAGCAATTGATTGCTAGATACAGCAATTTTAATCATCTAAAGACTTAAGTCTAAGTGGTCTCACATTGCACCATATGACTTGAGGAGATGGGCTCAAAATCTCTAAAAGCAAGTTAGTGCATAAATGCAGAAATAACTGGATTTTATTTTGAAGGAAATGTTTCTATCAGGGAAAGCTTTTTAAAAGACAAACATATTATAGAGGAAGCATAGAGATGGTGAACTGGGAACAAGTGCATACTGTCTCACAATACAGTTTCAGGGAATATTTTATTAATGTTGAAAAGTTAAACCAGAGACTTTGATTTTCTCCTTTGCTCCTACCTAATGTAGCATGTGTCCAACAATCATTATACTATATATATAAGCACACTATACTTGTACATACTATATATACACTATACTTGTATATATACACTATACTTGCTGACTATTCTATAATTAATTAAAAACTCCCAATAAACCACATGAAAACAGACAGTTTCTTTAAATAGAAAAACATGACAATCTTGGGCCATCAGAATGCCACTGGAAAAAAAGGAAGCTAAAGTTATCTAAAGCTAAAATCATGATGATTTTTTTACTTGTGTCCTGTTATCTCAGTGAACATATTTGCACTGTGCTTCAGCCTGCTAGGATCTGGAATGGCTGTGAAATATAACCAGGCTGTATAATTAAAGCAGCAATTAACCTTGATTTTGAACAACTTGGGAATTAAATTTTGATCTAGAGGCACACAGCAAATCCCTGCTTTTACTATCTTTTCTTCCCATTGAGGAGATCATGCCAGAGTGATGGAAATTTTTGATAGCCTGGTGCATTCTGTTTAAAAGTATCTACCTACCTACTAGAAATCCTACAACTCCAGCCTATGAATAAAATGTTGTGGATCTGGGCACTGAACAGAGCAGGAATAGCCATAAATGTTTTAAGTCTGATCAATTTTGCAAAAAATCACAGTCACAAGAACCATTTGTGAGCAGATCATGTGCAGGATCCACATTCCTTATTCGTAACTCCTGATTGAACAGCACCAGTCAGCCAGTGACCAAGGAGACTCATCTGGAAATTCAACTGAGTGCTCAGCAGAACCCAACCACATGCTCTGAGTAAAAGAAAAAACTAGTGTGAGGCCGATTCTCAAACCAATGCATGGATCTTTGCCAATGGATAAATATGAACAAGAGAACAGGTCTCAAATGATTACCTAAGCAAATGAAGGGACAATGCCACAATGACTTCAGCAGCTGGGAAGCGACTTTGGCTTCCCATCTCTGCCATCATTCAGTAAGAACTTGAAACATCAGGCAATTAAATCAGGAGTTTGTAACTAAGTCTTGATTTTATTCCAAACTGAAATAAAATGTATGCATGATAAGGATTAATCTGTGGCACAGCACTTACCTCATAATTAACAAAGGCAGCTAAGCTGCAGGAAAGCCTTTAGGCCCTGTGGTGAAGATTTTCCTCATTTCAATTAAACCATAAAATGACCTTATTTTGCTATGCCATGTAATGTCTGGAAAGTGTCTGGAAGTCAGAACTGATGGGCAGTAAGGAAGGCTCAGGGAAGAGAAAGACAATGCGTCAGACATCCACATCAGCATTTTGAACAACTTTCAGTAATGATCCTCATCACAGAGCTGGGCCCACAAGGCCTCTGACAGAGATAGTGAGCACATGACACGTGCTCACTTTTTCTCCTCCTCCATCACCCTTCTATTTCACTGTCATTTTCAGACAGAGCCACAAAGTCCTTTTGCTCTCAGGCTCCACTTTCTCAGACATTACCCATAAAAAAGTTTCTTTTCCATTAAATCCAAAAAGCTTGCTTCTTGGCCACCTTAAAACACACACTAATAAGATTAATGAACCTCAGAGCAGCCTCTAGCTGTTTGCTGTCTGTAAAACTTCCTCGCCAGGACATCTGCTTGGTGTGCAGCAGTGTGGCAGAGCTCAGTGGCCTGAGCCCCACCAGGTGGATAGCGTGCCAGGAACCAAAGTTGAGAGCTGATGGAGAAGAAAGCTTGCTCCACAGAATTCCTAAGAGCCTGAAAAGCCAAAGTGCAGACGAAGGTTATCACTGAGGAGCAGCACGCTGCAAGGACTAACAGCTATAAATAACACACAAAAGAAACTGCTTTACATTTGTTTGGTTCGAGCGCACGTAAGAGAGATGGATTAGAGCTTTTTCTTGTGCAACACATCAGATTAATTCAACAACATCTTTGCCAAAGAATTCTCTTATGAGACTACATGTTCCTCTCCTTCCAGGACTCCTGTTTCCTTTGTTCAAAATAAGACTATTTAACAAAAGTTTGACTTCTGAGACCACACCTTTTGCTTCTGACCCTTGCTAAGTCTCTAGATGCTCCCTGAATCTTTGTTCTCTCTCAAAATCAACCCAAATCTCTTCACTCCTTCCTGCTCTCCACTCCCTGTAGGGCTTCACTCAACAAGCCATTCTCCTGCAGAGCACAACACAAAACACCTTCTCTCCTCTTTATTTTTCTGTGCCCTTTCCTTGCCATTTTTTTTTCAGCAGCTCTCTCCCCATGTTGTCCTTCAGAAAGAACAGGCAACCTTGAACCATCCCATGAATTTTAGCTCCACAACACCAACAGTAACAATTTCAAGAGCAAACTCACAACTTCCATGGGAAAGCAAACCATTTAAAAGCAACTCAAACTGCAGCCCTGGCTGGAGTGCAAAGAGATGGGGACCAAATCAGTGCCACTTTTCAGAGGGAGCAAGAGCAGCAGCCTCTTTGTTGGGTGTGCTGGACCTGCACCAGCCATGACTTCAGCAAAGTGTGTGACCACCAGAAACCTGGGACACTGAATCCCTGCAGTTTGCTCCCCGCACAGCTCCATCCTCACGCAAACCAGCTCCACGTGCTCTTGCCTACTGAAACAAGTTTAAGGTTTAAAACAAACAACATGCAAACAGCTTTCTTCATCCTTGCATATTATTAGCATAACAATTGAATAGTCTCTGACCCGCAAAACCAGAGAACAATTCTGTTTCACCTCCCCAGTAACCCCTACCTATCTTGTGGCAATATCCCATTTTTGGTACATATCCGGTGCTCTTATTATCCAAGTAATAAACCTCATCCGTGGCAAAAGCTTCCCAGAGAAAAAGAGTATGTATGAGTGAAATCTAATGGCAGCGGATGCAGAATCCTGGCACCAGGAACCAGCCATTTTTGCCAGAAATAGCAAAAGATTTTAATCACACCATTGCCAGAAAGGAAGAACTCAGAACAGTCGGACTAACAGGTTTTCTGTGGTACAGGAAATGATGGGTACCATTGCTAGACCATCATTAAAATTATCACCAAAGTATCACCGCAAGATTGAATTTAAATTTGGATTACATCAGAACACACAGTCTGCATACTGTTGGCTGGAGCAGCTCTATCCAAAATTTATGCATAAGATGCATTGTTGAGGTTGCTAGAAACTTCTAAAAGCACTACCAGGCTAAGCTCAAAATCATGTGAAAAAGTACCCACAATTTGTCCTTGTTTTTGAGATAACAGCTCTTACATTTGCAAATGTTAAACTAGAATATGTTCCATCTCACAAACCAACAGCTTTATGACTGTAGAACAGGCAACCTTGAACCATCCCATGAATTTTAGCTCCACAACACCAACAGTAACAACTTCAAGAGCAAACTCGCAACTTCCATGGGAAAGCAAACCATTTAAAAGCAACTCAAACTGCAGCCCTGGCTGGAGTGCAAAGAGATGGGGACCAAATCAGTGCCACTTTTCAGAGGGAGCAAGAGCAGCAGCCTCTTTGTTGGCTGTGCTGGACCTGCACCAGCCATGACTTCAGCAAAGTGTGTGACCACCAGAAACCTGGGACACTGAATCCCTGCAGTTTGCTCCCAGCACAGCTCCATCCTCACGCAAACCAGCTCCACATGCTCTTGCCTACTGAAACAAGTTTAAGGTTTAAAACAAGCAATATGCAAACAGCTTTCTTCTTCCTTGCATATTATTAGTTTAACAATTGAATAGTCTCTGACCCGCAAAACCAGAGACCAATTCTGTTTTTCACCTCCCCAGTAACCCCTACCTATCTTGTGGCAATATCCCATTTTCGGTACATATCTGGTGCTCTTATTATCCAAGTAATAAACCTCATCCGCAGCAAAAGCTTCCCAGAGAAAAAGAGTATGTATGAGTGAAATCTGATGGCAGCGGATGCAGAATCCTGGCACCAGGAACCAGCCATTTTTGCCAGAAATAGCAAAAGATTTTAATCACACCATTGCCAGAAAGGAAGAACTCAGAACAGTCAGACTAACATGTTTTCTGTGGTACAGGAAATGATGGGTACCATTGCTAGACCACGATTAAAATTATCACCAAAGTACCACCGCAAGATTGAATTTAAATTTGGATTACATCAGAACACACAGTCTGCATACTGTTGGCTGGAGCAGCTCTATCCAAAATTTATGCATAAGATGCATTGTTGAGGTTGCTAGAAACTTCTAAAAGCACTACCAGGCTAAGCTCAAAATCATGTGAAAAAGTACCCACAATTTGTCCTTGTTTTTGAGATAACAGCTCTTACATTTGCAAATGTTAAACTAGAATATGTTCCATCTCACAAACCAACAGCTTTATGACTGTTTGTCTTCTGTTAAAAGGGAAAAAAAATAATTTCCATATGCATATATTTCATGTGGATATCTTGTTATCCCAGCTGTCTACGAGAGGAGTGGAAATCCTGAGTTTTCAGCACGTGTGGGTATCAGCCATCCCTGATCAGAAATCTGCTGGGGTGCCAGCAGTAGCCAAGGGGCCTGTGTGATCTGCCCATATGCTCCCTCTTTACACAACAGATTGGTGCCAAAGCAAAGCAGTTCAAATGTTTTCAGTGCTCCTTCATCACGGCCAGCAATCTGCAAACAATCTGCAACTGCTTTATTTAGTCACACTCTACAAGTGCAGGTTTCAGCTTGAAGCATAAGCTCCCCATTCAGACATGAAATGCCTCCACAGAGCTGAAAACCTTCCTGCAAAGATGAAAATTCTGCTTTGAGGAAGTCTGGGTGGGAATCTTTTCAACAACATTTCAGAATTAAGGCAAAAAATCAGGCAGTAGGAAATCTGTCTAAAAATCTAATAGAATTGCTGATTAATTCTTATTTACAGATGATAATAATTAAATATTATGTTTGTAATGATAGCAAGGAAGGATCGAACATGCTCTGGGGACCAAAACTAGATCCTGGTACCAGTAAAATCCAGTAGCATATGGCATCTTGAGACTCCAGTTTTTGGTATATATACTGCAATCAAACACCAAGCACTAAGAAGAATTAAAAAAAAATTATAGCCCACTTCTGAGTACAAAACCCTGTACAGAAATGTATACAATACTCAACAGCAGTAAAATGAAAAAAAAAGTGTAGCCAGGAACAAAAAGAGCTCAACAAAGACTTCAAACTTCACAGCCTGACCTAACTTTTCTTTGTCAGAGAACTACTAAAAATCTTCTCAGGTTAAGGAAAACTTGCTTAATTCCAGATAGTCTCCTTGTATTCAGACACTTCATGAAAAGTTTCATCACATCAAACACATCCCATTTGGTTCTTTACCTGTTACAGGCTGGATCTCAAACTTGCTCATGTTTGTAAAATTAGTTTTTTCTTCCAAACTGCAGGCAGGTAAATGAAGTCAGCAAGACTGCATTGAAAACTGGAAAATCCTACAATCAACCATCAAACAATCAATTTATGGCTTTTACCCCTACACTTTGACATTATTTCAGAATTGGGATCCTAATATTTTTCCAATGTATAATAACATTATTTTAGTGTCAGAAGTGAGACTAGAACATAGCAATATAAGGAAAGTTTAAATCACTGAAATATCCCCAATATGAAAAATACTGCTGCCAGAAATAAATGTAGTGATAGAACGGACAACCTAATCACAGTCAATTATAAAGACTTTATATGTCCTTATGTCCCATCTTGGCAATTTTCTGCTCAGCATGGAAGCAATCACTGATCTTGATCTACTTTTGGTTTAAAAAAAATTGCTAAAAAATACTGTGCTTCTCATTTGTTGTTTCTGCAGCAACATTTTACTGTAGCTAAATTTTGGGAATGACATTTTGTATAACAGTTGTTTTCTGGTTTAAAAACTTATTTATTATTGATAATTGACAATTGTTTCAAACTTCCTGAGGGCTGTATCACCTAGTGAGCCCTAACAGACAAAAAAAGAAAAATCTTTCTAAATTGAAGAAGCTGAGTTCAAAGCAAGAAAATTTCCACAAAGAACAGAAATTTTCAGTTCACCTTGGAGTGGCCATTTCTGTGAGAAACACTTACTGAGAAGTCCTTTTTAAATTTGATTTAGATTAAGCTGAGAAGGCATTTACTTGGATTACAGTAAAAACCAAAATTATTGAAAACTAAAAAAGTTGCCCCCAAACACAGTAAAGAATGATGTTACAGAAGATTCTTCCACAGCTGTTCTGGCAGCAACACTCATAAATCACAACCAGCAAATATAACTGATTGTGGAGAAGAATGTATCAACTTCTACAGGATTTTTTTCCATAGAAGCCTGTCTGAAAACTTTTTGCTCCAAGAGACATGCTGTAATTAAAAAATCAGCAATGAAATCCCAAACAATATAAAGAATTATAGCACCAATTAATTACAGTGCTTTCAAGCTGAAAAAAAGCAATTTGCTAATGAAAACCACCATTGCTTAACAGTAGCGTTAACAGCAAAAAAATTGTTGCAATAAATCACTCTTCACAAACATGGGCTTGTATTGGAAGTCTCCCTAATCCAAATGTGTTACACTCAGCATATTAGCCAGGATGCTCACTCCTCCAGGACCCACTACCCATAGCCAAAAAAAAAGGATGACAAAAGGACAAATTGCCAAGGGTGGGAGATGCTCTACACAAAAGCCATAGCAGAGAGAGGACAGTGGATACCTAAGGGCTCCCTGTACTCCACTGGAGAGGAAAGGCCTGGGAACACTGGTTAAGCTCAGGAAAACAGGATTACAACAGAAACAGGCACACCACAGTTCTTGGGAAGCAGGAGGAACCACAGGTTTCCCAGAGGGGCTGTGAAGCCTCCATTTCTGAAGATATTCAAAAACCATCTGGAAGCACTCCTGAGCAGCGTCCTGACAGGACCCAGCTCACACAGGAAGGTTCCAGTGGTTCTCTCCCACCTCACCCATTCTTGATTCCATGATCTATATCTGGGGGTAAATGGATGAACAGTCAATCTAAGCCTTGAAACAGCCAACGAACCCTATCACATTTCACACAGTAAATCAGCAATGCAAAAAAGCAGCAGTTTATTTCTTTAGCTAAGCTGTTTAAATTAGACAACAGTGACAATATGGGGATGTCCAGTGCCAGAAAATGCCAGACAGGTCACTGGAAGCATCAACATTTATACTTGATCCTTTGTATCTTCTGGACACTGGCTAAAGATGATATCCTAACTGGTCTAATATCCTATGGAGTAAAAAACACACAAAGCAAATAAATTGTTATAAACAACATGAAGAGCTGCAAGGAAAGAGAAGGCCAACCACATGACTTTGTTTAGAGGAAAATTATACAGCTACATCTCTCAAAATGTCAGGGAAAAGAAGATATCACGTGTCTAGATGCCAAAAGTCTATGAAAAATAATTGGATATAACCCCTCTTTAGCTGAAAGCCACGTTGAAAGAACCCTGAGGCACAACTTCAGTTTCCCTCACACAAAAGAGTTCATGGGTTTGGGTTCGGTGAGGAGTGGAAACAGTGTGTGTTTTTGTGGAAAGAAATACATGTTTTACATAAAGCACAATTTAAATTATTCCTCACACAGTAAAGGGTCCGCAGATGGACCACTTAAAAGGCTTCAGCTGCAGAACACTTCTGCAGTTCAATTCTGATCTTGACCCTCTTTATTCAAGTATAAGCATGCATTGCTTTCATTATCTGTATTTAGCCCTTGTGCATTTATTTATTCTGCCTCTGTTTTCATCTTCTATTCCCAAAGCAAACAAAAATTTCTGGAGCTCAAACTGGTTTTTTGTTCAGCCAGGCACATGTTGCATACATGTCTTCATGGAGCATTTTTCTATTCAAAGTTTCAGAAATGGCTCAAATTCCTGCTTCTATAGTCTTGTGATGCTTTACCAAATTAAAAAAGCCAAAATCACTGCTCAGGAGTGTCACGGTGGTTTCACCAGCCATGGATTTTTCTACAATACAAAAATTATCTGGTTGTCCTGAATGTTTATCAACTCTTCTTCCCTCAAAAATACATATTACAGATCCCTGACACAGGATTCATGATGCAGATTAGAACATATTGTTTATAGCCCATAAACACTTTTTATTATAGTTTCATCATAAGGTAATTCCATTCTGTGGGGTAAATTAACATATTTTCCAGGGCTCATTAATCCTCATTTAATCACTCAGTGAACATGAACCAAACCCATTAAAAGAAAATCAAGACATGAACTCTTAATTTAAGCCACTATTTTACTAATTGCATTTATCTTTAGGAAATCCTTATATATAATACTAAAACTAGTTTCCGCTTCTTTATATTTAGTGTACAAAAAGGCCTTGGGATATAAACCATCCTCTAAAAGCTCTGCTCTCCCTGATCCTTGACTGCAACCAGTACCAGTGGATTTGTAGGACACAAAGCAGGATTGCTCTGTGTCCAGCAAAATTATTCCCTTATGAAACATCCACAGGCTATGTGAACAATGGTCTTTTTATACATTCAAAGTATCCAAGCTATAAACAGGGCTCCAATTTGTGAGTTTCTTGTGCTGATACAGACAAATCCCACTGAGAACTTCCAGGAGAAAAAATGGACATGGGACAAAGACAGAGTGGCTCAGGGGAAGCACCAGGCAGGGACTCAGTGGTGGAGTCACCAAAGATGTCACAACCACTGACAAAATTTAGATGCATCAAAAGAAAGGAGGTTTAAGAGGAGCAGAGACTGAGGGAGAGAAAGAGAAGGAATGGGAAGATGGATTGAAAAGTGACTTGAAGTCCAACACCTGAAGAGCTGAACTCCCTGACAAACCCTTTGCCTGATCAGCTTGTGCATTCCTCACTTTTGCCTCCCCTTCAGGTACATATTTGCAACCATTTTGCAGCTAGCTGCCCCCAAAACCCAAACAAATATAATGCCTTCTGTAATTTAAAAAGAAAAACAAATTTGATGATTCCAGCTTGCCAGAGGCTCACACACCACCTTTCATAGGCTCTGCCCAACCTGCTTCTATCACAATTCCACTTTAAAACTTTTTCCAGGCTTAAAGATGCAATCTTACAAGAAACAATAAAGCAGCATACAAGAAGTACCTTGAAACACGTACTGAGTAATACAAAAGAAATAGCAAATATTCTGGGACAGAGGACCAACTATTTCCAGCACTTCCCAAGGCAAATAAACTATTCCACTTGAGAGCTGCAGGACGCGAGCACAGGCAACCCAAGATTTTAATTTATTTCAGTTGTAAACCCTTCCTTACATCTAGAAAACCCAGGATGGAAATCAAAGAGGTTCAACCAGATCCCTCTGACTCTTCCATCTGTCCCACTCATTTCAAACACCATCAACTTAAAGGCCAGGGATGGCACTACAGATGTTCAAAAAATGTATAAAGAAACACAAAGTGCTTGCTGCAGAACACTGCTTATTCTGATAATTCTACAACACCTCAAACACACCAAAGTTGCATGGGTAAGTTGCTGGTTTCATTGTAAAACAAAAAGGAATCATTAACATCCAGAAATTGGGGATTGCAGCTATCAGTTAAAAAGCTGCATGTCTGAAGTCTTTCTACAACTGCTAATTATAAATTAGAAAAAGAAAAGAAAAAGAAGGAAAAGCCACAAGCTCCCTCTGGACAACTGAAAAGAAAGTAAATTTGTTTTCCCACAGACTTAAAAAAATATTTTCATATTTAAGGTCTCTGTGCTATTAAGAGGCCAGTAAACAATTCAGAGTGAGAGAATTAATTCACTCTCTTCTAGCCAAAGGCAAGTATAAATAACAACCAAATAATAAATTAAATGAGGTCTAAAATGGGATCTATAATTAATGACATTTCTGCTGACCGTTTCAGTGACAGTATTATTTTAAAAGCTACTTTCACAGAATGTCAGCCTCCAAGACAAGATACATTAAGTATGAAGTTAACTGCATGAGTATATAAATCCACCAGCATTTCTTACCCACAGAAAGGAAACACTGCCAGAAAACAAATACTGAAATTCCTTTCTTATGTGTTGTTCTTCCCCATGAGTGTAAGGAACCAATTGCAAACACTGTTATACAAATCCAGAAGATTTGTAGTTCAGAGTTAGACCTCTTTCTAGCATTTTTAAGCAACATTTGTCTGCTATCTATGGAAATTAAAGATCTCAAGGTGCTGACTGCCCTCGGCAAAAATGCATTTTCCCCACCCAGAGAAATGAGTTTAAAAGGTAACACTGAATATAGCAGGCTACTAAACTCAAATCTGAAACATGAATCATTCAACACTTCCACTGAAACAGTAATTGGTAAGTTCTTTGGGGAAGAGATCAGCTCGTGGTTCAATGTTTATATAACTTTCAACACACTGAACTTCTGATCCATAGCACTCTAATTTAAACAATAACAATCCCTTTAAAATGGAGAAAGTGTGTACTCAGCTTATTTATCATCTAAAAGGAAAACACAGAAAAATGTCCACCTGAGGCTAATGTAGAACATTCTCTTCTGGTCTTTGGACTTGACACAAGCTATAATTTTGTTATATTTGGGTTGAATATCATGTATCTCAAAAAGAAAATACAAAGTAAGCAAGAACAGTGGTGGTTAAGAATTTCTATTTTTACCATGCTGGTTTACTCACTTTAGAACAAATCTATAAGGCAGCTGGATGACTTGATATTGCCTTGTGTTTTAATGAAGATCATTTTGGGCAAACAGTTCTGCTTCACATTGCTGTTAATGCATTTTCTGGACATGCTGAAAATAACATCAACATATGGTTTGATGAAATTTAGGTTTGCCTTATATAGTTCTCAATTTGGTCAACTCAACATCCTTTTTTCAAAATGGCAATCTTATCCTCAGTGCATCAAATACATGACCACGATGGATCAAGTACAGAAATACCTGATGAGGACATGACAAATGTTTTCACAAATTTACATCAGCCCTCCAAAGCAGCACCTTTCCATACCACTCTGCAAACCAGGAATTCCATCTGGGAAAGGGAGATTTTGTGCATTCAAACCCTTGTTCTGTCGACTGTGTGAATACTGGGTACAGAAAATTATCTGCCAGGTTTGGATGGTTTCATGTTCTGTAGGTGTCTTTGCTGAATTAGCACTCAGATCTCCTTTTCCTTTAGCAGGTGATTATCACAAAGTGATTTTGAGGAAAGCATAAAATATTTTAGCTACAGAGGTAACAAAATAATAATATATATGAGGGTTTAGAATGATCAAAATACATATTTGACCTGTAATGTGGTGTATTAATGAAGAAAAGGGCATTGCTCACGTCCTAAGGAGCAAAGGCAAGGCAAGAGCTGTAGGACACAGCATTGGGACTCTGTGTGCCCTGTGCTTAAATGTGACCAGTTCCCCCTCAGGAGTTTATCTGTTAATCTCTAATTGACAACAGCTGCCTTTGAGAGGAACACTGAAGCTTTTAGGACACCCTCACCTGTCACTGCTCCACCTCCTGTCTGCCCAGGAACACAAATACCCAACATCTACCAGGAAGTGTGAGCTGGAGCAGGGAGAATGGATTGGTGACTAACATGCCATGTCCTTGGAGCATAAAAGCCAAAATTAACACTTAATGTCACGAATTATGGATGCTGCTGAAAAGCTGTGCTGGAAGAGAGGCTGGGAAGCCACTGTGGGGTTCCACGTTCAGGAGGCACTGATAAAGCCTTGAATGGCAAGGTTTTCCATCTACACTTAAAAACTTCTTTGACCATTGTACTAATCATTATTGTGCCTATTTATTTCCAAATAAATAATTTCTCAAAGAAGCTGAACCACTAAGAAACCTTCAGATTTGGAAGTGAACAAACCTAAAAAGACAAAAAAATGTTCTATTTCAAGGGACAAAGCATCCCAAATAAAACTAAATGTTCAGCATTCTCATGTTTCACTGACAATAAGCAATACACCATTATTCCCCTTTTTTTTTAGTTCACCTTCAGCACCTATTTTCATTTCTTTTTTTGTCAGGTGTTCAGAGCTCCCTTTTGTAATTCTGTGCTGCTAAACGGAGCTAGAAATGGATAATTCTGCCAAATTTCTGTGAAGAGTCCCAGAAAACAAAACAGAATCAAAATATCTACTTGGGTTTCTGGCAGATATGCTGAAGGCTGAGATTGCTGCTTCTTGGGTCTCTGACATCAAGATTAATGCAGCTCAAACTAGAACAATTTTGAGGTTTTTTTCTTGTTGTCCAAATTTCAGAGTCTTAGAGTAGGAATTAATCAAGTTTAAACCTTTCCTAAACATACACTCACAGATGGTATACGGATTTCCAAAGTACAAAAAAACTTTAAAAAGCTGAATTTGTCTGTGTGATAGATGTCAGAAGACATGATAGTGCTGAATAAACTGGGCAGCAAAAGGAGGATGAAATCCAAAATAAAAAAAGAGAAGTAAATGCACTTCAGAAAAAGAAATCATCCTAATTCCACATAGAAAGTAATGGGCTGTACTGGACCATGCATGTGGTAGAACTTGTATATTTATGATACGCTCTTATATCCACAAAATATCACCTCAGTGCCCAGCAGGGGCAAAAAACACATGTGGGAAATCACTAGAAATGAAGCAGAGACCTAAACCATTATTACCAGGTCAGGTGAACACCAGACTGGATTGAAGAGAGCCTGCACAAATACCTTTTGGAATTAAATAAGTATATATGTGCTGATTCCAAGTACCTGTTGCTATAGACCAGGCTCAAAACCTCTAAAATCTCAGTTGTTATTTGCCAAAATATATTGAAAATTTACTATGAGAAAAAAAAAATTGAAGATTTAAAAGACCAAATGGTTCCAAACAGGTATATTTCACCCACATCCCTTGCATAAAGGACATCACTGTGCCTAGAATCACCTGTACTGCCCAAGAATGTTACAGAAATTGTTAAAAAAATGGGCAAGTCAATCCTTCAACACCCTAAGAGCTGAGCTCACAAAGTTCTTTCACTTTGTGTTGTACTACTGCTGAAAATGAAAAAAATACACATAGAGCCAGAAATGAACCTGAATTTCATATCCTAGCTAGTTCATTGTTTAAAGCATAGGAAAGAGAACAGGCACAAAAAGGAGGAAGGCACCTCTTATACTGAGAAATACTAGATGACTTCACTGGTAGGTACCAGTACCATAAATGCAGACCTGGTGTAAGAAAATCAAGCCTAAAGAGCAACTGGTAAAACTCACAAAGTGAATTCCACCTAATTAAAAAACCATTTGCATACTCATTTTGTCAGCCTTGTTCTGAAGGTGCTTTTCCTCAACCTCCAGTGCCACACTGCACACACTGCCAGGCTCAGATATCACACCACAGCCACACAGCACACCCCCAGATATGCACACAAACACTTCCCTCCTAAAATATTCAGCTGCCACCACTGCTGTCTGTCTGTCCCACTCTGGGGGGTGCAGGAAAACAAAGGAACCCAGCTCTTCAGAAATTCCTGCCAACAGCACTACATCCTCCTTCTGCGCTGTGCCTGTAACTTCTATTAGGGAGAGATGAAAACTACAAACTCTGCGTGACTCCACTGGTTCAACAGCTGCCGTGGTGTTCTTTTCAAGCTCTCCAAAGTAATTATTTAATTTAAAAAGCAGAGTGCTGCTGCTTGTGATGAGAAAAACAGTTATTACTTAACTAAAAGTGAGCATATCCAGTTCCTTGGAAACTTAATTTAAGAAGTTACTTCACCGTTTGCAAAGGACTTTGCCTATTTATATCAGTCGAAACTCTCTGCCTAGAAACTCTGAGTTGGAAATAAGTTGAAAAGGAAAAAAAAAGGAAAGAAAAATGCACTCACAAATATCAGAACAATGAAAGGCACCACCAAAACAGATACAATTCCTAAAAAATAAATGACCCTCATTGTTTTCTACCAAAATTCAGCATTCTGAAATAATTTTCTTGCTATTCCAGAAAAAGGAAGCCATAATGATTTCTTTTCACTGCAATGTAAAGAACATGATACCTCTATAATTGTCACAATTTAATTTTTTTGTTCTGTTTTAGATTGCATATTGGAAAACAACTTCCAGAGTGAGAGATCAGTGCCACTCATATTTGAAACTTGTTAAAATATTGTTTCAAAAACAATGAGGCTGAAAAAAGATTTCTAAAAGCAGAATCTCTCACCAGAGTCCCATCTCAGTACTTAGATATTTTGCAAGATAAAGCCACAACAGATTTAGGTTATAAACAGAATTTTTCCATTGCTCTTACCTTGCCCACTCTTCACATTAGTTGCTACTTTTGTGCTAAAAATGAGCAGTACACCCATCACCTTTAGGACATCTCCCATCTTTTGGATAATTCCTCTCCATGCATTTCTCCATCTGTCCTAAACAATTGACAGTCTCTCTTCACCTTCTTTCAACCACATCAATTACATGTGTGCTCAAAGCACTTTCTGTATGACACAAAATTAATGTTTCACAGGCACAGCATTTGAAAACAAATAATTCTGCTTTATGTAAAAGGTATTTATTCTGGGGTTGAGGAAAAAGTACAACAGCTTGGGTAAGGGAAACTTGTACTGATCAGAGATCTTGTAAAACTCACGTCATTGGTGTTTTGATAGAAAATTTCTATGGAACAATTTGACACTTTTAAATTATTATAGGTTCAGGCAGAACACCTCATTACTTTCTCCCTGTAGCACGTAAGTAAATGCTTTCAAATTTCATCTACATCTTCAGTTCACTGATCCTGCACCATCTTATCCTAATTTAGAACAGCAAATAAGTACAAACATAAGACCTGGGAGCCCAAACCCTGATACACCAATGCTTTGCTAGACTGAACTAAACTCAAGTGTGCATTGAAAGGGAATTCGTGAATCAGAGCCTTAGACAGAAAGTTCAGGCAGCTCTTGGGTAACTGTGACATCAACCTGAACACAACCCTTGTGAATACCAAGTTTTCCAGGGTTCCTTAGCGCAGTTTCCAGTGCTGCCTCTTTGCTCTGGCCATTGTTAGACTTCTCCAAGCAGGGACCACAAATCTAATCACTCACTGCTCAGACACCACTTTTCTGCTCCACCTCTTTTTTATGTCCAGTCAAGACCCCAGAGAGAAAAAGGGGAGAGGCAAGGCCATAGAACAGCCCAAAATCAGTCAAAGGTATTAATTGAAGAATCTTCTTGACGTTTTTCAGCAAGGTACCACAAAGACATACTCAAAACACTTCACCCACATCCCCCATGCCCTCCTGCACTGCCTGTGCACCCCTTTACTGCTTAGGCACCACCAAAATTGGCACTTATCAAAATTAAATACCTGCATCTAGAAGGATTGAATGGCTCACTGCTTATCAGAATTGCCTTCAGTGCTAGGCAAAAAAAATTAATGAATAATAGATGGAAACATTCAAGGCCTGAAAAAACCCAAATTTACTTCATAGCAACATAGTCAGCCATGAGGATCTACTATTCTTACTGTGGCAAGTTTCAAAACTACTAAATATTGACAATTTCTACATAAAGGAAAAATAGAGGTACACATCTGCTTGTCTGAAATACATTCGCACTTTTAGGACCTTGTTTTAATTCTAGTCCTAGATCTACCATGAAAATGTCTTTGTTTGATGACATAGTCCTGCATGAGAAATGAGAGCTGGTAGAAGATTGTCTTACTGCTGCATGGCAGGAGCTGTGATGCAAACTTCCTTTTTTAAAATTTCCCTTAAACCCTTACTTCCAGTGGTATCTCTGAAAGGTTGTGCATTTACTGGTGCCTCCCAAAAAGCAAAATACCCTTCCCCAAAGGCTCCCATGAAAGGTGCAGGCACACTTCCAGGGGACCTGGGGAATTCCTTGTACATCCACTGAAATATTTTGCACATCCAAGGTCAGGTTTATGGAAAATAAGCATTTTAAATTTTAAGATGAACATCTGTTAGCATTGACAAATATTTTTCGCCACATAGTTCCTTTAGTGGCCTCCATGCCAAGCAGAGAGGAATGCCCCAGTAAACATATAAAACACTGCTCTTGGAAGTGCCACAGCCATTTCTGCCAGCCCAGGGAGGACTATTTTTAAATTTAAGTCAGATTTCAGTGTCTTATTCTCTGTAGTATGGCTGCTCAATACATTTCCATTTATTATTTAATTTGGGATGTATTTGCAACAAAGAACTTCTACGATCTGAATAATGTTTTGTACATTACTCTGGTACAGAGTAGTTTTTCTTGTAATCTGATTTCATTCTTTCCAACTTGCAAATTGAAAAAGAAAAGCTGTCAGGGTAGATCATAGTTGGCATGTCACTTCCCAAATATCATTTACATTTTTCTTTTACATACATCTTTAATAGTCAATTTCCTTTTTTCTATACATATTTTAGTGTGAAAATGTTTGCCATCAATATTAAAATATGAATTATCTGCACAGCCATGTACATAGCTTACAGAATTACCTCAAATCCCATCTATTACTCTCATATTTAATAGCCAATACCACTTTTTGCTATCATATATTAATATTAAGTTGCTTCCTTAGCTATGCATAGAAAGAAATCTTCCTCAGTGCTTTCATATATATATACACACCCCCATATCCTCCTAGAGCATAAATCAAAAGAAAACTTAGTAAGTTTTGGGATGCTGAAGTATTGATAAACTAAAATTGAAACCACAGCCTAAAACACAAATAGTTAAATTTAGCTGCATTCCAAAATTAAATATCTTGTAAGGTATTTTAGAAATTCCCTTTAATGCTAAAAAAGCCACATTGGGAAGTGGTGACTTGTAAATCACATCATGCACATGTGCAACTTCTCAGCTTGGCAGCACAGCAGAAAACACATACAAAAGGCTGTGTGTTCATCCAAGCTGCTGGTTGTGATTCCATATTCTTGTGGATGAGCTGGAGATGACACAGAACACAGGTGAAAAAATTCAACTTTGTCATCATGACCAAGGTGCGAGACATTCCCTTAATGAATTAAGAAATGTCTGTTTGCCCTTAGCATCCTACCAGGCCACACACCAAAGAGTGTAACAAATCAGAAGACAAAAGCAGTGAAATTACACTAAGTTTTACATGCTAGGAGCTAATGATACTTCATTTGTGTCTTCTCCCATGCAGCCCAAAGTTAAGAGCCATCATCCAGGGCCTGGTTTGTAGACATGTGCTACTCCCAGCAATAACTGTTCATGCAGAGGCCCAGATCTAAAAAGAAATTTAAAAGACAGAGCACAGTTCACTGTCGGACATTTCAAGTTGTGCAGGGGATTTTACCTAACTCACAGATAAAGCCAGGCACCCAAAATGGGAGTTAGAGAGATCACTACACATGGCAGGTGGCTGCTTCATCCAACTTGAAGCCAAATGCTAAAACAGGCTCTGAACACAAATATTACACCTTAAATTAACAAGCTTTGAAGAACACTCTCCATTTAGGATACCCAGGTTGGAGCTTGCCCTAAAGTTGGATGACAGCTCCTTCAAAAAATAACGCTGCTGGTTGCGTTTTCAAGCTGAGGGAGTGACAGTGCTGCTGCTGCTCCTATCCTTGTTTGGTTTTGTTCAGCAGCTCACTGGTTGGATCAGGCAGTTTTATCCCTTTCAAATCCCAAAGCAAACCCAGCCCACTGACTACAACTATTGCTGCATCTCGCCCCTCAGATCAGAATTATAAAGCTTTCTGGGATTCAGGCTTATGACCACTTCAGTTCCTTGCATAATCTACTGGATTTTTTAAAAATGTGTGGTATCTCCAAGAAGAGAGCCTGTGAGCATCTCAACTTTTTACAGTGGATGATTAATTGGTCCCCACCAAAGGCCAGAGGTGGATTTCAATGTCTGGGTTAGAGGATGGAAGAGCATTGTGAACATTACTCATTGTGAACTTACATAGAAACCTGGAACACCAGGCTGCAAGAACAAGCAAAATGCATCCATGCTGCTCCTTCAGACAGACAAGAATTGCTCTCAATGCTACATCTGCCCTTCCCTGGGGACCTCTGAGCAGTGGGAAAGATGCAAATGCTGAGCCTTTGTCACTGCTCAGGTTCCCTGGGCTTACTACAAACCCCAGAGTTTCAGTGGTCAGGGGCCCTACAAGTTCAAATGCTGAGTGACCCCTCACTGTGATGCCTGCAAGGTTGTGAAAGAGTTTGTGAGGATTTCACACCTGGAAAAACCTGCCTGCATCCTCACTGTTCGGGAATTTTTGGAACATAGCAAGAGAGCACAGGACAGAGTCACTTGAAGTCGTTGATTCCAACCTCAAAAATGCAGAATTGCACATAACAGATGACAAGGCAAATAAACTCAGCAGGAATAATCACTGCTGTCTGCAGGATTAAACATTTTCCTCCAAATTTTGCAAAAAATGTTCACAACAGGAAAATAGACCAAACCCTTCCATGTGAGACCTGGGAAGAAGCAGGATGAAACCCAAAGTACCAAAAGTTCATTGGATAGAAGTGCTAAAACAATGAACTACTTTTCACATTGCTAAGTGATTGCCACTACATCAAAGGTGTTCTTTTGAGAAACTTCCACTGGTGAAATTTTCTCCAGGTCAGGTGCTTGCTTCAGGCAATTTTAGCTCAGCCCTTTGCCCACTCCAGGACATGGAAGGCATCTGGTCCCAGGTTTTTGTGTGCTGGTTCACCCAGTGTATATTTAGCAGGCACAGGAATTTGTCCAAGCAAAGAAGGAAGGGTCAAGGGTTTAAGGAGCTAATGCTTATGAAGTTATATTTCAATAGTTTTGCTGTGCACAAAGATAATTTTTAAGCATCAGTCTTGATGAAGACTTCTAAGGGGAAGATTTGAAAACCCACAAAAGAGCTAGAATCTTGAAAAGGAGACTTGCATTTTTAATTTTGTTCAGATGCTTTTAAAACCTAGTTATCCACAAACCAATCTGAGTATTAATATATGATTTAAAGGTCCAAATTAATGCAGTACAGAAAACATATTTAAAAGTACATCCTAAAGACTGAGGAAGTTGCAAATAGAGACACAAGACAAAACACACAAGATGCAACAAGGAGAGGACGATGACACTGAGCAAAAAAAAAAGTTAGGGAAGATACATATTCTTCATCCTTCATGCCTTTTCAGTGTTTAAACACATGGCAGAAAATGACTCACTAGGTTGGAAAAGCTCCAGCTCCTCTGGTGGCATGGCACTCAAAACAGCAGGTGGTTTATGGTCCATTGAGCAGAATGAGGGGCAATGCCCTCCTCCATTTCCCTGTATTCAGACTCTGCTTCCTGATTATGTGCACGTTCAGTCTTGGAGTAAAATTCCACACGCTCCATAAATCTTGAATTAGCTGTTGTACTGGAGGGGCTTTTTTATTACTGTTAGAAAGCTCCCAACAAAGCTGTCAACAATAGCAGGCCACCAAAATATTTCTTGTTATAAAAAAGGCAGGAGAAATCTAGAGGCATGACTGTCTGGTAATAATTTTGAGCTGTGGCTGTAAATTGCTCCATTCATTACACTGAGTTGAAAATTGCACTGACTGGATGAGACCTCAGAAAGGCTCCCATGGAACTTGCAGAGGAAAATGGGAGTCTCCTCAGGGACTACCCAGTAACTTCCAGTGCAGCAGGGGGGGTAATATTTGCATAGAGATATATATTTAAAAAAAAAAAAAAAACTCACGCATATATGTGCATATTTTACAATGTCAAACTGCTGGGCTTTCCACAAGAATCTTATTATAGTATAGATGGCTCTGCTGGCTGCATTCAGATGTCAGATTCACAGCTAACAACCTAAATTAATTCAACACAATTCATGCCCTGTCATTTTGTATTTAATAATTATCCCAGAACAGTAAGAAAGAGTCTACTGAAACGTGGGAGAGCAGTAATTTGTGTTATGAAATATGAATGGTCATTTCCTATGAAATTTGCCTGGAAGTTTTTGCAATGAACTGCACATGTGCACACACAGCTCCTCTTGCACAACTGAGAGCTGACAAACCCAGGGCAAAAGATTCTGCATCACCAAGCACAGGAAAGAAACCCAGACCCCATGAAGCAGCAGAAACCAAAGCACTTAATCCATAAAGAGAGCAAAGAAGTCAAAGATTGTGTCATGTTTATGCAGAAACAGAAAATTCTGTTTCAAATTGGAAAAAATCCAAAAAAGACAGTTAACCTCATCTGACAGATTCAAGAAAAGGCAGAGAAAATTTCATTCCCTACTGGGTTTTGGGTGATTTACCAGTAGCACCTTCAAAAGCTGTACACTGTGTTATTAAAAAATAAAACCTTCACGCCTCATGTGCACTGTGCAAGGGTTCTGCCATACAATAACCTGCTATCCAAAAGGGAATGTCACTGGGAAAGCAGGGATGAGGCAGGGCTACAATATTTAACTTAACTGGCTGTGAACAAGCACTGAAGAGTCGTGGGGAGGCATCAAGGAGCCCATCAGAAGTCTGGATTCAGAGAGCAGGTGCCAAATTCACAAAACCCCAAGGAAATGAAGGGCACTGAGTTGCCCTGACCAGCAGAAAGCAGAGCACACACTGTCAGTGTGCCAAATGGAAAGCAATGAACCTGGCAGGTTTTTTTGTTCCAGTTTTAGCTGGGACATCTCTGCAATCCTGAAAGCAGCACAGGAAGATACAAGGAGTGGTCAGAGAAGCTTTTGTCACCAGAAGCTGTTCAAAGGAAGAGCAGCAATTTGGGATTTTGAACCTGAATGAAAGTGCCAGAGGATGAGGGGCTGCAGAGCACTGCATCTTAGTTCATTTTTCAAAATATGACACCCAGCTTCTGGGGAGTTTCCACCTAAAACTTCCCTTTAAATAATGTTTAAAGCAATGCAAGGAGTTAAATAATTTATAAACTTTAAGTCACAAAACACAAAAAGTAGGACAATGCTCTCCTTTGGTAGTCTTTCTCTTGACTTTATTTTTTTCCCAATGGCACAACTCACTCATGAAAGGTGGAACACAGAAATTCATTTACTGCTGAAATTCCTTTTCCCCACACTCTGACTACAGAAAGAAACATTTAAACTCAAATGTAAACAAGATTATTTACCAGTAAAGACACATTACCCACCACCACATACTGAATGCTAATCAGCCTAGGAAGCATCCTAGGGATTGCTTAAAAAGAGAAATCAAGACTTGAAACATTTTGAAGAATTTCCTGTGCACGCCATAAACACAAAAATGTGATGAACAACAGTCAGACACAAAAGATGACAACCTGTCCCCTCATATTTCAGTAGTGACCACTCATGAGGATCAGTGACTGCCCCAGCCCTCTGGTCAGCTGAGTCCCTGCCCTAAAAAGCTTTGCATCTCAAAGGGCAAGAAAGTGCAGCTGCAGAAAAGGAGATGATTTTAACTCCATAGGTGATCAGCTGTAGCATTTCAGACTAAAAGGGTTCACTGGGATTTCATTATCCAGTCTGCTGAGTAATGTCTCAAAAATCCAGTAAGTTTTTCACACTCCATTTTACAAATAATTATGACCCTCACAAAAAGAAGGCAATGATACTCTTAGTTTTACTTGGGGGACACCTGCAAATCTTAAATAGATTTAAGACATGCCATGATACCTTTAATAAAAAATTTCTTTTGGTCACCTCAAAGCATGGCAACCTGAACAGGAAACTATTGAAAATCCAGGCTCCTAGGAAGGGGAAAACTTTGACATGATCTAAAATTAAGGTTTTTGCCTGGACTCACATAAAAAAATAAAAATCTGGAACTCTTTAAACCATCACAGTTCAGAAGTTCCCTTCTTACAGTCCAAGGCTTCAATGTGGTTGGTCTGTGCCACCACAGAAATCTGACCCTGCCATTTGCTTTCCAATGCTGGAAAGATCTTCAGGCAATTTTGCCCAGGTTAATAAAGCAAGCAGAAAGTGTTTAATAAGATGGTTTACCTATATAAGAAATTCAGTGCAAAGCTCCACCAAAAAATCATTAAAATGTTGAAATATACAGGATTATCAAATAGGCTTTGTCCTTTTTATAAAAAAAGTAATCTTAAGGTGGTTGCTGTACATATATAAAACCCTTAAGTGCTTTAAGTTTCAACTCCATTGTTTGAGCATGAGCTCTCTAAAATCAAGATCAGCTCTCAAGATGAGAATCTCAGTGCTCTACATTGTCCACAGCAATTGATTTAAAAAGAACAGCATTTGGGATTTAATTTACTGCAGCCCAGATATCTCCAGTCATGCTCTGTTGACAGGCAAGTTTGGCCAATGCCTCCATTCCATTTCCTGAATTACAGCAAATTCCACATTACGTAACTAATATTTCTCATCGCATGAATAGAAGCTCCTCATTAATGTTTCTGTTATTTTTTTCCTTTTTAAACACATCATATGCTTGCACAGAACTAAAAACTAAGATCAGGAGAACCTATCTCCTTACTGAGCTGTTGGCAGAAGGGGAAATGCAGAAGTGGGCTGCTTTCACTGGAAATCATCTGCCACCTGTATGAACTCCAAGGAACAGACACAAATTCATATGTTTATTCCTGTGCTCAGCACAGGTACATCACTGTGGCAGCAGAGGGGTAAAACTCTCTATATAAAAAGCATCATTTGAGCCACTCTTCTCCAATTTGAGGTAAAGTGGAACTGCAAACACAATTCAAACCATGTAGGCAACACCAGTAATGTCAGTTATTTTATGCAGAGTCCAAAAGCTTGGAATTTTCTTAGAACATGAAAGAGGCCATTGGAACTGCAGTCACAGTCTTATTCCACAAACAATGCTTTTGTTTTGGGGAGTGACACATGCCTATTCTACCTGCTGCTATTTTGCAAGTTTGGAAAATTAAAAAAGGAGAAATTGAATACTCTGCTACACTTTTAATATAAAAAGAATTAAAGTAAAACACCCCTAAGAAATGGAGTTTCCTTCCTCTGGAAATCACTGCTTCAAATTGAATCATTAAAAAGACTTTAACAGAAACCATTATCAGCCTCACTGTGGCAGAAATGTGCTTATCACTGGTTTTAGTTATGCAGATAAATGATGGACACTGGCTCTGGAATTGAAAAGCTCATGACAAAATGGCCTTGGCTATAACAATATAAAGGATGGTTATAAAACTGCTGGAATAACCATTGTCCCATCTAAATAATGTGATGGATTGTTGCATTCCCCATGACAGTGTGGAAACAAGAAGAGTACACAGCACAAGGCACCTGCTACATCCTCAAAATCTTTAAGGCATCAGCAAATGTTTCTAACCCATCTTTGACATAAAATTCTTCCATTTTGGATCCATTAATGGTAATTAACTATAGCAGAACTTCCACAGTTAAATAGTCCCCTTTGTCAGACAATGCAGTCTCATTCAAATGAAAAGGATGCATGTTTAGCACATTGATATTTCAACAAGAAAATAAATCCCAAAGGGCTTCTATCCATTTACTCAAACATGCAATACAGAGGGGCTTCAACCCAGTGACACCAGCTCAAGGGTCAGCAATGTTCTTGCAGGCACTAAGTGAAAGAAGCCATATCCTCTATAAAATTATTCCTACAAATGCTACCCCTATCCCATCTTAGGGGTTTATTTTCCCCAAACACTTTTTTCACTTCATGAAAAACCTCTCGGAATTTGCACATACAAGAGACCCTGCTGCTTAAGCCTGATGTCTTTGACATCCTTAACTGGAAATGCATCATTTCTTCTGCCAGGGAAACCTCTCCATCTGCCTGAGGGCAATTTGCATATGGAAATAACTGTTCTCTTTTTATTGAGCTCCTTGTTCTTACACACATGAATTCAAATTATTAACAAGTCTGAGACACTAATAATGAAGTGACTCGAGATAAGAAAATACAACACTGGAAAATCATCTCCTGCAGGAATTTGAGGTTTTAAATGAATATTGCTATTCATCTGGGCAATAGAAACACCACCAACCACATTTTAATCATTATTCACCAGCCTCCTTCTTCTCCTTTACAATTACTTATTAACCTAATGTGAAATGGTGGGAGCTTAGTTATATTTGAGAAGGAAACTGCCTAAATATACCTAGAAGCAAAGTAACAAGTGCTTGCACACTTTCCCCTTGTATTATTCAATTTCCCATTGTGCCAAAAGCAGAATGCAATATTTTCCCTTCTGTAAAGCTTAGAGAATAAAATGTTGATATCTCTGAATATCCACTGGCATTTCTTTTAATATTTTGGTATTCTACTGTAAAATAAGACGGTAGATTTATTTCAGAACTCAGGCACATTTTAGAGTTTTCTTCCTTTGATATGATATCACTTCTTTTTTTCCCTTCTGTGCCAGAGCATGGGCAGGACCAGGACACTGCAGGGCATCCCTTGGATGCAGGGCAGACATCCCTGTAAATACACTGTGCCCAGCCCTGGCTCATGACAGAAACCTGAACACGCTCCAGAATATCTCCTGTTACACCTCCGCACTTGTTTCTCCCTTCTAAAACAGAAGGGGAAAAGGCCAACCCACCAACCCTAAACAAAAACCCCAAACACACAAATAAACCCCAAAAACCATATCTGATGAACAGAAAGGATTCAAGTAAATAGTCAGGAAAAATAAGTGTTTCACAGACAGAGTCCTGTGAGGAAGCTTCAAATCCAAGTCAAGAGTTGAGAAGTCAATTGAGTGAAAATCCTTAATTATGATATTTATCCCCTTTGAGTAACAACATACTAATTCTTCTAGGTAAGAAAGGCAGATGGAGGCACTCTCCCAGCTCAAGTTCTCTGCAGCTGTAACTCTGCATTCCAGTTAGATCAATGGAGACTCTTAATCAAGATACAGAGTAGAAAATTTTAATTACATACAGAAAACTCTGAAGAATGCGGCTGTTTAATCTACTGTGTGGTACTTTAAGAACATGAACATGCGAGTTGATTTATCAGGTGCCAAGATGTGAACTTAATGAGCCAAAGCAGTCTATGCCACATGCACATGATGCTATTTTCTGCTGTCTCACACAAATGCTTTCAGCTATTTTATATCAAGTGCACACAGAGAAACACTCTTCTGAAAGCAATATGCCAATTTGAAGTTCAAAACTGCAGCATCTCCTGTGCACTGGACCTAAAGTAACACAGCTAACACCAAGAAAGGTATTTTTACTTAGTGCTAATTTGCACACACCTGCATTCAGTTAACAGCATTTCAGTCCTGAATATATTTGTCACACCCAAAGCAAAAATTTACTTCTAAAATCTGAATATCCTTGAATATCCTACGGTCCAACTGCAGAGGAAAAACCTCAGTGCAGTTCTCAGGTTCGGTAACATGGCTGTTAGCAGAACCCTGAAATTCAAACTAGCAGGGTGAGCATTAGCAGCAAAAGTCTGTCTCCAATTTCACCTTCATTTTGCTTTGCAGATGTGCCAACTGACTCTAATGGGCAAACAGTAAAACAAATGCTGGAAATTTCCAACAAAGAGCCCTATCCTTGCTTCCCAGCACCTCTTGTGGTGGCAATGAGCTCATTTAATGAACATAAAATTGTAAAACAAAAAAGGCAAGGTATTATCAAAAATACATATAGCCCCTTGCATCTGTGATCAGCAAATTAATAATTTAATCACAAAGCCAGGATGCCATTGTGAAAATTTACAGCAGCCCTACTTAAAGACCAGATTTGCAGAACAAATTCCATGCCCAAGTCCCCACATTTTTTAAACTTTTTAAACTGGTGACTTCCTGGAAAATTGCTTCTCAATTCTTTTCATTACAGTCATTAATTACATACCTGCAACATCAGTCGTTATAATTTTGCAATAGGTTGCAGAGGTAAGGTGTCATGTGTACTTTGTGTAATGTCAACAGGTGCTCATTGGCACAAAGACACAGAAAAAAAAAAGGAAGTTAATTTGTCCAAGCTGAAGATGGTACTGTGTTATGAGCATTAATATCTACACAGATCTCTATCTCTTGCCTTCTCAAGAGAGGTTATTTCCATTTTAGAGTCAGAGTACCTACTACTTGATGTCAATCTGTTGAACAGTTAAAAATGCAAGAATATAATTTTACCTCAGGGGAAAAAACCCTGCTAACAAATTGAAAAATAAAACACAAATTGGCAAATGAAACAAGAAAGGAGGCTAAATATTCACACACATCAGCCCATAAGATGATGTGAGACAGCAATATCTATGATAAAACAATAGTAACAACAATAAAACTGTTGTTTTCTATTGAATGGGAGGAGAATATCACCATGGACAATCCACAGCAATGACAACAGGACATACAGGAAATCCAGGGAGTAAATTAGCTATCTCAGATTCATGGGTCCCCAAAAGATTCTACTAGAAAACATTAGTAGAAAACAGATGATATTAATTAATAGATATGGAATGAAATTAAGTGCAAACATTCCTTGCTCAGCATTTAGCATACATGTGAATACACACACACATTTACATACACACATTCTCTTAAAGAAATACATCAACTTTTGGAGTGGGGAACAAGAACACAAAGAAAAGGACAAGACCTTTTTCTTCTCTTAAACAACACTAACACAAGCTTGGCAGTCACAATGCGAAGAGAACAACCCAGCAGATTTATAACCCATTCAAGTCTAGCTTTTCAGACAAACACTGAAGTAAAATTGGTGTTTATTAAAACAAATGGACTATAAATACATTAACAAATGCTATCCTTAAGAAGAAATATCTGCAATTAGTGTAATAGAACATGGGATGTTCACTAATTTACAGCCAGCAAAGACATTTGATACCCACAACACATGGCAGCAATTTCTTGACAACATTTGAACAGCAGTTTTTATCAGGATCCCTGCCTGGGAGGACTTGAGCATCATCATTTACATTCTGCACCACTCAGGGAAAGTTGCCACCATATTTCCACAGCAGAAAATCTTCAGCATGATGAAAGAAATGGGCAGTTAACTCCAATATTTTTTTTCCATTTCAGCTCCATTTTGCCAAGACAAAGAATGGATTGCAAAAGCACAGCAGGCAGATGAGTACTGTGTTAAAAGACTGCTTGCTCTACAATTATCAATATTGTAAAACATTTGGGTTATCTCTAAAGGGTTTTCACATAAAATTGTCACTGGATTTCTTGTTTATGTTTCTTTTGCAAAAAAAATTGCATATAAACAAACCATGGGTTGCCTATCCTGCTCAGACAGATGACTTAATCTCAAGCTCTAGAAGCAACTGAAAAACAAAACCAAAACCAGAAACCCATTAAGGAGAACTCAAACAGCTTTCTATCTTCTCTCCTCTCAAAAAAAAATCCCCACAGAGTTGAAGAAAATGCTATCATTACATTTATCTACAGCATTTTATTTTATTGACTATGCAAAGAAATTCATCACATCAGTTCAGTGAAATGCTTTGTGGATGCCTCTTACTGCAACTGGAGGAAACACCAACATTTTGAAGTGTTCAGATTCTATTGTCACCCTGAAACACTGGCCAAATATTTAAAATGTTCAGCACCCTTAAACACACCAAAGAACAGCTCTTGAAATTCAGCAACAGGAACTATTCCCAAATAAACTCCAGTCCTCTGGAAAACTGAAAATTAGGAAGACTCAAAAACATCCTTACAAAAGAAAGACACACTGTACTGGTAAACGGATATGACAGATCTGGATATTTCTGCTATGCTCAATACTAAAGATATTTTTGGGTCTGGCTGCAATAGGAAGCCCTTGCCATGTTGGTCTTGTTAATTTTCAACACTTCCAGCATTAAGGGTTTTTCAAAAATCTGGAATGTGGGAAATAAAATAAATAGATGTATGGAGAATAAACACATGGTGCATCCTGTCATATAAACCCAACGCACTTTAACACTCAGTCCCCAAGCTCTCAGGTGCTACAAAGCCAACAGATTATTGACAGCAGTGAAAGAAAGTGAAAAATTAACAAGTGCTCACTGAAACAAATGTAAGGAACATGCACACCCCCTCATTTCTTTGGGCATGCTTCTTTAATTCTATGATCACATCCTTTATTCTTAGAGAATGCATTCAGTCTGCCACTTGAATGTCAGGTAGTGGAAAAAATACAGCTAATTATCATTTTCATCATCACTCTTCAAGTGATTAACTTTTACTTAATGAAAGTATTTCTGAAAAATCTCTTCCAGACTGCCATTTCTCTCACTACATGTGATCTGCTGGGCCCACTAAGGGTTCCAATTATCCCCTCTTTTATACAGGCATCCTTTTGGATTAACACCAAATTTTTAACTCAGCGCCTAATTTCAGCTGAAACCAAAGCATCTTCTTGCAGAAACATTCAGATGATTTGTTTTTATCCCGACTTCATTCACCTAAGGATAAACAAGGCTCTAAAATAAATTACTGAGAATAGAACAAAATGTACTTGAGGATCAATATAGAGAATGAATTGGTCTGTATTAGAGGAAAGCACCATCAGATAACAGTGTTCTGAATTTTCTTTGGGATCCCAGACACTGACAGAAACTCCAGACACTTCTGCCATTCATTTTGCTAAGCCCCAGGACATACCAGCCTGAAGCAGGAGGGTAACTCAGGATATTTTCCCCTGACTTAATTTTTACCATCTACCAATGGCTGCTCAGGGTAATTTTCCAAAGTCAAAATAAGTCATCTATGACAACCACTGCTCCTGAGATCACTTTATTTTGGTCTAATTACCATTCTACCTTTCAGAAAAGAACCTTCAATGTAGCTGTCCAAATAATATCAGCAACTGGTGCTCCTTTTCCATTACGCACAGAATTCCCATGGATGATTTAATATGGAAAAAGCAGTTAATAAAAAGTCTCCAGTCCAAATTAAGTCCTATTAATACTCTAATAACCAACACACTTTCATCAAGTTACAATGGGACAACAACAAATTTTAAGTTCAAAGCAAGTCATTGTATTCACCTGATAATTACTTGTGTAGGGATGGAAAAATAGACTAGTGTGTTCTGCTGGGCCCTAAGCCATATTTCAAAATGAAATTAAACCATGTATTGGCATGGTTTGGCAGATAGATTATTTCAGCCGATTCTGACCCTGGAATGGTGATATTTAATCTAACTTGTACAAACATATTACACAGAAAATATTAATTTGTAAAACCTGGCTTCATGTGCTTTCAAAGAAGCAGCACAAAGAAACAAAGATGAAGTTAGCACTTTTAGGTCTCAAGTCATGAAAAAACCTAAAAAGGCCCCATCTCTCTAGGCAGGAGACACCTCTTTGGGGTTTTTGACTGGTTTCTTGCTCAGCTACCAGGCATCCACCCTTGAGACCCTCCCACATCCCTCTAAGGGCAGCTCCAGCTCTCACTGGCACAGGAATAAAACTCCACTGCTGCTGTGAGCCAGCCTCATCCTGCAGGGCAAGGCTTCCTCAGGAGGGCTCAGTGCATCAGGATCTTTGGGGTCAGACTCATGAGAGCAGCGCAGTTTGAGGATGCTGCCCCAGCACACACCACCCCAATAAAAACAGCTGGGAGATGCTTCCAGCACAAGGAAAAATGTGCTTACCTTAGGTGTTCAATACTAGCTTTATTAATATAATAAAAGGAACTTAATGTGACCCTCACTAAGTACAGAAACACATTTTCAAAAATTAAATGCAAGATAAAATCCAACAAACCAAAAACCCTTAAACATAAACCCCCCCCAAAAAAAGAAAAACCCCAACAGCAGCAAAGCCACAGAACCCCAACTTCTGCTTTGTATTTTCCACAAACAATGTACAAATGGCATAGTGAGTTCTGCTCTTAATGTACAAATTCTAAACATCACTTACGCGTAAAAGTCTCACCTCCTGTCCTTTTAGGACATTGTATACCTCCCAGCAAATGTTACAGGGGATATTTTAGTTACTTATAGAAACACTAAAGCACTTCTAAATCTTCCTGAGCTTATGGCCGTGCTCATACCTTCTCACAATGAATTTCACAGGTTATGAGATGCATAAAGAGGTATCTGCAAAGTGTTTTACTGGAAATTAATTTCAAGTGAACACTTCAACACCTTTAACCCCATAATTAACAATAGCTACTCCTATTAGATATTTGCTTTCTCTTTGTGTTCAAAAACAACACTTCTGTATTGAGGATTTCTCTATTAATTTCATATTCAGCCTCAATGTTATCAGCAGTAAATGCATCAGAATTTCAGATGTATTAACCATCTTATTAAATAAAGAACTGGCTCATGATTCTGTTTAACAGTGAAGAATAAAGTCCTATGTGAGCAACTTAAAAATGTGTAAAGGGAAAAAATTATTTTTTTAAAGGAAATTAAACTCAACTCTACTTATTATCAAATAACACCAGTGAGCAGATAAGTTTGGAATTGTGGGGTTTGAAAATTCTCTGTCTGCTCTGTCTGCTGTCAGCTAGAAGTATGAAACCACCTCCTGAACATCCTTTTCTGTCCACTGTTCTAAATAAAAGTGGGGCATTTTTAATTCACTGACCCAAAGTGATGAACTCTTTCAGGTATTTCTGTACAGACTAAACCACTCTGTCCCTGTAAAAGCAAAAGGCATCAACCTTAGTTTGATGAAGAAATGATCTTATTCCTGTCTGGACCCTCAGCAGCCTGACCTCAGGACTACACATCTGGACTGAGATGCAAATTTTTCAACACAAAAAAACCCTAATTTAAGCTTATGATCCTTTTTTTTCTTCACGATTAATCCTCTGGTACAACAAGATTCAGCGCAACCCTTAGGTTACTTGCCACTGAATAAATCATTATGTTGAAACTCCATTTAAAAAAATCTTACAGCAATTTGTAACAGTTTTCAAAGAGCTGTAAAATGACCTGGTCTCTACCACAGCCTCAGGGTGACATAGGAAACGATACTCAGTGATACTGTAAATATCATGGGTGTTTAAGAGAGGTGTCTGCACTGGTTTTTACAGCTGCTATCCAAGTATCTGACAAAGCAAAGTGAACAGCATCAATTAAATGCTGTCTTCAGCTATGGAAGTGAAATTTCACTTGGGCATTTTTGTAAGTGGTAGCACTAAAATAGCACAAAGTTAGCTGATATTATGATTTTCCTGTTCTTTACACTAACTGCACTAAAACACCAAAGTAAATTATGAGTGTTTTTCTTTCTAATAGAGAAAATCCAGGGTCTCTCTCATCATGACAGCTGACAGGCTGCAACTCAAACCTCATAAAAAAATTGGAACCAGAACCTTTATCCCACAATCACAATGAAACTTACCATACTAAAGAGAAAGCTGGTTTCTAAAGACAGATTTTCCTTTTTCAGGGTAAATTCATGACTGCAACAAAACCCAGTGAGACCTGAAGCTCCCTGAAAGCATCAGCATTTTGTTTCCAACAGCATAAACCCTCTCATCTCACCTCAGTGTTCGCAGAGCATCAGCACACTAAAATCATGCAGAATCACACAAACTTTCTCCCCATCCTCTTATGGGCCAAAGAGGGTGTGGTACCCCAGGTCCAGCAGTAATGATTGATGTCACATCACCTCCTGCACTCCTGGATGCTGCCTGCTCCTGGGATTTAACCCCATGTCCGACAGGAAAGCTTCACCTCCTCTGCAAAGGTGCCAAGGGCAGCTCCTCCAGAGCCTACAAGGAAGATTTCTCAAATTATTTCTGAATGAATTCTCTGCTTAGGACCTGTATTTGTGCCCCCATGGACTTGATTCTGTTTTCACTTCAACTCCAGGAAGCTTCTGCCACTGTTTGGGGGGCAGAGGAAATGGCAAAGAAGTGAAACCCTTCCGAGCTAGCTCAGCATCTACATCTAAGTGTAAAATGATTGCATTTCATTTCACTTATAATCCGCTGATTTCTTCAAGGGTTTTAATGTGATTTTCTGTGATAACATTTTTCATAACACCTGAGCAGCATTGAGAGCACCTAAATACCAGGTTTACAAAAAAAAAAAAAATGAAGTTTAGCCTATTTACCCACCCCAGTGTCCATGGTGGAATTGTGTGCTGCTTCTCAAAAGTTCTCCAAGTCCATACCTACAGGGTGGTGTATGTACCTTAATTCTAATTGCTATTAAACTTTCACTTTGATTACTTATCTCAAACTTACCCAAACCCAAGGTTATTCAGTTCCACTTTAAGTGATTGAGATAAAGAATTAATTGCAATATAATTAGATACTTATAGTCAGTTAAATACTAATTGAAGGCCATACTTGAAACTAAATGCTTCTGATTTTTTCTAATGAAAAGGCAAACAAAAGTTTTTAAAAAATGTATAAGGCTTGTAATTATTTTTAGGTAGCTACTTTACACATTTCTCTGTGATCTTAATTCAAAAAAAATTTTTAATATCTACTCATTGAGCACCACTGATCAAAATAACAGGTATCTTCAAGTTACAAAAATTGCCTCTAAGGAAAACACTTGCCCTGAAGAACTTTATGAAAATTAGAGAGTATTATGATAATGAACTGAAAGAAGAAAAAGCACAGTCAGGGTCTTCCAAGAAATAACTATACACTGTGTAATTTTCTCAGTGGAGCCTAACTGCTTAACTTCCTTAACCAGGCAGATGCAAAGAAGCACATGAGTGACTTGAAATTGAGGGAAGGTATCTTTAGACCAGATATTACACAGAAATTCTTCCCTGTGAGGGTGGGCAGGCCCCAGCACAGGTGCCCAGAGCAGCTGTGGCTGCCCCTGGATCCCTAGAGGTGCCCAAGGCCAGGCTGGATGGGGCTTGGAGCCACCTGGGACAGCAGAAAGTGTCCCTCCATGGCAGGGGGTGGCGCTGGATGAGCTTTCAAATCCCTCCCCATCAAGGCCATTCCACGATTCTGTGAAAAAAAGGAAAAATGTACTTACTGTATTAAAGGGTGAAGACTATTTCCCTTGGAATCACTCATGAAGTTACTCAAAATAATGAGTTATGTACCAAGTGTACCTCCAGCAGCATTTGTCTTTTTTGTGTGTCAAAAATAATATAAACCGTGCCATTCTGTTTGGCTTTTATACCTGTGTAACAAATAAAGCATCAAGTTATTATACATAATCCATAGAATATTTTTGTTTCAATAATTATTCACAGGCAGCTATCACTGTATTTTTAAAAACACCTACAAAGATTGTTACCATTTTTTACAGGGAAAATAAGAATTTAAATGTTATTCAACAGGCTAAGGATACATTCATTGAGAACAAAATGATCCTGAGAATTAATCTAGCATATTATTCACCAATTTACTTAATCACATTTGAGGGAAAGGACACTCTAGATTTATTGGTTTATTGTGATCCACAACCCAGCAACATATTTGCACTCATAAGTCCTTGTTACTTCTCTTGTCTGTTTTGGAATGGAAAGCCCTTATTCACACGAAGCTTGCAGAATGCAGATTGGTGCCAGAGCAGATCTCATCTGGGTCGCAGTAATGAAGTCCTCAGCTCTGCTACAGAGTTAATTGCCTGCTGCATCTGGTGTTTTTGATCTAAATCAAAACCAACCAGTTTGATCCATTTCAGGAGTCTTGGATTTTGTGCACATTATCCGGGCAGTACTCAGCAGAAGGCACCTAGATTTGGGGTTTGGATTTCAACTTGTTTCTGGCCTGATATAAATCCATGACCTTTAACAAAAAAGGGTGCACATATCCATCAAACGGAGTGAGAACCTGGATGAATCAGGCATCAGCAGCTTGCTGGAGGCACCCAGCTGTGTCTGTCCCTGCCAGCAATGTGCAGTGGGGTGTCAGAATTCCCAAAATCACAGCTTAATCATCACATGGGGAAAGGACAGGAAATCCACACTCTGCTGGAACCAAGGGCTTCCTGCTAGCAAGGCAACAATCTGCTCATGCCAAAGATGAGGATGATCAAATTTGGAGGCAAAAAAAAAGGACTTGCAGGAAGCACTGCTGCGCAATATTCAATAACAGCTCCCAAGTCAGAAAAAACCCCAAATATATTGGGCTGTCCAGGGGCATGAGAAAGTGCACAATAATGTGATAGAGAGCTAGAAAGGATAGAAAATTTTTATCAAAAATACCTCTCCATTCCTTTCCAGATAACTTTCAGCACCAGACTGCAATTAAATTCTAAAGCCTTATCCTATTTCCCCATTAATAAAAGATGTAGGCATACCATTTGTCTAAAAAAATATCCAACTTACTCTTTTTCCACATCAGTAGTCTTCATGTACTAAAAAAAATTCTGACTGCAAGGTAGTAAATTTTCTCCCAGATATGTCCAATAGCAAATTAATAAAATTTCTATTAGCATATTTTTATAGCACCTCTCCAACCACAGAAAGACAAGAGACAGTGTAATGGAGCAAACAAAGCAAAATTTTCACAGCTCATAACTAACAAGTTTTTAAAAGCAAAGAACAATGAAATTGGCTTTTGCCCTCTTTCCCTCCCACAAAGCACTCCAGAAAGAACCAAAACCAGGGACACCTGAAAACTGTAGAGATCTAAATGGAGAGAGAAAATAAACACAGCAAAACACACATTAAAAGTCTTCCTATTTTTATATTCCCAGAATTGCAATTGCTGGGTGGTGCCTTGCAACCATTTTAAAAGCAAGGCACTCACAAAAACCATGGTGTGGACTCCTCTCTGCTCCTGACAAATGAACAATCCTCACCCACAGGATAATTTTGTTCCAGATCACTACATCTGCACACACAGAACTCAAAACTGACTGAAAAACTTGATTGGGAAATCCAGGGTCAGTCCCAGATTTTACTCAGTCCTTGTTCAATCAAGCTTTCAACAGCCTCTCAAAAATAAAGTTCAGGTCTTTAGCATCTGCCTGGTACCTAAATTTCAATCCTGAAGTCACCAAGATTCACTGCAGTTACCTCAAGAAACAGAAAAATTCTGCTTGATTTGTGTTTAGTCCATGAATCTGGGGTTAGGGATCCCTATAAGGAATTCAAAGGACATCCTCCTCTCTTTTAGTATTTTTACACCCAACAGGAAACATAACTGCGAAATTTAATCTCATTTTTAAGCTGCCCTTTTTATTTTCTTCAGTGGGAAATTGGATCAAAAACCCTGTACCCTTCCCTTCATTTTGTAAGATAAAAACAAGAAGTTGCACAGGTGGCCATAATCTGCACAAAAGCTGAATCCCAGGCCAAGAAGTCAGACAAAAATGTGACAACAGTGCAAACACAGCCCCCTTTGCTTTGGAGGAGATCTGAACCTTCCTCAGAGTTTCAAAGAGGCTGAGAAAAATCTCCAGGAGAACAAAGAGGCCAACAAAAGTTCTCTCCTGACCTTTGCAGGCTTCTAGAAGACATCTGAAGCATGAGGTTCATTCAGTACAGGGCATGATGAAACAGATGAAATGGGGAAATGAAGAACAACAGCTGATTGATGATCTGACTTAAGTGGCACAATCAGCTTGCAGTGGCTGAACTACTTCAGAGCTGAGCTTGTTACAAAAGACCAACTTCATAACCACAATTTGAACCTGCACAAAAAGGATCTAAATATCTTTTATTTTTTCAATTAAATCAAGTAAGGAGCATCAGAGTCAGTGGTTTTGAATTTTTTTCCCCTAGAGGTATATCTTGATGGAAACCTAAAACTTGAAGGCTGCACTAAATTAAACAGGTTGAAATTTCCTACTACTATGAAAATCAGCCAGTTCATCTCAGACTCTGTTTACACCTCTAGACTGAAATCTGGAGTTCCAAGAAGGTGAGAATGACAGGAAGAAACAAATGCTGCTGACTTTTTCCCCTTCCATTTGACATAAGGGATTGCAGGGGGATGGGGTGTGGAGCACAAAAAACCCAACAGGAGAATAATGACATTTTCCCAAAAATTGAGTCAAAGCATTCATTGCTGGGCAAAACAATAAAGGAGGGCTGAGGATGGAAAGAGTTAAAAAAGAGAAAAAGTACTATTTTCTGTGAAAATTGAATTGAACCTCAACCCTACCACAGTCAATGTTGTAGCAGTGATCAACCTGACCAAAATGTAGATTAATAAACCACATGCTTCATCCCAGAATCCTTAAGGGAGGAACATTAAGCCATTATATCCATTAATTAGTTGATGATTGATGAAATTTAACTGTTCCTCATAAGACAGGAATTGGGGGGGACAAAAGCTCTGTTGGTCCTTACACAGTACTGTGATAACTTCCTGTGATTTAAATTTCCTGCACTTGGCTAAAACCAGACGTTCATCCAGCCACACGCAGAATAAACACTCATTTTGAGATTTCAAAAGGGAAAAACCTTAAAGTGAGGAATCAGCTTGTTCAATGACAGTTTCCTTATGTGAAAAAGGAGATCCACTACCAGCTACTCAGCTGTGTGCTCTTACAGGAAAAAAAAATCCATGTCTACAAAAAGGAACTCAAATTCACTGACAATAAGCAACTTTGAGGTGAGGAGGGAAAAAAAGAAATTAGTTCAGTGTGACTTTAGAAGCTGGCAAACACTGTGCTCTTGTTCTGTCCACCAAGACCATTTTAATATCTCACTGACATTTGCCTACCCAAACATTTTCTATAGCTGACATTTTCTCAAACACCATGAACCTCACCTTGGTGGAGACACAGTTTCTCTGGCAGGATTGTAATAGGATGACACAGCTGTTGCCATTTACAGATATAAATACAATTGACTGTTATAAAGCAGGTGAAGCTCTCCTGAGCATGCAGAAAGAAAAGTTTTTTTAAAAAAAACCCAGTAATTCCTTTTCAGAGGAACTTTCAATTTCAAGCAATTTTTCACACTCCTACTTCAAACACACAATGCAGAGCTAAGGCACAGTAAGAAAACAGCATCTAATCCTTCTATGACTTACTCAGAAATGCAAATAGACTTAACAGGAGGTTTTAACAAAGTAAAAAATGTGATTAAAATATATTTCTCAGTTCATGAACTTCAGTTAAAAAAGCACATTAAAAACTGAAAAGCCAAACCGTTCACAAGTTAAAACACTGCACTCCCTCAAGGACTTTCTTCCCCAAAATCTTTCTGCAGTCCCAGGGGTTTGTGGGCAGTTCTAAAAGTCTCTGAAGTAGATCAAAAGACCCCATAGGACTTGTAACTATTCCAGAAAAACTGTGGGCCACATGCAAGGGGAAATGTTACAGTCCTGGGCTCTGTGCATGGACACAGCAGAAGAGAAACTTCACCATAAGGAGCTTTAACAGAAACACAGAGAAAGCAGGAAAAGACACCTAAAGATAAGGGCTATGACATGAAGCTTTTCAAGAAGGTTCCAGAGAAAGTTTCTGATCTCACAGCCACGTGATTCCTTCCAAAACTACATCTTCTAGCTGACCAGATTGTTTCCAGAACATAGAACAGCTCTCGCCCACTGCAGTACAAATCCTATTCAATTTTCAGCTCAGATTTAAGGGAGAGCCTTCTGTAGAGTCTTTGCTCAGCTACTGCAAACCCAAATAGGAGCCAGGCAGCAAACAAAGTGAAAATTAAAGCAAAGAGCAAGAAATTCAGTTTAATTAGAAATAATACAAAATACCTAGATGCACATCTTGTGGTAACAGCTTTAGAAGTCATGGAATTATTTTTAATTCAACCTGAATTACTTATTTTCCTCATATTCTGTCTTTTGCTTTTTCCAGGTTCTTTTCTGGTAGGGAAAAGGAAGATAACAAAGCAACTCATTTACAGAGCAGTGTGGGGAAAAGAGACACTTAGAGGAGGTAACAACCACAGAAATTACATTTTCATAGATCTGGAGAACACAAAAACAGCTTCTTCCTCCTCCAAATCTGTACAGACCCCACCCTTGAGGTGGACAAAGCTGAGATCTTGCCCTTAAGTTTTAGGGCCACCTCTTAGGATCAAATACCTTTTATGTCAAAGAGCATAAATTGTCAGGCTGCAATCCCCCAGCAGACTCCTCCTCTATTTCTTGCCCTCATTGTCACTGCCACACGCAGCCTCTGCCAATGTCACAAGTGATATCTGATTCTGAGACAGCAAATTTAGATCTTGGAGGATGGCACTGAAGAAAGGGATGTCCACAACAGAGATTTTTCTTTGTGCTCAGAGAAACTTACAGGTCTTCAAGCTTAACATCGCAAAAACCACACAATGTCAATTTTCTAGAAAGGTACATGTTAACTGTACTCCTAGGAGAAGAAAAGGGGCAAAAAGAGCAGCTCCTTTTTCAGATACAAACATTGACTGGTCAAGCAGAAAGATGGTGAAATGAGCAATTAAAGCCAAGGGAATCTTAGGAAATCTTCATAACAGGCATCTTAAAACATAAAATTTGATAAGTCACACATTTGGAAACCACTGATCAGCTCTGTTATGGACTACCTTACCATTAGATGCAGAAAATGGTTTATCTCATGACATTTTAATACTAGAGATACCAGAAAAAAATAAAATACATAAAGATTTAAACCTAAAAATCCCTCTTACTATTCAAAGTAATGTTGCTCATTTTCATTTCAAAAGGCACATACCAAGTAGCTCTGGCTTTTTTGTATTACAGAAGACACCAAACTCACACATTTTTAGCACATGAAGTAGAAAGAATATCTTAACATACAGCCATTGAAATTTATCCCCTCTTTAAAAAATAAAAGTCCCAAAGTCCCAAACTCCCTAGGTAATTCAGTATTTAGAGCAGCATTTTCAGCATTTATTCACCAAGGTACTTATTCAGAGCAGACCTCACATATACACATGCTTTCTCACATCACACCTACAGTCTGTGTAAAGCTTTTGTTCCCCAAAAATTGCAGAAAAAGATGAAAGGTGATATTTAACTTGTAAAATAAATCACACTGTTCCAGAGAACATCCCCTTTGCTGTGTGCTTGTGCTCCAGAGCAACGTCAGGCTTACATGAAACTCCCCAAATAGTCTGGGCTTTGCACTGATCCCTGCCACATCCTCACCGGACACCAGTGGCCCAGAGCTGTGTGCTGCTCTGCCTGCTGAGGCACTGCTGCTTCCCTGCGGTGCTCAATCCCACAAGGATCACAATGCCCACACTGCAGCCCTCTGGCACAGGAACGGGATGAGAAAGCAGGAGGAGAACACACACAGACACACATGAAATTATTCCCACATTCTGAGAGACTGGAGAGAAGAGTCCAGAATGTGACAGGCACACCTGCTAAGCATTTCTAAAAGTCACAGCAGAGCAACAAAAACGCTTCAGATAAATCTTTGTCAACTCTTTCACCCTGCTCTTCATTGCTGGCACCTCTTCATAATCAGTGCCTTTTGGGGTTCCAACTAATCCTCCACACTTCACTTGCTGTTTATAGACACTGCAACTGGAGCTCCACATTTCAGTGAGCTGGCACCTCCATGATCAACTTCTCTTTTTTTTTTGGTTCAGCTAATTATACAGGGGGGAAATCATTCCAGACTGAAATCAGGAACACACAAAGTTATCCTTCCCAGTATTTGAGACATTTACATGTGATTAATCTCTGCTCAGCAGCACTGCTTTTTTGTCACACACTCTTGTTCCACAGCAAATTAAATGAAGCTCTGGTATTTGAAGTCCCAAAAACATACCAAAAGTCCCAAAAGATCAAAGCTGCCCCAGCATGTGGTAGGGTGATACACACATTGTTATGATCATGTAAGCACAACCCACTCATTACTCTCCCCTCCCTAATTCATTTATTTTCCTTGGGGATAAAAGAGATTTCTTTCATTCCCTATATTTGAGAAAAGAGTGTGGAACACAGCAAGATCTAAAGACAGATAAAAATTACAACACTGCCAGGAAAAACTGTCAGTGTACAATGCAACATACACTGAAGGATGCACAAAAGACATCAAAACATCATGCAAAACATTTTTGTCATGTTCCTGAAGTTTAAGTTTTCCATTGACTAAAGCAATGCCTTTGTCATCAAAAGGAGAAAACAATTGGCATTTATGCAATTGGTATGTAATTTGTATGCATTGTTGGTTAAAAAAATGACAATGTAAAAAATGTCCTACCCTAAAAATGTAGTTCAATGATTTCAAGATACAGAGTGATAACATCACTTTTTGCATTAAATCTCTGTATCCAAGATATCTAAAGTGGACAATAAAGGAAAACATTCTGCATTTGGGAAATTTCAATTATTGTCCCTCACCTTCTTGGAGTTCTCAGTTTCATCTTATCTGCTCAACACTATTTAATTTAGATTTCTCAAAGGTCCACTTACTCAAAACTCCACTAGTGGTGTTTCTTCCTGTACATAGTCCCTTTTCACTTGATGAAAATAAATGTGCAGTAGATACACTCTAGAAACAAAAATTCATTAGTAGTAAATATCACCATTTGAATTTTTAGCTTTGTTATTAACAAGACATTACTTCAGGGAGTCTTTTGTAAGAGGAACCTACTGTGCCACTGTCAGCAATTATGCAAAAGAAAAATGAAATATGAAAGTCCCAGGTGATACTCAGGAAGTTAAAAGGTTTGGGCAGCAGTGGGAGTTAAAAAAATCAAGTTCCTCACTAACTACCACCTTCAGACCTTAGGGAGGACAACAAATGCAGACCAAAATCCACAGGACCCATGGGGAATCAGGGTGATTTATCTTGGAACCTCTTCTTTCTTTCACTATTAACATTTCTAATAATATATTATTGATTTATTCATATGATTTGGTCAAATAAGAGACCTGTCCCTCTCCTGCTTTTCTTGCTGCATCCTATGAACACAAGTCACTATGAACACACACAAATGCAGGATTCCCTGCATTTTCTGGAATGCAAGCCAGGGAGCCTTTCCATGCTGAATAGCCTTCCACATGGTGACAAGTGTTTCCATTAAGCAATGCAACAGCAGAGACCAGATTATGAAGAATAAAAAGCAAAAAATAAAGATAGTCTGGGCTGGACACTCTACCAGCTCATGTCCTTAAGTGGGAAGCATTCCAGGCTGGTGTTTTAATAATGATTTGTTCTCAGTGAGCAACTCTTCTCAGTTCAGGTCACACAAACCAGAAGAGAGCACGGTGAAAAGTGAACACAAATTTGCTGTCAGACTGAAAGACTAAGGAAGAGAAGCACAAGGTCAAACACCTTTGTTTTACTGGGCAATTGTCCTAACAATTTTATCCTGTATACAGAAACAAAACACACCACCAGGAAATTACACAAATGTAAAATAATGTGCTCAAAAAGCTTTTGACCAGTAGGGAGTTAGATTACAGAAGGATAATCTTATTCATAGTAAATATTAAAAACAACAAGAACAAAGGTCTTGAACCTTTCCCAAAGACTACCTGAACTCCTAAGGAAGGAGTCCTGCAATCCCCAGTCACCTATGAATGACCATCTGATCATCTGACAAAAGATTCCCCCCAAATAACGCAGAGGTTTGGGTGATGACAATCCTTACCCAGACCTCACATTTGTGGGCACCAAAAAACTTCCAAATTATTCTGCTGTAACAAAGCTACATTTCTTATGCTTGTTTCTGCATTAAAGACCTGACTTCAGTTAATTATTTTAAAGTCTCATATCACTCAAAAAGCATACTGCAGAAATTACAGTATTTTAACAGTCCATACCAGACTCCAACCAGTGAATTCCCCAGGCCTAGCAATAAAACACTTGTCAGACATGAACTCCAGCCATTTGCAGGAAAAAACAGTGGAGAAAAAAGGGGAAAAAAAAAGATCAATGGACAGGGAGAAATTGGGGCATCAGAACTCCAGAACCATGAGGAAGAGATAACTTTATTTAATCAAGAGAGCTCTTGGATGTGACACAGAATAGGGAGGACTCGTACGCTGACAGTAATTGTTTTTCCCTCATTTAATGTCAGGGTGAAAAAAACTGAAGTCTGGACAATCTAACACTACATCAGATAATTTACAGACTTGATAAGGTTCTTGACAGCACCCAGGCCTTTCATATCTCATAGCATTCTTATTGCTACACATGCATTGAATTGATGGTAAAAAGTTCAATGCATAGGAAAAAGTAGCAAAACACTATAAATACAGGAGAACAAAGGCAAAGATCATCTTAAATAATTTCTTTCTTGACCATACCAGATACTTGAAATTAAGTCTGCAAAAAAACCCAAATCAAATTATTGTGATGACAATTCAAAATTAGCAGTGAATTAAAAAATGAAAAAGAAATAACCTTTCATGGGTTTTTTTTAGACTAGCATTTAAGTAACAGAACTTAAAATTTTAAAAATAAAGTTTTAACTCCTTTTCAATCTACCTCTCTCATAGCAGTCAACCCTCTCACACACACCACTCAAAATGAAGTAGGGACAGCAACAGTAACTTTCCCCCATTTACCTGCTGAAATCTGAAACAAATTCTCCTTGTGCCATATCTACAAGTATTCCTAATTGTATTTCTGCAAGTGTCAGGGGTTTCCTAACAAACTTATGTTGAGAACAGTTACAGCCTTTCACCAAATGAGGACCAGGTGGTGCAGCCCAGTGAGGAATCCTCAGGAGAACCCCATGATTTTCTCCTGTCTAATAAAACAAGAGTCACAAAATCTTATCTAAGGGGTAGAAAGAAGCTCCACAAGCACTTTACTCAAAACATGAAAAAGGCAGGGGAAGGGAGGTGAGGGTGGAAGTAGAGAAGAAAAAAATTATAGAAAAGAAAACGAACTTATTCCCAGAATTAGAAATCATTCTGCATGGTCTACTCCCGCTATATTTTTAACCTTGACACTTTCATTAGTCTGTGACATATATTAACTAAGGATGAACAGCAGAGCATGACATGATTAAATACTTAGCAATGCAGCATTAAACTCATTAGGTTATACCTCCAGTACCAGCAATGCCACCCTCTGCAAGAACAACACTGACAGAAATGAACAACATTGAGAGACATGAACATATTCTCAAGCATTTCCCAATTCATCACACCTGAACTTCAGCCCTCATGTTCAACATCAATGGAGCAACATCATTTCACTACAGCAAGGGTAGGTGAGGCTATGCAGCCTACATTGTAAAAAAAAAGACACATTCATCAAAAAACATTCATCAAAAACCCACATGCAAACAATCTGAATTCTGTTACATAAACTATACCTTAGTATCATAAAGGCATAACAGGAACACTCATGGATTAATGAAACACTTGGCAGATGGGCGCTCCTACCAGGGACACCACCACACCCCATTTTTATGCCATTCCTAATATTTTCAAGCCATGTTTTCTTCCCCTCTTGTCTGTTGCATGAAATAATAATACATTTTCAAAGCCACAAAGGTGAAACCTCACATTTCCTGCTATACCATCAAATCAGGTGTAACACATTCAGCCCTTCTCTCTTCGCTGCAGCCAAAAGGAGAAGGTACAGATAAAGAAAGAGCTCTTGCCCATTTATTTGTTCAACTCTGATACAAATATGCTCCTGTGTGTGCTGCATGTACAGGCACCATCAGCCTTTTCTTAATGAAGTCACCTGGAGAACAATTACATTGCTTTGTCCAGTGTCAAATGGAGCTACAGTAGAACAGCCCTGTGGCACTAAAAGAACTCCTTTACAGTCCACAGAAAGTTGGATGACTGAAGACTACAAAAAATAATAATTTAAGGACATATTCATAAACATCTGTTGTTTCTTTGTTAGCCATCTTCTACTTCCTTTCTCTTTCTTCTATGGCCCTCATAGAAATAATGTCCACCAAAGAGCCACTTTTAAGACAGTAAGAAGAAAAACCAGCAGATTTTTTTTTTAAAATCATTTGGGACTTTTTTTATTTCAAAAGGAACCTTCTACTGGTTTCTCCAGAGTTCTCCATTATTTTAAAATTCCCAATCATCCTGTCACCCATTACAACTGCTATGTCATAATTAAATTTGGCACTTAAGATCAGTACATTCATGCTGCCAGGTCTCTTGGTCACAGTAATAAAGACCCCAAGTTTTTTTGCCTTTTTCTAAGAAGTGCAGAAGTGGAAAAGAAGGCTTTTAAGGTGTCAGAGTGCAGAAGAGGAAAGGGAAGCTTTGGAGATATTTTATTGAATAAGAACTTTTTTCAATCTATACTTCAGAAATGGAATTGCAGAAGAAAACCATTTTACAATAACTGCACACTTTGATTCTGACTGTATTCTTTCTTCTTCTTGCACATGATGTCTTTCTAAAAGATGTGAGAAAAATCTCATTCACTCTTTCCCATAATATGCTTGCTTTATGTACACCAGCTTCCTAATGAGCTGGCACATTAGTCAAATGCAATCAAGGTAATAACCTAATTCAGGTTTAAAATATTATCAAGATGCTTTACAAATTGGCTCAGTATTTAGCTATTCAACATACATTTAGAAAGTTCCTTTCATGATGAGAATTGCAAGGCACTGTAGGAAAAGGGGGTAAAAAAAAAGGAACCAGCAACAAAAGAAGAGACTTGACAGTTCTGCCAGGCTGCCTGGAACACCTGACATTGGTTGTGTACTCCTCTGGTTTTTCAACTCATCCACAGGGATGGGCAGGGAATTTCGAGGCCTATAGAATAGATGACAAGGGCTCCAGCACCTGACATCTTCAATTTGCACTTGGAGATGATTAATAAATGATAATCTATTAAATACATGGCACGGGATTATGCAGAGGAAATGAAAGTTTAGCTCAGCAGGACTGAGGTTATGGAAGATCTTGGAGATTAGAAGTAAAATGTGAAGTGAAAAATAAAGCAGAAAGCAATATATTTAGGAACATGCTCCTCAGCTGGGAATTAACCAGAAGCACTAATATGTTTAGTCCTCAAACTATTAAAAAACCTGCTCATTCCTAAGAGAAATCATTTATCCTTTCACGTACACTGAATAAATCCCCTCAACCTAGGAAACAGCAGCTACCTAACTGCCTGTGAAATCAATTGTTGTCCCCTTCAGACTCCCAGAGCAAAGTGCATGAAGTGCTGCAAAGATCTACTGTTAAGATCATCAGCTGCCACTCTTAATTACTGAAGATGCATAGAGAAAAAACTCCCTGTTTTCAGAAATGGCCTGTGAGCTTCAGTTTTAGGCACATTCAAAGCAAAAACCCAGCCCTGTATTTAAGAATCTGAGTTTTATTCTGGAAATTAACATTCCTTGTAAAGCCAGATCAGTTACACACATCCAGCCACTCTGATTCAACACCTCTGACACCTCATTTCAAGCAATGCCATCAGGGGTTATGTTAAGTGTCCCCCATAAGGGACACTGGTGGAAAGGCACCCAAGTTTCACTGTGACACCAGAGCCAAGTTGATGTCAGTATTATCCTCCTCAGCATTTCCACTACTGCATTTTCTTCATGTCACAGACACAATTTTCCACTTCATTTCTAACTACAGGATGTAATAAGCGCCAGACTGGAAAAAAAATCTATTAAGTTACTAATTTACTCATGACATACTGTAAGAAAGGGTATTTGGTCAGGACCTTCAAGCTGTCCCATCTCTTGTTTTAATCACAGCGACCATAAACACCTAGTTCAGAAATAAGATGTTTAAGACAAGCAAACAATTTCAGAACTCCTGAAGATGCAATTTTATGTCTGCTAAGTACCTTCTTGAGCAGAAAACCAAATGTTCCAGCATGCTGAGACAAATAATACACCTGCACACATACCACTGGTACAAAGAGAAATAGTTATTCACTGCCATCACTGCAACCTCAGATCTCTGAGACACCTTGCTTTTCACAGCATTCTTCCTGGAGATTTTTATAACATTTAATGAAGATATAAAAAAATGGGGTTTTTTTGATCTTAGGAGACCAAAATTTTACTTCTACATGTTTTTTTCCTGTTCATCTATTTTTTACTCTGCTTCCTGTTTCATATGAAATTATTTCATCCTCTGACATTTGCAAGCAATATAAATGCTAAATTGAAAATATTCATGTTAAACTGTGAACATTTGTAATGACACATGGCTGTCACAGAACAGCACTAAAATATCCAGGGATTGGGTCAACACCCATGAATCCCATCAATGCCTGCCATTGATCCTTTGATTCTTTTGGAGCAGAGATCCTCAGACTTTTTAAATTCCTTGTTTCATTCTAATGCTTCTCACACTGTGTATTTAGTATTAACACTGCCTCTGGGGGAACTGCTCTTTGCAATGCCTTCCAACTCATGAAGCACTTTGAAGCTTCAATAAAAATTATGGGTTTATAACAAAATAATTAGTCACAAAAAGCAGCAGAGCATTGGGAAAAATAGGAAATTTAAACTTTAACTTTTAAAATTTTATCTTCAGAACTAAAGTTTAATAGAACAAATAATCCTCCTACCTGAGCAGGGAAAGTGACTACAATAGATTTTATGGGACTTCCCATAATAATGGTTCAACTAAATTTATTTTTGTTTTGTTACCAGTAAATACTACATATAAAAAATGCAGAATATATCTGGCTAGTAAAAATCAGAGTATTGCTCTTTTTTTGTTTCACTTTTGTCTTAGAATTTTAGCACTAAAATACAAAGCTTAAGCAAAAATAGGTGTGTGCTTTTAGAGGGCTACAGGTGCAGAAAACTGTACCCTTGTTAACTTTCAGGTGTATCTACCTTTTGATCTGGTTCTCTTTTTCTCAGGTGTTTCTTCAAATCTAGTTCTAATACAGAGGGAAATAAATTACACCTGTAACTTTTTCTTTCCACCAAAGGAAAGGGATGGTAGGGGGCTGTGGGAGGGGGAAGAACACTAAAATATCTTTGCAAAATTTTTAAGGTATTCCTTGATACTACACCAAGATATTCACATTAATATTACTTGTGCTGTGTTTATTTACCTTCAATAAAGTAATCCTGTACTACATCTTGGCTGTAGAAGGTCAACACTGACTTGAAATTTTGGGAAAATATCCTGCATTTCTGTAAGAACATGGTAATGTATTTGATAAAATTTACCATCTGTATAGCTTATAAATATATCAAAGATTGAAATTGCTAATAGGCATTTCTGTGAAAATTAAGTTTAAAAGACCAAGGTTCCAAGTGCCTAAATATTAGAAATTAGGCTCAAAACCATGAGTTTGGAAGAATCAGTTCCCAAGAGAAGATCTTGCATTCTTTTACTCCTGTTTTGAATTACATATTACATCTGAACAGCCCCCTTGAAGACATAGCCTGCGTGTTGCTAAAGCCCTCAAAATAATTGCGCTGACCCTCTTAGGAGTTCATGTGATTTCCAAGTCAGGTACCAGATTTACAGTCCATTATTAACTGCAATATTTCAGCTCAGCACCAGCTGAATTTCATCCACAGAATGACTGGACTGTCCATGTGACTTAAAGTGCTATAAAATTACCTGCTTTAAACATTTAGTCACTCTTCAAGACTATAAGCATTATCTGACTTCATTTATAGTATAATGTATGTATAATGAATGAAGTGTGAAGTTTCAGATGTCCCACTATCACATCACTAAGGTGACATTTCCTAGATGTACTCTAAAATGCCCTTTTTTGTAAACAACACTATTTTGGGACGAGTAAGTACCTTTTTAACCAGTCTAAATTATCAGCTTACTAATTAATTATCAGCTGCTCAATGTTTCTGTTCTGTTTACAGTGAGTCATACGTGTTCCTGTCTCACACCTTGTTCCTATATGAATAATGCATTATTCCAGCACATCAATCCATGGGGCAGCTTTTTTGTCATTGCCATACCATTGGGGTTTTTTTGTTTTAGTTTTTTGCTAATGGTGGTTTTGCCTGCTGTTTTTGAGCCAGATCTTATAGCTATTTGTAAATGGGAAGCAAGCACCTCCACAGATACTCACAGGACATCACATTCAGGAATGGCTGTCACAGGAATGTGATGTGATATTGGGTTTCACTTTTTTCCTCTTTTCACTGGTATTCACCTAACCCATGAAACATTATTTAAGTCAGTATAGCAAAACATTCTTCTTTCTGGTTTTACCCAAATTTTCCCCCACATGCTTCACAGTATCTGCCAAAAAAAACTCCTTTTGTCACACAGCATCTTCCTCTCCATCTACCTATCTAACCCAACAAAATCCCCACTCAATGAACTGTGTATGCACCGGGTTTTTGTGAAGTACAAAAAAACCCCAAAGTACATACCCTGTTCTAACTACTGGTTAATCCTGTGGCCCTCCAATAGCCACTAATTTTAACAGCTCTGCTCCTAAAAACTTCCAGTATTGCCTGTGGGAGGAGACTTTTCTCCACTTTTCCTGTCACAGAAGTTGGGTCTGCTCTGGTGCTAAGAACCTGACTGGGACACAGCAGGTTTGCTGTGAAACCTTGCTCCATTCCACCTTTTTAGTCTGTTTCTTCCATGCTATTTAATACCTACACCTGTTTTTGAGAATTATCCATCCCTGGCACGACCAGGGATAAACCCACAGCTCCTAAGGAGTTCAGAGCTGAAATCCGTCACTGTCCAAAACTCACTGACCCTAAAAGTACCTTCCAGTATTTTCTGCACACCCAAACATAACAGGGCTGAGCCCAAGACAAATGTGTGCCCACGTTCAACCCGCTGACAAAGCGACTCAGGCAGTGTCAGGAAGTCTTGAGGATTCATGGAATCTGGCAGCCACCACAGACCCAGCTTCAGTGGATGACATTTTACAAATTCCAGAGGTCTTAGTGACAGGAAAGGATCTCTTTAGAACAAACAAACACATTCTCGATTGAAAGCGACACATCAGGGCTGTGCTATTGTGCAGTATAACACTGAATTTCCTTCTAACAGGTTGGGGGACCTTGATCCCAAACCAGAAGATGAACAAAAAAAACCCAACACAGGATATTGTTTTACCTTTATAAATAAGGTGGGGTTTATGCAAAAAACCCTACACATGAAAAACCCTGGAAATTGTTATTTTTCCAGCTGAGAATAGAGCAAAGTAATGAAAAATGTCTCTAAATTTAACATCCATACCATAAAGGCTAACCACTTGAGGTTGCAAAACACCTACTTATTGAGAATTACATGCAGTTTTCAGTTCTAAATTCAACTTACTGTGCAATCTGAACTCACGTGAATTCAGAATGAATAATCTCATCACATAAATCATTCTCAACCAAAAAAAAGGCACTACTCAACCAAAACCCAAAGGAGTACATCACAACTAGGTCACAAGGACAGCTTTTAGAAAAATTGTCATGGAGCATTAATTAATTCGCTAGGGCCAAATTTGTTTGCTCTAAAACATCCTTACCTCTCCTTCGTCCTATAAAAATGTAGGAAGCAGAACTGGCAGCAGGGTGATATAAGTAATATTATCTTAGAAAACATTTGTCAAGGAAAATAAGTGTTTGCTGGTATAATACCAGAAAGAAAAGAAACACCAAAACAAACTTCTGGGTTTATAATGAAAGTCTTCCTCGATTCCTTTTTGTGTTAGAATTAATAGATTAAAAATTCAGCATTTGAAAGACTAAGCCTCTGTCAGATCTTTTTGAGTTCAAAGGATTTCTTTATATTAATTTTGTTTTGGCAAAATTGATCAAAAGGGAGTAGAAAATATGCAGCTATTTGATAATGCAAAGAAAACTCAAGGAAGGAGAAGAATATGTTAAGATTTTCTTGCCTGTATAAGGAATTTTATATTTACAGCACTTTTTAGTAGTGTTGCAAATAATTATGTACATATGAACACTCACTTTTATCTTTCATCATCAAGCCTTTCCAATCCTACTCTCTCTAGCCAAACACTGATACTGAGGAGAAAAGAGAAAGTCTAAAGTAAACTGGAAGCATCCCATGCTCTGCTCTTGGTGCCTTCTGCCAGCTGTGCCAGCATCAGCCCCAAGGAAAACCCCAAATAACAGAGCACATAATTCCTGTACACTACAATGTTTTTAAGAAATAAATTTCTATGAGCATGCAAATTTCCAGGTGTGATGATTCTCTTTTTTTTCCCCTTTGGATGGAAACAGGGCATCACTTCCATCACTCCTTACTGTTGTCAAACCACAACTGCATTATATTGATATGCCTGCGTCATTTAAAATGATAATTTTAGGTTTTTTCAGTTTAGTTGAGCTAAAAATTCCCAGTGCTCAAATAGCTACACAGTCACCAGGTAACCATGCACACCAATCCACAACTCATGTGCTTTTCCTGAGTGTTTTCAGAAGGACCTGAGAGGAAATTTTCAATACCTCCTATCATAAGTGAACTGTTTGATTCACCCTCACTTCTTCCAATACAAAAAAAAATGCAAGGTAAAACAAAGAGGAACACCAGCAATCAATTTTCTTGCATTGACATGAACAACAAAAATCTCTAATCAATAACTTATCCATCATGAACCAATCATCACCATTGAGGGCTTAATAAAGTGCAATTGACACTCACAGGGATTTTTTTTCTTTTTTCCTAGAAAATACTGCCTTCATGATGCTTCAAATATATTTACCCAATTAGATGCTAATAATCAGCCTGTGCTATATAGAGTACACTTATCTTTTCATGTAAGGAAAATAAGCAGCTCCAAAAGGCTTATGCCTGCAGGAAGAATGAATTTCAAATTTAAAAAGGATATTCACAGTATATAAATACAGGAAACAGTTACCAAGCAAAAGTACATTAACATTTTTTGCATTTGGTTTACTGGCAAGTCTGAAAAACATTAAGCAAAACTCAATAGTAATTACACCTTGACAATCTCTGTCCATGTAATAACTGTGCTTTCAATCTGTAAATGTGTAATTAATCTGTATATATAGCACATTAGAAAAGCTCAAATACTATTTTCAACTGCCTAATTTTCTCATTCATCACATAGTATCATCCCATCTCAGCATTTATTATTTTCCTAATAATTAATAATTTTATTGACATGCTTATTTTAAATGACAATAAACACTATTTTCTAATTTATATTAACATAACCATCAATTTAATAGGTTTTGTGACTGAAGTGAATGGGACAGCAACATACAAGCTGCTTCTTGTCTATCATGGAAATATCCAGTGATTTATTGCAAAATGAACTATCAAATTTGCATAGCAGAACATAAAACCTGCCACAACTGGCCCTAATGCAACAAGACAAAATGTAGTACCGAAAAAAAATCAAGTATTTGAGGGGAAAAAAACTTGGTTCCCTACTGCAACCATGTCCCAAACTTTGCATTCTTATTAGCTGTACAGACGTTAATAATTATGTATTTATTTCCTCTCATATTTTCAAAAAGAAATTCATTTTGGCTGATAATGAAACAAACAAATTATCATTTGTCTGCCTGCTTAGAAGAGTAAAAGGAATTTTTCACATGAACACATTGAATTCAGCCCAAGTTAGCACTGACTAATAGTTATTACCATGTGCTGCTCAGAAAAAAATAAAGTCTTTCCCATATCATCAGCACTCTTTTTAGTGCTGATTTAGGACAAATTCAAACACAGCCCCATTCCAGCCACTGGGAAGGAAATTAATCCTACCCCAGCTCAAACCAGCACAACCAGAGAAACAGATGAGTACAGAGGGTTACCCTTTTGCAATTATTCTATGAATATATTGTCTCAGTGGCATCTCTTTTTTTGGTTATTTCTCACCACTGAAAGGACAGGACCTGGCAGATCCCTTCAGAAAAAGGTATTTGAGGTATTAGTGAAGAGATATTTATACCAACATCCTAAACAGAACAGGTGACCTGAATTGTCCTGCAGAGGGACATATTTCAGTTCCAGTCACTTAAATTCACCTCCAGATAATCAATCAGCCAAACTGTAACTTTAGTAACTTGCTTTCCACAGAGACTCTCTTAAGTGCTTGGGTTCTGAGCCTTTGTTTTACATGTTGAAAATCTCATTTATTTTGCCTATAAAATGATCTGCTCACTAATCAAAGGCAGCTTTCTCATCTCAAACTTGGGAAACTCAGTTTAGCAACTTTTAAATAACATCAGGTTCCCAAGGCTTCAGTCTGTAACTTAAAATTATCTGCTATTCAGACAGCATTAACTACCATCACATTCAAAGGCATATGCATCATACCTGCCTGTAAATCTATCAGCTACCCCTCTGTATACATAAGCTTAATTTTTGTTGACAGGGCTAAATTGGAATTTAACTTGTAGCAGAAGAGAATTTAAATGTAAATTTACTTTTTTCCCAGCACCAGATTTCCAAACTTTGCCTGAAAAACCTGAATTTAAACAAGATATTTGCACACACAACTTCCTGTGAAAAACAATCATGCAGGCAAATCTAGCAAGTGAGTTATTTCCATTTGGTTGCAAGTGTCAGTGTACATCCAATCTGACTGGGCAAAGCTTCGCACATGAATTCAATCCAGCAGGAAAACTGCATGGCAAGCTGCCCAAAAGATAAGGTTTCAAGAGCTGAAAGTGTTTGAAAGTTTAGAATATTATTTTCTTTGGTATTCTAAAGATATCAGTGTGTTTCTTAAATACCTCATTACACATTTTTATCCACATTAAAAAGCAAAAGCCATGGGGCAAGAAGAGTAAAAAGCAAGAGAGCAAGGCTTTTGTTTCACTTGGTTAAAGATATTATTGTAGTACTGTCAGTGTGGAAACTGGTATCAAAAAAAGAGAGAGAGGCTACAGAGAAAGCACCATTTTATGATTCAATGTCTCTTTGTAAAGTCTATTAGTAGAGGAGATTAAAACCTGTGCAGATACAAGTTATTTGCCATGAAAGTTTGGTCATGTATTTGTTTTCTAAACGAATAATCTACTCTGAGTTTAACATAAGGTTGTATTTAATGGTGTTCATGATTGTGAGCAGCAAGAAACTCATCTGGACAGAGAAGCAAAGGGGGCAGAGATAAATTTTGTTCTAAAGAACCACAGCAGCCCATGCCTCCCTTCACATCAGCATCCCAGAAAGAGCTTGAACAGGCCTGACAGAAGCTGCAGAGGAATGCTGATGAGGAGTGACAAAACTGTAATGGATCTTCAGATATTTAGACACATCAACTATTTCTCTCATTATCCCCTAAGCAGGTGCTTACAAACAATGAAAATCATTAGCAACTGAAATGGAAATGAATAATGGTGTTAAGTTTGTTACCTCCCTGCAACAGCCTCCTAGATTGCATTCCCAGGAAGATAATCTTTCTGGCAAATCTTTTACATTCTTTATTTGGTTTCATTTCCGTATGAAGACTCCACCGTAAATATTAAGAGTGGAAGCCCAAGTATCACAGCTTGAACTGAAAATGTGGTTACAAGAGGACCATAAATGCATGGTGGGCTTCTTCCACCTGAGTCTCAATCTGCAGCTCAGAATAAACATGTGGGTGCTTCATTATTAAAATAATGCCAGCATGAACCATTCCATACTCTCAGGTGTAAATAAAGTACTTGGCATGCACTGTTTGGGGGGGGTTAATACAGTATTTCAGATATAAATTAAGATACCATGAACTCAAGTTTCACCAAAGAACAGCTCATCTCCATGGCTGCAGAGAGTTACCTTAGACCACCTTTCTCAGCCTTCTGCTTATATCACCTCATTAAATTCCAATATACTGAGTATCATCTTTTTTGATTTAGCTACTGAGTTATGGAAAGCCACTAAGTGTAAACTCTTACCAATTTTATTCCTTTATGGCCTTTCCTTATCTCCTTCCCTTTACAGCTTTACAGTTTTAAAACAAAAGAGGCCCTAGGTTAATAACCTTTTTCATTCCCAAGAGTAACCAGTGATGCCACTGATTTTGCTATAAAATTAGGCCAACAGCATGGGACACTGTCATACAAGTCTGAAGTTTTCAGGGTACTTTTACAGCACAACAGGTGCTGTTTGCAAAACAAGTTTGAACTATTCTGGTTTTTTTCCTTCTTTTGGTACAGAAAATAACAATCCTCACATTATGTAAAACTTGATCAGTTACTCCACCACCAGCAGTTTCAGTAACTAAAACTGACTAACTTTTCTCTTTCCACTGGCACCCTCCCCACAGCTCCACTTATGCAGGAAACCTAAAGAGGATTAATAAAAGATTGGGGAGGTTCTTGGGGTTCATGCTACTCTGGAAGCCATAACACCCACAAAGTTAGTGAAAAATTGACTTAGCCAATGTAATGCACTCAAATTAGGACAAAAAGCTGAAAGATATTCCTTTCCTTAAAAATAATGAGACCTTTCATGCAGGCAGAATGGCTGAGAACTCAATAGCAAAGGGTTCATGACATTGAGTCCTGTGCAGCTCTGGCAACAGAGCAGCCAGAAACAGAACCTGGCAACAGAAAATTTTGCAAGGAGGAAAAATAAAACCAGTGAATGCATGCAGACACAGGATGAAGATGTATTTGTTTAACCACATTATGAACAGCATTGTGTTATCACCACAAAGAGCGGTACAGTTACAGCAATAACATCATCCCTAACTGTACAATGGCACTAGAGGTTTATTTATTGCACTCCAGCTATAGGCAGTGATCAGAGCTCAAGCCCTTAAGCAGAACTATTAAACACACTCACCCAGCCATTACATAGTCAAAAGACAATTCAGAAGGAACCTAATGTTTAGGACCCATAATATACATAAAATGAATCAAGACAGCTGTGGTGTGAGCTGCAGAAAATCTGAAAGTTAGACAGCTACAGAACAATTACTCTTCGGAAGTAAATGGGAAAACATGAAGGCAGCATACAGATCTCAAAGCTTTTGGCACAACAATAGAACAGAACGAGGGCAGGGAAGTGGCTTTTTTGTAATTTTGTCCAAAGAGTCAAAAATAAGATGACCCAATGCTTCCAGGAGGTGACACACAGAGGCAGTAAAGCTCCAGCCCCAAATGATGGTGACAAGGACAACACCTACTCCAAGCAGCAGCCATCAATGAGAGCATTGGGAAATTTTTCTTCTTCAAGGAAAAGCAAACCAAAAACCACCACAAACTTGTCAAGCACTTAAAAGCTTTAAAACTCAGTCTTGTGAACAGTCACTGTCTCACTTTGTGCATTCCTAATTAAAGCAAGGTAGAGCAGCATCTGCACAAACTACAACAAACATATGACAACTGTATCTTACTGCACCTCAGGCTCCAAAACAGCACTGAATATTTGGCACATAAATGGTGACTGGAAGCAATGCCTTTGAGAAATATTGTAATTATAAGTACTGCCTGTTTAGACAGGAGAATACTAATAACTTAACACAAAAACATTCACTCAGAGCAGAAAATAAATTAGATAGTGATCTCTAATAAGAGTGCCTAAAAAATTCACAGAAGGACTATCACTTGAAAAACACCCTGCTTTAAAACAATTTTAAAAATCTATTTATTGCAGTAGAGAGAAGAACATGGTAAAATACACACCTTAAAAGTGCAATATAAAATTTTACTCTAACAACAGCAACAGGAGTTATGTATTAGAATTGACCTGCATATAATTTTTTCCTCTGTACTTGCTTTCTCCTCACCGTTGATTTCTCCTCAAAACCTTTTTCGGTATTTTTTCCCCCCTTCCAGGCTGCTGTGCTCATTGCCCACTTCAGTACTACACTCAACACATGTAAAACTCTCAAGTCCGAGGCACAGGCAGTGCTTGTCCTATTACATCACAAACGGGCTGCTCTCTTTTCTATGTCAGCATCACCTAAGGGATGACACCTCCGTCACAGCAGTATTTACTACACAGATGTCCCATGGCAAAGCAGGAACAGCATGAAATCAACCCTCTGGGGTCTGGGATGATGCTCTATTTCCAACATTTCTCTGGTCCTGTTTTTTAATATTACTTGATCTTTTGGTGTTGATTGTATTTTCCAAATACACATTTGCTCTGATTGCAGGCTTCTGGAAGTCCAGGATGCCTCCAGGTGCCCTAAGCACATCTCATCACCTGATTTATCCCCACATCACCTTGTTTGTGATTTCTTGTGGGCTCACAGCTGCAAGGCTTTTAAAACTGTGTATTTATTTTTTCCCATTACTGATAGACCTGGAGTAGAACTTGAAAAAGGCACAGTCTACTGCAATGCAAATGATGAGAGGCGACAGAAAATAAGTATTTGGTACCAGTCAATATAGCATTATTTAGAAAACTCTTACCCATATATTATCATACATCTCATGGGTTGCTTAATATATAGGTATTAGATCTTGCACTAAAGGCCTGAGACTAGATCTCTGCTCATTCATTCCTAATTTAATCCTGCAGGAAGGAAAAAAAAAAACACACAAAGCAGAAATCCCCAACACCCACAGGTAATGTACCTGGATAATGACAAAATTATTAGATCTTAATTACCAAGCTCTAAGAATAGCTGCTATTCACACAGCAGATTGGAACAGCAGTTCAGATCTGCCCATCAAGTCTAGGTTTCAACTCAGCAGAAAAATATAGAGATATTTATACAGATATAGATCCATATCCAGCCAAACACATATGGATAGATGGATATATATATTTATATTCAATTTAGGGCAACATTCACTTTCTAAATCAAAAGAAAACTGCCCAATGAACATTGGGTTTTAAACTCCCTTTATTGCCTTTTTTCCTCCTGCTTTTTCTCCTTGTCTTAGAAACTACCTGAGACTTATGCCTGGCAGCCAAAACTGAAGTGTAAATGGCTGTAGCCTGGCAGTGATCCAAAGAACTGAAACCAGACTTCTACTTTTTTACTATAGCAGGTGCTGAATAGATTTGTCTGCACTCAAGGATTGTAATGCCACCAACAATAATCACAAAGATGTATTAAGGTTCCAGAAACAAATGGATAAACATTCAGTTGCACTGCTACAAACAGCAGTATAAATGGCAGGGTGCAAGAACTCTGTTTAAGTACTGGCAATTGTGTGAATAACACAACAGCACAGCATTAAATTTGGTATTAGCAACATCAAATTTAAAAGGAATTTTGAAATAAATGGCTTTTAGTAATAAATATCTATCCTACAGAATATTAACCTTATCATAACCAGTTATTTATAACTTGTACTTCAGCATTAAAGAGCAAAAATATTTAAAGACAGCATTTCAAAGTGTCTTTTTTCTCCTCATATTATGGAGCTGTGTCATGGGTTGGGTTGGAAGAGACCTTTGGGATCATTTATCCCATCTCCCTGCCATGGGCAGGGACATCTTGCAGTAGAGCAGGTTGTCCAGAGTCCCACACAAACTGAGCTTGAATTGAGTCTTCCAATCATGAAGCACCCACAAACTCTCAGGGCAATCTCTTCTAGTGTCCTGTACTACCTTTGTAGTACTTTTAACTTTATTTGCAATCTACAGCCACCCCTTTTTTCCATTATTAAACAATGTAAGGGTGTAATTTAATTATACATTTAGATAACTCAGTATTGTGGGAAAACACACATTTAAGTTTCTGTATTTTAAGGATCATTTTTTGTGGTTTTGCTTATCCTGACCACGTCCTGGCAATAAGAGAAGGGCTAAGTTTACACTCCATAGTACTTTTATGCATAAGTTTTCATGTTATTATGTAAACTATTATCATTACACAGTATTTAACTATATAGCATTTAAATATATATAGCAAGCATTTTTATGTAACATTATTGCAATGAGGTATTAACCAAAATACAAAGATCCTCTTGATCTCTCGAGCCCTGTGAATGAACATTTTCAGTCCAGTGGCAATGAAGAAGCACTTACTACACTACTTCATTTTCAGGCTACTTTTGTTATAATGAAGTTGATTGAAGCCAAAATAACAACAATTACTTATTTTCTGTGTCCACCACACTGCTTACATATACATTTCATGTAAGTCTCCTCATGCAGGTACATGTTAATACCATTATTACATATTTCCAGGTGATTCTTTCTTAATTTGTTCCTCTTCCAAAAGGGTTTATTCTGTGTCCTTGGAATTAGAGCCACTCTCCACTACTAAAAGGCACCATCAGCCCACAGCAAATAACATTTCTTTCCTATTAAGAATTCACAGGGGTAATTTTTGATTAAAAATTCCCTGCTGAAGACCAGAGATGAAGTGTACCACCATGTGGCAACATCAAATCTCCCACTGTTACATCACAATCAAGATCTGGTTATTACCATGTTAATCTTTTCTCAGTACACATTGTTTTCCATTTGAGATCCCTGCAAATAAATTTCTTTTGCTTGCCCATTGTTAGATCTTAAAAGGCACCCTGCTTCCCAAACAGTGGGTGCTTAGCCCTTCCCAAAAATTAAGCCATTTCAAAGCATTTCATGCAGAACAAGTAGTGCTGGACAAAAAATCCTCAACAGCTTTTTCTGCTCTCAAGACTATAAATTACCATGAATTTTTTCCTGAGAGAAGCTGCAAATATGAAGGGCACTTGATTAGTAAGAGGACTGGGCAGAGTGGGGCAACCCAAGAGGAAATGAAGGTCTCTGATAAAGTTTTTTGGGGGTTGCCTTTTTTCTATCAAGGACAAAAGGACAGGGAACGCCTTTGTGGGGTTACTCCATAAACTGTACTTTTAATCCTTTGGGGTGGCACTCTGGACACTGGGACACAGAACACACATGATTTCAAAAAGTTATCATATTTCCCCCCCTCCCAAAATCCAGTTGTCCTAAAAGAAATGCATGAGACAGACACGCTCTGGTCACTTCCTGTACTTCATTCTTATATGCTTCTACCAGTAAGCAAAAGATCTGATAGAGATTTGAAAAACTGTAGATGAAAAATTAACATACACAAACTCTAGTAGTAGATTCTTGATCCAAATTTTTTTCAGTGTTTTTATTTGTTGGTTTGTTGTTTTTTGGTTTTTTTTTAAACCGTGACCAAATTTTTAGAGTAGATAAAAAACTCTTGCATGTTTTAGGACCATTCATAGAAAAAAAAATCGTTAAGAAAATCTGACAAAGCTATTTGGAATTCTACTTTTTTTCAACTTACACTATTTTAATTGTGAAGTTGGCAAGAGGATTCAATATTATATGACCAAGAAGACAAATCTTACAGGAGCATCAGCACAGAGCAGCTGAAGACTGTTTGTGAGGACACCAAAAGTTTGTCATGCTATTTTTAATAATCGACAAATGCATTAAGCTGTAACAACAGACAATGCACAATAAGAGAGAGAAGAAAGTACACTGAATAAATAGCTGACACAGTTTCACAGAAACTGAAGGAAATCACAAAGTCATTCATTCACCCAGGAATAATTCAGATCCCAGAAGTGGAAGTGGCTAAGCCAGAGAAGGGCCAGAAGATGTTTTGGGGGTTGGAACCCTCTCTTGTGAGGGCATCTCCGCAGACTAAGAGAATTGTATTTCTTCAACCTGAAGAAAAGGCTCTGAGGAAACCTTACAGCAGCTTCCTAGTACCTAAAGGACACCTACAGCAGGGCTGGAGAAGGCTTCAAGCAGCCTGGGCTATTGGAAGGTGAGAGGTTGGACTTAAATGGTCTTTAAAGGCACCTTCCAAGTCAAGCCCTTCTATGACTCTACGATGCACATGGCATTCCTGAAGACACAAGTTGAAGTTGGAACAGACAAGCCAAAAAATATAATTTCTGCATCACATTCAGGTTTTAAAGGTGTTCCTGCACACAATACCAATACATCCCCACACATGGCATAAGGCTACACCTTTGGGGGGAAAGTGTACATTTTGCTTAAACACATTTGTCAATTAGGTTGGACCAATATAAGCAATTGCATTCAGAGCCTAATATTCTGAGGCAGCTTTTCTGAGTACAAGACCAAGACATTTGTTTGCATCTTACTGCTGATTTCCCCTCTTCTAAAGCAGATACTGAGTATTACCATGCTTACAAACCTACCCAAAGCACACATGATATCAATAAGGGATGGGTGTTTAGAGAAATTAGGAATCCCAGGCCTTCAGCCTGATTAGTCTGGAGGACAGCAGCTCCCAGCTTCATGTGATATACTGCTCGAGTCAGAAGGCTTCAGAAAGAGCAGTTAGAAGTGAATGGATCTCCCTGTCAACACTGTTTGCTGGTGTTCTTTTATGCTCAAGGACACTTGTGTCAAAGGTTTTGACTAAAGCCACCTTGCTGGTTTAGACAACATCATAAAAGAGGAAAAAACAAACAAGTTGGGAATTCCGTGGCAGCTCTACATTGCTTTTCATTGTTCCTAAGCAATCTATCTGAATAAAAAGGCATTGCATTGAAACTGCAGCAGAAAAAAACAAAGAATAAATCTCCAAAGATAGATACAGTGCATTGTCATAGTATAGAGTAGTCTAGACAGCTCTGATCCAGCTAGGGCTGCTGAGTGATAATCCCTAAGAGGCACTTGTTTAATATTCAAGACAAATAAGCAGGGTGACTAGAGAGAATTAAAAAAAAAAGCTTGAAGATGAGAATGCCTCCCTGGGGATAACTGCCAGGATTCATACATCTCTGAAATCTCTGAACGGTAAAGAAATAAAAGAAATCTTCCATAAACTTCTTATATCTAGGATGACACCTGTAGTTCATTTGGGTTTGTCTAATTAAAATATCAATTAGTCTTTGCAGTCCAATCAGCCTTCTGAAACACTTTAATCACAACACAAGCCATGCTGTGATCCAAGTTGCTGTGTTTTGTAAGACACATATTCTTTGAGTTTTGCCTTTCCATATCCACTTTTTTTAATACCCTGGCATCAATTCCAACCACGTACTACTTCCCAGAGTGCTCTAAATGGAGAAAGAAGTGACCTTTGGGTACTCTGAGAGAACTGTCCTTTAAAGCTAATCAGTTTGCTGTATCACTCACAGGATTGCCACCTGGAAACTCCACGAACTGAAGGCAGCACGATCGTGCCCCGGTCACCAGGCTCACTCATCAGAAACAAAGAGAGTGTGATATGCCAGGGGACTGCAGACTGCAAGAATAGAAGTTATCAGACAGCTGACAATGAAACAAGATGGTTGAGTCTGAAAAAAGAAAAGTTAGTTATATCTCAAACTGAGAGACATTGATAGCTTTGATACACTTTTCATTTGCTTCAGAGAAAAAAAAAATCCTCCATTTTCATAGTAAGGGACTGAATTAGTAAGGAAACACTTGTCTGAGGAACTGTAATATTTCACACTCATCTCTCCCACTTTTTATAAAAATTAATCTTCAGCTTATTGTCATCTTTCCATCCTTACAGAGCTCACTTTGGCCTACTGGTTGTGCCAGGGTTTTCTGGTAGGAACTACAAAGCTAACCCACTGCAAACTATCACTTCTGAGGAGTCACTTAGTACAGATACAGATGGTCCAGGCTTCACATATAACTGACAGGACATCATTCTGAAATTCCATTCCAGGACGCCCCTGTAGGATGTAACCTGCACCAGTTTGATTCATCTGCTGTCCCTATTCCATCCTTTCATTGAGTCTTCCAGCCTGGTTTCAACAAACCAGAATCACAGAATGGTTTGGGTTGGAGAAGACCTTAAAGACCATCCAGATCCAACATCCCATCACCACCTCCTTTCCCCTTTAGGGTGCCACCCACCAGATCAGGTTGCCCAGGGCTCCATCTAACCTGGCCTTGACCACATCCAGGGATGAGTGATGGGACACCCAGATCTTCTCTGGCCAGGCAACTGTAGTGCCCCACACCCTGTGAGTAAAGAATTTATTCCTAACCCCTAATCTAAATCCCCCTCTTTTAGCTTGAAACCATTCCTCTTTGTCCTTATCTGCCCATGTAAAAAGTCACTTTCCCTCTTTTTTATAAATCCCACACCTTTTATCCTCCAGAACCACCAAGTCTTCCTGCACAGGGTTGCTCCCAGTAAGTTCTTCTCCCAGTCTGTACTCACATCTAGGAATTGCTGCCAGTTTTGGGGCAGTGGGCTCTGTTTTGCAGGGAATATTACTGTACTTGCTCAGATTCTATGCATTTTACCAGCCACTTCTGCCAGATTTCCAAGTGTTAAGAGAAATGTGAAAAATAAAACAAAGGCAACAATAAAAGCAGATTCACAGCTTGATCTGACAGTGAGAAGGAAAAATATTTTCCCAGATGGAACTGGTATCTTCTCTCAGAAGCCCAGCTCTACTCCAAATCAAGGTGCTGAAGAAGACAGAGCACTCTTGTACCAAGCATCATCCTGGGTTAAAAATTTATAGGTGCACCACTGTCACAGAAGCCTCTACAATAAACCACTGCACTGTTTCATAAGACTTTTAAATGAAGTACTGAGATACACCCAGTCACCATGGCTGACTCCACAAGGGCAAAGGAGACAAGAGACTCTGCAAATGCTCCCTCTTCCACACAGAAATTTGCTGTGGAAACAGGATGAGGGGCAACTTCATTCCTTTCATGCAGAGAGGGCAATACTTTATTCCTCAGCCAACTTATGTAACACAGTCTCAGCTGTTAGCAGCTCTTCTGTTTTTTATGTCTGCCATTGTTGCTGGCACATGTGTGAAGAGCTTCTAGGAGCATCAGGGTAAATCCACCTGTATCCTGTGTTCTGAAATTTGCCATACATTTCTTTTCAGATATTTTATGGCACCCAGACATCCCTTCAGATGGTTTTACAGTATCCTCAGAAAGAACAAATTCCAGAAGAGGTGGGAGGTTTCCAAGAGCCCCCAGCAGCATACCTGTGCTTCACACATCATACTCAAGTGTGCTAAGCTGAAAGAACTCAGAACATTTTTCGGGCAAAAAAATCTATTACTTCATAGAGAGAAGAGCCTATGTGTAGAGAGTGAAATAGGTGCAGTTCAAATTCACTTTTTCTGAGGTATTTCACACCTTTTTTAATAAACTTTGTAAGTACAACTGAAAAATACATTTTTGTTCAGAAGACCTGTGCCATGATACCAGATAAGAGTACTCTGTGAACCACATCCCTGTCTCTATAAAACGGTTCTCTCCATTACAGCCAAAGTTTTCAACAAAGAGAAGCTGTGCCTATTATCCAAATTTAATGTGAACATTCTTCACAGCTCTGTACATAAGATGCAACAGAATCTATTCAAGTGATTATCTGATAAAATAATGGGTTTGCTAAAATGTGGGCCAACAAGTCTCCCATTCTCTGAATTTTCAGCACTACTCCACAACCTGACATATTCTGAACTCACTGTCAGTGTTAACTGCAGGCTATGATGTTAGCCAGGAGAGGCATCTGCCAGTTAATAAAGTACTGTAAGTTTAAAGATTAACCCATTCATTACTTTATTCCCAAATCTTCTCCTCCATCTAACTTGTACCACCACAGTACTGCCATACCACCACAACACAAACACTCTTTCCATCCCTCAAGGGCAAAAGAATGAAAGGACTGATTTTTAAAAGATACCTCTTCTGAGATCCTTGTTGAACGTGTGTAGCAAAGCTGGACTGCTCCATGCCAACCTACAATGAGAGAACTACAGTTTCCATCCTCACAGTCTTGTAAAGCTTTCCTTTTTCTTCTTTTCAGTGTCATGAAGCAGCTCCAGCAAACTGGGGCAAGGCTACAGCATATGTCTCAGCTTGCTTTTCTAAGACCTGCTGTATAAAATATGCTACAGAATTTTAAATAAGAAAATTGCAGCTTCAAGTTTGGGGTTTACATTGCAATGTATTATTTATTCACTTGTCCCCTTAGCAGCTTTCCGTACTGGGAATCCAAGCCTGGGGATACATCTGCTCAGCCTCCCACAAAGAAGGAAATGTAAGCATGCAGAGATTAACATTCTTCATTTTGCTTCTGTATTAAACTTTCCATCACTGATTGTACCCTAATATTTGACTGATTTTTAAAGTCATTAATTTACTACTGTTAAAAGAACATTTGGGGAAAAAAGGAAAATTTCCAGTAGCCTGAAGTTGCTGATTTAGGGGGGAAAAAATAATGGGAACTCCGGTGTTCCACTTTATCAACTGTTCAAGCTTTCACCCTTCTAAAACACCACTTTGCCAACACTTTCAATGTTAACTAAGTACAACTTTTCAACTCACCTTTTCTCTTCAAAGTTCCCTAAGCCTAGGCTGTAAGCCAATGCTTTCTCTTGGTGCATTCTTGAAAACACTCATGTTTTTACCACATGAGGTTCCCCTCTCTTTTAAGATCAATGTGAGCTGCATTTTCATTCCCTCAAAAGAAGTTCCTTTTATAGTGAAGATGATGCAAACACTGCAGGTGCACCAAGTAATACTAAGGGCTTTAGCAGAAGCCCAGGGCTTAAAAGCCCCTGTCTCTCTCTGACCTACTTCTCACTCAACACGGAGTTTGAGTCAGTAAGACCACAAGGACTCACCTGAGTGAACAGGAAAAGCCTGGTTAGGACAGGTGAATTCATGCTAGGGACAAAGACAGGCACAAACCTATGCTATGCTAGGGGGAAAAACCCCAAACACCAAAGAACAAAATGGACAAACCCCAAAACCAAACACACACGCATTGCACACCTAACACGTGGCTGTCACACAGTTCACAAGCCAACCATGTGCCCAGGAAGTGACAGTGACATGGCTTATCCCACACATGTCACCAGGAGATCACCACCACTCCCTTTGTCCATCATAACAATCCCCTCTATTGCTTTTTACCCTAATCCACATCAAACCAGCAAATTCTGGGTACTTGTTTAATAACTCCCAATCAGAAAAATAAGATTTTATTGATTTCTGAGCTGTGTAATGTGGGGTTGATAAGGGTGCATTAAATGAAGTATAATGTTTCCAGATTCATCCAGCTCTGAAAGTTAAAATAGTGCCAGCTATAAATAGAATTGTATCATTCTGAGTTTTCTTTTGCATTTTGCTCATTCCTTTGATATGAAAAGCTGCTGCAATTCATTACCTTGGCAGAAGGCAATACTCTAAGGATGAAACAAGTAGTGATTTGAGGTGAGCTAAATCAGGATGGAAATATTTTACAACAGGAGAGCTGCAAGGAGCAAAAAAAGAGTAATTCTGCTATTAAAAAGTTATTGCCAAAAACAATAACCTTTATGGAGTCATCATGCCTTTGATTTAGCAGAGCACAGAACTGAGGCTTCAGTCTGAGATACCAGTGCAATACTTAACAAAGACAAACGATGCTTTGCATGAGGAGAGGCTTCTCTTATTACTTCACACATCAGCAGTCTAAACTTTTTCCAGTTACTTTGGTTTATTAATTTTAAAGATAATGACATTTAGGGGCCACAGTTCTCACAGGTGTGCTTGTTGAATTCTGTAGGCCTGGAGGATTTAAAACAACAGAAAGCCAATTCTTACTGTTTGCCTAAAAACACCCTAACTCCTTTGAGAATGGCAGATGAATGGTGCCAGCGCTGTGCCCTTATGTTCTTAGCATAAAATGCAAACACAATCTTTTAATATTTGTCATACATACAGCTAAGTGAATTAGCCTTGCAGTGCAAGATTGCTTTTTCTTGAATACAAGAAAAGGTCAGAAGAATTCTTCTTATTGTACTACTTGATCTTTAATGAATAGATATTTTGCTCCTCTGAGGATCTAGCCCTAGGCTTTGACGAGAATGGAAACATGCACCATTTGCTGTCTGAGATAAACACTTAACATTTAATTGGTATTAATTGATATCATGCCAATAATAAGAAACAAAATCACACTCTTCATTGAGAGAGCTGAGAATGCTCAGTGTGCTTTGCATTTGACCTCTTTCTAATTATAAAGGATTAGAACTGTGGCAACCAAAGTACCATTTTTTTGGCAACACTAACACACTGCTGGCTTTTTATTGCTGTCTATTGCTTTACAGAGTCAGTTAAGAAGCTATTAAATTACTTTCTCCACCATAAGTCCTATCCCACTGCATTTCTTTGCATCTTTATTATTTGCCATGTATATATGGGCTGTATCTCAGTGGACATTGGGCAGGTCAGAGGAGCAGCAGGAAGAGGAAAGAACTGTTATGATGAATATGAGAGCTCTTAAAACATCAGAAACAAAAAGATACCTGGATTTATTAATTTATTTTTACCTTGAAAGCTACTGTCTCCTTCAATCTTCATAGCCAATAAAGAAAAACCAATTACTCACCATGCAGTCACTCACAAAAATGAATAACATGAAAAAATTTTCCTTTATAACTCTTTCATAACGCCCTGTAATTATTTTCCCCAAACCTGTAGGCTTCCTGGTACTACTGTACACTAAAAGACTGTCTCACTTTGAAATCTATGATCTCCACTGGGGGTTGCTACCACAAAAAACAAGGTACAAACTCCTGTCATTTCAGACAATGAGGAGGTACTCATCTACCTTGTGCCAATCCTCATTTACAAAGCAGCTGGCAGTGAAAAGAGTGGCTAAAAGTGATTAATAGCTACCTGTCAGCAGCATGCTCTGCCTACGCTGGCTGCACCTCTGAGCTCCTAAATATTCCATAGAAACCCACATTTGAACCACTTAGCTGTTCTGCTATCACTGCATCAACCACACAGATGGTAAAAAAGATTCGGGAGCTGACTGCCAAGAGACTGCTGAAAGTGCCCCAACAGTGGTGGAAAAATCCTACTGACTCCATGTAGATTGGCATGAGAAGCGCACCAGACTGACAGCTCTGCAGACCTAATCCCACAAAACAGGGAGGGCAACAGCTGTGCCATCCTCTCCATCCTGCCCCATCAACCCTCTCCCACTGCTGACCTGGAGGAACCACCAGCAGAAGCAAAGAAACATCTCATTTGTTTTGGCATCTCTGATGAGGCTGCTAGCAAGGGTGCCAATTAGCACCGGGCTTCATCATATTTGTAAGGTGGAAATGTGTTTACTCAGAACTGGGCTGAGACCACCAAATTAATTTTACACAGAGCACTCAGGCACTGGGTGGTAACAACTTGCAACTGCTAATGATGTGGCTGGCTTTGAATCCTAGAGGTAAAATAGGAAAGGCTGCCTGTCCCACTGGTCCTTTGACAGACCCTGACCTCCACTAAAATTTTATAATGAGGAGTGAAAGCTGTACAGCTGTTGGGCACACCAGGACATGAGGAAGATACTGTTCTCATACTACTTTGCTTTTCACACTCACATAATGTACCACATTTGAAAGAACCACTATGAACAGGTTGCAATCCCAGAGCAAAAGTAAAATCCCTTGTTTGTGTAGACCACAAGGACAGCCTTCTGTCACCAATGATTTTTAGTGCTTTAACATGCATTTTGCACTGTTTCAGTACCAGGAGAGTCTGCTGGACTAATGCTTCCTCCCCAAGGCCATGAGGGGCCCATTTTGTTTTATTGAACAAGATAAATATCTCCAAATGTTTCATATTACAAATGTGCAAATAGCACAGAGGCACACTTCAAAAGAATTTTATGTTACAGGGAGTTCTGCCCAAATTTTAAGGGAAAAAACACCACTACAACCACTCTTACATCTGGAGTACAAGTGTCATGAACTTGAAAAAAAAAAGCAGCATTCTAAAATCTGTCCTTTAAAACGATGCTCAGTTCCTTATTAGGCACTACAGCTGAGAGATTCTCTTGGACTTCAAGAAAAGAATCTAACTTCTCATAAATAACTTCAGCAATACTGTGTTTTGTAACCCTCTCAGACGCCAGGCCACCAAAAGTACACTACAAAATCGCCTGGTACTGTGTTTAACATCCTTTCTGCTCAGGTTTTCTTCACAGTGACACTATGTGTGCCTTTTTTTAAATCTGACTAGGACGTTCCAAACCACTTTTTAAATGACTGGGAACCAATATAAAGTACTTCAGCTCCCATTAGAAGAGGGATTAGTACAGCAATTTACCCAGCTGAAGTGTAATGAGCTACACTTTTGAGTCTAGAATTTGTAGACCTAATCTACGTTAAAATCTGCAATGTGAAGCTCCACAGGCAGATACCATACTCCAATTTTCATAAGGTTAAAAGAACAAAAATTCTGCACTTTATGTCATTTACCCACCCTACAACCTTGCAAATGCAGCTGAACTTTAGTTTAGTAGCTTGGGTTAGGGCATTCTTTGCTTCAAATGTCCAGATGATGAGGGAAGGGAGTGAGAAGGAGACACATTCCCTTCTTAAAATAAACTTACATTAACTTGACTTCCACAAGTAAAGCCTATGAACAGACTGTCGCGGGGGGAAGGTGTGCTGGTGGAAAAAAGAAACAAGAAGTTCAGAAAGTCCAAATTTAATCTTCCAACCATAGCAATTCACTGGGTCTACCTGAGATGGGGTTGATTTTCCTCATAGCAGTGCATGCAGTGCTGTGTTTTGAATTTCTGATTGAGACAGCACTGAGAGCACAGCAATGCTTGGGCTGCTGCTGAGAAGTGTTTGCACAGTATGAAGGGGTTTTTTTAAACTCCTCTCTCTCCCAGCAAGAAAATCAGGGTGGGAAAGAAGTTGGGATGAGACACAGCCAAGACTGCTGACCTCAGCTGGCCAAAGGAACATTCCATGCCATATCATGTCATAAAATCCCTAAGCAGAAGGCAGTTTTGGGAGATGGCGATTCCTCAGAGACTGGCTGGACATCAGGCTGCTGACAGCCTTTGCATCACTTCTGGGCTTCTCTTGTTTCTCTCTCCTTTTCGCTGACTTATCAACTACCCTTAGCCTGAATTTCCTACATTTTGCCTTATTCTCTTCAACATACTGCTGAGGGGAGGAAGTGAGTGAGCAACTCAGTGATGATGGCTCAGCTGATGGCTGGGTCAGCCAAGCCCAATCAACAATAACAGAAAGTATTCTTTAAAGCAGTGTCCAAAGTACCATTGCAGCTATTTTCCTCCAGTGAGTAAGGTTAAGGAGGAAATAAGGAAGCTGACATAGCACAGATAGTGCCAAATTTAGAGTCCAATTTTCATAAAATGTATTAGTCAAATTAATGAGATTTAAGACAGTCATTTCAATTCAAGAACAGAAACGTAATAGCAGATATTCAATGAACTCTGTTGTTGAGATGAGTTTGTGTGAAAGAGATGAGAGAAAAGTGGGAGAAGTGTTCTGTATCATAGAGGTAACCTCTGACCTATTCAGCAAGAAACCAGAAAATTTGCACATTTGCAGACACAGGTGAAAAATACAAATATACAGGCCTGCAGCTGTAATGAAGAAAAGCATGAAAGGAAATGCCTTATCTTTCCCACAGACCTAACAAACTCCTCAGGTTGATATTTACAGAGGGCAACACAGCAGTTAGAGAGCAGGGTGAGCACACTTTTTGGGAGGTCACACCTAAAGGTTACAGTGGTCTCACACTGCCAGGGTAGCCATGGAGCCACAGCTCCTGCAGGACCAGAGGTGGGTGGCAAACCCCATCCATGGTGCACTCATGATACCACTCCTAAAGGCTGAAAAATACATTCAAAGCTGTTGAGGGGAGGTGGGGTTTTTTTTGAAATTTTGTGTGTTTATACTACACCAATCACTATTACTCAAGCCCTGGTTTTAGTATCAAGCTGCCTGATCCCATAGGCCTCTAAAAAACCCCAGAAACAAGGGTGGTTCTAATTGTCTTTATATTTCACCCCAATCAACAACACTAGCTCAAATGCCAGTAAAGCAAAACCTTCTGTAGCAACCAAGCCTTGCCCTTGTACTATGTCCTTTTTTCAGTAGGATTGTCTTTCAGATTGTTAAGGATACTTTCATAGTAAGAAAATAAATAACACATGGGGGTGCTGGGACAGATTATCCCACAGCTAGCCATGAGCATACATTGGAGAGATGGAGATGCTAAATTTTATGAGGAAGTTGTCCAATACCCCAAACCAATTAGGAGAACTGAGGTTTCATTGAGAAATATGTACGCTAACTGGTTAAAGAAAAAGCCCAAGGAAAAAAAAATCATCTCAAAACCCATTTAGTAAGAGTGTTGCAAAAAAAAGCAGAATTCCTCCCAAAAAGAAACTGAAAAATTGAGTTGCAGTACACACAACAACTCTTCCTTTTTCTTCCCTACCTTGTATTCTTCCTTCTGCCAGCTATATGGGGGTTTTAATCAATAACTTAATTGAATCTTCTATAATAATATTACCACATTCCATGCTAATTTTGCAAGGCCACAACTATATCAAGGGCTGTGTGCAGTTATCACTGCCATCATTTGAATTTATCCAGCCTACAGCATTAATAATAGAGAAACTTAACCAAGAGCCATAATTCCTTCATCCACTGCACTAAAGCAAATGGTGTTTACAGTTTGTCTGGAGCATTAATACAGTAAAAATGTCAAGTACGGAGTTTTCTTCCAATCAAAACAACAGGGAAAAAATCCTTCTATTTTTAATTACTCTTTTGTATTTGATTTAAAAACAGAGCTAGAAATCTTTCTGAAAACAGCATCAGCCTAATAAAACCACCAAGCACCCTTAACAGCCTCTGTCTTCAATTCATCTCATTGTATCCAAACCAGCCTCTGCACCATTTTTCATTTTATTTTGAATATCAAAATAGTCCACTGATGAAAGAGAATTTATCCAGTTATTATAAGCAAAGTAGCTGTAACTTCCTTTAGATTTCCACTAACAAGATAAAAAATGGCACTTCCTGGACACATCCCCAGCACAATAGGGCCGCTATTGATTTTCAGATCATGTTCTTTAGCCTGAGATGATTCTCCTGTGGATTCTGCTTCCCAGCAGGAAAAAAATTGCCTTTTCTATGTTTGAATTCAATCTATTAATGCATCCATTGCTGTAGACAGTGTCCTTTTTCTTCTTTCCCTCTGTAGCTGATGTGTCTACACCTAGCTGGCATGGGGTCCTAATGGATCCCAGGGTTAGAGGTCAAGGTACAGAAACCAAAAACGAAATTGCTCAGCTTGGGAATCAATAAAAGAGACTCTTAATCTTTCTGAGGGTGAAATGTGCAACCAATGAGGCGAGATAAGTGTGTTCAACCTTATGCCAAAGCTATAAATAGAGTATCAAATCCAAAAGAAGTTACACACCTAAACTAACTTAATTTTATTGTTCAGCTGGCACTAATGCCATCAGGAAATGCCATTAATGCCATCACAGCTGGAGGAACAGTTACTGCTCCTCTTCTGTCATCAGGAAGGTTTCTCTGGTGCAATGCTGACATCATCTCTTTGCTATACCATTTAAAAGGCTAAGAGACATCCAAATTACTTCTGAGGTAAGGTTCATAGATCAGGATAAATTAGCTTTTGTCATATGTCTGCATTTATCTGTGATTACAAATTCAATCTGGGAAAAAGAAACAGCGATACAAACTCTTGGAGATGGTAGGAAGAAGTTCCCACAGTCTTCACTTGAACTTGAAAGTACAGGAAATTAGCTTTGTATTGTGCAGCTGTGCCTTGCAGGAAAGGATGAACTTGAACAAGCATTTCAAGTGTCAAACATCAAAATACAACACCTGATATCTTGTACCACCCAGTACAGAGTAATATGGTACTTAACAGCCAACAGTCACAGAGCTTAGATCACTGGAAGATGAAAAAGGGGAAAGCTAAAAAGGCACAAAATAATTGCATGGCTCAATTTTTGCTGATCTGTCTTTGTGCTAGACAGAAAATAGAACTGTGTGACGGTTCTGACAGGAGCTAACTCAGTTATGAAATGAGGAAGTCACTTGACAGCTAAAGAAACACTTTCTGATAACAGACACCACACACACTGAAAACAAAGCTCTCAGCTGAGAGCCCTACAACATCCACCCATCCATAAATTCACTCCTCTGTGCAACGGCGTAGGAGAATATCCCACACCTGGGCCAGGAGGTTGAACCAACCTTCATTCCCCATAAAGAATAGCTGTTTAAAGACATGACATGCACACAATCCATGAGTCCATCTTTCTGGATCTCGGTCTCCAATTCTCCTGGCACATTGCAGCCCCAGGTGATGTACACCTTCCCCTTTGCCAGCTGGGGGACAAGAAGATCTGCTGCAGCATCAATAATCATCTGCTACAGTCAGGTGCCACAGGCTGAATTCTGGGGGAATAAAGGGAAGATCACATGCACATGGACACCCAGGGACAGTTTACAAGCATTCACAGAAATTAACAGACAGCTCTTTCAGTGATCTCAACATTTAATGGCACTAAAAATCATGTCAGCCAGTGAGGAGCTGTGTGCATCATTGTTTTCCACTGAACATTTAAAACTGTACACAACTAACAGTGACCAAACCATCAGATTTTATCCCTAGGGGTTGCATCCCTACTTGCATTTTTAGAGAGAGCAAGAAGTTAGGAAGACGCAACTACCAACAGACAGACTCAGACAGATCTCAAGACTATTTGTGCACGTTCCTGCCTCCCTGGCAAGTTTAGCAAAAGAGATGATTACAAACCATCCAGCAAGAAAAGCCAGCCATCTCCTCACCTGCCTCTCTTACTTCAATTATCACAGCCATCAAGATGAGGAAGAAATCCAGCTCAAGGCCTTACCATCCAGTTTCTACCTTACATCTGAACAGCTCTGCTTCCAAGCATCCCATCTACTCAAAAGTTAAATGCAGCAGCTCACAAAAAAAAAAAAGTCCTGAACTAATTTATTGGAAACTGGTTTTGTATTTTCCTAGTGCAGCACAAGCTTCTTGACAATTTTGTTGTGAAGCACTGAGTTTCTTAAAATATCACCACCTTGAACTTGCCTTCCTTACAAACATGTGAATGCGGTGCACTGGTCACTACATGGAATTCAGAGATTTGTAAAGCCTTTAGATTCCTCAGCCCTCCACCCATCATTAGCAGTCCTTTACCACCTCCCAAACCTTCTTCCATGGTATAAGAGGGTAGCCCTGCAAGGTGTGTGTCTCTGGCTCTGAGGAGGTAACTCTGACCTCTTCAAAGGCCTGCTTAGAGGAATCCTGTGGTTTAGGGCCCCAGAAGAGAAGGGGTTCGAGAGGACTGGTCCTGGAAACAGAAGACACAGAAAATGGAATTTCTGTACATATTCTTTGCCCCAGTATTTATTGCTGAGAGTGGCCCTCTGCAATCCCAGACTTAGGAGGCAAGAGAAGAAAGCTGGACAAAAAGTCTTTTCACAAAACCACATTTTCAGGAGCTCAGTTGAAGTCTATTGTATTATTGGCATCAGATGATTAATTAACCATAACCATACATCACATATTATTGACACTTACTAGGGTATCCATGACCTGCTAGAGGGGATATTTGCCATTCAGCTCAGCTGGCAAAACACCTGCTGAGCAGAGACAATCCCAGCTTTGGCTGGGACAGTGTAGGAATGTGCACACAGCAGGAACCCTGCAACAATGACTTGGTCAATTGATTCAATCTGAGCTGTGACCAGCAGGTGTCTTTTCATTGTGCTTTGAACAGCTCTCCGTGAAGCCCTGTGATTCACAGGAGCTGGATCCACATCAGTTTGGCCATACATCAGCTGTCAGGATTTTCTAATTCAAGATACAAGCATTTCAGCTCTCAGAAGTAAGCAGCTCCCCACATGCTTCAAATTCAGGTATCTCCTCGGGAGATCTCTCAAAAAATTAACAAAATCAAAGACAAGAGGAATGTACTCATTTGAATTGGCTTTGATGAGGCAAATGAAACCCAGTTTGATTTGTGGCTTTTCCTCCCTGTTTAACAAGGGAAGGATCAGAGGAGTGCTGCCATGGCAGCCAACTCTTGCTGCAAACTGTCACTGGGCATCCGAAAAACAGATTTTATTCCATTGTGCTTTCCAAGAAGCAAAACACTGATATACTTCTCTCACATTCTTCTAGCATGCAGTTTGTCAGATTTGGTGAGAGGCTCAGGGTAAACACCTGGCTGTGAAGAGGGCTCATGGCATTTCACCTCATTCCTGGAGTTGACTGAAGATGTTCTATATCCCCCATGACACAGCCTTTCTATTCAAGCCCATATAAAACCACTCAGTAGCATTAAACATGCACCCACACAGAAAACAGCCCTTCAGTGAACTGCAGGAAATTCCAATGCACAAATTTGCTGCAACAGTGCATTACAAAAAAAAGGAATATGATTTAAAAACGCCAGCAATTTACACACCACCATTCCTATTAGAGTCTGGAATATCTGATTGAAATTACTGTGTCTAAAGACAGGTTATTTGGAATTGCATTAAAAAATAGTGACACATTTAATCTCTGCAGATTTATAATGAGAACACTTCCACCAAAAAGAGCCATGGTATTCTCAGTCCCAAAGCATTACCAAAATCCCAGAAGCAAACCAGATTCACACTCTAACTCCAAATTCTTTGACTTACACAATTGTCTGTCCACACCTTAGTCTGATAAATTTGGTGCCTCTGTAAAGGCATCATTTAAAAATATTTGTTTTCTCTATCACACTTTTGTGATAAAGTGACAGTTTCGTAAATGGCAAAACTCAGTACATATTTGGAACAGAAACAAGAACACACCATTATTTAACAAGGTAACAAGACACAGGAGACATGGCTCAACTATCCAGAGCCACAGCTGATGTCAAATACCTTTTGTGGATGGATCAGTAAATGCCTCCCACATCACATGACAAATTCTTGCCTATTCATTAAAGACCCAACTGAGATATAACCATAAATGTACCTTTATCTCATGATTTTTTTTATTTATTATTTTTCATGAATGCAATTCCACTAGCAAAAACAAGTACTGCACTAAACTAAGTGTGACTGCTGCTCAAATGCAAATTGTTATGGTCTGAAGTTCAGTAACATCCTCAAGGCATTTGAGAAGACCTAACTCAGATCAGAAGGTATGTCCCACAAAAAGTGAGGAAGTTGTCCAGGAAGAATTGAAAGCCCTGTCAGCAGCACCATGCACCATTTGCACAATCACATATTTGACCTTTTGTTAAACTCTCAAACACTAGAGCACCTTCACAAGGGGAACAAGGCACTGGAGCAAATTCCAATTGGAGGGAGCTGCAGTGAGGTAAGACATTTTACTGATCAGATTAAACCCTCTGAAGGGTTAGCATCAAAATACTTCACAAGAGAGCAAGTCTGGCAGTATTTTATGAGCAAGGTACCACTGAACTTGCAGCAGTAATTTACAGTACACACTTCTCTAAGCACAGGCATCATCTGTAGGCTCAATAAAGAACCCATTACTCAGGACCAGCTCCAGGCTTCTAGAGGCAGCTGTGTCCTTCTGAGGAAACTCTTCATCCTTGAGGAGCTCAGATTCAGCTTTGCCACAGAAAAAGGGGAAAGTCAGAGCGGTCTGGCAACATCCAGGGGCCGCCAAGGAACGGGAAGTAGCTGAAGCCAGCAGAAAGAGTACAAAACAAAAGCCTGCTGAGGCTTTTTGGAAACAAAAGCTGCAAAATACAAGACTGCTGCTCAAGATAGGAAGAGCCTGGGGGGTCTAGTGACCACTGACGTCCCCAGCACTAAACCGTATTCCAGACCCTGACATTGGCATAGGTCATGCCAGAAGAAGTTGCAGGGTTTCTGTGCAACTCTGACCCTGCCATTACTCTTCCCCTATTTAACCAGTAAGCAATTCCCTCCCCTCCTGTCTCAAATGAGGATTATACCCAGGTGCACTTCAGATCTCCATTTTATGCAGCTCTTCAGTTCCACTGGGGGAAGAAAAACCAAGCCAAAAACCATTATTTTGACAAGCAAGGGCTTGTAATCTTGCAAGTTATCATTTCTTCTTCCACCTCAGACCCCAAGCACAAGCAGCACTGAACCACAGACTCCGAAATACACAAGCCTAAGGAAGCTGAGGGCTTTGGGGGACACACATTCCTCATGAAACTGCCATCTTCAAGTCTTGCTCTAACTCCAACTTCCAGTTTAAGATTTAGGCAGTCTCACTACTCATTCAAAACACATCTGTGGCTTGATATGAGCCACTGCCCAAAAAAACACTGAAAAGCACTATCTGGAGTATCACTATAAATACAGCCAGAAGTATTTCCACCAACACAAAAGACTGAAAATATCCTTGAGGTTACAGTTTCCATAACTAACTGAATCACATCAGCGATCTTATTTATAAGCTGGGAAAGGATTTAGAAACACTTGACCTTCAGGAGTCAAACAAAGATGCAGCTGTCCTCGTTACCATTTGAAACTTCCCTGCCACTTGCTGAGGCAGATTTAATGCATCCTCCCAGCTTATCAGCACAAATGGTAAATAGTCCACATTAATCAGCACATAACCATCTCATCTTCTTGGAGATGAGGGTCCATCAGGGAATCAAAAGCAGATAAAGCAGAACTTCAGTATCTTGAAGGTTCTGCTCTGACTCTGCCTGAATTATCCTTGGGTTCCTCACAGAACAAGGGTGGAGGAAGTGATTTATTTTCCAAGATATTCCCATTAAGAAACAAGAGAATAGATTTCCATTTTCTTATCCAGTTTTTTAAAGCACATGAGGGCAGGCAGATGCCAATAGAACTGACAACTCATCGTTTCCTGGATTTCCAGCAAGCAAACACTGCTCTGCACTTTCAGATCACAGCAGCTGAAGGTGCTTTTAGGCAAGTTATGTGAGAAAATTAAAAAAAAATAAACATCACCAGCTTTTACTCCATGTCCTTTTGCAATAATCTGACAACTGTTGTAATTCCTTATTCTCAAAATTAGCTGAGGTTTAGAACACAAGCAGCCTGGATGTGGTACACAAGCCATTATCAAAGTTGCAGTAATTCTTCCTGTAACAACTGGTGTGAGCCTCAACCTCGCACTGGGATCAGGGCAAACACTCATAATGCAAACATGTTACAGTGGGGTTTTGCTCCTGATTATATGACTTTTGGTGTAAGATTTCATCAAGAAGCATTTTCCAACAACTACACTTTTCAGCAAACTTGGTGCAGACATAAAATATTGATTTAGACAACCAGGAAACATCTGGAAAACATGGATTTCAGTTCCTTGTATCTCATAGGTTTTTTTTCAAAGGACTACAGAACACACCTTTCCACATTAAAAAATACTTTTAATATATATATTGGCTTCTCCCCCTGCACCTGATAACATGCTGTAATTCTTATTTATATCCCTGCCATCTCATGTAAGAAAAACCCAGGTAAACTCAGATGAAATCCTTCAGACTAAAATATTTTTAAGACCCATAATGAAGCAGGAAAATACGGAAGAAGAAAGCCTGAAAATAAAAATACCAGCTGTATATATTTTGTGTAGAGCCATACTTACTTCAACCACCACTCACTGCATCCCAGGTTCTAAGCAAACTGCAAGGAGCCAAATTCTGAAGTTGTATTCAGTGAAATTGTGGAGCCACTCAGCATTCAGAGCAACATGTTCATTCCTTCCATGCAAGGAGATGTTATGAAGGCTTGCAGTAAGTAGCTGGATTTGCTGACATTAAATCCAAAAAAAAAAATTTCTTTTCCACAGAGATTCATTACAAGACATATCACAACCATTGCAACATTTCTTGATAGGAACAAGACGATTTTGTGTCCCCTCTGAGAGGGGAGGAACAGTTCCTGAGGAAGGTCACAGCGTAAGAAATTCCCTGAAAGGCCTAACAGTATGTTACCCAGCAGTTCATAGGATTCTTCAAAAAGATACAATACACCTCTCCCAAAATGCTCCTTTCTAACTGATCTTTCCGAATAGCAAGAAGAACAGAGACCTATGTAAAAAATTTAATACATCACCAGTTCTCTCAGATTGAATCTACTCTGAAGAGGCTGACATCATGCACACCCATCCAGAGACACAGTAAAGCCACATGAACACTGTGATCTTCTATTGTACATAAGTATATACAGTACACATTGAGAAAAAAGTGGTTTATGAATGCCCTTTTCCTTCCAGTGGGACACAACCATGCTTTGCACAGAAAGCTTCTGTGGAAAACACAAACGCAAGTTCTGTCATTTATAAATCAGTTTTTCCTAGGAAAAAAAAATGCCATCTCAACCACCAGCTTGTAATAATTTCTATGGGTAAATTTATTTTGAGATTATAAGCCTCCAGACTGATTACACCTGAGAAAAGACCTATCCAGGGCCAACAGCTTCACTCCACCACAGTGGATGCAGGCATTGAGAGGAAATAGGAACATAAGCCTGGGGCAAGCAGCATTTGTGGTGCTGAATGCACAGGCAGCTGGCACACTGGAAGGAAGCAGCACACAGGAGTGTGGCCAATTTAACCAGGTACATTCAGAAATTAAAACTGCTGCTCTTGGAAGAAAGCTAAGTTGCTTCCAGACTTTGCTTTGCGCATTTGTGGGAATATTCCTTGGCTTTTGTGGGTTTTATCTGGCCACTGCTGGCAAAACAGGGCACACAAAGTACAAAATTGGCTTGGTTTCACTCCTCTGTATTTAACAGCCTTGACACAGAGAATTCTGTCAATAATCAAATGGACTGGCATAGAATTAAGTACTTTTCCTTCCTTCAATCAGAGATGCACAGCAGAACAGGCAGGTAGGACAGGGCAGAAGCTGCATCCTCTTCCCCTTGGGAGGAATTCTGCCTCCCTGCACAGACTGCCAGAAGCATCCCAACACACAGTGCTTCCAAATGAAGGGCTTTGCTTTAGAGCCACCCTCACCCAGTCTCCAGACATGAATACAGCCTGACAAAAAACATTCATTGAAAGCGATTTATCCAACAAATATTGATATTTACTCAACATGCCTTTCAGCAGTTCATTATTTGACCAGCTCCACAGACTGTCCACATCCAGCAAATAACTCTATAAACAGTTTTTTCACAGCTCCTGAACACCTTCTTAGGAATACTGATTTTTATTATTTGACAAGCACATCTGTCAAGGTGTATTTTGTCTCCACCTTCAGTGTAGTGGCACTGCAAAAGCAGAGGAAAGAGGACACATGGTGGCATCTCTAGAGGAGATACAGGAAGGGCTACCAAATTGGTAAGGCAAACCCCATAACTCCTAATGCAGAAGAGATCTAGCTGAAATGAAGATTGATGTAGCACCCACTAACCCTCTGCCTTCCCTCACACAGAGCAAAGGAACCCAGTCCCTAATTCTCCACTCGGATAATGTGCTGGTGTTGCAAACTTGCAGCCTGCTCCCAGTCTGGAAGTGGATTTCACCACACACAACAACCTACAGGACTACTCAGATTGTCCAGACCTAGGGCCTGAAAATAACATTCAAACAATCCTTACTCCTGCTGGGAGGTAGAGGATGAGTCTAATTCCACAGTCTGACCCTTTATGTCACCACTTATCACAGTGATGACAAACATGCAGGCAACAAGACAGAAGAGTTTCTTAAAGCAGTCTTATAAGACCAAGCAATTGCAAAAGCAGCAGGTGAATGAAGCATTTGCACCCCTGTTTTAAACAGTGAACTCTTCCTGGTGTCACAAGGAGATACTATAGGAGTAAACAAGAAGGAAGATTTCCACCATGGATAACCAAGAGCAACTACTCTGTACTGTAGAAAAAAATTAAAAGCCTAAATATAAAAACTAAAAAGAAACTTACTGGGTTGCATTGTTCTTTTCTTTTGCTCCTCCACATTTAGAAATTTAAACATAGAACAACTGGAACTACAGAGAGATTTTTCTGGGTTGTTACTTGCTCTACCCCTCCTTGCAAGGAATCAGCAAAGCAAACTGCTGTACCACCACACAAACTAAAGCACTCCCTCCTTGTACTTTCAAGTTCAGCCCTTTTTGCCTGAGGAATTCTCTTGGCTCGTGGGTTTGATGTCAGCCCTTGATTGTGTTTTGATGTTTCTGCAGATCTACAATTGAGTTCAATTCTCAGCAGCCAAAACAGACATTTGTCATCCTGTATGCATCAAATTTCCTGTGGCACGCTGCCCACTCAATCATGCAGGCAAGGGGAGCTTTGACAGAGCAAGGGGCTGTCTGCAAGCCCCCGTGACCCAGCATGTGTGGAGTCACTTGTAATTACCATTACTTAGAAGGATCACTCAAGGCTTCCCAGTGTTGCTGCACACCAGCTCAGCCACTCCAGAGTGTCTGAGTAAATATTTGCACGCAACGAGGAGCTGGTGAGAGGGCTCTGTCTACAGCCACGGCCCCCAGTGCATGAAATATTCAGCACGTTAAATGTCTCCACTGATGCAGAGTGGTGGGTTTTCACTCTGATTTGATTAGCAGTGATGATTCTTTCATGAGGTGTGACTGTCCTTCTAGATTAGCGTCAGCCCAGATTCCATGCAGCAGTCACGGAAAAAGGGAGAAGGAGGAGCCTGACACGCTACAGGGGTTACTGTGCAGAGTCTCTGTCAGGTCTGAGATTCCTGGTTTACAAGAAAATGCTGGAGCCTAAACCCTAATTTCATAAAAAGCACTGCTAAGTAGAACTCCAAATTTAAACACAAAAGTGAAGCTCAAATGTCAAAATTAGTAGTAATTAACTAGGAAAAAAACCTAAAACACAGGTTTAAATGAAGGAATATCTGAACAAATAATACAACAACTACTTATCCATAACAAGCTGGAAGCATTTCACTGGATGACATGCTTCCATATTAAGCATAATGATCATCTCCTAATGAACACTGTAGAACTTATACTGATTTAAAAAGTGGCTGCATGACTCCTAAAAATTTTTTCACCTAAATACATCTCCTCACTACCCAAGCAATCAGCAAATTTCAATGATGATGATGTGACATTGGCTGCATACTTTTAAGATCTATTTTAAACTATTCCCTTATGGTAACACTCCCATATTATTTCTATACCATAGCAGTGAAGTGAATCTAATGGAAGCAAGCAAATGCTGCAGGAAAAAGCAGTTTATTGGACTGAGTAATGTAGCTGGAACAGAGATAAAAAAGGGCTGGTACTCACAAAAGCTACACTTGTTTACCCAGCCTGATCAGTTGCCTTGACCAACAGCAGTTTGGACACAGCTCTGACTTAGACAAATTGGATTTTGAAATTATTTCAAACTCGGCAGCAAGCATTCTCCCTCAATATGAAGGGCTGACTATGCACCCACTTAAAAAGCAGAGCACTAACCTCCCTAGTTAAATCTTGGTATGTAAGTCAATACTGGCTGCACTGGGGACAAATGAAAAGTCTCTCCACAAATTCACAGGCACAGCAAAGAGAAAATCCAGGGTCTATCAGACACAGAATTTTCACAGTACATCTGCAGCAGTTATTTAGCACAAGAGGATTCTGTAATTGTCACTGAATGGGAAAACCTCAGAGTAGCCAATAAGCTTCTGTTCTCTGTGCAGACTTGTGTTAAAAGCCAAACAGAGAAGCATATCAATTTCTGGACATAAGCTATCTTCCACAATAAAACTAGTTTAGAAACAGGATGTCTCACAATCTGCTTCAAACTACTAGAAAAGTTTTAAAACTATCAAAGCCGAGCGTTGAACTTTGAGAGCTTCAATCCCCATAAGTTCATCAGCATGGTACTAAAAAAAGGACAGCAAGGGGTAGGAGCCCACCATGCTGCTCATGGAACTGCTTTTCACTGCTCCACAGGCCCCAGACACAACCCCAGTTTTCCATTTCTCTCTCATTTAAACTGAGGTGACAGGAGGCTGCAAGTTACACACATGAGAGATGCTCTCACTTCCTAGGAGTCCAACCAGCAATTGTATTTCTCCTAATAAGACCAGCAAGGATGATGGGGGAAATTGAACTACACAGGGGTAAATTAAGAAAACTGTAGCAGACATCCAGTGCTTTTCTTAAAAGCATTTTAAAACACTGTCACTGGTGCACAGGAAACTCCAAGATGAAGAAACCATAGTATTCCTTGTACTTTCCTAACTTCCAGTACTGTATATTGTATAGGATTATAGTTGCCTACATACAGACAACTAATGAGAACCCTATTATGCCCCCAAAAAAAGAAATAAAGCTACATGCACTTGCTCCCAGCCACATGCAGATTTCACTACACTCCATCTATAAAAGGTCATTTAGTTCTCTCTATTTTCAGCCAATTCTTCCAGCTAGGAGCCCTTGCTCACCTTTCCCTCAATCCTTACAAAACAATGGAAATTGGGGTAAGTGCACACTTTTCTGAGCACACCAGGTGAGGATTTGCTTGCCACAGTGGCACAGCTCATGAAAACTTTAACTTTCTGTGCCAGGACAGGATCTCGACCAGAGGCATGATTTGAAGGGCTACTATAGCAATTTTTCTCTTTTACACATTCAGGTAAGAAGAGCTAAAATTAAAATGTCTGCCAAGATGAAACCCATGTTTATAAACCCCACTTTCCTCTGAACTGGCACCTGCAACCTGTGGTATTTGCAGAGCAATTGGTTAAACCATTCTCAGGTCAGCAGTTTACCTTGGAACAAATAAAATCCACAGCCACTCCATGCAAACCAACACTTAGAGACATCATCACCCACACAAGCAGCTTCCCAAATCACAAAACAGCACTAGGTCTGCTCTGTAGAAATAGCTACAGGAGTGCCAGCAACCTCAGGAATCACTAATGATGACAAATGGCAGGCCTGGAAATTCTACAAGATGCCAGTTTTTCATAAACTGCTGAATCTCTGCTTTCTGCTAAGTGAGGCCCCTTGTTCTGTCTCCAAAAAAGCAACAAAAAAGCTACTTAAAATGGTTGGAGTAGGAAGCAGCAACACAAAAATGCTGTCCAGCCAAATGAATGCAAATAAACTGAGTGAACCCCTCAGGAAAAACTTCCCCAAAATTTCATGCACTGAAACAGACCAATCACTCAGATTGTGCAACTATTATTGACTTTTTGAATAAAACCACAGCAATACTTATAAGACTTTTGTCGACAATTTCTACCAAATTTGTATGGGCTTTTTTAGCTTTGTTAGAAAGGATAGAGTACCTGCAGAAACTTCTCATATCCCTTTTATTTCTTATGGTGCTTTGAAAACTCATTTGCAGCTGATAGGCTGAATTTTCAATTTCTGTTGAGTCCCAAACCTTTCCTTGAAGGGTTGTTTAATAAAAAAATGTAACACTCCAATAATAAAATGCTACTAAATAATTTGCATTCTAACTTTATGCAAGCTTCAACACAGGGTTACATTTTATACAGACTGAACAGGGTGAGCCTGCAGATCACAGAAATCCAAGGCTCGATAAACCAGCAAGTTAATTCTCCACATTTGCAGGGGTGCATGTGAGCTCAACAGCATCAAAAGCCACAAGAGACAGAAGTACACTTCCTGGGAAGCAATACCCAAATGCTGAAGTACTTAAAAGAAACCCAAAAACCAACACTAAAATTAACTACACCTGGAAAAGACCAAATGCTAAGCTGATTTTGACTGTTGCTTTTGCTGTTGCCATTTTGTCAAGTCAAAAATCCAAACTAGATAATCAAAATACTATTAATAATAGAATTTTTATTAACCAAATTATTAATAATCAAATTAATGGGATATAGAAGTTGTTCCTGAAGCACCAGGCAATCATCTTATAACTTTCCCCAGCCATAAAGTGCTCTTGAATTAAAAAACAAAAACCAAGCCAAAAACTAAAAGCACAAAACCACACACATAAATAACCCAAATGTAAGAACTCTTTGTGTTCTCACACAATTTGGTTTTGAGACTTGGAGTTTCAGAAGGCAAAGACAAATAAGCTCATCTCTACTCTCAGCCTCTCTCCCAAGTTTGAGAATCTGAAAATTGCTTCTGTTTCTTCGTGGAACTTCTAATGTAAATATTAAAAGTTAGTTATGTTGGTGTCATCTGAAAGTGACATGAAGATTAAAACTAATTTTTAAAAAACCTTCAAAATATTTCAAACTAACTCTTTACCAACAGCATCACTAGAGCCATAGTATATCGATATTAAAAGGTGTTTTAAGTTAACTGGCATGAAGTTAAGAAGAGTAGAAATGCCAGCATTAGTGATGAAAGAACTGAAATTCAAAAACAGGATTAAAAATTGAGAGGAACAAAACAAAACTCCCAAAAAAAATAAACAAAAAGCACCAAAAAAAAGTAACCAACCCAAGCTCCACTTCTCCCACACTGCAAAAACCTCTCTGGTGGGTCAGCTCAAAGTCTGAGGTTTTTTAAAACTTCATCATTAAAACAGGCCTGGGAGAAAATTTTACTTGATTTGGCATAGAACATTTACAGAAAAACTTAGCAAGTGGACAAGTATGAAAAGCAGTTCTTAAAAACATGATTTGGCTCCAAACCTCATAAAAACAAAGGTTGAAAACTCATATAATTTCTTGGAACCCTCTGAACGTGAAAGGTTTGATGTTTGCAAGGCACCAGGCACCACGGGGCTGGCCTATTTCTCCCACAATTTACAGCAAATTTCACCTTATCAGTATTCAGGACCAACCGTAATAGGGAGAAGATAGATGTCATAGCAATAGAAGGAGAGGAGATAAAAGGAAAGCAGCGAGGAAGAAAAGCACATCACATCTTAATTGAACTGGGGATGAGATAGGGATGGCTGATACTGCCTGGAGCAATGGGAAAACACTTCTGATGGTGCAGCCTGCGAGCCAAGCCAGGGTGGATCGGCCCCAAAACCTGTCACTTCTTGAGGACAGCTTCAGCAGCACTCAAAGCACAGCAGCTGCTGAGTGCTTGTTAAAGCTGAATGGATAATTTGCCACGAACAATAGGTTTGACAAACTTAGCCGCTCTCTTTTCATCGTGTTCCTAGAACACCGTGAATGGAATTGCATTATTCAGAGGGAGCTGAATTTCTGTGCGGCGTTTCCCCACATAGAGCTCAGCTGCCAGTATTCAGAGGGTTGTTGAGCTGTGTTCAGAAAAGACAATCTGGTACTTTTCCTTTCCCTGACTGGATGAACAAATGTAACCTACTTCTGAAAACAGACATGCACAAGTATTTAAAAATTGATTTCCATGAGCAACTGGCTATGTGACACATTCAGTGTGGGGAAAAAGGGATTCAGTAAGCATGAGTAGGACTCCCTTGCACACTGATTGTGGTATTTTCTGAGGCCCCCTTCAATGGAAGGAATGAGTGAATCTGACTCCATACTCGTAGGAGGCCAATTTATTATTTTATGGTCTATATTATATTAAAGAATGCTATACTAAAGAATAGAGAAAGAATACTTGTAGAAGACTTAACAAGGTACTAATGAAAACTCGTGACTCTCTCCAGAGCCTCAACACAGCTGGACAGTGATTGGTTATTCAGTTAAAACAATTCACATGAAACCAATCAAACAATGACCAGTCAGTAAACAATCTCCAGACCACATTCCAAAGCAGCAAACACAGGAGAAGTGAATCACATAATTATTGTTTTCATTTTTCTCTGAGGCTTCTCAAGAGAAGAAATCCTAGCAAAGGGATTTTTCGGAAAATATGATGGTGATACACCAATAGTAAAGTTTACTATACAAATTTAACTACACCAAAACCAACACACATGACCATATGCTGAGGAAGATCTTTCTCATTAAACTCACATTTTCTGGCTGTTCATGAAATCCAAAAATGAACAAAAGTTTAAAAAATTAACTTTATATATTTAAAGTTAAGAGCTATGACTGCTTACATTCATTTCATTGTACAATACAAATCCAGATCCCACTATCATTATTAAATTGTGCTATCATTCTAAAGCACTCAGTCATTTATAAGTACCAAAAAAAACCCAAACCAACAATCCACAACTTCTATCTCACTGTCCCCAGGATCTGCTCCTCACACAGCACAGCAATGAGAGCACAATTACTGAAATGAAGATGTTGGCAGCCATCCAGGTGCCAGTAAGAATACAACGGGTATTACTCACCAGTTCCTTGTGTGCTGTAATCTGCCGGCTCTAAAAACAGAACATTCCCAGCAGTGCCTGTTCCCTCCTTTTGATGCCAGATTCTTTTGTAAAACACTGTCATCTTAGCTTAGCAGGAGCATTACTTATTTTTTAATTCCCTGTTGGTATTTATTTTTCCTGGTCTCCCAACATGGACCTTTGAGACAGCTGCCCTCCACCAAGAGCCTAAAACAGAGCAAATGAGCACCTAAAATTGCTGCCACCTGAAATTTAGCTAAGTGCAAACAGGGCCTAAGAGCCAATCTTTGCCATTTCTTCACCTGTGGGTGATGTGGAAGGCTTTCAAAGCCAAATCTGAGCAATAATTTCAGAAAAAAAAACCTAAAAAAGCATTCTAGGCATTAGAAAACTACCACTTTGGATGATGATTTGCCTCCAGATAGCAGTTTTTTGCTCTCCTCAAGCCCAGAACAGCAAGGCAAAATGCAGAGGGGTTTTGGAGAAACTGCCAGGCATCAGCCAAAGGCAAATTATTCAGGGAAAAGCAAATAGAATAAGCATTCTGGGTTTAATTTAGGTGCCTGGTTACATTTCATGTTCAACTCTTGAACACTTGGTTAACCGTAGCAGAAACACTTTTATTCCTTTGTAGCCTCTCTTCTGTAAAGATGTCCTTGGTCACCTGCTTAAACATTGTGCATTTCAGAGTTACTTTGGAATAGCACTAGTTGGTACAAGCAAGAAACTTTAACATGACCTCAAAATAAAGCAGTACTGGTAAAACCAGGCCATTTTTAGTGTTGGATGGTCTCTTTTGTGCTCCTGACCCTTCCCCAACTCCATTGTCCATGTCTGGTCACACTCGAGCTCCTCACAGGAGGTGAGGGACCCAGAACTGGGTACAGCACTTGAGGTGCCCCTTGTCAAGTACAGGATAACCTCCTGAGACACGAGCTCAGCTCCTGAAAAATTTTTCCCTAATGCATTACAAGCACCAGCACAAAGTCACATCACTGCTGCACATCCTGAAGCATTCACGGGTGCTCAGAAGCCACAGCCACCCCCCAGCACCAGCCAATATTGCACTCCCACCTCCACACGGGCCTCCAAAGGAGATGCTAAGGAAAAAAAACTCACCCTGGAGAAAGACCCCTGTATCAGGGTGATAGTAGAAGCACAACCAACAGAAAAGAAAACTTCAAACATCTACAGCTCTTTCTTGTTCTACAGTACAACCTTTTATACTCTTCATGCCTCATGCATGGCACCTGTGTGCCCTCTGTTCCCTTTGGTGCTTGGTCAGTGCCCCTGGGCACCCCATGGCTCATTACTTTAGTGCTGTTCACCTGCTCCTCACAGCTGTAGCCCATTAGGGATGAGCCTGGGCCACAGCTCCCCTCCCAATTCCCACAAACTGTGCGCCTACAACAGGCCAGGACCAGGCGCGATGGGCACCCACCATCAGCTGTGGTGCTGCCCCAGGTGTTGGACATGATACAAAATATAAAATGTTTTTTATGTAACTTGAGTCAGTTCTCACAGAATCGCAGAATGAAAAGACCTTTGGGATCATTAAATCCAAACCCTGTTCACCCTTGCCCTGTGGAAGGGAATTTAAGTTTCTTTCCAGGTGAGGCCTGGTGGGACCTTAACATCTCAACAACCTGGGAGTAGCACAGAAGATACACAAAATATATTAACCATCAATGGCCATTAATTTAATTAATTCAAACATCACCACTAACACCAAACATCACCCCTGGCACTGTCAGAGGCATCTGCTCTGGGAAAGGAGAGCTAAGAGAACCAAGGAATGAGGAATTCCTAATTATAGGAAGCCAAATACTAAGAACTGTGTAACTTGGGGCCAATGAACCAATAAATTTCTATGGATTTTCACTACATAAGTATCTGAAAAATCTAGTAAAATTCATGGGTCATGAAATTATTTCCTCTGCACAGCCCAGGCCATGTGTGGATGAAAGGATTTCTCTTGCACATCCTGGCCTGCATAAAGTAATGCCTTGATTCTCCCACACTAAAAATGCTGTTGGAGGGTTTTTGTTTTTCCCTCAGTTTCAGTGGCACAGGTGGGCCCTGCAGGGCTGTGAGGGATTGCAGGGGCAGCCTGGCCATGGGTGGGGTTCTGAATATTCATGGGGCCACCTCAGCTCACAGAACAGCACAACCAATTAGGCTGGAAAAGTCCGTCATGGAGTCCAACCTATGACCCAACACTGCCATGGCCCTGAGTGCCACCTTAAACACCTCCAGGGATGGTGACTCCAACACCTTCCAAGAGAGCCATTCCAATGTCTTATCACCCTTCCCGTGGCTTCAATTCCTCCAAAATTCCCCCTGATATCCAACCAAAACCGTCTGGGGTGCCTATGCCCACATCAGAGCATGGCAGGGGGCTCAGCACCAAGTCTGGGGTGCCAAGGGGGTGCTGGGCATCAAAAATATTAGTTGCTTATGCTTAGGAAATTGAGTTGGATGCCAGGCTCATTTTTTTGGCTTGTCCCCCTTATGTAAAAATCATCTCCTGCATGATTAAAATGCGTGCTACAACCCTGAGCTGGGGAAATCCAGCGTGCCTTGCTGTAATATTTTAATGGGTTTGGATCTGGATCCAAGGAAACAAGCTGGCATAGCAGTAATACAGCACAGCCATGCACAGACTGATGTGTGCTGCTGCTAGTAAAATCCCAGCGGGTATAATGATAAAACAGTTGTGGCCATAACCCCAGCTACTGACAATGGCTCACACAGATATCATTCCCAAGCAAATTTCTTGTGGGTAATAATGAGTCTGATGGTAGCCTACTGATTGCATATGAGCCTGAACGCCTTCCTTGGGAGGATGTTAACAGATAGGCACTGAGCCTTGCAGTTCCCACGTGGCTCTGCAAACATCACCTCTTTCATCCTGAAGTCAGCTAAGCAGGCTGGATAATGTTGCCTCATTTTATATTCAACAGCTACAGCAAGCAGATTTGGGGAAATAAATAAATCTGTTATTATTCCTGGAACTCAGGAAAGACTTTCAGGGCTGGTACAGATCTCTGTGGTTTTTGACACCTGTGTTGTCTTATTGTGGTGTTGTGAGGTCCCCAGGACGAGGTGAGAGATGAGAATTTGACTCCATGTTCTCAGAAGGCTGATATATTATATTATATTAGATTAGATTAGATTATAAGAAATTATATACTAAAACTATACTAAATAAAGAGAAAGGATACATCAGAAAGCTAGAAAAGAATAAATAATAAAAACTGTGACTGACTCAGAGAGTCTGACACAGCTGGCTGTGATTGGCCATTAATTAAAAACAATTCACATGTTTGGATCAACAATCTCCAGACCACATTCCAGAGGAGCAAAACATGGAGAAGCTGAGGCTTCTCATCTTCCCAGGAGAAGAAATCCTGGTGAAGGGATTTTTCAGAAGATATCACAGTGACCTCTTCTAAGGTAAATTCTGACTCACTAAACAGGGTCACCTCGAGTATTTAATGCCATCCAGCTTTGCAATGTGTTGACATTACCTTGAGATATGGCAAGGTAAAATAATTTTTTTTTTAAAAAGGGTGTATCACTTAGACTGCAAGTTATTACAGCAAGCTCAAAATCCACCAAAAGCACCACCAAGCTTGTTCCTTTTTACATGTATAGTTACAAAAATAAATTAGAAATAATCCATGCAATAAAAACTGTTAAATTGTTCTTACATTAAAAAACTTCAAGATAACAAGGTGTTTTTCTGTCATCCACAAAGAAACAGGGAGTAGAAGCACATTCTGAGAAAAGCTGTTTGTGAAGTAGAATTTAGAAGTTTTCAATGAAAGCAATTCAGTCAGCTCTACTCCAGTATATCTTCATCCACATGTATCAAGTTATCATTTTCTTTTAGAGAAGACCATAAAAATCTCTTCTTAAACATAAAGTGAAAAGATTGGCCCAAGCCTCTCACTAAGATACAAAAGCAGAAGCTTTGGCTCCCAAGACCAAACCAAAATCTGACTAATAACTATTCAGCGCAAAAATTATTCATCTGGAGTGCAGCATGATTTTCCAGCCTTCAGTCAAGATCAAGTTCTTGATTATCACATGCACAATTAACTTCTTGCAGCTGTGAGTGAGGTTTTCTCCAAAATTTTCCTTGCTACATTGGAATAATGAAGGAAAGTAAGATAACTGATCTTTGCAGCTAAGTATAAAGACATTTTAAGTGTATAATGCACCCTAAAGCTGAGGAGGACAGCACTTTAGCAGACAGTTGAAGAACAGAAATTGTGCATGAAATTGCAAGTGGTTTCTGTTCATTTGGTATGAGAATTACATCTAGAAAGGACCTGGCCACTTGTGATCTTGCCTTCAGAATGTGAATTGACCCATCTATGGTCTTTGGACCATGCTTTGACTTTTTTATCCAACAATCAGGAACCTGTGCCCTTCAGGCTTCACCATTCACATAGATCATTTCCAAAACAACATGGTTTTTAGCCATAAATCCCAGTTTTGATAAGTGAAACTGTTGTGTCCCCCTATTTCCCCTCTTAGTTTTTCAAGATTTAGTTGAAAATCCCAAGTTCCTGTGAAACTATTGAATGAAAGTGATAAATAACTAAAAGCCATATTTTCTTTCAGGGGTTGGATTAGCACACAAAATAAACTCTACCTTGAAAGAGCTTTTTCTCTGCATCAGTCCTGTACAGAATGACTGTGAGCCAGTTTTCCAGGCAACATTCCAAGACAGCTTCTTTCCTCTGACCACAGTAGGCTTTAAATAGGCCCAGAGAAAGACATTGGCCATTCACAGGGATGTGGGTTTAGATGTGAGTTTTCTCAAACAATAATTTTGTATTTTGAAGGAGGGAGCAGTGGGGTTACTGAAAATAAGATGTAAGACTAATGGTTTGGTTTACAAGTTTTTAAAAGACACTCTTTGGAAGACCAGAGAACACTGAGTATTGAGCAAATTATATTTCATAAGTATAGGGATAAATTAATATACATTATTTAAATCATGGAGAAGTATCAAGAAAATATTTGCAGACAATCTCCATCAATTGCAGCTTTTTTTGTTCTATAATTAAAAATCATGGCATGGAGCAATAAGGAAGAGCTCAAGTTTGTTATTCCGACAAGAGAAGTTTTTTCTGGAAAAACATCAAACTGACTGTGTGCATATGGTCAAAACCCAACAAGATAAATCATTAGTGCTTCTATAGAATATTTAGCCTCAGGATCTCATAGTGTTTTGCAAACTTTAATTAATTCTTACATTATTTTGGCAAGACAGGAAATAAAGTGCTACCTCCAGATTGCCACCTCATCAGTAATTAGAGTATCTCTTCCAAGGCTGCACACCAAACTGGTTCCCAAGTGAGGAGCTGAACCCCGATTTTCTGAGTCCCTGCTCTGACAACTGCTGAGCTCTCACAGCCACTGCAAAGCAAAGTTAAAACTCCTGCAGGTTTCTGGTTGCTCTTCATTGAAAAAGGGAAAAAACCTACAAAATTCATAATTCAAATAAACTGCTGTCAAGGCCACTGACTTCTGCATTTGTAAATTCTGCCCCAGACTCTCTTTATCTAACATTGTAAAGCAATTTAAAACTCCCAGCTTTGATTTGGAATTCCTCTGTATAGTACATAAACCCACCTATTTTGTGGGATGGTGATAAAGAAGACTGAATTGTTTTCACTGTCAGCTACTAAGAACATTCTTAGCTGAGAGATCAGGCTAAAACTGAAGGGGTTTAGTTTTTATAAATGCTTTCAGACCTCAAAGAAAACAGAGCAAACCCCTATTAGTTTAACAGTTTCCATTTCTATCACCCACTACTCCCTTTCAAATCATCATGGGACCAGGCTCAAGAGAGGATTTCCCTTTTAGATTTATTTCTCTGATTACCATTGACATATTCATTACATTTTGAAGCTGATTTCTGACAGTAGGTGCACTTGCTAAAATTATGAGCTGTGTTCTAATGAAGAATTGACTCTAGCTGCAATGTGCGTGAAAAACTCCCAGCTCCTTACTCAGCTTTGACAGGGCTGTGTTTCACGGGACTGAGATGTGTTCTTACTACACCAGGACCTATAAAGCAAAGCAGTTATGGTGGGGGCCCATGTATTTCAGAGAGAGATGCCAAAATCTATTCCCTTTATTCTATTTATTTCTATTCAGAGAAATTCCTGTGCTAATGCTAAACAAAGAAACTGGCAATTTGACCTTTTAATACAGTAAGTAGGATTTTATAACTTTTTCTTTGCCCTTATTTACACATTTATTTAATTTTTTTTAGGTATAATTTTACACTTTTTTTCCCTTATATACTTACTGACACAATTGTGTGAAATCTACTTCAAGTGATCTAAATCTGATGGAACCTGGAAAGAAGCCCTGGAGTGCAACAGCATTCTGGGCAATAATTAACATTTTAGCACAAAACTCTCAGTCAAATTAACTTTGACTGAGAATTACCAAATTAACTATTAACTATTTTTGGCCTGCAGAGTTTTTATTGTCCCACCCCACCACATACCCTGCAATCTTTATTTTCTAGAATAATGCCTACAAACACAACCAACTAAAACCCAAGGAACTGTCTCTTTTCTTGCTCCTCTTTCACCCTTCACACATGTAGATGGGAGTAGAACTTATAGAAAGGAGCAGAGGAAGGCTAAATGTCCTCTCTGCATTGTGTGTTCTTTGTGATTTAAAACCTTCTGTATTGTTTGAAAAAGTGTGAAAAAAGAGGTTTGGTTTCTATCAAGTCCTGCTGCAGCACCATAGAAAAGTTGTGTGTCCTTTGACAGAAGTCATGGTGTCCATTAAAAATGTCCCTTCAGTCCTTTCCCAAGAAGGGGTTAGTGTCAAGGGCAGGTGGTGTTAGCCTGCAGTTAAAACCGTATTTTTTGTAAAAAAATTGTGTAGTCAGTGGAGTTCAGACCTTTGTGAATGCTCAGGTAAAAGCACCTGGCAGCACCTTATCTCTTGCAAATCCCACAGCTTCTCTCTCTTTAGGTTGATCCAGTTTGCAGAGGATTTGGGAAGTATTTAGAGCATTGCTTCCATGTGTAGGCAACTGGTATTGATTGCTTCTACAAAAAACATCAAACAGAGAGGTAAATTTTTAAATATTCTATGTGGTTTTTGCTTAATCCTCTATTTTAAACCATGAATTCACTCAGGGAAGTTGTAATTTTCTTGATTCTAGCAGGCACAATGATGTATGTGAGACATTGTCTCAATTCTACATCAGATTGTCAGTGCTTGATCATTAATTTTCTGATATCATATGATTGGAAGGTCGCCAGCAATGTTTTATCATATTAGTGACATCTGCTGTCTCTCTCACTCGCATTTGTGTAACCTGTGGTGTATTTTCACCTGTTTCTTTCCACTAATGCAATCCTTTAGCTATGCTGCTTCAGGCAGAACACTTGAAAATGCAGAGGATGTGCCAGTGGGTTGGCAGAATCAGGTATTTGCACAATGTTATTTTTATGTTAATCTGAGGTTTGACAAATATTCTATTTATATTCAGCAGTGCTTCTGTGTACTAAAATGTGTCTGTACATATGTGCATATTTTTGGCTAAGCAGAAGACAGAATAAAAGTATGATTTATGAACAGTGCCAGATCTCTCTCATGCAATGTGCAATAATCTCTAACTAACAAATATAAACAGTGCCATTACAATGCATTAACCCCTAAATAATCTACCAGAGGGAGAAGCAGGTACATATAGGTGTATTAGATTATAGATACACCCCTTTGTCTCCTCTTTTTAAAGATGAAAACACAAACCAGCCCCCAAATTTCTGGCATGCAGACCCATAGCACTTGCTGCACTGAGTCAGAGAATTAAATTACTTATTTGATGTACGTAGGTGGGTGCAGATGCTGGGAGACAGGTACTAACTCTCACAAAGAACAAATTGCCCTGTAACATAATGCTGAGAACTGGGAGAGAGCAAACTTTTAGTCAGAAATAACTCCCCTAACTAAAGAGAAATATCCCTCTATGCCTGTGGTCATTTTCACTGCTCACCCTTGGACCTGTATCCATTTATAGTTGCAGTAAGAAGGATAAAGGAAGAGAATAATTTGTGATGAGACTACCATTAATATGAAGAATTATTATTATTATTATTATTATTATTATTATTATTATTATTATTATTATTATTATTATTTTTATTTTTATTTTTATTTTTTTATTTTTTATTTTTTTATTTTTTATTTTTATTATTTTTATTGTTTTTATTTTTATTTTTATTTTTGTTCTTCAGTGGATTCCAGACAGATAAAAGTATCCTTGGATGCTGTACTCTGCAAACTGGGCCCCTGCAAGAACCCAGGTTAAAAGTAAAAATTTAAAACTGCTGTTCAAAGTTTTTTTTCTTTTTTTTTTTTTTTTTTTTCACAATCATTTCTGCAGTTTGACTCACCCTGACTCACCATAACTTCATGGATGGGAAAAAGAAAAGGAGTGACTGGCTGGAAGAAGCTGTAGGAGGTGGAACAATAAGTGGAAAGAACACAAAGGGAAGGCAGTTATTAAGCTGAAGAAACACTGAAAACCCCTGCAAACAAGCTTAATTTCTGATTAAAGTTTTCATAAAATGAAATTATTCATCTGGCTCTGAGAATGTCAGGGGTAATTCTTGATTTTTTAATTATCAGTTAAAGAAACACATTTCTGTGTATGAGGTGAAGGAGAGAAAGAAAAGGCATTTTGGAACAGACAGGTGGGGTCAGAATTCCTGCTCCTTGGGAAGTGGCTCTTCTTTGAGGCTCCTGGGAATGGGAACTTCCCGTCCCTGTGCCAGAGTACATTGGCTGTAATCCCAAATCAATCTTCATCCATTTGACAGATGCTCAGCTTAGCTGCCACCTTCTTCCAGCAGCTGTCACCTAACCACAATTTTCAGTCCATACTCAAATTGTGTCCATACCCAGATTTTAGGCACCTCCAAACCATCATTCCCAAGGGATGTGGAGTTTATCACCCCTGCTGTACCTGGACCACCACTCAAATGTCTCCTCAAGGCTGGCGCAGGTGATGGTCCCAGCCTTTAGATCTGTCACCTCCATCATTTGTCAAATGCTGTCAGCACTTCCAGTCTTTGTTGGATCACCTCTTTCAGTATATCCAGCATCATCTTTGGTCTTTTGGACAAAGTCAGTGCATTATAAATCTCCTCTGATGAATATTTCCACTGAGATTCTACCAGCAAGAGGCAGAGTTTTTCTCTCCTCTCTGGTCTCAGAAAGCTGTGTGCCCTCTCAGTGGTGGTCAGGGTGCTGCTCTCTACATGCACAATGAAAATAATTCCCTGAAAGAAGCAGTTTTGAACATAAATCCAAGTGTTAAAGATACCTCATCTTTAAAAATACATTTCTCTAGAGGGTTTTATTGCTTGGTTTTTCTTTAAAAATACCTCAATTCTTGCATGATATAAGCAGACAAGTCCTGGCCTGTCTGATCACATTTCCTAGCTGTTCAAAAAGGGAATGAGGAAAGGAATGGAATAAAAGATGAAAAGAGGTTTGAGTGTGCAAAGAGAAAGAAGGGCAATGACTAATGTGCACTTAGGCAGAGGAAAGGAAGGCTGTAGCAAAGAGTCAGGTCACTGTCACAGGGGAGGGAAGTTCCCGTCTAAAAAAAGCCAGAAGTTTTCCTCTGTGAGAGGGAAACTATATGAAAAATTGATGCTACTGCCCAGCTTCAGTTCCTGGATGATTTTTCTCTACCGTCTTTGGTAAAGACATTAGGAAGCAGTCTCTTGTACAGATCTGCCCTGATTTTGGTATTGCTCTTGTACCTCCTAAATTGGCAGTCATGCATCTGATTCCTTCCAGCTCTGATCCAGAGACAGCTCCCTCCTTAAATTAGGCTTTCATTTATCTTAGTTATCTTGATTTATGCAGCTTTCTGTGGACCATTCATCATACAGCTAATCTCAAGTAACCTTGAGTAATATTTTAATCTTGCTGCCCCTAATTTTACCCTTTCCTTCTCAGCATTAGCCTTGAAGACTTCTCTTTCTGCCTTCAAAAGACACCTGTGAAATCTTAGCAGGTAGCTCATATTTTCCTGCTAAATTTTTCTCCCAAACTCTTCCCTTCTTCTCAACAGGTCTTGTTCCCCACCATGATTAAAACTGTTAAAAGGTCAGAGGTATTTAAAGGGGCACCTCACTGGTGTGACACTGACTGCCTACAAAAGTGTTTAAAGCTTTGGTTCTTGCCAGTTCTCAAAATCTGGGTTATTTAATTTGGGGTCACAGAGATATTTTTATTAGGAGGTTTTGCTTCTCTAGAAACTTGAGACTGTTTAAAACTTTGTTAAATTGCCTGATAAACCTTGTGTGCCTCTAGAGCAAATTGCTAACTGAAGCATCAAACAATATCTCCCAGGCATTCTATTTCAGAGTCCATTCTTCAGGGACTAGACCTTATTTATTTAAATTTTAATGCTTTTTAAACCTCAGTCATGTCCTCTGTTATCATTCTCCCACACTCCCATGATCTGTGAGCTTCTGAGGGCATGTCTTCAGCCCAGCTTCTTCCCAGCCAGATCCCCTCTAGGCTGCATTCTGCAGCCTGTCCTTGCCTTCAGACCCAAATATGATAAATTAGGATATTTCCATGCCTAGGCCCTCTGGAAACAGCTTTGCAGTGATCCCTGGAAGCAGAGCTAAGTCTTTTCTCATGGTGATCTCAAGGCTTCTTCTGATCCTGGTTCACCTAAGCCTGAAACCAAGCGTGCCTCCCTCAGAAAGGGGTCACTCCACTCAACCTCACTGATTTACACTGATTTACTAGGAGAAAACTCTCAAATCTATCCAAAGTTTTGCACTCCTTCCTGTGTTTCCTTTCTCCTCCCTGCACAAGCTTATTTTTATTTAGGAAAAAAAAAAAAGGAACAATAAAAGGAATCACTCTGTATTTTGTTGGCAAGTTGATGCAACTGTAACAGGAAAAATTTAGAGGCCATGATAAAACTTTATCCTGCAGCTCAATGTAAAGTGTGAGAATCTAAAAGGTCTCCAAACAGCGAGTAATTTCTCAAAGTGTATTCTATGCACAGTGATTCAGAGTGTACTAAGGACACAATTGCAGGCTAAATGAGTTTTTTGCCTTGATTTCTGCATAGTTTAGTGCTTTAATCTGAAAAATTAGCCACAGACACCCAAATTGTGCAGTTCTTACCATCTCTGAGAAGCTGTTTGATGAGAGCATAGAACCAGACTTGTTGCCTTGGCTTTCTCTGGAGCCCAATTCAGAGCACTTAATGAAGCCAACCTGAACACAGCCAAGGCACAGCTTTGCTGCCTCTCCACCTTGAGGAGTTCGTGCAGTTCCTTCTGCTGAAAGCAAAAGGGGCAGGAAAGTTTTTACTGAGGGATTTCCCACAGGAGTATGTTTTGTAGGCTGGGATTTTTTGCTAGTAATAGAACACACAACAAATAACACTAGTTGGTTAAATATGAATATGAAATAAATATAAATATGAATATGAATAGGTTGGATGGGGCTCTGAACAAACTGGTTTAATGGAAGGTGCCCCTGTCCATGGTAGTGGGGTTGGAACTGGATGGTTTCTAAGATCCCTCCCAACCTAAACCATTCTTTGATTCTATTTCAAAAGATTTCCTAGCAGGAAGCAGGAAACAATGTCCCTGGAGACCTTCTGACAGTCATAAAAACACTATAGCCCCAAAGTCTTGTTGCTCTAAAATCAAGACACTGCACTCCATTTCCTTGCACCCAATAGCATGGGAATGCTTGGAATCCTTCCCATTGCATTAGTAGTCTGACATGTCCACTTGAACTCCCAAACCAAAGTGGAAACAGTCGCTTGGAGGAATTTTCAAGCGTGTGTTGAAGGACACTCAAACTTGTTCACTTTTCCCCCTCATTTACCAAATACTATTCCAAAAAAAGTATTTTGGAGATCGTGAGTTTTCCTTTTTATCTCCTGCTGGAGAAGGAAACAGAGAGGATGAATAGACAAATAGAAAAGCTCCTACACAAATACTGCTTGTGTTCCTCCTGGGATAAAGCAAGCCAACTCTTTTTGTGGAACAAATTTTAATATATTTTTAATAGGAGAATTTCTATCTGGGAAAGATTATGTATTTTAAGAAACATGCAGGTTTGGTCAAACAGTGTTTTGAACAACAATGTATCATTTTGGGGGGAGAAGATCCTCCTTTTTTATCAGGTAGTTCAGAAACAGTATTAAATATTAAGAGAATTGAAGTTCCTTTTAAGCAAACACAAACCTGGAGTAGAAAACATTACCAACCTTATAAATTGGATCCGTTTGAACAAGAAAAAACAGATTTAATATTCTTTTTAAGAGATTTCCTTTTGAAGCTGGAGAAGGAAAAAGAGAGGATGAATAGACAAATAGAAAAGCTCCCACACAAATACTGCTTGTGTTCCTCCTGGGATAAAGCAAGCCAACTCTTTTTGTGGAACAAATTTAATATATTTTTAATAGGAGAATTTCTATCTGGGAAAGATTATGTATTTTAAGAAACATGCAGGTTTGGTCAAACAGTGTTTTGAACAACAATGTATCATTTTGGGGGGAGAAGATCCTCCTTTTTTATCAGGTAGTTCAGAAACAGTATTAAATATTAAGAGAATTGAAGTTCCTTTTAGGCAAACACAAACCTGGAGTAGAAAACATTACCAACCTTATAAATTGGATCCGTTTGAACAAGAAAAAACAGATTTAATATTCTTTGCAGAAGAGATGAAAGATATCTCAACTGTCCATCAATAATTAAAGTAGCACTGAATATGATAATAATACTTTGCTATCTCGCTGTGTGGTAGATAGTTGGATAAATCCACCTTATTTTCATTTCCTTTTCACCCAACAAGAGTTCTGCTATTTGTGTCCATAAAATGCTGCCACTTCCAAGCATCTCTGAATTATTGGTGAATTATTCAGTCCATGTCACAATGCCAATAGCATGACATCTAAAAACTGTTGAGCCTAAATAAATGTATGCATTTAATGCAAACCTAAAAAAAAATTAGGTTTATTTTGAGACTTATCTTCAGCCTAAATGCCTTTTCCAGAAAAAGTGAAAAATCATACAAGTGAAAATATCAATGCATAATTTGAAAACACGGCAAATTCTACACTCCTAAGGAGATTTTTTTGTGGAGATGCTGAGCACTGCTCACATGCAGTGAGTCAGGGAGGCTGAGATTCCCTCCTGGCAGTTTCTGTCAGCTGCGAAAGGATGTGTTGGATGCAGTGAAAGGATGTGTTGGATGGGTGTCATGTGGGGACAGCCCTACTGAAGCAGTCACCGCTTCAGCTCCATTGATTCTGGCAGGAATCTCCCTGACACAGAGCTTGATATTGAAAGGATGCTGACCTCCCTTATTACCCCAGGAGATGGGGTCTCAAGAGCTCCACTGGAGACTATTTCCTATTGATTTTCAGTCTGCTTGTTGTGACATGGATCACATTAATCTTGCAGGATGAAGGCAGCAGAGCAGACAGGACGGCCTGGGCTGGCTGCCTTTGTGGTGCCATCCATTCCCAGCAGCTGGGTGCAATCCAGGTGGGAAATGTTTATGGCAAATGACCCAAACAATTGGCAATTTTCAAAAGCAGAATGTGCTTTGCTGAGGTTTGCAGGGTAATCTCCCACCACCAGAAGATACAGGCTGGGGTTTCAGCCAGATAAGGGAGAAGCTGACCCTGTGGAGGTGGGACGATGATGTCGCCTGCAATAAAACACAAAACTTTTTTTCAAAATGGTATTAAAATAATATAAATAATATAAATAATATAAATAATATAAATATCATAAATAATATAGAACCAATCTAAATAATATATAAATAAAAATAAATAAATATGAATAAATAAATAATATGAAAGCAAATCTTTAACTGAAAGCCTTCGAGGTGCACAACATGGTGATATACACATGTGATACAGTATTTCTACAATTTTATAAGTTAGTTGATCAGTATATCTATCAAATATTGTCCAATTAGAAGAGCAGTTGATGAGGTGATTTCTCCAGTTTCTGCCCCATTGGAGCCCTCCCCCCCAGTCTCATAACCCTAGATTCCATAGACACTTTACTGTGTCTATGATGTACAGTGCAAAATAAAATGTCCTTGCCAGACTAATAGGGCAAGACTAAAGAGAATTTCCAGAATGTATTAGTAAGGTTTGTTCAATTGCGGGAGAAGGAAAAGTAATAGAAATTATAACTAAGAGTGCACTAAGAGTTTAAAAAGTTACAAATACATGAAAAATATATAAAAAAGCTAAAAATCTTAGACATCAGTGCTTTTCATCATGCCAATGCCCTCCCAGGCACAACTGGCTCAGGCATAAAGCTCCCCAAAGTGCCCCAAATTCATTTCTGGGGCCTTCCCCAGAGGAAGTGCATGTGACCCCAGAGTTACATCAGACTGTGTAAAACTCCCCCCAGGGGAGGCATCTGGGTGTCCACATGTAAACCTGATCATTTATTAATTTATAATTAATTTATTAACATTTATGAAGTTTGTGTTTCATGGGTTTCCCCTACTCCAGATAGATCAAGGTGGGAACCATCAATCAATCAATTAATGAACATTCAAAATTAGAATAATCAAGTCCTATCCCTAATTCCATGGGGGGTGATCTCTTTCTATTCTTATCCTTTCTTCCTCTTTCTTTTTCTTATACATTTTCTTCAGTGTTATTTTAATGCTTTTATATTGCTGTATTTCCAGAGATAAGAACTGAAATGGCTGCAAACCTCCTTTCCATTGCAACCAACTTGTCCTAAAATAAACTCACATATATATATACACAGACACACACAATTAGTTTGGAAAATAATTGAGCATGAAAAAAAGATTGAGGATTCCTAACTCTCTAAACACATTGCTGCTCTTCTGTAGAGAAAACAAGAGGAAAAATCTTTATGACCCCAGCATGTTTCCATAAGAAGTAATGTTTTGTATCTTCATATCACATTTTATGATTTTAAAAAGCATTTTTAAGGTACCAAAAAAAAAAAAAATCCTAAAACCAATTGCTAAAATTCAAGTAGCAACTTGGAACGACATATGGTTTGGAAAAACCATACATATATGTGACATAAAATGTATTTTTGGTCTATACATTTGCATACAACACTCCCATCAAGCCAATCCCAATTCTTTTGCACAAGTTTAGGTATTTCTGTGTGTATAACCCTTAAAGAACAAGATAAGTGTTTTCTAAATATTTATATAGCCAAAGATTAAGTTCTATCATTTTCATTCTGTGATTACTTAGCTATCCCAAATATTTTTTTTTATATCAGAATTTGATGTTCCTCCCTACAACTGCAAGTTATCTGACACACTCACTACAAATTCTAACTGTCTTTGTGGTCATGCATCAGTGCTACTCTAACTCTTTAAAGTTGGTTTAGATCCCAGATGATTTTGTAGTGTTCCACTACTTTGGGATTCTAATGAAGTTCCCTGCAAGCACTACAAGGGAAAAGAAAAAAAAAAGAAAAAAAAAAAAAAAAAAAAATTAATTAAATTAATTCCATTACAGTCTCCTCTGTTGTTTCAATGCTCACATGTGGTAAAAATGTGAGGCAGACCTAAAAGAAGGGTGGCATTGTGGCACTGCCAGGGCAGAGACACAGGGATGTAGGATGCAGTGGGACAGTGCTCACCCACCCCACAACACTGCCCTTATCCCCAAAAAAAAAAGAAAATAACACATTCTCATCACACATTCTCAAACAGATATTAAATGAAAGCAATGTGAAAATAAACTTTTTTGGTATAATAAAAATTTAAATAACAACTGCACATTTCTTCCTCATAAAGTTTCAGCCACCATGCCCTTTCTGATGAATTTTAAGTTATGTATCCACTGAAATGTTTAGAAAACCTTCCTTAACCTCTGTTTTTAAAAATATACATTCTCTTTATCAAAAAAGAAAAAAAATCAAGTTGTCCAAAAGTGCACAGAGTAACATTTGGGAAAAAAGGAAGAATTATTAAAACCCCCAGAGTGAAATATGTGACTGGCTTTGCTATGGATGAAACAAAGGAAGTATTTGGAGGGACACCTCTGAACCTCTTCTACTGGCCCTGTTTTGCTGTGTGAGAATGAATATTAACTAGAGCAAGGAGTAAACACTGAGTGAGCAACACTTGGATCAGGATTTCCCCCGGCAGTGGGGAGGAGCAGTGGCTGGGACACTCACCTGGGCCGTTCTCCGGTGGACACCAAAGTCTGGCAGTGCTGGCAGAAAGAGCTGAGAGCTCCTGCTCAGAATCACCTCTCCATGGGGGCCTTTCACAGGAGGGAGCAGAGGCAGGCTGGAAGAACTGACAGATTTGGGATTGCCTGCACTTTGGGGAACACCCCCACCTCCAAGCTCTTGAGCAAAAAGCTGAGCCAAATGATGCCATCTCCTAACTCTGCATTTAATTAACTCCAACCCCCCAAGATTTTGAGTTATCTTCCTGAATGTTTTAGGGGCAACTGAACCCACAGAGCTTGGCTAAGTATCATATGCCAAAACTATCAATCTATTTCACAGGTCTAATTGGCATAAGTTATTCCTGCTGGGTGTCTGGGGGATTGGATGTGTGCCAATCCCTCTTGAAGATTGTTTACTGATTTGATGTGTTAGAACCTTTTATCATATTAATTATTTATGCCATCAGTTGGAGGGAAAATAATTGTAAGTAAATGCTTGCTGACTATTGAGACAGCTTAAAAAAAAAAAGCCAAAACAACTCCATAAGCTTGGATCCAGACAAAAAAAAAACCCAATCTATCTTCAAAGTCTTCTACACCTTTATTAGTGTGCTCAGAAAATTATTTTGTACAAACTGCTGGTGCATTTCTTTAATTAGATAAAAATACGTGTCACCAGGAGCTTGCACCCTCCCAACTCCTTAATTCTGCTTACAGTGAACAAAACAACAAATCCATCTGGAATGCCCTTCCCATCACTAATAACATAAACCGTGTTTGTTAGCTGACTTAAATAAAGAAATGAAAAGCAGATCTTACACACAAACACAGCCTGTGTAAACTCCTGCCTGTAGGCAGTACAACCATGGGAATGTTTGGAAAAAAAAACCCACTACCTACTTTATTCTAATTAATTTGTGAGAAATTGAAAACCAAAGGCAGCACCATGAACAAAAAGGGAAAAGCTCTAATAAATGCTAACAAAATTAGAGCTTCATGGCCTTTTATGACTTAAATTATTGACCAAGAAGAGAATTTTCAAACCTGCTCATTAACTTTGAGGAGGTTTTTTTATGTTTCTTATTCCCATCAAATGATTTTTGAGGTGTTTTTTATTTTGGGAAAAACAAATTATCTGAGCTGCTTAAATGCAGATTTGTCTAGCCAGATAAAAACTGTAAGTCAAAAAAAAAGCATCATTCTTTAGTATTTTTGACAGACAAAAGACAGTTTCAAATTAAAAATAAATGGCACAAGTAACTTTTCGGTGGAGTGTTGGGAAAATAGGGGGAAAGGTCTTTCCAATTAAACATGGGAAAACCCATCAGTTGAATAACAATGCCACTGGAAATACAGAGTGTGCATCTCATTACATGCAAATTCAAACTTGAAGAGGAACAGTCAAAACCAGCCAAGTGCTCAGCTCTTCTTTCCTACAATGAAAATTCTACCAAAATACTTTGGACCCTAATTTTGTAGATAAAATTTCAAACACAGCATTGCTACTCTCAGAGGGAGAACCATTTCTTTGGGGAGTCCTGTGCAAGACCAGGAGTTGAACTTGACATTGTGGGTCCCTTCCAACCCAGGATATTCCATGATTCTGTGATTCTGTGATTCTGTGATTCTGTGATTCTGTGATTCTGTGAACAGGAGCATGAACTGAAACAGTGCAGGAGAATGGTTAATTTGAAAATTAAATTCCCACATTCAATAGGCAAAACAATTTCTTCCCCTGCCAGCGTACCTGGATATAAATTCCAGTTTTGCACAGTAGATGAGAATAATGTATGAGAGAGGTGCCCTGATACCAATCTTCCAGCTGAGAGGGACGTCATTGCACAGCCAGCTGTGACAGTTTCTTTTGAACAGAACAGCAAAAATCTTTTGGTATAGGACATCAGCTGTTTTCTCCCCTTTGTTAAGAATGTTTTAGATGATGAGACAACTTAATTTGTTTTTCAAATAAATTTTTGATTTCATATGAGCTAAGTAGAAATTCTGTTTGTTAGTGAATAATAATTTCACAAAAATCAACTAAGCAATACGAACCCACTCACACCTCAGTAATGAGAAAAGGATGTGTCCAAAGTTGGATGCTTTTTAAAAATAATTTTAATTATTTTGTTAAGTCTAAAGCCCCTTTGTTTCTAGGGATTCCATAACTTTTCCTGTCTGAGTCTACAGCAACAAACAAGTTTGTCTCTGTACTGATAAGAATTAGTGAATTAGTTATGCTATTGCACATTAATGATGTAGAAAAATGAAGCTGTTGACAATCAAAAGCTGACAGTGTTGACAAGTTAAAAACTGCAGGGTTAATTTCAGATTAGTGCAAAACAAATCCTATTTACCAAATAAAAACTTATAACTTTTAAACCAAATAATATGGGCTTGAGGTTTTGTTTGTTTGTTCTCTGTTTTGTTTGGGGTGGTTTTTTCTCAAACAACAAACAATGATAGTCTGAATAAGAAATGTTCTAAGTAATGCTTAAATAAATATTCAGGCTGAAAACTTTCTTCAGCACTGCAGTAAAAAAACATATGAAACAAAGTGACTGAAGATAAAATGGGGATATTTCTGCTCTTTGGTGTTTGCTTTTGCCCTATTTGTCCACAGATTTTCAGGGTAGGTTTAATTAAACCTTGCTGAACAAAAAATAATCAAAACAAAGAATATAATTTTTAATGTTGTTAAGTTATTCTGTGGAGCAATGAATTGTGGCTTTCTAAAAAGACATTAGACGAGTTCACCAGTTTTTATTTGGTTTCATAATACTGTTTTCTGAAGAAAAATGCCCAAACCATTCGTATTTGCATGAATGGTTGGGATGAACTGTCAAGGAATGGTCTGGATGAGCTCTTAAGGAATGTTCCTTGTGCAGGACCTCATCCTTGATCTCTGCTTTCCTTTTCTCCTGGTGAGCATGGCCTCATCCCTTGAAAGCACTGTGGAATTTGATTTCTTCTGCAGCCTTTGGCTGCACTGGGGTCTAGCTCAGATTTCCTGCCAGGCTTCCCAGTCCCAGAACAGGGAATTATGCACCAGGCCATGCTCACTGGGCTGTTTAGGGTCCATTGTGCACCAGGCCATGCTCATTGGGCTGTTTAGGCTCCATTATGCACCCGGCCATGCTCATTGGGATGTTTAGGGTGCCTTATGCACCAGGCCATGCTCATTGGGATGTTTAGGCTCCATTATGCACCAGGCCATGCTCATGGGGCTGCTTAGGCTCCATTGTGCACCAGGCCATGCTCATTGGGCTGTTTAGGGTCCATTGTGCACCAGGCCATGCTCATTGGGATGTTTAGGCTCCATTGTGCACCAGGCCATGCTCCATGGGATATTTAGGGTCCATTGCACACCAGGCTATGCTCATTGGGCTGTTTAGGGTCCATTGTGCACCAGGCCATGCTCATTGGGGTGTTTAGGCTCCATTATGCACCAGGCCATGCTCATGGGGCTGCTTAGGCTCCATTATGCACCAGGCCATGCTCCATGGGATGTTTAGGGTCCATTGTGCACCAGGCCATGCTCATTGGGATGTTTAGGCTCCATTGTGCACCAGGCCATGCTCATTGGGATGTTTAGGGTGCATTGCACACCAGGCCATGCTCATTGGGCTGTTTAGGGTCCATTGTGCACCAGGCCATGCTCATTGGGCTGCTTAGGGTGCATTGTGCACCAGGCCATGCTCCATGGGATGTTTAGGGTCCATTGTGCACCAGGCCATGCTCATTGGGCTGTTTAGGGTCCATTGTGCACCAGGCCATGCTCATTGGGCTGTTTAGGCTCCATTATGCACCCGGCCATGCTCATTGGGATGTTTAGGGTGCCTTATGCACCAGGCCATGCTCATTGGGGTGTTTAGGCTCCATTATGCACCAGGCCATGCTCATGGGGCTGCTTAGGCTCCATTGTGCACCAGGCCATGCTCATTGGGCTGTTTAGGGTCCATTGTGCACCAGGCCATGCTCATTGGGATGTTTAGGCTCCATTGTGCACCAGGCCATGCTCCATGGGATATTTAGGGTCCATTGCACACCAGGCTATGCTCATTGGGCTGTTTAGGGTCCATTGTGCACCAGGCCATGCTCATTGGGGTGTTTAGGCTCCATTATGCACCAGGCCATGCTCATGGGGCTGCTTAGGCTCCATTATGCACCAGGCCATGCTCCATGGGATGTTTAGGGTCCATTGTGCACCAGGCCATGCTCATTGGGATGTTTAGGCTCCATTGTGCACCAGGCCATGCTCCATGGGATATTTAGGGTCCATTGCACACCAGGCCATGCTCATTGGGCTGTTTAGGGTCCATTGTGCACCAGGCCATGCTCATTGGGATGTTTAGGGTGCATTGCACACCAGGCCATGCTCATTGGGCTGTTTAGGGTCCATTGTGCACCAGGCCATGCTCATTGGGCTGCTTAGGGTGCATTGTGCACCAGGCCATGCTCATTGGGCTGTTTAGGGTCCATTGCACACCAGGCTATGCTCATTGGGCTGTTTAGGGTCCATTGTGCACCAGGCCATGCTCATTGGGGTGTTTAGGCTCCATTATGCACCAGGCCATGCTCATGGGGCTGCTTAGGCTCCATTATGCACCAGGCCATGCTCCATGGGATGTTTAGGGTCCATTGTGCACCAGGCCATGCTCATTGGGATGTTTAGGGTCCATTGTGCACCAGGCCATGCTCATTGGGATGTTTAGGGTCCATTGTGCACCAGGCCATGCTCCATGGGATATTTAGGGTCCATTGCACACCAGGCCATGCTCATTGGGCTGTTTAGGGTCCATTGTGCACCAGGCCATGCTCATTGGGATGTTTAGGGTGCATTGCACACCAGGCCATGCTCATTGGGCTGTTTAGGGTCCATTGTGCACCAGGCCATGCTCATTGGGCTGCTTAGGGTGCATTGTGCACCAGGCCATGCTCATTGGGATATTTAGGGTCCATTGCACACCAGGCTATGCTCATTGGGCTGTTTAGGGTCCATTGTGCACCAGGCCATGCTCATTGGGGTGTTTAGGCTCCATTATGCACCAGGCCATGCTCATGGGGCTGCTTAGGCTCCATTATGCACCAGGCCATGCTCCATGGGATGTTTAGGGTCCATTGTGCACCAGGCCATGCTCATTGGGATGTTTAGGCTCCATTGTGCACCAGGCCATGCTCATTGGGATGTTTAGGGTGCATTGCACACCAGGCCATGCTCATTGGGCTGTTTAGGGTCCATTGTGCACCAGGCCATGCTCATTGGGCTGCTTAGGGTGCATTGTGCACCAGGCCATGCTCATTGGGCTGTTTAGGGACCATTGTGCACCAGGCCATGCTCATTGGGCTATTTAGGGTCCATTGTGTACCAGGCCATGCTCATTGGGATGTTTAGGGTCCATTATGCACCAGGCCATGCTCACTGGGCTGTTTAGGGTTCTCAGGACTTTTCCTGGACCGTGGATCTGGCAGCAGCATTGGGCTGACAGGAACTCTGCTGAAAGTTTTTCTTCCTGGGAATCTCCAGAGGGTTTGGAATGCCAAGGTAGAGCCTGGCAGTCACTGCTGTGGTGCCCTTTGTGACAGGCTTGAGTGGCTCTTAAGAAGTAATCATCCCCTTTTAAGTTTTTAAGGAGCTTCACCGGTTTTTTTCCAAAACCTGACCCTTGGCCAAGACAGAAGAACTTTAACCAGCTGCTTCTCTCTCTCAGAAATTTTCCATGACACCAGCTCAATGCAGGCTGCAGGAAGCCTGAATGGCAAAGGTGCCTGGTCCTGAGGGCACATTAAAAACCACTCAGAAAGAGCAAAGGTGAGAAAGAGCACCTTCTGCAAGGTGACTCTTGTAGAGTCAGTCTCAGACTATCACAACTCGGAGGATTTGGTGCTCAGAGAGATTTTTTTTTGCATACAAGCCCACATTGGATTTTCCTTTACTAAGGTCCTTTGGGAACAGCTAGTGCAAAGTTAGTCCTGCTGCAAGGTATGAAAGTTAATCCAAGCATTCCAATGTCCTGTGGGAGGCTGGTTCAGGCACCAGCCCACTGAGGAAGCTTCTCCCTGCCTCTGCAGATCCCTGCTTGAACACCAAGAAAGAGGCTGAGCAGGGTGGCTCTCACGTGATGTCTGGCTCACAGTGCCCAAGAACAACATGAAGCCAGAAAAAAGGACTCTCCAGATGTGCAAAGAGCAATTTCTACAGCCTGTTGATTGCTGTGCTCTTCCTAACATCCTGTCAGAACAGTGTTCCCTAGGCTTGGGTTTTGCCTGTCCACGGAGAAAGCACACTCCCACGTTCCACAGAAAAATTCTGTGTATTTTCTGCACCCTCTCTCACTGACCTTGATCTAAGGCTGTCTCTTTATTCTCAACATACAGCCAGGCAGCTGTAATTATTGCTTTATGTGCCTGATACAGTGCATCTGAGATAACACATTTCAGCTGGAGGCTGATTTGACAAAGGGAATCCAGAAAAACAGATTTGTTTACACTGTCGGGCTGGCAGCATGTGGACTGCTTGACTTTTGTTTAAGAAAAAAAAAAAAAAAGGCATTCTGTGAAGTGGTTTCCAAAGTACTGCTATCAAGATTCAGAAAGTTAGTCTTTTTCACCATTGAAAAGTGTGGCATTTATAGCTCACTTGCTGAATTTTTTTTTTTTTTTTTCCCTTCTGTATGAGTAGCTCTCAGCACATTGTAAAAGGAAAACTTGAAACATCCATTAAAAATAATTGAAGCTGGGGGAAAAAAAAGTGAACAGATAAAATTACTAGTTTTTCACTTCCACAGAAAAAGGCCAAGAAGGACATTGCATAACAAAAGCCAAAGGAAACTTTTTAAAGATAAAACTTCTCGAGAGTTTGAGGCAAGTGTCCTGCAGTTCAGCAGATAACCAGATCACAGACACAAACACCTTTAGTTTGGAGCAACTACAGTGAGGTTCTGTGCTCCAAGTCAGTTTTCCTTAGGATTTTTATTACTGACCTATATACTAAAAAAATGATAATATTGAATATTTGTTCAACTGGACTCCTGACTGTCTGCCTTCAGATTATTTTACTTCAAATTTTTTCCTGTGTCTGTAAATTCAATGAGCAAACAATAAACTCTTCTGCAACACTTCCTTGTCCTTTCCATACAGCTGGGTCATGTTCAATCCTTCTTGCTCCATACACATAAACTCACTCCTCCCTTTAATGGCCAGCATTGTATTTCTGTCAATTTACTCAGAGTAGCTGCTACAAGTTCTGTAGGACAGGAGTGGCCTTAAAATGCAGCTCAGGAAAAGCTTCACAAATATATGGCCAGCAAAGCCCTGGGAGAGACTCTTTGGGAAGGCTCAGTTGGAGACGTTCAGGGGTAGATCAAAAAGCCCCTGTGATGAGAGAGGATCACCCTGGGACCCCCTGGTGCTTGTTCTGTTCTTCTTCAGTGATTTCACAGGAAACCTGCCTGGTTTATGCCAACAAAGCAGAGGATAGAGTTACCTCAGGACTGACACAAGTGTGACATCCTCACATTGTTCCTCCTGTCCCAAGGAACGAGAACTTCCTCCTCCACTTCCCATGACTGGCCTCCAGGTGAGTGTTTGCATCCCAAATGCCAACTCCTCCCCACCCCTGCCTCTACAGATTCTCCCTTTCCATCCACACCTTTCTCCAGGCACATCTGCCCCTGTCTCTGGCAGCCTCTGACTGTTCTTTCTCCTCAGCTCCATAAACCCCCGCCTAAATTCTCCCCCACAGCTCCCCACTGGACATCTCCACATATCTGTTCCTCAGGAAATACTCTTTGTCCTCCTTTTCCCTGCTTCCCATGGCAGTGTGAACACACAGGGAACTGTAAAAGAAGAAAGGAAGGGAAAATAAACATGGGAAGTGATGGTTTTCCTTCAGTTTTCCTGTGAATAGTGTCCCTCCTGCAAGTCCAGGTTGTCTTTTCATTTCCACTGAACACTTTTCTGAGAGCTCTGTCTTGAAGGTGATTAATTTTTAATTGTTCATGAGATTTTGTTTCCTAATACTTTGCATTTTTATAGCCAGCTCTGTGAAAGGATCTTAAAGCACTTTCCAAATGATAAATGATAAAGCACTTTCAAAAACTCTGTGTTGTGGCAAACAAAACAATGAGGAAAGAAAAAGTAATTCACTTACCTCTAGCTGAACATTTAGTCTTCAAAATACCCAAGAGGAAGACCCCAGCTTTCACTGCTTACTCTTGTACTCTAATATCACTTAAACTACATTGATGGGGAAAATTTCAATCAAACATCCTTCTCCATGATCATGGTTCCTGATATTATCATGGAGAAGTCTTCATGCCCCCACCAGAGCACGTAAATAAACCAAATTGTCTTTTCTAGACTTTTCTCTGCTACTTGTTTCAAAACAAATACCTGCAATTTTATCTTAGTCTTATGAAACATGTGTGTTAATAAATAGATATGTATACTATAAATATAAAATAAAAACTACATCTTCTACTACTTCAATGAGAATACATTCCACAAAAATACACTTTCCTAAAATTGTGTTCTGCAGGAAAAATTCACAAGAGAAATAGGAAACATCAGTTGAGTTGTTTGCTAGGTGTTTTAGGCAGCAAATGTAGTCAAGATTCAGGTGTGCTCCTAAGTATTTCTGTTTGCCTTCCCTCTTTCAGTGCATTGGTTTCACAAATGAAAATTTGCCTTTTAGTGTATTTGAGGGGCTTAGGAAAGCTTGGAAAGAGAAATTAGCCTGAGGACTATTAGAGATGCATTTTGACTTCTTTTGTATTTAACAAATTAATAAAGAAAAAGAGAATTAAACATACTACTGAGTTTTAGGAAGAAGAGGAAAGAAACCACACTGAAGGCAGGAAGTAATAAATATGAGACAGAGAAGCTAAAATGAGAAGAATCCTCATCAGGGTGAATTCAGCCATGAATTCAGTTCAAACACCAGTCTTGCTACCTCTGCCCTGATGGCACCTCAGACAGGCTTGATCATCAAAGGACACAAAAACTGCCCCAGCACCGTGGCAGCACAGAAGGAAACTTGTCAGAGAGCACTGTTGTGAAACAAATTAATCCTCACTCCTTGGCTGCCCAGTCCCTGCTGGTAATGCTCTGCAGAGGGAGGCTCCAAGCAGAGCCACAGTGTCCCTGCCATGGCACCCACGTCACCCAAGCAGCTCCTGTCCTGTCCAGCCCTGCAGCCTCTCCTGGTGTTTAGATCCCCTGTCAGGTGCACCACAGTGGAGGGATGTCAAACTGCAGCCAAGCAGGCATTTTGAGTGGTCAGAGCACAGTCTCCCAGCTGACAGAGTCCTTTTTGCTTTGGGTTTTTTTGCTCTGGGGAGCCTCTGGTGCTCAGCTGCCACTTCAGAGCCTGTTGTTTATTGGGATGCTCCTGGCTTCCCTTGGGAGTCCTGTTCCTGGGCAAGCTCCTGATCAACAAGTAGCAGTTTGAACACAGATCTCTGCAGCTGAAGCACTGATCTGGCAGGACCTGTTGCAAGCTCAGGAGCACAATCTCAAGTGTGACCCTCTTGTAATTCCTTCTGCTGCTCTCAGTGTTTATTCGACAATGTGAAAACGCACTCCTCCGTGGTACTGAAAGGCACTGCTTCATTATCCCACACAAACTGGCATAAAATATATTAAAATTTTATGGGTTTTTTGCTAACATTGTGTCACAGTGAAACCTGTGCTTGGCTAAGGGTGTGAAGTGTAAAAATAAGGAAAAGCTGCATGACACTGACAGATCCAACTGATGGGAATGTATTTGTAATGGTCAATAACACTCTTGAGAAACAGAGTTTTGAATTTCTGACCAGAAGAACCAGGCATATTATGAGTAAGTTTTCATTCTTTAAGGATCTAAGGGGGTTTGTCATGCCATAATTAGGTAGAGGTCTCCTCTCAGAGGTGCCCCTTTACCACATAGCAGAGCAGATTCTCCGTGTGGGCGATTTGCTGCAAGCCACCAGAGCTTGTGATGTGCTCTGCTGCACATCACCTGCCATTAGCACTTAACAGGAGCTCATTAACAGGGTAATTTCACTGTGATGCTGCAACAGCCACTGCTGAAGCATGTGCCAGAAACATAACTGTTTATCCATAAATATCCATTTTCTTTTCTTTTGGTAACAGAGCAATGTGGGTTTTCTTCCAAAGCAGCTGGATGGTTTGTTTGGTCCATGCATGGCTTATGACTGAACTGAAGTGGAAAGTGCTTGCTAGTTACTGGAAATATAAGTCATCTTTAGCATCTGCTGCCAATCTGACCATCCTGGGAAGGTGTATTCTGTAGGAAATTAGAAGCAGAAGTGTCACGGAATGAAACGAAGTAAACACAATCGGTCAAGCAAAAAAAGGCAGATGCTGCACATGTTCCTGTCTTCTGGAGTAATATCTGCAAGTGCCATGGGTGTAGGGAGGGTTTCTACAGGCCAGAAAGAATCAGCACAAGCTAATATAATAGATAAACATATAATTAATATAATGCAATAATATAGCCTAACAAAAACTACTGCCTTCCAATACTGAGAGATCTACTTTGAAATATTTGTCTAAAATACTATTTTCTCCTCTAAATGAACTGACAACAAATCTGAACTTCAGCAAGCAGTTTGGGGGTCTTAGATGGGGAGTCAGGAGCTGCAAGCTCTGCCAACAGAAATGCTCCTTGAGCAAGTGGTTCCTCCTTGTCTGACTTTTGTTCCCTTGGGCATTTCCACTGGCAGTCCTTAGGGACAGAGGCTGTCTTTTGCCAAGTAATATAAAGGCAGGTTCAGCAAAACAATCCCTCCTCTGCCACCCTGCAATTCTACCAGTCTTTAGCTATTATTTGTATCAATGTTTCTGTTTCCAGGGGTTTTAGGCTCCTCTCAGTTTATTGCAGTGCCTCTTCCTCAGTTCTTCTGAAGGAAATAAAGATTCAGATGTGAATTACTGAAAAAAACCAGGCAGGCATCTTTAGCAAGATGTATTTGGCAGAAGGATGCACCTGAAAGAGTGCTAATGGGAATTTGGTTCACAGGATCCATAGAAACCCAGAGGAGGTTTGTTTTTGCAGTGAATAGTTCACCCTGTTGAAAGGCTGCAATCTGTATGAGGGTGTACACATATATATTTATCACTCTTTTTTATGCACTCACATAAAGATACTGTTCTAGCAGCTGTTTCAAATAAAAAAAAGCCTCTGTGACTGGTGTGTTGGTAAAGATCATTTGTAAAGAAAAGATCTTACTGCACTGTGGATCTGTGTCCTATGCAGAACACTTGTTTTCGTTGCAGCACTTCTGGATTGCAGGGTAGAGAAAATAAAGCATCACAATATTTTTTTTAAAGTTTTTTGTTTGCTTGCTTTTGGGGGTTTTGTTTGGTTTTGGTTTTTTTTGAAGAACTGAGCTCAATTTTTTTAGAATTAAATAAAATAATACTGAAAACAGGAGCCTACCATCAGAAATTCTTGATGCTGAAAGCAGAACAGGCTGGGGTTGAGATCCTGATTGTGAACTTGGATTTGCATGTTTTCTTATCAGAAGAGTATTTTTAGCTCAGAGGCAGGCCAAAAACCAATGACATAGCTTCACTGAAATTTCATAAAATCAATTTCTAAGCCTTCTTGGACCTCAAAGTCAGTAAAAATCAATTTGCTTTAAGCCACAAACTGTATTTCTTAATGTGTTTTGGTGGACAGCCAACAGTTCACATTTGACAAAGGCTTTTGTTCTGTGTGCATTTTCTGAGCTTCTGGCATTCTCTGGGAGGAGCCTTTTTCCTCTCTTCTGGATTATTTGAAAGAGATGCAGACTCCAGTCCCACTGCTGAAGTTCCAAGAGCACAGAGGCTCCTCCTTGCAGATGCAGAAATGATGGAAGGGGACAGAAAACTCCTCATTCTGCAGTGGGGCAATTGACATCTTCAGCCTTCCTGAGCTGAATACATCTACAGCCTCTGGACTTTGAATTCATTCATCGCATGATGAATTAGGAAAATTATGCTGATTTGAGTATTTATTTTCCAAAGGCTGTGACAGTGAATATTTAACAAAACAAGCAGGATTGTTTTTTCCATAATCTGCTTTAAAAAGCATCTGGCAAGAGGCAATATCAGTCCAAACTACATCAAGTATTGTGGCTGCACTAACATTAAAAAGAGAGGTTTTTTCTCTTTGTATCATAAAATGTGAAATACAAGAAATCCACTGTTACAGCACTGAAAAGGATTTCTACTGAGTTACTCTAGATTTTACCCTGGTTTAACTTGAAGCAGAAATGGGAACAGAAGTTATCTTCCAATTATTGTCAGAAAATTCATGATGACTGAAATATGCAGAAAAATCCCACATAGCTGTGATGAGCAAAAATCCTGCCAACTTGTGCTGCATCTAGAAGTGTAAACATGTCATGGCAGAGAGACAAAACTGCTTTGATTAGCACAGGTCACCGCTCGTTTATTCCAAATAATTTCATTTCTCAGAATCCCGTTGCGCGCATTCAACCCACTTCACTGCTTCTGTGGGAGCAGAGACAGATTCTGCAGCTCTGCAAGAATTTCTTTTCTTTTTCAAAACCCTGGGTGTGGGTTGAGGTGCTGTTTTCAAGTTTGTCAGCAGGCTGCTCTGAAAAGGATGAATGATAAAGCAGGCTCTGGTTCCAGGGACGTGTTTTGAGATGCGATGCACGTAGGAAACCAGGGGCTGACTAAAAATCTTGGAGAGTAAGGAAAAGAGGATGTGGGGAAAACATTTAAGTCTTCAAGCTATTTCCAAAGATGTTTGTCATGATTTTGGAGGTCTATCATACACAGCAGGTGTGGATTTATTGCACAGATGTGCCCTTTATTGACTCACAGAGTGCAGGCTTTGTGCCTGTGTTGTTCTACACACTCCTGAAGTTTTACAGCTTCACTGATTTCTGCACTAGAGCTTGGGTGGCTTAAAAAGCAGGAAACAAGCCCCCACTGAACACAATTCATGAATTTACCCAAAGATTAAAGAAAGGTGGGTGAGAGAGAGAAATATCATGGCTTTGGGGTTACAAGCTAAGCTGTTTTCATTTTTTTCTGAGATGCAGATATGTTCATCTAAGCCCTCATTTATTTCTGTCAAGTATTACAAATCTTGTTGCAAACAGCAATATATGAGTCCAAGAGATGTGAATATTTCAGTAAGGACTGTTAAAAGCTGAGATGTAACCACTGTCTCAAAATTGTCCTCCTTTTGACACAGCAAGAGGCAGTTCCAGTTCACTCTGTTCTGAGCAGTGATAATCCAGTAAAATCCAAAAAACTTTTTCACAAAGTCCACTGAAGCCAGAAAAAAACTGTTGATTTCAGTGTGTTGTGGGCCAGGCACTTCTGTTGTCAGACAGGAAGAGGAATGGCCAGAAAGGAATTTATTTAATAATTTGCCATTAGGACAAAATTTTAGAAAAACATCATTTGAAATGATAAAGAGGTTTTTTTTGAAGATAATAAAATTACTTAAGTATGGAAAATAGTGGTATGAATAGGCATAGACCTCTTTTGCTGGAATTTATTCCATGATATTCTCCTTGTTGAAATGAATTTCTGCATGCAAATAACACATGGTTTTGTTCCCATGGGAGTTAAATTATGTTTTAGAGAGAAGCTTCTTTTTATTTTCTCACTGCTGCCTAATGATAAAACAAGTTGGATGACTTGTAAGTAATATGGCATGTTGAAGAGAATACAAGGAAATACAACAAGAAACAAACAGAAAAACAACCCCAAAAGATACAAAAGAAGACCCAAAAGAAAAAAATAATACTTAAGAGAAGTACTTAAGAAAAACTTAAGAGACTGCATCAGCTACTGCTGTGAAGTGAAACACTGTCCCCTTGGTGCTTTATCTCCACAAGCTGGCCAACTGTTATTGTGTTTTTAGTTGATAGGGTGACATTCCAGGCAGTCTCCCTAAACCCTGGGATGGGCTGAAAGACAGCAAATTGACAGCTCATAAATGAATATATGTACCTATCTATAAGCATGTTTGATATTTGAAATGGTCACTGACTTCAAAGCAATGCTGCTCTATTAGCACAAGAAGTTTAAAAGAAGAATCCCTTTTGAGCCACAGCAAAGGGCATTTTATCATTTCTTCCAGAAATACTTCCAATGGCTGATTATACAAGCATTATCATTAACATAAGACCTTTAATAAACCTCTTTTAATAACAAGAAAACATGCAAAGCATGCGGAAGGCTTTTCTCTGGGTCTCCAACCTAAACATTTTCCCTCCTTTTGTCTCCTCCTTTCCCAGAGGTGCCAGCAGCATTGTGAGGGCCATGTCTGCTTCAGAACAACAAGAAATCTTGACTAGAAGAGCTGCCCAGAGGCAGATCTCTGAAATATGTGACAATTGTAGTTTAAAATTGTCAGAAGAGTTGATAAAACTGGAGAATGAAATCTAAAGAAACATCATTTACTGACTTTTTAAACGCATAATCAGCAGCACCCTCGTGCTGACATCCAGCAGAGGACCAGTCAGGTTCAGGGCTCCTGGATGTGACAAAGATTCTTTTCTGTCTAACTACCAGAAAGATGTCACAATTTCTTAATGGGTTTCACAGTGGTTTTGATGGGTTTCTCCCATTCAAACACAAAAACATTCAAACTCATCTTTGCAGAAGCTGTCGCTCCATTTCGAATGAAGAAGGAATTAAACATCAATGATTTTGGAATAACAACAGGTGACTCAAGCAAGGAGAAAGGAAACAAAAACCTGTCTAGCACTGAGGCAGAACCTTGCACCCCACAACTGCTGGTGCTGCAGGGCTGCAGACATCTCTGAGTTTAGCTTTTAACTTCATATCTACTCTTGGTTTCCTCTTCCAATTCAGGAACAAAACTGCTCCTCTCTTCCTGCATTTCTTACAAATCCCATAATATCTGACTTATAGTGCGTGCAGATAAAGCAGATATTAATTCAATAAATTAATTATTTTAGATAAATTATAATTTATTAAATAGAATTAATTAAATAGAATATAATCAAATAGAATCTTTAGTGAAAGGATGCAAAATACATGGAAATAACATGAAATTAGATGAAGATGGTTAGGAGTTTAATGGAGAGCTATTTAAAATGCAGGATGAGATTCTTAGGCAAAAGATGGTTGCTGTCTGAATTCCAGGTTTTCCAATTCTCCTGAGAGCCATGAAAAGCCTCCAGAAGATAGAAGATCAAAATAAAATCAAAATTTTAAAACAGGAACCATGACTCTATCCTCAAAACAAATTTATTTTTCCTCAGAGCAGATGATAAATACTGTTTGAGCATTTCCTAGCTGTTCCCATAAAAATTCAGTATTTCCCTGCAGGATTCTGAATTTATTTTCAGTTACAGCAAGTAGATATTCAAGGATAAAAAGGGAGAGTACCAAACTTGCCTCCGGGCTGTGTTTTTCACCAAAGTGCATTCTCTGGCTCTATTCATCACCATTTAGATGCTTAGGGCTACAAAACCTATTCCCAGCATTGCAATTCCTGCTTTCCACAGCTAAAACCCTATCCCAGTTGCCTTTTTTTTTCCCCCACACTTTTTCCAGTCCTCCTTTAAATCTTCATAATTTTAACTTTGTGATCCTTCCTCCACACCTCTTGTATGCCAGAGCCAGAGAAACTTGAGATAATGTCCCAAGACTCACTGGGAGGGTTTTATTTCAAGTTTCAGGTTCTAAGGGGGAGTCTGGTGGCTCCTTGACCTGTGTGTAATTCAGACTCTTTGACTAGAAGGAAAGAGAAAGAAACTGGATTTATCCCCAACAAAATTCACTATTTTCAGTGAGGAATGAAAAGAACAATTTTAACTCCTGGACAGGAAATTCAAAGATTTTTTTTTTTCAAGAAACTTTGTAAATTTCTGCAAGATATTTTAATAATGTTGAGGGGTTTTTTCCTATGCAGGAAAATAATCCCAACCAGGTGTAATATCTTAGTCTGCATATTTTTTTCTCACCAGTCTGGTTAGCAATGAAGCTTTGTGTGGAAAGGTTTAATTTTTGGTTTTGAGGGGAGGGGATGGGGATGTTGGTGCTCATATAGACTTTAAATAAAATTAAATGAGGTCATAATTGTAGCTGGGCTAAATTACAAAAAACTTCTCTGACTGGTATGATTAAATCTCCCAGGCAAGTCCATTTTATTTGGAGAATCATGATACATTAGTGTTGCCTGTTTTAAAAAGTAAAAAAGAAACACCTTTGACCAACTTTTCCAGAAAGAGAAACCATAACAAACTGAGAACATGCAGTGCTTTTTTTTACTGTCACTAATCTCCAGGATTTTTCTGAAAATTAGAAAAGTTATCAGTCTGAAATGCAGAAAATTATCAGTCAGATCCAAACTGGAGAACTATAAAAAATGTTTGCCAAAGCTGAATGGCTTAGCAAGGCCAGTTCCTTGAAGCTGGTAAAGAAAACTGAGAGATGGAAAAGAGAACTACTTTAAAAATAAGTGATTTGATGGCAGGCAGCAAAGCCAGGCAATGATATGGGGAGTGCCTTTTGTCAGAAAATGATTGCAAATATGAAATAAAAAACTGCTTATCAAAGAAAGCACAAAATTTTATTCTAGAGTAGAAATAATGTTAATACTGTATGTCCCTAAACTTGAGTAATCTCCAAAATACACAGGGACTGCTGATGCAAATTAAATTGGTGGTACCTTGGTTTAAACATTAAGGTTCTGCTGCTAAAGACTTGAGTAAATAGCAATCAGTTTAGGCTGTGATTTTCCGTGTCTGTATTCCTTGGGGACTGGGTACTGCAGGTCTCAGAGCAGATCTATTATCTCATACCCAAGATGATTTTTCATTAGTGCTTTTATTAATTTAAATCAGATATGTGCTGTGGAGGAAGCTTTTGTAATCCCCGTGCTCTCATAAAGCTGGTTCTATTACAATCTAAAGAGAGTGCTCAGTTTACAGCCTTGTTAACATGCTAACAAGCAAGATTTTATGTTCTACAAGCCCCTTAATAAAGTGATAAATTAATTAGCTTGCCTGGACAATAATGGTCTGAGACCATCAGCTAATATGAATTTAATTTTGCTTGTGTTCCAAACAGGGGCACTCACATTCCCACAACAAAGCTTCCAAGGTCAGGTCAGTGGTGTCAGGACTGGGTTTCTACTTGGCTTCTCTTCAGAAAAGTAGAATTTTTCCTGTATCCCTTTCTCTGACAATGAAAAGCAGAATCCCCAGCCACCACTGGAGTCCTTTTTGCTGCTCTAAATCCAACAGTAAGTAAGACAGAAGGTTCCTATAAGTACTTGGCTCTCAGTACTCAGTGATTTTATTAATCTTTTTTTTTCTGCTTCCACTCTTTTTATGCCAGTGGAGAGAAAGTTACCCACCTCTAATTAGTGAAATGCAGGATTGAGCTGCATTTCCTATTCCTGTTTGGAATTTCAAAAGTTTATCCTAGCTCCTGCTTCACCCATGCCTATTACTAGAATTTCATGTCATCCTCTGAAGTAAAATATTGTTTGCCTTTCCCTTCTGGTTCTATCCCCACACCCCTTTTCCTACCCTTCCTCACCCAAATCTTTTATTTCTTTATCTCTGCATTATTTTGTTTTTTAAATCTGTTGTTAAGTACATAAAACTCACAGCTCAGCCTAAACCTGGCACTTGCAAGCTGAGTCTGCTCATTTGCTTGTTGGAAAACCAAAATATTTGGTAAGGATGAAGGGAAACCAAGGAGCCATGCAGCCCAAGCTGGGAATGGGACACAGCTGGATTATTGGCAATTGGCAAAGAGAGAGGCAAAGGATTACAGAGGTTCAATCTATTCTGTGGGAAATAGAGGCATGAAATATTATAACCTTTTAGCTTTAGCAGCAGCCATAAAGCAGAGAAAACTTATTGGAATCCTGCTTGTTTAAAATGTAATGGTGTTTTCCTGCACTGCAGATATTGTTATGGGCAGATCATAGTTAAACACATTATTCTGAACTGTAGACATTAGTGGAACAGACACTAAAATCCAGAAGGGGGTATCATTTTCTAAGTGAGCATAAGAGGTGATCAATCCATGTCTTTCAAAAATCTCATTATGAAGTCTAAATACTTTATGGATAAGAGATTCAGATAATTCCCAAGCTGTTTAGCAACTGCAAACAGGTGATGACTTTACTAATGGGTTTTCAGCTGCAAACAGTTCAATTGTGGCTCCAAGGTTCTAGAACATTTTGTTTGTTTGTTCAATGTTTGTTTCTTCAAGAACAGAAAGAGTGGGGTAAAGTTGTATTTGTTTTTTGAGTCTTTTGTTTGTTTTTTCCCCTGGAGATCTTAAGGTGACACATGAAAATTTCTTCATCTTAAAGGCAGGCAAATAAACAGGAAGACCTTTATAAACAAGAAGCCTCAAAGATTTTTGCTAAGATTACCATGGATATCTAAGAGTTGTCTGTCCAGAAGGATCTGCAGTGAGCAGCCTGTTTGGGTGACACTGAATCCTGACAGATCTTTGCATTGTCAGAAGCAGGGAAAGAGAACAGACATCAGTCAAGGCTGTTTTAATCTTCTTGCAACCCATTATTCTTAACTACTTTCTAAAAATTAATTAAATAATCAGTGAAGACATAAGAACTATGCTGAAAAGCAAAATGCAATCAAATGTTCAAACAGCTGCCATGTTGCATCTGAATGAGAAAGAATTTATGTTGATAGTTCTGATTCATGGACAAGGTTCAAAAATAGTTTTTTGCTATGTAAGAGGGAGAAAATTGTAGACTGAGTGGGTGGTAATGAATAGGCTTGGAGGAGTTTGGTTTGTATAAGGAAATAAACACATTTGAACCTTGAATTATGAAAAGACAGAGGGCAAGAGCATGCGATTGAAAGATAACACTTTTTCAGCAAATAATTTAGAGGTAGACTGCAAAAGGCTGGGAGAATATATCAACATGATTGTAACTGTAACATTAGGAAAAGAGTCTTAAGATTAGAATTCTCTTTTAAGAAAAGAAATATCCTGCTTTTAAGGGAGGAATTAGCAATGAAACACTGTACAAGGGAAAAATGAGAAACCACAGTCATGTCAAATTCTCACACTGAGTGCATGTTAACAAAGAAAGGCATTTCTACACATTTCTCAAATCCATCCTCTTTTGTCCTTCAATGTCAAATTAAGCACTTGAGATGAGAATGGCAAGAGGTGAAATCCAGTGTGGATTGGGTGCAGTGTGCTCTGTGATCAGCTCCTTTCAGTGAGAGCATTGGTTTCTTTGCGACGCTGTACACATCTCCTGATGCCACTCTGGTGATATACAACCCCCTAAGGTTAAGAAGGCCACTTCTGCATGAGTGTGTGTTCAACCTGTGATCTTCAGCAGAGCTGCACTTCTGTATTTTGTTGTCACGGGCATCTGTCCACCAGGAATTGGTGTAGGCACTGTAGGTCACTGACAGAGAGGAAGGAACAGCTGCTATCAGAGCAGAATTTATAAGGGATCTGAATGGATCTTTTCTCATGTCATCTGAGACACCCTTTCTTATCAACAGCAGTGGGATGTATTTTTTAAAGTCTTTGCCTTGCTGGCAATCTTTCCAATGGGAGAGCAGCATTTTCAGACTAAATTGTTTTTCTTCAAGATTTCTAGTGATCTTTACATTTCCACATTCAGGGTGTTTCATTAAAACTCTACTGCAGTTGTCAGGAATAGAGCATCCATTTCTCCCAAAGAAGTGCCAGACTCCTGCTGTGTTTGGCCCAGGCCACTGTGGTACTGCCTGGGGACCCCAGTGAGGTCAGATACTTGGGCAAAAGCTCAGACCTTGGCTCTGAATTTGGGGAACACTTGTCAAACATGAGCAATTCCAAAGCAAGTGTTCCGGTGTTGGAGAACTGATGGTTCTCCATAAACAGAACTACCAAGTGTGCAGAAACATAAGGGCAAAAGGAACTGCACCTACTTCAGAAGAAATGTTGGATTCCAGCCCTGTTCCCATATATTATAGGTATGTTCTGAAAAATCATATCAACTCATCCCAGAAAATCAACTTGTTATAGTCAAGGAGAAACAACCACCAAGACAAAGGTAACTGAGTTAATTGCAGTTCTACAGAAGTGGTTCACAAACAATATTATAGCTAATAATGCCATGCTGCTGGGAAAAGGATAAAAAAAAACCATTCTGGAAAATATAACCAGGCTAAGTAAGACACAGACCAGTTCTCTGTCCTGCCCAGCCCTAGTGAGACCTTGGCTGGATTCATGTCTCTGTACTAGGGGATATTTAAGCAAACACAATGGCCACTTCATATTCACAGAGAGACAGAAGTAATGAGCCAAGCTCTAGAAAACATGATCTGTGAGGCAAGATTGAACCACTTGGCCTTGTTCAGTTAAAAGAAGGGACAGAAATAGGCTGGGTCTTCTCTTGGGGTGCACAAGCAGCTGCTGCTGAGTAAACACACAAGGAAAACAGTCAGTTTGCATTTGAGCTGGATTTGAGCTAGGTAGAGGGAAGAGTAACAGTGACAGGAGAGACTGAAGGAGATATTATGGACTTTTCACTGCAGGAGCTAAAATAAAGGCTGGGCAAAAATCTGTTAGGAATTAGTATTTCTCACAATGCCCTGGGAGTGAGCTGAACAGTTCCTGCCAGCTTGTTCCTCATCCTTCCCAGCCTCTGATTCCCAACCAGCTCTCTGTGTAAGAGAAACAAATTTATTCATGGCTTCTGCAGAAAATATTATTGCCCTTGATGGGAAGAGGTAGAAAAGTCATCATCAGTGTCACAAAGAGCAACCCCCAAGAAAGGAAAAGGCAGGAGAGCTCCGTGCAGCCTGGCTGGCTGAGGAACCCTTCCTGCTTGTGCTGAGTAACCCAGAGATGTTTATTTGCCTCCCTCTCTTCCCCCTCCTCCCATCTAAAAAGCAGTCTAGACAGTAAGATTTAGATTTTCTGGAAAATATTTGTTCCATTTTATCAGCACATGGTAAGGTAAGAAGATTTAATGTGCTAAAATAGAAAAAGTAATTGATGTTTTATCTAGGGATAATTATCTGTCTTTCACATTGCTTTTTCCCACACAGAAGCTCAGCTAAAAACACTCTTTTACTTTTCAATTATATTTTTTCTGGAAAGCCTTTTGCTTGCTAAAGCTTCTGAAAATGTGGAACAGGTTCTACATAGTACAGCTAATAAAAAAAGGCTCCATTAATCATAATCATAAATTGTGACCAAGTCCACTACAGGTGTAATTTCTCTCTCTCAAAATATGATAAAAGATAGGATTAATCATCTAATATGCTAGTCACAGCAGTATTTTTCCTTTAGACACATTCTGGATATACTGGATATGCTCAGTATTACAAAAAAAAATGGGATTAAAAAATAAAAATATAATGCTTTTTCGATGGAAGTTATTGAAAGAAATCCGCCATTTCTTTTTTTCTCCTTAACTTATATCACAATTTAGCTTTATGTTAGAAAAGTCATAACCTCCAAATCTGTCTCTTGAAGTTCCCATCTTACAGATGTTGAGATCATAGAAGGGGATCCTTAATAAAATATCAAATACATTAATCTACAAATGTCATGAGGGCCATAAATCAAAATCAGGGTTTTCTGAAAAGCTTCTGCCTCTGTAAGACATGAAATCAAAGTCCAAGATTCACTGTAGATTTTTTAAACTGTGGCTAAACTCAGCAGTTTTGTAGAGTCCTCATTAAATTCTAATTTTATATCCATGATGGGCAAGAGTCATAGAAAGGCACCCAGATTTCTGCCTGATTGGGCAGCCTAGAAGATGAGCATGGCTCTAACAGTATTTCATCTGTGCTGTATAAATTTGCTATTAAAGCTATGAATACAACTTGTCCTTTTAAAATAAAACCCAACAGGCTAAATAGTGTAATTCACATCTCCACTGAACTCCAACATTAGGGTATTCAGTGATCTTGTTAACTTCTGTGTCAGCAGTTTTGCTGGCCTCAAGACCTTCGAGTTTCCTTTAAATAGAAACTTCACAATTTGCACTGATGACTTGGAGAATTAAGTAAAAAATTCCTTGATTTGGAAGAAGAATCTAACAGCAAACCCATGTGGATGTTCAATGGAAGGTCTTAATTTAGAAATCCTAACGCTGAGTTAAAAAAGAACAAAGATGAAGGGATCACTCCCTTCTGTGCAGCATTTAAGTCACACCAGCAATATTTTGCTCAGTTTTGATCTTCCCAAGTTTGATAAAGACATTGTAAAAATTGCCAGTATAATGTCCTTGAGGGATTTCATAAGATTCTCAAGGGGGAAAATTCCCATCTCTATTTATCTTATTTGTAAATCCTCAGCTCTATTTTTCTTATTTATAATTGACAACAGGTATCTATTGGCATCTATCAGTGGGTACCTACCTGTCTAGACTCCTGCCTTGTTAAAAGAGTAGTACAAATAATTCCAGTTTAATTTCTGATTTCAAAGCTAAGCTCCTTTAATTTTTTAGGAGAACTATTACCTTAGTCAAAATTTTAAAATTTCAAATTTTGTGAATGGGCTCCAACTCTTCTGGACGTAATTTAAGCAGCCAAAAAACCCTCTAAATATTTTTTCTTTTTAAGAATTCAGGCCTAGAAATGTATGAAGTTATCAAGATGAATTAATATGATTTCATAATTTCATAGCTGATTTTCTATACAACAGCCTAGACACTGTCTGTATTTTTTTTTCTGCTTGGATGATTTTTTTTTTTGTACCAAGTGTCATTTTGCCCTCTGTTATTTTATGTCTACTTCACCCAAAAATTGTCATACAACTGTGAGCCAATGTTTAAATCTGCAATCTCTGCACCCTGTTAAATGTGAATTCTGTTTATACATATTTGTGCTGATAGACAGAATTCTACAGTAGGACTGCATCACTTGAAGAACTCTTTGCCACTGGAGATGAAAATTTTTGTCTTCCTTTTAGTTAAAGGAAACTAAAGATAGATGAGTTCAGTTCAATCCTGTTCTTTTCCCACATCTGAGTTATCTAAAGTGTCTGATAACACCTTGACCTGAAGATGTTGAGAAAAATGTATTATCTTTGCAAATTCAATTAATTTCAAAGACCTGATAGTTTAAAAGGCTGGAAAAAAAATGTGTAGCATTATTTTCTTCAGTTAATCTAAGAGGAGAGTAGGTGGCAGTTTCATAGGGTTCAAACAAAAGAAGTCTCTTGTTGGACCAGCTCCCAGGATAAGGTAGACACTACAGAATTTGCCTTCTTACCTCTTGTAAAATGTGCAGGCACGGTGAGAAGACATGGGTTGAAATGAAGCATAAAAATAAAGCAATTATTAGACACTTATGGTCTTTTTTTCAGGGTTTGGAGGTTCTTTTTCCTAATTAGCATGTACAAACCACCAAATTTGTCAAACAGTGTAACAGATGAAAGCCATGCCTTTCTTACATTGCCCTTCTGGAACTGCTCCCTGACAGATGGCCTTGCTGTCAGCATTAAGGCTGATTTTTATTTTTCTTTTCAGGCATGCTGATGAATATTAAGGCCTTTTAAAAAGAACGAGCATGTAGGTAAAATTCACTAATGATTGTATTAATTGCCTGAAAGCTTGTTTAAAAATTTAGAATTTTAAAGAATGGTCATTGTTCCACATTGGAAGGAGCAGGAGCAACCTTCTAGGCATAGTATTTTATTGTTTCATAGTATTTTGTTCAGCCCATTAGATCTATACATGCTTGAAGCTGCACAATAATTTATTTTGCCACTGGCAAATAATTATATACTTAGGAAAAAGTGCAGGTTCTGAGTTTCAGCACAAACAAAAGAAAAGCGAGAGGCAAGGGCTGCAATACCCTTCCCAAAACCTCTTACTTTGAGTTCCATGGTTGATTTTGGGGAGGTTTTTTTTATTCTCTTCTTCTTCTTTTCTCTGTGTTATTTAAACAAACAGTTATGAAAAAGCCAAACAAATTACAAAACAGGCTTCAAGTTAAATTTAACCTCACTATATCTGAGAATTTGAGAAGGCAAGTCAGGCACAGGCAGCCTTCCAAAAGACCTCAGCCCAGCTCTGCCAGGGTCAGCAGCCAACACGAATCCTCAGGCTCTGACTTGATCAGGAGAGGAGATAGCTATGAAGCAAGAGCAGCATTTTCCCTCAAGTAAGGTGATCACTTTTATGCTTCCTCCATCTAAGGTGTCAGATGACATCTTTACAACAGAGATATAGATTTTCTTTCTTAACAGCCCTACAACTGGAATGGGAAAAATTGGCTGTTGCCTCCAGTTTGTAGCTGGGCAGCAATGTGGAGAAAAGTTAAAGGAAGTGACCTGAGGCAGAATCCCAGGTGAATGTGCAGCAGAGCCCAGTCCCCTCTGCTCCAAAGAACCCATCAGCACAACAACATCCCTGTTTTCAAACCTCCACGCTCCTCACACTGCCACTGCTGCTGTTATCATCAGTGTGTCAAAGAGCAGCCCCAAGAAAAGGAAAAGGCAGGAGGCTCCGTGCAGCCTGGCTGGCTGAGGAACCCTTCCTGCTTGTGCTGAGTAACCCAGAGATGTTTATTTGCCTCCCTCTTCCCCTCCTCCCATCTAAAAAGCAGTCTAGACAGTAAGATTTAGATTTTCTGGAAAATATTTGTTCCATTTTATCAGCACATGGTAAGGTAAGAAGATTTAATGTGCTAAAATAGAAAAAAAGTAATTGATGTTTTATCTAGGATAATTATCTGTCTTTCACATTGCTTTTTCCCACACAGAAGCTCAGCTAAAAACACTCTTTTACTTTTCAATTATATTTTTTTCTGAAAGCCTTTTTGCTTGCTAAAGCTTCTGAAAATGTGGAACAGGTTCTACATAGTACAGCTAATAAAAAAAGGCTCCATTAATCATAATCATAAATTGTGATCAAGTCCACTACAGGTGTAATTTCTCTCTCTCAAAATATGATAAAAGATAGGATTAATCATCTAATATGCTAGTCACAGCAGTATTTTTCTTTTAGACACATTCTGGATATACTGGATATGCTCAGTATTACAAAAAAAAATGGGATTAAAAAATAAAAATATAATGCTTTTTCGATGGAAGTTATTGTAAAGAAATCTGGCATTTCTTTTTTTCTCCTTAACTTATATCACAATTTAGCTTTATGTTAGAAAAGTCATAACCTCCAAATCTGCCTCTTGAAGCTCCCATCTTACAGATGTTGAGGTCATAGAAGGGGATCCTTAATAAAATATCAAATGCATTAATCTACAAATGTCATGAGGGCCATAAATCAAAATCAGGGTTTTCTGAAAAGCTTCTGCCTCTGTAAGACATGAAATCAAAGTCCAAGATTCACTGTAGATTTTTTAAACTGTGGCTAAACTCAGCAGTTTTGTAGAGTCCTCATTAAATTCTAATTTTATATCCATGATGGGCAAGAGTCATAGAAAGGCACCCAGATTTCTGCCTGATTGGGCAGCCTAGAAGATGAGCATGGTTCTAACAGTATTTCATCTGTGCTGTATAAATTTGCTATTAAAGCTATGAATACAACTTGTCCTTTTAAAATAAAACCCAACAGGCTAAATAGTGTAATTCACATCTCCACTGAACTCCAACATTAGGGTATTCAGTGATCTTGTTAACTTCTGTGTCAGCAGTTTTGCTGGCCTCAAGACCTTCGAGTTTCCTTTAAATAGAAATTTAACAATTTGCACTGATGACTTGGAGAATGAAGTAAAAAATTCCTTGATTTGGAAGAAGAATTTAACAGCAAACCCATGTGGATGTTCAATGGAAGGTCTTAATTTAGAAATCCTAACGCTGAGTTAAAAAAGAACAAAGATGAAGGGATCACTCCCTTCTGTGCAGCATTTAAGTCACACCAGGAATATTTTGCTGTTTTGATCTTCCCAAGTTTGATAAAGACATTGTAAAAATTGCCAGTATAATGTCCTTTAGAGATTTCATAAGATTCTCAAGGGGAAAAATTCCCATCTCTATTTATCTTCTTTGTAAATCCTCAGCTCTACTTTTCTTCTTTATAATTGACAACAGGTATCTATTGGCATCTATCAGTGGGTACCTACCTGTCTAGACTCCTGCCTTGTTAAAAGAGTAGTACAAATAATTCCAGTTTGATTTCTGATTTCAAAGCTAAGCTCCTTTAATTTTTTAGGAGAGCTATTACCTTAGTTAAAATTTTAAAATTTCAAATTTTGTGAATGTGCTCCAACTCTTCTGGAGGTAACTGAAACAGCCAAAAAACCGTCTAAATATTTTTTTCTTTTTAAGAATTCAGGCCTAAAAATGTATGAAGTTATCAAGATGAATTAATATGATTTCATAATTTCATAGCTGATTTTCTATACAACAGTCTAGATACTGTCTATAATTTTTTTTCTGCTTGGATGATTTTTTTTTTTTGTACCAAGTGTCATTTTGCCCTCTGTTATTTTATGTCTACTTCACCCAAAAATTGTCATACAAATGTGAGCCAATGGTTAAATCTGCAATCTCTGCACCCTGTTAAATGTGAATTCTATTTATACATATTTGTGCTGATAGACAGAATTCTACAGTAGGACTGCATCACTTGAAGAACTCTTTGCCACTGGAGATGAAAATTTTTGTCTTCCTTTTAGTTAAAGGAAACTAAAGATAGATGAGTTCAGTTCAATCCTGTTCTTTTCCCACATCTGAGTTATCTAAAGTGTCTGATAACACCTTGACCTGAAGATGTTGAGAAAAATGTATTATCTTTGCAAATTCAATTAATTTCAAAGACCTGATAATTAAAAAGGCTGGGAAAAAAATGTGTAGCATTATTTTCTTCAGTTAATCTAAGAGGAGAGTAGGTGGCAGTTTCATAGGGTTCAAACAAAAGAAGTCTCTTGTTGGACCAGCTCCCAGGATAAGGTAGACACTACAGAATTTGCCTTCTTACCTCTTGTAAAATGTGCAGGCACGGTGAGAAGACATGGGTTGAAATGAAGCATAAAAATAAAGCAATTATTAGACACTTATGGTCTTTTTTTTTCAGGGTTTGGAGGTTCTTTTCCTAATTAGCATGTACAAACCACCAAATTTGTCAAACAGTGTAACAGATGAAAGCCATGCCTTTCTTACATTGCCCTTCTGGAACTGCTCCCTGACAGATGGCCTTGCTGTCAGCATTAAGGCTGATTTTTATTTTTCTTTTCAGGCATGCTGATGAATATTAAGGCCTTTTAAAAAGAACGAGCATGTAGGTAAAATTCACTAATGATTGTATTAATTGCCTGAAAGCTTGTTTAAAAATTTAGAATTTTAAAGAATGGTCATTGTTCCACATTGGAAGGAGCAGGAGCAACCTTCTAGGCATAGTATTTTATTGTTTCATAGTATTTTGTTCAGCCCATTACATCTATACATGCTTGAAGCTGCACAATAATTTATTTTGCCACTGGCAAATAACTATATACTTAGGAAAAAGTGCAGGTTCTGAGTTTCAGCACAAACAAAAAGAAAAGGGAGAGGCAAGGGCTGCAATACCCTTCCCAAAACCTCTTACTTTGAGTTCCATGGTTGATTTTGGGGAGGTTTTTTTTATTCTCTTCTTCTTCTTTTCTCTGTGTTATTTAAGCAAACAGTTATGAAAAAGCCAAACAAATTACAAAACAGGCTTCAAGTTAAATTTAACCTCACTATTTCTGAGAATTTGAGAAGGCAAGTCAGGCACAGGCAGCCTTCCAAAAGACCTCAGTCCAGCTCTGCCAGGGTCAGCAGCCAACACGAATCCTCAGGCTCTGACTTTATCAGGAGAGGAGATAGCTTGGAAGCAAGAGCAGCATTTTCCCTCAAGTAAGGTGATCACTTTTATGCTTCCTCCATCTAAGGTGTCAGATGACATCTTTACAACAGAGATATAGATTTTCTTTCTTAACAGCCCTACAACTGGAATGGGAAAAATTGGCTGTTGTCTCCAGTTTGTAGCTGGGCAGCAATGTGGAGAAAAGTTAAAGGAAGTGACCTGAGGAAGAATCCCAGGTGAATGTGCAGCAGAGCCCAGTCCCCTCTGCTCCAAAGAACCCATCAGCACAACAACATCCCTGTTTTCAAACCTCCACACTCCTCACACTGCCACTGCTGCTGTTTATAGGAGGCCCTTGAAAAGGTATGTATTGTGCAAGTGGCCCTTGAGTCCATGTCAATTATATCTGTATTGTATTTGAATATCTTTGCCCCGGCAGGTCCCAGTTATTCTTGATGGGCTGCAGCTGTGGCCAGTGAAGGTAACTGGGATAAAAGGGGGTGGGCTGGGCAGCCAGGGAGAGCCTTGGAGGGGCCCTGACTGAGGAAGACTCAGAGGCTGTGCTGTGAACATCTGCTGCCCATGAGAGAACACCAGAAAGGTACAGGACTCTAGAAATATGATAAATACAACAGCTGTTCAGCACAGCCAGGAAATCTGTTCCTGCCCCTTACCTCACTCTCCCATCCACCCAGACAGGTGGCATGGGATGATTATAAATGTTAACTCATCAAATTCCATCCAAGAAGCCACACTAGGAAGGACCTTCAAAGTCTTGTCTTCTCTCCCAACAGGATTCCCTGACCTGTCCATGTGAAGTGTCTTGGTGTGAGCTCTCCAGCACGAGGCAGGCACCTGAGGGACACACTCTTTCCCCATATATTATAGGTATAGAAATCCATATTAAATATAGATCCATAGATTAATATAAATAATTATAAATATATTAAAATATTAAATAAAGTCATAGAAATCCAAATTTAAAGTATTTAACATTACATAGTTCTTCTGGCTTCAAAACTGGCACTACCTGTGCATTGATTTTTGAGTGGAGTGCAGCTGCACCATTCCTTATGAAATCAATGCTCTTAGAGCATCACCCATTGTGGTTTTGAGCAAAAAATACCTCTTAGAAATTCCTTAACCTGTACCCTGCTCAGTAATTCATCTTCTGGATGACAAATACATGGGTAACTTTGAAACTTTTCTTCTATTTTGACATTTTTTGCCAGTGTTCCACTAGTGCTTGTGGAAGTACAGGAATTCTCTCCCAGATTGATAAATCCTGTCAAAATATGGGGGAAAAACCCACTTAATTTATTCATTGTCCTGAATACACAGAAATAATCCACAGAGCTAATGAGATCACCAGGTCAGAAACCTTAAACTGAAAAGGAAGATAAAAAATCTGTCAGTAGGGATCAGAGATAAAATTCCTTTTTTTCCTCTTACTCAAGCCATTTTTCAATGCAGACAGGTTTATTCTCAGTCTCTGAGCTCTCATCTGCTGCAGTAAGGCAGTAAATGCATCTCCATGAATGAATCCACTAAATTTAACTAAATATAAGAAATTGTACTCAACAGAGGTGCCAGAACATGTTGTGTTATATGTGTGCTTATAATTGTCCACATAGGATTTTCTCATGGCTGGTGAAAATGAACAATAAAGATGAATGTTGGCACCCTAAAGACATTTTGTTTCATGCATATGTGAGTTCTTATAAAGTCTCATTATGCCTTTATCCAGACAGAAGTACCATGAATCATTCTTTTATGCAGCTTCACCTTCCTTTCCCCAGCCTCCCCTTTCTGTGCATGAAACAGTCAAAGGCAACACCACAAAGTCAGATTCAATAAAATGGTTCTATATGTAAAAAAAAAATTAAATATATTACATGAGTTAATTATTTGCTCAACATCTGTCAGGGCAGGTTGAGCACTCTCTGTAGGCAATCTGCAGTAAAACCCTGACTAGATGAATCTTTCTGAAGCTTCCCAAAATCTTGCTCAACCTGTTCCCCAGCTTTGTCAGCACAAGTAACTACAGCTGCCCTGTCAAAACTACAGGGTTGTCCCATGACATTGACACTCAGTTCATTCTTATTTACAGCCACATCAGCCAGACATCCCCTCCTAACGTGGTTTGCACTCAGCAGCAATGCACTGAGATCCGGAAAATCAGGTTTTCAGAAACCACCATGTGGTTCTGTTTAAGTCTTCCTCAAACTTCACACACTCTATAAACCACAATTGCAACTCATGGGATCTGGCTGTATATAAATTATAGCTCTTAATATTTTTTGGAACTTATTTCCTGCCTGGTTTTCTCTCTGAAATTCCAGTTTACCACTCAGTGACTTTAGAGAAAGGTCTACAGAGGGACTGTCAGGGTACTTGGGAGATGGTGAAATATGATGGACAACACGATGATGGAAATTACCAGTGCCTTGGGAACACCAGTAAGGTAAGATTTTCTCTCCAATAAAACATATCTTTGCAAAAGTAGTCTTAACATACTTTTAAAACCTTGTTGCACTGGAAATACTAAACTTGACATCTGAGGAAATGTCAGTTCTTTTAGACATTGCTGGAAATAGGGTTATTCATTAAGTCTAATTACCCACTTCTAGTTCAGAAAAGCTATTTAATCTGTGGGCTAACCCCTCTCTCAGATATTTCAGGGGAACTTTCAGCAACATGGGATCCTGTCCCTGAATTACCCTTAACAACTTTTAACATTTTGGTGTTTAATTTTTCTCAAGTTCATGACACTAGAAGTTGCATCTACAAAAAGACTTGTTGGTATTTCCTGGCCGGGGGCAGATTTCAGGGGTGGTGATCTCTGTGCTGCTATCAACTCTGACGTTTACGTCTGAAATTTTCCTACTGCTGGTCTGCAAATCCTTACAGGGACACCTAAAATCAAATGTGTGCCCATCAGGCCATTCCTTTATAGGACTAAAACCTAACAGCTCATACACTCAAACTCAGTACACAAACTTAATATCTTACTGAATATTCAGGCAAGCAGGCTTCAGGAAGCTCATGGAAGGCAGTGTTGATGAAAACATCAGGGAATTGAGTGACAAGTGGGTAAGTTAGTTGTTAACAGCTGGAGAGAATCAGACATCAATATATCTTAGTTGCAAATTACTGACTGTCAGTATTTGTTTTACAATTGTGATGTTTCTGTTGCTGTTGACAACTGCTTGCTGCTCAAAATTGCAGAGAAGCCTTTACATAAAATACGATATAGCAATTTTTTCAAATCATCCTTTCTTTCTCTGGTAATAAATTTATTCAAAGTTATACAGAGATCACTCTATTTTCATTGATAATATAAGCAGTCCATTTAAGGAATGACCTGTTTTCCCCTTTTAGCTATTTTTCCCTCTTTTAGGAGGAGTTTAGGATTAGCAGAATAATCCAAATATTAATAAGATAATAAATTATAAAGTCTTTTCCTTTTTGAATAATATATTATTAAACTAATATGATATTTAATAATATTAAACTATATTGTATAGTATTGGTGTTAACATAAAATACTATAGAATATTAAACTATAAAATATTTTCCTTTTTGCTTTTCCTGTCATACATTTCCTGAAGAATCAATGTCTTCTGAACTGGTTGCACAATTAGATTTCTGTGTAATACAACACAACAACTGATCAGCAGGGTCTATTTTTAAATTTACTTCCCTCTTTATGGTGGTTTTCCCTATAAGCTGCACAGTGTGGAGTGTGAGGAACTCCTCCTTTTCCATTTAACCAGGAGGCAGCAGGTGCAGCACTCCCATGCCCTGACAGATGAAAATAATTTGGCAACAGGTAAAATCATCAGTGCCTAGAAATCAAACAGTGGTTATCAAGGAAAACAGGTGGGTTTTTTTGAGCAGCTGCTCCTCTGCCCTGCCTCTAAGCCTTGCCTTGCCTGTAGTCACTGCAGGGGATCAGGGTGCAGAACAGCAGCTTTTATCATGGTTTTTATCATGTTTTATAATGTTTTTTATGTTTGGCTATCTACCTGAGATATCTGTGCTCATCAATAAGTTCAGTAGCACAGAAATAAAATAAGAATGGAGAGGGTGAGCCCCCTCAATGTGGCACCTGGTATTAATGATGTAAGGTGTTCATGGCTGTCCCACTCCCAGGTAATTTACACTAGCCTCAAGTTCCAGTATAAAAAGCACAAAGCTGCAGGAATACAAGTCAGCTTTCCTTACACTGGCTGTCATCCCCTTGGAAACATAATAATTAAGATGTCTGCTGTAACTGCTTCTGTCAGAAATATTTTTAGATTTCAACCCATTCCAAGAAACCCAGAATATAAGGGGGAAATTACTGTATGCTGAATGACAAACTGAGGAAAGTCTTCCTACTGTCAGGTGAAACATTTCAACAAATAGAGGCAAAATTCCTTGTCAACAATGTGAAAATTGAATTTTCCAAAGAATTTATAAATGACAAAAAAAAAGCAATTAATGTCAATAGGAAAGAAGAGCATTGGTTTGGCAAGGAACAAGGGCAGCTGCAGCAGAAGTGAAATGGTTGGTAGTGATGTGAGAGATCTCCATCTGCTGAGATGTGGAGTTTTCCAAGTCTGGAGGTGCTGGTGTGAGGCAGCAGCTGCCCCTGCAGGGCTCTGGATGGATGTGGGGTGATGGGGCTGAGCAGCAGCTCTGCTCTCCCAGCTGGGCACTCAGAGGCTCTCACCTGCCTGAGAACAGCCCCCAGCAGATGAAACAAATGCAGTGAGACAGGGGCTCAGTGCTGAGGGTGCTGCTGGCCTGTCAGAAATAGTTAATTCTCATTTAGCATTAATCAATGAAATAAGACTCAATTAAACAAGCTGCAACCAGGATTAACAAGTGACATTAATTTGCCAGTTTGGAAAGGATGATTTATCTGCCCAGTTACACACTTTTCATGCAAGTTTCCATCTGTGGAGCTATTTAAAGGGAGATAAGTCTGCTTGAGTTGTGTTCCCAGGCTTTTCTCTGTAAATATTGCCACTGAAAGGCTACTCAATTATTAAGGCCTATATTCTAATAAACATTAAAAGCCAGGAAGAGCTCTGAGTGCTCAGGGTGGAGGAGAGACCCCTTGGCTGCAAGTGCTCAAACATCACCTGCTTCTGAAGCTGATCAGAGAAAGCATCCAGCAAGGATCAGGCAGGAATCACAGCTCCCTGGGTTTAGGAATTGCTCTGTGCTGTCACCCAGCAGGTTTGGGGGCTGGAGGAGCCAAAGCAACAAGCATGGCCATGACTAAGCAGTGGACCAGGGAAATAAAAAAAAATTAGAGAACAAAAGGTTAAGGAAGGAGGAAGGAGAGGAAAACTGGTCATGTTTTCAGTTTTCCACATCTTTCCAGGAAGGTGGACACTGAATTCTAGCTGAGGAGTTAGAAATCCTGAAGCAAAAGGATTTCTATTTCATGCCTTGCATAGGTGGGCCCACTTGTGTACATCATTATATTGCAAGGACACAGTGTTGTTAAAATGTGCTCACCTGATCATTGTGTTCCTTTTTCCTGCAAAATTGGCATTTTCCAATATATTGTCACAGGTAATTGTTTCCTAGGATTTCTACCTCGCTCTTATTGTACTGTGCACTTTTGGGGCCTTCCTCTACCTCAGAAAAGTCATCCTGAATATGAATTTTGTTCTCCACTGTGTTTGAAGCATCCCTAGCCACAGTTCACCTATAAATTCCATATTCCCCTACCCAAATCACTCAGAATTTTAAGCCATTATGAAATCTGTTGAATCTCATTTTGGGCATCCCTCCATTTTGACAGCAAAGCTCAATGATTATCTCCTTCTGGAATTCTAAATACATTCACACAGAACTTACATTTTTTCCTGTGTTATCTATTTTTCCCTATGTTGTGGATAAGAACGTCATCTGAGAAAATGTCAAAAACTTTATCAGGTTTCTGACATCTATTTCTTCTCCCTTTTCCAATGAGTTATGATTCTGTCTTAGAATGAAATTAAGTAAGTCTCTTGATAAATGAATATGGATTCTTATCTTCTCCTTGTCTTCTGGATGCAAAAAAATATTTTGTTCAACCATGAATTTCAGCATATTACCAGGAAAGATAGGTCAATCAAGTTAACCTTTATGCTTTAACTGATTCCTCTTCTCCCTTATGAAAAATAGCTGCCTTTTCTCTTGTCTTTCACTTTTTTTTTTTGTGCAAGAATTGCCTGTGAAATTGCAAACTGTCTGTATTTTTAAATAATGATACCAGTGGATATGTTAAATTGCCAGTATTTTATTTGCATTCAGTGTCCTAAACAATTTTTCCATGAAGAAATATTTATTTTCCAATGACAATTATAGGTCTGGGTGATGCTAAAAGTAGCATAAAATTCTCTAAATTCGTTGTAAAAACTTCATTTTAAAGATATTAATTCTACTTTTCCAAGCATGGCGAATCACTGATTATAAAAGTTTAGTTTTTATTTTCTTAATGACTTTTTCTCTGTTAAAGACTCACAAGATCTGTAATTTTCTGTATTAATGATCCAAATGGGTTTTTTTCTCCAACATCATAAGAAAACCTTGCAGAAAAGGGTGATTTGCATTCACAAACTGCTGAAAAATGTCCTGGCTTTAAAACATGAAGTTTAGATCAGGGTTGTTGAGACCTATGGAATTACAACTGGACACACACATACACACAGACAGAAGTCCTTCATAGGAATAACCTAAAATGATTCTAAGGATTGGAGACCTTTGAATGAGATGATGATAAAAACTTCCTCCTACAAGCTGGGTTGGAAAGAGCTCTCCGTTTTGCAAGACAGAAGAAAAAAGAATTTCATTAAGTGGATACCAAATTTTATCAGATTAATGCTATATTATGTACCTTCTCCAGTCAGGGGTCTCCATAATTGAAGCATTCTTTTGAAAGGGCTGATGTGTTCAGTTTATTTTTGTCCTCAATCACTCCATCCACTTTTTTAAAAAATTTTAATTTAACCTTCTGTACTCCCATCTGCCTTTATATGATTATTCCAACTAAAAAAATTCAATTCCCTAAGCTGCCTATAAATAAATATTGTGTTGGCTCTACTTTACAGCTGCCAAAAGATACTGAACAACAGAGATTAACCTTGTAGATGTACTAATTCCATCTCCAACTATCTTTCAATTAATTTTTCAGATTTAACTACTGAAAGGAATTCCCCAAACTTTGCACTTTTAAACTCAATATGCACTAAATTGTATTTATCTACAGCTTTATTTCAACCATATAGTCTGGCACACTTTTCTTGCAGTTCTCAAGGTTGCTCAGCTTGTTGGTGATCTGACCTTGTCACTTTAAGTTCACGTCCAAAATTGGAGTAATTCCCACAGTATCCTGCATTTTTTCCCTCATGAATCGTCCTGGCTACTTCCGAGATTCCCAGTCCTCTGAATAATGAATGAATAATTTAAGATTCAATTTCTTAATCTGTTGCATTCATTCATTTTGCAATGACTTTGATGAGAAATGAAGGCACTAACCATCCTGCAGGAATGAACGTATCACATGTGATTTTTTTTTTTTAATGATTTGTTCTCAGAAAAAAAAAAATTTAGAATTTAAAGGAGTAATTGAAATCCATGGGCATACAGACATTAATTAACCCCCCTTTCTTCCTAACACCAGCAAATGGAGCCTGTAGCTGCAGTTTAATGGATAATTTTCACTTTCATCACCTCAACAGTACAACACTGTGGTGTGCAATGACAACATCAGCCATGTAAACAATTTTCCACTCATTCCCACTTCTTAAGGAAATGAATAGATTGCAAAAAGTTTTTAAAATCACCTATATATATGTCTTAGAATTCTCCAGATTTATTTGAAACAACCACCTGCATAATATCTTCAACTACAGAGGCACTTCTTTGCTCTGCTGTCTTGATGATTAAATTAATTTTAATAGAAAGCATGGGAATTTTAATATGTCATTAATAATTAATATTTCAAGGATAAAATCTCTTAGAAGTTCTTGTTTTAATTCTGTTCTTTGGAGTTTCACAGAAAATCTAAAAGACAATTTAGGGTAGTTAAAATACATAAATGCTGGAGGTGAGACTTGCTGGAATCCAACATTTTTGAACTCTTTAATTAAAACACTGTTTATTAACAGGTTTATTTTATTTCCTACCTTTGTCTATACAGGCCTGAGTTTAGTTAAGAGATGTTAGAGAGAGCAAGGGAATTGTGATGGAAATAAATAAATAAGCAAAATAAATTTGAAACAGGAAGGAGTGGTTGAGTTTAACCCATGTGATACTTGTAAGTGCTTAGAGCTGAAGGAAGGACTGGTCTCTGCTGGGGGACAAGGTAACAAAAAACAGTTTTTAGGGTACTCAACCAATTCTTATCAACAAGAGATTTCATAGTTAGTGTTGGTTTTGTTAATATCTCTCATTTATTTGCCCCTCATGAGGGCCAGCACGTCTCAAATGTCCCTTGCTTTGACATACAAATGACATAATCAGCAATGATTGCAGAGACTGGACCAGGTGCTAAGTGTTTCTGCACAGGAGAGGCTCTGGGGCTGCATTTTATTACCTAGAGGAGTTTCAGTGCTAATTCCTGGAGAGAGAAGGATGGCAAGCACAAAGTGACCATAGAGCTGAGCACTGTTACTGACAATAAAACTGCTCTCTGGCACAGAAGATTAAAGAGAGCACGGAGAGCCCCTGCACACAGGGTGATGAGGACAAGAACCTGTATTTATCAATGGTGATGGATAATGGTGATTGTCATTAGCTCTCCTGAACCTGACTCGGGCTTACAAAATATGTCTGGTGTGTTCATCTGCTTAATGAGATTGTGGTATCTCTTTACAGTCTCATTTTGGGTATATTGAGCTTTCAGCTACCAAAAAAGCATCTCATTTATTTATCTTTTCCTTCCCCAAAATGTCCTCTTTGCTACACTTAAACATTATCCAAAGCTAGTAGGCTGCAGTCTCTTGGTTTGGGGCTTTTGGGTGGACATGAAGGACTGAACCAGAAAATCAAGGGTGCTGTGGGAGGGTTCACTCAATTCCTGCTGGCATTTTGGCTACCCCAGCTCATCCTGATGTGTGCTGGGAGCAGCAGCATTAGGTCAAAGCAGGGCTTGCCAGGAAGGCTAAAGGGCATTTATGCAGCCATGGTCACCTGCAAATCCCTGTCATGTTTATTTTAATTCTTAATGAGCTCATGAAATAAAGTTTAAGTCAGAGTACAGGTTGTCCTGCCAATTTGAGAGCTCTAAACAGGCCCCTGACATGCTGTCAGATTTAAATTCCTTAAGTAGTGTTCCTTACAGGAACTGCAAAATTAAAAAATAAAGGAACCTGAACTGAAAAAAATTGAATGCAACTGCTCTGAGGTGTACTCTTTCTACAAGCAGCAAATCTTGAGCTTTGTTGAACAAAGCTCTGAGTGCTTTTCTTGTCACAGTGTTTAGAGAGAACAAACATTCATTGTCACACAAGTTTCACCTAATTAACCTGACACGCACTCCACGCTCTAAACCAGCCTTCCAAAAAATTAAAAAGTTTCCAATGTAGTCTTGGCATTTGTGTCCAAATAGGATCAATTCCCTTCGTGACATTTCCTTAAAATATAAGAAAGGTGTTTTCTTACCAGTATTCAAGCTCCAGTGACTTAACTCCTTCTCTCATTAAGAAAAATGCTGCAGTTAGCAGGTGTGGATTTCTACACCCAAGCCCAGAGTTCTCCACAACTAACCCTCGGAGAAAAAAAGCAAAAACACATTTATGGACATGTAACTCTTATTTACTCACTGGACTAAACCAGTACCTTTTTCACTACAGCTCTTGCAGTAGATCTCTTTTTTTTTTTAATGGCTGAGCATTGCAAAAAGTGCCTCAGAGTTTAAGTGGCATAATTGATGTTTCTGGTGTGTGAATCAGGTGTTTGAGAGTACAAAGAGTTTGAGCTCAGTGTGGCTTTTCCAGATTTTAGATATTCAAAAAATACACCTCTTGTTAAGAAGAAAATACATATTTGATTCATTTACAACCAATTCCTCCTGGATTTTGCCCACTTTGCAAAAGAAAACATCAGCAACGTGCAAAAAAAAAAGCTAATAACAAAGGTTTTGCTGAATTGAACTTAAAATTTCTGCTAGGATGTAAAACATCAAAGCCAGATGCAAATCAGAAAGAGATTCTTTTCAGGCTCATCATCATTTCCTTGAAAATTCTCAGATCTGCCCAACTGTTGCAAATCTGCTTTCAAGAGACCCATTGCATGAAATTATTTTTCTTTCAACATTTCTCATGGCCTACTAAACCCCATCACCTCACGCATCATCAGCTCATCTTCTCTCTCTGATACAATTTTGCCAATTCTTTAACAATCTTTCCATGAACCTGGAATATGACAGCTTGAGAGAATTCACATCTTACTCTCTTTCATGCAGCTGATCCTTGCTAAATCGTAATTGATCTTTTCACTTTAGTAAGATTATATTCTTACTAAATATGAAATAAAACACCTGAAAACAAAAGAGTGCCACATTTCAAAAATCTTATCCTAAACTTTAAAGTTTTTGGGAAAAAAAAATCCTTGAAGGGTGTTTATTTCCAACATCCATGTTCTTCTCAGTATTAACTGCTCCAACAGTAAAATAAATGAGGCACTGTCAGTGGGGGACAAGCTATTACACCCAGCAAAAAGAATGCAAAATCTTTACTTGTACCTAATCCAAATGTATGCTCAAGGCAGAAAAGACAGCAAATTTTGCAGAGACAGAGTTGCACCATTCTACCTCTTTTAGTGTCTACTTCACCCAGAAATTAACAGGTGTTATACATTTCAGATCAAGGAATTGTCTCACATAAATTGCTTTTCAGAAGAAGAATGAAAATATTGAACTCACCTAAACTCTTGGATTAAATTTTTTGTCCATATATACATATTTAAAAGCAGGAAGGAAAAGATTTTTCTATAATGACAAACTCACATGGTTTTACTGACTTAGTTCTATATTTTCAGTTGCTAGAATAAAAAATAACCTTGAGAGTTTATTCTAACAAGTTTTTCTTCTGCAACACAAGGCTTTGCAATCAACCCATACTCCAACTTTCCAAGTTATGCAAATTTGTATTTGCTCAGCTAATGCTTGGTTACAGAAAGTACAGACAGTTATTTGCATTTCAGAGCTAGTAAAAAATCATGAAGTTCCAATTTTAATCAATTTAACTTAGTCCCCATGGCAATCCCAGAGGAAATATGAGGGGAAACAGGGTGTTTTGTTCCTATTAAAAATAGCTGATTGATGGGTTGATGGACTGATTGACTGATAGATAAATACATGATGTGTCACTCATAAAAAAGATCAGAAGCCTCCACCATAATAAGAATACCTTTAAAGGCAATAGTTCTAAATGAGAGATAAACTGCTGTGAGAAAACAGGTTCAGTGTCAATATATCTTCAGTTTTTCCCTCAGTGTTTGACACTGTCCTGCTTGGATCGATGTCCCCCACGTGCAGAAGTCTCACTGACAGATTTGATTGCTTAAATTCAACAGTGGGGTAACAATTTGTCTATTTTGAGCAGATGGATTTGCAGCATGGCAGTAAATGGAAATACTGAAAAGGCAAGTGCCAGGCACTTGTTGGTTTTGCAATATGAGTTTTTGCCTTTATTTTTCTGGAGAGTTTGGGAAAGGAATACAAGCATTCTCAAGTCCAAGGAAAGAGCTGGAATAAACCTACCCACACGAGCTAATTGGTATTCAAATGAATAATTACTGGCGTTGTCAAATGGATCTATTCTGATTATTTTCCTATATTAGGTCTGTCACTCCTTCTAAATTCAAACACTGTGTTTACATCAACCTGTCTTTAGCAATTTGCCAGAGCTACACATTTGCACACGTAGCAATTAGAGTGAACTGGGCATCAAAAGCAGCTCCTAATAGAACCGTGGATCAGTACATTCATTCATTAGGTTATTATCACTGATAACATTATGACAAATGGACACATTAATTAAGGGATTTCTTTTCTAGATAATGATTGTTATGTTCAAAAGTGTTTAAGGAGATATTTCCCTTTATGTCTTCTTCAATACTATATGGAAATAATAGTTAAGTCACTTATAAATCTGTCAGATTTTCTAACATTCATGTGCATTATTTAGACAGCATACATCCAGCTGTGTACACAGCACACATTTTTCCCCCACTGTGTGTGATTTTACCTTTTCAATGTGGTATCTAAATTCACTGTCTAAATTATATGTAGAAGCAGGGACTTTCAAGTTCATGTCTTGCACAAATACTTCCGGAACCTCTGGTGCAGCGCAGATTAACATATGGCAGATGTTTGAGCCTGCAAACAAAAAGATTCAGCTTGGTTACAGACAGTGACAGCCCAGAGATCTCAGCTCTGCCCCCGCCCTGCCTCAGTTTCCCCCTCCCAGGGGAGGAACAAGAGGCACAGGTTATTCAAGTGGTTAAAGCATCATTCGTGCAGCCCCCAGGCCCCTCTGCCTGCCTGGCAATTGGCTGCAGATGTGTGACAAGAGCATGGATACAAAACAATTCGGCTTTCAAAAGCATGCTACAAACCCAGATCTCATTAATAGGTGTTTAAAAGTTCCCTACACTAATTTGCTCAGAGATACCACAACAAGATGTGTCTTATTTTCCCTCCTGATTGTGTTCCTCAGGAGTAATGTTTTGTCACAAACTCACCCTCTGGAAAACTTCTCTCAGGGATATTCCAGCACTCCCTGGTTTTTGTTGCCCATTTCCCACCACACTGTGGGCACATGCAAGGCAGATGACTGCACATAACTCTTGGAGCTCTCTAGAAGATATTTTTGAAGATAAAAGCAAGTGCCTAAGCATGAACACTAAAAGCTTCTTAGGCTTTAGGCCTTACAGGAGAATTCATATTCTTGACTAGGACAGAGCCTCAGATTCAGCTCCTCTGATTTTATGTGTCAGGAGCTGAATGTCAGATGTTATGTGTCAGATTCAAATGGTTGCTGTTGATCCCCTTTACAATTTATTTACAGTAGCTCCCAGAATGACATGCACATGACTTATTTCTGTGACTTGTCAGGGATTTTTGCTGACTCCTTGAACCACTGAACCCCACAAGTGCTCACAGTAGAACAGCACGGGCCAACATGCAGGATCCCCAGTGCCAAACACATCCTTGCAATGTCCAAGGAATGGACATGAATCCCAATGAATTCCATCCTTGGAATTCACCAAGGACAAATATCAAAGCAGAAATGCTGTAAGAGAATATCAAATGTAGGGTTTAGATGTGAACTGGATGCCAAACTCAGTCTTATGAACATAAAAGGGATTTCAAGTGGTCTCATGGGACAAAGTTCCTTGCAGGACAAGAGCAGTGATTTTCTTTTTCTCTCTCCTGATTTTAAACTCAGCTTGGGCCCAGCAGAACAGTGGAGCTGCACATTTGGAACAGTTTTCCTTGTAACTCAGACAGATTGCAGCTCAACAACCTTTTTTCTTTTCCCCTGAAATCGGCAATGTTTGTGGAGTTGCCTCTCTGAGCTCAGAAACCCAAAGTAACACTCACTTCCATGAGTGCAATTTCAATAAAATCACACTTCCTACACAAAATCCCACCTTCAATCACAGAAGGTGAGGTCTGTCAAAGCCCTAGACAAGTGAAACCTATTCCCATTTGCACAATTTCGACGTATTTTGTATTGTGCTTTATTATATTAGCTTGATTTAAAATAACCAGCCGCCCCTACATGAGAAGAATGGCTGGTATTATATAGGAAATCCATAGAATTTCCATGTTGATGGATCAATAATTACTGAGCAGAAAGAAGTACAAAAACCAAAATGATATGACAGGTTTATTTGTAGACAAAGCATGGTGTTTTGTATTAATAAAAAACATTCTCACTCTAAGGCTAGTATTAATGAGAAACTTATTGATTCATTCAAACTTCTTTAGTTTTTCTCTAATCCATATTGAGCTGAATTTAAAACTCACTGAGTTGTCTATAAATATTTTGCATAGGAATAGCAATGTGCTGATCTGTGAAATATGTGGGTTTTTCTGCATAAAACGTTGCTTTTTATTTTACTTGAGTGCAGAATGGATGGGTGTACACATCCTTTAAATTGCTTTGTTTTTATAAATGCTTAGATCTGTAATAGCTTAATTTTTTAAGTGCTGGCCATTTCATAGATTATATAATTCTCCAAGTTACCATCAATAACAATTAAACAATAACAAATAAAAACCCCAGACAAAGAAAGAAAAAAAAAAAGAAATTGCAGTAAAGAAAACAGTATATTTAAGATAACTAAAAGAGAAGCAGTTCTTCAGCTCAATGCTAAGATCAACTGTGCCAGCTGCACTACTGGTGACAATCCAGGGCAGACAGAAAAACGAGGTTAATGTTGGAAAGGATGTATCCAAAATAGATGAACAAAAATATTTTGCTTGGATAATTTTCGTTGTGGGGTTTTTTGGGGGGGGTTTCTTTTTTCTGGTTTGTTTTTAATGAAAATCCAGACCACTTCCCAGAGTACTGGGAATTTAATATATGTGAGGTCACAAAAAAATCAGTGACATGATTTATATTAACAAAACATATTTTAAAGTTGCAAACATATGGAAAAATGTCCTCCTAAAAATTAAAGCCCTCAAGTGCATGCTAAATCTGACGCCAGCACACAACCCATGTGTTCCCCAGCACCAAACCAATCTGTTTTTCTGGCTGTGTGCAAGAACAGGGCACCTACAAGCCTTGCTTGTGAATCAGTACATTCCATAAATAGGCCAGTGGCTTCACTTCATGATTTTCCTCCCCACTCCTCCATGAGAAAAAATTGGAATACTTGTGGGCACAAGGCCACAGAAGAGTTTCAGTTCAGGAATTTATTTCTGCAAACAGAGTGCAAGTGTGCATCTCTATTTTCCTTCAATTTGTGCTGTTCTGTTAGCACTAAATCAGTCTTCAGTTACATCCTTGGTCATTAAAGTCTGCACACTTGTGCAGAGATAAAACTGAGTATTATTTGCCATTTCCTTGTCCAGGGAAATATTCTTACTTGTTTACCTGTAAATAGACAGTTTTAGGTGTTGCTTTGTCTCCCAAATACACTTCCTTTCTTGCTGGCCACTTCAAACCAAATATATTCTGAAATGCACCACCAATGTTTTTAGGTACAAAAGAAAAGCACTGAACACTTCAGAGATCTTCACTGCCCTTCTCCACATTGCTACCCTAAGGGAATAAAAATGAATATTCACAGAAATCTTGCAAATTTTCAGATTATTCCAGGACTGGTGCTAATAGCTACATCATCTGAGCACCCAGGAGCAATATTTCAAAAGGGAGAAATAAAGAAGATTTCACATTTCTCTAATTTTCACAATCCGTGGGTATAGTCAAGTGCCTGACTCTGTTCTGGTCCAAATAATCTCCAATGTGGGCACCTCATGGGGCTAAGTGTGGGAAGTGGTGGCCACTGGAAGATTCCCTCCCAAAGCCCACTTCTGATCTGAAATACAAACTTTGAAAATGCTACTAAAACCAAATAAATCTCAGCTTCTGAACATCTGTATCCACAGTACACCACAGCAGCAATAGGGACACAACTTTGGCAGTTTCTGGAAAGCAAAGGCAGCTTTGTCTGTGAGAAGCAGGGCCTGTTTTTCCTCTTCTGCTGCTCACCCAACAGCTTGTACCTTGCAGTGGGATCAGCAAATTCAGCATGAACATTTTCCACAGTCACACTGGCAGCTGCTCAGCTTGAGTCAGCAGGCAGCACACTGAGCCTGCAACTTCCCTAGATCAGGAAGATAATACACAAGTAATGCAAATTAGTTACTATCAAGCCCTCTGTTCACATAATAAGCAACTGATCAAAATTTTCTAGTCAAAAAAAGTCAGCAGAGTAAAGCAGTAAATTTCCTTAGCATCTGTTGTGATGGAGATGGAGTAATGGTTCACAGGCAGGAGCTGGAGTTCTCAATCAGCTTGGTGCAGTTCTGGGAATAGTCACTGTGGACAGGAGTGTTTCAGGGAAAATAGAGTTCTGGGTTAACAGATTGGCTGTGAATCATTAAGGGATAGGGCATGAAATGATATTAAGCCACGGCAACAAAGGACTTCCAATTATTTATGAAAAAAGTCAACCGAGACAAACTGCTGTAGCATTCATTAAACTAATGAGGGGAAGCACCATGGACTGCAGTTTGAGGATAATACCTTGAGGTCAGAATGCAATTTGATGCAACTCTGGTTTGATCTCTCTGCTGAGAACTATGACACTGTTTAAAAATTAAATTTCATAAAGATCTGAAGCCGTAGATGTGGCTGCCCTTCCTTTAGAGAACAAAAGGGAGAAAAAATCCATGAAAAATGCCTCAATGTGGTAAGAATGTTGGAACCTGAAGGACTGCATTTGGGTTTGATATTAATATACTTGAGGAATAAAAGCCTCAAGCAGAACTGACCTGGGTTTTTATCTGTCCCCCAGCACAAGCAGAGCAGTGCCCTCAGACTCCTACAATCTCCTGGCTAAATTCTGGCATGGGCAGAAGGACTTCCAAAGCCAACACAACAACATTTTGCTCACAATTCTGTCTTATTGTTAAGTTTAAAGATCAAATTATCAGGTCAGAGCCCTAAATACACATTGTGGTTGTGTAAACTCTGGCATGAAGCATTCAAAAGCTGGGGAGGAGAGTTTTAGTGCCATACACCCTGTATGAGCAATGGCAAGCCTGGAAGCCCTGCTTCACATTCTGTATTTTATCCAAGAGATAGATGAGCAAGTCCTCACTGCCCACAACTGCTTATTCAAGAAGTAATTTTCTAATACCAGAAACTTGTCATGAGTGACACAATCAGATGCAACAACAAGGTCAGAGGTTGATCTAGGCAAAATTAGACCCAAAAAATGGGAGCAATTTTACACAGCACTAAGACTATAAGCATTGGAATGAAAATGGCAGGAGGGAGACAGGCTTGGAAAAGAAAAGGTGCATTTTCCAGGGATTACTTTCACTCTGAAAAACAAACAGAAATAAAATTGAAAAAAGCATGTTTAAGTTCCAAACAAAATTATGTTGTTGCTATCGGAATCAGGAACTTCTATTTTTAAAGGTTTTGCCATCCAGGAGATCAGACCAGGCAATCTCACTAACCCAGTTTGGATTTTAAAATCTTTACACACACAGGACAGGAAAATTATCCTAGCACCTGGGCAAGCCTAGAGCAGGAGTTTGCTGAGACATTATGCATGTCAGCTCTGAAATCAGCCAGGCCTGCTGTCTAACAATCAGCTGCAGCGCCGGGATCCCTGACAAGAGGGCTTCTCATTCAGCCCCACTCTGCAATCACTTCTGCTTTTCTAAAAGTAACAAAGCTGTTATTATTTCAAACAAGAGAGAAGGAGACAAGATAATTGAGTTTTAAAACTCCTGCAGAAGCAAAGCAATCCTCCTGGATTCAGGTGGAACAATTTTATTCAAACACCAAGACATTGCATCTCTCAAACTTCTGTTGAGCCATGGAAATGGAGTCACCTTAACAAAAGTTTGAAATAGCTGTATGTGCTTAATCTATTTTGGGTATAATACATACTAAATATTGTAAATAATATTTATTATCCATACAAGAATAGCATAAGTAATATTTCTACAAAGGAAACGCCATCACAAACAATTAAAGGTTTCTGAGGCTGTAAGCAGCTATAAATTGCTGGACATACTAAATAAAGAATTAAAAAGAAAGAATAGAATTTCCAAAATGGTTCAGAATATTCATTAGTCAAGTCTGGTCTCCTGTCTCTGTCCTCTACCATGCAATTCACAAAATGAAAGTCCTTCAACACACCTGCTAAGCTGCAGACAAAAAATATTCCCCTCAGCTGCTCAAAATAAGAAACCAGCCTTGACAAATGAGATTTGATTACTGCTGTTTCAGCCTGAAAAATAATAAAAAGTCATCACAAGATTATCCACACACACTTTCAATTCAGAAATTATATTTGGACCAATTTTCACTACTGATGTACGATTTATTATCTCCACATGTTATGGTAGTTTTAGATCAGAATTGAGTTTGTCCCTTAAACCTTTAATTTTCTCCTTCATGAGCTCACAATAATAATCTGGCCATGTTTTAAATTATTCAGTTATAATTTGCAAGAAAGTCTCGTTTTCTGTGCATCCGCTGGTATCAGTGAAAGATTAAAATAAAGTGTGTTGTGCTGCAGCTGAAATCTGCTGCAGTGGGCTTCAACAGAGTTGCTTGAAAGAGCAAAAAATAGTATTAAAAATGAATATAACTGCTTGTTATTGATTGACAGGATCAGCACTGCAGAAAAAACATACAGAATTGGATCATGCTCCAAAAAGAAATGAAGGGAAGGAACCAACACTTTCCAAACAAGGACAAACTGAGAGCAAAAGGAAATAGGCTTATGCATGCCAGAAATCATGATTTTTTAAAAACCACTGAGAAGTAAAGCAAAACATAAACCCACAGCAGAAATCTTGACCATTTCCCTTTAGATGCCCAAGTTACCTCTACAGCTTGGATTACGATCTCAGCTATTCCTGCTGGAGCAGGTGTCCTTCACATTCTGGGCTCACAGTCCTCAATCATTCATGGAAGGGGAGAGCTGCAGAAAGTGCAGGGAGACCATTGGAAGTCTGGGCATTGGATACATTTTTTATTTCTTTGGATTTTCAGTAGTCAAAAAAGAAAACCCCTCATCCATCAGTTTGATAAAAGTCCACAGGGTGTCCATTTATTCTCTTCCCAACATGATTTGATGAGTTTGGATCCTTATTTATGTTCTTTCAATGCTCAGATGTTACATTCTTTTGGCCATTATCTGAGCATTACTATTTATTATTGGTCCACAATGGAGATCCTATTGTAATGAACTGTGATGCACTGACATTTTTCATGTTTGCTGGTTATGCCAGATTTATTGCAATTACTCTTGAAAGGGATGGAGTAATTTATTGAAATCTCATTGTGGGAAAAGGAACTCCTGCAGGAGGTTCTCACTGAATTTTCTATGAAGCTCTGCTAAGATCTTCTGTTCCAAGAGCCTGAATGATTGCCAGCCTGCCAAAGACTCATGCTTTACAGAATAGAAAGTTTTAATTAAAAATGAGCAATAAGTTCATGATAGATTTGTCTCATATCAAGAGGAAGAGAACACAGTTCAAGTATTTTTTTGAAGGTGTTGTTTAAAGATGTGTTACAATGAAATTCCAAGAAAGATGATGAGGAAAAGACTTTAAAATAAAACCTTTCTTATGAAATCAGGCTGTCTGTGGAGATGCTTGTTTTCCAAGGAGGTGCTTGGTTTTGAGAGGTTCAGCTGCTTCTTGGATATCTCTGGGAATTTTCCATTTCAGCCCTTAACAATCTACACCCATGAACTGAGCCCTGCCCCTTCCCGAGGTCAGCAAGGTGTGTGTGACATGAATATAGTGACACAGATTTTCAATAAATTGGCTCTTTCTCCAGGCTGAGCTTTTGGATAAATATTGCAAGATTTCATGTAATTAAGAAACGTGCTTGAAAATTAAAAAATGTTTTCAGTCAAAATGATCAGACAGGCATCTTTCAGTGATGTAGGCAGTTTTCTTTCATTCATTACTGTTATATTATTGATTTTGTTGGTGGTACACTTGGGATGAATTTGGCTGATTCTTCCTAAAAAAAAAACATTTGAAGTCTTATTGATAGTAACCAAGTGAGCATCTCATTATATTATCCCCTAGATTCTTAACAATAGGAGGGAATAACCACCAGGGAAGGAGGAAAAGGCTAATTCATAAATTTCTCATTAGCTGAAAGAGAGAGAAACATTTGCTTGAATAATGGAATATGTTTAGCATCACAGCCTGCAGTTAATCATGTTTACTTGCCCTTACTTTTCCAATATTCACAGAATGAGAATGCATGGATTTTAGCAGAAAATCATCAGCTATCAATATGTAAACTGACTGTTCAAAAGTACACATCTAAAGATGCACATTTTTAAAGCAATGAGAGAATACCTGTGTTCAGAGTAACAATAAAAACAATTATATTTGCATATTGCACCATTCTACTTAAACATCAATAATAAACAAAACTTAAAAACCAAGCTAAAGTGAATAATTTACAACTAATAAATTACCCAAAATAATTTACCCCAGTTTTCTGCTTAGGAAGATTAAGATTTTTTTTTAATCCACTCATTGATTTGAATTTTTTTTTCACATAGAATATTAGATTCACCAAAATCCAAGATCTGTCCTTCATTTCAACAGTTTTATAAACTATTTGGAATTAAAAAAAAACCTTAGACAAGACAAATCCAACTGATCACTGGAAATAATTTGTGACTTGAGAATAGCTTGGGAACAAGAGAGCCAAGGGTGATTATAGCATTGAAAAATTTTAGGAAAACTTTTGTTAAAATCTGCTCTTGCTCTTTTTGCTGTGTATGGGAAGAACAGGTTGTTCTCTTGATCTTCAGGGAGGAGCTCATTTCAATATTGAATTACTTTTTCCAGGATTGAAGCTGACTCAAACTTTCTTTGCAGCCATTGATGTCTAGGTTTTCTGGGTTTGCCAGCTTGTTTCCCTTGCCACATTAGTGGTGATGATTTATATTTATATTATAATATAGCACAGAGAATTGGTACAAAGTCTGTTTCTCAGCCTGTATTTGTATTTATGAGCATTTATACCTCAGCAAAACCTCCCTTTCAAAGTCCACATCTCCTATATATGTCAAGATCACCTGAATTTCTAATCCCATCTGCAAACTTTCTTACAGCCTCATCCACATGAAGGTATAAGCAAATTTTAGTCAGCAAATTTTCAGCTAAAGTAACAAAAAAATTGGATACTCATAGGCCCAAGAGAAACCTTCAGCTGTATTCAATACATTCTTTCATTTTCACACGTGCATGAATGAGAAGTCACTTGCACTCAATTTTCTTTTTTTTCTTCAGTCATATTTTATATCATACAAAACTGATATCCTCTCATAAGGTATCCTTCATAAGAAATGGAGCTCTAATGTCAGGATGGAAAGGTTCATGTAATCTCTGTGATTACAGATGCTTTTCTTGGGTTTTTTTAGATTTTTTTTTTGGCAGTTCCCCACCTAAAATATCAAAGTGAAGTTTAAATTTTGAGCATACGGAAACGTAATTGTTTAAATACCAGTTGCAAACTTAGAATTTCTTCACTGTTTTCATTTGGCAAATGGCCTTCATATCCCTTCTAAATACTTTGATTCCTACTGGACAAGAGAACAACTTTTCTAAGGCATAACTGCTACTGCAAGAGACATGAGCTGGCAAAAACATTCTTTATGAGAGCTGTAAGCAAACTGAAAATGGCAGTCCATGGCATTTAACCCCTTCACCAAGCAGTGCCTCAGAGGCCAAGGTAATTCCAGTTGCTTCATCTTTCCCTGTAAATGTTGTATATTATTTCATTAAAATATTGGGTTTAAATGCCTTCAAATTCCAACTCCATGGCTGACAGCAGGAGGATCATAAGTAGCAGGTAATACAGATGTACTGATAACGAGTATGCCCAAAGCACTCAACCACAGACATCTCTCTGACAGATTTGCACAATTTCCAAGCCAAAACACCAAGTAGGTGCTCACAACAGCACAGGTCTACGACCAAACAGAGCTGGCAGCATGATCCACCTTCTCAGAACAGAAACAAGGGAGTTGCTTGCCAAAACTAAGGTGCAGGATGAAAATATACTCATAAAAACCCAAGCAATAGTGGTTCTCTGGGCCTTCAAAAGCAGATTTCAGATGCCATCATTTTGGTGTATTTGTTAAATTTAAATATAAGAAACTGACAACATATTGACAGTTGGTGGCCCTTAAAATATATTATATGGATGGTTTAATGCATTTTAAACCTTTTTTGTACAAAATGGTGTTGTTGGCATGATCTAAGCAGCTGCACATCTTGCATGAATCCTGCTGTACCAGTCTTTCATGGAAATGTGGCTAAACATCACAGCTTCTTGTTACACAGAAAAAACCAAGACCTTCAGGTCCTTAGAATACATATGTTAAACACAGAAAATATCTGTACATCTAGAGCATGGATGTTTTCAGTTAATTTAGCAAGTATTATTGAAACTATTAGTCTTAATAGGATTATTGAGACTAATAACTGGGTGGATATGCTAGAAACCATGCATTTAGTTTGACCTCCTACTCACAGATAAAAACAATTCATTTTCTTTGCAATCCAGACCACACTTAGTTCTACCTATGTTTTAAAAATTTAAGCAGAAAGCCTCATCACCCATTCTGTACCTTCAGAGCTGCATTTGAAACCAGGAATATCTTATCTTTAAAAAGTTTTTTAAGTAGCTCTTCAATATTTTTCCTAGCAGAGTTGAACTATTTGCTAAAGACATCCTGTTCTCAAGAACAGAGACCTGGAATGTGCCTCCTGCCTCAGCAGTCTCCCTTTTCTGCTATTTTAGTGGCTTTACCCTCTTTACATCATCCCACTTATCAAGCTATCAAAAGCTATTTGGGAAGTGTCAGCTTTCTTACCTCCTCCAATATCCCCACATCCACACATTTCTATTGGAAAAAACCTTGCAGAGATGATTCCTTCAGTTCTTGCCAGAGCTAAACTGAAGATCAGGCCCCTTCTGTCTCTTTGGGTAAGAGAATCTCCCTGTTCCACTGATCTTCCCTGAATTCAGGTCGGTTTGAAACCTGTTCTGGAGCAAAGCTGGTCAGAGGTGAACGCAATCCTTCTATGTGCCAGGATGACCCAGAAAATGCTGATAAACCTAAAAAATCTTGGTTTATCCTGCTGCACAAGGAAGAACTCCAATTTTAATTGGACAACTTAGCTGGGAGCTTCCAGAACAGCTGAGAAGTCCATGGGCATGTGCTAAATCACTGGCCTACATTTCTGCTGTGCAGGTGGTCATCAGGCAGCGATCACAAGTTTCACAAATACATTGAGAACTTGGTGTGGGATGCTTTTGTCCATCACACCGAACTGACTTTGCTATGTCTCTGTTCAGGGCTGTTTTTCACAGCTGGTCTGGCAGGGTTGGAGATGTGAATGAAGTAGCAGGCACAAATAGAACAGCATTTATCCAGAATTTCAGAGTAATTGCTTTTAAAACCATCAGAGTTGGTTAGTTTACATTTCAGTGATTTTTAACAAGTTCCCTGCTTTGAATCCCAAAGGTGGTAAAGCTCCATATTTATTTTCCATAAAAATCGAAACAGGCTGTCTTAGAGTCTGTAATTTTCTTACAGTGTGGCTTTCCACTGTAGTCTGAGCTACAGAGAAATATCCCTGAAAAGAAAGCAAGTCTTTAGAGATCACAAATAACCAATTTCACAGTACAAGCAGTTGTAAATAGAGCTAAATTCCCTTTAGTAATAAACTATTCATCTTTGTGCTTCATTGAGTTCAAAGAAAAGCATTTTTCAAGTTTAAGCAATTAAGTTTACATTTTATTTTCTCCTCTTGAAAGGAAGTTATCACAAAAGCAAGGGATTGAGAAGCCACTGTGGTATTGCAGGTATTCTCTGAATATGAAATTTCAATTTAGCAAAGCATGTAAAACTCCACAGACAGTTAAGGTTCAATACACTAAACCCACTTTGTTTTCACACTGCGTTTGTTTTGAATCATCACTGACCCAGCAGATTAGCTGCTGAATTAGGATGTCTGAACATTAGAACCAAAGAATTGCTGAAGTTGTAAGAAGACCCTTAAGAACATCAGGTCCACCTCTCAGCCATGTCCCTCAGGGCCATACCCACAAGTGTTTGAAATGCCTTCAGGGATGGGGATTCCACCACTTCCACTTTGCTTTCAGCACAGCTGTGTGACTCAAAATTCATGTTCAGCCTGCTCAGCCTGATTCCCAGGGTGCAAAATACCTGCACTCCTCCTGTGTCCTATGACAGTGAGCCGAGCACAGGAGACAGAGGGGCCTGGGAGCTCAGGTTCTGCTGTGTCAGTGGGGATACAACATCATCTCCCTCTGAAGAAGGAACACAAGTGGAAAACCAAGATCCCAGCCACTTATGGATGCTGGTAATGTTCCCATGGCTCTCCTGTTAAGTGCAAAATTGTTCATCTCAGTGTTGTGGCCAGATTCGACCTCAGGTAATTACAGTTTGTCAAGCTAAAGCTCCCATGCAGATCCAAGTGGCTTTCTGTGTAGCTGAGCAGTCCCTTTGTTTCACAGCTTTGCAGCAGAGCATGAAATGATTTCTGCACAAGATTTGAATACCTTTAAAGTTTGCCTTCAGCTGCACAGAGGTAAGACCAGCATTATTAACACCATATAGTTGCAAGCTAGATTTCATGACTTCACTTTTTCACTGGTCCAGGGTGTTAGAGCTGTATTGACAGTCCATCCCACAGAAAATGTCTTTGCTTGTACTGAAAAACAAGTTTAAATTGTGTCTTGCAGAGGCCAGGTAAAATCCCTTCAGATTTTATTCCCTTTATTCATGTCATGGTAATGGTTTTCCTTGGCTCAGTAATAGATGAAATGCAGCTGAGCCAGTTGCTTTGCATAGACTCATTTGTCTAATTTTGCCCTTTTTTTCCAAGTGGCTGAAACATGTGTGGCACACCATGATTGTTTATTTGCACATTGATTCAGCAAGAAACTGAAGCAGTAGATTGGAGAAATTACTGACCAAATCTCCTCATGAAAAGGTGAATGAAGACAAGGTGCTGTGATACAGGTGCAGCCCACTGAAAATCCCTAATTTTAAAACAAGCCAGAAATTTGGAAACAAATAAGGAAAGAACTGGTGAAGCATGTGACCTTGGTGCTATAAAATCAGATGTGGGAGCCTAGCAGCAGTTGAAAGAAACTCAATCTGTCAGGGAGAAGCCTGTGAAAAAACAACACCCCCAATGAGCTTTTTCCATGAGGAAATATGAAATCTAAATATTCTGATGCTAGAATCCAGGCAAGGAATGTTGGAGCAGCTGAACTCTTGAAAATAGAAGAACAAGTTACCTAAGGAATATTATCTTTTGATGCAGAACTCAAACAGGTATCATTCAGTCATTCATTCTGTCTTCTTTCCACATATGAGATAGATAGCACATGAATGAAAGCTCTGCCAATTCACTGTTGGATTTCAGTAAATCTCTTTACCCAAGCCAAACCAGTTGCTCAAGCCTAAAAAGCACTGAAAAAAATATACATGGCTTATGTAGTATTTTTTGGATTCAAAATATTATAAAATTTAACAAGATAATCATTTCCTGCAAGTATGGCAGGTATATTTAGGATAAAAATCCTGACATCATGGTTAAGATAATTTACTGCAGTTAAAGGATATCACACCAGTTGTGAATGCCATTCTCAGCATTTATGAGGTGCCAGTAATACACAGCCCAAATTTTCTTTACAGTACCTACTTACAACCCAAATTTAGAGAGACTGGGCATTCCTACAACAACAAAGGAGGCTGTTCCTGAGGGTGAACTTACCAGGCTCCTTTATCTGGATGTTTAATAGACTTGCCTGGAGTTGTCTTTATCCCACACACACTCTTTCCTTAAAAAAGGAAGATACAATCCTTTTAGCAAGTTATTTATCTGCAGTAAACCTTCCATGACCAGATCACAACCACCACCCCAAGCCTAAGCTTTTAATTGAAATAGATTACCATGGGGTTTTCTACATTCTTTTTTCCTTCAAACACATATCAAACCCTCCAAATCCAAGCTTTCTATTTTCAGACTATTTAAAACTATTACAGCTTTGAATCACCATACTGTCATTAGTGGCCTAGCTGCCAGTCACATATTGTTGTGCCTCTCTATTTTGAAGGGCCTAAGATTTCTTGTTAGCTTTCTTGAAAGCACAAGTTTTTTGTTTGAAATAAGTTTCTCAGACCATTGTATGCAGCTTGCTATCTAAAAATAAACACAGGGAAATGCTGGAAATAAATTGCTGTAGAAATACTGACATTGAGCATGGCCTTTTGAAAAGAAGAAAAGAAATCTGGATATGGTAGTTACTGTCAGCATTATCCTTCCTCTAGGAGAGGAATTCAAAAGCTGACACACAGTTACCCCATTTATAGCAAAACCTACTAGTCCATGAAATCAGAAGCTGTAAGAAAAGTAATGTTTTTTTATTGTATCAAAATAGCAGAGAATAGAGCTTGGCTCTTGCAGCTCCCAGAGAGCCTCGAGGCCTTGAATCATGACTGTTTAATAAGCAGGTCTAATTCTGCAGCAAGTACAAACAACACAAAACCCCTTTGAATGGGTTTGCAACCTCTTGTGGTAGCTGCAAAGACCCTCTTTGAAACAGACCTGCCTCTGTTCTCTGTGTTCTGCACATTGGGAAAACCAACCTAAAGCAGAAATTAAATAAATGAAAATGTCTATGACACGCAGAAAAATTAAAATCTGTCTTTTAATTCTGCCTAATTTAATTTTTTTATGCAACACTTACAGCACAAGAACATGGAAATGAGAGAACCAAAATATTTAAACACCTACCCAGTCCAAAGAAATGAAAAACCTGCTGCACATTTTTTCTTTTTTACCAAACAAAAAACAAGCAAAACCTGTTGTCAGATTCAGGTTTTGGAGGTTAGAATTTCAAGGCAGAAATAGAGGCCTTGTGCCCTTAAAAGGTTTGTTCAATATTTAGTTGCATGTGATTTGTTTTCTGAAGTTAGAAGAAACAAATAAGTTATTTCTGAAGTTAAAAGCACAGTCAATGTTTTCATATGCTCTTAAACAAAAGACATCTGGCTGTGTTTAGATATGGAGCAATACATTACCTGAAGAATATTTGCCCAGTGACTGGGGAAGGACTAGAGCAAACATTTGGAGAAGTACAAATTAGAGGGAATTTGAGATTTTTCATTTATCTTATCCCCATGGAAAAGAATTTTGACTAGACTAAAAAAAAAATGGTGGGTGGAAAAGAAGATAAAATACATATTAAAAAGCAGCTTCACTGTATTCATTAATAACTACTGTGTTGTTGTGTGCATACAAACATACAAAGACTAATTTAATAGAATTGTAAATGAATCACTGATCTTTGCAGGCTGTCTTGTTTCCAAATTTCACAAGAGCAAGGCTGGAGTAGCAAAACAAGTCCCATTTGAAATGCCTTTTTTTCTGTCCTCTAATTGGGATAGTGAATAGAATTAAATGAAAAATACATTAAATTATCTATTTTGGCAACTATGGGCTCTATTTGCTGCACTCTGTCTTCTTTCAATACAAATTCTGAAGATAGAAAATACTCAGAATCTAAATTTGTTTCAAGTCTGAAGAAATGCATCTAATAATCAGTGCCTACCAAAAACAGATTTTAATCATAGATCACTCCCTGTTTACTGATGCCATTAATAAACAACCCAAAGTGTGACAGGTACACCTTGTCACATGTCCTTCATTGGAGAGCTGACCAAGTTTTCATGCACTGCAGCTCAGATAAATGCTGGACTAAATACACATTTCCCTCATAAAAGTCACCTGGAAGACTGGTAGCTGGAGAAGCTGCAGAAACCCATTATTCTCCATAACTGTCTTCTGCTTTTATCACCTAAAACAATATTTTAATCCAGACACTTGCCAAAGCTTTATAACAGACAAGACTGAGGTATTTTGAGCATACTGTTTTAGAAAAAAAAAAGAATTAAATAAAAGATTTGTTAGCAGCAGAGATGCATATTCTGTTCAAAACAGCACTTGTTAAAAATTATTGTGCACCAAGAGGCAGAATAAATATATTTTACTCTTCTTCTTGCTGTAAGTGATAAACACCAAAGGGGAACAGAAAGCTGTTATAACTCATTAAAAATTCACTATATTTTACCAAGGATGCTTTGGACTTGTTATGGAGTCCCAAGATCTGTGTGAGACCCACATGAATAAATCTCAGCCCACAAAAATGTTTGAAAGTGTGGGAGAACACTCCTAAGGATTAAGAATGTTTATCAACTTTTGATGACACATAGGACTCAGAAGACTTGGGTTTGATCCATTAAGCCTCACCTAGTTTACAGAGCATTTTAAAGGGATATAGTTTGCATATTGAAAGTTTTCTGTAAATGTAAACATTCATTAAAATTTATTAGTATTTGTAAAAATAAATAAATTATAATATACAATCCAATGCCTGTTCACAGAGAAGAAAATCCCAGGGACCTGTCTTAAAACTAAAGAGATGAATTTATTGGCAAAGTGCTATAAAAACCGTGCATGGATGAAGTACTGAAACACAGGAAGATGAGACAACTATTTTTGTTTATTTCATGTAAAAAAAATTTTGCATATTTAGTGCACAGTTGACTTTTCTAGACTCATCATTGTTTAAAAGCTTCTAATTTTGCTTAGAATGCTTTGTAATAATTTCATTAAAAAAAAAAAAAAAAAAAAAACTGTCCTCTGGTAGAAACAGAGGATGCACAGGGTCCTTTGTGTGCTTCCTGTCCTTCTAGAGCTATCTTCATCCTGAACTGTAGCAAAAATGAAAAACCAACCCACACAAACACTTGGAAAATAAATTTTAGAAAACTTTCATCACCAGCTTGCCAGAGCGCTTTGTATATTTTTCTTAAAAGATAATCTTTAAAACAGCTGTTAATCAAGGTGGTATTTTCTGCAGGTTTGTGGGTTTGTCACCTTGAACAACTCCTTCCCTAGGCTGAGGTTGAACAAAGTTCTGCACCAAAGACCAGATTTTTTTCAGTTCTCCATCATATCCCCAGGCAGAGTCCCAGTCCCCCTGGAGCAACATCTTCTAGGTTTGAAGATTTTGACTTACATGCAGAAACAAATTTAAATCTGACATTTATGGAAGTTGCTGAACACACATCTTGGTGCTTTTGATCTTCTCCCCACAGATGCTGTCCCCACCACAGCAGCTGCTGCTACTCTAAGGTGATGCCTGCTAGTTTGGAACAGGAATCTCAGAGACAAAGAAGAGAAAAAAATAAACAGGGGGATGGCTTCTAATATGCTAACATTTGCAAAACAGAGTTCCAGTTGATATGAAGGCAAAATAGAAACAAGACCTTTAGGATGAACTTTGTATTTTTAGCATACGGCCTTTTTGTGTGCAAAAAACTCAAAGACTTTTCTGCTGACACAAATGTAATTTAATGAGAAGTAAGAAATGGTTTTGCCATTAGGCTAATTATTACATTTTGTACAAAACAATGATGATAAGAAATCAGGATATTTTGTTCTTTTCCATTCAGTGGGACCTCAGCATTTGGATCCCTTAGGCAGTTCCAAAACTCTTTGTCTTAATGCTCATTTTGATGACTCAGAAACGCATTTCAACCTCTGTACTTAGTACAGGCATAACACTAAGTAAGCACAAAAACTAAATAAAAAAGAAAAAAAGTCTATATATCTAAGCATTCCCTATAGAACTTACAGAGACATAGGAAAGAATTTTCTAACAAATCTGAGAAACAGATATTGGCACAATCTACCCTGAAAGGTTTTTACAGCTCAGTGGAAGATTGGGCAGACAAAGGAAGACAGTGTGAATTCATCTGGATTTTAGCAGAAAGCTCAGGGAACCTGACAAAATAAGACCATGCTAAAATAAGAGGTAAATGGTGATGGAAAGCAACACCAATTACTGCAAAAGATGCCACATAAGAAGATTGAAAGGCTTCCTACAAAACAGCATTATCCTCTCTACCTAGGCCAGTATTATTCAAGGTGCCAACAGAGGATCTGGGGGCACAAATCATCTCAGCAGCATTTTCAAAGCAGCAGCAAGATATAACTAGACATAATCAAGTTGAGTATGGATTTATTTTCCTAATCTTATGGTTTTACCCAGAATTTTGTGAAATGCTTGTCTAATAAAGATGAGGGGGGGAAATGAAGGGATCAGTTCAGAGCAAAAAAAAGGATTTAAAGATTACCCCCATGTCATTTTCTGTAGTCATATGATTTCTGGTATACTCTTAAATAAAGGCAGTACTGTCTTTAATGCTTGATTGTTCATGATAAGCAGATGTGAGGTGAATATGCAGTAGAGATAAAAGAGTCATTTCTATTCCTATTTACTGACTTAATGTCAGTGATTTAAAGATTATCACTTCAGGCCCTCACCACAGAGAAGAAAATAATGTTCCAAGAATTCTTTGCCACTTTGCTCGTGTCTATAAGGAGTGTGAACATCTCTCTTCACCCTGCCCTGCAGTTCTCACTGCTGCATTCAGACTTCTTGTCAATTCACAGACATTTCAGTGGCACTCCTCTTTGCAGCAGGAATATTCATTGATCTTGTGCAAGGAGCAGAAAGCTGATGTAAGGGGAGCGGGCAGGAAGAGAGGCGATGAATGGGATCAGCACAGTTCAGCTCTTGGGGTCAGGGCTCTACAGGGGAGAGCCCAATCAACTCCTCTTCCAACCCTGCAAGGCACAGAGTGCCCCAGGGCAGGATAAAAGGCAGTGCCCCCACTGCCAGGGATGGCCTGGAGGCTGGCAAAAGGATCTGAGAGGAAATCCTTGAGAAGCTGCTGGAGTTATTCAGCAGGGGCTGAGGAATGAGGAGCAGCAGCTGGCTGAGGCTGCTGGAGAGGAACAGAACCATGGATCACCCGAGGTGCCCAGGGCTATCAGTCATTTGTTGGTGGATGACAGTGACAACACCAAGGGAATGGCTCCTCAGGAGCCCTGCAGAGCTTGCCATCGTCCTCTCCAGGGCAGCAGCCAGAAGAAACAGGATGCACGGATGTCACCGGGGTCTCAGCGTTTTGGAGCACCCACTGCTGGCCTGCCAGGCATGGGAAGGATCCTTGGCCTCCCAGGCTGATCAGGACAGAGCCATTTCCCTACTCTCAGATGCCTGAGATGGCTCCAGAATGAGGGAGAGCAGGACTTGGACATCTCACTGTAGGACAGCAACATCTCCCTTGGACAGGCCCGTGGCAGGAGGAGACCAGGCTCAAGAACATCTGAGGAACTAAAGGTGCACAAATCCATAAATCCTTGGGTCCTGATGAGATACACCCAGAGTCTTGAGGCAATGGCCTGAGGAAGTGGCTAAGGCACTATGCAGCACATTTGGGAAGCCTCAGCATTCCAGTGAAGTTCCCACTGACTTGAAACATTGATCAGAGAGCTGGAACACTTCTCCTACAAAAACAGGCCAAGAGACTTGGGGTCATTTGGCCTGGAAAAGAGAAGGCTCTGGGGACACGTTATTGCAGCCTTCCAGTACCCAAAAGAGGCTACAATAAAGATGGGAGTTTTTACCAGGATGCCACTTGGAGGAAAGGGTTAAAAGCAGAAGATTTGGTAAAGAGGGAGTAGCTTTGCTCAAAGTTTCCCTGCAGCTGAGAATGCTGACAATGCTGCTGTGGGAAACCTTCCTTCATTATACCTGTTGTTGTTCATCCTCTGCCTGCTTTGAGAGGAGGAATTCGTGTGGAGGTAGCAAATTCTGAAACACAAGCTTGAGTCTCCTGCTGGGAGAGAGAAATCATAAAGGCAAAACCTTGTGATAAACCACGTGTGCACAAAGCTCTGATATTTTGGGGCAGGCAGCAGCCCACGGATGAACTGAGACTAACAGAGTCCCTGTCAGTCCCTGCTGCCCAGCACTGTTAGAGAGGCAATGAAATCTCCTCTTTGCATTTCAGCTGTGATTTGATGGTCACCCTGGCTACCTGCGTGTGCCCATTCCCACAGGCATGCAGTGAGTGACAGGATAAGGGGAAATGGCTTCAGCTGGAGGAGACCAGGTTTAGATCAGAATTTAGGAAGAGGTTCCTTCTTGTGAGGGTGGTGAGGCTCTGCAGCAGGTTGCCCAAGAGAAGCTGTGGATGCCCCATCCCTGGAAGTGTTAAAGGCCAGGCTGGACAGGGCTTTGAGCAACCTGGCACAGTGGAATGAATGATTCCATGTCTGTGTTGGAATGAGATGATCTCTAAGGCGCCCTCCAACCCAAACCATTTTACAAAATACTCAATAAGAGCTCATTTATCACCATCATATTTTCTGAAAAATCCTATTTGCCCAGGATTCTTCTCCTGGGAAGATGAGAAGCCTCAGAGAAAACGGAAAACAAATTCTTATCTCATTTGCTTCTCCTGTGTTTTGCTGCTTTGGAATGTGGTTCTGAGTTTGTTTATCCAACAGGTGGTTGTGTCAATGGTTTCATGTGAATTGTTTTAACTTAATAACCAATCACAATCCAGCTGTGTTGGGACTCTGGGGAGAGTCACCAGTTTTTCATGAGTATCTTGTTAAGCCTTCTGTAAGTATCCTTTCTATATTCTTTAGTATAGCTTTAGTGTAGCATTCTTTAATATAATATAATATCATAAAATAATAAATTAGCCTTCTAAGAACATGGAGTCAGATTCATTCCTTCCTGCCACGGGGGACCCCAGAAAACACCATGCTTATTGGTTGATACATCTAAGGAATTTTTGCTGACATACACAGACCATTTAGGGCTTGCAGTCCTTTCAGTTTTGCAGCTAACAATCTTACCTCTGACTCCCGTTCAGGGGAACGGTGTGGTACGTGCTTACACAGCTAAATTAACTTCAGAGTTGACAATCCCACCCACTGAACTGAAGATTAAAAAAAAAGTAATAAATGAGGAATCATATTGCTAAAAGAAATAAAAAGTCATCTTCAGTGTGAAACAAAAATTAAACCCATCAAGATACGCTATAGCAAAATCTTCTTAAATGACATCTGAATAGACACACAGGTTTCTATTGACAATGAAAATAATGAATATTGGGTGTGGAAGAGGAGGCAATCAAAGAACCCAGTCCTATATACTGCCACCAAGAAGAGTAATGAAATTGCAGGGTTTTCCCCGCCATGTCTATATATTCTCATAGCACTGTGATCTTCAGTTCATGCTGCACTATTTTACAAGTGCTTCATTATAAAAACATTTTGCTGTTGAGGAAACAGCTTTGAAAATATTTTTCATCTAGACCATGCCAAGAAAATCAAGTTAGTGTGGATGAAGCAAGTTTAAAGTTTTAGGCAGCCACTCCTCATTATTATCCAGTGTAAAAGTTCCCATTCTCCAACAAGTGTTAGTCATTGCAAATTAGGTTAACTCATTTTATTAAACATGTTTTAAATAAGTCACCAACTGGAGCAACAAATTTTAAAAATAATAAAATAAAACCCCAAACATTCATGCTTCTTTCTCTGGTTTTCCTTCCTTTGTGTCTTGCTGCCTCATGTTATAATATGTACAAATATTTTTGTTTGGTCAGCCTGTAATACAGTCTGAGGAGCACATACACTTTTCTTTTTTGGCATAAGGATGTCTCAATTAACATGATCTAGAGAATAACATCATCTTATGCCCTAGAAGCACTCAATAATACTTGCTTGCTTCAAAAGAAGGTTCATTTTTAGGCCTTACTGCTTTAACCTGTCCAGAGGCAATAAAAGTCCAAGGGGAAAAAAAAGTCAATTCTGAACAGCAGAAGTTTTTATAAGCACTGCTTTTCAGAGCTTGAGAGCTCAAAAAAAAAAAAGATCTTAGCTTTTAGGTATTTTGCCAAAAAGCTTTATTAATTCACAATTCCTGCTGAATTATAGTCAAGAGTTCACATAAAGGTGGAGAGGAAAGAAAAAGATAATGGTAAAGAGAAGCATATGCATTTTGTAATGCATATAACCACACAAATTTACATATTTTCAACAAAACTTTATGCTCTTGGTACTTTCAGCCTTATGAGTAGGCTGAAAAAAATAAAAGCTGTTTCTTTTTAGAAATATATTTAAGGTAACTTATTCTCCTTCCACCCAGCTTTTAAATATTTTATTGCCTGTAGCAAATTTAGAATAAGTGGTTGAGTTCCACAGAGAGCTGTCTGATATGGCACCAAACACAGAAGGAAATTTTTGCTAAAATATTTACCAAAAAAATCCTGAAGAAATTATTGAAAAACTAACTGGATACAGAGGAACACTTCCCAAAAAATGCATTTATAAGTATGACATTTCCCAAAGATAAGGAAGACTTTATTTAAGGATGCTGTTATGTAAAATAAAATGAACAACCTGAAAACTTTCTGGAGATCTGCTGGTCACTGTGATCCACCTCAGAGGGCCTAGATTTGATAGTCATAAAAAACACTCTGATCATCTAATCTGGTGATTTGGCTTTTGCCCCATGATCTAATTTAAAGTTTAATAAGTAGGTTTCACTTAAAGATTATTTGTGTCTTAAAATTCCAACAGAGATCTTATTCTTACAACCTATGCATGCAATAGGTGTATTTGAGCTTCATTTAGCTCAGTTTCAGGATTCTTCATTTTAATTTCAAGGCTTTTAATGTAAATTCAACCACTGACCATTGAGCTTTCTTGCAATTCTGTGTGAAATACCCAAATCTAACAATATAATTACATTTCTTTTAAAGTTCTGATGTTCTTTAGTAAGTTGAATAGAAGACATTTCTAAAGATTCGTTATGAAAAGCTCAAATTCTGTTAGATTCTGTTAATGCTAGATTATTTTAGTGGCTTGCCTATTTACACTGCCCAGTATTTTTCCCCAGCCATTGAATGGATTACAAAAAGTCCTTCTAGTGATGACTTGTCCACATTATGATAAGGAAAAACACAAGAAATACAAAACCAAAAAAATCCATTTAAGGAGATGTTGGGGCATTTTTTCCTCTCTCTCCCATTGACTTTGCATGGAAAACACCTGATTATTTCAGAGAAATTACACAATAAGTGAATTCAGCACTTATTTTCTTTCTGCTCCAGGCTAACCCTGTCAAAATTGTAAGTGATTACAAAATATGCCCAGAACTGGAATGTTCTGCTTTGAGTCTACAAATTAGGGCTCTTTTCAGCACACACAGCAGTTTTTTAAGAACCAGGCATAGTCATAGAACTGTTTTTGTTCTCTCCAGCACACCATTAGTGAAATGATGAAATGGGGATTTTTCAGTGAGTATTGGCATATTTATATTAACTCTTCCTGTTGGCTTTCCCCAAAACACCTCTCAGCACAAAGCATAAAAATACAGAAGGAGAGAAATACCCTTAGATTTTGTTCTGTCTTCATGTTCTTTTCCCACAGGAACATATTCTTAAAGCTTCCTTGTCCCCTTTCCTTCTAGCATGTAATGCACAGCTTTGACCTAATAGTGGTAGAGAAAAAAAACCCAGTTTATAATACACTAGAAGTACATAGAGAGGCATCCTTATTGTTGTATGCAACTCCCATAATACAAGTCCTAGAGAAGCCCAAAGACCTACAAATACTCAAAAATCTAATTTGCTGTTCTGTGTTTCTCTTTCTGAGCTACTGAATGACTTATATTCAATAAGATTCCGTTTTGAAACTAATTTTAAAACTAGTTTTGTCATTTTGGTGGTTTTTTTTTTAAAGCATTTCCCTCAAATCTAAGGTACAATGGAACAAATCTCTGGTTCTCCATTGTTACGTTGGCAGGCAGATTGCAAACTGACCTGAAATTAATGAAATTCTGCAAAGGCAAAAAAAATATGTACCTGCATAGGTTTGGGGTGCAGGAGTACAACCAACATAGGATTTTCCTTCATGTTTTCCTTAATAAAACTATGTTTAAAAACCCCAAACTCATTCAACCAGCTATAGATAAAGATCCCAGTTTTAAAGCCTCACTACATTAAAGCTCAACATTTAGGTCTAGGAGTGCTGGGACAGATTCTAAATAAATTTGAAACGGACTTATGTGCAAAATTATTCATATTGGTTTTGACTGGAATGGCAGGAAGTTATATTCAAGCTGAACTGGCAACAGTGTTGGAACTGTCCTCCAAGCAGCCAGATGTTCCTGCAATTAAATAACAAGGATGGGTGGATTACTGGGTGATCCATGGTAATATTAATGAATCTCATTTCCAGAAAATGCAGGAGTCCAGGGAGGTGTCAGGGACACAAAAATTGCATAGAAGGGACTGTGGAGTGGGCACATTCTGTGCAAAAGCAAAGCTATTTACATTTTAGATGTCAGCAGTATTTTGCCTGGCATTTCTCTGGCTGAAACAAGTCATATTTTAAACTGTATTGACATGCCCAGAGCAAGTCCTGCTTTATCCTGAATCGATCCCAGCTCAGAGCAATATTATCATTCATCAAGTTATAGACAAGTGAAACCTGTTTATGGACCCAGGACTGCTCACAGGCAACAGAAGGACTTTTCCCTGCTTGTTTCAGCACTGAGCAAAATTCTTATGATCCAGGATTTGTCTTACACACAGAAAGAGGGAGATTTGGTCTGTAAGTCTTGATTTACAAATAAGTCATGGTAATGCAAGTCCAAAATAGCAGATTCAGAAAGTTATGTATACAAAACCCTACCAGTTATTTTCCATTCTTTATCCTTCACACCCAAATACTGATGGAAATACATGGTCTTCCCTCTATTTTGCTGCAAATCAGGGAAAGATGGACTTACTACCACTTGCGTAAAATCTTTCAACCAACTTCTCACAACATTCTCTAGAACATCAGACTAATAATGACTCTTCAAAAATGGAGAAACTGACCTTTCAGGTGCTGGAGATCTGAGCACTCCAAATGAAAATATAATTCAGGACAGGTCAGACAAAAGCCTCCTTAGCTATGATCATAGTGAGAGAACACACAAAGAGCATTTCCCCCTCTGTTCCTCTTTTCTCTGCCAAGTGATTTCAAGGACCCAAACTATACATTTTTTTCAGAAGGGGAAAACCAACCAAACAAAAAAAACAACACAAACAAAAGGGAAACAGCACTTCTAAAAAGGCAAACAGTAGCTAGTGTGACATCTTGACATCTTGTTCGAGCCTGTAGGAGTGGCACACACAGTGTTACTTCAGTGCAGTAGTGGGCAGCTGCAAGCAATCCCAAACACTTACTCTGTAGTTACAGGGAATGCTCTTTTATTTAGGATAAACTTGTTAGCCAGACATCTCAGATCTCATATATTAATAATTTTACCACCACTCAAGGGAAGTAGAACAAACCAGTGAGAGTGAAAAATGACACCTCACCCAAGTCTCCTAAGCACTCTCCTGTTTGTCATAATAGTTCTGTGAAAAAAATTGTGATGAAAGGGGGATAGAGGCAGACAATCTTTAAAAAATAAGAAATGAGCTTAAAGCAAGAACATGAAAGGGGGAAAGGTGGCAGAGAAATGCTGTTCTCTCAGAAATAGAAATTCACAAAATCACAGTGTTGGATTAGAAAAGCAGAGTCTGAGAAACCACATTCTGCAAATATTTAGGGTTGCTGAGATGAAGAACCCCATTTTCTGAGGGTTCTCCTCCATTCAGGGCTTCACTCTGAAGTATTATAGTGGAAAATCCAACAGTGCTTTCTCAAGAAACAAATGTTGATCAAGCTGCAATTCTCCTACCTGGCATTCAATTCCTGGATACAGTTTAGCAAATCTAAGCCCATTCTACATCAGTGGAGTTTTAAGTTCCATGAAGAAACCCTGGCATGGAGTTTTTGTGGAGAGAGCTGCCTGCAGCAGGGGCAGCCAAAGGGAAGAGAGCCAGGATTTTGAGAAGGCACATGAGTGACACTGCCATGGAAATGGGATCACACACACCTGTCTCCCAGGAAAACGTGTCTGAGGGAGGGGGAAGGAAGCATCTGCTGATCAAAGCCTCCAGGGAGCAAGGATCACTTGGTACATCAGCAGTCACACAGCTCTCCATGAGAAGGGAGGGAAAAGTTTCCCTCCCACTCATCAGCTTCGAGTGCGCCTTCCCACTTGAAGCAGCTCCTTGGAGCACCACAACTCTTAAAAGCTCAGGTCTAAGAAATGCTCAGGAAGAACTAATGGAAATAAATGCATTTTTAGCTGAACTCTTCCCGTTTCAGCTCAATTTTGTCATCTACATGACACTTCCAGTAAGTAAATAATTTCAGATGGGAAATCACAGGTGGATTAGTGTAAGCTTATCGATTGTCAAGATAATCATTCTGAAGCACAGAAATCTGAGACCTCTTGACCAGAAAGGGAATGGAACACATGTCTTACAGAAGCAGGCTTTTATGAAAAGATAATTTAGAGGCTTCAGGGCAATAAAGACAAGTTTGAGAGCAGTTACAATCCACTTTTAGATTATATTACCTCTCAGTCCTTTTCTCCTGAAATAACCTGCTTCTCCACCTCCCTCTATCTCAATCTTCCTTCTTTCTCTGCCTTTCTTCAGAGCAGCAAGGGAATGAACGTTATGAATTATTGATGTGAGAAATACAGAAATCTCATCAGGAGAGGGTTTTTTCTTCTTCCCCCCCCAAAAAAAAAAAAGCTCAGGAGAAAGTTTGGACAGGAGCAGAAAGCCTACACAGCATGTGCATAACCATCTGTAGCAGCTCCACACTTCCTACTGCTTTTCAGAAATCACTGAGACAAGTGACTTAAGTAGATAAATCCCACCAGAAAAACAAACAAACAAACAAATCCCATAAGACCCAGAAAGCACAACACCAACACTCCACACCAAAAAATACCTAAACCAATACCTAAACACCAGCCCACCATCCTATCCAGAATATTCACCACAGGCTTTTGTGATTGTTATGCTGATTTCGACTTTTTGAGACCTAGTCAGTCCCACATGAGAGTGCCAGTGAAAGAATTTACATTCTTTCAAGTTTCATATCACTATCAGAGACATTCTTATCAGTCTTTGGAGTTTTATACTAGCAGGGGAATCTCCTCCTTGTGTTGCTACAAAAGGAAGGAGGCTTTGCTCACCTTTTTCCCTTCACTGCCCAAACCTGAATCAGACATCCGAGGCTTCCTGCCTCAAGGCTTTCCCACTTCATTTCTGCCTCACAAGGTGACAGCTACAAATGGTCATGTGTGTGAGCTGAGGCCCTGCCTGTACCCAAAAGGATCTTCAGGAGGGCAGCATAATGTAAAGGACCTTGTAAGACTCATATGAGCCTGTCAAATACCTATAAACCATTACAGACACCGTGGCTAGAGACTGGTTACCAGTCTGCACTGGAAGACTTTAGGTCAATTCTTTGCCTTTGATCCTTCTGGACATGATTTCACTGATGGAAGGTTGTGGGTTGCTGCTACCTGTATACCAGAACTCTCATGCACAGCACAGCAAGATACACTTAATATTTGAAGGCATAGGGTCAAACGTGTTTGTCAGTCTCTGTCTCTCTCTGTTTGTTGTTTTGAATGCGCACTAATGGGATTTTAGGGATTATTCCAAGTTCTTTGAACATAAATGCATCCCTTCAGCCTTTCTTAACTTTTCTCTTATCCCATTAAAGGGCCAATCATGCCAAATGTGAACTTTCAAAGCAGATATCAATAACCTGAGTCCAACTCCACATCTACCTTGAAAAAGAAAGAAGAAAATACCACTGATACAGCAGAAAAAAGCAAAAGGCATCAAATATGCAAATGGAAGTCTGCAGACTGACTGCTCAAACTGTTCAAGCTGATAGCTTCAATACCACTCAGTTTTCCTTCTCACTTTGGCAGACATGTCTGCCTTAACCAAATGTCTTTGCTTCCTTTCCCCGAAGACTAGGGATAAAATCCATCCTCATTTCTTACCTTCCTCTCCCCCTTTCTTCCATATGCTTCACTGATGTTTTTATGTAAGTTTAGGTTTAGCCTCATCATCCTCAAGAGTTTTTACCTCAAATTCTGCTTTCCTAAACTATGGATAGGAACCCCTGACTGTTGTCTGGAGGATCCACTGATTGCTGCATCTTTACTTTTACATATTCTGCTCTTGGTGGTTACTGCTTCTCCGTAACTGCTCTCTCACTTCAAGAAAAAAAAAACAAACCAAACCTTTTTTACTTTCTTTTTTTTCACCATCTCCTGTTCTCCTTCACTGTATTGTTTTCTATTCCAAGACTAGGTCTGTGTTTTGCAGTTAATTCCTGCTTTGCATTTCTGAAGTGCTGTGTAACTCTGCAGCCGTATCAGTTATTTTTAGTGCTAAAAACAATTATTGGGATCCTCCATTTTACAAGGCTATAAACTGGCTTCCACTTAAAATGGAAATGAGTGAAATCTTCAACATATATCAATAGAACTTGTTTGTAAAGTTTCATGCTCTGGTAACCTTCATCTTTATTAAGGCTGAAGAAGTCACTCCCATGCGTCACATTTAGAGGAACACTGGCAGAAATGGCCCTGAAGACATAACAACCCACTAGCCCAAATAATTTGCACTTTAAATGTAAATGTCTATCTTTCCATCCCCTGAAGCTTCATCTCCAAAAACCACCTCTAGAGCTTTATCATCTGTATTCAAACATAGATAAATACTTTCCATAATCTAATAAAAATAAAAAAAGAGAGAAAGAAGAGAAGAGAAAATCATAATGAAAGAAGAGGTAAGATAGTGAGCCTGAAACACTGATTAAACTGCTGTGGTTAATCTATTTGTGGACTAATTGAACAACTAAACCAGTTGAAATAACCATTGGTAAGTTCTAGAAGACACAGCTTCCTTCCACTCTAGTTCTATTTATGAATTGTCATTGCTTTACTAACAAACATTTACTGAGTGATTATCTCAGATTTTTCAGCCCTATAGTGTTACAGGAGGAAACATGTGATGTTATTATAAATCCTATCTATTCTATATTTTAAGGCCCTGCCTGTACCCAAAAGGACCTTCAGGAGGGCAGCATAATGTAAAGGACCTTGTAAGACTCATATGAGCCTGTCAAATACCTATAAACCATTACAGACACCGTGGCTAGAGACTGGTTACCAGTCTGCACTGGAAGACTTTAGGTCAATTCTTTGCCTTTGGTCCTTCTGGACATGATTTCACTGATGAAAGGTTGTGGGTTGCTGCTACCTGTATCCCAGAACTCTCATGCACAGCACAGCAAGATACACTTAATATTTGAAGGCATAGGGTCAAATGTGTTTTTCAGTCTCTGTCTCTCTCTGTTTGTTGTTTTGAATACGCACTAATGGGATTTTAGGGATTATTCCAAGTTCTTTGAACATAAATGCATCCCTTCAGCCCTTCTTAACTTTTCTCTTATCCCATTAAAGGGCCAATCATGCCAAATGTGAACTTTCAAAGCAGATATCAATAACCTGAGTCCAACTCCACATCTACCTTGAAAAAGAAAGAAGAAAATACCACTGATACAGCAGAAAAAAGCAAAAGGCATCAAATATGCAAATGGAAGTCTGCAGACTGACTGCTCAAACTGTTCAAGCTGATAGCTTCAATACCACTCAGTTTTCCTTCTCACTTTGGCAGACATGTCTGCCTTAACCAAATGTCTTTGCTTCCTTTCCCCGAAGACTAGGGATAAAATCCATCCTCATTTCTTACCTTCCTCTCCCCCTTTCTTCCATATGCTTCACTGATGTTTTTATGTAAGTTTAGGTTTAGCCTCATCATCCTCAAGAGTTTTTACCTCAAATTCTGCTTTCCTAAACTATGGATAGGAACCCCTGACTGTTGTCTGGAGGATCCACTGATTGCTGCATCTTTACTTTTACATATTCTGCTCTTGGTGGTTACTGCTTCTCCGTAACTGCTCTCTCACTTCAAGAAAAAAAAAACAAACCAAACCTTTTTTACTTTCTTTTTTTTCACCATCTCCTGTTCTCCTTCACTGTATTGTTTTCTATTCCAAGACTAGGTCTGTGTTTTGCAGTTAATTCCTGCTTTGCATTTCTGAAGTGCTGTGTAACTCTGCAGCCGTATCAGTTATTTTTAGTGCTAAAAACAATTATTGGGATCCTCCATTTTACAAGGCTATAAACTGGCTTCCACTTAAAATGGAAATGAGTGAAATCTTCAACATATATCAATAGAACTTGTTTGTAAAGTTTCATGCTCTGGTAACCTTCATCTTTATTAAGGCTGAAGAAGTCAGTCCCATGCGTCACATTTAGAGGAACACTGGCAGAAATGGCCCTGAAGACATAACAACCCACTAGCCCAAATAATTTGCACTTTAAATGTAAATGTCTATCTTTCCATCCCCTGAAGCTTCATCTCCAAAAACCACCTCTAGAGCTTTATCATCTGTATTCAAACATAGATAAATACTTTCCATAATCTAATAAAAATTAAAAAAGAGAGAAAGAAGAGAAGAGAAAATCATAATGAAAGGAGAAGTAGGATAGTGAGCCTGAAACACTGATTAAACTGCTGTGGTTAATCTATTTGTGGACTAATTGAACAACTAAACCAGTTGAAATAACCATTGGTAAGTTCTAGAAGACACAGCTTCCTTCCACTCTAGTTCTATTTATGAATTGTCATTGCTTTAGTAGCAAACATTTACTGAGTGATTATCTGAGATTTTTCAGCCCTATAGTGTTACAGGAGGAAACATGTGATGTTATTATAAATCCTATCTATTCTATATTTTAAATAGAGCATATTCTACATAGCCTGCAAAATGCAGAGTCAGAAATAGAGACATCATTGGGGGGAAACACATTTAAGCAAATTCCTGAAAATTGCTATGCTTTGACAGTCAACTTTACAAAGATTTCCTGACTTGGGAGCTGTGATGGAACAGTGTTCTAAATAAATAGAAGGAGATGAAACCCATTATATAAGAACCTAGCTGGAAATTATGAGGGAATTGAGACACTAAAGTCTTGTAGAGTTTGATTACTTCAAATAATTAACAAGTCAAAGGAACAGGCAAATATAATATAAGATTATCTATATATACAAATTCTATATATGCAGTTTTACACTGCAAAACCTTTAGTCATTACATTATGAAGTTCTCCTACATACCTGTTATTAAGTTTAACAGAATAATACTAAAATTTTCAATAAAAGATGAACTCATGCAATGACATTATAAGTTAGATTTAGAATGTGAAACTTCCTATTCTCTCACATCTGTACAATTTTCCCATTTAATTTACATAACAAATGAATTCTACTCAGATTAAAATACTTCAGGCTCTCTGTTCTTACTTTATTTGATCATGAATTACCTGGCACACTGACATTTCAGAGAAAAATCAGGGTATTGTACTTTTTTTAGGCTATTTCCTTTCATAATATTTTAAACCAAGAAATATTAGCATAACATCTGTATATGCTTACAAATGTGTGCTAAATACCTATAAACCAGCAAAAGTAAGCAAGGCAGGCACCACTCAACACCTTCCTTGCCTTAATACTGTTTAGAATATTTGGAAAGAGCCATTATGTTCAGTCATTTCATATTTATAATAAAAAGACAGAGTGTGAGGGAAATAAAAAAATAGACCCCAAGCTGTCATGCACCCATTGAAAAATGAAGAATGAGATGCTTTTGTCATGTTTCTGTGTTTTATTCCTTCACTGCAGAATGTGGATTATGACATCCAAAAAAAGAAGGGGAGGGGAAGATGAAATCATAACACAAACACAAAAAAACCCCAAGAAGTTCTTCCAAGGGTCAAGTTTTGGCACAATTGTGGTTATTTTATGCAGCAAGACTGGCAACACAGAGGGAAGGCAGCCAGTAAAGGAAAACACATCTATTATCACCAGGGTTTTGGAAAAAACTTGTTTAGTCAGGCACAATCATATGTGAAGAAGATTGGATATTCAGTCAAGCCCCTTCCTTGAAATAAAAAAAGAGTTTGCACAAGGGGCTGTAGGAGATCAGTCCCTGGCATTATGCAGCATGGCTGGCATTCCAGATTTGGGGATTTGGGTTTTTCCCTGCATACTGCGAGGGGTTTTCTTTGGTTTTTAAAGAAGAGACCCAGAAAGTCCTGTTTGTACCTGGAAATAAATATGTAAAAGTGCTGAGGCCATGGAAAAACTGAAAGAACAGGCTTCAAAAAGAAATTTCCTAGCAGAGCTTCTAGCCTGAGCCCAGATCTCCCTGGGTATACCCAAGAGGGCACCTTCCTTGTAGGTTCACTGCAAATTAAACACAACCCCAAACAACCCTCCGAGCCCCCTCTCTTGGAATTATTCCTCATTATTCCACAGGAGGAGCCCTGCACACAACCTATTCAGGCCTTTATTGTTCGCTTGTCCATCACAACCTGATCATGAGGCTTGAAGAGGTTTCCTGAGCCACCACAGGAGCACAGGCCCTCCCATCATCACCTGGAGTTGTCAGGTACATTTAATATCAAGCACCTTTATCAGCCTTGTGGTTTCAAGCAAAAAGCACCATCATTCCTCAGAAAAATAATCTTACTGCAGCACTTCCTCACAGCAGGGAATGAAACAAACCCACTAATATAAGCTTTTAACAAGTTAAATTGGGACACATTTTCACAGAACAAGGGAAAAAAAAAAAGAATAGACTTCCAGTATAAAAGATTCCACAGCAGAAAAACAACAAAAGAATACTTGGGCATAAAAAGAAGAAAACAAGTAATTGACTAAAAAAAAATGGCTGCTTTAAAGGCATTAAGTCATAAAGACACAAATGCAAAGTTTCTGTTGCATTTGCTCAAGTCTTTGTAGAAAGTGCTGTTACTGAACAGGGAAATTCACTGTGGCATCTGTAAGTACAGAAGGCTGCAAGGACAAGCTTATACCAGCGTTTGCAACAAAATGCTTTTCTGAGGAGCTGAACTGCTACTTAACATTGTTTTTTTTTTAGTTTTCTATCTGAGAAGAAGGTTCACTTGACACTACCATACCAACAAGGTAAAAAAAAAAAAAAAAGCACACATATTCTCTGCTAGAGACACTGATTTATCAAAACCAGCTTTTTTAATCAGATGAGAGCTACAGTGAAGGTGAGAAACCTGGGAAGATGTCCAAGACTGGCAGTCTTTCCATTAGTGGGGTCCCATGCAGTCCCTGCACTTTCACATTCCACAGCATGGCTGGAAAATGTGGCAGAACCAGGCTCTCCCTGTGGTGGTTTCACAGGGGTCCCAGGATGAGGGAAGAGAGGAGGATCTGACTCCATGTTTCAGAAGGCTTGATTTGTTATTTTATGACATATATAATATTAAAACTATACTAAAAGGATAGAAGAAAGGATTTCATCAGAAGGATAGCAAGGAAAGAAAAGGAATTGGAATGATAACAAAATCTTGTGACTGACCACATAGTCTGAGCCAGCTGACTGTGATTGGCCATTAATTAGAAACAATCACATGAGACCAATCCCAGCTGCACCTGTTGCATTCCACAGCAGCAGATAATCAATGTTTGCATTTTGTTGCTGAGGCCTCTCAGCTTCTCAGGAGGAAAAACCCTAAGGAAAGGATTTTTCATAAAAGATGTCTGTGACACTCCCCCCTCACTGCCATCAGGTCTGCACCAACCCCATAAAATAGCAGCACAGCCGTACCACAACACAGATTTTGGCCAAATGTCTCGTGAAACACACTTTGTATGTGGGGATATCTAGACCCAAGCAGCATCCTCAGGTTCCAAGGAGCTGTGAAGGAAACCTCAGCCTGAGGCACCTGTTTGTTTATCCCAGGGAGAATCTTCTGTGCAAAGTGCTTGAAGCTCAGTCAGACACCAGATATTGAGGTGGGTTTTGCTCACAGACACTGCAAACCTAAGGAAGTCTATGAAAAACATTGCCAGCTTTGCGTCTATTACCAAAACCAGGCTGAAAAGTGCAGCACAAATCACTGGGATGTCTTCAGCCATTTTCTCGCTGTCATGGCACAAAAAAATAGTGACATATGGGTGGCAGCAATTTAGAACCTTGTCTGTACCTCACCCAAAGCAGAGAGGTTACCCTAAGCCACAGTTACATTTCACAGAAGACATCCTGCCTGCTAACACTGAGAAAAAAGGAAAGCAAATTTAAAATTCAAAGTTTTCAGGAAGGTCAGGATTCTGCAGTACAGAATCCATCTTGAGCAAATCTTGCTCTGTCACAGCCAATTGTGGTCAACAAAAAAGCAAGCAGAAATTTAAGTGGCTAATCTTTTTCTTTCTCTTTAGATTAACAGGAATTGCATTTTCCTGAAAAGATGCAGATTTCATGCTCTGACCCTGATTTTGAAAGGCAAGAGCTGACAGTCCATTGAAAACTCAGGCTGGTGGCAGAATTATGCCCATTCTATTCCTCCTGCAAAAAAGTGGACAAAAAACTCTGGCATGTATGTGTGTGGTGTACAGGGAGGGAAAAGAGAGAGGGGAAGCAGCTCAAGTTTAATATTTTGTGCTTCATATTCATATATTCACAGCATAAAACAGAATTTGCAAGTGTCTACCCAACAGATTTATATTTTAATACCACACCCAAATTTAAACCTGAGATCCAAACAAGTGAAAATAAGTCAGGCATTTGTAGTGCAAGCTAAATTGCCTCACAGAGAAAGCTCTGAAATATGTACAAGTTTATGAAGCCTGTCAGGTACCAACCAATGGGAAAAAAAATTATGCATGGCAAGACATATGCGTGTTACATAAGCAGGGAGTGCAATCAGAATGTTAGGGGTGGAAAAGAAGTAAAGCACCCAATTTCTGGGAAAAATCAGTGACATCTTAACAGAGTTTAGCAACCAAATCCGTTCCATGATGTTCATGCCTTCCCTTCCAAAGCAGCTATCTGAAAATGAAAGTCATGCTGAAGTGAAATGCATTTCTCCACACTCTTAAGTAAAAAGTCACCCCTGCATCACCACAGGGATATTCCAGAATGCACACAGTAAGTGACCATGGATTTCCACAGTTCTGAGTTCTGTTGGACAAGAATTTTATCTGAGAGATGCTGGCATTATGGCATAAAACTATTCTATTTATAGTAATTTGTAGCACGAATACACTAGAAAGTGTCTTCAGTCGTTTCATTAAGCTGCATCATTTGCTTACAAGTTCAGGGTAATGGCTGAGGGAAATAAAGGAAACCTCTGAGGGCTATCCTGAAATTATCAGTAGATTTAGTGCTGCCTTTCATTCAGTGAGACTCTCTGGTAATTGTAGCTTTTAACTGTATTGTTGCACAAAGTCAGAACCAGCCAGCAAGTGCTTAAGATGATTTCACAGGAAAAAGCCACACTTTGAAAACAGAGCTCCAATTTAAAGACAAATATCACTGTCCAGCAGACTTTGGACAGGAAGACTGCCTACTTTAAGAAGTTTCCACAGGTCACCCTCCCAGTTAGTTCTAATAGTTTTAAGTCAAGAACATGACATTTAAAATAAGAGGTATACTGATATTCTCTAATTTATGTCAAATCTTTGACGTGTTTTGCATCAAAATGCTGCCACAAAGTGACTTGGCTCAGTGCCCAAGGTAACATTCCTTGCATGCTGTCTTGACTCACTGCCAAGAGGAGGCAAAGGAGGCATTTCCCTCGGACAACTCTGCTAATGAAAACTGTCCAAGTCCTTTCAGCACCCCTGATTTTGTTGTGCTTGTCATCTCAATCGTGTGGCTTGCTAGACTTCTGTTCTCAGCAATGTATTTCTTAGCAATATGCTCGTGCCTTAACAATAACGCTGAAATTTTTCCCTTTCGCTGAAAGGAACACTCTGAATACAAGAGATTTCACCTTTGGTTTCAACAAAAAAAAATTATTTAAAAATGACAACCAAAAATCCCCAAACCAAAACTCCTCACATTGACCACTGAGACAATAATGAAAGTCTGTTCTTCCTCCCAGTTTGTAAGAACTATCAGCTCCCCCCCACCCAGCAAAGTTCAGGTTGGGAAGGCTGTGGCAAGGGAGCTTGAGCTCTTGTAATCCTCTCTGCCCTGCTGCACAGCTGTGTGGCTGAAAATGCCTCCCTTCAGGTGGGAACATTTCCTGAGAGCCCCACCACGTGAATATTATAAAAGTTGTTTGAATAAGAGCTGTTATCTACAGCTTTTCCACAACAAGGAAGCATTTGGCCTTAGCCTGATGGCAAATATTTCTGAATCAGCTGAAAGAAATATCAGATGACATCTGTAGCCTCTGCTTCCCTGGAGGAATGAGAGATGGTACAATTCAGGTGCACAGTGAGGAAGTCATCACTTCTCCTGACATCTGGATAAAAAGACAACTCTGTTTACCAGAGCAATCGAGTGCACCATTCACACAAAGAGAGTTTGTCAGACTGTCTCGAGGAGAAAAAGCATTGCTGTGCTCATATTCAATCAAACTGGAGGCTTGGAAGCCACAGGAGGATGGTGGCTGGGGGCTGAGCATCTGTCTCACACATAATCTCAACACCATGGAAAAAAAAAAAAAAGGGGGTGGGGGAAGGAAGAAAAGTGGAACAAAAACATAAAAACATCCTTTTGACTTGAAAACTCTATCAGAAACAGAGACTGCTACAATCATTTCCTCCAAGCCATCCTGTCACTATCACACACTCCCATTGTGCCTTTTCCCACATCTGCAGAAAGAATCAAACACAGCAATTCCGTGCCACCCTTTGGTAGCCAAGCTTCCCAAACCTCACAGCTGCTCACAATGCACCCTAACAAGGGGGGTGAGAAAGAATCCACAGCCACAGGGGCCTCCCCTCGACTCACCAGAGTTTCTTTCAATTCTCTGCCGGAAAATTCCTGACAGGGACCCTGGAAATAGCAGCTACAAGGTATTATTGATAAATGGAAAACATTTGGGTTTTTTTAAACAAGCCAGCTGATTTCAGAGCTACCATACAAGACAGGCCATGACTGCTGACAAGAATTCAAAAAAATAGTTGGAAGAGAAAACTTGTAAAAAAAAGTAGAACTCCCAGAACATGCTCAGATCATTAACAGAGAAGGTTCTGGTTTACATTTAATATAAGATACCCCAGCAAATAAAAAAAATTAAGCAGAGTGATGAATAAATTTTCCTTCCTGTCATCCCACAGAATCTCACTGAAATGTGAATTGAGAGCATTTCATATGTTTAAACCATTGCAAGAGACCAAGAATGATTTGGGATAAGTTAGGAAACATAAAATTTGATTTTTTTTTTCAATCCCATAAAAATTAATACAGAGCAGGAATAGATGACATTAAGAAGTCCCACAAATTTTAGAAAGGTGCTGCATAACAAGATCATATCAAGTTAAATGACACAGACTGCCCAGTGAGGTGTAAATTGACCTTCAACCCTTACCACCCACAGAGTTAACTCCTTTCTCCATGAAAATAAAGTCAGCATTGCAAGAAATCTTATTTTGCCACAAGTGACTGAAGGAAAGCAAGATGATATAACCAAGGCAATCATTTGCATATTACAGTGCTGCTCCACCTCAACCTACTCACCACATTTCATCACTTCCCTTCCAAATCCACTGCCTAGAAAAGCAAAAAGAAATAGCATCACTATTTCTGTTCTTACATTTGTGAAAAAAACATGAAAAGTGTAAAAAACATCAAAATAGGGATCAGCTTTCCATTACATTTCCTAGAGTATCAGGGTGCACTCACTTTTCCTATTAATTGCTGCTTTTCTGTTTCTCTCCTCAGTTACAGCCTAACACTTTGTTGGATGCAATTTGCCAATCTAAAAAGTGGAATTTGCACAACTACAAGTCTTGGATGCCACAGAGGGGTCAGAAGAAAGTAAAAGCTCTCCAAGCAGCCCAGAGTGAAAGAGAAAAGGAATTCTTGAGTGGTCCATTTACTGCTTCTGTGATCTTTTCAAAATCAAAAGGAAAGTGAGAGAATCAAAGGCTGCAATTTCCTCTCCCTGCTTTTCATTTTATGTATTCCTTTACTTGTCACCCTCTGTCTGAAGAAAGAAGACAACCTCCCACCATCCAAAAAAAAAAGGCAAAAACATTTGCTCAAACATTTAAGCCTTTTTATATCAAGACCTTAACAAAACTACCTTTGCTGTATTCTGATGACAAGATATTTGAAAATTAAGAGAAGAGAGTGCTGCTCTTGTTGCCAAGTTGGTTATCAACATTCAGCCCTTTTCTAACCCAATCCTACATAAGCAGTAGAATTTAAGAACATTTTAAAATGCCATTTAAATTATTTGTAATACACACATTTACGCTCCCAAGTATCAGCATATTTAGTTTTCCAGATATCACACATACAAACAGATATCTTGGAATCTCTTTTGGCATTATATAATTTTTCTCAAACAATAAGGCCAAGTCACATCTCCCTTCACCCCTTATGCTCTCAGCACCATGGAGAGAGGCTATGACCCCTTGGCTCACTTTTGGAAGGATATTATATTTTCAATTCTATGAGCTAAACACTGAACTTGCACTTCAGAAGACCATAGAAAAATGAAATCCATGGTTTTTGAATACTTACAAGGCCACAGAAAAAATTCATCTTTCTTTTTATACCCTCACATTCACTCCTAACTTCCCTATTTTTATATTTTCTAATGATTCTTCATTTAAAACAACTGCTTATAGATACCTTCATGCTCAGAGCTCTTTCTGCAGCTTGCTTGAAGACAAGCTCAGATTCATCACAGAGATCAAATCCACCTGAAAAGACAAAAAACTTCAGATAGCCATCACCTGGTTTGGGGTTTTTTTTAATTTGTTTTGGCAGTATGAGTCCATGTGTCAGCAATCTCAGTTAATTATCTTGTTCCAGCAGTTATCCTGATTGTCCCACATCCACCTCAGGCTAAAACGTCTGTGGAGAAGGAGGAGTGAAGAGTTGATTGTGATCTGCAACGGCAGAAAACTTGGAATGAAGGGAGTGAATTCCTATTACAAGCAAGTTTTCCCCTTCCAGTGCTTTCTACTGCCCAGTGATATCCAGTTTTATTGCCTTTCCTAGGAAGGTTCTGTTGGAGGATCCATCTTGGTGAAGGGGTTTATTGTCATAAAGCTGGCATCACACACAGCCCTCCATCATAGACATCTGATGAGAGTAAGCTTGTAAGAGTAATTCCCATTTCTGTGTTTTCTTCAATTCTTAATCAATAGAACCATTTATAGGGAAATTCAGGACTTTGAATTTGGGTTCCATATCAAAATTTCCTATTGTAGAAAGACAAGGGGACTACTCCCATATATATATATATATATATATATATTTAGGAATAAAGAAATATTCCTATTATCCCTAAGAACATTTAGATGCTTCTTCTAGTAATCAACTAGGTCATGGGTAATAAGTAACTCAGTCAAGGATAATAAGTAACTTTTAATTTTATATCTGAAAATAGAGAAAATTTAAGAAATGTTTGAGGCAAATTCATCTGAGTGTCTCAGATCTTTGACACCTGGGCACTAAAGTGAATTTTTAAAAATAAGTCCGACTCAATGAAAAAAAAAATTCTAAAAATCTTTCTTTTATTTCTTTTAAAGGTAGCATTCTCTTTGAATTGCATCATTTCATGTACCATTATCTCAAGAAACAGTAAATAACTTCCAGAAACCTTTTTATGTGTGTTCATTTTTTTTTTTATTCCTAATTGCCACTTTAAATTTCTGCATCAGTTTTTCCTTGAACATCCCTGCAAAAGAATAGGATATAGTTTCCACTTTTCAGGACTACTGCAGCAAATAGAGGAAGCTGATCTATTGCATCTAATGATTTGTCAAGTGGGAGCACAGTTAGCGGGGGGGGAAAAAGGAAGCTTTTATTCAGCTCTTAATGTAAGACAGAACTGCTACCAGAATAGGCATGAGATCCTTTTCCTTTGATACTTCAGTAACAGCTAATTATCAAAACTTCAGAAATGTAAGCTGAATTGTTTAGGATAATTCCCTTTTGACGGGTTTTGAGTGACTCCAGGAAACTTGCACTGTGGCTTGGATTGTGTAACTGCTTTTGTTGGTGTGTCTTCAGAAAAGAATAGAAGAGCTTCTAATAATGAAGAGCAAATTGAAGCAAAAAGAATACTTTTGCTTTTATGGATATCACTGAAACACCATACTGAAGAGCATGTAAAAAGGGACCATTTAATAATTAGTGTAAATCATATAAATGATGTCCTATTTCTTACATAACCCATTTTTTGCTGTAAGATGGTTGATGAATACAAACTCCTTAAATTGCCTTTTCTAAGTCTATGTTCAAAACTGCCAAGTGCTTAACAATAAAAGGGGAGAGCAAAGGCAGTGCTGGTCTCCACAAGCCTTCCCCAAATTATATTCTATGCAACTCCTGTTGATTTCTAAAGGCATCACTAAGCTGGGCTGAGGACTTGAGCTGTTCCACAGATGATTCTGTCCTCCCTCTGAGCCCCAGGCCAGCTGCAAATTGTCTGGCTCCTGTCTGCCCCTCATGGGGACTTGGAAGCTGAATGGGGAGCCAGCAAACTGCTTCTGAGCACAGCTCAGCTCTGTCTTGATGTGCAGCTCTGGCGCAGAAAGGGTGGGAGCAGCTTCATCGCATGGCACCAGCAGGGTCTCTGATGGTTTTCTCTACCTGACTGCCTCTCCTGGCCTGCTGGCAGTGCAGGTGACACTTAAGGACATGGCTAAGTGGTGGGCAGGGCTGTGCTGGGTTAATGCTTGGATTCAGTGACCTTAAAATACTTCTCCAACCTAAATTATTCTGTGATTCAGTGAAGTCATTCTTGCTTATGAAGCAAATTGGGCTGGAGTTATGATAAAATATGGAAACTTCTCTGAATGCTGGAAATGTAAAATTCTACCTCAGTGTTTTTTTGCAGCAGTGAAGAGCAGCTCAGTTTCCTGTACTACAAAGGAGGTTTTGCTGCTCTTACTCAGCTGAGTAAGAGTGGTGAGCACACCATGAGGTTCACATCCCAGACACTGAAATACCACTGAACGAGCAAAGGAAAAAAAAATTAGATACTTCTAGTAATCAAGTGGCTCATGGGTAATAAGCAACTATAAAAATAAAAAAGTGAGCCTTGGTATGGAGTATTTTAGTCTGTTGGAACAATGAGGTGTTTAATATATTGAACTTCAGCTTTCTAGAGGTCAGATGAAGTGCTTCATTCTCAGTCAGAAAATAAAGCTGCATATGAAAACCAATGTGATGCTATTTGTAGGTTCCTTCTGAGTATGTTTTTGCAACAATTCTTGTTCTCTGTTTCAGATAGAGACCTTATTTCAAGAAGGCTGGCAATGGGTAAGCACTCAGGAGCAAGCAGCTGCAGGTAAAGCATTCCTTCTTGCTGAAGGCACTCTCCCAGTGCCTCTTCAGTTGCAGATAACAATTGTACCAACTCTTTGGGAACAGCTTTATTTTAGTTTTCAAACCAAGCTCATATGAACTATAACACACACACAAAAATCCACTATTTGTTTCACCTACTATTTTAAAAGTGGCAGAAGTTTTCCATAGAATGTGCCTGGGTGGAATGATGCTTGTTAATGGCATGGCTGCCTTGCCAGGCTGCTCAGAAAAAAAACAGCATATGAGACTGAGACAAGCCTCTGATGTATGCTTAGACTCAGTTCCAGCTCAACATATACAGAATGTATATGTATTATTTCTTGAGAGAAAGAACATTTTGTGTTTTGAGAACTCTGGGCTGATACTGGAAGAGCACAAGCCAGCTCTTCTTCCACATTTGTCTTTCAGTGCATCACCCAAAAAAAAAAAAACCAAACTAAACTGAATAGATCAAGTACATGACAGTAGCAATTGTGTGGAAAACGAAAGGGCTCAAATCCAGACTGTCAGCCCTATATCAAATTTTTCCAGAAACTTCTTGGAGGACTTTTCAGAATGTCATGAAAATAGAGCAGTCCCGGGAAGGTGCCATTTGCTGCTCCAGAGCATTCTCCTCCCATTTGCAAAGAAATATCACAGGAACAGCCTGTTCTCATAGTGGGATGGGAACTAACCCTCTCCGTAACATTTTCAGTGCCAAGCAGCAAGCCCCCATCTGTCTGCCAGCAGGAGAGAGAGAAAACAAATGAAAAATGGAAAGGAGAAGCAACCAGAATTTGGGCACAGGAGAGAAACATCTGCTAAAGGGACAGGGAAAAAAAAAAAAGAGGTTCTGAGAGAATCAGACAAAGAATCATAAAGCAGGTAAAAGAACATCACCATGTTCCCAAAAAAGAGAAAGAGAGGGAGGAAAAAACAGGTGGTGGCCATAAAAATAAAGGACATTTTAGAAAGAAAGAAAGGGAAACATAAAGCCAGATGCACTGTAGGTATTGACCTGTGTTAATAACAAGAGATTTGATGAACAGAATGGCTGAATAACAGTGGGTTCTGATTGCTGCAATATATGGGCTTACTCATTGGGCTTGGTTTTAGTTTTTTTAGCTCTTGAAACCCATGTCATTAAAATAAAACAAAATAAAGATCATTCTGTGAAAGCTATTTTTCATATTTGCACAGGAATTGTGAGGGAGGGAAAAAAAATCAGCCACTTACTTTAAAACTTCCTGAGTTTTTTGACTGCTCCAGTACAAACAGAGGAGCATTCCTGTGGGCCTGGATGAAAAATGAGGGTAAAATTTATTTAAAAATATATTTTAAAAAAATAAAGAGAATAAAATGGAATTAAGTACAAAATCCCTAATCTTCCTGGAGATACACACAAGTAGCTGCCACAGATGGAATGATCCAGCAAGATGATTCAGTAATAAAAGTGCTGGGATTGACTGTAAGTCCTGAATGCTTCAGATTTAGAAACTGGGCTTCTCAGAATTGCCCTTAAAATACTCATACATGAAAAATGTAAGTAACATCTTATATTTGTTTTGTTTTGTTTCGAGAGAGCTACACTTTGAGCATCTAGATATCATTCTTTGGAGCATTTTCTCTAATTTTTAAATTTTTTTTAAGTGTAATCAATGTAAGACTTCCTGTATCTGAATTTTTGTTTCACTAAACCCAGAACAAGACAGCACAATAATTCATTGTTACTTCATTCATGCTGCCATGACAATGATTAAACAAATGCTTTGCCCAAGGAATTTTAAAGGGAAGCATCACTCAGCTGATGCAGGTTTCCATTGCTGACACCCAAATGCAACAGGTAACAGCCATGAATTTCGATTATCCTGCACCATATTCCCCTTTAATACCCTTTATTCTGTGTATGTAATTTTCTGACTTTGTCAGCATTTGTGGGAAATGCTTATCTTGGCTGCTACAACATTGTTGTTTTGTTTTTATATTTTATCAGAATTCTAAACTCTTAATAAAACTCTGAGGTTCAATGACAGCTCCCAGTACTTTTTAGCATTTGATCACAGCTGCTCATTAAAATATTAAAAGTTCTCCCAATTTGTGGCCAGTCTTGAACAAGCAGAAATGTACCAAGTGTTTAGAAAAGGAGAAGGGGAAAAAAATAGACACAGATTTTCTTCTACACTTTGATCTTTCCTGTTCTGTTGTCTCATGCAAATTATTTTACCTCTTAGTGATGCTCTCCTGGTGGTGTATCAGAGATAATTCACAGAAGAAAATATACCTGCCTCAAAATACAGCAGGAGCATTTCTAAAAAGATTTCTAGATATGTATAGCCTTTGATGTTTATTAGTCTCACTGCATACTTAAAATTCAAATCAAGGCATCAGAAAACCCTTGAGACAAATGCATAATTCATATTTTCTATTTACTATACTTGTTCTATGCATTATATCAGCTTTTATTGATTTCTGTTCATGGAATATTCACAAAATAATAAAATTCTCAATATTATTAATGTCTTCAGAGCTGACTTCAAAAAAGATGACATTAATGTCATTATTTATTTACCTTAACTAGTGCTATATAGGAAATTTTTAGATTAGTAAATTACCAGGGGTTGTGGGACTTTCTGAAACACACATCAGCATATTTGTCCAATTATTTTAAGGATGTCTTTCCTACTCACTGGAAGCAAAGATGATCATTTTTTCCTTACTGTACAACTGCATCATATATCAATAAAAGATGGATATTTCCCATTCATTTCTGATTGAAGAAATTATTTTAATGCTTGCTGCATAGGAAGCTCTTTATATTTTAGATTTGTCTGTTTCGCTCACCTGTCACTGTCACAGTTTGGTGTGGCACTTTCCATTGAGATGTTTCCACAGCTGATGACAAAAATGTTTTACAACAAAGTCCTGTCAGCATGACTGAACCAGGTACTCTGAGATCAGCTGCACCTCAAGGATGGTGCACTTTGTGTAGGGGCTGCTGAAGGAAAATCCAATTGCAGATGGCTTGAAAGGGAGTAAAAAATGGGCCTAAAAAGGCAGGTAAAATTTCAAACAGTCTTCTGAAAGTCTGCTCTGGAAAAAAAATAAAAATCCATGTATAAACCTGGGAATAAGAAAAAGCTTTCAGCCTTTACCTACAGGGACATCAGCAGAATCTATTCTGTGGTTCAAACCCAGCTTTACAGAGCCCATCTTAAAAGTATTGACTAATTAATGTCTATTATATAGGTTTATACACTATAATAACAAAATTTTACTCATTATGAAGTAACATTTAATTAATCAGAAGGATAGAAGACTTAATACAAAGATGACATTTTACAAGGGCTGATGAAACAAGAATTGTTGTCAACCAAAACCTTCCTGCTTTTCCATTTGAAAATACCTGAGAAGCAGTTTTCAGACAAAATTTGGAATCTCAATTTCTGAAATATACCTAGAATATAAATGGGATCTGAGTTTGAGTTTCTCAGGCACCCTTTCTGTGGTGAGAAGTATCTCTGGCCTTGATTTTTGGAGTATTACAATGCTTTTTCTAATTCACTTAAGATGAAAACAAAAGAACAGCTGAAGGACAAGGACTTGCAGCTGCATCCTTCAAAATTAAAAGAAAAAAAATCAAAATAATCTAAGACTGCGCTGCTTCTCAACCATCCTAAGAGTATTAAATATTGTGTAAATTATGCTTAAACCAGCATTTGCTGAGAGAACATTAGTCCAGGTAGGAACAGTTACTCCTTTCACATTATCTGTTGGATTATAAAATCATTACTGTGGACCACTTCCCCTCTTTTTTGTTTATAGAACATTTAAAAATTGAAGAAAAGCCCTGAAGTATAATGTTTTCCTATTATTAAAACAACAAAAATTTGGGGTTTTTTTCCATGTAAATGTGTCTATATATGGAGGGGAGGGAGGTGGAGGGAAACAGACCCTATGTTTTCAATGTTTTGAACTTCAGGGAATATATTTTTGCAATGAGTTAGCCCACAGAATGTACAATATTAAACAAAAATAAGATTATAGAACCCATTTTTCTGTGGTATAACTTTGTAAAAGATAAAAGGCCTATTGGAGACAGGATTTAAACTTAGTTCAGTGGCACCTTCTGTAATGAGGATAAAATGGAAGATAAAATGTGTAAGATTTTCATATGATTTCAGCAATTCACAAAATCCCCCGAGTTTTCTGTAAAATCACTCCTCACAAATGGTCACTGCAAGACCTTCCTTGGACAGTGATATCTCAGTGATATCTCAGATACAACAGAGACAATAAAAATGCAGCAAACTGCAGTGCATAATTCCTCAGGCCTTTTGGTAGCTCTGCCAGGGAGTCTCAGCATTCACCACACACTAAAAGAAAATTTTAGGGAGCATCTAAGGGAAAAAAGCTCTTTGAACTGCATTTTTATACATCACTGTGACCTCATAACCTGGTTTATGGCTACCAGTTCTTTAAAGATGAGACCACGTGTCAGAGTAATTGGCAATTTTAACATTTCACATTCAGAGGGAACAAATGCACAGTGAAGAGTAGGGACACTTCTAAAAGAACTTTTAGAGGTTCTAAACTTCTAAAAGAACATTTTTACCATGCACACCAAAAACTGGACTTGTTTTTGTAACTGCATTCATGCAAATACAGGCAGATGTAGCCCGGAATGGTTTGCAGGGCTTGTGCTGCCTCAGAGGGTACTGAGGAAAGGCATGAGGATGTTCCTTGTCTCATAACCTCCCCTCATTACTCATGGTTTACTTCTAGGCTTAGTTACCAGCTGCAAGCCATTCTCATCAATTGCCATGCAAGCAACTACAGGATTTGAGAAGAATTTAATTTTATAAAATTGCCCATTTTTAAAGAGCACTTTCAATGGGCATGGCTCAAATGGCAGCGTCTGTATTGACAAATTCAGTCAGGAAAAAAAAAAAAAAGAAAAGCCTCATTTAAAATCTTATTTATCACACTCAAGCTGCCAAGTATGGCTGTGCAAAATCTGTCAGTTTTTAAAGTGCTACTTACTGCATATTCAAAGCCTCTTCAAAGAATATTTCCTTGGATTACATCACATGCAGCCACCCACACCTCCCCACGTCCTGCCTACACCTCCAAACAATTCAGGGAGCAGGGTGGCAGAGCAGCATTAACCTATCACATCTGAAGGGTTACGTAGGGTTTTACTTTGATTGGGAGTTTTTTTAAAAGACAAAAATAGAACAAAAACCCCCTCGCCTATTTCAGCATTAGGTTTCCTAATACCAAAATTCTCTTTTGGAGACTATTTCCACAAGTAATGAGCGCTGGCTGCTAGGGGCCCTTTAGGTAATGATTCCTGCAGGAAGTCTTGTTAAGCAAAAATGTAAGAAATAACAACCTCACCCACCAGAACTCCATGTTGTGAATATTTGTACAGCAAAACTCCAGCAAGGATTCCATTCTGCCACTTCAGCTCCACAGAGCCACACTTGGCTCGAGATGAACAGCTCATTTTAGATGGAGGGATTTAGGGAAGGATTACTCACCATGAGTTAGAATGGCAGAATTTGGCCAGAGAAGCCAGGGCAGCCTTTGCAATACCAACACATCATTTCAAAACAGCTGGGAAATGGGTATTTATTTAAAAAAAAAAAAAAGTTATGAAGGAAGATCAAATGCTGTCTTAATTGAAGCAGGAATTTGGTTTTTAATTCATCTAATTGTGTTAAACTGCTAATAGGCTAATTTGAAGAGCTCAGTGCATTCAAGAAGCTGGTATTTAATTAACAAAATCACGTTTCACACAATGCCAGACAAGGGGTCAATCCTTGAATGAGGAGCTCCCTTGAGAGGAGAAGGCACAATTAATGCTGCAGAAACTTCTCATTCATTCTTCTGCTGCTAAATATCACTGATTGGGAAGGACCCCATTGCTTCTCAGCTAATTTTTTTGGCATAGATTTCCCTCTTTTCCTTGTCTCTCCATCTGACCCCTGCCTCCTCTCCCCTAGTGCATTTTGGCCTCTATCTAGATTTATGCATTTGTGATTATATTTATTATAGAGTATTACCCATGCAGATTTCTGCCATGCAAACAGGAGTTTCAATGATGCCATTTTAGTGACCACCTAGAATTTCCAACCCTGTGCCAGCAGAATGGCTTCTCCTGGCTTAAAAGGATTTTACACACCCCTAAAATTACTGGGCAGACTTCAAGGGATTCCTAAAAAATGTTTCAAGCTGCTATGCCAGTCAGCCTCCATTCCTTAGCTTCAGGATAAAACTTTGTAAGTGTTCATTACCTCAATTCAATTTTATTTGGAGGCATTGCTGGGCATGAATAAAGTAACAGAACCCAGTCCCTGTTAGGGCAGCATGCACACACCAAACTGAAATAGTGAGAGGTTCTGGGAATATTGATGAACAAGGAGAAGAGATTATTTCAACACAAGGAAAGAGAAACTGCTTGGTGAACATATTCAAGAGCCCTGGCAGGCATGATTACAGAGGTAGAACTCAGAATAATTCTCAGCCAGGGAAGTTTCTTCCTTGCTCCTTAAGTTCAAGGCATTGAAAATCAAAGTTTGCTATTGCTCAGCTGAGGAGACATTCAGGAGGATATCTATAAATAGCCACGAGGGTCTTTAAAAGATAATTTTTGCCAATGCCAAGATGCTTTCACAATTAGAAACCTCTGCCCGGTGTTCTATTAACCACAGCAGCCTTTCCTCAGCAGCCAGACTTCTCAATTAGCACTAAGAGTTGCTTCTGGCTCAATACTTTCCATAAATAATACTGTGCTTGTTATCCTCAATTGTTTAAATTAAGGTTTGTGACCTTTTGTTATTTATTACACAACAGTTATTTGGTGTTGACCTTAAAGAGAAGGTGCTTAAGGTGTATATGAATATACATTCAGAACACTTCAAGGAAAAAAATTTACATTTATATTGCAAGGAAAGACTACAACTTTCTGTTTCTGGTATTTCTGGTTCTTACAGACTTTATTCTGTGGACAATGTTAATGACTTATAAAGTGTAAGACTTTTCTATTTTAAAGAAAATGTCACATTACCACAACATATGTGGAATATATGATTCCTCCCTGCAATTCAATCTGTACACAGCACTTGAGCAAAAGATCAATTACAGCATCTTTTGAAAAAAAAATAATTAAGAGCCAATGGAAAACAATACTGGGAGGGCAATGGCCAATGTGTGGGCAGCCTTTGTTTATAATCTAAGAAAAAAACAAATTATATTTACATTCTATCAGCAAATAGGTTGAGAAAAAATACTCATTCATTGGGCACAACCTCTTTCCTTTTAGGTTTCAGCAATATGTTCTCGCTTCACAGCTGAAATAACTGCTTTCAGAATTACTTCACCGGTCTGAAAACAACTCCCTGGAAAAATGTCACTTCTGTTCCCTTTTCCCTATTGTATTTGTGTGATTCACCATGAATGTTCAGCAGTCTTAGGCATAGAACTTTGGCTGCAGCAGTGCAATTACAGAAAAAGCAATTTTACAGTTTATCTTGGGGGAAAAACAGCATTTTATTAAGAATATGAGCATGATTTTTATTGGATACCTGTGTGATCTAACTGTAAGAACTGTAAAAGTCCTTTACCATTGTCTCTCAATTGTTACATCAGAATTAACCAGTAGAAATTAAATCTATTATGAGAATAATTTCAAGTGGAATTTTAAGAAGAACATTCTTATGCCCAAAAATTATATCCTTAACACCTTTAATATATTTAAACAGAACAAATATCTGAATCAGCAGATAAACTATACTCTTTTCTCTAGGTGAGCAACACCTTAAAAATAAAGATTCTTTAACATTTCATGTTAGACTGAGCCTTCCACATCTATTCAACCTTCTAATTGCAAATACAAAAAGAACACATTCCTGAATTACACCTTTAAAAGTTAGATTGAGAGATTTCAGTTCCTGTGTGTGATCCTTGTTCAATGCAGCACAGCTTTACACTGCTTTTGTTGTACCTTAATTAAAAATGAAGAAATAGGTTCTTCCTGGAGAGTGTGACAAGTTTTCAAACAATGTGATTTATATAATAAATAATGTGATTTATCATAATCCAAAGCTTCCCCTGATGCAGTCACAGAAGCATTGGTACAAAGTCTCACCACACTTCTGGCCTGTGACATCACTCAGGGGCTGTTTCAAACTTAACTCTAAGACAGTTTGTAATCTTCAAAGTGTTACTAAGCATCATTGCAAAGGAAAAATATTAGAAAAGCAAGAAGTAGCATTCTCCCTACAGGGCAGATACAGAGTCCTTTAAAAAGTCCACAATCTTGTGAGAAACAAAAAAATAAAAAAGAAAACACAAACACTGTGTATTTACAGTCACTAGGTTCTACAGGGATATTTCTTGGAGCTTTTGCTTTGCCCAAATTCATCTTATTTATCTATTTTATTTTCTTTATGCAGTCACACATGCAAGAGCTTCATAATAACATTGAGATCCTACATCTGTTGGTGTTCTTACAATTTTACAGCTAGTTAATGGTCTCTGTTAAATAATTAATAAAAGATTTCCTTCGAGAGTGTGCCTGTGGTTCCTAACAGTCTCTAGAGCCAGCAGTGAGTGAAGTCCTTTATCACACAGGGGGAAAAGGTTTTTTATTCATCAGATGTTAAGATTTTAATTTAAGACCGACTGAATAAAAGTCCAGAACTCATAAAAACGAAGGAATCAAAGAATGAGTTCAATAGAAATATACATCTGCTTCATTTTAAAAGAAAACTTCATTGGAAAAGAGATACCAAAATAAACTCACTAGTAGGTAAACATTTTTTAGCCCCTGCATGGACTGGAATCACACTGGAGGTCCCAGAATTCAATTATCAGTTTTTTTTCCTTGTTATATTTTTCAGGACCTTGCTTATACCAATAACCTGAAACATCTCTACTTCTTTGTTTCAGAATAATGACTTATGAGGAGAGTAATGAAAGTGCTCTCACTGTAATGATGCAGAACTTCTGAAAGTGTGAGGAATTTGCAATAGAATTGTACATTTTAATCCTTATATCTTCCACGAGATATAAAAGTTAGAGTACATTTAGCTGAATTACAGGTTTAAGAGCTGTTTTCACTATTTCATGAAACCCTACTATTAAACTGGTTGCTTTATCAGAAACTGGTATTTTTGTGTCAAAAATATTTCCCTCATAGTTAGAAATAATTTCTTTCACACATTCACAGAAATGTGTGCCTATAACATCCTTCTGAGGGATACCAGAATAAATAAAAAAATCCATGGATTTTTGTAGGAATCAGTGTTTTTATTAGGGAAAACAGGGATTGGAGTAATAAACAGGATCCCTTTATTCACCTCAAATTAGTATATTCAGCATCCCTGCCCTACCTCACTGGAATATCTCTGAATAGCTGTCATCTCAATAGCATAGTCTGTTCCAATTTTATAAACTTTGGGTAACAAGAAAAAAAACCTAGTTTCTCAATACCTGCTACTGAATTGGGTTTTCACATCTGAGTTTCGATAGGCTCCAGTTTTTCTCTGTTCTAACAGCACCAGAGAAATACACATTTATGCTTTAAATATGAATTTATATATATTTAGTTTCTTAAAAGCCTTGATGTGCAATATTATTTCACAGAATTTTATGTAGATTTCAATTTTTCTTTCTTTAGATGTTAGAACATCCTAAGAAGGAAAAAAGAGAATAAAGATTCACATACATGTGGAGAGATACCTAGGTGGGCAAACACATTCCTATATTGTGATTTAATTTTAAGGGCCATTAAATGCTGAAAATTTAACTGAATCTCAGCAGAAAATTACAATTCAGATCATTGCAGAAGCAATAAAATAGCTGAACTCTGGTGCTGTTCTTCACTGATATAAACTCTTACATGTCAACTAACTGGCTGGCCTGTGGAAATTAAGGCCAACAGGCCCAGACTTGTGCCTTTGGTTTTCTCACACTACTTGATCTTCCCATTTTTATTTTTGCTGTTAAGAAGGTTTAAATTGTATTTACACTGCAGCCTTTCAGCATTCTCTCAATATGTTCAATTTTCCCCCCAAAATATTAATAGATTAACTGTCATTACAAACTCAAAAAAAACCCAAAGCAAGCAAAGCCAAACCAATAGCAAAAAAAATAGAATGAAAGACCCTAAATGCCATATATCAGTGTAAGAGAGTTTAATATTAGTATAAAATTAGATTGTTCATTCATACATTGCCTTGGTACATATTACCACCATCTTGGCTGTAAAGATCTTCAGCATATTAAAGATTTTAGCTACTTACTCATCAAGAGCCATCTTCTATTCTAGACACATTCAATACAAAGAGAGAAAAGTTGAGAGCTTTTCTGCTCTGGCAGATTGGTTGGAGACAAAGTATTTCAGCTTTGAGGAACATAAAAATTTGGATTCTTAGGAAAACATTCCCTTATATGCCCACCTCTGAGTCCATGAAGTGTTATCTCTCCTGCTTTTTACATTACAGGGAGACAGTGAAATTAAAGTGTAGCACTTAAGTCACTCTGAGAAACTCCTCCATGCCCAAAGAGATGAGGATTTCAGATACCTTTTTACACAAATATTTTGAGATCGGGCCTCTCACATTTACAGGTCACTTCAGTGCCTCGTTAGACAGCAGTAGAAAATAAAAGTATGACATCTGTTAATAAGGAATCATGATTCAGGGAAAAAGGCTGAATCTGGACACAAGAAGAAAAGGAGTTGAGGAGGGCATAGAAACTTCTATGCTTTAGTATCTATTATTGCAACCACAACTTCAGCACAAATGACTGATGGCTGATGAGTGAATATTTGTGTGCTTACAACAAGCTTCATATTTCAAAAGTGGTTTTTTTTTCCTTCTCTTAATTTCCTTTTCACAGAAACCCCACTGATGCTCTAATCAGGCATATTGGACATTAAAAAATTGGCATAACTTTAGCACATCACAATTACTCACTTCACTATCTATACTCCCCCTCACATTACTAGGAGCAGATCAAAACATCTATCAATTTCCCTTGAACACAGGCCTCAGAAGTAATATTTTTACTACATTTTCCAGCTTCAAAAACAGCCTCCCAACACCATCCTTACAGGCTCAGCAGTGCTGTGTTTGGTTTGTTTAATGCTACCTTTCAGTACTCAATTACAACTATTTCAGATTTTCACTTGTCATTACTGTGAATTGAGAGGGTTTTCAATTCCTTCAAAGAAGATTTTTTTGTGCACTTATCCAAAAGTGTCAGGAATTAATGAACTCGTAATGAACCATGTGTGTTACTGTGCTAAGTTCCTAGAGATGCAGACAAAAAAAACATCATCTGCCTTGAAACACAGTACCAAACAATTTTTTTGGGATAAAAAACAGTGGTCCAACACTTGAAGTCTCTTGTCTGAAGCCCAAACTCTTGAGAATTGTGCCAGTTCCCTATTTTAGGTGCATAATGGCCAATATTTAGCTTAGGATTTGTAATGTTCTAGCAAGGACTGGCACAATAGGGAACTGGAAAGGAAGGGAAGGGTCTCATTAGTAAACAATTCTTTAATTGCTTTTATTCTGGCCTTTAGAACATGCACTTTTCCACCCAGGGATAGGATCTTGATCTTCCCTCTGCTGAAGCACTCATGAAAATTTATTTCCTCTGTTAATCTTGGGTATTTCAGGACTAAGATATTAGATGCAGTATACAGAAACAGATAAAGTAACAGCTAGAATCTCACAGGAACCTCTTTTTTTCCAAGAGAAGCAGCATGACATCATGTAACTACATATTAAATCCTCCTACTGATCAAGACAATTTGGATTCCACAAAAAAAAGTGTCACCCAGAGAAAACGAAATATCTTAATGCACCCCCTAACCAGTGACAGTCACCTTTTTATTTTTTACTCCTATTGAGAAATCTTTCATTTTGTTATTTTCTCCAAAACATCAATAATCATTCATAGCAGAATTCATTTACAGTTATTCAAACAGAGAGAAAAGTCAGTGAACTTGAACATCCCCCTCAAGTCACTGCCCTTTGGCCTGTATTTATCAGGAACTGCATCACCTTTAATTTTTTTAGTCCTGGAGATGAGAAGAGTTTAGGATTAACAGTTCAGAGCTTTTAAGGCCTCTTATGAGAAGTGATTTAATGGACTGACCTTTTTGGAGACATCCTTGACAGAATGATGAGAAAGAAAACAGCTTAGAAATTTCTCTGTGAGCATGGGGCTTCCACAAGTTTTGTGAAATACTGGCATCACTGAAATTGACTTAAACACTGAAATTTAACTTGTTTTCACTCTTCAAAAGGTGAACGCCACCAGCAAAATTATATGCAAAATATGCAAGCTACACATAAAAGAGAAGTGATTCAATATGCAAAGAGGTGTTGACTCAGTTTTCCTGGAACACTTTTACAAACAGAGTGAAAACCTGTTTGTTCTTTAGCAGTGTTTTACTGCTCTGTTCCTTCCTGGGAAGCTCTTCAGAGAGTCCCCAAGTCACCTCTTCTCTTTTCATGGTTTTTCCTTGAAATTTTCCCTTACATTTGATGGGAAATCCTAAATTCCTCACCAAAGTTTTGTGAGATTCTTCTCTTCTACATCCTGGAATGTTTTAGCCTCTGCAAGTTTCTTTACCTAAACTTCCCCCCTTTTAGAGGCACCAAATAACTTCTCTGATTATCAAAAATTGCACTATCATGTATGTATTGCATGGAAAGTACACAATTACACCTACCCACACTGCAGGGCTGAAGACAAAAAGCACAAGCAAGCAGCTGGCAATAGAGAGGCATAAACACTTCTCTAAGTAATAATTTTATCCATTTTCTCTCTGTTTTAAAGTAAGACATACTTGAGAAGCCAATATTGTAGTAAAATCTTCACTACTTGTTATTGCAGTGGGTTCTCAGGACTGTTATTTGAAAGTCAGCTGCTGAAATCTGCTACTGAGAGCTGTCATCTGCTGCCTGCCTACAAGCTGCCAATAGATTTTCATTCCTATTGCCATGGAAACAAAGGTTGGCATGACTTGGAGGAAAAAAATAAAGAGTTTTAGACAGCCAGAGTTTTCAAACTTTGACCCAAGCTGGAATTCACCTTTATTACCCATAAAGGTCACACTGAGAGGGTCAGGCAGGGATAGTGCTTGGCATTGTCCCTTCCTTTTCTGATCTCCCAGCTGTCAAAACTGTGAGCCTGGCCAGATTAAGTCATGGATACCTTCTCTCCAAAGTAGCTGCAATCAGGAGTGGGAAAGGAGGATGAAAATCTGGGATTTGTCTCACCTGGAAGCAGGACAGAGCTGCTGAATGTGCCATGTGTGGGAGCCTACAAAGGATTTGACAAGCACCACAATCACTTCAGGCCCTGCCTGAGCACTCCCATACTACACCCAGAAAACACATTAATCTGTAGGAGCTGCATTTCTCATTGCAAGAAAAAAGCATTTCTGAACTATCAGCTAAACAAGCTCTCTCAATGTCTGTTTAATAGAATAATCATGGAATAGGAGTCAAAATTTACCCAGCTTTAAGGTGGAACAAGCCCTGTCACAAATTTAGTAGCCATTCTCTGAGTCTGCCAGGTATTGAAAAGGTTCATGCAGGTGTTTAGCTGTTTTTATTACACCTGCAGTGGCAAACTAAAAATGGAGCTTTAAACATTTGCAAGCTTCCTTTGACCCATTTTTTCTCCGTGATCCTTTGCCTTCATTTGTCACCAGGTATCATTACCTGTGGAAGTTATCCCAACTCCTTCATTTTTTTCTCAAGTATCATTCATGGTTTTGAGCCATCATTTCATTTTCAAATTTAGCACAAGGAAAACTACAATTTATTAAACAATTGGAACACACTGTTGCTCTCGGTTCAGTTAACTGGTGTAATTATGGTCTCCTTGATCAGTGAAGTGCCCCCTGTGCCATCTTTTAAATCACACTGTGTAAGCCAGAGACTTAAGCACCTTGAAGCTTCTGCAACACAATTCTTCTTCAGACAGTACCTCATCTTCTGAGATCATACAGAGGAAATAGATTCTGTGGGCTGTATTGTGCCTGCACAAGTTCCAAAATTACTGCCCTAAACACAGACTGGCAGATAAAGTGGAGAATGAATAAGGAATTACACCTGGACAGAGCTGTCCCTATACACCTGTCAGATTCCTGTTCTAAAGAATTCAAGGGTAAAAGTCACAGATATTCTGGTTTAACATGATCAACAAGGTGGAGCAGCAATCAGGGTTACAACATTACCACTGTTATTATTTCAGGGCTTCAATAGCAGCTTCTCAGAAAAGTAAAGTAGACATCTGTTTTCCCTCCACACTACCTACCCTTTATGAAATTATTTTTAAAAAAAGTTTACTGTAGCCTATATCACAACTGGATAAAAACCCACTGTACAAAACATAACAATTTGGTCTATATTTGGGGTTTGGTATTAAAAATTTTAGGATTATATTTCCATTCTTCTAATTATATTTGGAAAGGGTAGCAGTGGCTTTCTTGAAATGCACAAGAACAAATGATTAAATAATCATGTAATCACTACCACAGGAGGAAAAGAGAAGCAAAACAAGAGGCATCACTTGGCTCAAAAGGAAGAGCAAAGGCTGGCAAGTGGCAGTGTCCCTCCTCAGCCAGCCCACAGGACTTGGGGAAGCACTTAGATCCTGGGAACCTGCAGACATTCACCTCCCCTTCACAGCTTGTTCCAAAGGAAGCCTACAAAAGCCCTGCAATGAAACAGCTCTGCTCCCGTGACCACGAGAAGCATCTCCAGGGGATTGTAGGCACTCTGAGAGGACAAGATTCAGCAAGGGAGGGCAGGAATAATGAAGGTGGAGAGACCAAATAGAGGCAAAGACAGAAGTGACATTCAGAGAATTAAGATATGGAAGAACAGGTAAGCAGAGGTGAGGAAAGATATGGTGTTTTCTTGCCCAGTGGAATCAATTGAGTTTCAAAAAATGTCAACATGCTGCTCAAAAGAGGGATCAAGGACACAAAGAGAAAGTTTTAAGGAAAAAAAGAGGATTTGAAAAACTCCTACACAAACATCCCTGATAAACTACAGGCTAAAATTTTGTATTCAGTCTGCTCCTGCAGTGGGTGAGACCCACAGCCACTGGCCCTTGCACTTCCATCAGATTATTTCTTTGCAGTGGTTGTGAGGGAATCCTAAATCTTGCCCTTCCTCCCAGGTCCAATAAGCCATGTTTAAGGCCATTTATTTCAGTCACTAATCTCATTTCTTTACCAGAACTACTGTCATTTGAAATACTAAGCTTTAGCCACGTGCAGTTTTCAGTTCCTCAAGTTACCACATTTTTTTACTTGAACACTTAAAGAGTCTGTGAAAGTTTAAAAAACAAATTAATTCCTTTTTTTTTTTTGTGGTTAAGTCAAGTATCAAGGCATAAGTTTTTTATTATAGTTATATGATAAAACAGGTCTGACACAAGAGCAGAGATGCATACACAGAACAGGCAGGGATCAAAGAACAATTTGCTGCTCCTGACTGATTTATTTTTCAAGACCAAAGGTTCCCAGCTCAGAAACCTACTGAACAAAAAACATAAAGGTGGATTGAAACCTCTGTCAGGCATACCTAGCAAAGTCAAAGCCTCGTTATTTTCCAAAAACTGCTGTTTTGAAACTCTGGACTCCTCTTCTGTGGAGTTGTGGCTGGATTTAAGAGTCTGTAGCTGAAGAAAACAAAGAAACTGCTGTGAAAAAACAGCATGGACACAGTGCAAAGAGACAGTAATTTTTCTGGGCCTATCTCCAAAAAGAGTAAGCATTGGCTAAGCTTTGCAATTAAGTGGGATTTTTTTCTTTCCAGTGGTTTCAAAACTTGTCAGGACCACTGGAAAACCTTTGGTTTCTCACAGGCACATTAAGCCTGGCAGCAGACACGACCTTCCCCTCTGAGCCAAGCACCCCAAAATGATGCTCCAATGGTTCTGTCAGTCTCTTGTTCTTCTGTGCTTGAAGAACCAGTTTTAAGAAGTGACAATCAGAGAGAGGAGGCATCTCTGGCAAGGGTTTCCCAATCACTTTGGCCTGTCACATACCTGCAGGGAGATCACTCCATGCAGTTTTCCCCCCAGAACTTGACAGTTCTTTCTATTCTGTGCTCCTGCACAAAATATGAATTGATTCCAGTATTTCAAGCACCAGCTACCCCACAGAATTTCACTCCTGAGCAGCAACACATGGAGAAAACTCTTCCCAAAGACTTTTCAGAAAACCACTTTGGTGCCAGCATGGCCACACCACACTTTGTGTGGAGAAATGGCTCAAGTAGGAATGATTTTTGCTCCGTTGAGAATTCCACACATGGAACTGCTGCTTGACAAAGCCCAGTGCAGCAGCATTTTTTCCCTCTAGTGAGAATCTCTTGGAGTGTCAGTGACAGTTCTCTCATCAGTGCTTTGTCTCAAAAGAAACATGTAACAAAACTTGACACATGTTCAGATATTGTTTGGCACAATTGAAAGCAAGGCAGAATTCTCCACTTATAAGAAAATGCAATTATTTTCTCAGGAGGAGTAATTTAAAAGAAATAAGCTTATTTTACTCTAGAGAGGGCTTCAAATGAAATGGACTTGAGGAGAGGGGCATTTTGAAGAAGTAAAGAACAACAAAGATATCTCCCCATTGATGAATTTTGAAGCAGCAATAATAAAAGTGAAGGCCAGGCTGATCCCAAATGTGTTGTAGAAAGGTAATTATAATATTTCCTGGTTTTTCATATTTGTCTATTTATCCTTGGGCTGCAAAACCATGCTAGTTCTAGTATGCATTTTTAACTCAAATTTAAAAATGTGAAAATTTTGTGATAAAGAATTAATAGCTTCTAAAGCATTATGCAATTATTTCTGTGGAATATTTATCAGACCAAAGAGTGCTTTTTCTATCCATTAGAGAGTATAAAAATCAGCGTTTTCCAACATACTGCAGAAACTTGGTAAGAGAATGTAAAACATTGCCATTCTCCAAGTTAGTCTATTGGCAACCAGGCAAATAAATGTTGGAAAGATACATCCATTAGCACTTTAAAGCACCCAGAACAAGAGAAGTTAAGGCAAAATCCATGATATTAGACAGAAAATATTATCTTGCCAATGCTTTTACACAGAATTTTAATTGGCTGCCTAGTGAGTGCAAATTACCATTTGTGATTTGTTGCCACTACTACAATGTTTCATTACAGCAGCTTTGGAAAAAAAAAAAAAGCCACAAAACAGATCTGCTTAATTTCCTATATTCCAGTGCAGGAGTTCTATGACAAACAGTAATTGCTGTATCAAAGAGGTCTAGCTAATTCTCAGTGCTCCACATTCATGCTGATATGCCACAATTGGCAAGGCAATTGTTTTCCAATATTGCACTGAAAAATAACAGATAAAGACCTCATGCTGACTTTTCACTAGCAGAGGTGGGAGAAGTGAGAGGAAAAAGTTCTAATCTTTCACTCTGATGCTGGAGATGACACCTTTTTCCCTCTTTAATATGCAACCTCATGGTTTCACCCCAGCCAGCAAGAGAGAACCACACAGATCTTGTTCCCTTCCCCCTGCCCTTCCTTTTGTGGGATGGGGTAGAGAATCAAGGGGAAAAAAGTAAAATTCATGGTTTGAGGCAAGAACAGTCCAATAATTGGAACAAAGTAAGGTATACTAATAAAATTATACTAATAATGATTGTAATGAAAAAAGAGAAACAAAACCTGAGGGAAACAGGTGATGCACAACAAAACTTTTACTCAGCGCTGGACTGGGCATTGCTCAGTGCATGGTGAACAATCAGCTCCTCACAGAAAACCTCTCCAACTTTGTGTACAAACTTTCATGGGTATAGAATATCCCTTTGACCAGTTTGGATCACTTGCCCTGGCCATGTACCCTCCCAGCTTCTTGTGCACTGGCACAGCATGACAGACTGAAACTGGGGTGATCAACAAACCAAACATTGCTGTGTTACCTTTGTTATTCCCATACTAAATCCAAAACACAGCCCTGCACCAGCTGCTAAGAAACCCAGATGAAACCAAGTCAGTGCAGCTCCACAGGAAAAATATTGGGAAAATATAGAATGGAATTTGAGCACACAGATATTGTTGGGAAAACAGCTTGTTAAACTATAGATCTCTGTAAATTGAGAGGATGTCTTGATTATATTTTCTCAACCTTATGCTAACTGCCCTTTCAATCAAACCTCCTCCCTTCCTGTTTATCATTCACAGTGGATTTATTCCCTCCTTGCACCTTCTTATATTTTTCCTCAGCCATCACGCTCTCCCTTTTACCCTACAATGTTTCACTCCCTTTTCACACCACCATCCCCTAGAACTGCTTCCTCTTTTAAAGAATAAAACAGAAAATAAGTTGACTTTTTGTAGAAAGTTCACTGTGCTTTGCCTTGCTACACGAATCCCAAAACTTCAGCTTGGTTTTACAGATAAAAATCCTCTTTTGCAAAAAGCTGCCTTCTCCAAACTTGCATAAAGCCCTGTGGCCAGGGGTCTGGTTCTTGGTAACTCTTCAGGACCACTGTGCTGACCACCCCAATTCTTCTTGGTATCCACAGCAGCAACTCAACAAGGGATCTGAAACACATCTGCCAGACCCTGTAGCAGATCAAACACAACTTGAAAGGGTCAGAACTCTACAAATCCTGTCCCAAAGGGAGCCTGGACTGACTATGCAGATTACATTGCCACAGCGTAAGGAAAAGGTTCTGCCAGCACACACACGGCAGCAGATGCTCTGACATGATACATCTTCATTTTCACCTCAAAAATCCCTAAAGAAGAGGAATTATGATGTCACACAACAAAAAGGTGTTCTTTTCTTAAAAATTATGAGCTCCCAAATTGGAATGGTATTGAAGGAAATCCATCTGAAAACAAAGCATCTCTTTTTCTAGCAGATGAGAAAAGCTCTGCAGTTTGCCTAGGGCACTTGATGAAAGCATTCATTAACTTCAACCTTGTTATCACCCCATCTCCCTCTGTTCATCACCGGCCATCATTAAGTCCTTTTAAACTCTAAAGGTTAATTACAACATAATTGTTCCCCTTACAGTGACTGATCCATAGATATACAGGTTTTCCCCTTTTAAGTAACAAATAAAGAAATGGAACTGAGCTATTCTTATTTAGAATCTGTTCTGGAAGAGGTTTCTTAAATATTAATAAACAATTTCTATGCCAATAAAATCCAGCCAGCACCTATATAATTTACATAAACCAGTGGGATGCCTTGAAAGGGGGGTTTAAAGGAATTGTGGGGAGGGAGACAAAATTACCCTTGTGGTCCATATTTTTCACATCAGATGCAAAATACAGCAGTAACTGTCAAAGTGCAGCTGCAGCAGTTGAGCATTTTATGGAATTTGTAAGTAGGATTAGCAATGGGTTTCAACTTTGCTACACACACAAGCACACACAGCTTTAATCTGGAGGGGAGTTACCATTTTGCTTATCTGTAAATCAGTCAGACATGGAAAAGTGCAAGTAAGTCATAACAGAAGCAGAAAAACATCTCGTCACACCCATTTCATCAGGATCCCGGACTCTGGGTTTTGTTCTTTGGCTTTAGATTTACTTTCCTACCACAACAATGACAGATGTGGCAGATCAGCATTACAAAAACTTAGACCACTTTTTGGTGACAGACAAAACCTTATGCATAATTTAAAATGGCAATTATATAAATCTAACGTTCTGTCATTTTTTTTTAATATTTGTGGTTTATTTTCATTATAAGTCCCATGTTAAATTAGACTGTTAGTCTAAACAGAGGCCATGAGATAGGGGACTTGAAGGGGATGATGGACAGTATCCTGATTAATATGACAGAGAGCAGTAGTCATGCTTTTTTAAAGCCCAATATATATTTTTTAATGATGTAAAATCAAACAATCATATCAAGGCAGAGGTGGACATTCAATGACAGTGCAGATATGTTGTCAAAAGTCGATCCGTGGGGAAAAACTTACAGAAGGCAAGTATGTGAATCAGTGAGAATAAAATACCACTGATAAATTAGTGGCAGACAGTATAAAGAGCTCCTGTGTTTAGGTGCTTTAATTTCAGTTGCCTGTAGAGAGGCAGCAGTTGGTGGCAGATGTGAATAAAGTGTCAATAATAATCACCATTTTAGAGATATAAAATGTGCTCCACCTGCAGCAGGGGAGAGGGAAACGTCTGGCAATGAGAAAGACACAAAAATTACAGAAAGCAATGAGAAAGAAACAGGCAATGGGAAAAAGGGAAGTTATGAATGTGAAATATAGATTTGTGCAGCAGGCTGAAAAAGGAAAGAAATAAAGGTCACAGTATAAAGAAAATGAACTACTAGACAGAAAAAAACCACCACAATGAGAGCAAAATGCTGTGAAAGGCACTGGAGAGTACAACACAGATAATGGTTGTTAAACCTGTGCCTCAAAGAAGAGGAATAAAGAAGCTCTTAGACAAGTGAATAGAGAAAAATAGAGAGGGGTTTTGAGAGAAAAAGAGTTATCATCAGCAAGTATTTTGACATTTGGTAAATCTGAGTTAGCTTAGATTCATTGGTACCAATTTCAGGGCGTGAAATTTCTGTTAGACATTCAAAAACTGAAAATCTGATTTTATATAAATGACACTTCCAAATACTTATGTCCTGAATTACAGATTGTAACACATCTCTTAGTTACATTAGGACATTTGTTGTGCTGGCAATATTCAGGGCTAAACACTTCATAAAAGGACATCTCAAGCTCTAAAAGCTTGTACAGTCCAAGAAAAAAGGTAATACAACAAAAAATCCAGAAAATATATTTTTTCTCTTGGTCTCTTTTCTAATTTAGATAAAATTTTGATTTTCAAAGGTAGATTTTGGTCTTCCTTTCCTTTCAAAAATATTAAAGGCAGTTTCTTGTCCTTGCAATTCCTGAAATTATTTAAGAGATGAAGTTTGCTTGCATGCAAGATGAGTGTTTAGATTCAAGTTTCTGACAGAAACCACATCAAATCTATGTGCCCACAGTACTTTTTGAAAGGTGTTCAAAAGTCTCACTGCTGTTACAGAAGATGTGATAAAACCCAGATGAAAGCATTGCACTTGGGACCAAAAAAAACCACTCAGTTGTACAAAAAGAAACAATTGGAAGATGTTATTCTCACTCTCTTTTGAATAGCATTGAGCTTATAATAATTTTCTCATTCACATCTGAGATAGGAACACCTTCAGAGCAGCCTTTGCCTTTTATTTGAGCAGCCACCTGCACCCTAAACAAGGCTTATGCTCACCAGCTTCTGCATAACTGCAGAAGTTAGAAATATTTGAGTTTATTCCTGTAGTATCTGTTGACCTTTATCAAGTTGACTTCATGATTAAACCAATGCCACATATTTAAAAATCTAATGAATATAAAAATTAATTGAGAAATCTTTTCCTCTTGAACTCTTCACAAAATAAGCATGAAGTTTGCTTCTACAAAAGTCAGGCATTAGAGCACTGTGTTGCAGTGCCAAACTGAGCATAATGTTGGCTTAAATTAATAAACAAATAATCTTGTTGGCAGAACTCTCTCTCAAGAATCTTGGTAAACACTTTGGTTGGGTATCTATTAAAACTACTGAGTGTTTACAATATTTTTCTATTATGGTAACATGTGTCAACCATAAAAAAATTATTACTTGTTTATCTCCCACGTCAGTCTGGTTAATTCTGCAACTTTCATCTTCTGTTTACCCTACCAAAAGTGAAAATATAAAGTAAGAGGAGGAGAGAAACTTAACACTAATTGGCAGCAAAAACAGCATCATCATTTAAGATCACACTATGTCATTAAACTTTGTTATGATGAACTCCTGGGGTTCATTTAGCTTGTGAATCACTTGGACCTTTCACTTCAGATGAAGCAGTGACAAAGCCAGAGCTCATGCAATCAGGTAGTAATACATAAAATTAAGAAGTCACCAGCTGCTCCACCAGAATTAATGGAAATGTGGAATACAGATTTCTTCTTGATCAAAATGAGATTAGACATTTGGGAATATGTTTAATCTCACCAGGACAAGGTGGTGCAGTTACAACTGTACAGTGGAAAATCACAGGAAAACCCAACAGGTACCTAGAACAAGCCTGGATATACCAATTTTTTTAACAGAATTAATTTCCTCCATTACCAGGTTTTATAAGCCATTCGTACATTAACTGAAATATCCTGCAGGTTTCCTGCTGGAGCTGTGTAGAGAACTTCTCTTCACAAAGGAGAAAAAACCCAGCCCAAATCTCTGTTCAGCTCCTGGCTGTACCCAAAGTCCCTGCAAGGCATCACACCTTACCTAGGAAAAAATAAAGCACATGGCTGAAATGTGCTGGTTACAAACCAAGCTCAGATAGCAATGACTTGAGAAAGCTTGTTAAACTTCCTTTGAGAAGACAATTATTCGAAACTCCCAATTAAATAAAGCAAACAACTCCCACCAACCTTTTGCTCCACCATTTAATTTGGAGCAGTTGAATATGTGCAAAAGCTAGAGTTTGCAGTATTTAGTACAAAGTTTCATTAAGGTACCATGCAAAGGAACAGCTTTTTCAAAAGCATTAACAAGTGACTACAGCTGCTTCACCAGAGCTTTCTCATTACAGCAAATGATTTTGCAGCACTTTCTTTAGTGCCACACAGATGTCCCATCCACGCTGAGAGGGGATGCACACTCTGGTTTTTAAATGCCTTGGAAAGGAAGCCAGCCCAAGAAAACCAGAAGAATATGTTAGTGGTCTACCTACAAGTGATACCCATGGGTCCAAAAAACTCCATTCTGTAATAATGCTGGCCCAGTGAAGTCAGTCCAGTGACCATTTCACTGTTTTTAGCACAGGTATGTGGAATTCTGCTATGGCATCTCAGAGCCATCACTGGCTATAAACCTTGGTTAAACCCTCAGCAGGTTCTGAGAACTACTAATGATTTACAAAAGCAAGCTTGCAGACTTGAAAAAGGGTAGGCCAAAGAAATATTATGCCAAATAATACTTTACAATTAGGCTGAACTATTGTATTTGCGTTTCCCCCAGACAAAAAGAATGAATGATGAATCTGACTCCATGTTCTCAGAAGGCTAATTTATTATTTTATTATACTACATTATATTAAAGAATACTAAACTAAACTATACTAAAGAATACAGAAAGGATACTTACAGAATGCTAAAAATTATAATAATGAAAACTCGTGACTCTTTCCAGAGTCCTGACACAGCTTGGCACAGATTGGCCATTGAGTCAAAACAACTCTCACCAGCATCCAATGAAACAATCACCTGTGGATAAACAATCTCCAAACACATTCCACACATGAGCAAAACAGAGGAGAAGCAAATGAGATAATTATTGTTTTCCTTTTTCTCTGAGGCTTCTCAGCTTCCCAGGAGAAAAATCCTGGGCAAAGGGATTTTTTCAGAGACGTGAATGCCACATACCCCCACTACTGCTCCTGTGTAGCTTAAGAGCAAAGGACAAAACCTTGCAGTGGTAGGATTAAAGAACCTCTATAAGGAAAGCTTTCAAGGTGCACAAATATGGCTCTGCACTCATGTGATAAAGAATGGCTACAATTTCTATTAAATTAATTATTACACCTTGCAGGTACATCCAATAGGAGACCAGTTACTGCAGCACCCCACCCTTGGTTCAGCCCCTTGGAGTTGATCCAGGGGCTCCTTTTCCCCATTTCATGTTGTCTCAAGCTCTGGTAGAAAAAAAAAATCCCCAGAAATTTTCTTGTTCTTAAGGATAAAACTAAACAGAATTTCAAGAACATACAAGTAAGGATGTGCTAAACTGTGAGAGAGGGCACAAAATGTACTAGAAGCTACACAAATTTCTATATTGAAAATCCACAAGGCTACAAAGATATGAAAAATAGATTAAAAGCTGTAAAAAATCTTTAGGCATGACTGGCACCCTGGCACTGCTGGCTCTCACTGCACACCCACAGGAAGATAAAGTCTTTTTTTCCTCTCATCTTCTCTTACCCACATACACTGACCACTTAAGACACAGTGCATGCTTGCTACAGCTCGATTTCTTGTTGCTCACAAGACTGCTCTATCAGGGCCTCTAATCAGTATAATCAAGAACACACTTGTTACTTTCTAAGCACGTACTGCAGTTGCAATTGTGGGGATAACAAATGGAAAAAAGGAACAGTAAACCCCTCTGCTAGTTTTCAGCATTCATCCATTTCACTGTGGTATTTTTAGCTTGCTGCTTACTATTATTCACTTATTCCAAAGCTGAGATTTGTCAAAGCTTTTCAGGAACCGTGGGTGAAAAACTCCTTCAAGACCTTCAGCTGGGGACAGCAAACGATGGCTCTGCCTTTCTTTTGGAAACACCTCTCAGGACAAGCACAATGCACTTGTAACAATTCGAGTGAGACTGTTCTGCAGCAACTTCCTTTATTATTGTGTGAAACATTGTCTGCACCCTTCAAAAAGGCCTCAAAAATGCAATTCACCACAAAAATCTTATTCACAATGTAATCCATTATTCTTTTCCATTTACATTTGAAAGTACTGCTCCTGGACTCCACCACAGAACGGTATTCACAAGATTAAGCACTTCTCTCCATTGAAAGGATACCTTTGAAAAAGTAAAAACTTTGGTTCTAATTGAAGATAACTTAATTTCTTCAATATGCTCTATCTACCTTGATAAACTCTGTTCCAACAGCCCTGATTAGGTTTTTTTTTAATCTAGTTTTTCTTTACTGAGTGATTATAAGACAAGTGACTCAGAAGATACATCCTGTAGGAAAAAAAACCAACCACATTTAGGCTTGGGAATAAGCTGTACAACAACTGGGGAGTTAAAAAGAACGACAAAAGCATTATGTTTCAAGACAAAAGAATGATGTGTGGAAGTTGGCTAAATCAATAACTAATTGTAAAGTATACATCCAGTCCCAGAGGTGATCCAATAATTGAAGTCTGCTGCTGGTCACCTGAGTCCTGTTTAGCAGGGTCAGCTCATAATTCAACTGACTTTTGCACTTCTCATTGATTTTGTTTAGCAGTAGATTTGTGGTTCAGATAAGACCATTCCTCAGCATTGGTTCAGATTCAATGAAAGCAATCACACTTGTTTAAATATGTTTGTATGTAATCTTTAAACATGCAAATAAGAACCTTTTTTGACCATATACTAATAAAACTGTGCACAATAAAAATTGCTGGGTTTATTTTCATCTTTAAGCTTACAATATTCATAGGAATGCTGTATTATTTTCATCATTTAAAAAAAGCCAGTTGATAATTTTTTCTGTAAATATTAGCTATCAGACTCAGAGACAATTATAGCAGTAGGAGATGAAAGTAAAAAAAGATAGAAAATCTCAAAAAACTAGAGAAGTTGTCTCAATTACAGAATCACACACATTAGCCAACCAAAACTGCTTTTTTTTGCAGTTTGTCATGCTGCTTCTCCAATGCAGAGAAATATCTTCCCTCCTTTATTTTGTGAACTTTGACAATTCTAATTTATATCATATGGACTGAAGGGAGAAAATCTACTTTTAACACAGAGGAGACACTTTCTAGTTTTTAAATGGCAAAAATTTAGGATATTTATAGAAAAGCTTTCCTCTAAATAAATTTTTAACTAAACTGGGCCCTTTATGAATGAATCTGGAAAAGACAATGTCATCTGATGCACTACAACAATCATATTAATATAACTTGCTTATTCACCTGAGTGAATTATCAGAGAGCTGCTTTAAGAGAACTCCAAGAACAGCATCATTTTTTAGCCTCTCTTGTCTGAACCAACAACCCTAACAACAAAGAAAAAAATCTAATCCTAGGCCTACAGAAAAGCAGCTTCCTAGTTATAGAGAGCAGATTATAAAACCTAGTCCCATATCCTGGCTAGAAGCTGTTGAACAGGTTAAAAAAAAATTTAATAAGTCAAACCCCAGGCCTTTAATTCTCAAGTAAGCAGAGCACACAAAAATCAAATTCCTGTTTCTGTTGCATAGAGCAGCTCTAACACAACTTCCCTTTGTGCCAGCTGGGAGGTGCCCTTTGACTCCTGCCTAACACAGTGTGCAGGATTTCTATTGGCAAAATTGCACCCTAACAGGTAAACCACAGAGGACAGTTCAGAATTATGCTGATCAAGGAAAAAATAAATAGAAACAAAGACCAAAAAACCCTATGAGTGAGCCTTATCATATTGCAGGCCTGCTGCCAAACCTCAGCTCTGCAAATATGAGAGGTTTGAGGCATTAATGTAGAAAACACAAATGTTCCCTACCCTCCATATAATTTGCAGGAAGCATTGCATCTATGTAATCAAAACCTGTGTTTAAATATGCCATTTTCCATGAACATGATTACTTTATTAAACTACACTGTGAGTTAAATAAACTGGGTTAATACCCTGGAATTGCTCGCTTCAGGACATTCAGGTCAAATTGTGTCACACTAATTGCTGGGAATAATAAGTGACATTACAGCTGTGTCTGTACAAACAACTTGATTTGCTCCAAATCCCAAATAGGTGCTTCAGAATGCCCATAAATGAAGGCCCTTAATTCACATAAAACTTAATTTCAGTGCTCAGAAATTAACATCCTCTGGGCTATCATATCATGCAGCTGTAAAAATACCCAGGTCCCAAATCCTGAGCTAGGGAGCCTTTAGACCATGCTCTTCCACATGAAAAAATCAATCCTACAACTAATGCAGTGACCTTTTGCCTCCTCAAAACAGTAATTTTCATTTCCACCTTGCCCAGTCTGTACCTGAGGCAGAGTGGTGGCACTTTCAGAGAGTTTCATTTCACACCAAGTGAAGAGCTGTTTTGAGCAGTGCTTCAGAATAATCTTTTTTTTTGAAGGAGTGTTATTTTAAAGTAATTCTTACATTTATGGCCTCTTATACTTCTGAAAGCATTTGGAAAAACCAGTAAAAAGACTTACCAGCTATTGAGATAGAAAGGACAGAAGAATGGGATTGTTAGCTAGAAAATCCCCTGGCATCTGTGCTTGCTTGATGAAACCCAAGACATCAGGCTTGGATGCAAACCTATAGTAGCTGATTTCATACTAAGAGCTTTAGCTTAGCTCTTTAAAGGTACATAAGGTTGTACCTTTAAAAGGAATGGGAGACTTCAGCATGAAATACTCCTTATTTGAGGATGGAAAACAATACAATCTTTTGCTTCAGTATCTAAGAAAACTCATGCAATTGTCCAATTTCTGCACCAGACAGAGTTCATTTCTTTGGGTGTCCACACAGACCAAGTAACACTAACAAACAAACCCCCTCCAGCTGCACCTCACACCTGCACAGATCACAAACATGGCCTAAATTGCATTATTAAATCCAAAATTAATCTTGGACTGCCAACTAATACCCCAGTAATATCAGCTGCCTGTCAAAGTACTATATAACATTAACCTTGACTGTAAATATTAAGTCAAATATTTATTTTACCTGTCAGGCCTTCAAACTTCGCCTACACACTGATTCTAACAAAATTCAGTGGGTTCTTATCCCTGAATTACACCCACATTTATGTCCAGGAGACTTGATATTTGAAACTTCTGTAGAGAAAAATATTGTTGCTACATTTCTTAATAGTCACATGTGGAAAATCAGCCATGCTTTTGTTTAAGCTTATTTTCATAAGGATAAAAAGAAACCCTTTAAAAGCACATCATGGAAAGAAACCATACATGCTTATACTACCACATGTTTCTTACAACAAATCTAACAAATGACAGACAAAATACGATCTAAAGAATTGTTTTTAAGAATATAAAATATTGTTGTTCCTACTGCTTTTTACTATTATGATTCATGCTCTTGAAAGTACTATGGAACAATTGGACACTTCATAGTGTTAATCCTAAAGATTTTATGTAGAAGCTCTATTTAATGTTTTCAAGTAGCAAAGTTGCACGTAGACAGTCTCCCTTCTGGTTTACCTGAAAGTTTCTGACAGTTCACAGAATATATTGGTGATCATTTGCTACATAAACTATTTTAATTGCTCAGTGGAATAACTCTCAGGCTGCACTATACTTGCCTTGATAGATAATGGCCATCCAGATTGTTTTCTCTTACCTTTCATTTCCAGAAATGCAAATGCCCAAAGTCAGAAAACAGAAGAATTGTGTTCAATTCTACAGCATTTAAGGCAACTCAGATAGTAAAATAAGCAAAAATATTGCAATTACAAATCCTATAAAACACTGAATAACAAATAGCTAGACACTTGAAGCTTGTTGCTTAGACCCATCCTTCTAACAGCTTTGAGAGGTTTCCTTTATAGTGCTGTTTGTGTTGCAGGTGGGTTTGGCAAAGTGTGACCTAATTAAAATTATATGTGTTAGTTAAATTGTATTGCAAACATCTGCAGTTTTCACCTCACAGATTTCATTAGCACAGCAACAGCCTTGGAAATACAGCTGAAACTAAAAGCTCCTCTAAATTTCCTGTGGCCTTTGAATCTTTTCTTGTCATGCAGTCAAATGTCTCAGCCTCAAAACTGTTCTCTTCATATAGTCCTAGAGATGCCACTGGCTACTGAGAAACACTGTTCATTCTGCAGTGAGAAAGCAATCAAATATTATAGGAAAAAATATATTTTATACAAATTAAAAGCTATTTGTTTAAATTGCTAGCTAAGAAGAAAAGATCATGATGTGTTTAGATACTGCTGTGTTAATGCTCCTAGTTAAAGGACAATTTTACATACCTTGAGATGGGATGAAAATGAGATGGAATTTGACTTGAAATTCATGTTAAATTCTGTATTTAGCAGTTCCTAATCAACTGCTAACCAAGACTCATCTACAGAATAAAGCATAGATATTTTAAACAGTTTATTAAGATGGTAAAGAATTAATGCAGAGTTCAATAAAAATCTTTGAAATGCACAAATAATGTAGGTATGAAGCCTAACCTCATCCAGACAGATAATGAAAAATTTAATATAAAACACAAGATAAATGTAACAAATTTGCATATAGCCAGATATTGACAGCAACATTTTATCTCACTGGTGAAACAATGAACAATAATTATTTCTTATACGCTGCTATTTTGATTGCTACCCTAAGGTTACAAAAAAGAATCAGCTTGGCTCATCTATTAAGAAAACACTGTATAATTTAGCAATAAGAATCAGAAGCCATGCTGCCAAGCCATGGCACATGTTAGATGTAGGATCTGTGACTCTTTTTAAAAAAGCCAAGGCTAAAGGGGGCAATGTTTGGAGCAATTTTTGCAGTTTGGTACCTGTGAAGCAGCGACTTCTGTGAAGAATGTAATACATCATACATCACTGCAGCCTTGTTTGCTTGTGCTAAACAAAATAAATTCCTCAAATTATTTATGTATGTCAGTGCATTGCTGATTCACAGCTTCTCTAATTTCAGCTGTGTTTTGGCATTTTGCCCTGGATTTGCTTCAGACCTCTGTCATTTGTCTTTGCAAGGGAGTAATCGTTTCCTTGGCAAAGGATGTGACACTTATTGTGAGATACTAAGTAGCCAAGCAGTTGTTTCCTTAAACACAGAGGGAAAATACATTTTGAATAAAGAAGCTTTTAAACTAAATAGAGTAAGTGTCAGGGGCTTAAGATGTATATTCCATTTCACTGAGGGGTGATATTGCACCATTCATTTTCCATGGGTATGAAGTAGTCCAAGGAGTTGTTTATATTCCCACACTACAGTAATGAATGCTTGTAGGGATTTAATCTAGGAGATGACAGCAAGGCTGACAAGGACACTAAACAAAAAGAGAGGGACAAAAGAGCCTGGAAATAAAATGGAGGTTTTAAAATAAAGGCCAGTGTGACATCTTAACTAGGTCTGCCATAGAAGATAACCTGGTGCCCTGAATTCCTGAGAATATTCTCTTCCTACACCTGAGAAGTTCTGCCCCATGGAAATTGTGTTTATGCATGTTACAAACAAACATGAGAGCTGCTGAAAACAGTGAAGGCAACAAACCAAACAGTAATGGGATAAGATGGCATTATTAGGGGTAACAACTGAAAATGCACTCTCAGGCCTGGCTGTTACTTGTACTCATCTTATTCTCTGTTGTTAAACACATTTTTGATGGGGTTCAGGCCCAGATCTGTGCATAAGTCAGATGGCTGCCAGTGAATAAATCACACTTGTCAGCTCAAGATCCAGCAAATAAGGCTGTCACTCCTGAGCGCCACAGAAAAGGGAAGAATTGCAGAGAAATCTCTGGGAGGGATTGATAGGGAAAGATCATCTTGAAGTATTATTGTGTAGACTTTCTGGATCGAGCTCAGGAAATTGCTTTATCACTGAATATACCAGTGCCTAGTGAGAAAGACATCCTGTATGTTCACTCATACACAAGGGGGGTTAATAACTTGCAATATTAAATAAGCACATTTTAGGATTCTGGTGATATTGTAGAAAAACAAACTAGTTTCTTTTTAATGCTTTGCATGAGACTGGAATTTAGAGTCAGGAATAAACATATCAACACAGAAATGATGGGCTAAACCTCTGATTTTGAAAGCTACAAACCATTGCAAGTAGAAGAACTTCAAGTCAGTCAGTTTAAAATAGAAATAGCCAGCAGATTGTGTTTTCTGTACTCACACAAGGCTGCTTATTTCCAAGTTACTAAAGGAGACACCACTGTGATGCAGGGTGGAGAATGTTTGCTGAAGGATCTTGGCCTTGTCTGTGGCCTTCACCTATCAAATGCCAAGAGAAAAAGGGTAATTAATTCTTCAGCATTCAGCTATAATTTATAACTTATTGGGATAAAAACAACCAGAGTAATAATTTAATAATTCACAAATTTTCATCCTGCTAATAACAACAAAATTGAAATCAACAACACATTTAAATATTTATTTACCTTTTTCCCTCTTTCTTGCCCCTTCCCTGTGATAGCCAGAGGTACCCATGGGGCCTGTGGACCCTCCTGAGGCACTCAGGTGTTGTCATCTTATTGTGAAAGTCCCCATAATACCTTCTTGGTGATTTCTCATGGGCAGCTCCTCACAGCACTGATAGAATAATAAAAGCCTCTAATCAGGCCTTATTATTATTATGATGATGCCAGGCTGCCCAGGAGTCCAATCTCCAGCAGAGACAGGATGACTGAAGCAAGGCACAGGCCAAGCTGCTGAGTTACCTCCTAGCGAGCATGGTGATATTCAGCTTTAGTGATTGCCAGCCCTTTCAGGATTTCAGCTCGCTGCTAGGTAGGAATGCCCAGGGCAGAGGTGCAGCAGACGGGAGAGAGAGAGGAGAGGAGAAGACACTGGTCGGCTCCACAGACATGGTTTATTGGGAGATCAGTGAAGGGTTTCAGCACTTCTTCTTCTGACTTATGGGGGTACAGGGTGCTATTTTTATAGCCTTGGCAGGCATCCAAGCTTAGCCAATGGCAAAGGATTAAGGATATTCCTAAATGACCAATAGCTAAGGGTTACAATGATATTGCCCGTTAAATGGTTAAAGAGCTGGGTTTGAGTCAGGGGCAGTCAGAAGGACAGGATACTCTTTCCTGCCTCAGCATTCAATTCTCCAGGGAAGCTTTTCCTGTTTCCCAAGGGTTTACTACACACTGACACTTCCCCACAGCAGAGCCAAAAACTCCAACTCTCACCTCAAGCCCCTAACCCACTCTTTTGTAGCGCACTTCTTACTGGACACAGCTGCGGCCTGTTAAGGGCAGGCCTGTTCCTAATCTTTGGGGATTAGTACAGCTGCAACTCCTCAGGGGTGAGACTACCTTCTGCACTATTCTCTTACATTCTATCCCTACACACTCAGGGAGGTCTTTTTCAGGGCTCCAGAACCCCTCATCAGTGCCCTGGGACTGTCCCAAGATGTCACAGCAGGGCTGGTGTCCCCAGCGAGTGTCCCCCATCCTGGCAGGAGCTTGGGGCAGGAGTCCCTCCTCTGCCTGGACCATCAGCAGCCATGGCAGGCAGCAGCTCCTCTACCCAGGTAACCTTGAAATGCCTGGAGCCAGAGCAGGATGTGGGACCAAGGACATTTTGTCTCTGGGCTTTGTCCTAGAACAGCCCTCCCTGTCCAGTGCTTGAGAGTTTAGCCTCTGGTACATGGTGGTCCTCAAAACACACATTGCCACCCTCCAAAACCTGGTTTTCCTCTCCTCACCCAGTGCCTGGGGGGTTTCAGGATAATTGTGGGCATTTTAAGTCAGGAGAGAGGGCTCACTCTGCTTTCAGGTTTCCCTCCACAATCTGCACATGGAGGGGCAAGGCTGATGCCTTGGAGTGGCTCCCCAAACCAGAGGGTAGGCTAAATTGAGGGAATTAAAGTGGGTGTTTATGGAAGGCCTTCAACAGGTACACCTTGGGCAGCCCAAAGCCTCCGAGGGGCTACACCCAGGACACAAACATTTGTTTTTCAGACAGATATAATTTTGGTCCATTTACACATCAGGGCTTAATCGTCCAATTACAGTTTCAGGTAATGAAGTAATTTACTCCAAGTCTGCCCCCCAAATCACTGTTTACATCTCTCAGGGCCTGAGGTGGTCCTTGAGTTTTAGGCCAAGATAGGAATTGTGTTTTCTGAATAAAACTAGAGAACAGCAGATGACAGGCCATGGTGTTTTAGAGTTATACACTAAAGCAGTACAGGATCTGAAAAAAAGAAAAGCTGAATCCTAAGGCATCCCTGGGATCCCTGTTCCAGCCCCTGAGCCAGCACACAGGCCCTGTATGAACCCCAGGGCTTTTCTGGCTTTGGTTGCAGCTCCTGGATGAAGAAACACAACCCTGACTGACCCACCCTGAGTAATCTGGGCTCACAAAGTGTCAAGATGAAGAAAATCACACTTCGAATCATGTTGCAGCCACAGCAAGGAGGGTGAAACTACAGCTTAGCATTTGCTTCACCACTGATTACTCACTGTAAATATATTCAAGCAATTGTGCTCTAGTGTAGAGGGTAAATGACTTTTCTCAGGGGAGCCATGGAACTGTGGAACAACTTTATAACATGAGATAAACTTCTGACACACCAGTCATAGATGGGGTTTTGACATTTAAGCACCTCCCTGGCTTCTGGGTGTCATGTTAAATAGAATACATTTTCTCTAGTGAAATAGACCTGTAAGACAGAAATATGTTGCACAGTGTATAAACAGGGAGGATAAAGCTTTTCCCATTTTACTGCCTTGTAAAAAGGGAGAGATGCCCAGACTCCTATGACACAGGTTGGGAGAAAAAATGCAGACATTTTGTCTTCTTTTTTGTAACTAGTTCATGCCTACTGGCACATGACATCTAACCAGTCTGATCTTTTAAAATACTTCATGTGGTTGTACTGGTTCCTTTTCCACACAGTCCAAACAGATGAGCAACATCCAGATCTATGACAAAATTAACACTTGTTAGTACTTACTAATTGTTTATTTGGGTACAGATCACTCTGTCCCTAGTAAATACATACAACACTATCTAACAAGTGTTGCAAGAATTTTGGGGACTTTTGTGCTTCCCATTCAGCATTGTGAAAGAATACACCTGACAAAGTATTGAAATTCCTGCTTTGTGTATTGGGAGACATTTCATTCTTCCCCATGTTAAGCTGTAATTAGGGCTTGATCACCAAAATGAGCAATTTTTTAAGGCTGTAAAAGAATACTGTGCACAACACCACCTTTTTTTCCCCCTTGTGCTCTTTCAGGGGAGAAAGTAGTCAATGTAAACAAATCTTCTTTACTGACCTCACCACAAGAATTTGCTCGCATATCACTTCAATGCCTTTTAGAAACTGAATAATGGAAAACAGATGCTCCACATAATAGTCTTCGAGAAGTTGGACACAAAGAGTAACAGGTTAATAAAGGCCATAATTAAGTCTGCAAGGGCAGTGTTACTAAAGAGAAGGACAAGCTTCACACAATTTTCTGGGGGATTCACATTTGGCTTTTAGAGAGAGCCATACTCAGATGCTGCTTTGGTTCTTTTGAAGTTCAGAACAGTGAAAGTCTAAATGAAAGTCTTCAAATTGATGTTAGTTTATAATCTGATTATTTAACATTCAGCCTTCCATGCTGGTTACCCGTGGGCATAGACTGAATGCAAACACATCAGTGTTAGAGATAACAGCTCCAGTGAACTAAAAATGTACTAGTTGGGATCAACTAGCATTGCAATCATCCTAAGAATTAACAAGAGTGAAAAAATAAAGCCTTGCTGTAGCTAGTTCTTAATTACATTTAAGCTTTTTTAGCTGTATTTGACAAAAAGTCCAGAACACACGTGAGGAATGACAAGTTTCCTACATCTTAAGGGCAGGAATTTCCTGCGGCTACATAATAAAGGTCAGCTTTTCTATTTCTATATTGTTGGCAAATAATGCATTAAATCATTGTAGAGTATCTAAAAAGTTTCTGCAAATGCACCAATGGATTGGGTATTTCAACACCCATAGACTACCAGTAATTTATTGCACTGCACTCTACAGCAAGAAAGTTCCAGCCCCAGTGTGTTAGCACCTGGACAAATTACACTCATTATTCCTCCATCTTCATGCTGTAGCATACCCCCAGTGATAAGATCTGCTTTTGGTTCAATAAGAAGGTTGTTGGAAACCATGCATTTTCTGCTCCCTGGAGAAAGGTATTCAATTCCACTTGGAATCAAACAAAAAAATCTGTCACAGCATCACAGAATATGCTGAGTTGGAAGGGACCCATCAGGATCAGTGAGTCCAACTCTACACAGAACACCCCAAGAATCACACCCTGTGCCTGAAAGCACTGTCCTAACACTTCTTGAACTCTGTCAGACTTGATGCTGTACCATACACCTTGATTTATTTTTTTTTTTTTAATTTCCCAATAGATTTATTGTGACCTACTCAGAGAGTCCTATTTTTCCCACATGTGGCAAAAAAACATTCTTGCTGAGAAGATAATTAATTTTATATATATATAATTATATTTATATATATGTAAATATAATTATATTTCAGTTCTTCAGATCATGGTTCTTGCTTATCTTTTTGCTCAGCTAAACTTTGGTGAAATGGTCCCTGATTTGGAGGGTCACTGTTGGTGTTGGAGGTGTGACATCCTTGACATTGCAGCCACTGGGTTCCTTGTGGCACATCTTGGGTGCTGCTGACACTTGAAAAACCAATTCTGATTGCAGAAAGACAAAAAGAAACCTATACAAAAGTTTTGCTGCAGTAAAAACATCTATGAAATAGAAAAATTTGGCCTTTTTTAGTACTGTGATAACCATAAAGCCCTGAAAATATAAATGTCTGTCTTAACTGATATAAGCTACATGGAATTGTAGCATCATCCACTCTTTCACCATTGCTGCAGTAGAAGGAGAACCAAAGGCTGGGGAAAGGGGTGTGGGTTTAATATCTGCAGGCATGTGTGGAACCTTCTCTGGTTTCAGAGCTCCCAGCCAGGGGCTCAGTTTGGGAACATTTGTGTGATTTACTCAGTGAAGGCAGGTGTTATCCGGCAGTGCCTTTTGCTTTAACCTTTTTGTTGATTCACCAGATTTGGCTGTCTTGGCTGTCATGAAAAGTTAGGATACTTTGCTTGGCAAAAAAAAAAGAAATTAACTGGCAGCATGGAGCAGCAAAAAAAAAAGTCAGTTTGTGAAAGTAACAAAATGGCAAAGGTTTTAAGTTCCATCTCCCACTCAAGTTGAGCAAGAAATATAATTTCAAATGAAGTTGTTAAAACAGAGTATTTGTATAACCAAATGCTGAAATGAACTAGTTTTGTGACCTGGATAAAAAAAAAATATGAATTGTCACAACTGAAACACCAAAGAGTCAGTGGTGGTTGACTACATTGTATCTGGGTCCAAACTCTGCTCATGGGTAGAGGATGATGTAAATTTTCAGGGAAAACTTATCAGCTTTTTCATATTGTGAGTTTATATCTAGTTAATGGATCCTGAAGTCCTTGAAGCACTTCCTACACAAAGCTCTTCTGACTTCCAAATTTGCCCCAATTTCACTTCAGTCGAGTTTTTCTGCTCTACAATGGAGACAAAACTGAATGCACACCAGACAGTTTTAATAAAATCACTTTCAACATAATTTATTTTAAAAAATATGGAAGATGGGCTGTGGAACAAAGAGATTTATTTTAAATGAGTTTTAAATGAGGAATAAAATGTAATTTCTTAGCAACAGTTAAAACTCTTAAACAATAATTATATCTCTGTTATTCAGGATTCTGCTAGATTGAAAAAGCAAAGAGCATCATTTTTTTTGTAACCATATTAAACTAAACTATTTCAGAGGGTTTTTTTTCCACTCAATTCTTTTGCCAATAATTACCTTTCCTGTACGCCCCAGATGAAGAGCCACAGTGCTTTAGAAGCATTTTGTGTAATAAATGTTACTTGTTTTGTTTCTATTTACTGCTTTTAATGCTGATTCTATTTTTCTCCTATCTTCTGTTGGTCTAATGCCTGTTTATACCCTTCTGGGAACACCAGAAGTCCAGCTATAACTTGAATTCCATGGGGATGCATTTACATCTGTAGGAAGCAGACAGAAGGAAGCTGTTTCTTTAAAACTGATTTGGCAGTTTGGAAGCTGAAAATATCCACCCAGATGAAATTAAGATTCTCTCAAGGTTTTATGTTATGACATTTCTGATAAATCTTTTCAGAGTGTTACATTATTCTGGGGAGTGGCACAACTCAAAGTTGTAGAAGACAAAAAGGCAATAAAATACTGTTATAAACTCAAAAGGAGGTAAATATTTTTAAAATTCTGTTTAAATAAAAGTTATTCTATAAATTTGATGGTTTCAGGCATTGTGTATCTTGCTTCATGCATTGTCTGAATAAAAACTAGAAAGTTCTTGATCTATATTTCAATGACAGGACACAATTCCTTCTGAGACTAAATCCAAGCACGTATGTTCACCTCCATCTTACCCAGGATGAGCATTGATTATTCATTAAGGTTCATTTGCATAAAATTTAGGAAGAGGAACAAATCTGCAGTTGACTAAATATGCAACAAAACCATTGTAAAGTAAAATACACCTACTTCAGACTAAGAATGTGGCTTGAATCTGAATCTGCAATGAATTTTGAGAGACTTTTTAGCTCCCTGACACAGGTGCAGACAGAGGTGTTTTATATTTTGTTTGGGGCATAAGACTTCATGATGTCTCTTTTTTAGGAATGGTGATGTTGAAAACTTTGATTCCTTAAGAAAAGTTCTACTTTTCTTGGGGCAGAGGGAGGAAGGGAACACTGCAGTGTAAGTTTTCCACAACCACAAACTCACTTTGGAAGGCACCCTAGAGAAATGAAATTGAATGTTTTCTAGGAAATTCTCTTTTTGTTATGTAAACAGATAAAGGAGTTAACACTCTGCTCTGTTTTTTATCCACTTATTTTTTAATTTCTTTCCCATATTTGGCTGAAATCTTCCTCAAATAACAGACACTTTATTTGCTTTAACTTCCTTTTGCTCATTTCCTTCTTTGATGGAAAGTTAGAAACTACCTTTCCAAATACCACATAATTTTCATATTCTCCTGTCCTTAAGGTGAACAGATTTATTAAAGTGCATTTGCACAGTTCTGTAGAAACTCTTGACATTTAAAGGAATTTTGACAGAATGCATGATGTCATTTTTGAGGTGGATAGTCTAGATATGATACATCTAGATGATGTTTAAACAGAAGGCTGAGAAGTTAGGGTTAGTTCCTTGATAACATTGAACATTTTCAGTTGCAGAAAGAAATTCAGTGATCAATAGCTTTCAGTATGCAATTTATAATGTCTAACATTGGAGGAGATTGGAGACTGTTGAAAATGTCACCAATTACCTATATAAAGGCTAAATCCTCCAGGAATGAAATCAGAAAACAAATAAGTTTATAACTGTGCATTGTCTTCGTGGATTCTGATCAGATTTTCCTATAACAACAGTGATACATGAGTGGTCTTAAAAATTAGGTAGCTCCAGGAATAAGAAGAGAATGTAGAGGAAAATTAAAATATATGCTTTCAGCTGAGTTTTGAAAGATAGATAATAGTAGAATTATCCAGACAAGGCATAAATGATTTTACGAGATTTGCTCTTTCAGTCTGATCTAAAGGTTCACTATATGGGACTGCCATTTTTTGTGGGGGTATCACGTTCTGAACTCACAAATGAGGTGCTCCCTAAACTACCCTGTGTCTACAGAGCGTTGTGTGGGACAGATGTCAGCCTTGAACAAAGCTCAAAAGTGCAGAGCTCATTCTGAGACAGGGCCTCAATTCTTACAGTCAGAGATGTAAAAAAGTGTAATCCATATTTCATACAGAAGGGAAAATGTGCCATAGTTAGAGAATTGTTGAAGGACACATAAAAAACTTTATAGTGAAACCAGGTGCAAAAGTCAATTCTCCTTCCAGCCCAGTTTTAAAAAATCATTTCTTCTTCTCTGGTCTTTTTATTATAACAGCATCTCTTGTTTGATATGTCAAATTATCTTATTTTCCAAAGGCAGGGGGGAAAATGAGAGAATCTCTTCCCTTTGATTTGATATTATGGTACTAAGATGAAGATTTCATAGAACCCTTGTGAATCAGCAGCATCAGGGCCTGACCAAAGGTTTTCCCTTTTGTGGGGCAGTGCTTTGCAGTGCAACATCAGCTGGTGGTAGGGAGGGGTGGAAATACAGAAGAAATTCATTGAACAGCACAGATGCCATTATCATCATAAATGATGATAGAAAAAGATATCAATTTAGATATCTAGAAAAAATAATTCAATTTAAGTAAGGTGAGAGAAGGAGAGAGATGGTATGGAGAGGAAACAAGCAGCAATTGTTTATAATGATTGGGGGAGTTAAAATGGGCCTTATCATGTGAGAGAAAGGAAAGGGCTCAGGGTAACTTAAGCTCTTTCATTTGGGAAGTTAAGGATGTACGAAAATGTGTGTGTGGAGATCTACAACATGAAAAATGTCAAATATGCACATTTTTATACCATTCATACTGCTGTTTTAAGAGGTTTCCTTGAAATTACAGAGTCCCATGGTTTGCCTTTGAAAAGTCCAAATGAAAATAATGTGAACCCAAACCCTGCAATCCTCACTAGGGTTTAGTATAAGGCTGATTGTCTCTTTCTATCTCCAGACCAAGATTATAGATTAAAAAGTGATAGATACAGAGCATCAGACAAAGTACAATTTTCCCATCTCCCCCATTAGGCAAAACCCTCCTTTTGGTGTGTCAGAAAAGGGAGCTCATCTGATGGAATGCTGGAATTAAATTCTGGCCTTTTGAACTGACATAAAAGCGTTGCACAAAAATACGCTCCCCATAAATGAGGTAGCCAGAATAAGTTTATTTTGTGTCTTCATTTTGGGGGATGCATCAATATCTGGAGAATAAACCACAGTGAATTGACTCAACTTGCATGAGAATATCTTTACTCAGACATTTGCAGCATCACCTGCTATTTGCTCTTGTTACTCTTCTCATCAAGAGATGATGAAAACCGATAGGGACAATTGAGGAAATATTATTGTACAGATGATAATTCAAAGATTTTTCAACTTTGTTCTTTTCCAACTCACCAGTTTCTTTTTTACTGGATGTCTGTTCATGACAGGGCCATGAACAGGCAAAGCCAAGGTACTGTGGGATGAGGGAGATGCAGTGTAGTGGCTGCTAAAAGTTTGAAATTTTGGTAGCAGCATGGTGAAAGTGGAATCCAGCAGATGTTCTTATGAAACCATAAAGCCATTGAAAAGCAGAACAGGTACTTCTAAACAGCATTTTTATTTTCTTGTAGATTTCAAAATCTTTCTCAAGATGTTTTGGAACATATCTTACCTGGTTTATATGGGGGTTTTCCTATTTTCCTAGATTCTATTACAAAATTAGTGTCAGACAGGCTGTGTTTAATGGTGAATGTAGTATACTAACAAAATCTCAATTCTTTTATGTAATTGCTATCTTTAATTTCCTTATTTTGAGACATCAGCTGGTTTTTGAATATCCATGATATAGCTGCATTCCATCTTATTCAGGAGACAGAAAATCTGCTGCTACAAAAATGTTCTGAATTATTTTACTAACTGGAAGTAGATTTTCTTCCAGTTTTGCTGTGTAACTCATGTCCTGGGTTTATATGTTTTTGCTTACACCAAAGGTTGGTAGAAAACACAGCCCATCCTTGAAAAGCAAATATGCATTTGGATTTGGGATTGAAAACTACCCCAGGAAACAGCAACAAAGAACTTCTGGGGTGACTGAGAGCTGGGTTTGGCTCCCGTGTTCCCATTGTCTGTACATACAGCCATGTATAACATCCAGATGTCTCTGGTGCATTCATCCTGCCCATCCCCAAACACCCAGATTAAAAATCTATAGCTCATTAAAGAAGAAGAGAGGAATATTTTGCCTTAGAAATATTACTGTCTGTCAGGGTTGCCTTGTTGCAGAGCAGAGACTTATCTGTAAATCCTGCTCACAATTACTTCTCAATGATTTTATCCTGGCTCATTAGGAGAGTAGCTACCACTGAGTTAAGAGTAATCAGGCAGCGGTACCAGTGACACAGCTACCACGCATAGTGGGATGGCACATCAGCATTAACTGGACTGAAATTAGAAATTGTAAATGACATCAAAGCCAGGTAATACAAGGTTTACAAAACGTGTCCGTGACATTGAATGTTATAGGAACACCAACCGTTGACCTGCTGGAATTGTGTTGCTTTGCATATTTTATTGGAAAAATGTGTTGGACACTGTTTTGAACAGTACACTTCTAAAATTTTGGACTTGAAGTTTGCTTTACGAAGGCTCATAATGAGTTATAGATTTCCTGAAAGTATCTGGAGTCTCTTCTTGCTTTTCTTTTACCCTGTTCAGAACATAAGTCATGCCTTTCCAGTCACCCATGAGAATTTGGGTTCACACAGTTGGCTTAAGAAACGAGCAGGATTTTGGAATTTCTGGTGAGATAAAGCAATTGCATACCCATAACTTATAGCTAGGGATATAAAGTAATTCTTAGAAATGTGTCCTTAGAGAAAGTTAATTTAATACATGAACTGTGTTCCAGTATTATTTCCAGTTCACGTCACCTCAGGCTTGTGTGTGAATACATGAAAAGCTCACCAAAACACACACAAAAAGCCACACAAAATACTGAGAGCAAGTTCCCAAACAGGGAGAAAGTGGTTGAAGGTCATTACCCTATGTCTTCAAAAATCAAAGAGCAAATCCTTGGAAAGAAATTAAAGGTTTTAGACAAGGCCTTCTTTCTTCATTATGCCACATTTTGAATCTTTAATTTTTTTGACTCTGTGCCTGGGAGAAACAGAAGTATCTTTTAAAAGACTTTTAGGAAGAAAAATCCACAAATACATTAGGTTCTGATAAACACAGAAGGAAAAAAATGCAATAATTAAAAGATTAGAATTAAACAAGCTGCCATATCACTTCCTTTTTATTTATAAAGAAAACAGTTATAATTTTTTCCTTGAATGACTCAAACTGTAAATCAAAATGCTATGAGCAAACCCATGCAATTACACTTGTTACTTTTACAAGACACACAATTAATCTGCTTGGTCATGTCGAATATACTAACTACACACTGAAAGATGGTGAATTTTGACACTGCTTCATACACTAGAAAGCAAATAGTTGTAACAAATGTTATTCCCTATACATTATTTATTACACTAAACTATCTGCAATGCCATCTAAGTTTCTGCAGATTTAAATCAAATAATTACTAAACCCCACATTTTATATGAGCAAAAATGATGATTTTTTTCTGTAATGAGATGACCAGACTAATGGATGGGAAGAAAAGTAGTTTTTCTTACAAACAATTCATGTCTGTTGCTAACATGGGGAGGAATAAACTTAATGGTGCCCTGAAAGCAGTTGATACTGGTGAACAGAAATTCTACTTAAAAATGTCAGAGCACATCTGTGCAGATTCTCCCTCCTCCATTTCACATTGCCTCCTAACAAGCACAACAATGAAATCCCTATATTTATATAAAAGTTCATGTAAGTTTTTACTTGCCAAGGATTTTTACATATTTTTTAATGTACAGAGCTGGAGGGACGATAGTGAAAACTTCTCACTTCATCCATCCACCTTCTAAAGACATCCCAAATAACTTTGTGCCATTTGATATTGTCATGATCATTCCTGAGCTATGTGGTGACCTGATGGGGCAGGGGACAGGGCGCCTTCATTGCAAGGCACCAGTGGCTTCAGCCGCCTCAGCTGAAGGAAAACAAACTTTGTTTTATTGGTGGCTTATATGGTATTTTAAAGACCATATTTTACTATATTTTATTGTATTGACTGTTACAGAATGCTGCATTCTTAGTCTGGCATTAGCAATGCATTCAATGGAGAGTTTACAGTTTCTCTCCTAAGTCTTTCATACAATTTAAAATGCTAGAGTGGAATACAAAATAAAGCAATGATGGACCTTTCCTATTTGGTAATTTGGTCCCCCATTGTTCATATTTTTATATAGAACAATGAGATTTAACTCAGCAAACATTATTACATTTTGACGTGGAAATACTTAAAATTATGTCTATTTGAAAATGGCATTTAAAATTTCTTTTCAGTTGGGAAAACTATACTTCTGACAGTAGAGACTACCCAGGACAGTAGCAGGCAATATATTCCAAATGGAGAGGCAGCTGTAAATGTTTTATCTCTCCTCCCACTTTGAGTGCTTTCCTCCCTGGCACTGTAAAGCTCTGCTGACTTGACAGGGCTACTGAGAGTCAGAATCTCTGACTGCAGATATATTACTGCACTCACAGCTTGAACACCTCTCCAGGGTAGAGTTGCAGTTGTACAGAAGGGTTTCAGTTCTTTTTCCTATCTTATCTGTTAAAGAAGATGTGTCAGGAAAGATAATATACTTAGATAAAAGAAACTAAGGCATTCTTGTGGCCTTTATTTTCCAGTCCTTACAGACACAGCTTTTCCTACATTGCAACTCAATCTGCTTCTGGATTCCTTCTTACATAAATTCATGCTGTATTTTTGTTTCATATATCTGTTTGATGGACTTTGTTGAGGACCACAGAGTGATTTTGAGGATACATGCAAATGAAAATGCTCCCTTCAAATAATTTTTCTGCATTGATTCAGAACTGAACTTTGTAATATTCACCCTGTCTAAAAGCACTAAGGAGGAAGATCAATTAAAATCTTTGGAGGTTAGAAGTAGATACAATTTTTAGGTTTTTTTCCCACAAAAATAACACACAAAATATCAGAATGTGTTGAAAATTACAGTGGTAGAATACCAAAAAAATAAAGGGATTAAACTTCTGTTGGAAAAACTGGGGTTAGGTATCTTTGGAAGAGGAAATACGTGTCCAGAGAAAAATAAAGGAAAAACCATAAGGAGAAGAAAAGCAAAGAGAAGGTTCCATATGCCTCTTTATAAAAAATAGAAGTTGACCTGTTTTGAGCTGAGAATAAACATTGCCTTTCAGATTCCAGAGGTTGGAAGGACTGGCCCTCCTTATTCCAAATGGCATTGGTACATTTAAGAAGGAATAACACAACTGACAAGAAGGTGCGGGTTGCATACTTTAAGTTAGTGAGAAGTTGAATTAATGTAGGCTGATGTTTATTATGACTGCCAACTTAAGAAAATCCTCTTTTTATCCTCTTGTAGGCATCTCAAACTTCATTTGTTCCTTTAATGTTGTTCCACGGTGGTGAAAGGCTTGCAGTCCAAACTTACCTCGTTGATTGGCATGTTCAAGGCCATATATGATTTAAAGGAAACACCTCCGTGTTAGGAGTCAAATTCTTCCTCACACGGAAAAAGACACAGAAAAACCTTGCCCTCTAGTGGCTGGAAAACTGGGAAACAGCCATAAATCCAATTTTCACTAATTAGTATCCATCCAGGTCAGCTTTGCTTGTATCTTGACTCATTTAGCTGGTTTGAATAACTGAAATCTTCCTTGTTTCATATCTGAAAGAAGAAAGGCAACCACGAGGTCACTTGGTATTGGAACTCATTTTTCCTTGGAAGGAAAAGAAAAAGTGTGGATAGAGTGCTTGAAATTAAATGGTAATTAGGTTTTGGAACAAACTGAAGCTGGTTGCACTTGTAGCCATCAGAATAATAGGAATATCTTGCTGTAATCTTGCAGCATTTTTACTTTTCCAATCTTTTCTTCTGGAAAGGCAGAAGGCAGACATAATTCCATAGACAGCATAATCCACTTTGCAATTAGTAAGGAATACATGACTCTGTCTGATGTAAATCTCTTGTCTTCCATTTAAAACTAAATTGCTTAATAAATAAAATAAAGCAGCAGTAATAGAGAGCCATTTAAAGAAGGCTAGTCCAGCATTTACAGAAGTAACTCATCCTCTGGGTGTACAATCTGTGTATATCCAGGCAGGAATTGGGAACTGCTTGTTTCTGCTCTCTGCAGTACTGCAATCCACTGGATTTGGAGATGGCTACTCTGCACTGGCCCGGTTTAAAAGGATAATTAGGGCACGACAGACACCTCTCAAACAGAAGAATTAGAACCAAGCATAAGATTGGGCAGGATCATGGCTAATGACATTCTAGAAAGCACAGAATGAAGGATCTGGCCTGTAATGTGTCTACTTATTCAAATAAATATCCATTACTATACTGACTTCACAGCTGTTCAACTGTGTGTCCAACAGGGGATTTATCTCTTGTGAGCACAAGGTTTTCAGTTTTTTGTTCCCTGTGCAATGGATTGTGCCAGAACAGTGTCCCTGGATGTTACTGAACAGCCCATATGTGTCAGCAGGAATCCAACTTTGGGCTGTCATGGGAGACAGTCTGTTAGTTTATTTTTCCAAAGAACGCATAATTGTTCTTTCATTGGCCAAATCTTATTTGCCTTACTCAGAAAATTTGCTTCCATAAAGTTTAATGGAACTAACCTTAATAAAGCAATACTTTCCATGTTAGATTGGAAAGCACCCAAGCTTTATTTTTCCTGGTTTCACAAAGACTGAAACAAGAAAGAGAAATTACAGTTATTTTTCCAACACATCTCTTACTTGTAAAAGCAATCACACATTCTCTTTTTGGCATACTATTTTTTTATTAGCTCATGCAAATTGTACACTGATTTTCAGAAGAGAGCTAACCACTGCTGTCAGTTGCTGCTTTGTAAATAAAACAGTCAATTAAATGACAATTGCTTTAGACTGTAATCAAAATCTCTGACACGTTATAACCAATCAAATGGTAAATATGCAAAGTTTTTTGGGTTTGGAATGTGATTCCACTGCCTCAATTAGAAACCTCTCAGACTCGTTAATTTCCTGACTTTTTGCCAGTTTAATCTTTTTCTTTCTCATTCTATAGTAAAGATCCTTTAGTGCTGTCTACGAGCTACTGGGGAATCCCATGTAACCAATAATACCAGTGCTTAATAAATTGGATTATTTTCATTGGGTAGCCTGAAATTTGACAGAATATTGCAATTTACAATTCCATAGTAAATAAATTATTCAAGGCAGAATGCTCAACAGGCGTAAATAATTTACAACCTGAAAATGGTGTAATAGGCAATCTCTAATGGAAAAAAAATAAAACATTGCAGTATATCTTCAATACTTAATCATGGTGTACTTAAGAAATCAAAGTCTGTTATTAAACTATGCCCATAAATGTTATTCTCACAGCAATTTATTTTGTTTTTCAAAAGATAGTAAATCTAATAAAACAAATTACTTCTGTGGATCTTGAGAGAATTCTGGTGTTTAGAAATTAGGAAATATATTACCTATTACAGAAAGAAGTTGCAAATTTATAAGTTATTAAGTTCCGTTTAAGTCACAAAAAGAGAAATATAACAAAGTGATAAATACAGCACTGAGAATATATGGCTGGATATTTTCATGACCTTTGAACCTCACAGCAGTTTTTCTGAAACTCTAAAGATTTTATATAAATATAATGTAAGATGGTATTTCTAGAAAGAAAACACAAAATGTAATTGTCCAACAATAGAATATACACTGTGCAAATTTAAAACAAAAGTGTTTAAACTGATGCGTTAGGAAAAAATTGTCTATATGCATGGCAAATGATAATATTACCAGGAAATTAATTGAATGGAATTTTAAGAAGGAATAATTTTGACCAATATCAAAATTGTAGCTTATGTGCCGGTGGAAAAGTGCTTGGGTTCCACTGTGAGAAGATGTAATTAAAGTTGTACATCCTCATTGCAGGAGTTAAGCAACCTGTGATCAAAGAAATGAAGCTTAACATGGTCCATTTTTAAGATATGGAAATGTAGATTTTTTTTCCCCAAAGGCTCTTTCAAGTCTTCTTAACTGTAACAGAAGTTCAAGGAGTTTCCTATTGCTGATAACTCTGTTTGCTCCAGTAAAACAGGCTTTAACCACTGCCACACAGGAGATGTTGTGGTTTACATCTGTAAACTTGGGAAATTTCAGAAAAATCTCAGCATTTGACATTGTTCTTTCAAGCTGTCTGCAGCTCAAAAGTTATTTTCCCATGTATCAGTTGTGATAAACACTTTTTTTTTCCTCTTTGAATTTTATGTGCAACCTGCTAAAGAGATAAAACTGAATTTGGATGATGGGAACAGCTAAAAGAGGAGACAAAATATTCTCCCAAATACTCCACCCACTCTTAGACTCCTTCCATAGAAACCAGCCCACAACACAAATATACAGGTATGGAAATTCCTTATTTAGATCATCTGCAAAGAAACCAAAAAAACCAAAAAACCAACAAAACAAAACAACAAAAATATAACCAGATAAATAAAATACCTACCCCAAAATGAACTCACCAAAAATAATATCAAGAAAAACCTGTACATTCCTCATTATATAATAAAGAAACAATGCAAATCATTCAAGGGACCAGCAACCCTAATAACAGATGTAGGAAGCAGTTCTCCCATCTGTAGTGTAAAACACAAACCTTGCCCTCTCTTCCACCCTGCTCCACAAATCTGTGGCATTAAGCATCAAAAACTCTAGCTGAAAAAATTGCATTTTAGAAGTCAACAACAGCAAAAAAAATTCTGATCATTTCCTATCGCTAGTTCAGACATCCCCTGGTGTGTTACTTGTGTGAATTCCATTCTAAAGACTCCATTCTAAAGACTCTCTATATGCATTGGAGAAAATTTAAATGTGTAAATTGAGACTAAACTCCACTACAGGGTCCAGCCTCTAAAAGTTTTATGCTCAGACACTGCACCCATAACTCAGTGCTCAAGCTCCTAAATGTATTTTATGATCTGCACCCAGAAAAAAACTGCCTGTTGGACCTGGCATTAACAACAAATCATCTCTGATCTCACCAGCGAGATGTGTCCAGGAGACTCTGGAGGTCAAAGCTGGAATGCTGTGGTGCCCAGGAATTGTGATTGTTCTGTTGGCTCAAAAAGCAGCAGCTGAGCACGAGCCAGGCAAGGGGCCCCTGGTGGCTTGCAAAGAGGGGGTTGATGTCACCGTGTACCCCAGGGAGGGTTCATGACTGCACCAGGCTCTGCCAGACTCTGCTTTGAAGGAGAACGTCTTTGATGAGTGCTGATGGAGATGCCTCAAGGCAGAGGGTGTTCCTGAGTGTGGCAGTTTCCAAAAGGGAGAAACATAAAGAAAGAAGTTTTCTGTCACAATTACATTTCTCATGCCGATCAATAAATTCCCCATTTAGTCTGTGAATCTTGTGACTTGGGTGCAAAGATTAGAAGACACTGGAAAACACTGATAAACAGAATATTGAAGAATCTTGTGAACACCTGAAAGGTGAAGTGAGTACAAACACAACTCCATACAAACCTTTTGATATGCAGTATATTGTTAAAGAAGAGATACTTTCCCACAAATACCTCTTCCATATTTCATGGTTTTTATAAGAAGGATTAATCTCCAAATACTCTTAGAAATCAATGATAATTTAAAAAATTATTGCCCCAAAGGATGCTTAAGTGCTTTCCAGCATTCATATCAATTAGTTAGAATCACAGTAGTGCTCAAAAATCTTAAGCAAAACTATAATATACTAATAATGAATATATTTGGAAAGGTCATTCCTTTCTGATGTGAGGAATTAGCAAATTAAATAAAAGTTTACTAGCCATGGAATGACCACACCACAAAAGACTTCAGAAATTAGAATTTTGATTCTGGTAGTAAATTATCAGTTAGAATAAGAGTCCCCTTAAAATCAAAGAAATTTTAATGTTTTCTAAGCTGAAATCATTTTCAGAAGCCTGTCCCATCTATATGCTGCCTTTGGTAAGATTGGAGTTAAAATATAATGCCAAAACCTTATGGAGGCAACAGTAATCCAAAACAAAAATTCTGGTGTCAGAAATGTAAGTAGTAAAATTATGAATAACTTGGTTTAAATAGTGTAAAACTAATTTTCTTTTTTGTTTGTTTTTTTTGTTTGTTTTTTGGTTTTTGTGTTTTAGAAGACCAAATGTCCAGTTCTGGTGCTGAAATTTCATCTCCAACACATTTCTCTATGAAGGGAGAAGGAAATGGGATTAAGTGGTTTGCCTTAATATGTGCTCCTAAATTCCTAATGGCAAAAGATTTTCTGATATTCCAATTACTGTTAAATGTTACTGCTTATTTTGTTTTGTTTTGGTAGTTTGTGATATGTGTGAATTTTAACCTTTTTAGAGATCTAAAACAGAATGAATGGGGGAGAAATCGAACCGCCACTCTTACATTTTTCATTTTTCCCACTTCACACTCCTTTAGTAACAGTGCCTCTTTAAACAGTGTCAGATAATGTAAAAAAAACAAACAAACAAACAAACAAACAAACCCCAAGACCATTCCATTTAATCCTCTAAATGTAAACAATTTTTAAATTATAGATTTCCATCAAAACCTTTTGTTATGCAAGTCCTGTCTTCCCAACCTCAGGTATTTGTAACACCACAAAATTATATTTGGGTGAATGTATCTGAAATACAAGCTTCAGCAACTCCTTAAAAGTTAAAGTGTCCAGTTCTATCCTTTGATTTTCCTTGTTGCCTAATGGGGTAAATTTTACTTTGGATGTCCAAATAACTTTCTTATGGATTTTTGTTCATTTTTTTGGTTTGGGTTTGGTTGTTTTGGTTTTTTCTGGTGTCATTCTAGGAATTAGCTGTTGCGTCAAGTGCAGTTGTACTGAATAGCAGAAGAAAAGCCCTTTAAGTAGCTTGAAAAAGACGTAGTGCAGCACTAGATATTTCTAATGCTTGTAGAACTTGGCTGCAAGCTTTGCCAGTCTGGATTCTGAATTTGCAGGGCACAGCTGCTGCACGTTGCAGCCTCTCAGCATTTTGTGCATCCAGAACAGTTTTCCCCTGCACGGTGCCCAGTCACTGCTCCTGTCTGAGAGCTTAGCCCTGCAAAAAATCACATCTCCAATATTGCCTTTCACAAAGTTGTCAGTGAAGCCTCAAAATAACCACATAAACATTTTGTTCTCCCTTACCTGGTCACTCACAAATGATTGGTTTTATACTTTTTTTTTGTTTCTTATAATTAAATCCAAATCCAAAATCTGTAATAGAAGTGGAAATATTCCAAGACGTTGGTGAAGTAACCTTTCTTTAGACACAAGTAACCACCACACCTCATAACTCTGAAAAAAAATCTGATTTTCTCAGAGTGTAGACCCCATCCATTAATCTTCTTTTAGTAAGTCCAGCTATTTGTGCTAGAATGAGATAATACACAGCAGAATATTTGATAACCATCAGAGGCAGAGTAATAATTCAGTACTTTTGAGCAGCTTTTAGAGGCAGAAAAGTCAACTTATCTTTCCAGGCTAAGCCTCTGTTACACACTCAGGAAATACATGAGATGTAAATTAAGGGTGAGTGACAAATTTTCATGGACAAAAAGAGAGAAGAAACCACTTGAGTGCCCAGTAGCCAATAAATCACCACAGTCCAGAATTTGCCATGTTTTATTCTTCTTGAATATTAACAAAGGTGGCTGCAAAAAACTCCTTGCAGGAAAGCTTTATGCATGCTTCTGATTTAATCTAAATGTTCTAAAATGGAGTTTTCTTTTCATTGTTTTTGTTTTCATGGAGGTAAAGGTGGGTTATCCTCTTAACTTAATGGTCTGCTGTCAAATTTGTAGTTCTCCTTAAAATAATTAACAGAAAAGCCACACACATGAAAATATTGGATCAGTTCTTAGGTATTTCAAAGGTAAAAATAATTTAAATAAAATGTGGTAAAAATATAAAGAGGAGATATTATCATAAAATCAAACTGTTGGTCAAACTAGGAATATATTTTCTCAGTACTCTTGACCCATTTTAAGAAGCACATGGTAAAGTTTTCTGCACACTTCTTAAACTAATACTATTTTGGAGACCAATTCTAATATTTTATCTACTATAATTTACTCTCCCACTAATGCATAAAGATTTATCAAGTTTTCCATTGGCCTCAGAAATAGGAACATGTTCTTTAAAGGCACTAGAAAGCAGAATTTTTGTGCAATACTTTAAAATTCAAGTTGGAAATATTTAAGGGTGTTTATTTTTCTGCCAATGGTATTTTTCCAGATAAAGTAAACACAGTTTGCACGAACTAGAGAGGTAATAGAACAGATAATGACACTTTCTGCTTTGAATTAGATCCAACCATTTCAGTAGGGCAAAATTATTATTACCTTAAATGACTCAACTCATTTGTGTCTGGAATTTCAGAGCAGTGATTTTGAAGTTTTAAATTTTATAAGGTCTAAAATTATGGCTAAAATTCAATTGTCTATAGCCTTTCAATGATAAAAAGAAACAGTGCCACTTAATTCTCTATTAGCTAATATAAATTGTCTGGAATAAACATGAAGCCAGCTATCAATGCACTTTAAACCCACTTTGAGTTTTACAGCAGCACTTACAAAAATATCTTTTTTTTGGATAGTTTGGCTACATACTTCACAATTTATTTCTTTTTTATGGTAATACAATGTTTCTCTTCTTGGGCTAATGTTGCATATTTTACTACCTGGAACAGATGTGCTAAAAAACTTAAAAGGACAGAAATACCTTTTTAGCACAGTTCAGGTGTTCATTTTATAAATGCAGGGTAGAAAATTCTTTGTCCCATTTTAGCAGCTCACTTACATGGTGAACTTACAGCCAGACGACTGCAAAGACCTCCTCTCAAAATTCCTTTGAGAACCCTTTTGCTTCATGGAATATTCATGGTTTCTCTATATATGAGTTTCTCTGTTTGCATCCTGTTTTACACATCACCCTGTTCACACAGAAACAAACGAACTCTTTGAATTTCACAAATTGAATTTTAATCAAGGGGAGTGAGGATGACTTTAAAGGCACTTAAATCAGATTCAGAAATCAAAACAGTCTACTTTTAGCCACGTGATATAATCTTTAAGCTATTCTCCTGATGTTTTTTAGGATGCCAATATTACAAGCAAAATAAATTAAAATACTCATAAGAAAAGACAGAAATTAAAAGGCTGGGTAATTTTTAAGTGTGACAAAAAAATATAGATATAACTACAGTTTATTAATATTTTCATTTTTGCTAATAAATTACCTCCAATTCTTTCTGAAGCCCATGTGAGTGACTCTTGGCTGTACATGTCCCTCTAGTGGCACCACATATGTAACAGAGAGCCATAAAAACTTAGTCCTGTTTCTCCTTCCTAATCCCCACAACAGTTAAAATCTACCCATTAAACAAGCATAACAGTACTGAGCTTTAAACTCATTTCATAGTCCCACTAACAGTTCAGATTGTGTTCATATTATTCACATCACGCATCTTTAAGATTAATTTAATTCCCTGAAAAATTAGCTTTGTTGATATTGCTTAGTATTTGGAACAAAGTGTGTCAGGTCATCATTAGTTCTGAAATATTAAGAAGGTAAAGACTCTGTTCTCACGTGTTTTTTGGCTTTTGGCTTCTGGCTATAAAATAATTTTAAATGGTTTTGTACTTTGTATTTTGAAAACTGCTTGTTTAAAGCAGTCAGAAGTAATAGATTTTTTTAAAGCCGTGTCAGTGGCAATATTTTATTTCACCTTTCTCATCTCCATGAGAACAACATTTGCCCTAAGGGCAAAACCCATTAACTTCTGCCTTCTGTTAACTTTCAATATAGCATTAAGTAAACATTTCAGAATTAACAGCAATGCACCTTGAAAAGTTGTTTTAAAAATTCCGGCTTAGATATTAACAGCATCTGTGCCAAGATATTTAAAATTCTTGCTTGAGTTATTATGAGTGACTGATTATCCCATGATCAGCAGTTCAAACAGATTTTCACTCTTTCAAAGAGCCTTTTTCTCTTAGAAGCAGCTACATTTCCAAATTGAAATGTCTAGTTTATACTTATTTAATTGCTGTTTATTGCCTTTTAGTTCCAGTGATTATGGATGTCTTTCAAATTCTGGAATTAAATAAACATCACAGATCAAAAGATGAGGTTATTCTTAGTGTGTAATGCTAAATAATAATGTAAGATTTTAGCTACTTCTTCAGTTGCTAGGTTCCCAGATGCAACACCTACCCTTTTTTGTTGTAGTTTTCTTCTATTACATCAGCAGTTGATGACTACAAGTATATTTAGTAATTTTTATTTACAGAAATATCTTATTATTAACAGAAATAATGTTGGCATCCAGGCAGACACTTAAAAAGGCTTTTTTTAGAGGCCATTGTAATTTATGTTCATTCTTACGTGATTATTAACAGTAATTATTAACAAAGCTGACAGAATGTTTAAGGTGATCCAAATGAATAGATTTCAGGAGCCAAAGTGGAACAATTTCTGCATTGAACATATGAGGTTTGGGGGGCAGTTTTAATAATCTTTTAAAGATCAAATAATCTTTTTTAAGCTCAACTGTCCCACAGGAACACTTCCATTTTTCACTAAATTCAGTGGACAAGATGGCCACAACTGATGCTTTGTTGAGTATTGTGGATTGGAGATAAAATATAAAATGTTGACATATATAAAAAAAAAAATATATATATATATATAAAATATAAAATTTTGACAAACACATGTTCCTCAAAGCCTGTGAAGAAAATTGTTTACCCCCAGTCCCTCTGAGCCCTGACAGGATATTTTCAAGTAGCCCATGGACACTGGTGATTTTTATATAGCTTCCACAGCACCACAGTAAATTATACTGTGGATAAACCCTGGTGAATAGAAGCAACATCCATCTAGGAAGGAGGTGTTCAAATCCTGTTCCACACTATTAGAAAACACTGCAAGGATTAGGAAGAGGCAGGCAGATGAAGTTGTGGCAGGGAAGGATCTTGGCAAAGTCAGGCAGAAGTTCTTCAGTTCTTAGGAAATAATGAATCACAGCAAAGATGAAGTCACAGACACCTGTGTAGAGACAATCATTGGAAGCAGGGAAGTTTCAAAGTTTGAAGTAAGCCCTCCAAGGGGTTGGTAGCACAAAACTGTGACACATAACTTAGATTTTAATTTATTAATAGTATTATTATTATTGACTTCTTTGCTTAAAGATAACTAAGCCCTGTCACCTAAATTTTTAACAGAAGATGGATTTTCTTGATTGACTTCCTCTTCAATCTGTGATTTACAAGAATGTGGTTTAGTTTTAAGGGTTTGTCCTCTTAAATATATACTATGTGATAAATTTCACCTCATTTGTACCAGATTTAACATCAGGGTAATTGGTTCTTTTTGTTATTTCTGCTCCTGTTTAGCTCTGGCTGTCATGTACACCTGAACAGACCTAACCAATAATATATTACAATGGAAAGTGGCATCTCCTTTTTATTCAGAGCAATCCTCCTGTTCCAAAGACCCCTTACAGATCTGTCCTTTGAATTTGGTAGAAATTGAAGAAAGCAAACCTGCAATCTGACACTGCACCACAGACAGCTGATCAGTGTGGTCAAATTAGAAAATGTGTAGCCATTTCTTTCTAATTTACCAAAGTTTTAGTTAAAATCATAATGGCTTTGGCATTGAAAAACTCTGGAAGGTCGTTTGTTTCTTACTTCCCAGCAGTAACGTGCCCCATTTTTCCTTAATGTTGTGTGTGATCGGTCAAGCAAGAAATATATTCCAAAACTGTATTCTCACAGGAAAAAAAAGTACTTAGAGGAAAGGTTATAGCAAGATGGATGGGAAGAGAGACACTCACAGTCCAGGAAAAGGATGAGACCTTTTTTAAACTTGCTGACCTTTGGTCGCTCCCTGTTTTATCCATTCCTGACAATTGCAGCCTACATGATCTCTTCAGCTACCTGTGATTATCGTTGACTTCAGCGACAGTGTCACAGCAAAGGGTCAGGACAGAATCGAGTTTGTCTTCCTGAAACCCACACAGCAAGTGATGCTGGTAATGCTTTGCTGCCTCACTTGATTTTAGAGCCCTGAACACACTAATCCTGTGCATTGAATGAGGCAGAGATCAGGCACTAAACCATATAAACTTATACTAGCAAAATAATGAATTTACAATGCTTATTTACAAGACTAATGCTTAAATCTTTATTTTTAGTCAATGCTGCTTTTACTGAAGTTATTTTATTAAAGTAAAAATGGAATTTCCAAGGTTTTATAAAATAGCCTTGCAGGTACATAGCAACATTCTTTAACATTTCCCTTAATTCTTTACTATGAACAGTACTTGGAACCTCATCCTTGTACCTATCTGTTGATCACAATGTCCCAACCCAGCATCTAATAATGGAAATACCTCATTTATAAAAACCATAAGAATGCAAAAAGCTGGGAAATTCACATATGAGAATTATGGAAGTAGCTAAACTTTGAGGATGTTCTTCAGTAGTACATATCAGTATCCAATTTGTTATCAACTTTGTAATCTCTAAAATGCAAAAACCTTTAAACACAAATACATAAGGATTTAATGGTCTGTCTGAAGGAATAAACCCATATCTCCTTACAGTTATGGGCAAAATTCTCTACGACATCCAAATGCATTCCTCAAATATTCAGTAAATGAGTTGTCATTGATGGTGGAAGGCAATGTGATGTCCAAGCAAAGAGGTAACTTTTAGAACATTGTGTTTAAAAGTGTTGGATATTTTGTGGATATTTTAAGTAAATAAACTTGATGACACATTGTCATTTTTCAAAGTTTGCATCTCCATTCCAAGATGTCTTTTTCATGTTTTAAGGGCAAAGTAAAGGCTGCCTGAGAGATCCACATTTACTGCAGTTACAGTGACGGGCTACTTCCTATATATGTCGGTGTGAGTGTGTACCAAGGACAGATGTTTTCAGATCTGGGATAGTCTGTTTGATGCTGATACTTTTCCCAAATTAGTTACAATATTTGGTGTAGAATTTAGTACCAAATGTTTGCAGTAGATTAGTTAGGTGGTGTGATGAAGGACCTTTGCATACAACTGAAAATAATTTGATTTATCATTTCCGGGAGTTGTTCAGATTATATCACCTATGTTGACACAATCTTCCCCCCATGCCTCACACATGATGTAGTTATTGCATCCTTTAACAGTTTTGTAGGAGAATTGATTCTTGTGGAGGAGGTCAGATCAGCTCGTGCAGAAATGGATGTATCACATCACACCAGTTGGTAAAATCATGCAAATATGTACAGGAGTCACTGTTCCACCACAACATTAATCTGTGGTAATGACAAACACATCTGCTCAGGTGCCTGAAGCAATTCCTGCATTAAGCTGCAGTTGGATCAGGACAAAATGATCCATCTTTATAAGCCTGGTTGTTTGCCTTTATTGTTATTTGTACTGAGCCAGCGTCAACGTTTTCTCATTTTCATGTACAAGGCAGAAATACCAAAAGGGAAAAACAATCAGGGAGATTTGAATCTTTAAGTACATACAGTAGTAGTTCAAGTAAAAGAGTATATAGCCACAGGGTTTGATTTCAGAAGCAATATCTACTAAATGTGAAAATGTTTCCATTTTTCTAAAGTATTATAAATCTCAAGTAGGATATTTAGATACAGACAGCTCCAATTTGTCCATAGCTAACACCATGCAAAAGCAAAACTCCAGTTTTATCAAAACCTACAAGAGGAATTAATATTTCTGAACTTACTTTTGATTTCACCATTTATAGGGGTATTGTATTGGCTTTAAGTTCTTGCCTCCTCACAAAAAGGTCCAAATTTAAGTCTCTTTTAAAGTTGTAAATATAGGAGGGTGTGTTAAGTTTTAGCAATAACATTTCAATGGAAACCTGAAATGCATAATTATAAACCCAGACATTAAAACTGGGCTTATAATCTTTTTAATGTCACCCAAAATGTTAACAGCATTATCATTTCACTGTCAGTCATGGTTGTATTCACTATCACTTCTAATGGCTAAACAAATATCCTACTACAATCATTCATTGGTACTCCATGTTCTCAGAAAAGAACCTGAGAGGATTTAGCTGCTGTTAATCCTAAATCTTCTAATTTGCAGGAGAGAAGGAGTTATAACACATCCCCCATACCAAAAGGACCTTTTGGATAGAATGAATAGAATCTGGTTCACTCTCTAGTAGCTACAAGGCTTTTGCCTCCTTTTTTCCAGAACATTTTGTTTATTTTATAATTTTGCGATCCAACTCAATTTGCAATCGCTCAGCTGGAATTATTTAATTTAGTGAGATGGATAAAACAGTTCTATAAAAATTTTACTTGTTTTGGACTTCAAAGTTTGATTAGTCTGTAAGTCTGGTCTCTTTTGGACTTTAATTCAGATGCTACATGTGCACATCTACATCTCTGAAAATACCTCTGCCAACACCATGAGGAAAAGTTTGGCTCCTTCACTCTCGACGAGGCCAAAATATTTACTTTTTGTGGTCTAGATGTTCCAATCCTCTCCTTCAGGATCTGTGATTTAATTAATTCTTCTGTTTTTATCTGGAATCCCTTTGCTCTGCCACAGCAAGATTACACTCACTAAATTTAAATATTGAAAATATTCTTTGCCAAGCAATTTGTTATTCTTGAAAGATTTCCAGGACAATTTTATTAATATTAAACCTCCTTCAAAACATGAACTTCTTAGACTGTATCTACTGCTTTGCCTGTTAATCCAAATAATCAGATTTATTTGAAGAAACTGCAAGTGAAAAGTATGGAAACTAACTTGTCTGTAACACTGCTTTAGAATTTGGATATATTGTTTATTTTATAAATTAATAAGGAAAGGTAAAAGGAAGTACTGGAATTGAAGAAGTATTGTCATATGGGTATTTCTGTAACATCCATATGTAAACTTTGAAAAAGGCCTAAAATTTTTTGTACATTATATAACCTTCTTATCTTGTTATAGTGAAAAAATAATTTGAGGCATTTCTAAGCCTGTGCATGTAACAAGATGGGGATGAAACCATACTGCACTTTTTATCAGCAATTTCCCCAAAACATGGTTTAGTCTAATTGGTTCATTTTTGCTTAATTAAATTGCACAGTGCAGTGTAAGAATTAGTGTGCTCACTAATAGGTCAGAAGAGGTCCAAACTATACACAAGCCAACTGAAAAGAAAAATGTAATCTAGGAAGAGAACTTAAATAATTAACAGGCAACACTTGGCCAATGACTTTCCTATATGTGAAGGAATCATTGCCTATATTAAGTGTCCTGCAGCACTGTAAATTCATAACTAAAGTGTTGATGTTGTTTCTATAATTCAAATAATAATGTAAATTCAGAATTCAATTAGCTATTTAGCCTATTTTTGGTATTCTTGTCTTTCTAGAAGAATTGTTGGGATAATCAATTTTCTTTATGACTCTCATACCTTTTTCTTTCTTTATTTTTTCTGTATCCACAATAGGAGAGGAGATAAGCCTCAAAACTTATTAAACTTCTGCTTTGCTTCCCTTGATGTGTGATAGAAAATTGTCAAAATCTGCAAATACTTAAAAGCACTTCATGTGAATTGCTGCATATGCCATGAGCATATTTGGGGACTATGGTAGGAAGAAGAAATATTGATAACAATCTGGTGTCAGCCTGTCATTAAACACACTAAAAAATAAAGATGTTGACAAAGTAAAAGGCCTGCTCATTCAAGCAACAACAACAAAAAAGTGTACAATTCTACAGGCACAAGAATATAATGTATAACAAAATGGAATTCACTTTCAATGTTATGGGAAAGCGTCATTTATAACTGAAAAAAGAGATACTATTGGAAGGTTCATTTCTGGTTACACTGCCAAATCAGCAGTGTGTTCTATTCACTAAAAAAGCTCTTGCCTCAGACTCCAAGAGATCAATAATACATTGTGTTTTCCTTAGTATACAGGTTGTAGTTAAAGTCAGCAACTGTGAGTGCTACTCTTTAAAAAATCCTAATGCAGGTGTCTTGGTCCAAACATCACAGCATTTTTAACATCAGCAAATCCTAATGAGTGTTGCATGGAAAAGGTGTTTTAAGTTTATTGCAAATCTGTTCTTGGTCATTGTCCTAATTAAAATGTTTGCTTTGATCACATTAAAACACAGACAGTAAAAAGTGATGGCTCAAAGGACTACAACACAATACAATATTATGAGAAATGTAAATGAAAACTTAATGGCTTTGGATTTTTTTTTTTTGAGAAAGTCAGAGTTTCATTGTAATTAACAGCACTAAACATAAATCATGTATAGTTAATTACACAAAGAAAAAAGGACAACCCATTATGTGTAATTTATATCCTATATTTCCTGTTTGTTTGGTTTTGTTATTAACAGAAAGATTATCCCTTTACTTAAGAAAATAATAAAAATGGAACAAATGTTTTTCTGTTCACAGGGCAAATCACATTCTAGCTTTTTTAAGAATGGTAATATATGAAATTCCTTGCTTCTACAAAAACACACTCTCTAGAAATCTGAGGATGTAGGTATTCAAACTGTGGCTCCCCTTTTTTATCTTACCTGGTGCAATCATCCTGTTTCAAAGTTTGTTATACAAAGTGGCATAAGTTTCAGGGGGAAAAATGTAAAAGTAGGAGTCTAGTTTTTTTATATTTAATATTTTTGCCATCCTTTATTGCATTTAGTATGTTTGCATACATCTGAAAAAACACAATAGTTAAGATTGTATTTGGAATTCAGAATAATACACAAAGTTATAAAAATTAATCTGTGTGCAGATGAATGAGCACTTTTCTTACAAAGTTGTTCCCCTGGAAATCCTGTTAAAATTCAAACTAAAAGCTAGTGCAGGGACACTGTGGAGGGAATGCCACCCATCCTTTTTAGCTGTTTGGTTCCCCAACAGTTTGCTGTGACTTGTGGAGTTCAAGGCTGGCAGGAGACAAAGCTGTGAGAGGAAACACACCCATTTTGTCTATGCTCCTGTCACATCTCTCCCTGCCTCCTTTTTGTGTTCAGCTGTAGTCTGACACAACTTGTAAGGGGAAGCCAGACCTACCAAGCACCTTGAAGAAGGAATTGCCTGCCTGATGTGCACACAGGTGTACGTGAGGATGCTCACAAGAGTCTGGAGAGTGCCTGCACAGACATAAGCACATAAATACACATGAAAACATATAAATGCATGTGCTGCTGGGGTTGTCTGAGAAAAGCCTGGTGTAAAACCCCATATCTGTACCATGCAACAGCAGAAGTGAGGGAAGGAACCTCAGTTCACCTTTGCTGTGCTAATTAATTGGCCTTTCCCACTGATGTGGGAGAAGTTTTTGACTGCTCCAAATGACTCATCTTCACCTGGGACTCTTTACACAGGATATCCTGCATTAATATTTTATGGCAGTCTGGCTGGGAAGCATCCTACTACTCAACCAGGAACTGCAGAAGAATTAAAGCCTGAATTCTCACCCCTTACCCAAAAAGTGAAACTTGGTAGGTAGGTAGTGCTACTTTCCTATTGCCTGTGCTAATTCTAAACCAGAACAGTATTGAGACTCATGGTGTCGGAATAATTTGTGTTGGAAGGGATCTTTAAGGGTCACCTAAACACCCAAACTCTATAAATTTAACTTTCTCCTTTTACCTGACCTTGAACCTAAGACAAAATACCAATCACTCTTTCACTATTTTGAAATATTTCCTCAAGCTTTTCTCGTTGACTTTCTTTTTGAATAAAAGTTTTCCTTATAGAACACTGTAAACACAGCTAACCATAGGAAATATTGCAATGTTGTAGGCTCACTGGACTCTTTACGGTGATCCTTCCAAATACCCACACATATTTCTGTGTTGCCTTTGCTCATTGAACAACTCCTCTGAAAATAATCCTTAAATTAATAACTTTAAAAACATTCTTTATTCTTACATTACAAAGCTAAGTGTTCTCACACAAAGCTTCTCTGAACATCCATTTAGGCACCTGAGCAGAAACTTTGGTATTCTCTGGTGCAGACTCCTGTAGCTGCATTACCCCCTCACTTCAATGGGATTTTTGAACACTGGGAAGCATTGGGAATTAGCTTTTCTTTTCTTTTCCCGCTCTTGCTTGTGGATTTAGACACCTGGTTTGACTCATATTTAGAAATACGGGTATCAGTGTCTTCCTTTGGGTTTGTTTTTTTTTCTTCCTCCCTGCCCTTGTAGAATAATAATAATAATAATAATAATAATAATAATAATAATAATAATAATAATAATAATAAAAGACGACATAGGCCGGGATGTGGAGTGTGGCGGGAGTGCGACACTTCCACACGGTGCCGGCGCACCTGGGCGGGGGGGATGTGAGCAGCCGGCAGATCAGATCAGATCAGATCAGATCAGATCAGATCAGATGATGAGCTCACACACACCCAAGGCGGCTTCCCCAGCTCTGCACAAGCTCCTGGTACCCGGCGGAGAAATTACTCAAGAAAGAAAAAAAAAAAAAAAAAAAGAGTAAATGTTCCAGGGTTTCGGGGATGCCCGGACGCGGCCGGCTCACGCTCATTTGTCCCTTGCATTCCCCGGCCATAACTTTCCGGAGCGGCAGCAGCGCAGTGCGGCCCCCGGCGGGTCCCCCTGTCCCGGGAGCCGCCGCTGCCGCCCGCGGGTGGGGCCCGCACCCCTTGGAGCGGCGGCCGCGGCCCTTTCCGAGCGGGGCTGCGCTCTGCCCGTGCCTTGTCCGCGAACCCCCTCTAGCGCCGAGACCGCCGCACTCGGCCCGGAGCTGCCGGCAGCGCTCAGGCGAGGGGGCGCTTCCCGCGCCCGCCTCACGCACCGCACCGCGCCCCGCGCTCCCCTCGGGCGGGCGGCTGAGGAGGGGCCGCCGCTCCGACGCTCTCCTTCCATCCCTCCCTCTCTCCCTCCCTCTCTCGCTCCCTCCCCCGCTGCCCCCGGGCGCGCCGGGCCGCCCGCTGGCTGGCGGGGCGCGAGTGCCGGAGCGCCCCCGGCGCGGGGCCGCGCTGGCTCCCGGCGGACCCGGCACCCGCCGGGCTGCGCGCAGCGGGGCGGCCCCGCGGCCGCGCCGGAGGAGGGGGCGAGCGAGCGCTCCGCGGGCGGCAGGGGAGCGGCGGCACCAAAAAACTGCAGCCGGCAGCGCGGCACGCAAATCAGGAGGGAGCAGCGAGCATCACACCAGAGCCGCCTGGTTTCTGATTGCTCCGCGGCAGAGGGGGAGAGACAGAGACTGACTGAGAGGGGCGAGCGGCAGAGCCGGGCACGGCGGCGGAGGGTCGGGGATGCCGCCCCGCAAGTTTCCTTGATGCACTGGGGAGCGTGAGGAGGAGTCGCCGACCCTTCTCGCCCTCGTCGCGCTCCACCTGGGGAACCTGAAGCCCCCTCGGCGCTGCCTCCGGCCGGGGATGCGGGGCACCGTGCGGCGCGGCCGGGGGAGGAGGCTGCTGCCGCGCCGGAGGCTGCTGAGGCTGCCAGGGGCGCTCCTGCGGGGCTGAAGGTGCCACCGGCCCGAGCCGGCGGAGGGAGCGGGGCGCGACCCCCCCCCCGGCCGCCGCCAGCGCCTGGAAGTTGCCGGAGCTCTCCCCGTGCCCAGCGCCGCCGCCCCTCGCGGCAGGGCGGCAGCGGGGGTCCCGGCGCCCCGGCCCGCCCTCGCCCTCCGCGCTGCCGCCTGCCCCGGGAGCCCGGCGGTGGATGCGCCCGGCCCGGCCCGCGCAGCCCCGGGCGGCAGTGCCGGCATCGCAGCCCGGCGGGGCGGCGGCGGACCCCGCCGGCCTGAGGGAGCACGGGCAGCCTCGGCGGGCCGAGGTCGCGGGGCGCTCGGCGGGCACCAGCCATGGGGTGTAGTGAGGCGAGGGCGCTGCTCTGGAGAGTCGGCCTCCTCCTCCCCCTGCTGACAGCGCGCCCCGCCGCCGCCGGGCACGTCGCCAGCAACCACGGTGAGTGAGGGCGGCCGCGGGTGCGCTGCGGGCCGGGCTGCCCGCAACTTTCCGGCGGGCGAGGGCTGTGAGGGCATGGATGGAGGGAAGGAGGGAGGGGTCCGCACCTGCGGCCGCCAACTCGGCCTCTCCCGGCCGCGGACGGGGATGCGGGACCACGGGGATGCGGGACCGGGCGCCTCCCGGCGGCCAGCCCTTCCTGCCGCCCCCCAAAGTTGCGGGTTTGCGGCCGGAGGAGCTGCGGGGCTCCGCTGCCGGGACCAGCCGGGGATAACTCCGCGGCTGCCGGGAGCTCCCCGCTGTGGCCCCGGGCACCCTCGGCCGCCGGGGTGTGGGAATGAGGGAAGCGAAAGTTGCCTCCCGGCGATGTGGAGCGCTGGCATCATTTTATTTGAAGTGTGGGTTTAAGGCTTGCTTCGGTCCTGCCGAACGCAGATCCTGTAGAATGGGTTTGAGAGGGCTCATCGCGCCTTGGGGGGAATTGCTGCGGGTGAGCGAACTGTTCAAAGGTGCCTGAGTGCCCTTAACACCTAAATTCTGCATACTCCGGGCTGATTGTCTGAAAAACACCCATTTAAAACCTTTGTAACAGGTGCATGCTCATCAGGTCGCACCGAAGACGGTATTTTAATTCTTCGGGTTGTAAGGTGTGCGTTTTAGAAAATTACCTCTGGATTGAGAAGGGAATCTTCCTGTTCATAGAAATAGAAATGCATAGCATGCCCAGAGGATACAGTATTTTGTTAGGAAGAACTAAAAAAAAAAGAGCCCAGACCTGATTATGAAACATCATGTTACATGTTATCAAGCATCTGGATAGAGCAGAGAATTTCCTTGAACTGCTTGTTTTATGTACACCTGTCTATTTCAGTTGCAGAGGATGCATCTATTCCCACAGTATGAGAGGCTTCTGTACCTTTAACACTATTTTTGCACAATTTGGCTTTTTTGAGGTTTTAGTGTGATGTGACTGAAACTACAGGAACTGAGGGGTAGCTCTGAATGTTGCTGCTGACAGAAATTGCTTTACCCGCTATGTTGAAAGGAACGTTGAAATTGACAATGGTGGAAAGTAACAGTGAAAGAAAACAAACTGGGTTTAGTCGTGGAGTGCTATCAAGTATACAGTTCATGTATTTTCACAGTTTTGTTCTGCAGTCTGTTTTCAGTGCTCTTTGTATTGACCTGAGTAACAGTAAAATCAGAGAATAAGATCTCTCGAAAGCAGGGGAGAACTGTAGTATGGCCACAAAGCCCCTGTGCCATCAGGATGAGTTATGGCAAGGACATTCCAAGTTAGTATGATTCCTTTACCTCTCCCGTGCTAAATGTGATGAATAATTCCAGTTTGTAATTGTAGAGCCTACAATCATATCAAGGCTGATTTTTGCCCTTTCTTATGTCTTGGAAGACATCAGACTCTCGCAGTGGCACAACCCAGACTCCCTTTGATGTCACAGGCATTACTGCATGCTAATGCCTGCTGCATTATCACAAGGCCTCACACCACACATGAATACAATTTTAAAAAATAGATATATTCTTGCTGTTGTAGGATAGCTAAGGCATCATAAAAGCATCAAAGGGAAAGGGTTTTATCAATTAATGGAACTTAGGTTTCTAAACCAGTATTTGGTATTCTGGGATTAGATTAGTTGTGTTTAAATAGTGTTTTAAAAGTGTTTTAATGGTGTTTTTAAAGGATGGGGAAGACAGTTTCCAAAAGTCTGTCAGGGATGAAGTGGTTCCTTGATGTTCATGTAACTTTTCCTAACAAGTCCAGGTGTTGTGGTGTTGGCTGCAGAGAGTACTGGTGAATTTCCTAACTTTTGATGAACTTTTTTTCTGCGTGTTGCTTCTAAACTTCAGTGAAACAAGTAGCCTCCTACCCTTGATACTGCCATATGAGCACAGAAATCAAATAATTGTAACTCAAAAAACCCAAGTGAACTGAAAATGGACTGAGTTAATACAGGTGTTTTCATAAACACTCCCCCACCTTGTTAATAAAATGCTAGCAGAAACAGTCTGCTTTTAATGATAACTTTCTCTAAATCCAGGAATTGAAAGAAAGGAAATTACTACAATAAAAAAGTTGCCCATTGTGTAAACACTTAAATGTGGAAGGTTAAAATGCCAGTTACTAATACTTGGAATCCCAGCGGCAAAGAATTTTTTAAGATCTTGTGAGGAAACATAACATCTTTAAATTTTCCTGAAGTGACATTTTCAGCATCCATGTCTTGAAAACATCTTTGCAAGAATTGCTGTTAGATTTTCACTAATAATTACTATGATGATATATTAACTTTGCAATCTGGTATATTTCATCGTCTATTTTGTGTGTAGAAACATACCAGCATTAATAGTAAATTGCAAAGGAATGTCTTGTTTTGTCTCTTGATGGTTTGGGTGAAAAGGATGGAAAGGGAATAGGTTTACTAATCTGACTTGGTAAACAGACAGCCCTTCCACTTCATTCTTAATGGTTTGTTTCCTATTATTAAAGAGGGATTTTCAGAAAAATAATATACTCTGGTCTTATAAATTGTTATTATAACCATGTTGGGATTAATCTTTTTTGGTCTTGTCAAACAGAAAGAAATAAATATTTTTTTTTATATAGCTGTAAGGCTCTTAGGTTGTCATTCTTCACCCAGTAAATCAATGTGTGGTGTCTTAGAGAATTTGTAGCAAGGCAGGCACAAACGATACTATTGGCAGGGAAGTAAGCTTACTCATTCATCTTCATGGAGTGGTCAGTTCAAAAACATATTATGACCATGCCAAGGGGTAATTTTTACTGCTCAGAAAAACCCTGTAGGGTTTGGAATTGCATAGGAGGAGTAACCACTGCAGTGTGTGACAGAACTGCTTGGAACAGAAGCCTCAATTAATGGTGGAGGTTGAGTGCTTGCATGTTCACTCAAATTTTCAGCGGTTGTCCCTCACATCCAGTATGACAGGCTGCTATGCAAGGTTTCAGCATGCTGTGGTGTGGCTTTGTTCTTTGCTTGCCAGAACACCATGAATTGGGCAATTGCTGTCAGACCTAAAATTACAGATAATGGCACCTGACCTGTGCAGCTCCTTGTGCAAAACTTGTGGGAGCTTTCAAGATAAAGGTCACACCAGGTAATGGCTCAACAGTTTCCTGTGCTAAGCATGCACACATAAATGTTTCTACATATAGAAAAATCAGAAACCATATTTTTTCTATATATATGTCAACCAGAAAGAGTTTTCTGTACCCTGGCTCCTTTCAGGTTGTATCTGCCATTATGTATCACCAGACAATTAATTCCTGCAGCCAACTATAGAACTTGCAGAGTTTATAATGAGTCATGTCTATCAGTGAGGTGTAAAAAAGCTGTTGCTTTTTCAGTTTCCAGGTATCATTACTTGTCAGGTTATGCAAGCGTGGTCTTTTTATTCATACCTCTAAAAGGCACCTGCATTCATTTTTCTCCTCTTACAAAAAAGAAGTTGAGGTAAGAAATATTGTCAAATGTCACTTCTGAAATTCATACAGCCTTTATTTTCACAATGATTACACTTGATGTAAATTGGGTGGCTCAAAGTAGGTAATAAAGCTTTTTGATTCTGCTAGTAAAATATCAGGTAGATTACTAATGACCTTGAGGTATTCATCAGTTCAAAGAAGTTGGCTCATTTTCATTCACATATTTATTTTTACAGAAGTGCAATCTAGGCACTCTTTCTGAATACAGAATTCAGATTTTTTTTCTGTAGCAATAAGGAGACCAAGGACTAAGTGTGGAGAGATTGAAATTCTCTCTGAATGAAGCTGATGTTTTACTGCTAGGAGATATCTCTTACTTTGAGGACTTAAACTACTGTGGAAAGGCTGTGCTGCTGCCTGTGTTGTGCTAGTTCTGGGGAATTCTGATGTTCAGTTGTCCAGCTCTTGTTTTAATAAGCATTTACATCATTACGGAAACATGAGAAAGTTAAGTAAACAAAATGAGAAAGTTAAATAAACATTGCAGCAAACGTGCATCATTACCTTTTCAGCATGTAGATAAAATCATGAGCAAAATCATATTTTAGTTTCAAGTTCTTTAGAAACTTTTAACAATATTTTTAGCCATGTGTAAAATCCCACATCCATATGGACTTGTGTGCTAATGAAGGCCTGGGAACCTCTGCAGTTGTAGAAATGCATGAAATGACTTGTTATCCAAGAGCCTCCATTTGTATGCCATGAAATGAACAGATTTGCAATTAATGGTTCAGGATACATTCCTGGTGTTGTATTTGGCAGTACTAAGGGCTGTCTGGATATTTTGTTAATTTTTTTTTTTTTGGACAAATGAGAATAATTGGTATGGAAATACTAAATATTAAGAAATGCATAGCTTAAGCAGATAGAGTTTGAAACCAAATCAGTACAGTAGTTTTCATGTAATTTGCAGGAGTGGAAACACCACAGAGGAACTGAAATGTTTCCTGAAATTTACCAATTTAACTCTCTGGTCAAACATCATTTCCTCTGAGAGGTCAAAAAGTTTACTGAGGAAAAAGTATATAGGAAATTGAGTTTTTCTTCTTAAAATCTCCTCTGTCTTTCCAGATAGATACTTTTAGATCTTAACTCTGCTTGAGGGTTTTTTTAGGGTATCTGATGTTAAAATTTTCACTTGAGAATTTTAGACAAGTCAAAAAGTTCAGCAAGTTGTTTGTCAGTAAGTTACACAGGAAGTCAATATCCATTTTGTTGACTTTTTCTCTTTTCATGAGAAGTCTAATGTTTAAAACCTAATTTAACTGATTAGGGATATTGAGAAAATTTTACATGTGTACAATATGGGAAGGATTTGATTGTTCTTAGATGCCAATATAGCATAGCTGAGTTTGGATCCACTCCTGTTCCAGCTGTGTGAGTTAGCTGGAATGTTTCATTAGGATCCTTGGATTTCCCCAATGTGACATTGACACAAAGATGAGGCTGGCCTTGTGTTTGATATGCCCCTTAACATGCTGAACTCTGTGACTGAGAGAATGAAAAAATGGATTATTTATCCATAATCTATCCTGACCTCCAGAAGCCATGTTATAATGCAGGAGAGGTCAACAAAAAACTATCTGTTGTGAGCAATTTGCCTTCAGAAGCTGGTTTTTAACTTGTAAATGATATGTCAGTCTTTATGATAAGGTGTTAGAACTGAGAATTACTGCTGAAAAGATGTCTCTCACATGATAAAAACAGGTTTTTTTGCAGGATTTCTTTCTGAACCATACAAAAATGATTAAACAGTGAAATTATCTTTAGCTTGTTTCTCATAATCCTCTCAGTCTTCCTAAGACTTAGTCCATCTATCCTTATTTAAGTTCCAAGGATGCTTTTGTTATCAATATTGCAACACCTTTTGTGTAGTTCAGCTATTGATCATTCCCCCATCTAAGAACCAGTCTGTTCCAAATAATCATTAAGGAGAAGTCACTTCAGTTAATCCAGCAGCCATTTGTGACCTCAGTACTAATTTTAATGTACAGAGCAAAGCTTAGGGACCAATCTTGTCTTTAAATAAACTGCATGTTCTATATTTGAAGCTGGATAATCCATTGTATAAAAACCCAAAAAGCCAAACCAAAACAAAACACAAAATTGTCTCAACAAAACCCCAACCAAAACCTCCTAAAGATTTTTCTAGTCAGCTGATTTGTCTCACCCATACAGCATAATACTTCTTGAAGTCAGCATTTCTCTGACTTATTGATACTTGTGTTTGGACTAAATTCTGTCATCCTGTTAAAAAAAGGTGCTGAATACTTTGATAATTAATAATTAGAGATTTGCTAATTTTAATAAATGAAGGTATTTTAATGAGGCTATAGATAATTTTATAGATAATAAAAAAAAACCCTGTCTAAACAATGCATGGATATTTCTCCCCCTCTGTGTACAAACAGTTTTCTGCTCTTTAAACAATTGTTTTACAGTAGGTCATAGTACTCCTCCACCTTCAAACCAGCAGCTACTATTACTTTCTTTTATGGATCTGTTCCCCTTCTACATAAAGCATCAATGTTTTTAAAGACAGTTAGGGGTATTTTGATCTTTAAATTAAGACTAGATTGAAAAAATGCTGTAATATTATTGACATTTCTTTTGACAGTCTAGTAGGGTCAGGTCCTTAAAATTCAAAAACACTTATTTCATGAGGAGATTGTCTTGAAAATAAAATTTCTTTTCTGTAGAACAGTTGGAGAGTTAAAATGTATTTTGTCTCTAAACAGAAATTCCTGGTTTGTATTTAGGTAGATTTCTGAGAAGCTGACAGATTTTTTTTTCCCTCCTGAGAGATGGTTTTGTTTGTTGTCAGTTGACTGAGTCCCAGACACTCTTTGAAGTTGTCTGGTGTTTGCTGACAGATTCTCCAAGAGGAGAAGCATCCCGTTAATGAGGGGAGGTGGGACAGCACAAGCAATACCTGGGTGAGAAGCAGTGACATAAACACAGCGGTCCAGAGGGAACATTTTAATCTGTGGGTATGTTAACTGCACCTGATAGCGCAGCTTTCCTTGATGCCAGCACGTTGTTGGCATTGCACAGGGTTTAGATTGAAACAGTGCTGTGCCACTTCAGTGCAGGAGGAGAGGTGGGCAGCAGGCACCGTGTGGAACACCCCCCTGAGGAGGTGCACACGCACAATGAGAACACAGTTAAAAGGTGAATTTGCTGGGAGCTCCACTGCCTCAATCCACTTAATGGCTTCTGCACCTAGAACAAAAGGGGAAAAGTCACATACAGCAAACAGTATCATTGATGCATGTAATGAGTGATTTGTTTTGGCTGGGGACCCTTGGTTAAGAGTGCACTTGCTGCTGTAATTTGTATTCTCTGACTGCTGGTTGCTTCTTGCTTAAAATAAAGGAATAAAAGAACAAATTCAAAAGCATTCCATAAGACAATGCACTAGCATTTTAATCTGGGTAAAAGTGACATTCTTTCTGAATGTCCCCAGGCTAATTTTCTCAGTGGGTTTCACTTGCTGTTCTAAAATAAAATTTTATAGGAAAAAATTTTGCTAAAATTTAGAATTGTTCAAATATATTTAGGACATATTAAAATCAAAGGGGACCTAGTAATTTTCTTCTGTAGTGCTTCCAGTATTTGTGGCTGGAAATTGATTGCATGGAAAGCATTTGGACAAAGGATTCAAATTTCAAATTGTGGTTTGAATTCAGCACTTTCTGCTAAACAAAATGGGACCATACAAAATTGCACAGTGTTTTACTCTCATTTGTGTGTGGCTGCTGAAGACGTTTGAAAAGGAAAGCAGGAGAAATGTAAAACCTTTGTCTCTGGTAGATTGCTTTTGTTTGTATTGCAGAAGTTGCTAAACACTTCCACACCACAATGATACAGTAGAAGCACCCACTTAGAGGGTTATTTTAGATTTAATAATTTAGTTTAGTGGACTTAATTTTTTATAGGACCATTTAATTTAGGTAAACATGGATACTGTTAGCATTTAGGAAAGGAGAAATGTGATGAGAGCTGTGGCACACAAGAGCTTCTCAGCCAAAGTCTCTCTCAGCCTCCATCAGATGCACTGGGAACCCAAACTCTGTTGCTGTTGAGACAGGTGTAGGAATGCTTACCCTGTGATTTTGGTATGTGTAAAAAAGTCATTAGGTTACAGATTTCCAGACCCAGAATTTCAGAAAGAGTTATGCAAATTCTCTTAAGAAATATCAATACACATCTCAAGGTAAGGGTAAGAATTTGCCTTTGTGAGATGATGGTGTTCTCAAAGAAAGAGGAGTGACTGGGTGCACTACACGGAGGAAAAATGGTCCCTGGAGACAGGTATCATACAAAAGCTGCATCTGAAGAAATCTGGGATTACAAAAGGCAACCAGGAAATCAGATGTTGTTCCATATCATTTCAGTGGTTGCTCTTGATGTAGATGAATATAATGGTATTATATACTCCAGTTTTTCTACTGATTATCTAAAGGGCATCTCGTCTAGAGTGGAAAGATGAATGCTGATGGTTGGAAGGAATCCACCATTTTTTGCCACTGTTGTTTAATCCAAGGCTTTGTGCAAACTTTAGGCTGCATGCAGAGCTCTTTTTTCAGTGTTGGATCTCTTCAAAACTACTATTCTTTTGAGTAAGCCTTCGTGTTTGTACAGCAGTGATCTGAGGAGAAGAGTTAAAGGCTAAAGCTTTTAGTTCAGGGGACCAGTCTGTGACGCCCAGTGCAAATCCCAAAGAATTAGTTTTTGATGTGCTCAGATGTAGTTGGCAGAGGTAGATACAGCGCCTTGGCTTTCAGTGTGGTCTTCAGTGAAACTTGTTATTTTTCTTTGTGTCTGTAACTAAGCTGTTCTCTGTTGGAACACTGTCTTCCTGTTTTAAAAATCTGTGATATATCAAAATTCAGTTTCTCAAAACGCTGACTGCAGATGAAGTCGGTCTTGTACCACACAAATTAAAGACCTGAAACCTTCTTGCTATTTTGTGTACCTGGTCTCTTAAAGCCTTCCTGAGGGCAAGTTCTGAACCTCCCAGCAGGAGCCTTGGCCAGCTGGCCCTGGGAGCTGTTTGACTCCCACTGCCATGGGAACCAGCTCTCTTTGATGGAGACTCTGAGCCACAGGGACTATTTCAGCTCTGGCTTTTCCTGACTTTTGGGTGTGGCAGTTGATAATCCCATTAGTGTAAAAATGTAGGTAATAGAAATTTTCCTCCTAGAAATTCTATATTTTGAAAGGTTCAATTTTTGTCTCTGCCTCTTCACATATCATTCACATAGAGTGCTTTATTTAGACTGACAGTGCAATCCTCTACTAAATCACCTGAATTACTTAAGGCAAGACAGCTGCCATCTTCCAGGGTGTCAGCATTAGATGATAATGAAAAACTTCACCTTACATGTAGTTTACATTAAGCAGCAAAGGCATTTTGAAACTTGCATTCTCCATGTTCAAACTCCATGTTTAGAAGGCAAAAAACTCTGTTGGAAGTTAATTAACAAGAGACAAAACCATAGAGGAGGCCAATGGAGGTCACACTTGTAGGGAGTTTGCTGCTCTGTTACTTTCTCCTGGCATCCCTTCAGCATCACTAAGTACATTAAAAGTTCCAGTAATGCTCATCCTATTCACTTTACCACGAATAATTTTCCTTACAAATTTTATAACGAGTAGTTTGGATTGTAAGTAATGCCCTGAGGCTTTACCATTAGTAGGTTTCTATTGCTTTAAAGCAAATTAGGAAATTATTTTCAATAGCTCTTATCTGACAGATGCATTTTATATTTGAGAGATGTGCCTGAAGAAATAAAAGCTGATGGAAATTTGTGTAGTAGATGAATATTTTGAAAACAAAAAAGATGATCAATAATAGATTAGGCTTGATTAGATGTTGACATTTAGAACTGCACATAGATTATGTTAAATGTAGTGACAACAGACTGTGATCATTTTGATTTGCATTTGTCTCTCCATTTTTGGTTCAGGTGGATCATGGGACACACATTGTAAAGGTTAATGGATAAATTACCATATAGCTCATCTGATTGCTCAGGTTTCAGCCTGGAGGGTTGGATGGTTTATAATCTAGTTTGTTTTATGTGAAATAGAAATTGTTTCATTCTTTTTCTATGAAATTCTGAATTGCTTAAGTATTTAGATGAGTCCACCCATACAGCTTCCGAGTTTTGATAAAATCACTAAATCATGGTGTGGTTGCATTGACAGAAATCTTGGCCTGGTCTTTGTTTCCTCTCCCGAGCTGTGAGTATTATTTTCATGTTATTTGAGTAAATGTGAAATGTGGCCTTTTGATAAAAATGTAATTTTTAAAACCCTGTGAAGATAGTTGGCCTAAGTATCTTCTTCACTTGTACAGACACCTCAAAACAGGAGTTTTCAATGTGCTCTATTAGCAGATAGTCTATATTAGTGTTCCCTACAGCTTTCCTGACCACCCCTCAGTGTGGTTAGTGACTACATGTGTCAGTGTTGGTGGAATCAAATGCCTTCATTTTTGTAAGGGACTCACCCTTTAAATTGGTTCCAGTAATTCACCTGAAATTTCAGAAGTAGGAATAAATGAATGAACGAATGAATGAAAAAATCCCCTAATAGCCATTTTCCCTACACAAAGATAATTTACTGTATGTCCATTTGCAAACAAGGATGGCTGAAGTGCATCATCTGGAACTGCACTCAGCTGTGTAAATAAAATCAAGGGTAGACTGTAATGCAAAGGTGCAGTGTTTAGTTTATATAAAATACTACCCTTGAGTTGAGCATTGCTTAGTTAAGGGTCTTCTTTTCTATAGTGTCTGTAGGAAAGGAGAAAGTTAATGAGTTGGTGTTCAGTCTGTGGAAAGAGGAATTGAAGAACTGCTCAGTCTTTTGCAGTAATTTATTTTGCCTTTAACTGTGATTTTGTGTTCTTGAGTCTCTCTCTGGCCCAAGTGATTATTTTTCTGTTATCTGGTGTTCTTATCTCCAGATGGGATGTGATTGCACCAAATTCAGTGAATGCATCATCCAAATCACCTGATTATTTGAGCTGCCAGGTAGTAGCTCACGGTGACTTCACAGTTATTCAACATGGACAAAAAAAATCACTTGGAATATTTGGGTTTTGGGGCCTTTATTGCCTGGCACATATGTTGGAAGTTTTTTGATCTGGTTTAAACTAAGAGAAAACTCTGAAAAAAAATGAAGAAATAGTCTTGCCATGACATGCTTTATGAATAAAGGAAAATTATTTTTGGTGAGCTTCACGGAGGTAGTGTTCTTTGAGCAGAACATTTATGCAGTTGTGAGGCACATCAGTATGATTTTCATTACACTAAAGTAATGAATTTTTATGACTAAAGCTAAAATAGCAGTGAGCCATCCTTTATTCAGATGGTGAGATGGAACAGTACATTCTGATAAGGGAGAGAAGATAAAAGATAATCTTATTTTCCTGACTTTCTTATGTGAATATTGTAATTTACAAAATTTTGAGTCTAGTCTGCTTGTAAAAAAAAAAAAAATAAAATTATATAACAATATGTCATCTATAGCTGTAAGCATAGAGATTTGTAGACTCCAAACAGGTTCAAGTGCTTTTAAAAATGTACATAATTTAAAAAATATTAAAAAATTAAATTAATTTCACTGTTGGGTAGGAAAGAAATGTTATCAACTTGAGTCCATTGATTCTATTTTATTGCTGAAAACTGCTACAGTTCATAAAATGCAGTTTTACAGGCTATTAGTCCATAATGTGGATTATGCCCTTTGGACACTTATGTTGAAGATAAATGCAGTAGTTTGGAGAGATCTGTATTGAAATTCTGTGAAGAAGGTTCATTATTTTTTAAGTTCTTTTTACTGTGAGCCAAAAGCAAATGGGTTGGAGGGAGAGGTGACCCTTGGCTTCCAACAGGAAATTAAATTAGCAGTGGAAGGGTCAGTTTGTCATTCAGGAAGTGGCTTCATTTCCATATAGGTGAGGAAAATAGGTCGCTGAAACATTACTGGCATTGAAAACCTTTTTAATTGTTCTTGAGAGAAAGAATTGTATTTGCATTATAGTCGTATCTGGCAAGATTATTTACACTGCATTAAGGGGCTCTGTAACACAGGATTGGGAAAGAGCTTTGTTACCACAATGAAATGCCTGTAGTGATGCTGTATAAAATTATTAATTTTCATCTTCAATCTAGTTAATCCATGTTCCCTCATTGTTCCTGTTCTGAACTTCAGTGCTGTGAAATTCAAATACATTTATGTGCTGCATTTATTAGTGAGTGGTGCTTATTTGTTTATGCTTGAGCTGGCTTTGTCTCAAAATTCAAGAACACCTTTCCAGTCTCATTTTTTATCCCGCTCACTCTTGTAGGAGAAGTCACATCTCTTCTTTAGGGTTTTGGTGTGTGGTTTTCCTCTTTCACTCAAGAGATTTCTGATCTCTGTGACAGTTACAGGTGCCTGTGCTTATTCTTCATCCTGTTTAATTCACTATTTCTTGAAAAAATGAGGTGGCTAGAACCACATAAAGCTTTGGTGGTGGGATTTCTCTGGTACTTTGTGCAATAGTAGTATTTTTATAATTCTGAATATTGGACAGTTTCTGTGATTTTTGTCTCTTTCATCCCCATGTTGTTGGATTGGTCTTTCGTTGGCTTGTCAGCAATTCATATGCAGATGTCTTATTTTCTCTGGCTGCTTTTAGATTCCCATTTCATGAAAGGAATTCTGTTTGGCTCCCTTTGGATTGTCTAATATTTTATATTTAATGTCCTTCCTTCCTTCCTTATTATCCCAGAAAATAATTACTCCTTCTCTTCCCATAGCCTTCCCCTGCCATAGCATTTCAGCCTTTAGTTGAGTTGACAATGCCTCCCAGTTTTTCCATGGAAAAAACCTCATTAGACCAAGCCTATCCTGGACAAGGAAATTACTTAAATAACAAATAATATCAGTCTCATGACTTATTTTTGAGGAATTGCACCACAAATTGCACAGGTATATCTATTTGTCTCAAAACCATGTCTTTTATAAACTTGCTCACATCTTTAGCTCTGTATTTAAAGCAGCTAAAAACTCTTCAACAAATTGCTTTAGTTTCCTAACCCAGACTTATTTCTGACATTTATACAATGAAATGTACATGATAAGCTAAAATATTCACTACCAACATGGTGTTGTAACACAAGCAGTAACTTCATTACATCTTAAAAGAAAACAGAAATAATTTTTATAGATTCAAAACACTTTTTGGTTCATATAATTCTGAATTAATGCTGGAAGAAGTACTGCTGAAAGTACATTGACTGAAATTATCCTCAAATTCAGCTGTAATTTTACCTTAATGCATTATAATTCAGATGTCAGCTTTTTCTTCCATAATTTGATTCTGCTTGGCTATTAGGATTGCTCAGTGCTTACTCTGTTTTATTGCTCTTAGATGAAATAAATTAAGCTGTGTAGCAATATAAAAGATAATATTCATTGTTATAAATTTGGTATTTACATGAATGAAACATCTTAAATTCCCCCTTCATCTGTTTTAAATTAAGTATGAGATTTAAATCACTTGATCTGATTGAGAGCAAGCGCTGGAAATGAAGGGACTGTGGGCAATCAAAAAAGCACTCTGAGATTCTGATCAAGGCATTCATTATTGGTGGTGGGAAACAGCACTAAACAATAATTGATTGCATTGTGGAGAGTGTAGAGAAACCTGCCATGACAAAATATTCTATTCATAGGCTGAGAATGATTTTGAACAGGTGGAAAGTGAGAGCAATAAGTATTTGCAATTGCTCAGGTAGGGTGGTTGTAAAAGAGGAGCCTTTGGAGTCTGGATTTATGAACTTTGTGTGATAAATTTATATTCAATTTTAAATGCTATCCCCTTTTATAGTTGCTCTTTTAACTAGGGATGTAATCATATACTTAATTTTAACCATAAAGCTTTTCCTTTTAACTCTCATTTTCTCCATCTGACTCCTTACAATCCTCAGTAATCCTTTTTATAGGCAAAAAAAAAATCAACCCTATACATGAGGTAAAAAATGCTTGGCCTGAAACTATTCATAGATCCAAGAGTCTCAATTAAATCTATGCTAACTCTCTCAAGGATGTTGTTCACTCCAGAATAACTTTATCATTATTGAAAATGAAGCCTTGCTTCCTCTAGACAGCCTTCTGCCATGCAGTCTGAAATGAGAAGTGAAGACAGCTTCAGTTGTCTTAGTTTTTGTGTGTCTGGTAAATTGTTGCATTTTGAAAGACGGTGATTTAGATTTTTACACAGATTGGTTACTTACAGAAATTTAGAATTTTATACTAATCAGTTGCTGATGATGTATTTTGGATTCTAGCTGCAGTTGTGGTGACAGGTTGTTTCAATCTGTGCAAAACCTGTTAGCAGCATCCATTCTCCAACTCTTGCCTCATTCCTGATGTGCAAAGAATAATGTTTCTTTTTGACAGTCAGTGTTCATTGTCTTCCTGTACAACCTCTAAATATGTTACCACTTCTCAGTATCCCCTCCTGACTGGGTAGCATTCTCCAGTCCCTGTTTTCCTTCAATTCCAGTTCTGCCTTCTGTTGTGAAGTTTTTTTTGGCTTTTCAGCATGACATCTCTCTTCCTCTGTGGTTTAAATTGAAAGAAGGTAGATTTGGATTGGATATAAAGAAGAGATTCCTTACTGTGAGGGTGGTGAAAGACTGGCACAGGTTGCTCAGAGGAGCTGTGGCTGCCCCATCCATGGAAGAGTGCTTGGCCAGGTTGGATGGGGTCTGTAGCAATCTGGGATAGTGGAAAGTGTCCCAGTCAATGCAGCTGGACTAGATAATCTGTAGAGGACCCCTCTGATCTGAACTGTTCTATAATTCTTTAATTCTCTGGTATGCTGGATAGCCTTCCCAGACAAACTGAGCATTTTCATTGTCTTGTAGTCTTCAGATAGGAGAAAAGAATATTTTAAAAAAATTATTGCCTGGGGTTTTTTTCTCCTTAATAGAGTAACTCATGTCACAGTCATGGTGCTGTTTCTGGCCTTCTCATGTTTTCTGTGCTCAGACATTTCAGGCAGAATGGCAAAAGAGGGGGGAAAAAAGTTTTGAAGAAAAACATCATAGAGCATTTTTTAATTCACACATTTTCTTTGCGGTAATCATTGAAATATAAAGGTTCCTGTTTCCTTCACTGGCAGCGTGCATGTATTATTATATAGTCTATATTTGGCATTGCCTGCAGAGTCCCTGGGCAGTGCTCCAGCCATCCTCAGTGATATTGCTCTTGCATCACTGGGTTGTGTAACAGGCACTTAAGTCTCAAGTAGCCCTTTGAAGCGGTGCTTTGAGCTAAGTCCCAGAGAGCTGCTGCCTTTCCAGCCCTTGACTACTGATGCACTGCTGCACCTGTCTAAATTACCTCTTGCACTACAGAAAATCTGAAAAAGAACCCTTAAAAAATGGAAAAGCAGTCTTTTTACTTTCACTTCTTGACATGAAATCAGAAAAATTAGTTTATTTTATCCAATTAGATTATTTAATGAACAAAAGGAAAAAGGAAGGTAACTATATACTGTGGAATAGGAACTCAGTTACTCAAGAGTTTATTATATGAATGATGGCATTCTCAGATCTATTTAATGCTCTTCAGTTATCTTTGAAATTTAAATCTCCATGAATGCATATTAAAAGCATATCATTCAAAGCTGAAAGTCTCTGCATAGTAGAGGTGGGTACTCCATGCTGTCCAATATTTTAAAGTAATTTGATCTTTGGTTAGATAGTCAGACTTATTTCCTGTCAAGTAAGTGACAAGATGCTGTGTATTTATTTGTTTATAATGTTACAAGTATTGCAAACCTGATTAATTGATAAAAACAGTTGAGCCTTCATGTTGATGCTCCACTGTATGGAAAAGGACCAAGAATTTTTAAAGCCACTGATTATTGGTATGTACTTTACAGCCTGACCTAGCACCTGTAAAATGTTCATGCTGTGAAAACTTGGTGCTTGACACAATAAATTATAAATGAAGAGCTAGTGGAAGAAGGCACAGGCTGTCGAAGGGAAACAGAGAATTACAAAGCTCAAAAACATTAAACTGACTGGCCATGTAGATATTTAATCAAAGGAGATAAGAAATGTTTTAAAATCATGAACACGAAACTAGGAGATATCTCTGGGAATATTTGTCATGAGAGTAACAAAACTGCTTTCTAAGAGTTGCATTTATTTTGGTGTATTTTTGAGGTTCTGCATTAAAATAAAAGAAAACATAATAGAGCCAAATGTTAACCTTCATTTTCTGAGTTGCCTGTATGTTCCATCCTGGAAGGTTTCTTCCATGTAATTTCTGCTAAACTCCTTCTCTGTACATCATGGTTACTTTCCAACTACAGTACGGCCAAGTGTATTAAATATTTCCCTTCCTAGAGAGATAACCTATCAAACAAGCGAGATACCACTTCAGGAAGCAAAGGAGAAAAACTAATCCATTTTCTTGGGAGCGTTTTGCCCACTTGAAAGTCATGGCTGCTTCTGCTTTGATATGCCCACAGCTTGTGGCTCTACTGATGACTTTCCTTATCTACAGACAGCTAAAGTCATTACTAACCACATTACCTCTACCCAGCAGAAAAAACCCAAATGTATCCTTAATTGTATGTCACTTGCTTTCTTGGGTGTCATTGTTGGTAAATTGCAAGTACAAGGCAGCCACTTAGGAAATCCCTCAGGTGAGATGGGGAGGAGCACCAAAAAAAAGTAAAAATCTTGTTGGTTGAGTTAAGAACAGTTTAATAATAGAAACAATGTAAAATGTAATATAACAATAATAATAATAGTAATAATGGTGATGAAGAAGAAGAACAACAGTTGGAAGTCAAGAGAGAGATAAAACCTACAGAAAGCAAATGATGCACAAGGCACTTGCTCATCTCTCACTGTCCAATGCCCAGCCCGCTCCCAAGCACTGATGAGCCCCTCACAGCCAACCCCTTTCAGGTGACACACTGAGCATGATGTTCTGGGGTGTGGAATATCCCTTTGGCCAGTTTGGATCACTTGTCCTGGCTGTGCATCCTCCCAGCTTCTTGTGCACTGGCAGAGCATGAGACAGTGAAAAGTCCTGGGCTTGGGGTGAGCATTACCCAGCAACATCCCAAACATTGCTGTGTTACCTTTGTTCCCATACTAAAACACAGCACTGCACCAGCTGCTAAGAAGAAAATTACCTCTATCCCAGCCCAAACCAAGAAACTGGGTCAGTAGGGAGATCAGGGAGCATGTCTTACTGTTTTAGTAGGAAATACTAACTTCATCCTGTTTGTGTGGCAATGCCATAGGTCTGGAGTGGATAATAATAAATGTCCTGTCGCTTCTGGAGGCCCATTTGTATGTCTTGTGGATGAATTCTGAGTGGTAGGTCAGAGTACAGCTCTGCAACAGATGGGGATTGAAAGCAGCTGTGCTTTCCCACTCTCTGCACCACTTCTAGGAGATAAGTTGAACTTTGCTGTTGGCTGGGAAAATCAGGCAAGTCAGGATCTGCCATTTCTGGGCTGGAAGTTTGCTTTGCTTTGCTTTCTGCATTGTAGCTTTTCTGCCTGCAAAATAAGGATGACCCCATTTCATTTTTTATTATGGAAAAATATGAACTGGATGTAGGTACACTCAGATTTAGTTGCTGGAGTTAAAAAGTTAGGCTGAACTACAGAAATAACAGAAGATGGTGAGAGAATGGTAAAGAGTTTTTGGCTTCAGTGGGTGGGTCTGTGCAGTACAGAAGAAACCTCCTTCCTGTGTCATGTCTGGAACTTCCCTGACTGTTGTTTCCACGTCTGATTTGCCTGTGTAAGGGTTTCAGACTCCCAGTTCTTGCCCTCAGCTTGTCTGAAGCAGCTCTGCAGCTCTGAACACACCACCCCCAAGGGCTCTGCCAAAAATCCTGGACTGGTCCCTTGTCTTAGTCCTTGAGCCAGTGATTCTCAAACTTCATGGGGCTGTGCTGCCAGTCAAGCACAAACTTCAGTTGCTTCAGCCTTTGTTTCTCTCCTAAGATTTGTCTGTTCTCTTCCTCTGAGTCACCAAACTGCTAATTTTTCATTACGGTCATTAACTGACTACTTGAGTAAGCAGTGGCAATCTGTCTCTCAATCCCTATTTGTGACATTATCAGATGTTCTCTTTAAAACTTCTTTCTTTCAAGGGACTGCTGTGGAACACTTCACACTTCTGGCTCCTCTTAAAAAGAGGCAGATTATGAGGTTGAAAGGTATTTCTGTATCAACTTTTCCAGGTATGCATTAAAAAAAAGGAATAAACCTTCACAATGTTATTTCATTCTTTACTATTAGAGAGGCTGTGTCTTTGGATCAGAGCAGGGCAAGGAAGAACGGGTGCCTAAGGTGGGTTTGATTATGCCCATGAGCTCCAGAGGGAAGTTTCTACCTTCCTTGAAGAGGAAGTCCCAAAAAATATGCAGTATAGGAGCAATAGCCATGGAGTTACTAACTTAATAATCAGTTTGGCTGACAGTTATGTATAGGTATTGTTATAATTTCCCTAAAGCTTTTGTAAGTTGGGGTTTTATTTTTTCACTTATGGATGTTGTGACATTAACATTTTGTTCATTATATCACCAACCAATACAAGTATTAAAGTAAAAGACATAAAAGAAACTGCCTGTGAGAATGCAGGTTAACAGCAAAGTGAAGAATATTAAGTTTAGCATTAGTCCCAACCTAAGAGAATTGGCTTCAACACACAAGTCATTTACCAGTGCAAGGATAAATATGTTTGTCTGAATTTCAGTTGTTTCTAATTTCCCTAATGAAGATATACTTAGGTTAATAAACAGGGCTGACAAAACTGTCAGGTATTCATGTTCATTTAGGAAATGCTGCCCAGTAATCTACTGTTGACATGAACAAGATGGTGAATTGAATATCAATTAGTATTTTCAAGGCAGAATGAAAATATGAACTAGGGCAGCTGGGCTCCTATCATCCTTTTGTGATGCCTCTTTTTATCAGGGTTAGCTCTTGATCTTTTTGTATTACACATGTGAAACCAAAAACATAGAAAAATAATACAGGTCTTGTGGTGTTTTCTGGAGCTGTGAACAGCATTAATATATCTCACTTCATTTTAACAGCAATGTCTGCTGTAGCAGAGTATCTTAAAGCTGAGTCAATGGTAAGAACAGATTGTTTCCCTGGTACCTAAACTCCTTTTTCCCCATCTCATTCTTTGTGAGGAACACATTAAAGTAGAGCAATCTGCCTCTGCCTGCCTCAGTTCTGTGCTCCCTGCCTGTCCTGCAGGGCTGACATTGCAGAGCTCAGCCCCCTCTGGTGCATTACAAATGTAGGAGTTATCCCTCCTGGCTGAGCTGTGCATTTCACAACCTTCTCCTGCCTTGCTTTCCTGTTGAAAGTGCACTGATCAACAAAATCACTTTGAAATCACTTTGAGGCTGCTCTTGGGGAAAAACCTCTGTTACAGGCTAGGAGAGGTAGGACATTACCTACCCATTTTCCATTCCACAATTACCTGAGGAAAACTTGGGGCCTCATCTTTTTCTGAGGTAAGCCCATTTATTTTGGATGTGAGAATGCTTTCTTTTTATCTCAGTAGTTTTATTTTTTCTTGTGCTGATGAGTAAGACTCACATGGGAGAAGCAAGTGCCTATGTGAGACCTCAAAATAGGAAATGTTTACAGCTGTCCTAGAGCAAAATAACCTGCTGGGTGGCAGAATAGTTAAGATCTAGCCATATACAATTTGGAATTGCAACTGTTATCCTAGAAAGATTTCCGTGCTGAAATTGTCACATGTTTCTGCACTGACAGATTTTCTCTATGCTTTTGGTGCCACTGAATGTATCAAGTGGATTTCCAAGGCTTCATTTGGTATTCGTGAAATAAAACTTGGAATCCACCTTACTGGGGAAGACTGAATCTCTTATTGGCTGTTATTGCAAGCTTGTAAATGATAAAGTTTTAATTTTTCTCCCCATTTTGATATCTTTTCTAGAGTTATAGATAGGGATTAAAATAATGGGAAGAAAAAGAATGCAAAATTTTACTGTTATTTCTTTTGGGTGCAAAAGGATTCTTGTTTATTGAAAATAACTCTGTCTTATGTATTTATAAATTGTAAGTTACAGTAATTGATTATCAGATATTTTGATAGATAAAGTATTGCAGTTGCTTATTTTTCAGTGAAATGGCATTGGTAAGGGAAGAAAAATGCTCTTGTTAAAATATTATTTGTGGTTGGAAACTTTAAACCCTGAAGTTAACTTAGAGCTTGCCAATTTTTAAAAAAATCTGCTTTTAAATCCTACTTTTAGAGAGACAGGTGTAACTGATGTAACTGAGGGGTCTGCAATGGTTTACAATGCTAATAATGGCACAACACGAGAAAAAAGGGGTTCATGTTGATTTTTAATGTGAGAATGGAATAAAGTATGAAAAAAGGGTGTAGTAAAACAGAAACATTGGGTATGAGAATGTTGGTTTCCATTCCAGAGAGAGATGGAGCAGTAGGGTTACAGCAGCCTTCTTCTTCTACTCTGAGGAGAACACGCATATGGAAAGGATAATTTGATTGGCCCTATAGTATAATAAATTTTAATTTAATTTAAAAAATGAACTTCCTAAGAAATAGGTAAGAATGCGTTCTAGGAAAAAAGTTTGAATGTAAAAGGTGAGTGGTAGCTTTTTTTTTTTTTTTTCCTCCCAAAAGAGCTATTATTTTTTTTAATCTTGTTTTCTCAGAGCCACAAGATCTCAAATTATATATATCCAGGAAGTGGTAGGAAACAGTAAGACTGAAACACATAACTGAATCAAATGAGAAAAGAGGGCAAATCATTCCTTAAGCATCTCTATGTAATGTATGGAAAGAAAAATGGTGCTTTGGGGGAATTGGGTTTTGAAGATTCTCACTGGAGACCTCGTATAATGGATTAAAACAGTACTAAGATAAAGACAGGCATTTATCCAATATTACCCCATCTAATAACATGGCAAATTTCTTAGCACTGATAAGATGAATGTATCATGAATGGGATGTTGAGTTTAGTACATGAAAAATTATTCTGGCCAGTTCTCATTCATCAAAAGAGAATTTTAAAAGTGTTTATGTGAATGTGCAAATATGAGAATAAGAAAGGTGAAAGGGGAAATTCCTTTTTAAAGTTCTTGATTAGGAAATCACTGATCAGTAAAAAATGGCCAGTTTTGGGTAACAGCTCAGCCTGCATTGGAGGTAACATGAAAGGAGAAACTAGAAATATAAACATTTCTCATCATTAATAGAAAATAGAGGATACATATGGAAATTAGTACATATTAGAAAATATGTAGTGTGGAAAACTGAAAATAAAAAGTGTTTTAGGTAAATGCCCAAGTCTCACAACACTCATGATAATGGGAATTTATCTACTGGATGATGAATAAAAATGTTTATGTGAATGGTATTGGACTATTTTTAGAAAGAGGCAGAAAATAATGTGTTTGAAATTGGGAAAATCAGAAATTAGTGATTTATTCATATAATATGATGAATATGAAGTACTCCCCATCTGGTGTAAATAGTTCTCTTCCAAGAGTCCTGAAAGAATTGGCTGAGAACATCTCTGGGCTATTGATGGTAAATTTAATGAGTTTGGGGACTCAGGGAATTCAGAAATACTGGAAAAGCGTAGGTGTTAGAGTTGCGGTTTGAAAAGAAAAGGGAAGCCCCATTAACCAGGTAACTAGATTTTTATAAAACTCACATTTGGAGAAGTCATTTATCTCCTCTGCTCTGCCCCAAGGCAGCAGGAGATTATGCAGAAACCAGGCCTGACAGTGTTCAAGGTGTCTTAAAAGCCTCCTGGAGTGGAGATTCCCCAGCTTCCCAATTAGTCACAGTTCTCCCTCTTCTTTACAACTGTGGGGTAGCAAGGATTTTCTTGGAGTCTGACATAAAACTCTTGGAAATGTTGAGGAGAGTGGGAGGATTAGTCTCTCTATTTTGCTGGCTCTAATCCCGCTTATCTCAGGCAAACAGCATTGTCAATACTTTGTTTACTCTCTGATTTGCTGTGACTCCTGTACACTTCCCTGGCAGAATTGCTATCTAGACAGGTGCTCCTCATACTTTATTACTGCATCTCATTAATCTTGCCCAAACCAGATAGCTGTTGAATGCAAAATAATGAAAATTATGGAAAAGGATTCAATTGATACGTGTATAATGAATGCCAGTTTATTTGGTTTATGGAAAACAGGCCTGGTCATAAAAACAAGCATTTAAATAATTTTTCCCAGTTGATTGCACGTTAATTACCAAGGTAACTTGGATATTGCATATCCCCTTCTTTCTGTCTTCCTCAGGCAGACAAGCCACAGCACTAATATGTTGAGATTTTTTTATATTATAACAGAATATGATAGAGTCTTCTGACAGTAAAAAGCTTATTTTTTTTTTTACTAAATGGGTTTAAAAAAAAACCCTGAGGTCTAAGAAGCCTTAAAGTAGTTTTAGGAACTGTTAAATCACAGAATTTGAGATATTCATTGTACATCATTCAATATTCTAATATTTTTCATTAGTAACATGAAAATAAATATAAACTCAATACCTGACAAAAGAGCAGTAAGTAAAGACAGAAGGAGGATGTGCAGACAGGGAGGAACCTTTATCACTTAGTAAAGGTCAGCCCTTGCAAATGAAATTTGTTTTAGTATAAACCAGTGGATCTTTGTACATTAAAGAGCAGAAATTTAACCCAAACTGAAAAATATAATGATGAAAAGGAGTGAATCTGTACAGGACAGTGATCTTGTAGAGTAATAACAGCTTATGAGTGCAATGCTGCAGCAAAAAAAAAATAGGCTAATGTGACCCTGGATATATAAATAGGATGTAAAAATAGTCAGGACTCTTAATACATATTGTTAAAAGGAATGATTTAAGAATACTGCATGTGATCCTCTTTTTAAAAATAAAAAAAAAAAAAAAACAAACCATAAAACCTGAAAGAAAACACAGACACTTCAGAAGACAGCAACAACTCTCTCGAGGGCTGGAAGTGAGAGACTTCAAAAGCTCTCTGTGTTTGCCTTATAAATATGAACTTTGCAGTCAATAATAAAGTTCTCAGGGACAAAAAAAGCTGCCAATTTTGCCCATTTCTGGGGTCATCTGTAATGTCTTCCTACCTTGCTGGAAGATACTGAAACTTTTAGGTGGTACAGAAGAGATGTTCCTGAATTTTTAGTGCTGTCTTCAGAAATGAATGTCTGTGTATTGCTCTGCTTTCCTTGCAAATCTTAGGCTTTCCCATTCTAGAGGCAACAGTGAAATGTTTAAAATGAGCAGATCAAGCTGGGTGAATCAATATCAAACTGTGATTCCATGAAGTTGGCCAAAATCCTGTATTAATTGTTTTAATTCACACATACCCTGTCTGGAGATGTGTAAAAAGAAGAAGAAAAGAAACTGGTGAAATGAATATTTGGAGGGCTTTTTTCCTTGGTTGTACAGACACTATGGCAGAGTTCATCTTTAGAAGAGTATTTTGGAATGAAAATTAAAATTCCACCCTGTCAGTCCTTGGAGCTCTGCTCATCGTAATTTTAGGTAAAACAGTTTTCTTGGGACCAGGTAAAACCTCTGAAAAGATTAATTTCAGTTGTAAAGTCTAATAATAGCCGTGTAAGATAGTGTCCAGAAAAAAGGAAACTGAAGCTCAATATGACATAATGAGTAATAATAATATATATTAAAGTACATGCTGGAAAAAAAAATCTAACCACTTCTAAGAATGAAACATGTAGGTAATTAAACAATAGGTTGCAGATGTATGTTCAAGTCTGTATATTATTATGGAAGTGTTAGAATCCCCAGTTCAGTTATTTAAGAAAGGACATTCAAGTGCTAAATCTGAGTTCTTTTTATCCAAAGAGGTTTTTTTAAAAGGGTCTTTGAGTTCATTTTGAATCGTGACATGACTTTGTAGTGGCAGACCTAAACTCTTGTTCACTGTGCAAGTTTTAGAGCCATCGCCTCAGAAAAGTGCCTGCTAAAAGTGGAGGTTGGATGTCACAAATGTCAATAACATTGCTGAGTCTCAACCAGGGTACTCAGAGCTTTTCCCGTAAAATATTCACTGCAGTGGTTCCAGACACACTTCTGTTTATGCTGGCAGCTAATGGCTCGTCCATAATGGACACTTTTCATATTTTTTTAAGAAGGACGGAGCCTTTTATGGCATACGAAGGAGCATAAATAAGTAAATGTAGGGACAAGGGTCAATAAATATGACTTTGTGATCCCATTAGCTTTTTAGGGAATTTTCTCATTATAAGTATCATAGGAGTAGTGCTCACCATCTTTTTTTAGTCTCTTTGCATATAAATTTCCAGTTCTTTTGAAACTTTCCCTGCCCTGCAGGCAGAGGGGAAGCCTCCACTCCTGTATGTAATTCAGATGTTTACATGCTGGCAGTTCCTCTTAGCCTGGAGCTCTTTGGCAGAGGGATTTTCTGCCATAAGAGCTGTGAGTTGGAAGTGCCTTGGCAGTGCAGATTTGTCTGCCATGAGGGCTGTGCTGCTGGGGATAGGCTGCTTCTTCTTCACCTCATTTAAAGACACCTTGAGTGTCTCTGTCCCACACTGATGTCCAGCATGTAGATATCTCCAAACCTCTGAAGTGCTTGAGGATTTTATTGCTTTATCCATGTCCTCATTTGTATAGCAGCAGACTCAGCTTCACTGGAGTTTGTTTTTCTTTGGCATAAGCATAAGGTTTACTTGATATTTCAGTATTTGCACGTTTTTGATTGATAATTATTTTATGTCTTATAATACAAGTGCTGTTGGAAAGACAGTCTTTTCATTTTTATGATTTTTATTTCTGACCCTGAAGGTGATACCATTCTAGTTCTGGTTAGTAGTTATTTGGTGGTTTGAATCCTTCAGTTGGAGAAGTCTCCAATTGATTTGAATTTTCCAGTTCTTACAGATTTGGTAGCTACAGGCGAGAATATGTGAGCATTCAAGAGCCTTAGTATGTCAAATGCATCAAAAATTGTATTTTAACAAAACTCACTCACTCATTGGGGATCATTTGGTAAATGTATATGAGGAATATTATTAGATCATGGCTCAACTAAATCTGAACTTAATATACATTCAGTGATGAATTTACTCTAGTTTTTAATTTTTTTAATGTATAGCTTTGAGCCTTCAAGTAGTACTTGATTAATTCAGGCAAGGAATTAATTAATTCAGGCTCCACTGAAGAAATGAATTGGTTTTCCTTTCTGTATTTTGGGTCTTGTTCCACAGAAGTATTAATTTTTGAATACCTGGATGATGTTTATTAAATTGCGGTCTTGCTACCACAAAAATTGTAAAACTGAAATGACACTTCAAACCCTAATTAATGCTGCTCAGAGAAAAATTTATTTCTGCCTGCAGGTCTGTAGGAATAGCACTTGACAAAGAGCAAGGTATAACTTGAAATTCAGCTGGAAACAAAGTACATAACAAATAGGCCATTTTTTCTGGGTGGAGAGAAGATAGAGGGGAGAGATGGTAAGAAGAAAACAAACACCTAAGATGAAATGAAATATTCTCAGAAATCTGCTGAGCAGTTGGTCCTCTATGAAAAAGAAATGTGTAAACCCAGTTTTGGTTTGTTTTTCCTTCGGAGGTAACAGATCCCCAGTTATAATCAACTTAAAAGTTTTACACAGGAAACTGCTGCATCAAATATCAAGTGAGAAGATGGTTTTTTTGACTCTTCCACAAGAGCATGGTAGCCTGACACAAATAGAAAATACTGTGACAGCTGTAAATCACATAAAAGACGTCAAATTATCTCAAAGAGGATACTGATCTTTTTTTAAAGTAAAATTGGGATTGTAAAAAGTTATTAATTTATACTCATATTATTCACAAAGCTTCATAAAGTGAAGTGGTGAAAAAGTGGAAAGCAGAATACTCCTCTTTGTTGAATATATTTTAAAAATGTCATTATTTCTTCACATAAACCATTAAGCTTTTATGTGGTTTATGTTGAGTATTTTACTTGCCTGTAAGTCTGTTGATGAGACAGCAAACTTCAGTTTCAGGTTAAAAGTCACCACCCATTCAAACATAGAGGAGCTCTAAGTGTCACTAGTAGAAAAGAGAAGGGAAGATGCTGGGTCAGGTTCCCTCTAATAAGGTTCCAAGTTCAGTGTCCATGCCAAGGTGCCTTTTCCATAAGGCAGAAAAACATGACCTGACTTCTGCTGCTGCTGTACTGCTCTCTATAAACACATTAGAGAGAGCTGTACATTGATTATTTGGACAGACAAGAGGTAGAAGATAGCACACAGCAATATAAACCCCACAAATGCACGGACAGTAGGGTCACGTTTCAAATTAATTGCTTAATTATTTTTCTCCATCATTTAACCATTCAAATAAGAACTGAAATTAGTGGGCTGTGAGGAGGAACTCAGCAATCAAAACACACCACTCAATAATTAAAATAAACTGCCCTGTATAGTACTTAATTTTGTGTTTAAATCCTAATACAGATTTCTGAAGTTGGAGGGTCGGATGAAACAATTCCATTAGAGGGCAGTAGTACCTGTGGGTAAAATGTCTCATGTGCTGTATATATTTTGTTTAGCATCAGTGAATGGAAGTGGAAAAGGAAGTTAGTGTAATTTAACATTAAAATAACGCAGAAACACTTTGTAATATGCAATAACACACATCCTCTCTTACATAAAAAAAAAAACCTAAGCTGAATTATGACCGAAGTGATCCAAAATATATGCAGCAGATATTAACACTGTGGTACTCCATCCAAGAGAGAAACCGAAGTTGTCTTTCTATGTTCTCAGTTTGTAAATTGTATAACTTTATTTCTGGGAAGTTTATGGGTTTCATAAAAAAACTTCTTACTTTTGAAACTGTGTATTTTTTTAGCTTTAATGCTGCAGATTTTCCAGTTTTCCAGGCAAGAGATTGCAGGAATGTGCATATTTGATCAGGCATCTTTTAGTGGTTAAATAACAGTAGTGTACTGTGATTTGGCAATGATTTCTGCAAAAGATTTAGGGGTTTTATGAGTTTTGAGATTTTTTTTAGGTAAGAAATGTAAGGCATGAAAGCCCAAATGAACCTGACTAAGATGGCAAGTTTAGTTCTTCCTGTTTTAATACTTTGCTATGTCTAATCCAAGCAATACCACAAACACCATTTCTTTTTCCATTTTCAGTTGTGTTACTTGATACTACAACTGCCCTCGGAGAACTAGGATGGAAAACATTTCCCTTAAATGGGGTAAGTCTCTCACCATTTTGGGTTTTTTTTGGTCTGGATTTTGGCATTCTGGCACTCTGGAAGTGAATGGGTGGATATTCTTCCAATAAAGACTTGTCTGAAAGATTTTAGTTGCTCTTGGGACTGGAGCTGCCTGTGTTGTGAGTAGGAATTACAGATGCAAGAATGACATGAGTATACATTATTATGTTCTTCTCTTGCTTTTCTGAGTACTAAGTATCTATCTAACTTGAAATTCAATTCTAACTGTTATGTATCATAAAGTTTTATATTAAAAAATTACTATGCTGCAGGAATGTAAATAAGAAAAATACAACTCTTTTTTTTTTTGTGAAATAAAAGGAAAAATAAGTTTCTGTTTTGCAAATTGGAACAAAAATTTTATGGTTTAAGTAAGAACCAGTATGGACTTTAGCATTAGATAATATGGCATCAGATTGCCTGAATCAGAAAAATGAAAACATTAATAGTGTCTGTTATCCTTGGGGAGAGTGAGCATGGGGTAGAGCAGCACTTTTACTCTCTAAAGTTCAACCATCAGTGCTTTGCCAGTGGCTGCACTTTCAGAACCTGTTTTTTTTTTTCCTTTCCAGTCAGCTAATGCATGTCACAGAGTTTCAGGGGCATTTGGAGTTTTACTTTTAAAGTAAGATGCACTGTTCTGGAGCATCTAACATGTTCTGCCTCAGCTTGTAGTTCTGATGTCAGAGATTTTAGTTGATTCTTGGGACTGGAGCTGCCTGTTTGTTGTGAGTAGGAATTACAGATGCAAGAATGACATGAGTATACATTATTATGTTCTTTCTTGCTTTTCTGAGTACTAAGTATCTATCTAACTTGAAATCCAATTCTAACTGTTATATATCATAAAGTTTTATATTAAAAAATTACTATGCTGCAGGAATGTAAAAAAGAAAAATACAACTCTTTTTTTTTTTGTGAAATAAAAGGAAAAATAAGTTTCTGTTTTGCAAATTGGAACAAAAATTTTATGGTTTAAGTAAGAACCAGTATGGACTTTAGCATTAGATAATATGGCATCAGATTGCCTAAATCAGAAAAATGAAAACATTAATAGTGTCTGTTATCCTTGGGGAGAGTGAGCATGAGGTAGAGCAGCACTTTTACTCTCTAAAGTTCAACCATCAGTGCTTTGCCAGTGGCTGCACTTTCAAAACCTGTTTTTTTTTTCCTTTCCACTCAGCTAATGCATGTCACAGAGTTTCAGGGGCATTTGGAGTTTCACTTTTAAAGTAAGATGCACTGTTCTGGAGCATCTAACATGTTCTGCCTCAGCTTGTAGTTCTGATGTCAGTGTACATACTGTGTATCACTTGTTTTTATACTAGCTGGCATTATCTCCTGATTCTTGTGTATGAGGCATATAATGACTTGTTTCTCTGAAATGAGCTCAGAAAATACTGTTTTTCTGAGAGAAACATCTTGTTCCATTTTCAGTCATTTTATTTGCCATGTTCTGTTCCAGAAGGAAGTAGAAACTGTCTACCCTCAGCACCTCAATAATCCATTTTTGTAAAATGCCTTCTGTGTCTTTGCCTTCAGGGTTTTCAAGCCATATGACATTTCTTAATCTCAGCCTGTTTTCAACTTTATGGATTACTCTTTTTCTTTGTATTCCTAGGCATAATTTCCATCTCTCAGAAATGTAAAACACAGATACTTCTGTGTTTTACATTTTGTATGCAGTCTCAAATCTGAGTTACAATTCTGAAAGTTTTGTTTCCTTTAAAAATCCCAGACAAAGTACATACTGCCATAAACCACAATGAGAAATGAATCAAGGAATTTTTGCTCTAGCAAAAAGTAAGGACTGTCATCTCCCATGATGAGAAAATCCAGTGAGGAATGCTTTGCTTGAGCACTGGGATGGGCTCCATGGAAGTGCACAGTGCATTTGGAAAGCACAAAAGATATAATTGCAGTTATTGTGTAAATTCTTAAAAGCTCTAGGTACTCCAAAATAGCCGTAGTATACAAACACAAAGACATGTGCACTCCAAGTTGATTTAAAACACAGCCATTATAACATGTATTTTTTGGCTCCTAATACATCCCCTAAACAACAGTTTTGCAGCCTCTTGAGGTTTTGGGGTGTCTTGGGACCTTTGCTGTACATTAAGAACTGGCAGCACTTTCTAGAATACATATTTGAGTTTACATTTCAGTAAGAACCGTGGGATTCAATTATTAAAATATTTCTCAAAAATGTACAAAGAGATTTGAAAAAAAAAAAGGAGCTAGAGTAAATATGGGGCAGAAAAGTGGTTTGTAGCATGAAATAATTTATATTGGAAAAGACCTTTCAGATCACTGAGTCCCACTGTAACCCAAGACCACCATGTTCAGCACGTCCCCAAATGCCACAGTCACACATTTTTTGGACACTCCCAGGGATGGTGATTTATGTCCACAGTGCTACCTAATCTGAGTTACTCTTGTATCCTAATATAATCAGAATATGGCACAAGCGTTGGTGTGATTGAGATTATCACTGCAGAGATAAGAATCTGTTTTGTCCCATGATGGGCACATTAGGATTTTCTTGTTTCCTGAAGGAGAGTGACAAATTTTGTATTGTTGGTGTTTTTTGAAAGAAATTTTTGTTCCCGTACTATTGAAATCTGATGTGTTACTTTAATCAAACCTTAAGTGTTTGTGTAGTAAGAAAAATGTCATTGACATATGATTATTGCTCTGCTGAACATTTTTGATGTTAGGAGGATGGGATGATGGCTTTTCCGGAGCCTGTGACATTAGCAGAAGTCATTAATTTACTGGCACACTCAGTCACAAGGAATGTTTTCATTAAATTGAAGAGCAACTGAAATAATAATGCTTGGGATTTGGGTAATACTGAGTATGCCTCAGAGATTTTAAACCAACAGGCCAGGGTGAAGTAGGATAAAAAAATCAGGAGGTTCTTTTGGAACTTGCAGAACCTTCACCTTTGTCTTCCAGACTTTTTATTTATAGTAGGTTCATTCCATAACATTTGTAAACTTTCAACAGTTTCAATCACCATTAAGCTGCAATGATAACTGTGTTATTCATGTCTTGGGAATATAATATGTGATTTTGTTTTTAAATTTTCTTCCCAGTTATTTGTGCATCCTTTCTGAAGCATGAGAATGCAATAGTTTTTTCTTATAAATGCTTTTTATTTATGTGTCAGATTTTTTCCTTGTATTTTGAACAGGTAATAAATTTAGTGCTTAGAGCTACAAAAATGCAGCATAAAACATTAATATCTCTGAGGTCAATAGCATCAACTTTTGTTGACTGAGTTCCAGTTTAGCTTCTTAGTGATGGGCTGTCTAAAATTTCTGCCTTAATAATGGACACACCTGATACTTCCTCTGTTCTTTGGGCTGTAGTTCAAAATGACCGATTGATTTATGAAAAAGCATGCACTATGAAAGGAGATCTTTACTCACCAAACCGCCACTTCATAACCTTGAAAATATAGAACAGAGGTTTGGGGTTTTTTTGATTGGTACAAAAAATGGGAAGACACAAGTTCATGTGTTTCAGGAGAGGATGTGGATGGGAGATACTGGGCAGTCTCAAGTGCATGTGAAGTAAAATCCAGCAGGCTAACCAAAGTCAGTTTGCTGACCTTGGGGACTCAGTTAGGAACTGGGAAAGAAACAAAAAAATCTGAAACTCCAACTGAAATGTAGTGTTCCATAACCTTCCTTTACAAATTAGAAGTAATACTAATAAAATAAGGTAGCTTATTCAACTGCAGTTGGTGAGATATCTTCCTTCTATCTTCAACATAAAAATATTATTTATTTCCCATTGCATTAATCATTGCAACACAAATTTGTGAGCAAAGTTTGCTCAGAAGCTGTGATTTGGTGACTGTTGCCATAAAGGCATGTCCAGTCCTGATAAATTTCTGCCATAGAATCGTAAAATGGTTTGGGTTGGAATGAAACTCAAAGACTGTCCAGTTTCAACTCCCAGCCATGGGCAGGGTGCCACAGGACCACACTGCTTAAACCTCGGACCATCCAGTCTGCCCTTGAACACTTCCAGGGGTGCGGCAGCCACAGCTTTTCTGGGCAACCTGTGCCAGGCCTCAGCACCCGCACAGTAAAGAATTTCTTCCCAATATCCAATCTAAACCTCCTCTCTTTCAGTTTAGAGCCATTAGCTCTCATCATATCACTCCATGCCCTTGTGAAAAGTCCCTCTCCAGCTTTCTTGTGCCCCCCTTTAGGCACTGGAAGGTGCTGTAAAGTCCCCACAGCCTTCTCTTCTCCAGGCTGAACAAGCCCAACCTGTGTGTAGCCACTCCAAAGAGCAGTTTAAAAGGAGGGCAAGGTGACTCGCAGCACAAAGCTGTGAGACATTTAGAGGGAAAAGGCTTATAAAAGCTTATTTACATGTGGAAAAGACTTATAAAAGCAATCTTGACTTGTCATAGTAGACACAATGTATGGCCTCAGCAGTAAAGAACCTACGAGAAGTCCTCTAAATTATTTGACAAGTCTGTCAGTGAAACTACTTTAATTTCCACAATTATTTGAACAGTTTCCTTGTCAACTGGTAATCTACCAATTAATCTATCCAGGGAAATAATTCTGGTTTGAATATCTTGTTTCTGTAGAGGATTTTAATTCTTTTTTAATAACAATTGCTAATATACAGTATTACTGATCTTCCTGTGTTATTAATTTTTTGAGACTAATCTTGTCAAAGTATTGATGTTTTTCTCCCTATCAGACTGTTTATATTACCCTCTCCGTTAAAATAATTGTTTTACAGTAAATGCATTCATCAACAATTTTTTTTAGCTGATTCTTAGCTAATTAGGAAACAATTTTGTAGTTTATGGTAACAAGAGTTTTGAATGGCTTGGTTGTTTGTCACAGATGGCACTGATGTTTTCCTGTGCCAGCCTGCAAACATTTCTTTCAATGCAGCTGCATCCATTTTCACCTTCATCTTTTAAGTATCTCAGAAAGTGATGGGGGGAATATTTCTTGGAACATTCTTCTACAATACTTAACATTTTTAACTATTCATTTCCTGAAATAGACTGTCTTTGAACTGTATTTATAAATGTAAGGAAGTTTATATACTTAATACCAATTTCCTAAATAAAAGAATATAAACATAGTACCAAAGGGCAACTGGAAAGAAATTAACTCTGTCCCAGAGAGACACAGTAAATATAACTAAAATTCAAGTTGTTTGAAAGTTACCAGGATAAAACAGCAATACCATAAAAATACTTTTATCTAAAAGTATTTCACTTTTCTTTCAAACCAATCATAGAATCATTTGGGTGGGAAATTATTTAGATCACTGAGTCTGACTGCAAATTAACACTGCCAAGCCCTCACTAGGCCATGTCCATAAGTGCCACACTGACTTGTCTTCACACATCTCCAGGGCTGAGGACTCAACTGCATCCCTGGACAGCCTGTTTCCATTCTTAGTAACCTCTTCCATGAAAAAAAAAAAAAAAATCCTAATATCCAATCTAAACCTCCTCTGGTGCAACTTCAGGCCATTTCCTCTCATCATGCCACTTGTTTCCTGGGAGAAGAGACCAAGCCCTGCCTGGCTACCCCCTCCTTTCAGGTGGTTGTAGAGAGATAAGGTCCCTCCTGAGCCTCATTTTCTCCAGGCTGAACTCCCTCAGTGGCTTCTCACAACACTTCAGACCCTTCCCCAGCTCCATTCCCCTCTCTGCACATGCTCCAGCCCCTCAATGTCCTTCTTGTCCTGAGGGGCCCAAAACTGGGCACAAGATTCAAATTGTGACCTCACCAGTGCCGGGTACAGGGGGACAATCGCTGCCCTGCTCCTGCTGGCCACACTGTTCTTGCTTCAGACCAGGATGCCATTTACCCCCTTGGCCACCTGGGCACACTCTGAGCAGTCTGTGGAACAGAGAACTGCAGCTGTGTGGGGAGATATGCAGAATTAGCAAGTTCTTTTCTCCCTACAGCAGTTCAGCTATGGTAAAGTTACATCTGTGAAAGTTCATCAGCAGAATTTCAGAGGTGTTACAGAGGCTGTGGTTTTAATAGGAACTTTAATAGAAGGTAGGGATTTAGCTGTCAGAACATTTAACAGGGATGAAGGGAAGGAAGCTAATCAGATTTTTACACAGTATGGGGAATTTACAGAGATGACATTAAGAAAAAATATTGGTAGTCACGTATTTGAGCCGTAATTTGGGCATAATCAGATACCATCCTCTGCAATGCCATATTTAGAATCCTTTTTGACACTCAAGTCATTATTTGAGGAAAAAGGTTAAATCAAGGGCTAAGTTTTTTGGGATTAATTTTCATCTGCAGAGATTAAACAATTAGGTATATCCAAGATCTAGTTAAATGACTTTCTTAAAGGAGTTGCAGTTACTCATATGAGATTACTTGCTTGGGAGAGTCCAGTTTCCATGTTTCTTTTAGAAGCATCCCTTAGACCATAAAGGCTTTTCTTGAAAACTGAATGTCCTAGAAACTGTCAGTGTCCAGGTCGGTTGGTGCATGTCTAAATTTTTGGGTTTGCCTGTATTTCCTGGTAAAATGGCAAAAATCTTAATTTTCTTGGAAAACCCTGGAGTCACAGAATTAGCTGTGGCTGTGCTGGGAATTTGAGAGTCTGCTGAATGGATGCAGGGTTATGGTAGCATGGTCCATCAGAAATAGGTAAATTCAAAAAATTTGCTAGGCACTGTAATGTGATAGTATTTGTCACCCTCAGTTTTCTTGTACATACACTTAAGCAGTATCCTGATTATTTTTGTGTGAAACATCTCATTGCAGATCACACAGAGGCTTGACTAAATACATGGTTGTATTCTTATTTTGGGCCCAGTAGTGCTTGCCACTTGCCAGATCTAAGCCATTCCTAGTCTAAATAATGATATGTCATAAATTAAAAACAAAACAAAACCAAAAAACCCCAACCTCCCAGAAAAAAGCCCACCAAAAAACCCCAGCAAACAAAAAAAAAAGTTAAATACAAACCTACAAGCCACTTAGAGGGAAGCAGATATAATGGAGGAGGATTATAAACAAATTTGTATGCTCCAGTACAGCGCAGCCATATACTTACAGCTCATATATAATCTGTAATAGTACAGCATTAGAAGCAGTCTCTGAACTGCTCAACCAAATGCAATTTATTGTATTTTTAGTGTTATTGTGTGGTAAATCTCAACTTGATGATAGTAATGCTGCATATATTTTTGCATTAATTTTCCATTCCTTTTAATTTAAATAGTCTTATGTACATACATACCCCTAGTAAAGGCAAAATTTATTGTATATATTGATTATTTTTCAAAGTATATTGTATATTATATAGCAAAGGAGGGCAAAGAGTGGCAATAGCAGTATTTCTATTTTCTGTTGTGTTTCTTCTTTTAGGTGTGAAAAACATTCTAACTGGTGGAGCACAGTAAACATAAGTTTTTAGTTGTGCAGCCCCACAGAAAGAATGTTAATTCTGTATTATTTTTTAAAAAATAGACTGGTTGGAAATTTAAATAAATAAGAGTACTGTGCATGGGTTGCACATTGATGCATTCAGTGCACAAAAAACAGCTTTTAAATATGTGTAGGCTGCAAATTCATCTCTTGTACTCACAAGTTTACAATATTTTGGCTTACCAATGTGGGCAGTAAGGAAAAAAAAAGAAAGTATAATTTAGTGAAAAATAAAACATTCTTGCTTTTTTTTTTTTTGGTATAGAAAGAATTGTGTTTGAGAAGGAAAACACAGTGGGTCGAAGGAAGAAGAATGGTTGATTTAATTTTCTGTTTGGTGTCTTTTCAGCAGTGTTGGATTCCAGAATTTTATGTTTTCTGTCATGCAAATATTTTGAAATTCAAAAAATTCCCTCATATGTATATACTGAATTAAATATAATATTTTCTGTTACAATTCAGTCTTCACTGTGCAGACACATGGAGCAAGAAAGAATGACAAACTGAGTGCTGCCCTCAGTAAAAAAATCAAGGAAAAGCCAGGACAAAATAAAGTGGAAGAAAAGCAATATTTATGGAAATACAAGGTGCATACTGAACATCTCTTTATCTCAACCATTGTATTTTCAGAGACTTCAGAACTGCTGCACTGAACTCTTGGGAAATACCCTTTGAAATTCCTGTGTGAGCCCTCAGTAAAAAATCAAGGAAAAGCCAGGACAAAATAAAGTAGAAGAAAAGCAATATTTATGGAAATACAAGGTGCATACTGAACATCTCTTTATCTCAACCATTGTATTTTCAGAGACTTCAGAACTGCTGCACTGAACTCTTGGGAAATACCCTTTGAAGTTCCTGTGTGATTAGGAAATGGTCTCATAAATGCTAAAATAGGTGATAAATATCTAGGTATTCTGAAAAGAAATCTCTCTGAATTGTTCCAAAACCATAAAAAATTTTTTTTTTCAAAGAGGAAAGGTAGAATTGGCAGCAACAGAAGATGCTTCACTGTCTCATGACCAGGTGCTGCTTTTTACTCAGATGCTGTGTTCATTAATTTTGCAAAACTCTAACCAAATTTCTGCTTTCTTTTTATCATTTTTATTGCCAGGAATAATCTGCATTCTAAAAGGGGATCTCCTATGTATAGTGAAAAATAAAAGAATTAATATATTCTTAAGGATTTGCAGTAGCCTGACCTTATATTGGAAGTCTTTACTTAGACTTAACAGAAAAGAAAGCTAAAAAAAAAAAAAAACAAACCATGCCAACTTTACTTTTGAACCTTTTACAGATGTTTAAATACATGGAATGAATTTTTAAAATTACAGAGAAGTAACCCGATTATCAAGCTGGAAGCGTTCTCTAAGCCTCTTTTACATACTTAGGCACACAGAGTCCCTTTTGCAAATTGCAGTAAATCATTTATGTTCTGATGGCGCTTTAAATGATAGGATTATAGGATGTTTGTGGGTACCAGGAGTTTTAACCATTGCCAGGACGAAAATACAGTATCCAAATGGTTCTTCTGCTCCACTGGAATTCTCACCAAGTGAGAAAAAAATACTCCAGCTGGACTGAAAGTCTGGTTGTTGAAGAAATTCTCCTTTGCTTTGCCCTCTCTGCCAGTAAATGTCCAAATCTCTGGTACAGCATTTGAGCTTGAAAACTCTTCTCTGAAGAACATTTAACTAAATAAAGTGTGCAGCAATTGCTAGTCCAAAATATAGAGCATTGTAAACATCAGATTTAAGAAGATACACTTCAGACAGTAATTTTCACATTATTTAATATCCTGCAAAGGCATCCAGGCAAGTACAGAGCCTTTACATGGATTATGTATTTATGTAAGCAATCCTAGCAGAATTGGATACTCTTCATATAATCCTACTAATCTACTTCAAAAAATGAAAAATAGATAGTTTTATATATGTCTATTGGCTGCTAATAAGGAAACAATTATTTTTAATAATCATAATTCCACGGAGAACAAAATAGAAAAGAACCCAGTATAAAGTCTATGTATTTATGAATTATAATTTTTAACTGTATTTTAGATTTAAAGGATAATCCTCTGCTATTGTGTTTAATCAAGAGAATCCTATCCTAGGAGTTTAAAACATAATACATGACTTGCAGAAATAAAGTGAAAGATCGTAAGTGCTGTTGAGATGTAGAGCAGTATTTGAAGAGCACAGGTGTTCTACCCGACCTTTTGTTTTGTCTTTTAAGAAGTCCAATAAATGTTTCTTTTAGATTTCCTCGTAGTGTTAAAAGATGGGCATACTGTAGAGGAAGGAAAAAATAAAGAGTTTAAGTTAGCAGACACAACAGCTGAATAATGTGATAATATGCTTAATATGGCCTTCTCAGTGATTTCTCTCCATGTCTGCTAGTACTTTTCATCAGCTTTCCATGCTATAAGGAGTACTACCAATTTCTTAATTTTCTTAAGGAAGAACTCCAACATTTTGTTTTCCTTCTCAGCTGATGGATATGTGGATACTTTTGCATTCTGCCTATGACCAATAGGTCATGAAGTGGTGGGCAGTAGAATTTTTATTCCGTTAAAAATTGGATAGAAATGTTGTATCCTAGGTATTACTGCATTGTCCTGTTGGTTCTTGGCATGTCAGAAGAATGCTACTAATGATTTTATATCAAAATATTTAAATACTTTATGATAGAGTTCATTATTAACAGTAGCATAACTAAGGAGATTGCTTTGGTTCCCTTTTTCATGTAGGCTACTAAGGGGATTGATTTTAGCTCCCTGATTCTTGCCATGATGATTAAGGGGATTTGTTTAAACACCCCATTTCATGTGGTATAGCTACTGTAAAAGGATTAGTTTTGGATTCCACTTCCACGTGGGAAAGCTAAGGGGATTAGCTTTAGCTTTTCATTCCATGACAAAATAACTAAGGGCAATTGCTTTCACTGCCCATGTGGTTGCATCAAGATTTGTCTTGCTTTTACTGTTCTTGTTTCAGTTTCTTTCCCTCTGCTCTTACTGCCCAAAGTCGTTTGACTTCAGGCTTTCTGCCCTCCTGTTGGAGGGCCACTGCCCATACTGAGCTTTGCATCTGTTAAGGAAAACTAAAGAGTGTTTTGTTCTTTTCCTCATGGAAGCTGAAATGTTAGAATTCCTCTGGATAAAATCAAGTGTAGGAATTGCCATAACTGCTAACAGTGCTGTTCCATGTGAGGCAGTATTTGATTTATGGCAATGAACAGGACCATGAGCTTCACCTGTAAGTGAAGGTCTTGGGGGACTCTTTACGTTGCCCATTGGAGCAAAACTGTGGAGATTTTTGACAAAATCCAACAAAGCCACCATCTGAGCCACAAATGGTGTAGCCAGTTCAGTGCAGCACCAAATCCACACCAACAGGCACTCTGTAAGGGCAGAATTTTTTAAGAAGAGAAAAAAAACCCTTAGAGCTGAGTGCTGTCAGAAACTCTGCTTGTGTTTCTGCACAGCCTTGCTCCTGTGAATACACCAGTCCCAGGAGAAAAAGCTCTCTGAGGTCTTTGTACCAAATTGTATTGTGCAGTCAGCACAAATTAATATTTTCAAGCCACTTAAAAGCAAATCAGATGCCTACATGTAAATTCAAAACAGGCACTTCATGCCCAGCTAATGAAGTTTTGTCTGAGCTATTAAATAAACCAAGATCTGTGCCCTGGCTTTGGAGATGGCTGTCTCCACAAAGCTGTTTAAAATACTTGCTCTTACCTGAGTCTCTGACTGGGGAATGAGCAGGTTTTAGTCTATAAATCCAGAAACTAATGAGGTTCTTCCTTTGGCAATCTTTTTTTATGTTGGAGTAGGGGTTTTTTTGTTTGGTTGGTTTGGGGGTTTTTGTGGGTTTGTTGTTGGTGGTGGTTTTTGTTTTGTTTTTGTTTTTATTGTTATTTACTTGTGTAGTGGAAATGCTTGAAACTTTACCTTAGAAAAACACTTAAACGTGTCAATATTTAAAGGTATAGCAATTTCTTTTGAAGTGAAATAAAAAAACAAAATAATAAAAAAAATATTTTAATGTTTAAATTTTACAAGGAACCAGCCTTGTGCATCCATCCTGTGTCAGAATAGATGTGAACAATTAGGGAAAAAAGCAGATGTGAGCCACTGCCCAGCCCTGGCACTGTGCTGGCACAGATGTAGCCTTAGGAGCAGGATTCTGAAGAGAATCTTTCCAAAAACGTGCTGTTTTTCCAGTATTTCAGTTCTCCACGATGGAATATAGCAGGACTTGTTCAGCAGCTGTAGTTCTGAGCTGTCAGCTCAAAAGCTGGTTAGTTCTTGAATGTGCAGCCACTTGAGTTTTGTATATACAGTCATGACTGTATATGAACATGAGAAGAGCATATAGATCCAGTCTCCTTTAGGATTGTGTGTGCTTAGGTCTGGCCCACTTCAGCTGTACAATCACCTATTCTGAGCTTACAGCACATTCTGGAATTTACTTCACTCTTTATGCTGCTCAGTAAAACCCAGTGTTTGAATTTGTCCCTTCAGTGCCCTACCTCAGCTTTAAATTTCCGTGTTTTGCTGTGGTTTTTTTTTCCCTTTGCTTCTAAAAATAAAACACATCAAAAGCAATTGGAAAAGAAAGCTGAGCTGCGATGAAATTTTACACATTCCTTGAAGAGAGAAAAAAAAGAAAAATGCAATGGAGAAGTTCCTCCAGAAGCACTCACATGCAAAATAATGTATATCTGTAGTCATTCGTGGAATAGATGTATGTTAAGACAACACACACAGCAAACCACCTCAGTAAAAATCTAATTTTCTGCAAATTTCTGTATTTCAAGTAGCAGTGCCATGAGAAATCTGACTTCATCACAAGCCTTGCTGATTTATCCACAGTATACAATCAGTGCTTGATGTAGATGAAAACAATCAAAGTTATTCCCACTTGGGTCAGTGCAGGAAATTACCTCAGGGAAAATGTTTTGTTCTTCATAATTTTTTTTGTTTTATATACTGAAGACTGTTTATTAGGTTGAAGGATTTTTTGCTTTGCCTGCTGCAGAAGAGCCAGGATAACAGGGTAAGAGTTACTGCAGTGGCTTTGATCTGAATATTCCCTTCTCATGGGAATCATCCTGAATCTACAACCTGGTTGCCTGAGCTAGAGATCATTTATAATCTGTGATTATTAAATTTTATATCTCTAGATTCCCTTGGAGTACTGTCACTTCCTGCATGTATTTTAAAGTTATGAATATACAATATAGTAAAGGAATATAAAATTAATCAGAAGCAATGAGATAAATTTTGTGTAAGAGTAAAGCTTGAATCTTTATAGAGTGTTGAGGCAGGTTTTTCACTCCTGTCATATTTATGCCTTTTTGGGTAGTACTGTTGTATATAGCAGGGTTTTTTGAAATTCTCATGATGTGTTTTATGTCCACAGAGTTAAGGTTAGTCAGAAAAATGACAGAACTTCTTCAGTGAAGTCATTTAAAATGACTTTGCTAATTCCTTTTTTGGAGTTTTAATTTTAAATACAACTGTTGCAGTTGCTATGTAGAACTTAAATATTTTCAAAGAAAAGTGCAATAAGTGTTAAACCAGATGTTAAGAAGCAAAATACTTTATTCACTCTTTTCTGTGATTTTAGTGAAGAGGAAATGGATTAACTTCTAAATTGTGTTTTAAGAATAAGGTCAAGGATATCAAAGAAACCAACAAATATTTCTGGAGATTAGTGAAAATTGTTTCTGTGCAGTTTGGAGTGTATTTTATACAGTTTTCAGTTACTTTGGGTAGATTTTTTGGCTTTTCTTTTCCCTGTGTTTTGATTTCATGAAATTTCACTTCAGTACAAAAGTTGAATATTTAATTCTTTTTTTTGATCTTTTTACTTTGCACTAATACATCAAAGCTGTTTAAATTTTAGGAATGATACTGGCATAGAACACGTAAAGAGTGTTCAACTATTTGGTAATAAAATCATACATAACACCAAAAAGTAACAGCAATATATACCAAGGCAAGATGACCTTTTCATTCATAACTTTAAAGAAATTATTTTATTATATGTTGACAAGAATCTTTTACATTATGAGTGTTTTTTCTTAGTTTTCTTTTTCTTTTCAAATGATGACACCTTTAAAATTTATCATTTAAATAGAGTAGTGCCAGCCTAATTGTCAACATCTCTGGTTCTTTATTCTCAATTCTTGAACATCTGCCCAAACCCAGTTGTTCCCAATGATTCCTGCATGATACACATGCAGTTTTACCTGGTCAACATGGCCGAAAAAGGGAAGCACTTTCTTACTAGGTCCTATTCCTTGAAGTGGTTACAATAATTTCCAGCATAGCTTTCATGCAAAAGGTCTTGCTAACTAACAGTCTAAATGCATCTCTTTTTTTTTTCCCAGAAATTTCCTAGGGAACATTTGAGCATCCATTTGCTGACATCCTCTTAACACAAATGCATAGCTGTAATAAAAAAGCACTTCAGATTTTAAAAGTAGGTGCTATCATACAGTGTCACTGTGCTAAAAAGACAAACATCTCTCTTTCCAAATTGTTGCTATTTGGAAAAGAGCGCATTTGTTTTCAATATGTACTTGCATAGAGGAAGGCCAAAAGTTATGTTTCAGGGAGCCTGGCCAGCTTGGTATGGTTTTGAATTAGAGTTGTTTTGGTTTTTTTTTTAAGGCTATGCAATGCTTTAAAGATACTTTAGGTATTGTACTTGTTTAAGGTTTCAATGTTATGAACATGGATATAATGAAAAAATCCCAAGTCCCCAAACCATCTTCAAGTGATAAAGCATTATAATACATATATATATATATATATATATATATATAAACATACATGGGCAATAAAAAACATCCCAGTTAGCCTAATTTTGATGATTTGGGAGACTGGAGGAAATCTTCACTCAGCGTTTGATAAATGGGTTCTTTTCACTTCCAAGGCTGGCTGTAGTTGAGGGTATTTTAGAGACCCTGGTGAAAGTTTAGAGATGGAGGCTACATATTTAATTACCAGGTATCAACATTTTCTAAAAGGGCAAAATTTTCCTATTGACTCAGAAAACTCAATCTGAATACTTATGCAATAAATTCAGCATTTTTTTATTAAGTAATGCTTGATATGGTTTGTCCTTTTTTTGTTGTTTGTTTGTTTGTTTAAAGTCCACCAAACTGATGTCACCACAATTTCTTGGCTGTCCCATATTCCAACTGACCAACTGTCAGTTCCTGTTTCTGGACAGAAACAGGAACTGAACAGTGTCCAGAAACAATTCCAAATGCAGCCCAGAACATGGCAAAGTGAATGCAGAACAGATTGAACACTGAGGGGAACCTGAGCAATGCAGCTGGAGGAGGTGAAAATGCTGCAAGCCTGCAAATAGCCTGGCAGGGAGGAGAAGGGAGCCAAAGGAACTAGAATATGCAGGCAGAAAACTTGTGAGACAGCGGGTACAAAAAAGCCAGACTTACAAAAATTTGGAAATAATAATTTCTCAAAGGCAGCACAGCTCAAGAATGCATAATCATAGAGAATGATCTACAGGTATTTATATTAGATACCATTACTGCTATTAACAAGTCCCAATCTAATTAAACAAATACTCTCTGCATTTTATACAGTATTTTAATTAAACTGTAAATAGTTCATGGTTACATAAAACATTTTGAATTTTCTGCTGGAAAATGAATTTCATTATTTATCTACATATAAAACCAGAGTAGCAATGTGGCACGTGTCCATCACTTCTTAATTCCAGGATTCACACAGCAAAATTTCTTCAGTAGTTTGGAGTAGTGTTCTTTTTTTCTCCTAGTTAGATGAAATCTAACAACTCTTTAAAAAGGTATGATATCAGATATATGAAATATACTGTCCCATTGATTGAAGACTAATTTCTTTGTGTTTGGAGTAGAGAAAAATGCACAGCATTTCTACAAGGGACAATGAGTGATGAGATTAAAAAAGGCTACTAATTTTGCAAGTGAGAGGCTGAGAGGCCTGCAGGTACCTTGCAGGGCAGGATTTTGGCAAAGTGCCTTTTACTGTCATGAAACAGTCTTTATTTCAGACTGTTGAGATATAAAAAGTTGAATCAATGGATGGAATTGAGAATGATAATACATTTAATCTGTTAATTGGCAGTACAGAAGGGAAAAAGAAGAGAATGATGGCAATTTTGAAAGCAATTTTGCATCTATTGGGTGAAAAACCTTCTTAATACCTAATTTATAAAAATTTCTCATTTCTGTGCAGAGGTGGGATTGTGTTTGGTTAAACTGTACAGAGTAGGTAGGTCAAAAATTGAGCAAAAAAGTAATCTGCTTTTATGTAGAAGATATTGTTCAGGTGGAAATTTTGAGTATGTGAACAATGAAAACTCTGGTCAGATGTAAAAAAAAAGTTTGAAAAGTTGGTGATAAACCAACATAATTTCAACTACAGACTCTTTGTAGGTGTGGGATCTTTCCAAGATTATGATAACATTCAATTTATTATATTGGCATTTAAGTTTTTGAGAAATTTTAAATATTTTAGTCTGATTTAAATGTTTGTGATTTTACTTTCGTTAACTGATAGAAATACCATGTTTTGTATTACTATTGCCTGTTGAGAAATTGCTTAAGCATGACAGATTTTGTGGTCATTTTGTAGGGCAAGCAGAAAAAAATCATGTGATAGATAACTTTTCTCTTTATACCCATGATTATGCCACAAGTCAAAAGCTATTTAGCCATACTTTTTAGTTCACATCCTTCTGTTCTCTGTATTTAAAAAGAGTTTTCCATATTATTGCCTGCAGGAGAATTCCAAAAGATTAAAAGATCAGCCCATTCCACATCAGTTAGTTGCTGAATCTTCTCAAGAAACCAAAATAGAAGGATTATTTTTAATCTATGAAACACTGTGCTCTCTATTATGACTCATGTTTACTCATACAATTTGCTCCTCACCACTGTTGCTCTCCTAAGTAAATCATTAGAAGGCATGAAATTACTGGGAGCATTTATCAAACCAGTCACACTCCACTGGAAACACCAGTAAGGAACTGGAGGATAAGGAGCCTTTTCCAAATTATTCTGCTGGTCTGTAGAAAAGGGAGCCAACAAATGAAATATCGCCTGAGACCCTTAATATGGAAAAATTTAAAAAATCCCAACCGTACAGAACAGACATTAAAAAGATGACAGCAAGCACACTAAAATTCTTCCCTAGAAATAGTGAGAAAAAACCAGAAAGTTCTTTTTGGATGAATGCTGATGAGCTGGGTGCTCTAGAAGAAAGACACCATCTTCTGTTTCTTTATTATATCCCCATCCAAAGAAACTCTCTTTGTCTTTTGAAAAGTGACTTCATCAAAGAAGTAATTAACTGCCTGTGTTACCTATTATGCTTTCTACCAGGAAACTGAATTTTGATCAGTTTACCTTTTTGGGAAAGAAAGCTGATATCAAGACATGTTCATCCAGATAAATATTAACGTCTCAAAGTTTTGTAGTCAGGGAATAAAAATGATATATCTAATTAAAATTACTCTTTTAGGGACATGGATACTGGAACTCCATTTTACCAAAATACCAAGTGGGACATGCTGGGCTTTTTTCAATTAAAGGAGTAAGTTACATGTAAAATATGAAATTTATATTGCCATTATTAACATACAAATAAGATAACAGAATGCTCATTTTCAGTTAATCTGAAGATTCTTATCTTTGGAGGATGTTGAGACCCGACTGGACAAAACCTGGAGCAGTGTAGTTTGAATTCATTGTTGATCCTGGTTTGAGTTAGAGGTGACTTTGCAGAGTCTCTTCCAGTTTGGAAGATTCTATAATTAATACATCAAAAAGAGAAACATTTCTGCCTACATCAACTAATTTTAATTTGTTTAAGGACATTTCTTCTCTATTCTTTTGCCTCCAGACTTAAAACCAAAAAAAAAAAAAAAAATAGGTGAAAGCACAGCATTTTTTATCAGGCTTTGTGTTACCACTGTAAGAGTTACTGAATTTATGTGATGTAGTGACATGCAGTGCTTAAAGGTGCATGGATATCTGAATGAATACACACAGTGATTGAAACACATTTTGACCCAGTGACCCAACAGCATTTGGGAACAAACAGCTCATTTTAACAAATGGCAAGTTGCTTATTTTTCCCTTCTTTGTAAAACATTTTCTAGCTAACATCATTGACCTCTTTGGGCTTTTTTTCTTCTCGAAATGACTTGATATAAAGCTTGTATGCATTATCTGTCATAAAAAGGAAAACAAAAGATGCAAAGTTCAAGCATTGCAAAAAAAAATAAAACCTGAGACTATAAGGTTTTTCCTGCACTACAGGACTGAATCTGAGGGGTAAAGCTGTAGTGTCTCTGTCTTGATCAAGTTAAGATGCATTTGCCATTTTGATTGTGAATAACATCACAGAAGGGAATTCCTGACAAGAATGAATCCCAGATCCAGTGACTTTCTCTCTATGCTCTATAACCTCATACGACTGTTGTTTTTTTTTTCCTGCAACATAATCTCAAGTTTGAGGCTGGGCACTTACTCTGTGGGCTTTGATTCTGTATCACAGCATCAAGATTTTCTGTGGCATTATTATTACCTTTATTAATTTACTGAGTTTCTCAGGCAGTTCTCCAGAGCAGGAAGAGGAGAACCTTGTTGCAGCTGTGGTTGTCCTGGGAGATGCATTCCCTTCCTGCCTTCCATGGATTTCTCCTCTGTGACTGCAAAAACAGGTTCAGCTTACTTGATATTTCTGTAAAGCAAACAGGTTTTAACCTTTCAGGCTTACTGAGGATAGTGCCAATGACATAATGGCAAATTCTTCCCATGAAAAAGATCAAATCTTAGTTGGGAAATGCAACAAAAAAGAAGTGGCTTATCTCACTCCAAGCTACCTGAGGGTCAGCCAGTCATGGACCCACATTGGGAATTAAGAGGCTCTTAAATCTTGGTTGAAGCTTTTTCTTTCTCTTCCATTCTCACACCATTGCATTGTATTTGGTGATCTGCCTTTCCACAAGAGTTGCAATCATTGATCCTACACTTGGGTTTCTAATCTGACATTTCAAAACCAAGATTTACTGTAGTGAGAATTTACACGGGGACCTTTTTTTCAGGGAGAACTCTACAGGAAGTCTGGTTTCACTGCAAGAGGTTAGAGAATTTTATCAAAGCATCTGATCTGTGGTAGCAGAGCCTTTTCTCTGTAGCTTTATCCCTTAGCTCAGTGGCATGTGAAAAGTTCTCTATTTCCCAGGATCACAAAAGTTATTTTTTTCCCCATACTTCACCTGAAACCTACATTCAAGCTCAGAGCTCTGCACACTGTTTGATGCAACTCTCAGCAATTACTTGGTTTCATCTGAGGCCGAGGAAACTGAAGGAAAATCTGCAGACAGGTGACAAGAGTGACCACAGCAAAGGGCACATCCTGTGGAGCTCAGAACTGGAGCACTGGGATGGAGACTTTTAGGAATTATGGGTCAAGAGGGAAATGTGCAGATCACAACAGCTTTAAATTACAGCAGCTGCCTCAAGATTTCCTTCAGGCATAGGAAAGAGCAGTCACAGCTCTACTCACAAAGAAAAAGAAACTCATTGGTAGGGAAAGGTGCTGAATTAATTTGAATTCCTTTCTATTAAGATTTCCCCTTTTCATCTGATTACTTGCAAGTCCAAACATATTTAATAGATGAACATGAGTAAAATGTGATTGTTTATCAGGGATCTTTTCAAAACAAATGTTTTGCATGAATATTTCTGACAGAAAGAAAACATGGAAGTAATTTGGCCCCTGTAGGAAAAAAGGTTTCAACTTCTTGAAATATATACATTAAAATTTATGAGAAATAGTGCTTCAGCATAGGTATGTAACAATTTTTTTAAGCTGGTTTAATGCTTTTTGGATGGAATAGATAGATTAGAAATGTAATGTAAGATGCTATATTTTCGTTTTATTTCAATTTTTTATTTCCAGATATTGTGAAAGAACAACAAATGGGATAAACATGTAAATGGGGGAAAGGCTTTATTAAAAGCCTGCTATTCCACAAAGAAAAGCATGCTTAAAACTTTTTTGTTTTTTTAGATGATGACCCAAATATTTTCATGTTGGGCTCTGCAGTGAGTTGTGGGAAATGGAGTTTGGTAAAGGACAAAGCTTCTTATGAGCTTGCAGGTTACTAAAGATCTGTGAAAACCTAAAGTGTGTTTAAGCAGAGCTTTCCTGCTGCCTGTGATGTTGTACTTCCTGACCCATTGAAGGGAGGGTTAATACTGGGTTTGGTTTTTTACATAATGAGTGGTTTTAATATTGATAAAAACAGTAGCATTAATATGCAGTAAGTACCAAAATCGGAATGTCCCATACTCATTTGCAGGTAAAATAAATGAACGTCTTTTTTCACTGTAATTAAGGTGATGGTCCTGTGTAGACATAAATTAGACAAAGTTTGTAAATAGAATTACTTTAATTCATGAGACTATTTCAGCAAACAATCTTCCATCTGGTCTGCTTGGGACAGACTAGAAAATTTCTCTGCTTTTTCCACTTTATGAATTCATCTAGTAAAAACTATAGCAAACACTCCAAAAATCTTTAGTTATCTATGGAATAAAATAGTTTGTTTCAACATCTAAACTTGCAGTCATCTAAACAATAAACAGGATGCAAATTCTGAATCTTTAAAATCTCAATTATGGCAAATCCTTAAAATACAATAGCTACTAAAATATTTATCTAGAGGAATTAGTTAAGCACTGGATAATTAGGAATGCATTATGAAAATTGTTTTCAACAGGTCTTTTATTCAGAATTTAATAGAATCTTCCAAATTTGCATACTTTGATGGGAGTAAATAAAAATGCAAGTTTCAACAATGTGCAATGTGCAAATAAATGCATAAAATACACATTTATAATAAAAATCTAGATCTCTGTGGGGATTAACTAGGGCTAGTTGTAGATAATCAAATCTTTAGCCTAAGTTCACTTAAATATATGAAGGTTTTATAGAAATAGCTACACTTAAGAGCTTCCTGTAAACAAATTTTCATAAATGCTTAATTGTTTGCTATATAAAGGCTTAAAAAAGATTTTTTTTCTAGAAAAACTGAGAGACATTGATTAAAAAGAATCAAGGAGTTGAAGCTATTTTTCTGTTGACAGCCCTTTAAATAATACATTAGCCCAAAATTTCATTTGAATTTGTGTTATCCTTCTGTTATGTTTTACTGATACTGCTCATATCCCAGTGCAGGGCATCTTCCTTAGACCTCTCAGTGATAATAAGTGGATTTTATGTATCTCACACATTGGCTGAGTAAAGTAACTGTAAAGTAAAATATGTTAAGCTATTCTGTAGACTTGTAACACAGTAATTTTAAAAAAAAATCAGGAAAATTCCACATTCCCAGTAACATTGCTTCTCTCCAGATGGTTTTTTTTTAGATAGTAGTTTAGGACTTGCTTACTTAAAAATGTGACTTCTGTGGTTCAGTTCTGTAAATGTGTCTCTGACCATCATGGCAAAGACTGTACCAGTCCCATTCTAGTTCCTGATAAAGTCAGCAGGAAGAGAGGGGAAAAAATTGTTCTTTCTGTGTCTTTCTGAGAGCGCTCTCTAGAATGAACTCAGTACCAGGTTTTAGTTATTATGAAGGAAATTTATGTTCAGAACAGCACAGATGAAAATATATACATACAAAGTACAGAGTGTTTAGTCTCTGTGCTTCTGAAATTGATGGTTTATTAAAAAAGAAAAGCTGCAGTATATAGTCAGCCTAGAGCAGAGTGGGCCTGCCCATTAGTTTGGGAAAAGTTAATCCATATCGAGCCACAGCATTTCTTCAGAAGTTGCTCCCAAAGTGAAAAGTGGAATTCCTGACAGCAGCCTTCTATCTAGTGCCTAAATCTGTCTGGAACACTACTCCAGGTGTGTGCCTGACAGTGGAACCCCAGAGCTGGGTTTGAGTTTTCTTCATGCCAGTGTTACACTAAATCAGGAGAATGTGCCTTCAATGATACTGTTTTCTTTTCCAAATAAAGAAGGTGTCTTTCTTACCTGTCCTTGGAATACTCCATGGCACAAACAAATCACTTACTTAATGCCATTCCAGTTACTGATAAAATGAAGCTCTGTAATCAACTCTGCTTTGGGGAAAAAATGACAGAGGCTGATGAAAACACACCGGGCTCTCAACAGACTGTCTTGGAACCTGCTCTACTCAGCTGTGATGACGAATACCTTTTGTCACCACAGTGTATTGCTAATCTCTCAAATCAATGCTTCCTATGCAGTAAAGCTTCCATCAGAGATCTAATCCTGCTCCTATTTAAGTCAGCAAGAAAAATAGAATAGGTTTGAGGCAAGTATATGCAGGGAACCATAATCTCTGTAAATAAACAGACATTGTACTTGTAATCAATCACAGGGCAAGGAGCAGCAGATATTAGGGGGGCAAATACAGATCATTTGCTTCTATTACTGTATTAAGCCAATGATTTTACTTAAGACTTTTAGTACATAATAGTAGATAATACTGAAGTTGCAAGGACAGAAAAATGGTTTTTGTCTCTTGCAATGCTGCCTGTCCCTGAAGGATAGAATGTGGTAGGAAACCCTCCCTGGGGTTTGTGTTCAGTCCAATACCCAGCCAATAACTACCCACACTGTTTATTTATTTGTCTGATAATTTGGAGCATCTATTCTGAGTCCAAAAAAAATTGGAAATATTTCTGATGTTGACTGGGAGGCTGCAATTGGGCATCAGATCACCTCAGTAAGAGAGCTCAGCTACCCAGTCACAAATAGTTAATCAGAAAAGCTAATGAGAAAGTTGAAAGGAAAATTTTTTCAGCAGTTTGCTGGCTCCCCTTTCCCGTGTTGTTAGGGGTTTTTAACATTAAGCATGAAAAATAGAGTGTATGTCTTGGTACCCAGTTCTTTGACAGTTTAATTATTCATAGGCATGAATGCACAAGTTGTAAACCACAGCAAAAGTACCTAATGCAAGTATTTTATTTTTTACAGAACTAGATTCTAGAGAAATATTGACATGGCTAATGATGACTATGCTTTCATTGCCAAAATGAGGAAAACTATGTTAATTCTGTGTACAGCAATAAGCTCTTTTATTTATTTTTTTTTAATCTTACATGCTGAGATTTTGGGCTAAACATAATGATTAATAGTCCCCAGCATAAGCTTGTCAGAATGCAGATTCTTTCAAGTACATAAATGCGAAAAAGGGATAGCTGCATCTTCTTTTCCTGCAAATAAGGAAAGGAAAAAAAAAAAAAGGTGTGTAAGAGGATATAAAGCACAGTTTACAGGATGGGTGACTCAAGCTCTGGGTGCTTTTTCCTTCTTACTTTAAAGTCTCACCTTTTTTTTTTCCATTAGAGGCAAATGAGGCACTACTATTTAAATACCATTGCTGGAGCTGAATTGAAGTAATTTCAGTGCCTCTGAAATGCTGATGTGAGGTGGCAGAGCTATCAATAAAGTTGGCTGCACACGGTTTAATGTAATGGAGCAAAGGCAGCCTTGGACAAGGAATAAAAAAACTCTGAAAGTACCAGAAAAAAAATAAAAGGGCCAAGTGACAGAGCAGCACAAGTGGGAGTGGGGTGAATGCTGAGTTTGTGTGAAATATGGAATTTCTTTTCATATATGTTCTGTGATTTGTAAAGAAGGCATGAAAGTAAATGAAGTAAAACAATAAATGTATATTTGAACATTTCAACACATAGTGGGCCTACATCTCCCTCTTTTTAGGTAGATGAATTTTTGGCTTCATCTGTAGAAATCAATATCCAATCCAGAACATCTGTACACCCCTCAGGATACAATAATTTAGTTTATTTCTTAGCGCAATTTCATATTGATGATCCTTTGCATCCCAGACCATTGTTTTAGACTGTCCAACATATCACAACAGTTTATCCTCTGACTGTTATGCTTCCTCTGCCAGTAATTGCACAGAACGTAATAGTTCAGAAAAAACAGTACTGGTGTCTTTTAAATCTTCCACAAATCAAGTAGATTTCTTGTAAATTGAGAATTTATCTTCAAATATATATACTTCACGGAAGGTTAGACAAATGGTTATCTGTTTGCAAATGCTGTAATTAGAAATAATAATCACAACATCTTTTTTAAACAGCAATTGTTTCAGTAGTTTGCCATATGTAAATTACAAAGAATTTCTTCTTTCACATCTTGAAGAATCCTTTCTTCTGTGACCTTAACATCTGTGACAAGTCTAATGAAATCCAAAACCAGCTTGATGGATGAGAATATTTAAGAGACTGTTTTCACTCTGTGGTGCCTCAGAGAGAGATCATCATAGAATCTTTTATGAACTACATATTATAAGGTAAAAAATCAGTAAGATTGATTGGATTAGATCAATTAATGAGAGAACAGATTGTTTTGTAAGTTGTATTTTATATGCACAAGGATATATTTTCTGTCAAATGAATCATAGGAGCACTATGTTTAATTTATCCTTACAAAAAGGGGTCCTGACATTTTATCCTTAGAATCATAATAAAAAAGCATCCTACAAGATAAGTAGTGATAGACTGACCAGCATTCTAAATAAATCACTCAGCCTCCACCAAGCATTCCAAGGATGCATCAGCATTGTTTTGGAAAGTAATCAGATAAATCCTGCTGGAAAACCTGAGTGGGGAAGAGGTTGTTTCAGGAATTTTCTCCTCATTGTACATAAATATTGATTTTTATGTGTGTATGGTAGTAGGAAATGCTGTGGTAGTGGATCACATTAAGTCATGGACAGAAGTTTTATGTGCCATACTTAAATAAATAATAAAAAAAGCCGCAATTTCTGCTACTTTAGATTGACACAGCTGTATATCTCTTGCTACTGTTGTATTGAGGCAAGTAGAACCTTCCTTTCAGGCAGTTAATCACTTTTTCTCCATAGATTCACGTTGAGGTTTAGATAAAATACCTTGAAAATTATTCATCTTTACATCCAAGTTGAACAGCACAACTATAACCTTTTTTTAAAAATAATGGACATAAACAAAAAGCCTGGAAGAACACTTGCTGGTTAGGCCCAAATAATGTCCCAGATAAAAACCCAAGCTGACTTGCTGTTGATGCTGCTCTGGAGTATATCTTTACAAGGATTTTATCTTCCTGCATCAGTTGTATTTCCCAATAAGTGCCATGTCTGTCTGTTAATATATGAGCCTTTTAGCTTACTGCTTCCATACCCTCCAATAAATCCAGTGAGGAACAGTCCTTCCTTTTGAAACACATTTGATTGGAATTTATTCAGGGGATAATTCCTCTGCCTACTCTAAGCAGCATTTCAGCCTTTGGAGCAGCACTTGTCCTTTTGTGAGACATTGGGGCTACTCAAAGGCTTGTGGGGGAATCCTTCCCACTGCCATGGGATCCATCATCCCACCTCCTTCCTGACCCTGTGCTCTTCCATCTTTTCTGATGAACTGCCCTCATGACTGACCTCTCCATTCTGTACCAATAGATGTGTTATCAAACGTTCTTGATGAAAACATCATATTAGGATAGGTCCTTTGGCTGAGATCAGATACAGTGACAGCCAGCAGCAATGTAGCAGGAGTGAAAAATCCCTGAAATCCATCTTTTGCACTGTTGGCAGTGAAGCAGCTTTTAGAGACTGCTATTTTAAGGGATCTGTTGCTTTGGGCAAACATGCTGTTTCGTGTAAAAAGGCAAAACCTTTCCTCATATTCTTTCATGGTGAACGTGGGCAGAGTCCTCATTACAGACATTCCAGTGTTCTAGACAAGCAGAAACACAGTGATTAAGTACATGTTTTCCACTCCCTAACCTCTGTTCTTATGCTGCCAACATCACATGAGATATAAATAAAAGGGAAAAGTGCATTAAAGTGCTTTGCAGCGTTGATTTATAGAGACTTGTACTTCTCCTTCTGTAAACCGTCATCCTGCTTGATGCAAAATGGATGCAGGCTTTTTTCTCCTCTTTTTCAAATTCTATATCTTAGATGAAAGCTACTGGATGTATTTTTAATTCAGAAAGAGCCTTTTTGAAGTCCTGTCTGTGTTTCTCTTTAATCTCTTTTTATATTATTTTGTCTGATTTTTCTATTTCAAATGTAAGTCAAAGTGAGGCAGTGTACATATTCTGTACTTTTACATGCTTCCAGCCCCTTCCCTACAGCTGTCTTTTCTGCTACATTGATGAAGAATCTTTTTTCTTTACCTGCCCACATTTCTTCTCCTTTTAATCCTTGGATGTGTCAGTATAAGTCTTTTTTGTCTTCAAAAATTCTGCTCTTGCCCAAATGCTGTCATGTACAGTAGGGCTCCTCTAAGTGTCCTCCCTTGGCTGGATAAAAATTTTTTTTTCCTTATATTATTTTCTGTCCTTTAACCGGTTCTTTTTAATATTTCTATTCCAACTTGATAGCTTACTGCTTTTAGGCTAAGTAATTAATCACACAGGATTTTTAATTTAAAATTTCCTACAAATGATATGAACTATGTTCTGTATACAGCTGTTACATATTTTGGTGTTTACCCCTTCAGTAGTAGAGGGTAAAAATTTTTGATGACTGTATCTGCCTTCATGATCTAAATTTCAAACTGGGGCTGCTGTAGTTTCCATGATTTTTTTCCTTTTTTCCACAAAGTAAATTTAGCTTTCTATCTTTTTCATACCATCTGGACAAATTTTCCTTTTGGTTTAGTAGCCATAAATTTACAGTGTGGCATAACTTTTTAATGCTTATTAAATATGTAAAATGGAACTGCTCCAAATAAAAATAAGTTTCACTGTACAATCTTATATTTAAATCATTAGCTTTTCTTCATTAACCTTGAACTTAGCTTGAGTAGTTATCACTGCCAATGGGCAATGTTGCACTGCCATTATTAAAGGGAAAAGTAATTTATTTAATAAGAAATGTTTCAGCATAAATGCCCCATGGGCTGAGCTCTGGAGCTCTACAGTGAAAAGTTGCTCTATGGAAAATGTGATGAGCTTCTGAGCAGGTGTTTTCTGCTTCCTGCAGTGAGGAATTTTGGAATTCAAGTTTGTTTGAGCCCTTCTACTGAAACTAAATATTAAAAGTAAATGTAGGCAAATGTATGGCGCTCTTTTTTATTTTTTAGTAGGTAAAAATAAATAGAATATTTTAATTTTTCACATCTTGTATACAAGATTTCACAATAATTTTATTCACTGAAAACTAGGGTCACAACACTTACTATCACCCTAGCTGATGCTAAATTTGGTTAGTATAGGACTAGGTAATACAGGCTGAGGATGCAAATTCATTCCAGAGAAGACAATGTGGGCATAGTTTATTAAACAAAGCAGATTTACCATCAACAGGCTTGACTCAGAGTGGAGGTTGTCTGACAGCTGTGTTCTAGCAGGAGATGCCGATCCTCTGGCAAAGTACACAGCCCAGACTTACAGAACTGGGTGGAAATTAATGGTGTAACAACCCTGTCAGTGTTGGAATTGCAGCAGACTGGTGTGACCACACTTTTATTCCTGTTAATGAGCTATTAGGAATGAGTATATGATCAAAAGAGCAGCTGTCCAGGACAGAAAGTATTCATTTGGTGTCTGCCTGGGAGAGTTCTTGGTGGGAGCATCTGAGAGATAAAAAACAATTTATTAACTTTTATTAACAATTTATTAACCTTCCTTCCTTGTCAGGAAATACTGCTCAAGTTCAGGTAACTGTGAATTTGTTGTTTACCTCGCTTTTCATGACATTTTCAACAGATCTCCTAGGACAGAAGCAGGAGGAGGATTGAAAGAGTAAAGAATCATAGAATCACAGAATCATTTGGGTCAGAAGGGACTTTTAAAAGTCCTCTGGTTCAGCCCCTCTGCAGTATGCAGGGGCATCTTCAACTCTGTTAGTTGGCGCAGAGCTCTAGACAAGCCTGACCTAGAAAGTTTCCAGGGATGGGACATCCACAATCTCACTGGACAACTTCCTCCACAGTTTCAGTGCCTTCACTTATAGGGGATACAGTATGGGTAAATGAAGGTGGTATAGAATGTAATCTTACCCCTAAAGAGTTGCAGCTGAACCAATTATTGAAGATTGGGAACAGGCCTGATTTAACAGGCCACAGCTGTAGGCAATAAGAAGAGTGTTATAAAGGAGTGGATTGGCTGGCTGAGCAGAACTGGAGTTAGTTGGCTTCTGTGAGGACAACGAGGAGTCAGTGCCTGGAGGAGCTGCCGATGAGAAACATCAAGGAGGTATGGCACTCTAGCAAAATGGAATCTTTGCAATATAACGATAATAGGGCTCTTGCAATGTAATAACAGCATTCACTGTGAAACAAATTGTTCCTCAGAACAAGCCTTTGCTTAAATATAAAGCAGATAACTGGGTAAAAGTCTGGGGAAAGATCACCACTCCCCCATTGCCCCACACCTGTCCATCCAGGGGATGTGCAAGGAAATAACTGCTTCTCTTCTGGAAAAGGTTTTATTTTCTGCCCGGAAATAAATAATTTTCTTCATTCAGCTCCAGTAAGCTAAAGTTGCTTTCATCCATATTCTTTGTTAATTATACTTCTGTGACTGATTAAGAAAAAAAGGAAGTTTCTCAATGAAAAGCAGAAGTGCAGACATAAAGTGGCTTAAAACAGAAGATGACAATAGAAGATAATGAGGATAAGAATGTGTAGTCTGGCCAGCGCCTTTCCTCAAAGGAAACCAGATGATTTTTAAAATCCAGCTAAGAACTGTCTAAATGAACAAATGAGTGAATGAAATTAGTATTCAAGTAAACCCAAATTGTTTCATTGTCCAGTTCTGAGTGATGCAGATATCTGGGAGTAAGGTTGTCTCTAGTGTCCTGTGTTCCTTGGAGAAGAGAGCTCTGTCAGTATGATGGATTTTTTTAATGTTCTCCTCTCCTGCTCCTTTCTCATTGGATTGCCCTTCAATTTAAGATTGTTAAAATAAATGTCCCTGTTTTGCCAACAGCTTTGGCTGAACAAGTAGGGAATGCTTTGTCCATCTTAATAAACAAAGGATGCATTAGGGGTGTGAAGTACAGGCAAATTGCCAGTGTCTGGAAGTTACTGATGTTAGTTTGTGTATGTACCCCAAATGTCCTCTTTTATTAGGTTAGCAGATTAACTCTGTGAAAAATTTCCAAGGATGAAATGGTTTATTTGTGAAAATTATGTCAAATGGATTGTTTGGGCAGATACATCAGGGATCTAAAAACGTGGCCATCAGCATAATCAGTCTGGAAGAGAAGGTGCAGCAAAAATATCTTTGTTTCCTCTTCTGACATTTACCTTGTTTGACTTGCTAATTTAATCATTGTTGCTGAAGCTAGGGCTCAGATATTCAGTGGAAGAGGTGAGTGTTTCCCACTGATGTTGTTAGTTAAAATTTCTGCCTGATTTGAATGTTAATCATTAAGAAAAAACAACCAACCAAACAGGTTGGGGCCACTTTATTCTTTGCTGGGGAGGGAGTGTGTTCTACTCATCAGGGTATGAGTTCAATTAAGAGCTGCTGCAGTAAGAGCCCCTGTAACAACGTTTTGATTTTTGCTCGCTAAAAAGGGGGTTTTGCCACTGCTTCACGCATGGTTTTATAACGTGCACAATTATCTCAAGATAAAAACACTGTGGCATCCTTCCCACCTGGCTTATGGTTGTCCATCTTTCATTTGAGTTGCAGGCAAATTGATCTGCCTTCTTTACTCCAGAAAAAAATTCTTCTGAAGAGTAAATACAAGGTGTTGCTTGACTGTAGGCAGCAGTGTCTGAACAGAGTTAGCCACATTAAATATTTCCTTAGTTAATCTGTTGTCAATTCAGAGATTAAAATAATATACTACTTGGATGGAGTTATTTGGTAATAAACATAACAAAGCCATGAAGTAGTTCTGAATTCGTGACATGGACCTGCATTAATTTTCTTATTCATCAGTGTAGGAAGGAGTACTGAAATCACCAGCACTCACTGCACTTAGAAGTACAATTTTTGTTGGTAAAGGGAGGGATGTAGATGTTGGGAAGTGAATAACTTTCACACAGAAAAATCATACTCTCTCTTAGACTGAGAGAATCAATAACTCACAATCCTTCTTTGCTATTCCGAAAGGCAAAGCTGTCTGTTATTCACTGAATTATTATATCTTTAGAACTTCAGACGTTTTCTTCTCAGATATCATTTGTTAAATGTACTGGCTAGGATTTCTGATACAGGCAGATATGCAAAGTGTATTAAAGCCATAAGGAGCTGGTGTAGAAAGAGGAGCCTGTGATTTTTTCAACAATGTTCAGTCCAAGTTTTCTCAAAATTCTCTTAGGAATCTCTAGATTCTTTTTTTTTTCCCAGCATTGAAATGTGAAAACTATAAATACTTGAAATGTTTGACAACCTACACTGACCCTGTATCTAGAACCTGCAAGCACAGTGACCTTCCATACACCCAATACAAACCTAATTACTGAGTGCTTTTTTCCAAGAATTAACAGACATGCAGTGGAACTTACTAATGCATAATTTAGACCAGTTAGCATACAGTGTGTGTGAAATAATGAATGGACTTTTCTTATTCATCCTGTGATGATATACATTTCCCTGGTGCTCGTCCTGTCACTAATTCCAAAACTTCATGCTAGGAAATTAATTTTAATTATACAATAACTCTTAAGATGGCAGTCCTGTTATTGCTATCCTAGCTTTTTTTTCACTCTTCTCTTTCCTGTCTCTACAAAAAAGAGACAAAATTGTATAACACAATATATTTTATCTAAAAATTTATATATTATGCTTAGAACTTGCTATTTTATTTCTCTGTTCATTTATTCCATCTATTCATCTTATTAGTAAAATATTAAATAATACATCTTTGCTGACATACTTGGCTTCAGTGTTTCACTGTTATCCCTATGGACTTTTATTTAAAATAATTATCAAACTGTTTAATATGGGTGAATCTTGTCCTATTCCAGTAGCTAAATGGTATCCTCTGGGTAAAATATCATAGCTCCTACCAGCTTTAAAGGCAAATTTAAAGGTTGATTTGTCTTCTGTGTCATCTTGGTCAAGGAACCAAGGGAAGGGGCCTCAGCCTGGAGTTGCAGCCACCAGGATATTGCATAATCCTCATGGGAGAGGGTGTCCAAGTGCTCCCATTTAACAAATGCCGTAGGATCCACGGGTGGCCCTACAGACACAGTTTCTGGGAATGACTGCTTTAAAGGCAAATTGCTGCTACAAATATTTGTTAGCTGTGTTCTCAGAGCAAGCTCTGCTTTCAAAGCCTTGAACTGTCAGGCACATTGAGATCAGGATTAGGTCTGCAATTTCTCTTTGTTGCATCCAAAGCTTTCCCTTTCTGGTGCCTTTGCTAATGAAGGGTGTATTTTTTCTTCTCCTGGCCTCTCACTGCCTGTGTTTTGTGCTTTCCCAGTAAGGAAGCAGGAGTTGCCTGCTGACTTCAAGAAATTCTTCACGAGAAGGTTTAATGTGGCTGCTTTAACCTACTCCAGTTCTTAATTATTGTCTTAAGTAATTGAAACTTAATTTGGATGTGTGTAATCTGGGTACTACTGCCTCCTGAAAATTCCTTATTTTCTAATAAAATATTGGAAATACAGAACTTTTGACTATCTCACTCTGTATGCACCGAGATGAGCTTTGCTTTCTGTCACAAATCCAATATGCACTTTTCCTGTCTGATGAGTTTGAACTCCATACCCTTGCTCATGTATTTTCCAAACCTCATTTTTCTCCTTGTTTTTTGGTTGAGTCTTGCTGTTTGGAGAGTGGCTTGTTACCATGACACCTTATTTTGTACTTTCTAATTGGATCGGTAGTGATTTGCAAATGCTAATACTTAGGTATCAACAGGCACTTACTTCAAGAGGAGTTATTACTGGGTTATTACTGAAAGCAAGCTTTTCCAGAACTGTGGATTTATAAGCATACAGAATAATAGTTGTTTTCAGTTTGTAGCTTGCATTATTTGAGCAATCTTGTAGTTCACATGAGATCTGTGAGCCTCCAAAGCTTCGTTGATGAAAGAAACTGTACTGATTTTTTTCAAGGTTTCAACTCCATTTAGCACCATGGCAATTGTACTGCTGTGAGGTGACAAACCACAAAGAAAGAGAAGGGGCTCATTCCCCTGGCAAAAGTACAGCTGCTTTGTGGATCTGCAGTTCCTACATGTGTCCTGAAAGCTGAGAATTCCAGAGGAGCAATGCAGGTTTTTAGAGCCAGTGCACAGCTGCAGTGACACCTTCCCAGTCTATGGGTCTGATTTGCTGACGAGCTGCTGCTGGGGGACCCTGTCAGGATCATTGCTTGCAGCTGGCCATGCTGGAAAAACAAATGAGGGAACAAGGGAGATTGAAGATGTGTGTTGAATGTCAGGAGAAGTTTTTTATCTAGTGAGAGGTGCATTTAGAATATTTTTATAAGAGGCAAAGCTGAGCTTCTGTTCTTGGAGAATGTCTTCAGTCCAGGTAAGTCCAATGATTGTTGTTTACAGAATGTTGTGTTTGCAGGATCTTTCTCCTAGGTTGTGCTCTGTGTTTTAACTTTTCTGAGTGTGTAGGTAGCTTCCCATTCTCTTTCAAGATGCTTCTGTGAATTTTAATCTCAGTTTTGTTGCATGACCCACTTGTGAGTCACAGGAGAATTTTGCTGGTAAGCCTGGCTGAAGGTCAGGTGCCTTCAGAATTTGTGTTTTTATATATCCTGTGAAGGTATATCAGAATCTAAATCCTTCCTGACGTACTTTTGTTTTTATTAAGGCTGTGGTAGTAGCTGGATACTGCTGTTCAGTAGATCAGAGTCTGGATCCATCCTGCATAAATTCCTAGTAACATTCAGTCCTTGGTTCATAGAGTTTACAGTCTAGTTCTGGCATAATTCTCCTATCCTACCTCCATAGAGGTTTTTTTTTCTCAGTCAGTGACTGGGAGCTAAAAAAGCTTTTTTTTGATGTGAAAGGCTGAGTTCCTGAAGCAATTGCTTTGACTGGAAAACTGTGTGAAGTTCAGGTAGGAGTGGTTGATCTATTGTGTGTGAATATAAGTAGACATTACCTCTGTTGCTGAAACTCCTGAAATGATGTGAATATCCCTATTTAATTAGTGCTTTCTGATAATTTTGCCTGTGCAATTAGTTTTTCCTAGCTAGATAGTTTGCCTTAGCTATTGTCAAAAGGCTTTTAGCTGGAGTAGAAAATTTAGCTGTTAATTCAGTCAAACCACACTGTTCTAACTAGTTCTTCCTGCAGTTTGAAGTTTTCTTGTGCAATTTAGCAGCTCCCTCCTGCTGAACCATGTTGGTAGGCTTTAATCTACAAAAAAATCTTTGTAAAAGCACCTCTGTACACCTCTCCTGCTCCTCAACAAATTTCCTCCAGATGCCCATTTCTCTATTTTGAATGAGTACTTTCCAGCAATGTAATATTAAAATATTTTCTGTACAGGGTTAATTGAGGAAAGGTGTTTGCCTGTTTTGAGAGAAAGAAGGGATAGAAATGCTGAGTTTTGCATTTGGAAGATCTGAGATGGGCACATTGAGGAGCACTCACAGGTGGAGGATTGGGTACCAGAATGAAAAATCAATTCTTGTGCTTTTAGTTCTTTATTTGTGAAGCGAGGGTTCATTAAATTGTCTTCATCAGAGCATTCCATGCAGGTTCTTTTTTCTGGAAACTGTCTGAACATCAGAATACTTGCAAAATTTTGATATGCCCCAGTAGTAGTAAGTGGTTCGTTTTTACAAATCTCATCACAAGTTGTGTTTCCACCATCCTGAAGAAGCCCAGTTGGGGAAATTGGGAAAATCCATCTTGTTTTGCGAACAGTATTTCGGCAAGATGATTCTTTGCAAAGAAGTAATGAATTTCAAAAGCAGTGGGAACTGCTGAGGGGTTTCTTTGTGATTTACAGACTAAAAAACTCTGATGGGATGGAGATAGTTATTTGTCATGGTGGCAACTGAAAAATAATGTGCAAAAATTAATAGGAATTTTATTATAATATTTGGATAGCTGATGTAAAAAGTAATATGTGGATAATTGGCAGAAATGCTGGTAATCTAAATCACACTCTGGTCTGTAAGTGTGTGAGTAGAGATATTTAAGAAATAGAATTTAAAATCAATGGGGAATTTGAATAGTTGAGCTACCTAGCATATTAAAATCCTATAGAGGATGAAAAGACTCAGCACTGAATATTTTCACATAATGAAAAGTTTAAAAAAAAATGTAGCAAAAAACTCTTTGCTTTCATGTGTTTTAAGATATTTAAGTGTTTCTGCATATTAATATAATTTTCCATAGTGGAAACAGCAGTTTCAAATTAAAATTATTCTTCATGTTCTTCTAATTTCGTTTTGTCAGAATCAACCTAAATAAGCAGGTTTGAATTGAATATTTTCTGAAAGTGACTTTTTTGGTCAAGAATTTATCCTATTTCTATCCTTATTTTAACACATACAGTGTCAATAGCTCCTTCTGCTAATGGCCCAATAATTATAGGACAAGTTTCTGAAGGGGACTTGACACCAAAAAATAAACAAAACTGAAATAGCACACTTCTCCTTATGCAATTGTAGGGAATGACATCAGAGTTATTTGTCTTTGCATGTGTCTCAACTTTTCTGACAGTTCAAGTAGGGATCTTGTGTTCTTAGAAATGTAATTTGGTTTTTATGTCCTTAGGGATGACTTCTATGTGTTACAATGACATTCAACACAATGAATAATACTGAAGTATTTTTTTACATCAACCCTTTTTTAATTTGAAACGTGAGTAGGTATTTATTATTCTATTTAGACTGCTTGCATAAGAGTTTGGGTAACTTTCTGAAGGTTAAAGCAAAAGCCTAAAGAAATTGGGTGAGGCACAAATCCCCCAAAACTCTTAAGTCTTGAAGAGTTGTGGTGTTCAAGGGGACTCTGTATTCAATACTGTGAATTATTTACTCTTTAACACAGAACATTGGGTTCTCAATAATACTATTAATTGATATTCCCAATGACTTGGCTCTGGGATGCACTGCCAGAATAATCAGGAAAAACTGGTTTTGTTGGTAAAATAGACAACAGCTCATCAATCCCCTGAAGGACTGCTTGAAGGAATTATCCTTCATCTACTTGTGGTCGAGAATTTCACATTTGCTCCATGTTTATATGAAGACTTAACAAGCCTAATCTAAAAAGCACACTATATGGGGCAAATTTTTGTGCTGTTCAAGTTATGAAAAAATTTGCATTTACTCTCTTGGTGTGAGGATGTGTTATTTCATCTAGAATTTTAACTGCATCCTATTACAGAAACATAACGTGTATTTAAAATAAGCATCAGCAGATGGATTTAATATCAGACTAATAAGAAAATAAATAACTTTCTAGAAATTTCTGACAGTGGAAATTGGCTCAGCATTGAGTTTAAAACTTTCTAGTCAGTACTTTACATTTTTTTGCTGACGAACATGCTTTGTGTTGGTATTGGGACTCAATCCCTGTGAAGTCAGAAGTGTTGAGTATTTTATTTTCTACCCAAATGTGCTCTCTAAGATACTTCTCCACAGAGGGTTTTATGCTGTTTTACTACAGAATTACCATGCTAAGTGTTTTGGAGTGTTAACTTATTCAATGTTTGACTTCAGTATTGTTTAGACATTGTAAATATGAAAACTGATTTAGAACTGGACCCTAAAAGGCAGTGAGTGTTAAAATTGGCTTGTTGCATTTCTGTGTTTGCATTTGGGTGGCTTGCAGGAGGTAAATCTCTGTCCAGCAGCTAAATAACAAAGGTCATGTAAATGTTCTTGGTATGGATTTTGATGCTCTCTTACCACCTCTTGAAAAGTTGCTGTGTTGTCAGCTTCTCAAATCACTTTTATCTGCTAAACCTCATCAGCTACTCTGATAATCAGGATTTCACCTCTCCATTGGTTAATGATTGGGATGAGGATTTCTGTGGCTGCTGGTGGGCATGAGGCAGCAATTCCTATTCCATTTGTCACCAATTTCAGTGAGGGTTGCGTGCTCTGGTGGATGTGACTTCCCAAACCTCCAACATTGAGTCTCTGTTGGGTTGTGCCCCCCCTCCCTTGGGCTCCAAGCTGCAGTTTAATGTTCAGATCCATTCCCTGCAGAACATCAGGCTGCCCCAAGACCACTGTGTCAATCCTGCTATGGCTTTCTGTTGCATTAAAAAATTTAAACATGGAATACTTGAGGTGCTGTTTATGGATGAGCCATTTAGGGCTTATTGAGTTTAAGTTATAAAGGATTCATAGCTTAATAAATTTCCATTTGCCTTACACTTTACAGTATGACATAAAGACAGGCTTGGAAGATGTACTGAACTACTCAAATCAATTGGGATTAAATGTAACAGAGTGATTCATCGATTCACAATGTCAGTTTCTTACCACCTAATAAACTTTAATTTGCTTTTCTGTTGTTTTGTCTGCAAATGATCAATATTGAGAATATCAGGGCAGCTGCAGGGCTTAGAAGATAGCTATTTCCTTGAGGGATTCAAACCTTTTTGTGTCATTTTCTTGCCATGTTGTTCATTAGCCATTTGATTTGGTACATCTATTTAATGCCTATAATTAGCAGTTAAGTATGCATAATGACTTCTAAAGATACCTGGAGAACTGTGGAGCTCCTTTGGGAGACTGCTGTTGAAAATAAGTAATAAATTAGGGAAGAGGGGCCCAAAACAATACCAAAGCATCCTTTATGTGCTAAGGACATTTATGAAATACTGCTGCAAAGGGGTGGCTCTTTTAAGACTTCATTGCTGTAGTTGCCTTCAATGGGGCTGTTTGTAAGGAGACCAAGTTCTTAAAAAGAAATGTTGAGACAGAAGATGATTGAGTGTAATAAAGTTGAAGCATTAGGTCTGTTCAGGACAGTTGCATTTGTGTATTGCTTTAAACCTGCCTAAATTGCATTCTCAAGGATTTTTTGGAGAGGAAAGGAATCTGTGGTCAATCTCTGGTGTTGTTGTGCCACAACAAATACGCTTTTTTCTTGTAAGAAATGTTTTTCAGCCCCTTTGTATTTCTATTAAACATATCTCTTTGTTTGGTCTATTAGGATAATATGTGGGCTGTAGCTGTCTAGTTTTCTTTAACATATGAATTGGCTTTCTGTGGTTTTGTGTCCTATTATAACTGTTTCTCCCAAATGAGCCAACATGTACTTCTAAATGTCTTGGGGTTTTTTATTATGGAGAAGTATTTTACTAATTATGTCAACTGATGTCCAAAAGAGCTTTAAAAGTCTAGTACTAGGAAAAGAATGGACTGTATTGTAAAAGGAGAATGGTTTTGCAGCACTTCTTTAAAACACTGGTCTTTCTTGTGTCTTGACTATAAATATTGATTTAAAATATTTTACTGTAAAACAATTAAAATTAATGTAGACATCTAAGACAGTGCTTATTAACTGTTTCTTAGATGTGTTGATTCTAAATAGTAGATATATCAGTAAAATTAAAAAGAATTCTGTAGAAAGTTGAAATGTAAAGATACAAAAGGCTGCATTAGCATGTTGCTTCAGTACTAATTACACTTTAATTACTGTTGCTATTACACCTGTTTCAGGAAAGCTAAATTTTAAAAATAAAACTGCAACTTTATTTTTATTCAGCAGTGTAATAACTTTACAGGAATAAAAAATCCTAGTAGAATATTTACCTCTTAAATTTTTTGGCCTCTAAAGGGTAGGCTTTTTGCTATTGATACCTTAATGTGAGCATTTGAATTGCAGTTATTTGGTAAAATAATGTGAATAAGTTACTTTGTTTTTAACCTTTATGTGAAAAAAAATATAATCCAAAATCAAATCAGCTAGGGAGTTTATTTTTCCCAAGAAACTGAAAAATTTATTAATTGCTAATAAAAGCCATGGGAAAGGCTTCCTATTAAGGAGGAAATACTGCCACCCAGAATTTTTCTTGGATATAGTTTTAATTACACTTTTTTTTTTCCTGGTATTTGGGTTTTGAATTTACTCATGATGGAATTTCAAAAAGAAAAGTGATCTTGCAACAGTCATAACTTGAGAATAGTCTATCTTACCAGTATCTCTTGTTAATTACATTGTCTTTGTTTATTTACTGTGTGTGCCATGTATTTACCACAGCTCTCAGTATATTCTTACTTCTCTTGTACAGGGAAAAATGTCTATTTTCCCTGAAAACTGCTACAGAAAGGGAGATTGGCAATAAAAGATAGCATTTTGCTATTCCTGTGTGATATCTTGAGGATCAACAGTCAGGCACTGGAAGTCAATTCCCTGGTGGCTGTGGCAGAGGGCAAAAGTGGCACTGCTTGACTTTTAGTGTGATTCTCCACTCCTCCTCAGTGCAATTTAACTGGCTATTGATTCAGGTTCTTAGGGATGTTACACAGCTGATGAGAGAAAAGGAGTATTTTTATTCTGGTTATCACAAAACATCAGCTATGAATGTGTATTTAATATTAACTACAGAGAGGCAAGCAGGCTCTTTAGGTCCCTAAGAGGTAATGGCAGCATAGGAGATATCAGTAGATTAAATAGGCCTGGGGATATTTATTGGAATAACTTGCAACTATTTTGGAGCATCTTGGCCTCTGGAAGAGGGTCACTGTGTGCACACTGAATATTAAAAAGGGCCTGTGGAAAGGTTTGATTTTTAACTCTGAAAACTGTACCTGGTGGATATCTGGGGAATTGTTCAGATCACAGGATATCCTGAGCTGGGAGGGAGCCCCAAGGATCATCGAGTCCAGCTCCTGGCCCTGCACAGAACACCCCAGGAATGGCACCCTGTGCCTGAGGACATTGCCCAAACACTGCCTGAGCTCTGCCAGGCTGCTGCAAAATGTGCAAGGGACCATCCCCTCACACTGCAATAGAACATTGTCTAAGGCTATTAATAGACAGTAATGGCTCCATCATATACCAGTGCCTGGCCTTTTTCCTGGACACTTCATTTTCCCATTTACTGACTTTCTTGGGTATACAAATGATGAACTACCTTTTAAGCTGATTTGAAGAAGCTGATTGTATTTCTGATTGATCAGGGGAGAGTTTGCTGTCCTGGACAATCCATGAAGCAGGTTAGACAATTAGTAGCCCAGCTGAAAGGTGCCAAGAAAAGGGGCTGAAGCGATGATGTGTGAGGACCAGGTGGGGACTGGAGTGGGGCTTGTTCAGCTCCTCTCTGCCAGGACAGGAAAAGCCTCAGGGGACCCAGATGCAGCAGGACAGTGACCATGGGCCTCTGACAGTGGAGTTTTAATTGCACAGCAGTTTTTCACTGTCAAACTCTAAATCAGGTGCTGGGGGCAGTTAGTTGGATGCTCGTCCCCAGGGATGAGCTGAGAGGGGCTCCAGGCATCTTCGTTTGTGTTTGCTGTATATTTGCTTTTATATCTGCTGGGTAGATAAGGTGGAGGTAGCTACCTTCCAGATGTGCCTTTTTTTGCTCTTTTTTTCCCCTCCCCTTCTCTGTCTCCAAGTAGCCACTGCTTTTCTGCATCATGGTGAACTTCCTAAAAAGTAGAAAAACTGTTGCTCAGTGTATTGTAGGTTGTAGAGGGGGATAACTCTTAAAGTATTACATTAGAAAGTACTGTTTGCTGTGATAAATAAACTGCTTGAGACTTGCTGAACTCATGCTGAGTAAGGCCTTTTAGGCAAGCAAAAAAGGAAGGTACTTTTCAGCTGTAAAACTAGATATTGATAAATATATTTCATTCTGGACTGTAGACTTGCATGCATGCAAAGCTGGATCCCAGTGTATTAAATGGAAAATTAAGGGAAACATGTTTTAACTCTGGATTTTGAGTAACAAGATGATAGCAGCTCAATCTTAAAATGAGGGTAAGGTGTTTCTGTAGCTTTGACAGTATTGTATGAGTGGTTTGTTTGTAGTTGTGGTTATTTTAGTGTGAAGAAATCAATCACAAGGTACTGCTAATTGCACCTTTTTAAAACTTCATTGCATTTATAAAGTGCAGTTCAAAATACCTTCTGTCATTAATACTGAAATAGAATTAGCTAGCTAAAATGAGATTTCCCTGAACTCCCATGAGAATGTACCACATGTATTTCTTTGGGGGGAGTGTGTTTACTCAAGTGTTTGACCATTCAGTTCTTCAGTGTCAGAAGAACAGAAGGGATTTTTTGGTTCTTTTTTTTTAACTTGTTTTGAGCAGGTTTGCTTTTAAACCATGAGCTTCACTCTCCTGTTTTTACCAACATGTTTACTTTTAAAATGTTACCAGAATAAACCATCATTTAGTCCTAGACAGTAACTCTGTTCCCTAACTCCTTAGCAAATAACATAAACTACTAAAAAGCACTGGGGTGGTTTTGGTTGGGTTTTTTTTGTGGGGGAGATCCAAATGCTTTCAGCAGGTATGTGATATAACAAATATTTGGATTAAGTGTCTTTCACACATTCTTCCCTATCCCAGATTACTTGCACTATTAACTCCTATTATGGTTTTCAGTATTTTTGTTGAATATCATTTTTCTATGCAGATAAATCACTATTGACTTGTAGTAGTAATGAAAACTCTTGAAGTAGGATTTCAATAACTAAAAGGAAATGGTTCTAGATTTATGTCCTAAGGGCCTCCCTTGTGGATTTGCCTGTACTGGGGAATAAGAAATGCAAATAATGGATTTCTGTAACCATTTTACAATTTGACTGTCATTGCTAAAGACATATTTTGGTTTTCATTACTTACAAAATTTCCATAATTGGAGGAAGCAATTCCAGAATCAGTAGCTCTCTGTTAGCAGCAGCAGCTGAAGATGATTACTGGGGAGTAGAGAGATGTGAAATGGAGCAGGGAAATTCAAACAGCCATTGAGAAATTCTATTTGTGGCTCATCTCTCCTTTTATATTCTGTTCAGGAACATTTATTTTAAATAAAGGAGCAGTACAAACATTTTGTCATTCTGTGGAGCAGTGGTTGATGCCTTACTTTGTAATATAAATCCTACACTAAATGTACCTTGAAAGTCCTATTTGTGTTTTGCACTGGAAAGTGCCTTTTAAATGGACTAGAAATAAATAAGTAGCTGACATCTGAAGGTATTTTTGTTTAAAATGAACAGTAAGGAACAAATATACTTACTCCTGATATTGGAGACTATTTTGGTGGGATGAAGGAGGTAAGAGACAGGCTATGGCCAGCAGTTGAAATAAGATTTTTATATTTTAATAAATACCTTTTTTAAGAGTAAGGCACAGTTGTGAACTACATCTCTATAAAGGATGAAAAATAACTTTTTTTTAAAAAAAAGTTTTTATTAAGGGTTATAATCTTTGTCATGACTGTATGTGCCATGAATCTGGAAGCTGGCCATGAGCTGACCATGCTGCTATTGTTAACACAGTAAAAAAACCAAACAAAATAGTAGTTTCTAGTGAAGGATTTGTGATTGAAGACTGAGTTATGGAACAAGCACCACTTGATGAACACTGGGAAAGTATTGCTCCATGAAAAAAATTCTGGTTTGTTTTCTGCTGTTCCACTTGAGTGGTAGAAAAATCAATGAGGCTATCTGTATTTTATCTGCTTGGCTTGTTACAGCAGTCCCAAAGCTACTTTGAATATGGGTTTTCTTTTTAATTTAGAGCAAAACCTACAAATACTAAAAAAATAGTTTGGCCTCATGTTGTCAAGGCAGAGTTTGGTTTGCTGAGGGACTTGAAACCTCTCTGCTTGAGCCAATTCTGCTCAAGTGTTGAGTTGAGCTTCACCACCCTTTTGCGATCTTCACTTGGATCTTCTGAAAGCCTCTCTGAAAGTATGAATATTATCCCAGACTAATGGGAGACTTTAGAACACTGCTGTTATTGTGTGCTTTTGTGATTTTAGGCACAAATGCCTATTTTGATATGCCCTCAAGAGAAATGTCTTGTATAAATCATGTGCTGTACTTTTTCATGCTGACTGCTGTCACAGCAGTTCCCTCAGCATCCCATCAGTTTCAGAATTTACTAAACTTCATCTGCTTCTCTTGCCCAGTTTATTTAGCTTATATATGCATAGAATTTAATTATAAAACTGGAATATGAGAAAAACCTTTGATAGCACTATCAAATTTTAATAATAAAATAAAAGTTTCTGAAATATTTGATCATCTGTGTTGCATAACTTCCTGCATGGAGGAAGTCATTAATGCCAGGTTGTAAATGCAGATGAAACATGCAATTCTTTAAAAGGCTTTATTAATCACTAAGACACATTCCAAATTAATTGGATTGTTAGATCACACCATAGTTGCCAGCTCTACTAAGCAGCCTTATCTTTGTGGCTGTGAGAAATGCAGAATATTCTTCACCAAGACTAATAAAATAGGATCCCCATTATGAATTGGAAATTAATTAACATAAGAAAAGTCTGATGAATTTAGAAGGAAGTCTCCTTTTCTTCAAAAGATAAAGGGAGAACAGACTTTCAGAAATAAAAGCCAAACTCAGAATGGTGTTGGCTTTGAGACTGTAGGGTGTTTTTATTTGGGGGAGGTGCATGCACGCTGTTACATGAAGATAGACACCCATAGGTGCAGAAGGATATGTCTGTATGTAGTGATTAAACTTAAGTACTGAATTCAAGCATAATTTGTGTCTTCTGATTCTCAGATTTGCTGGTTTTTGTGATATCTGTGCTTAAGAAAAATTGAACTCTAGTAGCTATCTGTAAGCCTGATATGCCCTAAATATTCTAGGATTTCTTTGAAAAGCACCCCTAACTATGCATTGCTTGGATTTTTCTGGACTTCCTGTTACTCTTGTATTTCTTTTCTGTCTTTTAGTGCAGTGATTTTGGATTTCTGTTACTCAAAACCCTCTATCTGTCTCTCCCAGTTTTTTACAAAACTTGAGCAAATAGTTTTTTTCATTAGTAATGAAAAAGCTTAAACTGCAAGAATGGTATAAGAGCTAACATTTACTTGTATGTTTCTTAGATTCTGAATGTTTCTTAAACCTGGTAATTATGGTCTTTACAGTTTGCAATGCAGAGAATGCCATAATTTTGAATTGGAGGAAATGTAGGTGAAAATCCAGGTAGATTCTGTGGGTGTTGAACACTAAAGAAAATTTTTGTGAATTCCCTTTGAGAGACTTATTCCTTGTAGTCATAAGGAATAGCTGCAGGTATGCACTGACAGCCCCATAGCCCAGGCAAATCCATTACAAATAAGAGTAGTAAATAATTATTTTTAACAGTGAGATTATTTATATTTTTTTCTCTCAGTATGTTTTACATATGAATACAGCATTTTTACTAAAAGACTGAACTGAAAAATATACCTTTTAAATAAAAGTATCTTTGCCTTTTTCCCAGTCTGCATCAGAATACTGATGCCTCTGTTTAGTTTTATTATGCAGAATATCAATTGCAGTTTTCTTACACTGTCAGAATTTAAATTACCAGAGGTCTGCAAGATTAGTCCTGCCTGGTGTGCTGAAGTTCAGTGCGCTCTATTTAGATGGCCTGCCTTAAATTTACATTTTTATAGGCACACTTCTATTATGGAAAGTAAGTAATGTTAATTTCTAAGGAGGAGGGAAAAAAAGAAGGAATCTTGTAATAAAATCTGTGATTGAGCTCGTGGAGCTCAGAGTGGAAGGATGTGCAGCCACAGGGCCCACAAAACAGAGCTGCAATGCTCTTGTCACTAACCTTCCTCCTCACCTTCACAGATGGAGCTCAGCAAGTTAAAAACCCCCCAAACTTTATTACCCGTGCCCAGCAGAGTAAAGGTTGTTTTTCTTTCTCTGGCAATATTAATGACTTTCAGCTGACTGCATTTTAATTAAAAATGCCAGGTAGCCTCTCTTGGCTCAGCACAGGGCAGTGCTGGCTTTCAGCATATGTGGGCACTACCTGTGGAAGTCTGTGCTGCCAGAGTGAGGACCCTTTGTCCTCCACTCTTTGTATTTGGTTTTTTGGAGGTTTTTTGATGGGCATAATGTCAGATACCAGAGAGGCTCTTAGAGACAAATTCAGGAGTTTTTTGAGAACTGAGGGTAGAAAATGAGCAAGAATTTGCTGCTGAAACAAGTAGGAATTCAGAGATTCTTGTTCAAATATTTGTTCATGCTAACTGTGCTTGTTTGGACAAATGCATGCCAGCTGTTTTCACCCTCCTCAACAGCGAAATGCTACAGGAAATGCTATTTATCATTTAATGTAGTTGTGTTTAATTTTGTGTGCATGGAGAGACCTAGAAATGTTGTGTTCTGACACCCATGCCCAGAGTGGCTACGGCTGCATGGTGCAAAACATGTTACAGAAATGCAGGGCAAAAGCAGGACTTGCACAAATCTGAAAATATTAATTAGTTCCAGGGACATTACATGCTTTTAGAGCTACATCTGGCCAAGAATTTGCATATGAGGTTTCTAGAAAACAAAAATACGATGGAGTATGCTCTTTTGCATGCAACAATAAGGACAGAATGGATCAGACTTTCTTTTACTTCCAACCATGCCTGGGGAAGAACTCTGAATTAGACCATCCATTTTGGATTGTATTTGCTGTTTTTATAAAGAGCTTTTTTCCTGGAAATATGCATGAGAATACCATGACAATACAATGTGGACAGGATGTTCCTGGGACAGTTGCTCACTGCTATTCATATTTTCTTAACCAGGTAGATGAGAACAGAATTGGAAAAAAACATGAGATTCAGTTATGCATTTATCCATTTTTTCCCATCCAGACAAATCAAGGCTCTTGTGTTGTTTTCCCTGTTTCCTTTTTTTTCCTCTCCCCTCGTGTCTCTCCTCTTTTCCTCTCAAACTTTACTGTGGTTTCAGGTTGTAATTTTGGTTTGGCAGGGAAGCCTGGGAAAAATTTATGAAGAAAATACCTTGGGAAGTATTCTGGATTAGTGGACCCTACCCAGTTGTTAAATTTCTCAATGACTCTCTCAGTGGTCACTGCTAGGGACAGGATGCTGAAGCAGCTGGGGCTTTTCACTGTTTCTGCCTTTTTTCCACCCTCCAACCCCCCGGTTATTTTATTCTTTCTTCTACAATTATATGAAGAAGAAAACACTTGGCTTTAACAAACCTCTCAAAGGTTGAAATACTTTTATGTAATAGACTTTGCATTTGGTGTAAAGAAACTTTAATGGCATAAACACTCTTATGAAAAAGGTTAAAAATGGGTGAGCTGCCTAGATTTATGTTTTTATTTATGCCGTGACTTTTTTAAGACTTTATTTGGGCTGAAGCCTGTCTTATCAATATTACCAGAGATTACTGGAGCGCTTTGTTTCTTTTAAGCATAACTGCCATTTCAAAATAAAATGTTGCAAGTAAGCAAAACTTGATATTAAAAGCTAAAAGAGCAGGCCCATGGGTCTCAGTTTGTATTAAATATTGCATGCAGTGCTATTGATTCATGACACTATAGCATAGTTGTTGGTGTTCTGGTATAGCTTTTCAGCAAAACAGCTGTTTTAAAGGCCAAATATTCTTTGGGAAAATAAATTGCAGGAAAAAGCAGGAATCTATACAGTTTCTAACGTAACTTTTTTTGACATCAGCATTTAAAAGAGCATAAGTACCTGGTCATTTCAGCAAGACGAGTCCTGGCAGCAGAAAAACTCCACAAAAACTGCATACCAGAGCTTATAAGGTTACTTTCTAGATGACCTGCTGAAATCTAAATGATGTTTTGGGAAGCTGTGGGAGGAAAAAAAACATAGGTAAAGGCAAAGTAAAGACTTAAGTCCTTGATTTCAAAGATGCTGGAAATGTGGTTCCCAATAAAATGGGGTTTTTTTCTGCTCACCTTTTAACCCTGCATTTATTTAAGCTTCCAACCAGAGCCTCTGAATAACCTAAGATGACTCAAGAGCTGCTCTTTTATGTACAAGAGACTCATGTATTTATTTTACTCTTAGATTAATTTCATTTTTAGCACTCTATGGTTTTCTTCTTGGCAGAAAAATGTTGGAGTATAGCAGATGCTCTCCCCTATCAGGTAAAAGCTGCTTTAAGTGACTTTCATCTGAAATTTTTAGTAATTTTTTTATTCTTCTCCAATCTTGGGTCTTAGTGTCTCTCCTGCATATATAAGTTGATGCACTTTGCACATAGGACAAAGAATGATGAAATATGTGAAATTAAAATGAGGATTTGTGTTGAATTTAAATGTTTTCTACAGAAAGTGGGATTTAAAGATCTCAATTCATGGGTCAAACTTTATTTCAACTGTGAGGGGAATAAAAATATTAGACCGTACTCTTGAAGTTTTAAAATTCTTTCATGTGTATTTGTGATTTTGTCAGCTTGAGCCTTTAGTATAATTTTCCTTTTTCTGTTTCAGTAGCACAAGTGTTACATCAAAGCTGACAGTTCATTCTGTGCCTGTCTTTTATTTTGGTTACTGATCTCATGGTTTTGTATTTACAATGCTAAGATTGAGTATTTCTTGCTGTGCCAGAACAATGAGCAATGCAGCAACTCATCAGAGCATGGAAAAACTGATTGCTGTCAACTGTGCTGCTCTTCCCTCCCAGGTCAAAATCACAGGTTGTCCCAAAAATTCCATCTGATTTCAGAGCAACTCTGATAGGTGAACTTGAGCATGCCTAGATTACCTGAACTGTCTAATTGGCCTTTGTGAAAAGTCACCTGGTTATTTTCAGAAGCCAGTATTGAGTAGTGGAACTGAAATAAAAGCACAGATTGTGAGGTTCTGTGACTTGTGCTGTTACGCCCATTTTATTGCTTTCCTGTTGTTGGTGGCAAAGATTAATGAAACTTTTATAAAGTTGGATAGAAACGAGAAGGGAAGTACATTAAACTACCCCAGCCTGCTGCACACTAATTATTGTGTCAGATCTCATTAGGGAACGGATGCACTCAGCAGACTCTGCTTGCTTATTTTAACACGTCTGCTTCAAGAAAGGACTCTGCAAATTGGAGAAGGGTTTGCAGGTCAATATTCTACATATGTCAATTTACAAAAGGCATTTTTTGCTTCTAACTATCCTTCATCTCATGTCGCAGCAGAAGAGCAGATAATTACGGAAGAGTTGTACTGTCTTTGGGGCAGTGGTGGGTGGGAGAGGACTTGAATTCAGCACACTGTGGTCTAGGAAAGTTCTCATTTTTGCAGGCATGTAATTTCAGTGATTATGAGACTGATTAGCAGATAATAGAATTTCATGGGTTTTCATATGCAAGCCTCTCAAACATTATAAATAAGGGTGGACATCTTGAGAGGTGTTTTCTTGAGAGTCAAAGCTTTGCATTGAAAAACAGATATGTAAGAGAAATGTGCCCTTCATGTGGTTCTACATAACAAATGCAATGCAACAAAAATAATGCAATTATTTGTAAATTAAATTGATAGAAATGGTTTGTTTTAGTCAGTCATCCATGCTCATTGTCTATCTACTCCAACCTACATGGCTGGGATTGATGAAGAGAACAAAATTGCAGTTAAGGAATGAGCAATGGATTAGTGATATCTCTGATTATAAGGTTCTTCTCTGTCTCCTTTGGGCTGTGTCTTCCTTCTTGGGCAGCCTCCATTTCTTGCTCCTTTGTGTGGAACTGTGGAGCTTGCAGCTTCTTCATTTCTCACAGGCTCCAGTTTTTCTCTCCAGAATAATCAGGGTTAGAAGGAGGATAATGTATTCCAAGATGTTGCTCCAAATACAAGTATGTGAAAGAGCCAAAGCTTTGAAGGTTGCAAGGTCATGTCATAAAAAGGGAGAAGTGTTGCTCCTGATTACTTTTCCATTCTGTTGTTAAGAGGGAGTTGCAGAACTCAGATTTCTGATTTGATCATAGGCTAGTAAAAAAATTTTCAGGGAATTGGGAGTATTGTGTTTGTCCATCGTTAACATTCTGCAGTAGCAAAAAGGAAGTAATTTATAAATGTCAGAAAACTACTAAATGGTCATCATGTCGTGAATAATTTGATTACAGCAATTTATATCTGTGTGATAAATATTTTGCCTTTAAAAAATGGCAGTTAGATGTAGTCATTGCTGTAGTCCCCAGGACAGTTCTTGGACAAAGAGAGGAGTGGGAAGATAAAAACTGAATGTGAAGTTGACTTCTTCCTCCCTTTTCCTGGAGTTTTGATTCTTGTTGAACCTCCTAATTTGACATTGGATTGACATTCTTTTCATAACTCTCAAAGGTGAATTGTGCTGCCATCTTCCCTGGCCCTGTGAATGCTCCAACATTTGTGTGCTAGAAAACTGGGAGGTCTGTTAAAAGCGTGATTTTAATAGCAAAAAAAACCACTAAAGAGTAGTTGTTTCCTAGCGGAAATGTATCTCATTCTACAGAAAAGCAGCTCAAGATTTTTGGTAATGTTCTTTAACTGTGGCTTGCTTTTGTTGTGTTTTGTTCAATGATATCAAATCAACTTTTATGAAAGCTTTTTTCAGTGTTTCATACGTAGACCAAAAAGTCATGGGACTATTTAAAATAAATGTGAAGAGCTTCACTGATGTAGCACAGTTTGGTTTAAAAAAAACCCAAACAAACAGCCTGTACTGTCCTTCATCAAAAAACACCCTGTGAGGACATATGCCAAGAAACCTTTCTCTTTTTATTGCTCTGAAATGACAAACATGAATGGGTTTTCCTTTAAAAGGACATCCTGCTGGTAGGTGATAAATTAACTGGAGGCACTGGACCAACATCTCAACAATTGTGTTCAGCTGTAACTTAATAAAGCATTGCTCTCTTAGGGTCAAGTTGGTTTTGACAACAGAGAAAGTTCTGGAAGATAAATGTGCAAAGTGTAATCTTTTGGTAAATTACAAAAGAAACTGACATCTGATTTGACCTCTAGTTGACATTCCATGGCCACCCCCTGCCAGCTGCAGTGATTTTTATCTACAGTAGGTTCCAAATAAAGCTGTAGGTTTCAGTTGGGTGAAAAAAGTCTTATTGTACTTAAACACTGAAGTCAGGTATAGCTGTTGCAATTGCAGTATCTGGAAAATAAAAGGATAATTATTATCAATTCCAAAAAGTAAAATTAAAAAAAAATCGAGCCAACAATACATTAAGCTAAAAATTGTCAGCATGTGTTTAGGTACCTCCTTGATCAGGACATGCCCCAAGCACAGAAGGTGCTTGTTGCTTTGTGTTATGAACAAGGTTCTTTTGGAAAGCTAGAGCTAGTTCTATGTGTCTTGGGGAGATTGTGGTGTTCTAAGAAAAGTGTGAACTGGAAATAGAGCAAGCAAATGTATAAATCTCTCCACAACTCCATAGGTTGCTTTCCTTCAGAAACCTGAACACACCTGTGAAATAAATGTAGTTTCTGAAGCTCTCAATGACTTGTCACAAGAAATTCTTTGTTAATACCTTTTACCTGTTTTCTAATTTGGGTGAACTTAAAGGGATTGCAAACCTACATAAGATATCTTGGCCTGCCTGCCAAGTAAACTGAAATACAGTCAAATGAAATTTTCTCTTTTCTCCCATTTGCTCTTCCAGAGGTTGCTTCACAAAATTACTTTTAATGTAGCTGAAAATATGAGTAATGAGATAACAGAGGTTGAAAGAGCATGGGAGTTATTATAGTTCACATCTCTTCACACACAGGACCACGTAGAAATGAGATGTCTGAGAGTTTGTTTTGATGATGCACTCCTCGACTGTAGTGAATGGAGTGGGTTTCATGCCAGCTCTTATTTATAGTATAGGATAATTTAAGAGCATGATGCTCCCTCCATTTGTGCACTCAGAAATGGGAGGAAAGGAAGGAGCACTGGGGAAGGGTAGCAAGTTATTTTCTTCCAGGGCATTTTAACAAGTTTGACTGAGCCTGAGCTCCCTGAGGAGGCAGTGCTACTTTACAAGTCCTCTGTAAATAAGTAATTACATAGGAAGGATCAACAACTTGATGTACTGGAAAACACTGGTAATTGTTTTATTTGCCTTTCTCTTCCCTTTTGTTTTTTCCTGTCTTCCTGCCTTGGAGTTCACATACTAAAGATAAGGTTCATATGGGTAGCTTTTTTTTTCTTTTAAAAATACTGTAGGCTTCTCATTTTTATGTATTCATTTCTCAGCACATTTTGGAGCCTTTTTAAAGGATGTTTGCAACCTGTAATAGAAGTTATTCCTTAGAGTTTTTTGGCATGCCTCTGTTTAACCTAGAAAATGAGTAAGGTTGTAATGCATGTAGCTGAAATACACAAGCCTGTGAATTTACATGCAAATAAACTGAGCTGCTACTGATGTTGTTATTCAGTTTGCTCCACTTGCAATAATTGGTTCTTCTGTTCACCTCTGATTTTATTTCCAGAGGTTTTAGGCTCAGTTAAATGGCAGGATATAATAGCATTGCTTTTGGCTTTCACTGGAGTATATCAACATGATCCCTTGCAAGCCAATAAATATAAGTTTGTGCCTTTAATTAGTCACATAGCTCTAATCTTGGTTTTCCCCCTTTTGATCCTCTGCCTGAAAGGGATAAGTAGCAGGAGAAAAAACGAAGTCATGAATTTATTATTTGTAGGTAGCGATAACGCTTGTTAGGATGGTGGTGGGAGGCTGGAGGTGATTTATGAGAGATGCAAGTGTTCAGTTCTCCAGCAGCAGCTGGGTCACAGGGATTCCAGCCAGATGTGTGCAACAGGAATGGGCTCCACTTCACCAGGCAGCACAACTGCTGGAGGGGAATGGGAGTGGTTCTGAAGGAGCCCATTAGTAAATGCTCAAAGGAAGAGTTGTGCTGCAGGGGGGCTTTGCAGTGTCATCAGTTCAGCTCCTGTGGGTAGTGTCAGATCAGGGCGTCCACACTGAGACAGCTCCTGACACACAGCATGCTGGTAAAAATCACTGATCTGTCACTTCACCTTCCTCTTAATACCTTTAGTTTTGCTTCTTTAGTTTTATGTCTTTTGGCTGAATTAATGCCTTAGTGTTTATAAAGCACTCCACAGATGAAAAGCCTCACATAGCTGCTTTGTGTAATTATTATTTTTAATTGTCCATTTGTATAATTTCAATTAGAATCACTAATGGACTAGTACGAACTCAATAAGAAGTAGAAAAGGAAGGATCTTTTTTCTTTATTTAAAAGAAAGTAGACCAGAAAAACTGGGGAGAGATGGAAAAAGTGGACAGATACCCTTCTGGATTTCAGTTCATCCGTACTAACCGCATTGCTTGCTAATTGCAGGAATTTAAATATGCCAATGCCCACATAAAAACAAAACCCTCTGAGAACCACTGCTTTTCATTGGGAAAACCTGAGCTTGAAAAGGTATTTATACAATTTCTGCCATCAGTGGTATTGAAATGCTTTTTTTCCCAGAATGACTAGTCAGGAAATGAAAATGGGAAACTCTGAGTCATAGCCCTCACTGTGGGTGCACATAGCCAGGACCACTGGTGTGCTGGGATTCTGTGCTATTCACTAAAACTCCACTGCTTGGAATGGTAAAAGCAAAAAAATGTTCCTGCTGCTGCAGGGGAATTTCAAATATCAGAATTGTAGATTCAAGGCAGGGAAAGCAAGTAAAACAGAACTGGTATTTGGAAATTAGTGCATTCAGGTCATGTTTGTGATGTGATGCAATGCACAGTTTCTGAGGAGTTTAAGTGGTGAAAGCAGTCATTTCATTCAGCATGTGCGTTATATCATGGGGCAGACAAGGTCAGCTCTCAAACTGAGGGCCGAGAAAATCTACCAAGTATCTGCCTGCCCTAAAGTTGTTCTGGCTGCCCAACAGGCCAGACCAATTAAAGTTCATGGGAAGTGCAGGTCTGCCAGGAGGGGAGTTTATGGCCCAGCTTGGCTACCAAGGGGCTCATTGGTCAGAGCCAGTGCAGTGGTGATGTGACAGCCCAGGGCTGCTCACAAACACCTGAATAAGATTAACAGGCAAACTCTGAATTTGTAGAAAATTCTAAACCAGAGGTGTAGACCTTGCTCAAGGTTTGTTATTTGGGTTTGGTTTTTTTTCTTAAAGCTTCCTCCACACGGTTTTTCTGTGTTTTGAAATACCTGAGGACACACAAACATTTACCGCAACATTATCTGTCTGCATCAGCTATGTGGCCTGGGGGACCTTGCTCGGTTTCCAAAATAGCACAGCTATTGTGCAGCATTACCCAAGTACCCAGTGGCTTCACTGAGCAGTGTTGTAGCATTCTGCTCCAGTTACTCCAAGTGTACGAGGTGCTGGGACAGGCAGAGCCAGGATTGCTGCAGCTCCCCATATTTAGGAAATAAAGCAACACATTAGCAAATAAGTCATCTTCTATTAAACAGCTAATACTTGATGGACTGGATTATACCTACATTTTGCTTTAGCTTTTTTGTAGTTGTAATTTATTTCTCACCCCTTGTCTTATTCCAATTAAAAGGAAGTATAAGCATTAACACTTAGGTATTTTAAGTCTTGGTATATCTCATTTACTAATCATATTTATTAATTTACTGCTACGTTTAATAATGTAGTGATAGGAGGGGGAATGGCTTTAAATGGGAAGAGGGCAGGTATAGATTAGGTATTAGGAGGAAGTTATTTCCTGTGAAGGTGTTTAGGAACCAGAACAGGTTGCCCAGAGAAGTTGTGGGTGCTGCAGCCTGGGATAGTGGAAGGAGTCCCTGCCCATGGGTGATCTTGAAGTCCCTTTCAACCCAAGCCAGTCTGTGGTTCTGTTGGGCGACCAAACTTGATCCTTTCATCCACACATCTGTTATTTGAACATGTGTGTGTTGATGTTTAGAGCAGTCATATTCTTCAGGTATTCCTGGTTAATCCCATAAATCTCAATTAGCCAAGTGAAGGTGACTGGGCTCTTGTTCCCCTTGCCCTGCCAGCATCAGCATTATCAGCATTATTCTGTATTTTTTCACAGCAGACTCTGCAGCTGCTGGCAGCCAAATGCAGCATGCAACTATTGTTATTAGCCAGACCTAGCTCTATTCTCATGGAAGATCCCTGTAAAACCACTGGGTTATGTATTTTTTATTATTATTTCTTTTGTAAGATAGAGGCCACCTGAGAAGGTCTCTGTCACAGGTCCCAGGGACTGTGCACTGCCAGATTTTTGAAGGGCACACAGCAGTGTTGAGTGTTATGACCTGTAGTATCTTGAAAATGTGAGGGCTTTTTTCTCTCACTTTCCATTCAATTCTGAATACATTGGAAGTGCTGCATTACAAAGGGATGAGATGCTCCTGGAAAGGTGATCAGCAGCACTTTTCACAACTGAATTGTGGCATCTCTCATCACCTGCTGAGGTTTTACTAATGTGTCCCATTTCAAAAGCATTGCACACCATCCTTGCAGATCCTTGGTGCAAGTCATTGAGTCTTTTATAGTCAATAATGCATTCAGGGAAACAATGGTCCTGTTCCAGAGTGCTGGGGGAAAGTATTTTATATAGTAGTGGCTGGTTTCAATGATATTTCAGTTTATAATAAACAGCTTTTGTGTATGAATATATGTGTAAATTCTTTTGGCTTTTCTTCCCATTTTTCTGTACATCTCTCGTCTGAATGTAATTTTTCATTATCTGTTATGGAAGGAATTATGTAGTATTCTCTCTCTGTTTTATACTTTCTCTGCCCTGCCCAGACAGTATGAACATTCTATGTGTAACCTTTTCATTGGTGCATTATCATGCTCCTGTCTAAATTCTGGTCAGTCAAATAAAGGGATTGCCTCACTAGCTTGAGCTCTACATCAGAGTAGGTATTTTGAGATGTAAATACATTTCTTATCTTGATCTTTTCTAGTAGATGCACAAATTTCTTTGTTCAAGACCTCTGATGCCCTTTCCTTCTGGAACAGTCCCAATTCACTCTCCAAGGCTGTCTTATTTTGCCTGCTGATCTTCAAGTCCTATGCTGGCTAATCCCCAAGTGAAAGTCAATTGTTTCATGTGTCTGCAGTTGGTCTCGCTTGAATTCCAGGGTTCATCCCCCAAATCTCACCAAATCCAGGTCTTGCTTGCCTGTAGAAAACATTTATATGAATCAGAAGAGTTTTCAGAGCAGAGTTGGATCACCTGGAGCAGCTCATCTCCCATTTGTTCAGTGCTTCATGTAAATAACAGAAAAGCAACTCGCTTTTGTATTTCTATTTAGAATGCATTAATGTGAAAAGTGCATATTATATGGCTCTATGCAGATATTTACCATATGTATTTTGATGTATTGAGTAGTAGTGCTGTATTAGCTTTTTAATAATAGATGTAGTATTGTAATTAGAAGGTAACTTATGTAGTTAAAATATGAACTGTGTAATGGTGTTTTAAGAAAGGAATGAGGCACTCACACCAGATAGCAGCCACAGGACACCTAAATCTTTCAGAGAAGAGATTTTATTGCCTTCTTATCAGAAGAAATGAACTTCTTCCTGCCTTGGAGGGCGCCAGTGAGATTAGAAGGAAGGAGTTGACAAAAACCAGACCGAATCCTGTGTTTGAATGCAATTTATGCATCATGTATGAAGTGTATGACTATGCAACAGGCTATTGCTTTTAAGGGTTAATCTTTTGTTAAGCAGGGTCCTTTTTGGGGCTTGTGCTGCCCAGGAAAAAAGTACCCAACATCTGCAATTCTTTGCTTTTATTGTCTTATATTGTCCTAATTTAGTTTGTCCAAATTGTTATTGCTCTAATTGTGTTACTATTCTTTTTTTAAACCGTTTTATTATTATTAAACTTTTAAAAATTTTAAAAACAAGTGATTGGCATTTTTCACAATTAACAAAAAGTTTCTCTCCTGTGTTCTCTTGTTTATATTGCCTTAACTGTTCTTTATTTATTCAATTCTGATTTTATTTTCTTTTAATCATGTTTACTTCCACAGATTTAGAGGAGTTTGCCCTCTTACTCTCATATTCTGTGCATGAATAGAAAACATATGTCACAATTTCCTCTAATCCTGCATCGTGATTGTCATTTTAGTTCTACAGAACTAAGAAAATTGCTACATATCACTATTCATTTCCTAAACAACTTTAAACCACCTCAACTTTAAATGTAACAACATAAGTAGTTCAGTTGCTGTTGTCTTTTGCCAGCTGTGTCAACTTGTACTTGCTAAGACATATACAAACAGCTGGGGAATTTTGCTATTTTCTGCTTTTTTTCAAATAGGCGTATTTTGGGAGTTCAGTGTTATCACTCATCTTTGGGGGTTGAAGCACCTGTTTTCACATGCAAAATTTTAGGTCTTGGCAAAGTGAAGCCAAAGAAAAATGACTAAGTTGGAAAGGGGGAAAATATTTACTTGATACCTTTAACTTAGAGCAATTCTGTAGCTCTTTTAAATATTCTTTAGTCTTCCTGTTTTCAATATCATCATGAATGCCAACTGTGCCTTAAAATTTTCATTTCCTAAGCACATTACTTTGTGATAAGTTTTTTTTTTCAGTTCTGTGATGTAGTGTGTAGCTGGTTTTGCTTGGATGTCACTACAGCAGTGAGATGGGTAAATGTGCATTGTCAGATGGCAGCTGCATGCCAAGTGCAAGTCCTCCTCTGGTGTTTCTTCATTTGGACCTTTCTGATCTCATTTTTATGAAGATCATCTCACTGGAGATTAGTATAAGGGAATTTTAGAAAACTTTTAAAACTCTCTTTTTACTGTTCTGCTTGTTTCCATGGAAATGGGAATCTATAAGATTGTCAGGAGTGAACAGCTGAGTGTTCTACATGTGTAGATTTCATTAGGTGACTCCCAGCTGAGATCTGGGATGACCTAAATAAGTAGTAAACCATTTAGTGGGGTTAAAAAAAGACCAAATTTGAGAAAACACTATATGCATTCTTTTTGTCCTCGTTGGATGTGGTAAGTCAGAAAATGCTTATTTAACTCTTTTGGCGTGCATGAATTACATGGACACACTTGCAACTTTCTTCAGATTCCTTTTTGGGATAGTAGCAGTTCTGTACAACAAACTCAGTCCGTCCCTTTGATAGGATGGACTTTTTTACTGCGACCTGAGCTCTCTCAAGTGGATGTTTGTGGGCAATGAGGGATAGATATGTCAGAAAATTGCATTTCTACAGTACAGGTTCACTGAATTTTCAAATGTCAGCCTATGTTTTCATGTAAGAAATAGTTGACAATTCCATTTCTGAAATTACCTTGCTTGCTGAAGCCAAGAGAGTAAACTAGATCTCTCTAGCATGAACCTTATATATTTGTTCCTCAGTTTAGAATGGAAACCTTGCTCTTATGGCCAGGTAAGAATAAAACTTATCACCACTGAGGATTTGCCTTTACAGTTGTATCTTCTTAGCAGAAAGTAAAATGCAGAATGGCTGAAGTCAAGGTTTTGCTCTCCAGTTTCCTATCTCATGTTATTTTCAGGCACTACTTCTTCCTTCAGTTCTCTGCATGGAAAGCCAGTGCTTATCCTCGTGTGTTTTGCTCAACAAGTGGTTTGTGTAGAGTATTTTACCCAGGGGTGCCATTGTGTGCCTGACACCCAAATGTGTTCATGTTAAGTCAGCCACAACCTTGTCTTGTTCCGGGGTGAGCTCAGATACACTGGTTAGATGTGTGCAGGTGTAAAATCCTTCATTTTTAGAGAATTTTCCTTAGAATAAAATGATAAGGATTTCTTGCTTAGAATACAAATTTTGCTGCATTTATAAGAGCAGATGTTTTCTTCCGTAAAGTGGCGAGTGAGGGCATTGGTTACTTATGCACATGTCCCTTCTTTTTTCTTAAAATGATGAAAAATATCAATAAAGAATCTTGAGGTGTGCAGGATTCTAAAATTGCCATCCTAGGTTACCAAACTGCTGGGCTCAGTGCCTCAATGACTGTTATCTGAGATTAGGAACCCAATATTAATCCATCAATCAGTGTGACAGCTTGTGGGAGAGGCGTCTTTCACTACATGTGAAGTTTACCTTGGTATCAGCTCATTAGGAAGGAGGTATTTTCAACTGCTTGATATATCTACCCTTATTAATTGGAACAGCTTTCAGTAGTGATGTGTACTAAAAGGTTCTTGCTGATTTTTTTTAAATATCCAGCGTTCTGTTTTAAAATAGAATAAAAAATTTTGGGATCCATGAAGATAGATTTCAGTATTATATAGCTTATGCAAGCTTAAAGTTACATTATTTTCTCTTAATAGTGTTCTCTGTAGATCTGGTAGATCTAAGTGAAATTTAAAAATAAGAGGTTGTAAAGTAGTTTGTAGAGGTATGGAAACAGCTGAGACTTTAACTAAAATCAATCCTGGGTTCTTCTCTCCCCCAATATTCAAATTGAATGTTCTTCTGTTTGAGTGATTTACTCCTCCTTTATGCTGCATGTAAAATGTAAGCACTTAGCCATGCTGGTTTTTATTCCATTTTTCAACTAGAATTTTGAAGTCTTTCCTCCAAATAATGCTTTTAATATGCTTTTCCCTAAATCCTGCAACTCCAGGTGTAAGAATTAGCTTTATGCTGCTGCTGCTTCCATCCATATCAGCAAAGGCACCTTGTTTCCACTCAGTATCTAGGACTGGTACCTAAGACAACATTCTGTATTTGTAACCATACATGGCCCAGGGCAATGGCTGGTTTGAGATGTTCGATGTTAACTTTTTTCCAATTATTTTATATGTATGATGTTTAGACTACTAGCTCTATTAAAAAATTTTGCGGATTTTAAACATTTTTCTTGCCCAAAGGTAGATTTTTCTGAAATAGGACATCTTAGAAGGCTGTCTGAGGGCACAGTGGAAAGGCATGGACACAAAGCATGAGATGTGCTTTGATTGGACTAAAGCCCTGTCCATGTTTGATCAATCAATTTTGTTTTATTCTTTGAAACCACTTATTGAAGTGCTGAGCCTTTACTTTCCTACAGAAGTAACAGATGGATACTGTTAACTGCATGGTTAACAGCTAAGTTTAGGGCTTTAATTTCTTAGTTCAAATTGAGATATTCATTCAGAGTGAGTATATAAATGTTTCTGAAGAGAATCCCCTGGTAAGAGGAGGATATTTTGGATAATTTTTTCTTCCTAATAATTTTAAGAGACAGTATCACATTGAGGCTTTTAAATTCAGCTGGCCTATACCAGTTTGGAAAGCTCTTCTGTATTTTAAAAACAACATTTTTTTTTAAAACAAATGATAACTTTTTAATTCTGTTTGGTGTGCTGGAGTTGTTTGGTGGTTTTTATAGTTTGTTTTTCTTTTTGAGACCCCTCTGTTGCACCTCATCTTTCTTTTAATGTGCCTTTAATGTTGGTTGGTTTTGGTTCTTATTTTAAGGTTTTTTTCCTGCTGCTTCTACCACTAAAAGCTAAGCTCAAACATCTGATGGGATACAATATTTTTGGATACAGAACTATAAATAATTCTGTGTTTTGATAAACAGAAATATCTCTAGTGATGTATTGATATCATGACTGCTCAGTAGAAAGTTGATTCAGTTATACTGAAGCTATTTTTGGGATGTTGGTAACCTTTTGAAGTACCAGGTTATATAATGAGTTAAGCATTTAGTGAGCCTTTGATACAAAGTATAGGGAGATAAATATAAAAATATATACATGGCCTCTATGCCCTTCTTTGTTAGGCATCAGTCTTTTTTTCATGTTTTTATTAATAGAAACTTATGTGGAGTTTCTGAAATCAAACTTGTGTGGTGTTCTGTAGTTTTCTTTTAACTACTGACTTTCCACTAAACTTGAAGGAATTATTCATAATTCAGCCATAGGTGCATATGCATGGGGCACGTGTGTGTGTATGCATAATACATATCTTTCCTGTTTTTCAAACACTTTTATTTTCTTTTCAGTGGGATGCCATAACTGAAATGGATGAACACAACCGTCCCATCCACACTTACCAGGTGTGCAACGTGATGGAGCCCAACCAGAACAACTGGCTGCAAACCAACTGGGTCTCCCGCGATGCCGCGCAGAAGATCTACGTGGAGATGAAGTTCACCCTGAGGGACTGCAACAGCATTCCCTGGGTGCTGGGGACCTGCAAGGAAACGTTCAATCTCTACTACATGGAGTCAGATGAGCCTCATGGGGTAAAATTCAAGCCCAACCAGTACACCAAAATTGACACCATAGCTGCTGATGAGAGCTTCACCCAGATGGACTTGGGAGACCGCATCCTCAAGCTCAACACGGAAGTTCGTGAAGTTGGGCCCATCAACAAGAAGGGATTTTATCTGGCTTTCCAGGACATTGGAGCATGCATTGCTTTGGTGTCAGTCCGTGTCTATTACAAGAAATGCCCTTTCACAGTCCGTAATTTGGCCATGTTTCCTGACACCATTCCAAGGGTTGATTCTTCCTCGCTGGTGGAAGTACGGGGCTCCTGTGTGAAGAGTGCTGAGGAACGGGACACCCCAAAATTGTATTGTGGGGCAGATGGGGATTGGCTGGTGCCTCTGGGACGATGCATCTGCAGTGTGGGATATGAAGAGCTGGAGGGTTCCTGTCATGGTAAGAAAACATTGTTTGATTTTTTCTTTTTTTTTAATTTTTAAGAGAAGTAATATGCTGTCATATTCTCTTCCTCTGTCCATAATAGTTTTGAAATTACTTGAGAATAAGGTGTTTTTTTCTGTAGTAACGGTTGTGAACAATGATATTTCAGTGGCTGCTGAGGCTGTCTGCTGTGATTCAATATTGGCTTTATAGCAAAAAGGGGAAGAGAGCGTCTGTACCCATCCTTTACAAAAATGACTCTGCTATTTTGTTCAAGAATTTCTCAGATTGAATGGTGTTAGGCAAGCTGCACAGCAACCTTGGATAATAGAGAGCATTAAAAGCACTATGCACTGTAATCAGAAAATGAAATTCTCTTTGTTGTCTGATCTTGCTGGCATTAATTATCAAAATACACTCGTTGCAAAGATACAATGTTGACAGTGCCATTATTGGAAGCCAGCGTAATTTTGTACATAAGGTCAAAAGGTTTCTCTCTTAATGGGATAAGGATTTTCTCTGAAACTTTAATGCTGAATGAATTTCTGTCCATTATGCAAGTGAGTCATACAGTAGATCTGTACATGAGCAATATAGGCAGCAGCCAAAGTCTACCAGAAATATTTTGTGCAGTACATTGGCTTCACTGGTTTAGTCAATTGGTCATCTGATCTGCTGAGCAGGACCTTCAAAGTGAAATGGAGTACCCAAAATCATGAGTTTTGCATATTCTTACTTACCTATTCACCCCAAGAATTACACATTACTGCTTTAGAAAATTCTAATCTAATAGAGCTTCCACATGTTTTGAAATAGTTTTCATAGGTTGATGTTGTCCGTTTAATCTTCTACTGTGAATCTAAATTTTTATGCTTTTTTTTCTGACAGTTTTTCAGAATACATTTGTCTTATATTGCTTTGTGAATATCATGCCCAAGGCAAGCCCAACTGCTGGAGATGCTTTCATAACTAAAGAGCACAATTTAATTTCTGTATTTCTCACTCTGCAGTGTGTAAACCATGAGTGCAAGGGTTCCTCCTGTTCAGGGAGGCCACATTTTTGCCAGAGCTGGTGGTGGAGATGCATGTTTGGACAGCTGGCAATGCATTGGTACAGTGGGATTTTTGTTGAGGGTTGTGAACTGAACCATGATGTGTGTGTGTTGATCGATATCTTTCAGACAGCCATAATGTTTTATTTTTGGGGCTCTGCTTCTTGGTTGAGACATGAATAACAAATTGGGAGTTTAAAAGAGTTGTTGCTTGTTAGTAAATCCTGAGAAAACTCTTTAATACCCATTCAATAAAAAAATGCCTCAATGTTACTAACTCTGAGAGGAAAATGTTTAAAATTTACATTGAGCTTCTTTTCAGAGAACCAGAGAGTGGGGCACTAGGTGGGGAAGAGTAGAAGCCACTCTATCTTAGCCTTGTAAGACCTGTTCTGTATTTATAAAGTTTTCATATCTTTTGGGTCCTTCCCCCCAACCCAAAGCCCTTTAACCCCTCCCAGTCCCCTGCTGGAGTTGCAAATGTGAGTCTTGATAGTGTTTTGCACCATTCTGTCAGTGCTTTGTACAGGCATAGTCTGTGACATACCCAGGAGAGAGCCATTTCTTTCTTCTGCATGAAAATAAACAGTCATCATAATAATTTTGCATTTTGAAGTCTGTTCTGAAAAATAATTGGGTGGTGGGAAATACTTGTTGATACTTTAATATATTTCTCCTTCTTGCACATGGTGTCAAACTTTTTATACCCCAGCCTGTGGTTCAGTGGGGAATAAGCACTTGATGGCAAATATGGCTTATCTGTCACAGAATTTAAAGAATAAATTTCTGTTTTGATATTTGTGGAGATACAGACTCTCTATTCACAAAATACTAAATGGCATAAGGAAGGATTTTCTGCCATTGTCATTGCTCATCATTTTGCAAAGCAGCAAGAATGGGAATAAAACCAGTCTTTGATCAGTTTTACTGCTGCTGTTAAAAATCATAGGTTATTTTCAGCTGCCTAAATCTCATTTACCTGCTTTCCTAACTGGCAACATTTCAATTATTTCAATATATGTCAGATTTATGCATCTCTGTGGATCTCTCAGTATTCTCTATCCATTGCATTTTCTTTTAAAAGCATAATTTCAGAGCCAAAGTGTCTGAGGAAAATTCCCAACTGGATTGAAAATATCCATACCTGTTAAATGTATACCCAAATGCTTCCAGTTAGTTCAGAGGCATATTAATAGGGAATTTTTCAGTAATTTGGGACTGTCTTCCTTTTCTGAAGTCAGTGGGGGGAAAAGTGGCATTGACTGCAAGAGATTCCCAGGTACTTGTGTTCTGTACTTTTTTTAATGGGATAATCTGGAATATACTATTCTTTTCTAACTTCATTATGTAAACAGTCTTTCAGTCTTTGATTTGAATCTACTTTTCAAGGTTTTCCCCTCAAAATCCTGAAATAGCAACATCATTCATACATTCTTCTGTGTCTTCAGGCATAATAAATTAGAACCAGTCTTTGGCAAAGCAGATCGGAAATGGCTCCAATATGAACTGCTGGCTTTGCTAATTCATTGACACCAGCCCCAAGGTTCAGATTAGAAGGAGGAAATGCTGCACAGGATTCTGGTAAACAACAATTACAAGTGGCATGTTCAATACTCTGTTCCCTGAATGTCAGCCCAAGATATGAGTTGTGCTGAATTTAGCAAATGTATAATATATACAGGTCACGTCAGGACTTGTGGTAGGGTTTTTCACATAAGAAAAACAATCATGACAAGGAACCTTTTATAAACTTAATCATAATGGTTCAGTTCTGTTAGGGCATGATATAGAAATAATTGGATGACTGTTAAGTGAAGTTTGACTTTTTAATCTACCAAAAATTATCTGAATTATTCAAGGTTAGGAATTAATTGCAAAGAAAAATTCAATTATATATAGCAAATACTAATTATTATGGTAATTTCAGGTTTTACTTTTGTTTTAACCAACTAAACACAATGCAAAAGTGTATATTCCCAGCCATAAAAAATGGATTCTTCTGGAGGAATATGCTTAGGAAGCCACCACTTCCAAAGTGGAGTATATTTGGTATAGCTGAAGGAATGCTAAGTGTTAACAATGTAAAACAACAGGCACTGACAGACTTACCTGGCTTATTTTAATTAAGACAAATGGAGTAAGAAATGAAAATGTAAAATTCAAATTCTCTGACCTTGAGTTGACTGAACAACACTTCCTAGGGATACTAATGCCTGAGCACATGGAGTTTTTAATTGAACAAACAGTTCTTTCCATTATTCATCACTTGAATTTGTGGTAATGTTTCAGTGTTAGGATTTCTGCTTTGGCAGCTGATCTTTGTGTTCTTTAGTCCTTCCACCTGATCCAACTGGAAACTACTCTCATTTTTCCATTAACTAATCCCCTCCTCATATATATGTGTGTTTATGTATATACATATAAAAATAAATATATGTATGTACCTGTAGTGTGTCTTTGTTTTTGGGAAACCAAGCAGTTCATGTTACAGTCATGCTTTAGTTACCTGTGTGCTGGTATCAAAACAGGAAAAGGGGGGAATGAAGTACTTTGGAACTGCAAGATACAGAGATACAGTGTTGTGTAAGGTTCCTTTTGGGTTTTTCTTCCATGTTTATTTGCTCATGAGATCAAATCTTTACCAGGCACTGACAGAAGCATCTTTAAAGGAAAATCATAGAAAGATAATTTAAATAATTGTCTTTTAATTGGTTGTCTTTTATTTTTAAAGTATCTGTGACTTATCAGATCAATTTTTACAAGTTGCATTATTTTTTCAAGTAAACAGCCATATTTAATGATATTTATAAAAGATTTTTAACTTTGTGACTGCTCTGAAAGGAATTCACACTTCTTTCTTGTGTTTAGGCAGTGATGGTCTATTTTACATAATTTGTGAGTCTGCAGAGCTTTGGATTTCACCATTGCAATGGTAGTACTTGAAACCTTTGATTATTGGTGAAATATATTTTTCACTGAAAAATCTCATCTTTGGCCTTTTTAAGGCTGCACATCTCTGTGAACACTCCACACAAATTTTATCTTTCAATTCTGAATATGGATAAAATTGAATTGTGATTTGTCAATCCCAGATTCGCTTCTTAGGTGGATCTGCTAAATAACTCTTTTCAGTACAATGCAAGAACAAGGACAGGGAAAGAAACCAGAAGTTGTGGATGATTGCAAATGTGTAGGTTAGAGTATGGAAAAGTAATTGATAATGACCTCCTCAAAGCTTCTGAATGTATTTAACCACATTTAGCTGCTAGCATATGGAAAAACTCTGAATTTAAGGCCTGTATACATTAGAAATAAAATATTTACGGTGGACAAATATTTAAATTACTCTGTTCTGAGGAGACATTGCAGATGCTACTGGCAGCCCTTTTAAGTTGCCATATCCAGGTTTTAATTTCTAAATGGCAGGTCATGTTCCAAGCTATTGCAGGCTGTATCTCTCATTTGTACTTTTTCCACTTGCACAACAAAAACCATTTTGTCCTTAAGGCTTGCAGTTAGTGTGAATTAAAACTAACATTGTTGCCTGGCTGAAATAGGAGGTAAATGAGGGATGGTGAACTGTGGCGTGGATGGGATCTTACTTACTGTCAAAAGGATGAATTTTTAGTGAGTTGTACTAATTGAGAGAGGTCTGACTTGGTTGGATTCAGTAATTTGACCTTTTTCAACACTTTTAGGTTGTTTTGATGGCTGGTTCTGGTTTTGAGTTAGTTGGTGTTTTCATTTGTTTAGACATTTTATTTGTAGCATTTTTGTATCATCTTTTCAGTGCCTTAAAAATGGGGATATTTAAGTTAGTTGCTGATTTTGATTTTTGAGGGGATGGCTCTTTTTGGTTTTGGGGTTTTTAGCATGACAAAGTTGTAGGAATTAAATAAGTACCTGAAGGCACCTGTCTTCAATGAGTGCCTGAGTTAACAGCCAGAAAAATCTCAGTGCCATGTGAATTCACATTGCAGCTCACAACCAAGCCTTTACTTAATCTATAGCCATCTGCAGGTTGTTCAGCTGGATAAACACAAAAACTCTGATAAAACAGCTGAAAAGGGATGCTGCTTCAGAAGTAAGGATTTAAAGGACAAAGAAAAGCCCTTTACGTTTGATTTTAGAGAGTAAGGAAGTTCCAGTGGTAATAAATGAACAAAAATTGTTTGCAAATTCTTTTCACATCATACTTGCATTTTTTTGAGCAAATAAAGAACCTTACACTAGTCACTATAACCTCGTTTCCAAAATATTTCACTGTAAAAAATCAAATCAAAGCTTTGATTTTCTAATTTCACCTAGATAAATTATGCATAAATAGACAACTTATTGTTTGCAAACTGAATTAATGTTGGAAATTGCTGGTTTTCACTCCAATACTGAAATGTGCATTGAATAGAAACCTGCTTTGATAGCAGAACAGGGAAGCCAACTGAGGTTAAATAGCGAGTTTGAAACTGAAAAACTTCAATATTTTCTGTTTGTACACACGGACATGAAACTTCAGCAACAAAAGCTTGCTGATAACTCAAGTGTGTCTTGGCTCAGGTTTTGCGTTAGTGAATATTGCTGGATATTGATCCTACCAGCTATCCTTGATAAACAGTAGACAAAAATTGTCCAAGGGACTGCAGGGATTGATTTTGCTGTTGTGTGTGACTTGGTAACAGAGCTGCATGATTTGACATTAGCAGCAGCCCACAGTAAATTAGTTACTTGCTCTTACTCTGCTGAAAAAAGTGCAGTGCAGTCATGGCCACATGGAGAAATTGTGGTACTAATGGGAACAAGCTGTTTAACTTTTACACAAAGTATAAATACAAGTGTGTCTGTACATCTGTTTAACTGTATATAGACCGAGTACATGGTAAAACTGGTGTTTTTTTAACTTGACATTTCTCCTGTGTTGCCAAAAAGGACTGACAGCTTGGATGCTTTAGTGTGGCAGGAGGGGAAGAAGGAATGCGCCGACTCTGTGTTATTGTCCTGTGTCCCTCACTGTCATAGGATTTGTCCTCAAAATGTGTGTCATATCCCACAGGCACTGCCAGAAACTGTGACCTCCATTATTGGGTAATGCAGCTTTTCCTTGCTTGCCATGTTTGTTTTTTTTGATTTTCCCTTCTTCTGGGAGTCATTAGTTAAAGCCTCAGCTCAAACATTTCACATTAATTTGCCTTGGAAAGATGTTCATTGCACTTTACCTATGATCTACTTTAACTGTTTCAACAATCAAATGTATTGAATGCAGGTGACTTCTGTTTGAGTGAAACCCTTGTCGTGCTGTATTTACTGAATGTAAAATTTCAGTATTGTTTGCAGCATCTCCCTACAGCTGAGGAGGTTTTCCTGCAGCTGGAAGAGAAGTGTGGTGGGGTTTTTATGACTGAACATATTCTCAGCATTTGAGTTTCCTCTACGTGCTGAAAATGTACATCTGAGTTTGGAGGTCTTGTGTGACCAACAAATGGAGGAGAGTAAAACCATAAAGCTTCACTTACAAAACCCTGATAACACTTGTGGAATACAAAATGCCTTGTGCTACTCATGGAAGTTGCTAAAACTTGTGAAAGAGAAATCCTTTGTGAGGAATCTGTGACAAGCCTTGGCCCCCAATTTACAAAGGAACTCACAATTGTGTGCACAGCACAATTGTGTTTTAAGGATTTCTGTGGCCATTTCTTATAGGAGAATAACAGTTCTGGCACAAAAATAAGGGCTTGATATATTTGTCTTTGGAAATTCATTTTATAGAATTGTTGTTATTCCTGTTGGAGCCCTGAAAATAAATATAAGCTAAGAGAAAACATTTTAGTCATAGTGCTCAGTGAAAGTTTCCAAAGTTTTACACTACAGTAGATTTTTTCAATAATACTAAGAAATCTGACTCAATTTGTAGAATATATCTATCTAATTATATAATTATATGTAATATAATGGCTCAAAATCTCAAAATGTAGGAATTAGATTTTTTCTGTTTGAAGATTTTTTTTCCTTAGGCTTCTGAGCAAAAGCACTTAAATTTGTGCTTTGAAATAACTGAAACATTTTAGAATGTCATTATTATTTCAATATAGGTTATGTCCCCTTTGAGAACCTGTAACGTGGAGATCCAAAATCTGAAGATAAACATTAGCATTTCTTCTGATGGAGGTTATTAATCAGTAACACATTCACAAACAAGCCGTAAAGCATGTTCTGTAATGGAACTGTTCCTGTGGAGGTTTAGCATCATTTTATTCAGTCAGTTATTAACGCATTTGTGCTGAGAAATATAATTTCAAAAGTGATCAATAAGAGGTTTTCTCTGGCGTAGCCTAGGAATCACAAGCAGGAGTGAATGCACAGAGAGATTTCTGAGGATGTTTGTCTTGAATACAAAAGAACGTGTGTGGGGGTTTAAAAACTTGAACTGTATTTGCTTTTTGCAAATCTCAGTAATCCTGCAAATGAGACAAGATTCCCTTTATCCAACATACTCTGCCTTTTCTTACTAAAACTTATAGTGGAGAACAATATAAAAAAATTAGTATCAGTTGTCTTAGAAAAACTTATGTAGACTATAAGGTCATTCTGTGCCACAGAATAACTTAGATTTTAAGGGCAGTGGTATTCAAAAGGTTTTCAGAAACTGCATCAACCAAAATTTGTCATGTGAGACTTTTTTGGGCAAATCAATTCGGAGGCTGCTCACAAGCTTAAGTTCTTCTTAAATGGGAAAAAACAAAAAAAATAGATGGGAAAGTCAGTACTGTTAATGACAAAATTTATGACTAACACCTTTGTATAAAGAAGAGGGAAAGGAAGAAAAAATCCCATGGAAGGGGAGACACCACTTGGAGATTTTTTCCATCCTCAGTAGTTTCAGGGGAAGTCATGAAGATGGATTGGCTTTTGAGCTGCACTGCTGTTGGAAGACTCTTGCAGAGCTCTTGGAGGAGAGGATCAGTAACTGGAACTCCAAATTGTCAGCTACCTTAGATTTGGATGTCAAATTCTGAGAAAAATTCTAGATCTAAATTAACAAAGATTTACTGTTTGACATGTCACAGTCCTATAGTGTTTTAGTAGATATGCTGAAAGTTCTCTCTTAAAGAGTTTTGTGGGATTATTTTCTTTGGATTGGCTTCCAGCCCCTTAATTTTACTTTTAGGAGTCCCATCAGATCCCAGGAGGATATTCTGCTGGGAAGAACCTTGAGTTTACTGAGGTTGCTGACCTGGAGATGGTGGCCTATTGAGCAGATTGAAGTGAAAGATTCATTTCTATGAATCCTTCCATCCTGCAAAGTAAATATCCCAGCATGGGAAGGTGATCCTTGGGACCCAACCTGCTGCAGTGAGTGAGCTTGTGCTGTTCTAGCTGTGTATCTAGGGATGTGTGCACTAAAAGCAGAATAAATTATGTAAAACAGGTCTCGTACCTACCAGGGAAACATCTAACACAGTCAAGGACTGCACTTGAAATGTCTCTCTTTAAAGAAAAGTTGCTTCAAAGGGATACTGATCAAAGCATGAATAAATTCCCAAAGGACATGGAAATGTATGCATAGAGAGATTATACTCCAAATGCTAACAATGAATGTTTAGCTATTTGGTATCTGGCTATTATATAATAATAGTTATGGATGTGAAATGTCTTAATTTTGCTGTGACAGCTTGACTGTATTCCCAGATGTTAAATATTTCAAAGCTTATCTTACATATATTCATAAACAAGATGAAAGTGTTAATTCTAATTAAAATGATGCACAGCTCAGTAGCAGCCCTAATAAAGTCCCTGTGGAACAGTGAATTTAATAGCAGTCTATCTTTTATGCAGAATCAAAATGTAGATTTCAATTTTACTGTAAACCAATCTTCAAGGAGAAACTGAGCAGTCAAGATGGAGGAACTGAAAAAATATATTAAAGAGTTATTTCAATATGTGCAGAAATTTACTTACCAGTATCTGTGTGTAATGGTAGTTAAGAAAGAAATTGGGGGAGGAGGGGGGGAGTACAGGCAAGCAACAACCCTTCCCAAATTTCAAGAGTATTCCAGTGTCCTGAAGTACATATTTTACTTGGTGAAGATTTATAGGTCATGCTTGTGGTAATATTCCTCATGATATTTCCATGTTACAATTTTTATTGCAATTATTTTTAATCAATATTTGAGAAACCACTGTTTTTTTAATGTAATTTAATACTTACACATGTGTATGTTCAAGATGCCTTCATAAGGATAGCAAGAACTTAAGTGTGGAATTTTTGGGAGGTGAAAAACTGGAATAAAATATGTAAATGTTTGGTTTTCTTTATTTTAAGGTAGAACAAATTTTCCCCAATGTTTAACAGGAAAAATAAAAGAAGGTAAGAAGTCAGGAGATGGTGAAGACCCTGGGGAGAGTTCAAGGGGAATGCCTGGAGACAGGGTTGGTTTGTAGCACTTAGGATACCAGGAAAAGCAAATCCCAGATTGAGGAAATATACATTTTGTTTTTCAATATCTGAGTAGGGATTCTTTGACATGGAGTAAATTAGTAATGGGTTTAATTACTTCTGTGTGTATTTCTTTTTTTAAACTATGAATTATTAACATTTTGGCTATTTATCTTAGTTTAATGTTATATACCAGCTACTGCAATTAGCAGATCATGTTAAACTGTGTTAGTAAGAGAAATTCTGTGAAGGAATTTCATTTTGCAAAAAGTTTTTTTCAATTCTTAAGAAAGACCTGAATTCTCTCCAGAAGAAATTCTGGAAGAAAACTAGATAAATTGAGAATTTTTTTTTCCCTTCTGTGTTCTTTCCTTACAAAACATTAAGTACACTGATAGTGAAAAAAATAAAATAAATTCTTAGTGCAATATAGCAAATTTAAAACTCCATTTTAGCAATTTTTTTGATATGTTGGATTTTTTTTCTTATAATGTAAAATGTTTAAATTCTGTCAGAAAATCAGATTCCAGTCACAAGGGATTAGTATTTGGGGTTTGAGGCTCTCCTGTTTTTTGCAGTTTTTGTGGTTTTGTTTCTTTAAGTATTCCACTTAAATTGTTTTGGGTTGTATGAGCTACATTTGTTTTTTTAACTTGATCAGGTGACTAAAAGTTTGAAATCAAATTTCATGTTTTCAACTTCATAAAAATTGGTGAAAATCAAAATATTTAGTGAAAAGTCCCTAAATAATCTACAATGTTTGACTGAAAAACAGCTAAACAATTATAGCAGAAGAGGATGAAGTGTATGTATATTGTTAATATCCTAGAGGAAATGGTCACCATATTGACAAAATCCCATTACAGAGATTTTTCACTTTGCACTGGCGGATGTCTCTGAATGGCTCCTTGTCAGTCTGTGGGGGGCTGGCTGTGCTTCTCCTGCTGACCTTCCTTAGATTTTCCCTTTGATCAATGGCTCAGATTAGCTGGAAAAGAAAGGAATTTTCACCCTTCTTTGCTATGCAATGGATGTGTTTAACTGTTTATTAACTGTTGTGTCCCAACCTGTTCATATTCACCACCAAATTTTGCATTCATGTCTGGTCTGCTGGATCACCATTTTTTGAATTAAAAATGCAAGAAGAGGCAAAAAATCATTATTAATCAGGATTATTCTGACAGCAGGAGTGAGGTGGTATGGGGCCATATGAAACAAATTACACGTTTCTCTCAAGTTAGACACGAGGTAGACTTGCAGATAATTATTGAAATATATTTCTTCTGGTCTGGACTTTTAAGGGGTTGTTCGGAACTTCCAGTGATAAATGCTGATTTATGCTTATGGAAGCATTGCACACTAAGCTCAGAATTCTCAATACCAAGCCATTTAATCATTATCAGCTCTGGGTTCTGATCCTGATGGGACTTCTAAAAATGAATTTGGAGATGGGGTGATGGTGTGGTTTGGGGACAGTGAGTGTAAGGTCTGTAGTTTCCAAAGGAAAATAGTGACTAATTTCTGTTAAGGTCATGAAAATAAGAAACAAGTCAGTGCTTGGCTAATTAATTGTTAACACATCAAGAAAAAATCTAGTTATCAACTTTATAGCTCCATAGTCCTCCACTATTGTGATTTAATACTTCTGGAGCACTTCTCCATAAAGTTTGTTGGGTGCTTTGTTTTAGGGGTTTGTTTGTTGGTTTGTTTTTTAAGTATAAATATGTAATATATGAAGAAACATTGCCAGGAAAATTTACTGTAAGAGTTCAGGCTGTTCTATGCTACGGATCTGACATGTTCAGATGGATTATTGTGGCATTTTTAAACTTAGACATACCTTGGGATTTATTTAAATCTAAAAATGCCATAACACAAACTCCTGTGAGTAGAGAAACCTTGCTTAAACTGAGTTCCTCCTTGAAGGGAGCAAGTGCCCAACTAAATGAGAATAAATTTTACAGCAATCCACTCATGCTCGAGGTAGCTGTTGCAGAAGAAGTAATGACAATATAAATGTTAATGTATATAAATGTAAAAATCTGCAAGTAATTTTCAGATTGCTCTCTGTGGTCATATTTTGTTGTGTTAAAAATACAGGTCATGGTATTCACCATAGCCTATGGAGAGAAGTAGTCTTTTTTTTACTGTAAAGTAAAAATGTGAGCGAGCTGTCCATGGATAAAATGATACGATTTCATAAAATACATTGCTGAGTCTAACGATCCCAAACTAACCTAATCATTTTAAAAGGCAGCCTTGAGATTCCTCTTATCCCATGAGCCTTGAATTGGAATAAATTTCCTTCTGGCAGTGTTTTAAGAGAAAAAGATCCACAGATGAAATACTGTTTGATATCTTACCACTCTTGTACCAGTGCCTAATTCTTACATTGTCAACCTACTTCCTAAACATTTTCCAGTCTTTTCATCTCTTCTTACCAATGATGCAGTGTCCAAGCAAGGATCCTAAATGTGCTACTGACTCTTTTGCATATATCTAGGAACGATTGCATTGTAAATGTCTTTGGAAAGGTGTAATTTTGTGATTACAAAGAAGTGTTTTATCCCCAGTGTGAAAGCTCTCATTTCAAAATTTTCAAGTTTTCAAAGGGTCTTTTTGGTTGTTGTCTTTTGGGAGTTGTGGTTGGTTGGTTTTGGTTTTTTTTTCCCTGAAGTAGTATCCAGTCTTCTTAGCAATAAAAGTAATATAATTTGTAAGAAATAACAAGCAATGGTGGAATCTACTGGGCAGTAATATTTACAGTTAGTTAGAAAAGGAATTGTATTATAACAGATTTTCCTTCAAGAGAAACCTGTAAAACTGATCTTTGCTTCTGATTTATGGACATTGCCACACTTTAGGAATAAATTAGGTAAACCTGAAAGAACTGAAGGCTCAGTGGCTATAAAACAACCTATTGATTTTTGACTAAATCTCTGTCTTCAGTAGTTTTTACAGTTGCCTGCATTCAAAAAAGCCCACAGTGTAGCTACTGCGGAAGCAATTTAAGTAATTTGTATTTGATTGGCTCTTTATACCTACACCTTATTTCTCTTTACCTAAATGTTAATAATAGCAGCAGAGCAATTTAACCTGAAAATCAAGGACAAGGGCACAATGAAACTCTTCTGTTAATGTAGAAGTGAGTGGTAGTAACAGTAAAAGTACTCAAGTAGTATTTATTTTTTTGCTTTAACTTTGAGTGCATCAGCATTTTCACTTTTCCACATGGGTTCTCCCAGGTCTTTCTGCAACTGCTTTGTTTTTCCTTTCTGAAGGGAAAGAGGTTGTGCTTTCTTGTTTGCTTTCGTTTTTTTTTTTGTTGGTAGGGGACTTATTTTGCTTATAAGAAGACTTCAGCAGAGATACAAACCATGGGCCTTCTGAGGAACAATCAAATGGTTACAATGGCTGTCATTCCTGAGAAGAGTCCATGATAAAGCTATTGCACTAATAATAGTATGTAGCTCTTTTTCTCAAAAATAACTTGTACCTGAGACAATTGCATGATCTTAGTTCTACTGCGAGCAATTAGCTGTGGCAGGTATCTTGAAAAGGGGATAACTTGAAAGAAACCTTCAAGTATTTTTCTTCATTAGGCTTCTGTGCTAGTAGACTGTGCAGTTTGAATATATTGAGTATACAGGAGGTCAGTGTTGTTTTGAGCTTTACCATCTTTGTAAACTTGCTTAATACCCTCTAAAAATCATCAGCTTTAAAATATTACTGTTTAACCCTTGCTACGTATCTTAAAGTAGTTTTTATTGGGTCTGAAATGTTATTACACTGCTGTACTTTGACCTTCTTGGAGCATTTCTTCTGCATCCAGACTGTGCTGTAGCAGGGTGGAAAGGGGGCAGAACTGGCTTTTTACATGTGGGAAACAGGTTGTGAGTGTATTTGAAAACTGTTTGGCTTCCCTGCAGAATTACAGCAGGCATGTTTGTGAGATTTAAAAATAGGGACAAATGAGTGGAAGTATTTTATTTATTAGCAGCATTCCTGAGATATTTCACTCTTTACATTTAAATGTTGTCAGGACATTGCATTGGAAAACACAGTAATTCCCCTGGGAGAGTGTTGTGGCAGAGCTTGCTGTAGTCAGTGCTCATAATGCATTTGCCAAGGAGTGTTTATCTCTGTCTGCTCCCTCAGGTTGCGATGCTCCTCTTCTGAGGGGATGTCTGCTGGTCAGTGAATTTCTCATTCTTTCAGAACAAGCATTTGCATATCAAAGGCCCGATAGGAGTAAACACACTTTATACTTCCATCTGTCATTCTCTTCCCATTGAGACACAAAATAAGAACAGTGTAGCAAGCAAGAGGTTTAATTTTTTGTTCTTTAATTCTATACCATTTTGCTTTGAAATATGAAGGATGCCTGGGTTCAGTTTTCCATAGCTGTGTTTCTTTCTATTAAGGTCTCTTGACTGAAGCTATCCTAAAAAATAAAATCAGTACTCTTTGGAAGAGTGGCACTTCCGAGACAAAAAAAATCCATGCAAACTGCATTTATTCTTCATTTCTTAACTCTGTTTTTTAATAACATTTAAAAAGAAACAAATGAAATAATCTCAGAACGTCTTCAGTCTTTGTCCTGTAATAGAACTTAAACTCTACATATCTTTATCTTCTTGCAAATTCAATATTATTAATACTGTTTTCTAAAATGGGCTTAATTTTTCAGTGTCTGTGACAAATGAGATCAGGTTTTGTTTTCATTTCTCACCTCTCTTGCACTGGTTCCCAATATAAATTTTTCTTTGTTGTTTCAAAGAATTAACTTGTTCATAAACCAGGATTAGGGCTGTGTTAGAGGTTCCCAGCAGAGATCAAAGTGCCACTATTCTGAGTGTGTGCATTCAAGTTTGTTTTGAAACCTGAACTCATCCATTAAGGGGGAGTTAAGGTGAGCATCCAGCCCATCTCTCTGCCCAGCCCAAGCAGGGTGTCACTGGTGTGAAGAGAAGCTGCATGAACACCCCAAGGGAGCAACAGTTCCTGTACTTATTAACCCCTTCTGGGACAGTCTCCACAAGCTCAGCAGGGAAAACACTACTGGGACACTGCTCTCTCCCATCCCAGTGTGTGTCTCCATTGAAGCAATAGATGTCCCCTTCTGTGTGCATCATGGAATTTTCAAATGAGAAATCCAGATTCATTGCTGAGTTTTCTAGTTTCTTTTCCCTTTTCATTATTTCTGAAGCTCTGCTTTTCATCACTTGACAGGAGTTCATTGTGTGAGACCAAAGAGAAAATCATCTGAAGTTTCTATTTATTGAAGCTTGAAGCCAAATCTGGATTTGCTGCCAAAGAATTTTACTGTCTTTGATGGAGAAGATGAGTTCACAAACTCTTTGGAGCGTGGATCTCATATTTTCACTTAAACCTGTACAGTGCCAAGCCCAGTAGGGTCACAACCTCTGCTGGGTTCTTTTGAGCAGTATTTTAAAGCTATAAACTTCTAAGGCATCTGCTTGGCAGTTCAGAATGCTGGATGCAGCCAAAGGCCTCACTCTCTCTTGTCCTTAGAAGTCATCTTTTGACAGAGCTTAGTGTAGGAAAAAAAACACTCGACTAAATCAATCAACTTTTGTGTCCAGAAAAAAAACCAAAAACTGCTTTGAAAGACCTCTAAATGAAGCTGGAGGTTTTCTTTTTCCCCTTGGTAAAAGTTTCACAGGATAAATTAATCTGGAAGAACCACTGTGCAACTGCATGAGCTCAGTCAGTGAACAGGTGTAGCTACTGAACTAAATTATCTTGTCATGTGGGGATGCAACACAGCAAATTTTATTTTTAATTGCCAGACAAATATGTCAAAAATAAGGCTCTAATATAACAGAATGCACACAAGGAGAGTATCTTAGAACATTTTACTGTTTTCCTTCATCATTTTACTTATGCTTCTCATTCCTTATCAACAGCAGCCCTGAAATAATTAGAAGAATATGTTCAATTTTTGGCATTTCTTTTCCCAGTCTTCAGTTTGTAGAGCTTTTTTCTGATGGACCTGTTCAAAGGATTTTGAAATAGAGGGGATTGTTGTTAAAAAAGCAGATGCCTGTATTTCTTAAGGAGAGGAACTTGTTTCCATAACTGGAATTTTTGATCTTGGATACTATAACTTGAAATTTGTCCTCTGCTTTGCTTGAAGGGGACTCAAGTGACCCAATATGGAGATTTCTTCATACAAATTGTGTTGTAAATTAGGGCAGTGGTGTAAAGTGGCATCCAGTTCTTACAAGGGTGCTTGAAAAACTGAGTTACGATTCAAGTTGAGTTGAAAAAGAGATTTTTTACAAGAGCTTGAGCTTTTTTATCATGGCCACTAAGTCCAGTAGACTTTTCATAAAAGAGAAATTTTGGGAAGCTCTTCAAGGCTGTTGTCCCTTTCAGTGATAACCTGATGTGTTGCTTTTCTTTCACTTAACCAGGTTGCTTTCCACTTTGAAAGCCACAAATGATGGTTTTGAGAAGGAGGAAACAAATCTTACTTTCTAATTGATGCCAGTGAAAACCACCCTAATGCTTGCACCATGTTTTTAATTTGTAGTGGTCATAATTTTTGTTCCAATTGCACTTAAGAAATAAAATCCTCTGTTATTATGAAGATTTTACTTGTGACTTTGTGGTTAAAAAGACATACATGTATTAGTATTTTTCAGAAGTACATATTTGGCAGTTGGATTATATGATTGTTGCAGTTTCCATCTGTTCTAATTAGCAATATTTGAGTAGATTGTCCAGCTAATAATTTATTTTTAGTTTTGAACTGGATATTCAAAGACGATAATGGCAGGTTTACATTTGTTATTTTAAAAAAAGAGAACAAAAACAATTGCACACAGAAACACCCAAGAAAGAAAGAAATGAGTTTTTTTTTTTTTCTACTTTTAAAGAAACTTAAGCACATAGTAAACTCCTTCCCATTCAATTTATTAGTATTTATAAATTTGAAAGGGGAAATGATGTTTTGAAAAGTCTAAATATGTATGTGTAGATGTTTCAATCTTGCATGATTTCAAGCCCTTCTTTGGTCTAATGAAATAAATTAGCATATCAATCTCCAATACTTTTTTTTCCACAAGGCATTTTAACATTTTGGCAGGGCTGGATTAGTTTAGAAGTTGTCCTTTGCTATTACTTTCTCATGAACTTTGAGTACATTTGGGTAATGAAGATGGACTGGAAACAAATGATGCAAATTAGGACAGAAATATCTTTACTTCATTCTGTGTCTTGCTGCAGGTGGCAGCAAAGCCAAGAAACATTATGCAAACAGACTCATTGTCTGAACAACTTCAGAGCTGTGAACAACATAAAAAATTCTGATAAAATTCAGTGGCACATAAGTAGCTTCCAACATGATTGATAAATTTAAAATGCTTTGCTGAGGCAGAAGAATGAGTAGTTGTTTGTACATTTGCTAAACTTTGGGGGGATATTTTATCAAATACCTTCTTGGTAATGGAAAAAGTCAAAATCTATTTTTTCTTCTCATTTTCACATGGATTAGATTAAAATGCTGTCAGTATTGCTACTTTTAAGTTTTAAGGTAAGATTTTTCAAAAATATTTCTGTACATCCCTCCATATGTCAGCAGGATAGCCCACAGAGTCTCTGGTAAGGCTGAAATCTTAATTAAAGGAGTTTCATATTTTACATTATAAAGTCTTTAAGCTGTTTTAGCACCTCAGAAGACATTGAAATAATATCGTAGCAATAAGTAAAAAAGATCTGCCTGGATTATTCAAACAATGAAACAGTTCAAACTGATCTCACCCATTGTGGCTGAACTCACCTTTACACAAATTGATAGCCTGGAGGTTAATGAGGGAAGATCATAAAATAGCTCCAGGAATCCTGGGCTTTCCAAGGTCAGCAGTGTTGTGGAACCGGGCTGGACAAAGAAGGAACCTAAACTGCCTTAAGCTGCCTGCATTTGTTTTGTCAATTGCAGTGTCAAAAGTGGAAAGCTTTTTTTTAATGAGAGTACATCTGTTACAGTATTGATTCAGACAGCAGCTGAAGGGGGGGAAAAGGATTGAAAATTTCATATTTAGCAGGGGATTTCTTTGAGAAGATGCTCAGATCATACAAACTGATCAGTGCTGGAGGAATGAGGGCTTGTTTTAGCATGACGGAGTAATGATAACAAAAGTGAGAAGTCAGATGCTTTGTGTTTGTCAGCAAAAAAACCAATCAGTGATATTCTTTAGAGATATATCAATACTAAAGAAATATAATATGAATTAATACCTGTGCCATATTTTGTCATTGTGTTACTTATATTAGCTAAATGCTCTAAATGGTAGAACAGAAACCTGTTTTATCTAAGTGCTGTTTAAAAGCTGTTATGAGAACTCCTCTAAAAATACACTTACAGCCCCTTTTGGCTCCCAAAAGTGAATGCAGAGTGAATGAGTTGTTGCTGGGCAGTGCAATGTCTACAGTCTTAGCTCTGAATTGGCTTTTTAAAATCATTTGTGCAGGCTTGATGGCAGGTGAGGGAGCTTTTCAGTAGGAATAATGAAATTATTCTTCAGATGTTTATGAAGCAGGGAAGCACAAAAATGCCCGACTGGAAAGGTGGTAATGAGGGCTGGTGTTTGGAGCCAGCTGGGGAGAGGGGAGCTGGTAGAATGCCAAGGGAAGTGAGCTTGTAGACCACAAGCAGCTCTCAGGAAGACAAGGGGCTTGTATTTGACAGTATAAGGAAGGAAAAAGGAGAAAAAAAATGGGATGCAAGAACCTGTAGAGGTGATCTTTGCAGTAATATTCTGAACAGGGATGAGCAGAGCGACATGTGTTGTCAAGGCAAGAGAGAGGGAGTTACAGTAATTCAGTATTAATACATGAACTTGAATGTCTTGGGGATGTAATAAAAAACCCACAGCCAACATCTGTCTCCATGGAGGAGAAGGCAGCATTTTGATAGGAGTCTGGTCATTTAATCTACTGCACAAGTGGCTAAGAACAATATTTATAAAGCTTTGCTTGAATCATGTTGATCAAAGTCCTTTTGGAAAGAAGCTCTTAATTGCCTGGTGTGTTTATCAATAAACGCTTCCCTGGATCATCCCAAAGATGGTCATTGTTTGTTTTTAATTAATAGAATTAAGTAGAAAATAGAAAACTATGAATATATTGTATATTTAATGTAAGAGCAGGAGTTTTCAGAAAGAGGGAATTCCAACCTTAGACGCGTTGTATATAATTGAAATAGTAGATTTTAATTTGTTTGACTATGACTCCAAAGAAAGATGAATTTGTTTTGTTACTTTGTACTCCTTTTATTTTTTATTTATTTTACAACACATTATAGAAATCCATTTATATATAATAATGATATATTAATATATAATATGGGATAATTTAATATTTTCTCTTATTTAGACACATTTGTGGGTAATTTGATTCACTTATGATCTTCTTACAGTATGTTCAAAATGCATTTCCCATACACAGCTAGAAAAACACACACTCTCGCACATACTGAGGCTATTCTTTATTTTTTCCAGAATTACTTTATGTGATGCAGCCCTGAATTCCTTCACAGATGGACTGTTCTTGTTCTTCCAGTGGCTGAGGATAATTATCATAGCAATTAGATGAAGAGATTGGGTTCCATTTCACATGGGATGCTGGGTGATTTAGATTGATCGAGTAAAAACTGACATGATTTTGAGTCTGAGGCTTGTGTTTTGGGGGCTTTTTTTCACATAATTCTATTTTCAAATATTGGTGAAACCTCTGCCGAAGCATTCTCACTGTTTAATGCTCTCAGAACATATGCTTATAGTCTCCAGTGCTTTCCAAATACCTCCAGCATTGTCATTTTGTCTTAAGCCCAGACTGTTCATTTTGACAAATGTCTAGTAAATTTTAGAATCTATTAAGCATTGCTGTAGTACCAGTTATTTTTCAAGTGAACTTGTCACTTTTTGTGCAGATAAAACTTCTTTTGCTTTCATACTGTTTGGAATAAAGACAAAAAGGAAATATTTTCAAGTTCTACTAGAAGTTACTGCAATATAGAATACTGCATTTAACATATGTATTTATTATTTTAATTAGTATTTTACATGTCTTTGCCCAGGAGAATTAATTTACATCCAAAAAATTTTTGTCTCTTGCAGACTAAGGTAGAGCTGTTGTTCTGCATAAATATGATTTGGATAGAGAGAACAAGGAACATTATTTCAAAATAAAGACATATCAGGAAAAGAATATTATTTCCTATTTTAGTTTTGATGTATAACACTTGGCCTTTTATTTGAAATTGTGTTTTTCCAGGAATAAGCTGCACACTTTCAGCGATCTTAATTTGATTTTTCATCTGCTTCTATCTGCATCTCCCAAAATGTCTTATAATTTGATGAATTTAAATCTCAGTATGAGAGCTTAACCTGAAATGCTCCATTCTGTGGTAGAGTGTGCTTTTTTGACCTAAGGAATTAATTTTTCATCTTGCCTGTGTGCAGCAATGATCTGTGCTGCAGTGGCATTCATGCCCTGTGTTCTGAGGCTGGGTAACCCTTGTGGGATGTTTTATGGGTGTGCAGTCTGTGTCCTGCTGGCATGAAAGGAGTGAAGCCTTTGCTCTCACATCACCAGGGATGATTCTGGCACCTAACAAGGCACGCACAGAGTCCCTTTTAACAGAAGATTTCTGTGTGCTGTCCTTTGTTTTCAGGACAGGCTGTAACTACAGGAACTTAATCCCTTGAGGGCACATTGGCAAACCACTAAGAATTTGCAGGGCATTATTTACCTCTAGGTATAAGTGAGGCCATTGACTGTAGAGTATTTTAGTCCCCAGCATTTGTTTTGTAACAAGAAATCATGAGTTTTGTTGAGGTTTTTAAAAGATGAGTGTGTGATGGTGATGACTGGTGCCATACATAAACAACTCTGAGCCACAGAGGTGTCTGCCTTAGCATTTGTGCTGTTACCAATCATCTGCTACCTCAGCACCTTCCATTTTTAAATCAGTGCACAGGGACATTGCTGATGATTCTCATGGAAGTGGAATAAGGCTGCTTGATTGGGAAAGCTTTGATTGCAAGTGTAATCTTCCCCAGAATTACTTGTTGCCATCAGGTGTGAAGGGGAGAGCAGATCACACACAGCCTTTTCCTTGGGTTTAGCACAATATTTGTTAAACTGCAGTCTTTGGTCCTTGTGAGATTGCTGAAACTACTGCTCTTAGCACCAATTCAAAGGATTCAGGACGTATAAATTATGGCACCAGGCTACTGGAACCTCTTCCATTTTTCCACTGACTATCCAAGTTAATCCAATGCATCATCCAAAGGCAGCATTTTCAATATCTCCAAAGGGAGGCGCAGCTGCTGCTCTACTTTGTGTTCTTCAGTGCAGCCTGGAAAAGTTTTAACTGAGTCTACCAGAGTCTTGCTTTGGTACTTGCCTTCTTCTCAGGTGCATCCATGCAGTCTGTAACATTTACTTCCATGCATGAGAAATGAGTCTGGTTCATCTTGCCTCTATGATTGCATAGTCTCAAATGGTTTGATTGCAAAGTCTTACTAATCATGAATCTGCACAATATAGGAAAGATATTTATATAAAACCTATAAGTTTATTTGCTTACCTTGTTAAGTATTTTTCACATGGTTGTCTTCTAAACAAGCACTTGAGATTCAAAGCAAAATAGAAAATCCAAGCAGTAATTCCTAAAGTGTCATGAACTAAATTATTTAAAGGACTATCAGTATCTCAAGAAAACCTGTACACTCAGATCTGGATTGAAGATGTTTGCTCTCAAAATGACTCACATCATCAAATCCTTCAATATTTGGAAGCTTTAGGTGACAGTTTCTGCAGATCTGTGTCCCACATAGCTTGTACTTAAAGCCCTGCAGGAACTCTGAGATGACCTGGACCAAAGGTTATCTTTATGCCCCTGGTGTGAAGTGAAGAATGGAAGCTGCATGCTGGCTATAGCCAGCCCCAAGCCTAAGAATATTTGAGTGTTGCCATTTTGAATTGTTTCTGGGGGAAATCACCTGCAGATAACTAGGGATCATGAGGAAAAGGGAAGACAGAGGAAAGGAGAAGGGACTCTGGGGTTGTAGACCTCATTGTCCCAGTGATGTGACTTGTGCTCTTCCAACCTCTGCACTGTTGGAGGCACAATATTTCCCTGTTTTCCATCTGATAACTTGACTCAGAATTCACCTCAGTACAGAATAAGATGTTAGAGTGTTTAGGGGTTTCTTGTAAAACCATCAAACATCTGATGAATGGAGCTTGCTGCAAAGTACCAGCTGGAATGGTACTAATATTTCAAGCAGAGCACAAAATCTATAACTAATTTGAACCTTAATTTGAGTAACACTTTTGAAAAATAGTCATCTATAGATGCATTAATTAAAGCATCGTGTGGAACATCCTGACCAGTACCTAATTTGACATATAAAAGTCAATATAGTGAAGTCGAAGAGTAAACTAATGAGGTACTTAGTGATTTGAATTCCTGGGATCAGAGGGGCTTGACAGAAAATTCTGGATATTGGAATCTTGTACTTACTGCAGTTTTCTTCTTTGCTAACTTTGGAAATTATATTATCACTTATCAATTCTAATTGATTTTAACTAATTTGTAGTGACCCAGATACACACAGTTCTTTCTGTTGGGCTGGCACAGGAGTGAGAATAATTTAATCCTAATTGTATTTGTCAGATCCTGCAGTGACAATATCATAATTTTTCACCTTATTCTAGAAGAAAGAGGCATTTCTTTACCATGAAGAACAAGAAAGTGCAATTGAATTAACTGCTGGTGAGCATCTTGAAAATCTTTTGGTTTTCACTTCTGTTACACTTTCCAGCATTGCCATCTGTATTCCATTAGGCTAAATGAGATATGTTGAGGATTTAAAAAGGGGAAACAATAAATAAAACTTGTGCTAACCAGATACACCCAGATTCCAGATATGCTGTGCTCTTTTGATTCTGTTTTAACTCTTTTATACAGAGCTGAGAAGATGTATTTATATGTACTTTTATCTGATGACCTTCCTTTATCCACCTGCCTCTTAACTCTTTAACTGTTGAACCGGTCGCATACATTGTTCTGGGCTTCAATCATTAAACAGCTTTACTTGTTAAAATTTGGCAGCTGATGTGGCTTTTGTTCCTAAATTGCTGGTATTATATGAAAAAACATAAAATGCAAGGTCTGGTTGAGGCTGAGTGGCTTTGACTTGTCTTTTTAGCAGTAAAAAGGGATATTGAAGCTCAGGAATGAAAATCTGTTGTCCTGATTTCTGCCCTTACTTCTGCTCCAAACCAGCTGAATTATACAGACCAATTAGATGATTATAAATGAAGTGCTGTGTTTATTAATATACTTAATTGGTTTAGCATCCCACTGATGACAGAGAGCAGCTGTGAGCCCCCTTACTGAGTTATTGTACTGTGGTTACTGCTTGTGAGTACTGATGATGCCTCTAAATGATTTCCCAGGTATTTTTATTCCTGTTTTTGAGTTTTTTATCATTCCTATGTAAATTAATGGTTAAAAATTAAAGGAAAAGAAGGGGGGAAAAAACCCCAAAACAAACAAACAAAAAAAACCAACAAAACACCAACCCCAAAAAAGCAAACAAAAAACCCCCACCAAACCCCACACCAAAAAAACAGGAGCAGGGAAGTCGCTTACATCCTAATTTAGAGGGTTTTGAACTGTCCAGTTCCACATTTTATTCCTTGTAGGAATTAAGTAAAAGGTGAATTCAGGTGATATCACACTTGAGATATCAACGAGATATCTCATTTAAAGCATGACAGAATTATACCATGAGTGGGCATATGGGAGCAAAAATTAGAGAATGCACATTAATAAAAAAAAAATAATGCTACTTTCACAAAATACAGAAATTATGTTAATTTTGTTAAAAAGTAATTTTAAAACATACACTAAACTATATTAAAATGAAGTTTAGAAGTACAGACTGATAATTTAATGGAGAAATTAAAAAATAATAGTATTTAAACCATCAAAATTGCTTAGAGACTTAGAGTTATGGTAATGCCTAAAAAATTAAATGGACATCAGAAAAACTTTGTATTTGCAATGTCTTGTTCTCATCCCCAGGAGGGAGGAACTATCTCCATGCTGCGAGAAAAATGTTCCTTTTGTGCTTAGGATTTCCTATTCTGTGTGTATCCTACAGGATCAACCTGTGCTACCCAGGGCATTGTGTATTTATGGCTCCAGAATCATCTTGATTCATGAACTTTCAGGATATGCTGAGACAACAACATGATTATTGGGCTAAGAACGTGCACAGTGTAGTAGATAATGGTGTGCCAAAGCTTTTGATGACTTGATTCCTTATTTTCAATATGGGATTTTCTAAGTATGGCTGAAATTAATCTAATTAAGAACACTAGTATGTATTAAATGTGTGTCCATATATGTCTAATTGTCTATATTTATGTACCTATATGAGCAGGCACTTTTGTATGAACACCTCACATTGCACCATTCTTCTCAGGAAGAAATATTTAATATAACCAGAGAGCAATTTAAAAGATTTATACTTTATGGGCTAGTCATTATCTCTGTCCTAGGCTTGAAGTATTTTTATTGTACTGGAATCAAAAGTTTTACATCAGTGGTATTTTATCAGATGTATTCTAGAGGTTTTATTAATCTCAAATTTTATGACACGTGCAGTGATTTTTTTAAATTATTACTGATTTTTTTATTTTTACTGATTTGATATTCTTCTGCCTCTTAATACTGCTCTCTTTAAAGCAAAGATGCTTTTGACAATGTTGCTTAATATTTCCTTAATTTTTTCAGATTTAATTCCACTAAAAGACTTTATTTCATTATAATGCCCACAAGGGAGCATTTATTTCTGTAGCATTAGGATAATATTACTGTACTTTGTAGACTCATGGAATGGTTGGGTTGGAAGAGACCTTAAAGATCATTCAGTGCCACCTCCTGCCATGGGCAGGGACACCTTCCACTATCCCAGGGTGCTCCAAGCCCCATCCAGCCTGGCCTTGGGCACTGCCAGGGATCCAGGGACAGCCACAGCTGCTCTGGGCACCTGTGCCAGGGCCTCATCTCTCTCACACTAAAGAATTTCTTTCCAATAACCAAACTATCCCTAACCTCTTTCAGTTTAAAGCCATGCCCCCTTGTCCTGTTAAAAAATCCATCTTCAGCTTTCTTTTAGGATAGATAAGAAGAAATTTTCAGAACTGTGACAAAATTTAAAAAATAAGGATTTCTCATTTTTTCTGATGTATCCTGAATATCTCCTACATGTTTCAAATCCATGCTTCATTGAATGGTTGCAATCTACCTGTGTAAAAATATTCTGGAGTTAAAATGCTGTTTTTGCTTGCTAAATAGAAAAGGGGTGGATATCTAAAGGAAAGGAATTTTTTGGCTTGAAAGGAAAAACAAAAAGGAAAACCAGAAATCCCGATTTCACTTTGCTGTTTCATTATGTGTGAAGGAGCTGATCACATCACTTCATTTCCCACTGTATTATGGAAAAGAGGACGGGGTTTTCATGGGCAAAGCTCCAAATTGCATCCCATTTGCTGTGCAACATCCAAAAACAGTCTGGTCCCAATATTCCTTTTCTTGGCACCATTAAGGTGTTTTCACCTCAAAATTACTTAAATTTAAAACCTCCAAATTACTTCCATTCATAATAATGGCTCTGAGTGGCTCAAAAACACCAAACCAAACAAACAAACAAAAAGGAGCAGTAAGTAACAGAAGTTTACACAGTAATTTAGAGGTTTTTTTGAAGTGTTCAGTCCCAGATTTTATTTCCTGTAGGAATGAACTAAAAGGTGAATTCAGGAGATTCCACACATCTCATTTCAAGCATGACAGAATTATACCATAAGTGGGCATACGGGAGCAAAAATTAGAGAACACTCATTAATAACACACATTAATGTTACTTTCACAAAATATAGAAGTTGTCAGTAATTTTGTTAGGGTGCCTTCTAAATAAGGAAACTCTGAAATTATGTCTAAACTAATGCAGATTCTGGATTTTCTGTGCTTTCCCATATTCTGCATTTCCAGATGACAGAAAATAATGGAGAAAATACTTTGGAGCATCAAACTCTGTGCCTTAAAATTGAGTTGCCTTTCAAAAAATCCGAGATGTATGCCTGAAACCTTAATGCTCTGAAAACCATTAATTAATTCTCAAGTGTATTCTTTGAGGTAGGGTACAAAATTAGAGCATGTTTTTTATCAAAATCTTGTTAGAAGGATGCTTCAGTGAACATTTCAGTACAAACCTGCTGCCTTAGATACAGAAAAATTACCATTAGGATTGTATTGATTATTCACCACTTCGTTTCAGTTTCAAAGTTCTATTTCAGAGTTACACTGCAGCAGGAGAGAGCATAGTTTTTTATTCTATCTTCTTTTTAATTTTTATATTGCCTAGGAATAACAGTATTACAATCCTTCTGGGGAACAAGCTTTAAAATCTTATTACATTACAGCAGTAGGAAAAGTATACGAGTCTCTTGTGATGCTGAGAGTTGTGTGTAATTTTTTCAGTTACATGCTTTTCTTTACACTTCATTATTTCATAGGAACCATTTATGTTAAATTATCTTCCTGTAGCTATATAATGATTAAAAAGCAGACAAATCTTGCCTGGTTTTATCATAAAGATGGTCTTTTCATACCTTTGCTAAACTTAGTCTGTTTTCTGTAAGGTACACCTGTACAAATTCAGTGATCTTCTCAACAGGGAAGGAGAGAAAGGTGTTTGCTAAAATCTCATTTCTGCATCAAATTTTAAAAAATCTTCTTTCACATTTTTTCAATATATTAAATTTAGCATTACTAGTTTTCCTGCACCAGTAGGAAAACTAGTCACTATTTCATTTTTTCATCCTTTCATGTGTTTTCATTATTCCTCTCTTCATTCTGGCCAACATGTTTCTCTCAGGCACAGTTTGCACACACCTTTTTTTTTTTTTTTTTTACTCTTGTTTTTTGAAGGGAAGACCTCAGTGGCAGGAGCGCCCTTTTGCAGAGGGGTAAATTTTGGCCTGAGGCTGGCACACCTGGGCACTGTGAAAGTACAGCTTGCAATATAATAAAAGAGTATATCTGCTCTGATTAAGCAGGCTGCCTCAAAATTAGGTATCTGTAGGAGAAGAATTGAAAAGGAAAAATTCTTTGAGATAAAATCAACTGTGAGGTCAATGAATTTAGGGTCAGAGAAGCCTACTCTCTCTCTGATTAGGTTATGGAGTCCTATCTAAAAGTCAAAGTTAATATTTTTGTTTGTTCTCTTTATATATCTCACTCTCTGTGAGCACTTCAGAATTTAAAACGACCAAAATCAGTAAGCAGAATTTGTAGTTCATGAAACTGCCATTTATTCTGTGCAAATGCTTCAAGGAGTACTAAAATTCTCTGAAGCTGGGACAGCAGGCTTGACTTCTTATGCTCTTGTAAAATGAATCTCTCTCAACTTATTGTAGGAATTTACTTCTTGACTTGCTCAGAAATAGCAGTCAAAGAAGGATGGATACTGTTATTTACACAGTTGAACATACTTAGTTTGAATGCAAAACTTTAATTTTTTGGTTCTTTCCAATTTCCAAAGAGTAAAAATCAGCTTTTAAAACTCTTCAATAAAATCTAGCCAGGCTGAGAAACAATTTCTTTATAGTTTTACTAGAAATCTCGTGGTATATCTTATGTTGCAGACCTTATAGAAGCATCAACAATTACTGATTTTGTAGAAGATGCACAGAGGATGCTTTTAGAAACAGCTAATGCATTTGAATTTGATAGTCTACATCAATTAATATCCACAAGCTCAAGTATCTTGTTTATAGAAAGACTTTTTGACTGGGTCATTAGGTTTTGGAAAGATTTGTAATCTTCCAGGAATTTGATTCCACTGTCAAATCACTGGGGGACTCCTCACTTTTAGTTGGATATACTTGAATTATGATGGCAGGAAGCAAAGTTAAGCTGATTGTATTTTTGGCTCAGATGCTGAGGCAGATATTACTTGGGAGGTTTCTGCTCTCAAGAAGTGAAACATCCTCCTGAAAAGAGCATTGGTCACTGATTCTGATCTCTCATCTGTTTATATACTCTGACTGTTGTGTGTCAGTTCCAGAGAGCAGCTTCCCCCTTCAATCCCCCCTCTTCATCCTGAGGTTTTTGTGCAGAGAGAAAAAAATAATGAATAGAAGCTGATGCTTCTTGGAGCCCTAAATTAAACTGCAAAGGAGCCTAAAGTTATATCACTTTCTGAGTGACACTTTTAAGATATCGAAATTTCAGTCAAAAAGTTGTATCACTTAGAGAATTCCTTATGCTCTCATTAGGGATGAAACAACTGTAGAAATGCTGGAATTTTACACTTTTGCAGTGCCATACCTCTGTTATACTCTTGACCTGTGAAGTGTCTACTTAGCTAAGAGCTAGAAAGGAATGTTTTGTTAGCATGAATTCCAGCTACAGCTAGAATCTGTTAATTAATCCCATTGAAATAAAATCTTGTTGCTGTACTAGTACTTCATCCTAAGCCTAAATTATCCTACTGTTTATTCTATTGCACAGTTAGTGCTTGCCAAGTGAAGTCACACCAGGTTTTCCAAACAGATTGAAGATTTCCTGAGATAGATGGTGACTGGACTTGCCTTTGCTCATAATATGCCAATCTTCTGTTTTCTTAGTGATAATGCACTTAAGCTGAATATTCTCATGGCTTGGAGGTAGTGGATCTAATCTGGAGTATTTGATGGAGTTCTTTTAAGAAAGGAATTATTTAACAGGCATTCTTGAAAAAATTCCAAGCATTAAAAAGTTTTTTCATGTCTATATTTAAAAATAAATGGAGACATAATTAAAAAGTACCACAAATAAATAGATATGGTTATTGCTGTGTAAGAGAAAAAGTATGAAAAAAGTCTTCTTTTGTGTTTCATCTGGGTATCTTATGCTTGAAATCTGCTGACAGCTGCACAGATTTTGTGTTTCTCTTATGATTTTTTTTCACCTCTCTTTCACTCCTAAGTACATAACACCAACAGGGGAGCTTAAAAACTGCAAGCACAGGCACCTTCAATGCCATACCCAGCAAATTACTCCCAAGTTAGGAAAACCCGGTAGTGCAGAGCCAGAAACTGTTCAGTAAATAGTAACTTGTTCTTTCCTGTGTTTTTTTTATGTAAAATGAGGATGCACACCCACACCACCCCACTTACAGTCCCTGGAACCTGGTGTCTGAAGCCCTTTCATTATTTTACACAACGTTTCATTTTATAGGAGAACAATCTGTTGGAGCAGATTGGCGGAGCTGTGACCGGGCTTAGAAACGACCGTGGGAGTGGAGGAGTCGTAAAGTTTAGCAGCCGTTTAGATGATGTTCAGGAGATGTTAGCAGATGTTGAGCAGTTTAGCAAATTCCTGCAGAAGGGCTCTTTGATTGTTAGAAAATGGAGCTAAATCTCGCTCAGGAGTGATTCAGATGCCTTAGGGAGGTAATCCTATCAGCCAGAAAAGAAGTATTAATTTTACAGAAATTATTGTTATTTTCATTTCTTCCTTTTCAGAAGTGTTTTATGAAATAGTTCTGTAAGGATCTGAGCTACTTTTCTTGGCGTTAATAATTACTTTTGTTATCAAATTTCAAAAGTATTTTCATAGGGGGAAAAAAGTTTGGATGAGTGTGTGTGTTTTTCTTCCCAAGTGTTAGAGATTATTTACACAGTGGTAGCTGTAAGTAGAATATGACAGTGTCTGAGTGAACCATGCTGTGCCTGCATAATCCCTACCTCATCCTTTCTCCTTGAATGTAACAGGCAGGGGAGAGTGCTCTGACACTTCTGAAGAGTGTAACTAGTAACTGAGCTTGTAAAAGAAATGAGAGGTGATATTTGATAAGCAGAGCCTAGTCCTGAATGCTTGACAGGTTTCTGAAGGGAAGTTGGAGTGCCTGGAAGCCTTCACAGAAGAGCAGCCTTCTTTATTCCTCTCCCACTTTCTCATCCCTGCGACAGATAGCCTCATCCTCCCAGTTCACACGCTTTTGAGGGAAATACTTTTATCTTTTGCCGTTAATTCATTAGCATTTTAGGTGTTACACATGATAAAAGATGTAATCCTCTTTGAGAGGTGCCTAATTGGACATGACTCTTAAAGGCTTGAGCTGTCTTGGGTGGGACATTTTGCAGGTGTTCCCTCTCTTCTTGGGGCACAGCTGCTTCAAGGTAAAATTTCTATTTCCTTTGTTCAGTTACCTCCTGCTAAGGACCATTCTGTGTCCTGGTCTGCATGCACATTGGGAGATAAAATATTTTCCTTCATCACTGCCTATTACTGAGATTTCAAGGAATAATTGAAACCAAGCACATTTCTGATGTCTCTTCAAAAGCTTGACTGATTCATATTCATATCACCAGTCCTCCTTTGAGGCTGCTGGAGATGCACCATACTTCATAGTTAAGTTGAGCAAACCTGACTTTTATGAAGGAAGGGGCCTCACTTATTATAGAGGTACAATTTTGCCCCCTTCTTACCTCACACACATGGTATTAAATGTAAAAATGCTTTGAGAACACAAAATAGCTTCAAATATTGCAAGAAACTCTGCAACTAAAATTTTACAAAAGAAGCATACAGCTCTGAGCTGTAATATTCCTCTCACAGCTGCTGTCTTTGATGTAGAAGTGGGAATGTGAGGCTGAGCTCATGTGTATTTGTCAGGCTTTCGGTTTTGGTTTTTTTTCTTTTAGTGCCATCAGAAACTAGCACTGATTATGCCAACTGTGCACTCTCCAGATTATGTTTGTCCTTCTATATATATCAGGCTATATGGTTAAATTTATGATTTTTTAACCAGAAGTCATTAGCACCAGCTCTTTAGATTCCAGTTTACATCTTCTCTCTTATTTCAACATATTTCTTCATCAATGCCGTATTTTCCAATGATTGATGACATTTAAGGAGTAGCAAAGTTGGAATACCAAAAATGTTTTGTACCACACCAGCCTTGCATACTGCTGAATATACAAAACAGACCACTGGAAAAATAGCTTGTAATGAAAGTCTGGAATGAACTGCAAGTCTTATTAATCATCCATAATTGTGCTCAAAAAGGAAAAGGGCAATATTTAATACTGATACTGCATATGGCAGAATCTTGATTAAATATGAATGGAAATGAATCAGCTGAGCACTGTATCAGGAAAAAGATTATTGTGAGTGTGCTGCTACTTGTTCATGAAGTGGAAAGAAAATAGCTCAAGAAGGACAGGAATATTTGAAGGAAAGGGGAGAAGATGAACAGAGTAGTTGGACCCGCACTCATCAAAAGTGCTTCTGCATAACTACATTTTCATTTAAAAGTTTGTATAAGACATGTTCACAATAGAAAAGTATCTGTGTCATAAACACAGTTTACTAAATGTGGTTCTCTAAAAAGAGATTTATTTGAACCACCTGAAGTTTGTAGTTTAAGGTTTTTTTGGGGAAACCTTTATTTTTTAGGTATAAGTACATTTAAATGCTGGTGGATTTGTAGTGCTTCCAGAATTTTAATTGCTACACATTAATCAAATACTTTTTTGTTAACTACTGAGATGTAGCTTCCAGCATTTTTATAAATTTGATCACTGCTTTTCCTGTAAAGAAGCATATGTTCTGTTCTTGTTTCAAAAGTATGTTTGTGTGCAGCTAGGTAATTTTTTATTTGGTGTCTGTTTAAAATGGCTGATCACTTGCAGAGAGTAAGGAAAACCTGCTCCACATGGAGAACATCTTACTTTAGAGAATTCTTTGTTGCATCAGTGCAGCATTCACAGCTTTTTGCTTGGTGTCGGTCTTTTCTAGCCATAAATTGTACTTAAATCAGATCTAAGGGTAAGTGCTCATGCATTCAATATCTATAAAATAAAATCTTTTACCCAGAAATATGATCTTTGTTCTCTAATGTTTAGTAGATCATCAGTGCCATTTGAGGTTTTTCAGCCTGTGACAAAAGCTCTGCCACATACTATTAATTTTATTTAACATCCCCATGCCAGCTCTTCAGGGTAGTTGGTCACACAGACTTGAAAATCCATCAGAAATTCACCCAGAAAGGAAGAATTTGTGACTGTTCTGTGCATTAAGGTCTTACAACCCTTCCTCATCTTGCAGGTGTGTGGAGTGTTTCACAGTAGATAGTTTCCTCCCAAATGATAAAGTCTGTGTTTTCCTCTGCTGTGTTACACACAGAGAGCTTGCTCCCCTGTGTGGTGCTGGTGTGCACACAGAAATTTGGTGTCCTGTGTTAGACCTAAATATCCCCTGGCTCTCAGACATAAAAACCTGTCAATTTAGATGTAGTGAGGAATTGATAACCAATGACAAAAATACAGAAACTTAAAGAGGTAAAAGACACATGAAAAAGCTTTTGTAACGGTCTAATATTCTTAATATTCTTGTGATCAGGTGCTTGCTATGAACTGTAGGGTGAACTTTGTTTCCAGTTCTGTAGGGAATCTGTCTTGGCATTGGCTTGTGTACCAGTTATGGCACTGGTGAACTGGGAAAGGCTGCCTGAGTCTGGAGGTATCTATGGATTTATTTTCTGCCTCCCTCTGGCAGGGGGAACTGGGAAGGCAGCACTTCTGTAGCACTGGGCCAGCACCAGAAGTGATTCCTGTTTCTGCAGCAGCTGACTCGTGAAGGGATGTGGCAGAAAGGATGCATGCTTGTCATTTGCTATTATCTCAAACCCTAGCTGCTGTGATGCACTGCCTTTAGATGTGCCTTAACTTTGAGAAGTGACTTCCCAAGGAAGGTCACAGAGTGTTCTGTGCACGCTGCTCCAGTAAGTCATTAACTAAACCAGCTGGAGGGCTCCATCCTTCTGAGACAAACCACACCAAAACAACAGCAGAGACCCTTCAGTCTTTTTTGCTGCATGCAGGCTTTGCTTTATTCTGTCAGAAAGTGGCCTGACTGATAGCGCTGAAGATATCTGACAGAGTGCCTAAGCGATTAGAACCTTCTGGGTCATAAAATTTACATCAGAGCTGGAGTAACGCTGCTATAAACGTGAAGTGACACAGCACACAGCCAGGGCTCATGCAGAAGGAATCTCTGATGCGCTGACGGAGTGTGACCTTCCTTGAGGCAAGCTGCTTCCTGAGTGAGAGCTGAAAAATACTGTCTGCTGCTCATGGTACGTGGCTGGCCTCAGAGGAACGTGACATCAGCTTGTCAGCTGCCTGACTTGCAAAAAATCCAGAGGTTGGGCTGTGGAACGTGACAGCTAAAAAAATGGAGATAGGAATTCTAGATTATTTCAGAAGGAAAATAGCAGGTATGATGTAATACTTTATCATATAAAATATTAAATATGTATCAATATAGACATTCCATAATATTTTATAATGCAAACAGATGATAATAGCACTAACTCAATAGTAACATGAATTCATTCCTCTGTGTGTGTTGTGCTTATTTTCTCTGGCATGCACTTGCATTTCTATTAGCACACATTTGTTTGTGTGAAACTCCAAAGTGTGAATAAAGCCCAAAAGATCATTTGAATATTTGCTGTATGGCCATATGTGCCCGTTGCCATATACACACAATGTTTAGATGCAGAAAAATGTCACTTTTATTTGTTTTCCTATCCACTCACAAAAGCACAGTTTGAAGAGGGCAAAGTGTTGGAGATCTGAGAAGCTGCTGCTCTCCTCATGATGGTTTTTAACATGAAACAGGTGGTGATTCACTTGTCTGTGTTTGATCTTAAACATTATTTCCTAATCTGTCTATAAAAATAGCTCTTATATATTTAAAAGGAAATAAGTATATGGATTCATTTACCAGACAAAATAAGGTCAAACTTCAGCATTTATTTAGGTCATTTCTTTCTTGTCTTAGAGCAGGCACAGTTCTGCAGTGAATGGAAACTGCACATACCAAGTTCCACATTTGCCCTTCATAATAGAGTTAATTTTAATGTATTATCAAAACAACTTTAATTTTTGAAACCGCATTCACAGCCAAGTTGAAAAAGGATTGTTTTTGTGAAATGAAGATTAAAAGCTACTCCCATGTTTTTTTGTTGTCTAGCTCACTTGAGAATTTTGCTGAAGATTTTGCTCTGTTGCAATGAATAGGATGATACTGTAATTACAAATATGGCATTGGGCGTAAGGAGTAGATGTTAATATATAGAATAGTGATATATTATCCTAGAATCAATAAAATGGTCATGTATTTGCTGAAGTGCAGTAGATTCTTAAGCCTTTAACTAGAAAAAGGTTAAGAAATGTTAGTTCCAAATGATTAATATCTTCTTTATTTTTGCTTGTTATATTAAATCAGTTCCAAAATGTTTGGCTAGCTAGCATTTGTAGATACCAGAATGGAATTACATGAATCTTAATTTTCTGGGCTAAAATGTCTCTGACAATAAAGAATAAAAACATGTGAAATTAACACAAGACATTTTAAAACATTTTTTTTGTTAGTTCGATTACAAAGTAGCAAATCTTTGCCATGAGAGAAAAATGTACTTCTCAGACTGAAATGAATATTTTTTTGTCTTTCCTTTTGAATTTTTAAAAACTCCTTTGAAATTTACTGTGGTCCTCAGAATTCCATCAAGTCATTCCCCTGTTGCTGTCATTTGGAAATTTAATAAGTAGAGTTTATCCCCATCACAGATTTTTTTAATGGAGAGGGATTCTTGGACTGGTGTTAGCACTGACTTCCCTGCTGGCTGGAAGTGGTAGCAGACAACCTGGTGGCTTGTTCTTATGGATATATAGTCAGCTAAATTCAAATGTCACAGCTAAATATGCTCACTTGCACTTTCAGGTTTCAAGAATGACAATAATATGCTTTTCTTTAGGATGAAATAGCTCTCTGAGGGCTATCTCCTACAAGCAAGACAATATTTGGAAACCTTGTCTTGTTTAATGTGGTTTCTAATTTATTTTTTAATAAATATGGTGTTAGTGAGGCTTACTACTATGCAAGTTTTAATAGAAAAAGAAATGTGAAGTCCTGGGCTATGAAACTTGCAGCTTTCATTTCAGTGCAAAAGGTGTGATTTCAGTTTTATTTCAGTGAGTACAGTTAAGCTGAACAAATTATGTTGTGGGCTGCCTACAGCAGGTTGAGAGTTTTGTAAATGCTCTTATTTATTCTGTCCCTGTGAAAAATCAAGTTTCAGAAGTAAGCAAGTTCAGTTCAATTCACCTGCACAAACACTTCAGCACTACAAGATGAAACTTTAGAGGTTTTCCCTTCTCTCTGCAGAGCTGCTCTGTAAAGGCTCTTTCTGGCCCAGGCTATTACTGCAAGCTCTTCAATCTCCTTTATCTGCAGTAAATGGGCCTTTTGCATCAATTATTTTTTTCCTGATTGAAAAAAAGGGACATTATAATCACTCCTTGTAACAAATGTGCGACAGAACTATTGATTTCTGAAAGAGCAGCTATTACTGCTGCTGCAGGAAGAAGGCTTGGTAAATATATGCAACTATGCATGAAAACCCCCTGCTCGTTCAGCAGCACAGTCTGATATATTCCTCATTGTTTGTGCATGGCCTGCAGCCACCTCAGGCTGCAGCTTATTTGTGTTTCTTCCCCCGTGAAGCCCATCCCCACAAAATATCTGTTTATTACTCTGCCCACCCAGTGTCAGTAGTGCTGATGATTTCTGCCTTAAGTCTGTGTTACTTTGCTGTAGGTGTGGGTTACAGGGTTAACACTTGTGTGGTTATTTTTTTCTCCACTTCCCACTCTCTTCAAAAATATTATAGTGGTTGGCTGTCACCATAATCCAAGATTTACTTTTTCCCTGCCCTGCAGGCAGTCTTGTAAGTGGAACATGAAGTGGGATTAATAACATATTCTAATGTGTTACCTGCAGTGATCAGAGCACTCATGGAAATGTGAGCCTTGCAGGGACCTCCAGAGGTTATTTAATTCAGTTGCTGGCACTAATGCAGGGTGTACTGTACTTCATGCACACCCTGGAAGATGTGTTTAAAAGTTCTGAAAAATTTTATTCAAGGAGACAACCAGCTTCCTGTCGCTGCCTTTCATCAGTGCCAGACTGGGAGAGCCTTTTCTGTTATTTACCTTGATTCCCTTTGTGTCAGTTTAAGCTGCATTTTGTTTTATACATCATCATCATCTATAGCAGAGCACCCTCTTTATCACACAGCAGGATGGAGGGGTTTATTCCTCTTCTCTCTCCTTTTTCTGTCCTGCTAAACCCCATTCCTTCAGTTTCACATTAAAGGTGTTTAATTTCACCTCATTCTTCTTACCTCCTTTCAGGTTGGGGTTTTGTGGGGGAGTTTTTTAGGTTGGCTTTTGGTTGTGGGTTTTCGTGGAGTTGGTGGTTTTTTGTTTGGTTTTTTTCATACTTTTAGAAGTATACATTTATATACAGTCTGAATTATTTTTAGTGTCGTTCATTCACCTTACATTTTGTTCCAGTTACTGCACAGGCAAATGAAGAAGCTGAGTTAAAAATGTACAATAAATGCTGGTGTCCAGCAGCATTACCCAACAATAACATTCTAGAAAAACGTTCCCCCTTTTTTTTAATGAAATTGGATTTGAAAAATACACATATACACAAGATATTAAAGATAGCTTGATTTATTTTAGAGAGCAATATAAAGGATTTGATTAATGGCACAGCTTGCAAGTATATGATGTGAAGTACCTATAGACAGGGACATGTAAAAACATGACTTGCCAAGCAAATCATACCTGATTGACTTTGTTTATTTTAATCACATCTGTGTTTAATATCGTTTGTGTGTGTATATGTCTGTATGAAATGATTTAAATTCCATCTGTGCCCTGTTATCCCAATCAGTCAGAATTCCCCTGGATGCCTCTAAAGACCATGGTTGTGGAGGGCAGAAGTTAAATGTGATGCACATAAGAAACAACAGATAAAAGTTTAATATTCCTTAAAATGCCTTTAAGTACTGCAAGCCCTAAAAGCGCAGATCTGTAAGTACTCCATTAGAAATGGAGTATGAACTGTAAATCATCTTAAAACAGCCCTGTGGTTAATGGGGCTGGAGCTTTTAAAGAAGATGCAGAGTGGGACCAGATGATGCTTTGGCCTCAGAAGGTCTTTTTGAAGGGAAGAGAATGCGAGTGCCAAGTGTGGGAATGGTTGTTTTTATGGCACAAACCCGTGAATAACACAGGCATCTTAGCCATTATTTAGAGGGGATTTTCTTAACACCTTGAATTCCTACTTGCCTCACTATACCAGCAGGTACTAATCATTAATGAGTAGATTTAAAATTACTTGTAGAACTCATGATACTGAATACCTCATGAGGAGGCCAGGAAAATTATTTCCCTTCTAATTTCTGCATTTCTGCCAGTATAGCCATCTCAGCAGTGATGGCTGGAACTTTTTTTTTCACATTTTTTTTAATTTATTCTGTTTTGTCCAGTCATATCTGAATCAAATGCTGCATAATTATATTGTTTTATTTGTATTCACCCAGTCAAATCAGTCCAATGTCTCTATGTAGATCTGGCAAGATTGTTGCCATTGATTATAAAATTTTTTGAGAGAAGACTTGAATTTTGAGCAGATTATTACCTGCATTTGGAGCCCTGGCAAGTAAATAATTTGTTTTGCCTATTATCCACATCTTGGCCTGGTCAGTTGACAGACAAGGAAAACCAAAGGTTAGACTCTTTTCAAAGTCAAATCACTATCAATAGTCTAAGATTTTATGTAGGAAAAGAGGGATTTGCTCTGAAAAATAGGAGGGGGAGAGGTGTCTTTCCTTGAGCAAATCTGGAGAAACCATCTGTCACTGAGTTGGCTTTCACAATTACTTCTGGCCAAGTGTGTCAGAGGTCTCTGATCACTCCCAGCTCTGAGCTCTTCAAGCCACACTCACTTGCTCAGAGGCTCTCTTAGGAGCCCCTCATGTTCTGTATCACCTGTCAGTAGAATTGCACAGATCTGTAACAATAATGTTGGGCTTGTTTAGGTTTTTACCAAATGGCTACACTTTATAAGTTCTGAAGTGTGTTTTCCTGTTAGATATCTGCAAACAGCCCCAGTGAATTCTCACAAGATACTGGCACCCTGAAGGATTCCTAATGCTGCAGCCCATCAGTGACAAAACCTATTCAAAAGTTTGTTTACTCAGTTTGATTCTATCAGCCATTTTAATTGTGCTCAAATATCTCTAATGAGGAGAGATCTATTAAAGTGAGATGGCTGATCCCTTTCATTTATGGTCTCATAAGTATATGTATTAAATGAAGTTACTTGAGTCTTTTGGGAAAAAGTCCAAATTGTAATGTTTTGGCAATTATGTCACCTCCGGTAGTACTTATTCTACTTAGATGATGATAGTGCCCATTAAAATGAGAGCACAGCACACATGAAAAGAAAATATTCCCTACCATTTACTGTTTTGAATGAAGAGGAGAGTAATAAAAATTATGCTGAAATTTGGCCTGCTTTTAATTGCCATGCAGTGCACAGCAATTGATAGCTAAAGTGCTAATTATTTTAATGTAATTACATTTAATTATCATAATTGCTACTCATATCTCCTGTCCTAATAGAAAGATGTTAAGGGTCTTATTCACAGAACTGTTATGTTCCCATCAGGCAGGGGAGAAATGATTCATTCTGGGATTGTGAGACAAACAGTCCCAATGATTGCTTCTTTTGGGGACTGCAATTTGCAATAGGTGTCCATTGCAGTGGGAAACTGAGATCAGCTTTTCAGAACTCTGCCCATGGCTCTTCCTTTTGGCCTGTGCAAATGGAAGTCCAGAAACTGGGAACAGACACCAGAGAGTCCTATTTCTGGTCTTAAATTTTATCCAAAAAAATATCCTCCCCCCCCACCACCACTTCAAAAAAGAATCAGCAATTGCACTCATGATTGCAATTATAGCAGTGATTGAACATGATCTGTGCTGATTGACTTGTAACATTCACCAAGATTTTTCCGAAATCAGTATCCACAGCAGGCAGTTAAGATATAATGTGCACTATTTCTGGTGTTAGAGCAGATGTTCCATGTTTTATCATAAAACCTATGAAGTGGGATGTATATCAATGATGTTCATATTCCACATGCTATATAAGGAAACTTGTTTTCTCTTTAAAAAGCATTAACTAAATATTCAGAAGGGGTCACTGGATTTTTGCTTGCCTATAGACATAACTACGGTATTTTCTTCCTAGGAAGTTAAAACTCATAGAAGGACATGTTGCTTGATGTGACTGAAATTCAGCACTGGATCATTATTCATAGACTTTTGCACTTTGATATTCATGATAACGAAATAGTAGGTACAGCATCCTTATCCTTTGGGGCGGATCAAGGTCTTTTGTGGAAAGACTGAAAATCATAAAATCAAGTGGATATTGACACATAGGGTTAAAACTTCCAAAAGCTTTAAAATCCAGCAGGAAAGAGAGTGTGCATAGCTGAATGACAAATGGAAATAAGCTGTGCTAAAGCAAGGCAGCCCATACACAGCTGCCTTCTTGTGCTGCACAGCAGTGGTGCTTGTGCTTCACTGTGCTTCAGATGGATCTGAGATGTAAGAAAGTGCACAAATATATTAACTTTCCTTTTCAGCTCTTCCATCAAGTGAGCCAAATCCCCATGAAACAGAGCATCATTGCAAACCTTGTGATGGTTTGCTGTTAGTACTTCATCAGTAACTAGAATGGGGGAGATTGATTTCATTTGCTCAAGCCTTGTACTAATTAAACTGTTCTGAACTGAAGAACCATAGAAAAGAACAGTTGTGTATTAAAACCAGAGCACCAAATGCCGTGGGATGGGAACGTGGCCAGTTTGCAATGAAGGAACCAGCCACAACAGATACAGAATGTGTCATTTTGTATTTGTTGGCATAGAGAGGATGTTCTTAGCACTGTGAGTCTAGACATGGTTTCTGGATTTATAATTGTGTTTGGAATATTTTAGTCGAGTTCAAAACTGTTCAAATGGAGCTATGTGCAGGACCAAAATCTAATTTATGTTTGCATGCATAAAATTGAGTGTAACACTCAACAGTAACTTACATTCTTCAGTATAGGCACTGTGAGATTGTTTCTTTGTAAAGACATAATTGCTACAAATTGGATACCTGGAGCTCTAATTGTTCTCTGTGGATTTATATTTATGTCATTTTTACATAGTGTAATTCCTGAAGTCTGCAAACCAACTTACATTTAGAAAGCTGATTTTATTTTAAAAGGATCCTTTTTTTTTTTTGTGGTAAAATGCATATAGGCTGATAATGTATTTCTTTTAGAGTCTTGAGATTATTAAAAAGGAAACAACTGAGGAAAAGGGAAAAGAAAACCGTAATGAGTGAGACTAGGAACGGGATATAATGGAAAAATGGGTGACATGACTTTGAAGAAAATGAGGGTTGTAGGAAACACTTGTCTTTTCCAGGATGGGAATTTTGAAATGCAGGACACTAACTGCAGATAGGCTGAGGAAGGCTTTTAATGTCTATTTCTTTAGGTGTTATACCAATCTCATAAAAACTGATTGATAATTAATTTTTTTCTCAGTGTTCTCTTAATGACAAACTGGAAGGAGCACAAGCTATCAGTTTCTGATTATAGCATTACAGTGAACTCTCTCCTCAGCAAGGTGTATAAACACAGACATCAAATTATACTTTGCCAAATGTTTTCTTTTTATCCTAAAATATTTTTCCCCAATCTTATATTACTTTGCCTTTGTTTTCCAGTATAAGGTCTTTGTCCAGGCAAAGAGGCAATTCAGTTTTGAATTGTGTTCCAGTTGTCTCGCCAAAATAAACTCTGAAGTGTCAGTCTTGTGAACTTTCATCTGACTGCAAGTGCATCTCCTGGAGTTCTTGTATGATTTTTGAAGTACCTTTTCTGCTCAGCAGTGTCTCTTCCAGTTCAAATTACTTACAATTCAGTTACTTTTTTTTCATGATTCTACAAGAGACCTGAGAGTCCCTGATTATACAAGAGATATGGGAGTAGTTTTTACCACTTTTGAAACAGCTATGGATTTTCCTAGTTCTTCTTCTTACTTCTTGTCTATTCTCTAACCTTTGAGCAGAAGTTATCTGCACATTGACATCCAAGAATTGCCTACACTGTAGATACGTCTATAACAGTCATTTGCACAGTGTATGGTTGATCTTTCAATATGTATCCAGTGCCTCTGCCAGCCCAGCTTGCCTCCATCATTGGGTTCTTAGAATAAAATCTGCAATTTTATTGCAGACACCTAGGACTTGTAGTCCTCCCAAGGAGAGAAGGTGCTGGGACTTGCATTTCAGCAGTTACAGATCTTTGATCTCCTGAAACTGGGTTCTTTGTAGGTGATATTTCAGCTGTGGCACTGCAAAGCTGCTTCTGCCACAGGAAAATCTGTAACAGGAAAGAGACAAAATAATTGAAACTGAGGAGGTTGGTAACACGTTTTACTTTCTGGGCATTCAGTAGTTATTGGAGGTGGATATGAGTCTGTTTCAGAGATCTTTGCTGCTTTGAAGGTGTGATTTTGAAAGTTCTTGGGCTGAAATTGGGATGATTTTACTTTTTTCTAATCAGAGTTAATCTCCACACATGTGTTCATGCACAAATACAGATCAAGAGTGAGGGAGCAGCAGATGAGCTGGGAGAGGGCAGAGCTAAAACACCCAAAGCCGTGCTGGTGCCTGGGCCCATCTGCTATAAATGCTGCAGCTGCATCCCAGTCCTGGTGTTACATCCCAAATAAGACAACTTAGTAATTGTTTTCACTATTCCTTGTTCACCTCGTTGCACCACACTGTTATATTGCACTTGTTTTAATTAAATTAACTTCTCACTGAAATGAGTTTTCCAAATCCTAATGAGCACTCCCTGATTCACACTTTTTTTTTTCCAAATGACAGATTTAACCTTTGGTCCAAACTCTCCCCCCTCATAGATAAAAAGATAAAAGGCTAATTTTTTGATAAAAATTGAGCTACTGTAAGTTTCTGGGAATAATTAAAAATCTAGTTGACCTATGAATATTTATAAAAGTGATAATTAAGGGATGTGTGAGTGAATCCACCTTGCTGTATCACACAGTCATTAACCCTAGCAACTCCCAGATGTTCATTGTGTCAGTGTTTAGGATAAGCCACAATTCCACTGTATTGGATCAGTCTGAGGAAGGCTTCCCAAGGTCTTGTTAAAATCTCTTCCAATTGCCAGAGGGGGTAGGACAGGCTCAAATGTGCTCCCCAGGCCAAAGTTTCATGTCTGGGGCTTTCACCAGTGCAGCTGTAGTGGTGATGATATGAACCCAACCTTGTAGAAACAAAGCACTTTTCAGAATTGTATTTACCAGTTAATTCTGTTTATCAAACTTGATTCAGTATTGTGCCTATTTTTAAAAAAATGCCCAATTACTAATACATGAGTGTATTAGGGGAGGAGTTTACCATGTCTATTTTGTTATATTAATTAAAAAAAAAAACCTGGGATTTTGTGCATGATTTTTCTGAAATTGCCCTATTAATAACTTTTAAGCATCTTTGTGAATTAAGATGCTTTCTGCAATGTAGTGCTAAGTTTTTATGAGCTGAAGAATTGTCCTCAGACTTGCAAGAATGTTTTGCTTCTCTCAACATGTGTCCCACTCTTCTGCCAAAGGATACATTGGACATTTGCATGGCGAGAAGGGGTACAAGAAAGGGGAATGGGGGAAGAAAAAGTTCTCAAAAATTAGCGCTTTCTTTTTTTTTTTTTTTCAGTGCCAAGGCATAACATTGATTGTGTTTTTTTTTTTGCTTTAGCCTGGTCTTGGAATACACCTAGGACATATTATGAGAAAGGTGACAACTGTTCTGTATTATTGAATAAGAGTTAGTAAAGTATATGTGTCTTTGCCACTGCACTACAATTCTGAATTAAAAGAAACTAATATTAGAATACAGCTATTTTTTCCCCTTGGTTTTTTTTTTAGAGTTCACATAATTTTAAGTAAAGTTTTGACTGTAAAAGTGTGCAGGACCTCTTAGAACAGTGTCAATCTAAACCTCAGAGTACATGGAAATAGTGGAAGTCAGAGATGAAAAAAGCCCTGTTAATTAAATCACCTTGCATATCAGCAGTGGGGAAACCTTGCTGCGTTCTGTGTCTGCAAAACCTGGATTTACAAGAGCTTAAATGGCACATGGCTGAGTTCTGAGCTGCCAGCATGAAAAACCAACATTAAATGTCACCTCTCAGGACGAGGAATTTGGCTGCAGTGCCGTGCCAGATGTGCTGGCTCCAAAAGCGTCACTGCCCAGCTGCTGCAGGCCAGGTCAGAGCAGCTGCCTCCCTGCCAGCTGCTCAACAGGTCCTGGAGGGCTGGAAGAGCTGCTTTCAGAAGCACCTGCAGGTACCTGCAGCTCTCACAGAGCAGCTGGACAGGGCTCATGAAGGAACTGCATTAATTAGGCAACCTCCTTTCTGTTTTATGCTTTATGGGGTGGCCAGCAAGTGATGGGGGTGCTGGCAATTGGCAAGGTTGAGGCGCAGGGTGTTCCCCCTCTCCTCCTTTTCCAAGTGTTGCCAAGGCTTTCCAGCAGCAGGAGGAGGAGGCACAGCTTCCCTTGGTGGGGCTGGCTGGAGAAGGGAATGCAGCTTGCTGGAGTAAGGACAAGCACAGAGCCATCTGGACCAGGGGCAGCTGAAAAATTATGTTAAAGACCAGACCTAGCAACCCCTCCAGTCACATACCAGATATACCTTATTTCCCTCTTGAAACAACATATTTCTCAACTTTTGGCATTTTTTTTTTTTATACCCAGCATTCTGTCACTTGGACAAAAATCTGCATATCACATAACTTAAATTCAGGAGGCTTATTTAAATTAAAGTTTTTCAATTAAACTACCTTTCCTTTAGCATTCACTAGCAGACTGTTCCCTACCATTCCAAGATAAATTGGAAGCAATAAAGGAATGCTTTCTCAAAGGAAAAAGATCTGCTAGTACTTAAATTTTATTAGGTTTTATTAAAATTAAGTATGGCTGGATCTGGTTTGGTGACTTATCTACATATAGGAAACCTAGGATTCTGCCCAAACTGAGGAAAAGTATTTAAGTTCATAATCAACTTTTTTCCCTTAAAGGGCATAAACAATTCAAAATTATTTAAACTGATGTTTAAATGTCAGACTAATTATCCCACTGTGGTCATGCTCCCAGAGGAGAATGAACCTCTGCAAGGCAAAACGCAAAGCTTTTATTTCCATACTAATAGCTTTTTTTCCCTGAAACTTATCTTGCAATAAGCATAATTTTTCAAGTTAACAGATACTCTAAATCAGTATTTTAAAAATACTCTTTTAGTTGCAGGTATATCTTCAGCAGTAACAGCCTGGGGCTATTTCTTTTCAAGTCATACTTTGGAAACAGAGTTGGTAGGGTGTGAAAATTAATTTCGAAAAATAGTATCTTTTTTAGGTATAACCCCATTAAAGAAAAGAAAATTAAAATTCTCTGAGAGTTCCTGTATTTTGTTTTATTTGCATATATATATATTTATTTTCTAGACCGGAGAATAGTGAGCATTTTACATTTCAGAAAGGATGCTTCTGAGTGTAAACACTGGGATGTTAAGCTTATCTCCAGTGAAAGCAATGGGAAGTGGTTTCAGGAAAGGCATATAATGATGATCTGATAGAGAATCAACATCTCAAACTGAGATGAACAGATAAACAAAAGGCAAATTAGTAGCTAATAACACTTAGTGCTGGCCAAATACTTTGTGTTTTTTAAATGTGTGTGGGTTTTTGTTCTGTCATTAGCATCAGAGCTTAACACATTTTGACAAAATTGCCTTCCTGGGGGCATTTGTTTGTTTATTTTAAAGGTGTTGTTGCTAGAGCAGATGACTGCATGGCAAACCAGGCCAGGATTTTTATGTAGTAATAATATTGGAAAACTACTAATCAGGTTAAAATATAATGAGCTGTGTGCTTCTTGTTAAGATGGAATTCATTTTTAGTTGTTTCAGTAGGTGGCTTTTCAGAGGGACTCTGATTGCTGACTTGTTGTTAATGGAGAGAAATTCTGCCAGTGAATTGAAGGCAAAAGTCAACAGGTGTAATCTTTAATTCAGAATAACCATTGCTAATATTGAAATACCTATTTCTACAACACCACCACACAGTGTCCTTGTTTGCCAAAATGAAAGGTTTGTTTTTAAGAATGTTTCTTAAAATAAACATTATTCTATTAACACTAACTTTAGGATTCTCAGCTGAAGGCATTTTTCTAAAGTAATAGGGGGTTTTTTCCAAGCATTTTGAACTGAGATTAAGAATAGTGTCATTGGATTTGTTTCTGCAAAAGTCTGCTTCTGTTGCAGTCAATGGAATGGGAATAAGTTATAATACTTTAAAATTATGTTTTTCTTTTATGAGCTATTTCCCCTTGTAATTCTGTTGGACGGCTCATTAAGTGTCTTCTCACATCAATGTCTTTTATGTTTGTTTATGAAAGTTTTTGTCCAGCTTCATTGTTCAGGAGTTGTTACTAAGGAATCCAAAATCAGGGTTGTGCCTGTGAAAAAACAGAACAAATGCATTTTCTCCTTAGATTTCAGCTGTTTATATTAAAGATGGAAATAGTCTGAATTGTCATTTGCACTTACTAATAAAATTGCATTTATTAATATTTTCAATGATCCTAGGCAGTGAGAAGCTGTTATTAAAATTATCTCCAAAAAAACAGTGATTATCTAAAAGGTTGCTTTGATTCTTCTAAATTTAGCCAGAGAGCTGGATATTATTCCTCTAGGTTAAATCAATTCTCATGGCCAGCCTTGTTGTGTTAATTTTTGTTTTAAATGTGCAGTGTTTTTTATACATGGAATGGTGAATTTTCTCTAAACTCTAAATTTAGCACATCTTAGGCTATCATAATTATTAGTTTTTTTGTGGTTTTGGAGTTTTTTTAATCTGCTTTTGAGATAAGCAGCTTCCCAGATGGGCAGAATGAGGAAGAGCCCCCTTTTCCAGCATTTTTCATCACCTGGGCAATAACAGGGTCTTCCTCCTTTGGCTGCAAGCTGAGCTGCACCTTGATTAAACAGAGAAATGAAACCACTACAATTCTAAATCAGTGATGTGATCAGAGTCCCTGCCAGCCACAGGAACCCCAGAGCTCCTTTCCAGCCTGGTTTGTAGCCCTGATTTCCAGTTGTTCCCCACAGGGTGTCCACAATGGGAGAGGCTGAAGGAGGTGCAGGTGCCTCAGTCAATTACTGGAGAGGGTAAAGGACTTTGGAGATATCTTTGCCAGTAGTTACACTCCTTTTCTGTTTCAAAAAGTAAAGAAATCCTTCCCCAGTGAAACTCTCTGGAATGGAGAGCTCAAGGTTGCACTGGACTGCGCCAGCTGCTCGTTTTGTGTCACTTGGTGGCTTCTGGGAACGGTGGCAGCAGCTGGAATTGGTGAACTTTAAGCTCCTGCAGTCTTAAATCAAGAACCTGAGCTGTTTCCTGTTTCCTCCCTGGAGTAATAAAGTGGCCTTAAAATTCTGTGGGCTTTTTGTCCCTGAAGATTACATCTTCATTAGTGAAAAAGTTCCAAGTCATAGTCCATCTGGGTAACTAATGTTATCTTAGTTATGAATACAAAAACAACATGAAACTATGGTAAATTGTGCAAAACTTTTTTTGAAGGTTAGCATTGTATTTTAAAGGGTAGGATTTTTTTCTTTCATTCAACAAAAAGCCGTTTTCAGGAAATTCACCCTTTTCTATTAGTGAGATTTGCAAAAGATTCATTTCTAGGCGCAAATTATATTAGACAAATATTTATTAGTTATTTATCAGATGAAAGTATTGCTATATTAAAACTTTCCCCCTGAGTATCCCTGCTTCATTCTCTAGCTTTGAGTAGTTTAGGAATCATTAAAATTTTCATAGTACTTTGTTTTATTCACCTAACTAAATATTTTTAATTTAAACTAAGAAATAAAACCCTTGGGCAGAAATTAGCAGCCATCCCTTCACCTGTAGATGCAAAATCGATCTTTCCTACTTTTGGCTTCTCTAAGTCAGAAAAATATTCCAAAAGTTTCTGAAACTATAGATTATACCATATTACTCACTAGTTTGCAAAAGTATTGGCAAGAATGAAAAATATTAATAATGTGGCAATTAAGATAAAAATTTAGCTATTGCTTCTTTTGCAAGTAAGGAAATGTTAACAGTGGAACAGAGTTTAGCTCTGTATCTGCTGTAGTTTGATCCTGAGGGTTTTAATGCCCTCTGTTTTTTCATCATTGTTCTCTTTAACGCTTAGGTGATCTGCTTAAACATTGTTTAATTGCATCCCTCTGCAGGTTCTCTTGGGTACAGTTTTCTGATATTCAGTACGAATGCTGGGTTGGGATGGCAGTAACTTACTAACTTCTTTCATTCTGTTTTTCTGTGGCTGAAATTGAGGGTTTGTTTCTTAAAAGAAAGTAGCAAACTGATTGATGAGGAGACCCTAAATTTGAAATCTGGAAGGCAGGGAACAGACTGCAAATCAAACAGCGTTTTCTCTGTCAGTGGAAAAGAGTAACAGAAGGATTTTCAGTTGGAGAAAATCATATGAGTAATGTAAGCAGGATCTGAAATTGCCTGCTATTTAAAACAGAAAGAAAATTGCAAGTACAGTTGGCAGAGCCCTCCCTGGCAGCATTATTCCAGGAAAAGGCCTGAAGAGGCAGATGGATAATGGTATATATATCATGATATATCAGCTACAAAACACACCACTGGTTTGGGGGTTTTTGGGGTGGTTTTTTTTTTGCTCTCCATCTCTACTTGTAAATTTCAGAAAACCATTGTCATTAAAAACTAATCCAGTCATATTCAGCAAATGGGTCAGCATTCCCCATATAAATAATTTGTTCATGAACAAAAGGTTTAGATTTGAAGTGCTTGAAATGGAACCTCAGAATTTTTGAAATAAGCTTTGATCCAGTAGGTCACCAGGAATTGAGAGTGATGGAGATCTGCTTTTCCAGTGGTGTTTTAGATCCCAAGCAGGGTACTCAGGAAAGCCATATCCCATAGGCAGTGTTGTTTTGGGAGCATGGTCATAAGTACAGATATTTTCCTGTTTTTTTTCCCCATATCTTCTTGGCTGGTTCGTTTTCAGCAGCTGTATAAGTGAAACAATGTGGGATTCCAGCTGTTCCACAGTCATGTGACTGGATGGAAAAATGGAAAATGGGAGAAAGGACCTGTAGAGAAATTGTAACTGAATACTGAGTTGGAAATAAGCAACACTATGAGTTAATTGCCTGTAAAAGTTCATTTTTTAAATATTATGCCAGTGATTTGTTTAAACATATATGTGAAATTCTAAACATGCACACATAGCTAAAAGCAATAATATTCAAAACAATAAAGGAAAAAGGAAATTTCTTTTTTTCCTCTGATGCTGTATTTCAGCCCTGAGAGGATTTGACTATTAAAATTACAAATAATTGGTGCATTACTGTTATAAAAGAAATGTGAGTCATAATTTGACATGTAGCTTCTGAAGGGACTGCATAATCTTGGATTATTAACATATTTTTATGTTTCCAAGCAGAACATTATCTCACAGTATTGACCAACTAGTTTTTTCCTGTTTGTTTTAGCAGTAACTCTGGTACACACGATTTGGCTTCCATCTCCTAAAGAGATTGTAGTTTGAGACAAGTGGCCCTTATAATTCAGTGTTTTCCCCAAAGAGGGAGAGATCCCTTTAGTTGTCCCACAAAAGCAGTTTTTAGAGCCTTTTTATTACTTTTTATAGCCTTTACCTTAATATTGAGGACCAGACTCTTCAAATCACTGTTTTGGGGTCTGTGAGACATTAAGACTCTTGAAAAGTCAAATTAACAATGCAGAAGCATGACATCCAAGAGCTGCATTTTAAGGGCGTGCCAAATTTTATTTTAAATCTGAATTTGTCTATTTAATTTTTTTAACATATAAAAAAATAATTTATGAATAGACTTCTAAAATATTTCTGTGTCTAAAAACTCTGAATTAATTTCTCATTTACTGCTGTACATGAAGCACCCACCTTATGTTAGCTCAGGTTCTTAATTTCTTTTTGTGCTAAAGGCAGATACTTTCTTACAGTATATGTGCACCACATCCAGCTCCTGTAACACTTTATAAATATACAGATAAATAGCAATAACAAATTCTATAATTCTATAAATATAAAGTGAATAATAATAAAAATACTTTTGTAGAGGATGAGAACATCAGTGTCTTTAAAAAAGCTTTTTTTTTCTGTTAGTGGCAATTTCCATTTTCATTTAGGATATTGTTGGCAAAAGGAACAGGCCAGCATGGGCAGGTTCTTATTTTACACAGTAAGAGGAGTTACTTTACCCAAAAATTTGTAATACATTTTCTTGATGTACGAATGTATTTTTAGCATTATTCAAGGATACTCAATTCTGGTTTAAGTGTCAGGACAAATTCTTTTTAGGTAATTTTTGATGCTCCAGTGTGGTTGTGTGTGTACAGACATAATTGGAACAGGGATCTTTGGAAAGCAGGGTAGCTTCTGTTTCTCTGATTGTTCTGATTCAGTCAGGCCAGCAGGTGGTTTTTTGGGTTTTTAGATACAAAGTAGTTGCATTTAGTGGGCTTTAGAATCACTCCTGAATAATGGTAGCAATATATTCCACGTGAAGCGTGCAAGTGAGCATAGTGACAGGTTGTTTTTCTTCTGTAGTTGCTAAACAACTGCATCAGATAAAAAAACAACTCTGCAGTAGCAGCCTATGGTATTTGCAGGTCTTTGCAGTCAGATGAAGCAAAAAATGTTTCCTCTTTCCATGCTCAGTATTGAAAAGGAGAACGCTGAAGAACCAGAGGAAAGTATGCAAACCATTTTGAGATAGTAAGTTTTTCAAAAAATTAATTTTGTTGCTGCACCTGTACACTTATGGCTAGTGAATCATCAAAAGTGCCATCACACTTCTGGTAAGCTTTGTAGCTGTTGCTGTCACTGGTGTGAGGAATTAGCTAAAATGTTGGAGTCTGCACAGAATTCCAGCTTTTCTTCAGTCTCAGACCAATTACTGCAGTAAATCAGCAGTTTGAAATATCCATTTAACCACTTGATTTATATCTAGTGAATATGTATTTATATAAGAAATAAATAATGTAGGACCTCAAATTTGGGGGACTATGAATACATAGCAGCAATTGATGTTTTATGCCAGTTGGGCTGGATAAGGATTTTCCAAAAAGTCACCTTCTGCTGTCTTCCCTTCTTCTGTCCTGTCCAGGAGAGTTATTTTTAACACTTTGCAATCCAGCTCAGAACGAGATACAGGGAGTTGCTTTGATGGAGAGCACCAAGAGCATTTTGGGGTTTTCCAGACATGGCAGCCAAGGGGAGGTCAGTGGTCAGCAAGAGTGGATTTGGCTGGGGTGCGGAAGGAAAAAGTTTAAAACGGACAGAAAGCATGTTAGAGATAATAGGAAGTGATCGGAGGGAAGAAAATGTGGAAGTCCTAAGCAGAAATTTTGTTTTGGGGCATGAAGCCTCCAAGCACTCAGGTGTGCAAGGAGAAGCAAGTTTGAGGATAAGTGAGGATGGGCAACTGTGGGGAAAGAAACCTTTGTGAAATGCACACTTGGAGGTACTGAACAAGTACCAGGAAACTCAGAAAATGCTGTAGGATTTCAGCTGTGAGGTGAAGGACTGGAGGATTAGTGGGGACAGCCTAACTCTGGCATGTCTGACTTGGTTTTGAGGCAAGAATTCAGACAATACCATCAATACCAGATTCTGGCGCCCCTCAAAAAACAACCAAAAAAAAGGCAACATAAATGTCATAGCCTTCTTAAATGTGTTCTGATTTTGACACGAGGCTGTTGTGAGGTTTCTCCCTGCTTTATGCACCAGTCATTGCTTTTACGGTGATTCCAACTCTGTGGAGATGCAAGAACAGGAGGTGTTGCTGCTGCAGAATGACTGTGCCCATAAAGTTAAAACTTTCCTCATTCAGCAAAGTTACCTTTGTAACAGCACATGTGCAGGAAAGGGCAGGCAATTTGGATTTCCTTGATGATTCTTGTCAGGTTCTTAACACAAAAACAGTTCTTGTTTCCCTTCTGCTGCCTTAGGTTCTTACATAAATCTTCACTCTCTTCAGTTCTTTTTGTGTTGTAAAATTCCTCACAAAGATGAGTCTTCTCTTCCATAGGCTGTTCCAGACCTCACTAACTGATCTTCACCCACACAGTTGGCAAATTTGGCTGTATAGGTCTTGTCAAGTGCTTTCCATTAGCTTTATTTTTGACATCTTTACTATGCTTCTCTTCACACCAGGTTCATCTCTTCCTTTCTACACACAGGCAGCTTTTCTCTCTCTTTTTGAAGATGTTCACTCTTTCCTGCTTCACACAACCACAGACAGTGCTTTTCAACTTGATTTGCTGTCTTACTCAGTTACCAGTTTTTCTGAAACAACACTGAACAGTCTATTTCCCCATGCTTTCCCTTCTCTCAAAAGAAATTTTCTGTATCTACTGAGTTTTATTACTGGTTTTGCAATGGCTGTTATAAGATTAGTAAACAGCTAAGTTTCTGACCATAAAAGGATAAAACTCAAACTTTCTAAATTTAAATAGTGACAATGGAATTTGTTCTCCATTATGTTTTACAATTTGTCAAAACATGAATATATTTGTTAGTTGTAGCATCTAACATCTTTCTGGTCCCTGAAGCAGAAACCTAATCCTGAAGCATTTAATGTGCTCTGTATTGCTTCAAGAAGCTCTCTAAGAATGGACATTTTATATCTTTATCTTTACAAGCCACTACAATGTGGCTTTCTAAAATAATAATGAATAATAACAAAATCCTACATTTTTATTTGCAATAAATATTCCAAGGACTCCTGGGTGTTTTTCATCTCTGCTTCATTACATTGTCAAAATAGCAGCATATGTTTCTTTAGAGCCTACAAAGCAATACTTCAAAGCATCAGGATGTTATTTTTCAAGATGCAGAAAATAAACCCCTCAAGTTGCCATTGACTAAATAGCTTGAATCACAAACATAGTGACACGCCTGGTTTCCACACTGATAGGCAATTGTAACTTGCCATTTGTATTTATACATTTATAAACAGAAAGCAAGACTCAATTTTGATATTTAGGCGGAACTCTTTGCAGTCTTGCTAAAAAAAAAAGGAGTTCAGTTTATACTTCAATGATAAAGTAAAAAGCATTTTTATTGTTAAAAATTCTGGTAGGAGCATAAAATATCTGAAGCCAACTGACTCAAGCTTTTCTGTCATTTTATGATGCTGGGCTGTGTAAACTGCCTTGAAGTGCAAATCTAGAAGTGGAAATGAATTAAGCTGAAAGGTCCATGTTTGAATGGACATTTTATACTACTCCATTTGTCAGGATATAGAAATAAAATTGCTTTAACCTTAAGAATAAAATCAATATCCTTCATGAGATCTACTTACATTCTTTTGATTAGGGCAAGAAGCTGCATTCTGTGGGTCAGTACAACCTAAACCTAAACTGAACCCACTGTTCATTGCCTTTATTGTCTCAATTTTACTGCATTTTTTGCTGTGTTAACACTTAGCTGTAAAATAAAGTTCCTGCCCCTGAGCATGCTTTTCATCAAATAAATGTTAATTCCAGATAATGATTTAGTCCTGATTCTAGACAGTGTCATTTATTGAATAGTCATCACCTTCTGCAGAATCAGGTCGTCTTTTAATTGCTCTGGCACTGAGCATTAATTATATTTAAAAGTAATTATAAAAAGGAAGTAACTTTGGTTTGAGTGTATCTAGTAGAATACGTTCTGACTTTTTCTGAAGTTTTGACTGAATAATCAATGAAGTGACTCCTAGTTTTCCCTCTTTATTTTTATTAGTTTTATATAAGCTTAATTCCAATTAAGCATAGAACCAAAATAGGAAGGTAAAGAATTTTTTTAAGATAGGTGATGTAGATTTTCTTTTAGGATGAAAAAGATAAAGGCACACACAAGATCATGAAGTTGATTCTGATAATGATTTAGATCCATGTCTTCACTTAGCATAAATCAGACTTCCTCTTAAGTACACGAGACTCATCCAGTTCTTTGCTTCTCCATTTTTGTTCCTGATAATTTAACTTTGCTAGGAAGGCATTCACTCATTCTGGTGAGAATATCATAATATATTGCAATGTTACAACTGACAGTTTAGTAGAATGAAGTTTGAACATTTCTTGCCAATAATTATGCCGGTGTTTGAATCCAAAATTGAATTCATGAATAAAAACATGGCAACAGGAAACCATCTGTGTCTGCTGCTCAACACTTTGGAGGTTGATTGCTCCCTCACTAAAATAGACATGGGGTTTCTTTTTTTCTCAAACTATTCTGTGACATGAGATGAAGTTAGGCAAATTACACTCAAGCTGTGTTTTCTTTTGTCATTTCCCATAAAGGAAACTCACTACACAGTCAGGCATCTGTAGATGGCTGACACAAGAATGGGAGTTTTTCTTGCACAGTGAATGTGGCCCAGCAAGAGCAGCACCAGCTTTGGGATTTTCTACAGCATTTTCTGTCATTTCTGCCTTTCTCTGCCCTAGTGTTCAAATCTCTGCACTCTGCTGGGCTCAGCTGAGCATCCAACTTCAGCTCTTGTTGGAAAACTGGTTAAGTCTTGTAAGGGCTGTTCAGACTTCTGCTCAGTGTAAAAGCACAACCCTTTCGCCATGCCTGAACACATCTCTTATTCTCATTTATTTCTGGATTCTTTCCTATAGGAGGCAAAGGTTTGTAAGTCATTTCAGGTGAAGGAATATGTCCTAATGGGTGAAGATTTGATAACAGTGGATTCATCAGATTGTTGTATAATGGATGTTTTCCTTTCTTACTACTTTGAGGATTTGATGCATCTTCTTTGGATTCCTCTCTATTTCCCAGCCTCCCACACCGTGTTGACTGAACAAAAGGAAGGGCAGAACAGTTCATATAGTTTGAAGTTACGCTGGTGCTCAAGGCATCTTTGTTTTGAATTAACACTGCTTTATCTAAAGACCATTCTCAGGAACTTCATTGTACTGAAACAGAAAGGGAACCCTAAAATCATTGGAAATGAGAAAATGTCAACTGTATGTAAAAGGGAAAACTGAGCTTTATTTTTAGTTAAATTCTGCTCTGGTTGCACAACTTTCAACCAAAATAAAGTGAGAACAAGCAAGGAAGTTCCCATATTCAATGACTCTCCATGAGTTGAAAGAAACTCTAAGATAATGTTGTTATAGTGAAAGGCAGAGGAAATAATGTGGAATTATATTTATGGATAAACATGCATTTTTGGGCCTATTGCAGCTGAATATTAAGCAGATGCATCACATGGTAACATAAGTAAATGTTCCATTGGTTTTAGATAACAGCTTTTAAAATCTTCCAAATGTACCCATTACATGGGGAGACTGTGGAATTCTTCTGAACGATGGATTATTTTCCTGATTATGATGTTAAGTATGAAATCAACTCCCCCATTTAGTAGCTGGGCTACAGTAGAATGCTACTGCAAAATAGAACAGTGCAGGAATAATTGTATTTTTTTAAGAATTTAATGTAGCAAATTTTTTGTAATCCATTCACCTGTTGTATTAGAAAAGCAATTTGAGTTGCTTCTCATCAGGCTGAGCTGCTAGATTGATACATGTTAGAAGATTTTTCATACCATTAGATTTTTTTTTTTGGACTCTTTATGGCCTTGATCAATATTCTGAGACTGACATTCAGAAATATGAATATATTAAAGTTTAGTTGGTAACATCTGCATTGTAGTATTATTAGAATAACATCATCAATTTTATACTCTTGCATACATTATTTTTTCTCACAGATTTTCTTTCAGCTGTAGCAATTTGCATGGGCCCAAAATGTGTAGTGTCTTTTGAGTTTCATCATATTTTAAAATAAAAAGCTTCACAGTCAAAAATTAAATAAGTGAAAATCAAAAAGCTCATGTAAAACCTGCAAACTAAGAATAACTTTTTGATTAAAGTTAGATGATCTTGTAGTCATGTTGTAAAACATTTTACTGCTTTTTGTACTTTATGTGACTGAAGTATTCTGTATTAGTAGCAGCATATTTATTTTGTGCTGAAGAGTCCTGACAGTTTTTTTAGTGCTCTAATATTGTTCATGTTAAGCAGATTATATCCATTACATCCATCACTCCTTTTCTAGTTGCATAGCAAGGACTAAACTTCAGTTTTTATGTGCAGGTAATAAATTAAGTGACTTCTGAATGTTCAGAGTTCCTTTTTTGCTCTTGCTGAAGTAAATGTGTGATGCCTGCATGTAATTTATTTTCTGTTTGATGGGTTTGCAAACTGGAGTTCATCTAAAATATAACAAACACGTCCATCTGCATTTTAAAGGCTGTTACTAAATGAAAGAAAAATCAGGGGCAATCTTGATTTTTGGCACACTCTTTGAGGCTGTTTTGTATAGCACGTGGAATTTCAGAAATCAGTGTATATTAGTGTGAGAACTAAAGGCAAGAGGGTTCATATTAAGAAGCAAAAACGTATTTTGATTTTTTATGGTCTTCCTTAACTTGATTTAAGAGACTCCTCCTATTGTTCTATGAAGAAGTAATTACAGTTGTTAAATCCCTAAGTGACCACTGTGTTTTATGAAGAGGTTATTGCTCCTGAGTGCAGAGGTCAGTGGCAAATGTCACCACGTGTTTAAACCGCAGGGATTCTTAGAAGAGATGAAAATTTCTTGTCTCTTCCAAGGCCTCTAACAGGTGGTCCCCTCCCCTGATATTCAACCGACAGCTTTAGGGAGGCTTCCCTCATTCCTAAACCACAGCATCATCTAAAATTCACAGTAGTTTTCTGAAAAACAAGATTTGTGCGTCTGCTTGCAGTAAGTTCAGTGCCTGCCCACCACTTAGGTAAAAAGATTTTTTAAAAGCTTTAAAAAAAGTCAACCTTTAAAAAAATAGTCAGATGGAACAAAGAGTAACTTTAATCAACAAGGACTTAATCAATTGAAGCTGAAACAGTGAAAATCAATAATGAGAATTTTAAGAGAGCGAGGAAGAGTTATTTATCCAGTAAATGCTACTATTAGTGTTTTTTCAGACTACAAATGACTAATGAAAAGATGTCATTAAATAAAAATCTAATACTTGAAAGGGTCTTTTAAGAAAAAAAATAGTGAATTTGTTTGCAGGAAGAAACCGAAGCCTTAAATTTCTTCCATTTTTTCTAGTGGATGACTGTTTTGGCTGTTAGGGAAACTGTGACAGTTCTTAGCACTTTTTTTTTGTGAGAAACAAAATCTTTATTACACATTCTTTAAAAAAAACCATTTTAGTGGAAAATGGTCTTTATCTATGGTAATACTTCACTTACTTGATTTTTCTATTACAGTGCATGTCTTTTCTTAGTAGCTTTGTCACAACATTTCACTTAATAGGAAAATAGGTGTTGTCCTCCTGACTCAGACAACTTCCAGCCACTCCAGCCTCCTTTCTTTGATAAAGCCAACACCAAACACTTCAGTGGGAAGTTAAGGCTCTACACAGATGTGGTACCATCAGCAGAAAGTAGCTGCTCTCTGGATATCTAATAAGTAAATTGCTGTGATTGTAAGTTTTGTGAACATGAAATTATATATCTCAATATTTTTCTTACAAATTATTCTGAAAGTTCTTGATGTAAAGATATTACTTTCTTAAAGCGTGACTAAGATACTTATTTTGGCTCTTACAGCAGCAAGCATCGTCTACATGCAATATAATTTTTGGAAAGAAGGCATCTCACTTTTATATTCCCTTCATGTCCAGTATCCACTGACTGTGACTGGGTTACAAAATAGAAAGAAATTAAATCTCTAAGATCTCTCACCCCTTAGTGTTCCTTACCTCATTAATTTTTATCATACCTTTACTATGGTCTTCTGTGTTGCCTTGAACACTGCACAAAATTTTGATGGAGTAACTAGAGCAGTGCAGATCACTGTGGCATATATCAAATAGATTAAAGGTTGTCCAACCCGTGCAAGAAGCACTTGTGTTTGGGGAATCAAATTCCAAGTCTTTTAAAGAGCAGGAGAAGGATCCTTCTCTTGTCAGGAAAAGGATGCAAAGTAGAGTTTCCAAGCAGCTCAGTGACTTGTCATAAATATTGGGCTGCAGTAAATAGGATGTGTTTGAGCAACAGCCAGTACGGGGTCAGATATTCCCTGAAAAGGACTGGAGGCTCTAAATAAATGTTTGCAGATGTTCTCTGGGAACAAAGACTGATCCTGATAAACTTTTATACTGTAACATTAGTGAGGAATTCCTTTAATTCCAGTTTAAGTCCAAATTCAGTACAGAACATCGTATCTATTTGTAATTCATCCAAGACTTCAAGGATTTGCTTTTTGCACATTTTGTTGTATATTTTGGTAAAGAGCAGCAGTAAATACCATTGTTATTTTATATCTACACAAATGTATATCCTTCTCTTTCACTACACTATGGGTATAAAAACTTCTACAGCAGTGAATAACTGTAAAAAGCCAGTATGGGTTAGCAGGTGGTTCAATTTTAGAAGGTAATCAGTTGCTTTGAATTAAACATCCCATAGTACTCAGAATTTCAATTTTCAAATTAAAATAATTTCTGAAAATGTTGCTGCTGGTTTTGCAATTTCACAGCACACATCATTATGAGAAGTTATTGTCTATAGCATGCAGAAAGAAAAGTAGCAAATCTGTATGAAGCAGGCAGTTGGCATATGGATTTTATACCATTTCTGGGATGCAGAAATTTGCATCAGAGTAAAATTACCAAAAGCACACCAGTCTATTTTTTCAAGTTGTTTTGATGTGCATATATATATCTTCGCAAAAATCTTCAGGAAACAGTTCTTGACTAGCCAGATTTTCAGAGGTGCAGATTGATGCTTGATACAATTTTCAGGAGGAGCTGAACTTTCTCTGAAACCTTGTAGGTTTATATTTTCAGTACATGCTGCTGGCGCATTTTCCCTGCTCAGAATTTTCAAGGCTAATTATTACAGCAGCCTGTTCTTTCTTCCCATCTGTGTGTTTACCTCTGAGCAGCTGAAAAGATCAGGACTGTGCAGGAACACTCCTGGGCTGATTATTTACAAAAAAAACATGTATCTGATACAAGGAGCAAATCCCATTATTGAGATAATTACAAGATGATTATGAAACACTTTGGAGATGTTGTATTTGAGAGGACAAGGTCATTTGGCTGAAGCCACCTGCAGAAAGGAGACTGAAGCCAGTTGCCCTGGAGCTCAGGGCTGGACATATTGGCCAGAAGATTTTGTAGCAAGAGACAGGTCACAGAAATATTTTTTTTCCTCATAACATCCTTTAAAAATACACAGACACCAATAAGTATTTGTCTGTTTAACAAATGAGTGAAAATAAACATGCCATGAACTTGAACGTTTTTAATCAAGACTCAAATTAGAGGAAGTCTTCAGAAAATCTCTTCTGAATGCATTTTTAATATCACCAGACTTCTCTGAATTTTTGTAAACTGTGGGTTTTGATGGTGAAATTTGCAGCCATACCAAAGTATCGACACAGAGCCTATACCAGCATGAACTTAAAAAAAAGTCTCAGCCCAATGGATTTGCAACGGGAGGGGAAAAAGCCAACTGGATTATTTACAAAAAAAACCATGTATCTGATACAAGGAGCAAATCCCATTATTGAGATAATTACAAGATGATTATGAAACACTTTGGAGATGTTGTATTTGAGAGGACAAGGTCATTTGGCTGAAGCCACCTGCAGAAAGAGGACTGAAGCCAGTTGCCCTGGAGCTCAGGGCTGGACATATTGGCCAGAAGATTTTGTAGCAAGAGACAGGTCACAGAAATATTTTTTTTCCTCATAACATCCTTTAAAAATACAAAGACACCAATAAGTATTTGTCTGTTTAACAAATGAGTGAAAATAAACATGCCATGAACTTGAACATTTTTAATCAAGACTCAAATTAGAGGAAGTCTTCAGAAAATCTCTTCTGAATGCATTTTTAATATCACCAGACTTCTCTGAATTTTTGTAAACTGTGGGTTTTGATGGTGAAATTTGCAGCCATACCAAAGTATCAACACAGAGCCTATACCAGCATGAACTTAAAAAAAGTCTCAGCCCAATGGATTTGCAACGGGGAGGGGAAAAAGCCAACTGTAAATATACTTTTCTATTGTTTGGTTTTCTTCAGTTTTTACTATATTAACTCCTGCAAACAACAAAGCAGGTGCAGGGCTTGTTACAGCTATAGTGTCATCACAACTGATCTTTCAAGTGAGTAATAGTGAGAAAATTGTTTTTCTAAAAAAATTAAGATGTCTCTCTTAAGCATTCTGTTATATCCAAAACATATTCTAAACCCAAAATCTGCTGTTTGAAGTCTACATCTAACACATTTTCATGTTGCCTGCTTTTGTCTAGCTTGTGTAGCCAATGAGCCAACTTAGGGGACTAAGGCAAAGCTAATGGAAAATCAGTGGAAGGGCTCCTTTTGCCTTCGAGCAGGCTTGAGGTCAGTCTTGGGTTGTAAACCTGGTGCTTACAGCCCCAGTGCACTAATTTGTTATGAGTTTCATAGCTGGAGGAAGGTCTTACATTCACTGCACACTCTGACTGTGGAAATTCCTGCTGCTCCATGGGCTGTGCCAGACACAGCTCAAGGGGACAGAGTTCCCTGTGGAGCAGAATATCCCTGTGGTTCACTGGGTTCTTCAGGTGTCCGAAGATATTGCTGGATTTAAATGGTTCAAACAGCCTGGAGATCTTTTCCTATTCCTTTCTGACTGTGTTTGGGAATGTGTTGATGTGAATTTGTGCTCAATGCATTTGAAATGAGTATGGTTTTGCACATTGCATTGCTGGATAATTGTAATTCTCATTTACAGTTTCATGGGGAGTGAGTGTATGGGGTACAGCAAATTTTCCCCTTTAATATGTACAGAGGAGACCAATAAACCCTTTGGATGTGTTGTTAGGTTTGTGTAACTAGAAATGTTATGAGTACAAAGTGTTCTGGATACTTAGGTTTATTACTTTGGCAGTCACAGTTTGCTTAATGAAATTTCAGAGAGTATGTAAAATCAGTGAGAAACCTTCCATTGATGTTGGCTTTTCTATTGACGAGAATAACTTGTTACAAGTAATTTTTTTTTCTGGCTGGCTGTGGCATTTGATTTCATCTCAGAATAAGAGAAAATCTGGTTATATTTTATGTAAAAAAATGAGTTTTTTTTCCTGATTACTGAATCTGTAATCTTCAAGTTTGTGCATTTTTTATCACAATGCAGGTTCCTATTAATAATACATTAAGCTTATTTATTATTGAATTTAAATTTATATCAATATATGGGAGAAAACTTTTCTATTTAATAATAAAGATGTCTAGTTAATTGGAGTTTAATTTATATCAAGCTAAAAGACCCTCTGAGGCTCATTATCTACACTTACAGATATACAGAAGGCAAACTTTGACAGATTACATTGCCACTAATAGTCAAAAATACAAGCAGGATAAACTTTTTTTTTGAGCCTATTAAGTCACATCACCAGATCATAATGCTGTTGTTTTTAGGTTTATTCCTCACTTATTTCCATGTATACCTTGGAGGAAGCTGATTCTAGTGGAAAGCAAAATCAGGAGAGCAAAATGCCCATCTGGCTGTTCAGGTCACTGATGTCACCAAGACGTGCTGTCCCCTCTGTCTCAGCTCTGCTCTGTCCTCTCTCCGCCTCCTCTGGGAGTAAGGGAGAGCAGTGGGGAATGCTTGGATCTCTTGGATATTGTGCTGAAATGAAAATAAGCAGCTCAGTGGTTTCCATCAGTTTGCTGCAACTGAAATAGAAGGGTTTGGATTTCTGAGGGCATCTGAATGTTTGTGGATAAGGAGGTGCACATGTGGGTGGCATCCCTTTATTCCCTTCCCACCTGCTCTGCTGACTGGATCTCTTTGGCACCTGCCACCATCCTGCCCTTCCAACTCTCTTCATTCCCAAACCCTGTCTCCATGCAGGAGCTCCCAGTGCCCATCTCAGGTTGTGCTGGTTGGGTTCAGATCCCTCTTTGCACACTCCAGCAGTTCTCTCTGTCCCAATCAGAGTTCCCTTCCTTACACAGTTCTTATTGCTTTCTTTGGAAAACAAACAGATTGGGGGAAAAAAAAAAAAAGCAAATAAAGGAAAGGTATTCTGGGTTTCTTTTTTGTTTTTGACCTGTTTCTGCATTGCTTTTCCACTGGCTCCCAGCCACAGGCAAATTGTTATTCAGCCACATTCTCCTCCGCTTTCCTGATCTGTTTTTATCTTTGCCCTTTGAGCCCGAACTGTGCTCTCCCTACTTCAGCTGCACATTGGGTCTGAGTCCACCAAGCTCCAAAAATATCCCGAGTGGGATTTTTCTGACCCCTTGCTCTTATTTCACATATTTGGCACAGCTGTAGCTGGGTGCAGCCAGTACAAGGAGGATCCAGCTTTGGGGTTGAACCCCTGGCCTGGCTCATGTTGATGCCTTCCCTGGGGATGATACCTGTGGTGACTCGTGCACAGGAACTGTGTAGGTCAGAAAAATTAAAATTGCACTTCACAGTGCCCTTATTCCAGTCCAGCTGTGTGTCTGCCTAAAGCCATGGCCTGTCTCATCAGCCACATGCTCCCGTCCCAGCTTCACAGCCGCCCACAGTGGTGATTTGGCAACCACACAGCAAAAAAGATCAGCCCTGCCATTGGCTGACACGAAATGAACCTGTCAAACCCCAGAGCTTTCTCTTAACTCTTCAGGCTGATCCAACTCACTGTGCACTCCTAATTGAATCTTACACAAGGATGGAGGCTGCTCCAAGTGGCCAGGTTGAGAGAGGAAAGGAAGGAAACACAAGGACTTTGCCTCTTCGGCAGCATCCACCTTGCAAACCCCATCTGCAGGCATTTGGAGTGGCTGCAAATGCCCTGAGTAGGATTGTTCTACATCCATGTGCAACACCTTTTTCTTCCAGAAAATCTTGAATTTTGTAGCACTTTGCTTGTGCCATTAGAATTACTTGGCAAGGAAAAAAAATCAACTAAACAACAGCTTGTATTTTCAAGCTTTATTTTTCCCCTCTTCTGCTTTCCAGTGTTTTAGCAATTATTTGGTTTCTCATCAAAGTGAGCAATCCTTTCTCTATTTCTAAGTGGGAAGAACCAGGATTCTTTGTTAAGGATGTCTTACAACACAGGCTTAACTCTTCCTGTTTCTCCTCTACTTTCCTAATTTTTTCTTCTTTTTTTCCCCTCATAAATTAAGTCAGCAACATAAGTTCTTACAATTTTTCATTTTATGAACTTTTTTCTCATTCATTAGTTCAGAGCCTTGGGTGTGGAGATTGTACTCAGAAGGAAGCAAATAATCTTCTCTGTAATTGCTTTGCACATGCACAAACACACAAAATGCTGAAGGGTGTTAAGGGCAGGGTTTTATCTAGGTAATCATAACCTGAAATTGATGCCATGACATGGAAAAGAGACAGATAAGGAGAAATGAAATTAGTACTTATTCAGGGTAGCTCATCCTTATCATCATTTTTCACACTTCATTATGAGCTATAGATCTGAAAAATGCTTTTCAAACTACATTTTCTAATGTTCTAAAATACATTTTATTATCAGTTCCTCTTCTGACTTGTACAGGAGGATAAATGAAAGAAGTGGTTCTGCCAGGTTGTTTTGGGGGTTTTTTTTCTCCCATGGGAATAAGAAAAAAATATACACTTGAGAATCGAAATTTCCTGATGAATGTAGCAGAGTCCTCTCAGCTTTATGGTGTTGCAGCTCTGTAATGGATAGCACTGAACATCAAAGAACATATATTTACTTAAGTGGGTTTTCAAGGATGAGCAAAGAAGTTTGGCTGCTGAAAGATTTTCTGCTAGCACTTCCCCTTTGCAGGGAAAAGGCAAAAGAGTAAAGTGAGATCTTTATTTCGGCAGCTGCAAATTTTCACTCATCTCTATTGGTGTGATTACTGAGATCACAGAATTGTAGGACAGTTTGGGTTGGAGTGGACCATAAAGATTGTCCTGTTCCCATGGGCAGAGGGGCACAGACACCTTTTACCAGACCAGGTTGCTCAGAGCTCCACCCAGCCTGTCCTTGAGCACCCCGAGATACCCAGGAGTGGCAGCTTTTGGATGAGGGCTCAGTGGTGTGGCAGCCCAGGGCACAGCCAGCTGTGTGGAGTGTAGGAGACAGAGAGCACTGTGGGCTCTACCTGTATAGAATGCAATTTGAAAATATGCTACTATCAGGGAAAATGGATTTTTGGGGTTTTTTCACTATTAGGATCAGAGGCATGTGCAAACACTGCAGTAAATTATTCTGGCCCTTGAACAATAGCCATGAGCCTGTAACCAGTAATTATTTGGCCCCTGAGTGCTGTATATTTCTGATCCAAGAATAGTCATTTATCAGGGGGGGGAATTGAGTGACCAGTTCCTCTTTGTAATCTAGCAGGGTGAGATTCATCATACCTGACTTTAGATGTCTGCATCTGAACCAGCAGCTGAGCCCTTATAGTTCGTAGAAAACATCGGTGATCTTGGTGCAAGGGCAGAATGTTGTATTTTAGAGATTTTCTCGATACTTTTATACATATAAATACATATATATTCTATTTTTTACATTACTTGATTAGCTTACCTTACTTACTTTAGATTAGGCAGAGCGGATATTTTGTCCATGACTTGCTTTGTTTTTCTAATCCTTTATAAGGACTGAAGTAATTAGCACTATTGGAAAACATGTGCAAAATTGACAGTTCCCTATGTGGGTCACTGCCAGTTCTCCAGCCTCTGTTTCCTCATTCTCTGAGAACAGAATTTAAGCATCTGTAGCATCCTCAGGTGTCAAGTCAGGTGTCAAGACTTACTCTTGGCAAGCCTAGATTAAATTTAATGAACAGTTCTTATCGCTTTCTTTGGAAAACAAACAGATTGAAAAACAAATACAATAAAGGAAAGGTATTCTAGGTTTCTTGTTTGTTTGGATTTTTGTTTTTTTCTTTTTTTTTTTCCCTCAGTAAGTTTGAATCTTGCTAAGGAATTTAGATAGGATGTTTTACTATAATTTTGGAAGCAGAGTTGTTTTAGATTCCTTGTGATTCCTTGGTAGGGAAAATGAACCTTTTGTACTTCAATCAACTTTAACATGTGCTGGACACAAGTCAGTAGCATTTCTCACTGGGATTAATATAGTCAAGGAATTTACCTCTCAGCAATGACCATTCATAATTCTATTTAAAAGTGATAGGGAATTATGTACACCTGTTCTTAAACTGGAAGTATAATTTTAGTATGAGGAAACAAGTTGGCACAACCCAAAGCTGTGCAGAGGAAATGAAAAATCCCATAAACTGCATTGATCCTAGGGACTTCTCTTATGTCTGTATTTTCAGAAGGGCCTGCTGCGTACAGAAAGTGGTAGCAAAGGTGCCAAAATATTTCCTATCAACAGATCTGCTGGAGTCAGCAATGATTATTTGGGACAGCAAAGCACAGTGTGTTCTACAGTCATTCTAAATCTCTCCTGGTGAGGAAATTCCTCTGTCATATCCGATTCATTTTCTTATGTATTAGAATTTCAAGATTAATATTTGACCAAGATTTACTGTGGTGAAATAGGGAAATGAATTTTGTTTGATTTGGGATGATATCAGGAACGTGCCTTTACTGCTGCATGTTTTCTGGTTTGGCACCAAAAAAAGAACTCACAGTGCTTATTTGTACCTCCTTCAAAATTCATCATCACAAGCTCGGTGCCATTTGTGGAAAGTTGAATGACAAGTGAAGAAATGCTATAGTGAAAGTTATCAAGACTGCCTAAAATCTGTTCCTCAGTGTCTAGATTTAAGCTTATCAACTTTAGCATCTAAGAATTAGTTTTATTCTTATCTTCCATAGGAATATGTATGTGGATTAAAAATCACAAACAACAGACAAAAATATTTATTTTCTAAGCACTTCTCTAATGTGAAAATCTTGCAATATCAAGCAGAAAAATAACTTGCTATAGTAAAAAAAAACTGTCCTGGAATGAAACCCTCACTTATGGACTAGCTGAAAAATTATTTGATGCCACCTTGCAAGGCAGGAGCACGTCATTTCTGAGACAAAAATCTAGTCCTTGTATTACATGTTGCTATTTTAACTACCTCATGCAGTAATATGTGTTTATAAGCCACCTTTAGGGGCAGAAAAAGCTCCATTTCCCCAGATCAAAGATCCCTTTTTCTACCCCTTGGGAGAGGAAAGCATAAGGCTGTTTCCTCCGTTATTAACATTTTGCCTCAGGGCAAGTGGCAGTATGATCCCTATCATTTTTACTTCCTGCTGCTCCTCTGGGAAAACACAATCCAGCCAGGCATGTGTTTGTGCTCTTCCTTTCATTCGAGTTTCCTGCTGTGCCTGTGCTGTAACAGGACAGCAGCAGGTGGCATAAATAAAGGAGAAATGTGGCAGAAATCTCCAGACAGCTCCTGAGATTTCCAATTTGGCCATGGGTTAGAGTGCCATCCTCTCCAGGAGAAAAGAACAAACTGTTTGGGGGGGTTTGTTTCTTTGTTTGTTTGTTTGTTTTTTTAATCAACTCCCCACCCATTATTGGGAAGCAAAAATAAAAGTAATATTTCATTGCTCCTAAGAACAAAACTTCATGATTAAATCATATTTGTTACTGTGATTTCTGCTGCTAGCATGCTTTGAAACTGGTTCAAAATTAAATCCAAACTCACCAGGAATCAATGGGAAAGGAAGAAGTTTATTCATGATGCCTTTACATTAAATACTCTTATTTGCAAAGGCTTCAGTAGATCCATGGATCCATGGTAAAGCTGTGAAATTTCTTTACAGGATACTAACAGACAAAATGTATTATGTTCAAATAATTTCTCAATTTATGGAATAATTGAAACTATTTTAAATTATTGTAGCTTATCTTTCTTCATATTTGGTTTTTATACATAGTTGGTTTTTATACTTGGTTGATTTTCTGAATCAAAGTTTTTCACGTGTTATTTGATATTTCATTTAGAACATCTCATATCTCATAAAACAAAATGTTTGTTAGGTAGGTTAACAAATTAGTCACAAAATTTCAATTTGTTTTGCAAAACATGTGTTAAAGTATTTATAGTTGTTATGGAGTTTTCATCACCAACATTATTGCTTCACGTTTCTTTTTTCTGATTCTAAGAGGTAATTGTATGAATTTTAATTGTATCCCTGAGTTTAAATTTATACTTTAAATAAAGGGCAGGTATAATCTGTGTGCATTTTCAGGACAGTGAATCTGTCTTTGGGTGGCAGATGTTACCTCTGCTTTACCAGAGGCAATAATTTGACTGGGAATTTATGGGAATTAAATGCACAATTTGCTAGAAAAAGTGAAACCACTGAAACTAAATCTAAATAAGTAATTTTAAAAAAGAAGAAAAAATATTGAAATCGCAAATCCATCTATATGAATCTGAAGTGTATTGAGTGCTTCAGTTACTTCAGGAAGCTGATAATATAAGACCACATATATACATATATCACTTAGAGGAGCAAAATTGAAGTGACAACAATTGCTCTCACAAAAATATGGCTGCAAATGTTCAAAGTGAAGAATGAAGTTGTTACAGTCTCTTGAATCAGCATGAAACTTTGTGGGCATTTAAAAAATTGGATAATGAAAAATGTTCTGCTTTGCATCCCACAGAAGATGGCTCATGTTCAATGAACAGCAAAGTCCCTTAAATGTGGGGCATGAACAGATGGATGTTGATGGTTTTCTGTAAGATTAGACAAAGAAACTCAGCCATAGAAAATCACATATTCTCCCCTGAAAGAACAGAGTAGAAAATTACCAGACTGGATATAGGGATTTCTCTGGCCTCTCTTTTGCTTGTAGTGAAGCAAATTATTAAAATTTAGCTCAGAGAATCTCAAACTTGGCATGTGTGACATACTTCCAAGTACTTACAAAGCCATGTGTCCAGAGCATGCAGACAGCTGACGAGAGGTTGCTGCTGTTGCCAGTGCAGATGGCAGGATGTGACCAAAATATTTATAGTCCAAACTGGCTTGAAAAACTAAAGTTATCAAGAAAAAGAATGAGCTGATTGCTAATGTTAGTCTGTGTCTTGCAGTGTTTGGTTAGGTAACAAATAATAGGTCGCTATATAGGATAGAAGGGAATTGCTTTTTGCCATTCACAGTGAATTAGAAATTAGGGGGAAAACTTAACAGTGATAAAGCATCTAAGGTGCCTGGGGAGTGTCAGTGTAAGTCAGAGGGACTTGTGGAAGTCAGATGGAAATGAAAATATCATTATCACATAAAGATGAAAGATAAAAATGCCAGATTTTTATTTTACTCGTCTTAGCTGGCACCATCTACTCTTTAGCCTCCTAAGTCCCTGAGCCTCAGTGGGAATGAATCATCCAAAGTATTGGAAAATGGAGTTAGGGAGCACTTAAACTCTCCAGGGACTGGCCCATGGGACCAGACTGGAGACACTCAGGGGAGCTGGGCAAAGTCCTGGTGAAGCTGCTGACACCTTTAAAGGTCACAGTGCTCCATGGAGGTCACTGGAGGTGACTGGAAAAGAGCAAATGTCACACCCATCTTCAAGAGAGACAAGGTTAAGTGCATGCAGGCCAATCAGGATCACTTCAATCACCATGAATACTGTGGAGGAAATCCCCCTGAAAACCACATCCAGGCACATGAGAACAAGAAGTGGCTTGGTACAACCCTCATAAATTTATCAAGGGCAAATTGTATCTGATCAACTTGATTGATGATTGACAGATTCCTTTCAGCTTGAATTATTTGGAGATTCTATGAATCAAGGCTTTTTTTTTCCCAATTATTGGCAGGCAATACCAAATTGAACCGTCTTCCTCAAAGAAACAAAATTTAAAATGTTTTACTAAAACTGAGTACACTTAGACTTTTCATGAAAATGTAAAAGGACAGAAAGTAAGCAAGATTTTTATGCTCCCTGTGACTCTTTTGAAATATCAAATGTTATTTCAGATAATGAGTTTCTGGAGGATGTGGAACTAATAAAAGTTTTAACAGTATTCAACCCTGAGGTTGTGGTGTCTTAGCTTTAGTTCTCTTTGTGGTCTGGAGCACATCTGCTCCTTTTCAAAGTACAGCAGAGCAGACACTCTTTCCTCTGGCCCTACAAACATTCACTGTAAGAGAAAAATGAACATATTGGAAAACTGTAACCTCTAGCAGCTGACTGTGAAAAACAAGGTGAAGATAATGAACAGTGCTACTCAGAAACAGAATTAGGAATGATTCCTGCTTTGGTTTCTGGCATATAGTAAGAAGATATATTGGCTTGGATTTAGGGGTTTTTAGTTCTCATTGGGAAGGTAGCAGGGCATGGTAAAACAAGATATAATTTACAGACCTTTCTTGGTTTCTCATACAGGTATATTATATTATAGGAAACATATACCTTGTTTATTTCTGATTTGTTACTAAAAATTATTATTGAAATTACTTATGCAGAGTATTTAAAAACAGATCCAAACACGATTCTGTCCATTTTCCCACAAGGTCAGATTCTCCAGCAGTATTTTTCAGAGAATGCAGGCAGTTGCATTCATGCAGGTTGTTGTTAGTTGTGGCCTTCCCCCGTTTCTGATGCTGTCCCTCTGTCAAACCATGAAGAAAGCCCTAAGGAAAATCTTTGTGTACAGAGCCAAAGGCCTTGGTCATCTTTATCAAAAGTTAGTTTTTTTTTTCCTTGATGCTACTTGTTAGTTGTCATTGCTAAGGGTCCACCAGACTCTTACTTAATCTCTGAGCCCCAGTCATCCAGTTGTGCTTGAATCAAAACCTAAAACTGGTCATTGCATATTGTTTGAGGAAAAAATCACATTATTTTGGTTTATATCCTTTTTTTAATTTCTTTTCCATAGTACCTATTCCATAGCACTTTAAACATGCTTAACAACATTTTCATCAACCATTAAATATCCCTAATTGGAAAGCCTAAAAAGATATATTGCATTGTTCTGTGTAAGTGAAATTCTGGTCTTGAGAATAGATGATTTTCTGTGGATTTCCTCAGCTATGTGGCATTTGCATATTAGTATAGAGAGGATGGACTTACTGCAGTTATTTTTACATTCTAGAGAAGATTTACTACTTTTGACAGCACTTGAGGGTGTGAAGTATCTGGATGCTTTATTTTAGAAATTTAATCGTGCTGAAGTGGATGGAAATCAATTTAAAAGTGTGGGTTGAAAATGAGGAATGTTCATCCAATATTTGTGTGATAAGTAGGGAATAATTCAATTCAGCACAATCATACTTGAAATATAAACCCATTTAAAACCTATTATTGTAATTGCATTAACTATTACAACAGAACTAGCCAGATTGATTCTGAAAAGTATATATTGAAGTTACTAATTTCTATTGGAAGAAAATTTGTTGACCACTTCTACTGCAAACTGTGTATTAAATTTAAATATTTAAAGTTTTGATTCTTTGTTAGGCTTTGGGTTTAGTTTCTAGACTCTTTTTTTTCTGTGCTGAAGAATCAGGTACAGGAATCATCCTGTTCTAATCATCTAGGATAACACCAGAACTCAGTTTTATTATTGGGATGAAGTGTTAGAAGATGCAACATTATTTTACTCACTATTCTTTAGAAGGTAACTTAATGTTATATCTCCTTCAGACACAAAAGGTAGCAGTGACCAGTGACTTTTTTTTTTAAAGAATGGGGGGAGTACTGGAATATTCTCATGTTAATAACCTATCCTGAGTGAGTTTACTGTTCCAGGAACCATAGAACTGCCTGTTAAATGTACAGGATCTACTACTTCATTTCACAGTCACATTGTTTATTTCCTTGTTGATGGCTCTGGGATCATCAAGATTGAAGGCAGCTAAATAAACTTCTGTCTGATTCAATCACATCAGTGGAATTTACTGAATGTTTCACCGTTGTTCATGGTTGGAGTTGCTAAGGCAGATGTGTAAATGGCTCAGTCTTGCATGGAGTTATGTCATTCAAGATCCTTAAAGATATCTAGAAAGAACAGCTCCTCCTCCTTGAAGTATAAACCTTTTTGTCTGGGAGTATTTAGCATTTGGTATGACTATCAGATTTAGCTATCTTCATGTTAAGGTAGATTTCCACTGAAAAGGACGATATATTTAAATATATATAAAAGGACAAAAAATGGAATCAGGACTAGGATCACATTACCAACCTGTCACCATCCCAATACAGAATAACAAATACATTGAGATAGAAATAGCAGATAGCTTTTAAATGTTTTTTTTTAATTAGTTCAAAATAATTTCATGTGTTTCATCAATCCTTTATTCACTACTTAAGCCTATGAATAAGCTATCTACTTTTGATTTTATTTTTCCTTGTTCTCTTTGATCCATGCAGATTTGTCTGTGGATGTGGTGTGTGCACATCTACAGGAAAAACTGTAACAGCAAGAACTGATTTTCTGTACTTCTGGTAATCAATGTCTGCAGTGCCTATCTGTGAAGAGCAGGCTCATCCTTCTCTTCCTTGCTGTGCTGATGACCACTTGCACAGTGTAGCTAAACACACTTGTGGTTCCATAGAATGAAGGATATTTACATTTTTATTGCACAGGCTGCACACCATTCATAGCTTTGACCTTGGGTTACTTGAGACTGAAACTTCATGGCCAGTGAATATTTGTATGTATATGGATTTCCTCAAGACTCACATTAATATTCACCCAGATTTTCTGGGCTTTGGCATTTTCCATAATTTCCCATCACGTTCTCCACAAACATGAAGCTTTCCTTGAATTTGACCTGTCTGTTGTGCTCTTTACCCATGTTCATGTTTGCAGTAATAGAGCAAACCTGTGTGAAATGGAAAACGGGCCAAGTTCCTTTATCAAGGCGCTCTTGACTCAACAGTGATATATTAATTATTTGTAGCTCTTTATTTTCAGTAAATAGTGTCCTCAGCTGCTGGCATGGCATGCAAATGTTTTATTTCAGACTTTGCTTGGCCACCCAGGAGACAGCTCTTTGAATTCTGGCACTATCAGCATGTTGTAGAATGGAAAGATGTTAATCTTTCCTATGTATCTTACACACCCTATAACAATACTACACAGATATATTATATGAAGAGTATAAACATTAGCTATAATAAGAATAATCCCAAGTCCTAAGAAAATGGTTAAGCCATGAGGAAAGCAACCAGCTTCTGTGGGTTGAACTTGTCTAGGGGCTATTCCCCCGGTTTTCACACTTTCTGCTTTCATTTTTGGAGGAGAAAATGTACATCCTTGCTAATTTTTTAATTCTTTGTGTGTCTCCTCTTTGTTGCAGTGCAAGAAAGTTCAGAAAAAACTGCAGTAAAGTCATGAAACCTATTTGAACGGAAACTTGTGTCTCCCATCTAGTGCCTAAGAACCTTCACCAGTAATGAAAAACCATAGAAACTGCTTGTATGGGGTAGAGTGGTGTGTTTGGGATTTGCTTTTCAGCTGTGGCAACTACAGATTTTTGGAGAAGAGTTTGAGTTTTGAGCAGCCAAAGCCTGACAGTGTCAAGGCTTTTGTTCACCTTTTCCTCAGAAAGCCCATGATAAAGCTTGAGTCCATCATGCATTGCTAGATTTTCTTCCATTTTTCTGTTTTGTCAAGGTTTACTAATGCTACTGTACCCTTATTGTTAAGTGTAGATGCAGCTGCCAGTGGCCATCTGTGAGTGTCACTGAAGGCTGAACTGAGCAATCTCTGATGTTGTCGATAATTCTTTGAGGAAAAAAAAAATTGCAAGCAGGAGACTGCTTTACTCAAGGATATTTCCTATTTATCACATAATTTGATAATTTTACATTGGTATTATGGAACATCAATTGCAATCCACAGAGAATTCTTCCTCTGAATAACTTAAAGATGTTGTCAGGTGCCTCTGTCCAGGCAGCATTTGGAGCTGAAGTTGTTGATCCCCAGCAAGTTTTTCAGGACAGCTGGCAGGAAAACAGGGCACGTTGATACAGATTTGTTACAACTTCTTCTTTCCCCTTCTCCCCAATACATCAATTTTCTGCAAGTAGCATTTTTCCAGGGGAAAATCTATTTCAGTGGTAAATTGCTGATCTGCTCTAAACACCATGGGCAGGAGAGGTCACTCTGTCACTTTGGCAGTCCCATTACCCGGCCATTGCTGTGGCCCTCCGAGTTACCAGCATTCATTTATGGGAATTGAATTAATGAGGGAACGAGGGCTCCCTAATGGCAGTAATGCCTCAAGGAGGGAACGAGGCAGCAGATCCCAGTGCCAGGGATACAGATTGTGGATCTGCTCAGAGCATGGAGTATTTAGGCTGTGGATTCTCAGCCTAGCTGGGAATGCCCCTGACTGAATGGAAGCTGGGACCTGCGCGGTGAAGGACTGGTGTGCATGGAGCTGTCTCAGGGAAAACCTGATCCTCGGTTAGAAGGTGTCACAAATTTCCTTGTAATAAGAATAGAGTCTGTTTTTTTCTCCTGAAGATAATTTGGCTTTTCAAAGTAAATAGGAGCATTAAGTGTAGTAAAATAGCTTCAGTTATGAGTATTAGTAGATAGAAAACAAAGGGAGCAGATCTGCTGTTTTAAGATTATACAGTTTTAATTGTGAGAGCTTTTTTTTACCATGTCACATTGCTATTTAAATCGTGTTTTAAGCAATCTGCCACATTGGAAATCTTTAATATTTTAAATCATGTGTGATTTTCTCTTTTGACAGTGTTACCAGCTTAGTCTGGCAGCAGAGTTTGTCAAAATCCTGTCTCTTCAGCACTGTGAATTTGTTCACATTCTAAAACTTCATTTTTTATTAAATTAAGAAATCAATAGCTAAAAGGATCAATGGATTCGGTAGCAGCTGGCTTAATCTCAGCAGAAATGGATTGCTGCCAAACTCCATGTTGCTATTTAAATTGATTCAGCCAAACATCTTTTGCTCAAAAAGTCAATTGTGGTGAGCAAAACACATTTTGTTTAAAAATGGCATATAAATTGGTAGTCTTTTGTGCACATGTGCACATGGACACACACACTCTTTCTTAAGAGACCCTAGGAAACAGAAATTTTTTACTGAAGACACTCTCTCAGCACCTGCTTATAGGTCATTTTGTCCACAGTTGGCACTGCTGTTTAGAAAAATGAAAGAGCATTTAATTTTTTTTCTGTTTATGTGTTGGTTTTCTGCTCTACATCTGTAAGCATTTGATACTGCTCTCTATTCTCCCAGTCATTCAGCTTACACATACAGTACAGGTAATTTTTTTTTTGTCTCTGAGCGCCAACTGAAAGATATCTAAGTGCACAGTAGGCACTTTACAATCCTTATCACACACCATTAGACACTAATGTACTACAATAATAATCTTGATAATTGCTCTCTCACCTCACAGCACACCTGCAACTCACTTAATACTTTTTTGGATCTTTTCCTTTTGCATAAATGAAATCTCCTAATGAAAATTCTGTAATGAACCTTCTATGGTGAACATATAAAGCACCATGTGTAGAACTGTGATTTAAATGGGTGTGAACCATGAGAAATCCCATGTGTTTCCCCACTCTCCAGGTATTTGAGGCATTGCCTTGATTTCAAATGCAATATTGGAATGCCCTCCAAAAGACTTCTGTATTTTGCTGGGCATTATAAGGCAAACTGGTAGGTTGACCCAACTCAGGTAACTCTAGAGAATAAACCACAATTATTGGGCTAACCCTGGAAACATAAAAGGCAGTTCCCTAGCACAAATCTGGTTCCTGAGGGGTTGCCCAAATGCTGTTGGATTTCTCCCTGAATTTCTTTCCCTCCTCTTCTTCACACTCTAATTTTGGTAGGATGAAGTGAAACAAACTTAGGACTGGGGTTGGGCCCAGATGAGGGTAAGACATCATACCCTTTATTTTTCCAGCTGCTGTGTATCAGCAACTGCCACAGTTTTACCCGACAAGCACATCTTCCTTCTCAAATCCCCTTCTTTTGAGGATTTCTTTCAAGGGTGACATTTTGAACCTCACTTTGGAACTTTGGAACACCTGTGCTTGAAGATCCATCTCAGTGCACGCTGAGCAGCAGGGGCACAGAAAACCTCTGTCCCCTGGAGTGACAAGCCAGCAGGAGTCAGAGACGCAGTGAGAAGGCCAGGCTGATGGAGGGGATGCAGGCTTTTTATGGAAGCACCCTGAATCCCCCAGAAATCTTCGAGTCTGATGAAAGACTCCCTTTCCATGACAGTCCTAGGACCTCTCATGATAGATCTGAGGTCTCAAGACTACCACTGACAGCTCCGTTGCTTTGGGAATTCTGACTCACTTCTAATCATCTGCCTTCATGACAGTGGGCTGTGAAACAAAGGTTCTCTTCTCTTTTATGTTTCCCCTCTCCACCTTTGGGTTTTTTGGACAAGTTATCATGGTAACACACCACCTGAGGCCAGGCTGGATCATGGCCACTGCTACTTTAGGAAAGCCATGACTCAGTTTATACCTACACTGCCTGCCTGGCCAAGTACCTTTTCAGGTACCACTTTCCAGAACAGCTCTGCTCATATGGCTCTAGATGTTTTCAGTAAATTTGGGGGGGTTGTTATCAAATGAAAGATCTTACTATGGTTGTTTCCTAGCACTATTGGGAATGCTGTCAGTCTTCAATTCCCTCTTAGTGTTTGACCTTAGAATACAGACCTTAAACTTCACCAGAATTGGGTGTGAGGGATGCCCACAGTGTGAATGTACAGAGGAACAACACACCTTGAGGTGCCTCCAGTGACTAATGGGCTGTATTCCCTCCACAATAAGCTCACCATGTTCTGGAAAGAGGCAGAGCATGGTGTGTTTCCTTCACCTCCTTGTTCAAATTGTCACTACCAGCACCTAGCAATTCTCTTCTGTCACCCTAATCCATCACAATATTTCAGTGGGATGGAGAATGGCAGGCAATAAAATGTCTCCTGGAATATAAATCAGCTCCTAATTTGTTTTTCTCTAAGCCATTATTTCTTGTGTGATGGTCTTCTCCCAGGTGTTTCAGGCCTGTCAATCAGTTGCTGCAGGCACTTGTTTTCCTTTCCCAGGTTGTGCTATCTCTGGACCTGGCAGTAACAGAGTGAAGTGCCCAGCAGCTGTAATGCCATGTTAAACCCAAACAGAATTCAAAGCTTGTCACAAACAGAATCTGAAACACAAACTGCATTAGCAGAAGGGCAAAGTGTTCCACACCAGGACCGAGTTCAGTTCCCTGGGTGTTGATGAGAGAGTGCTCTGAGCTTCCTGATCACTGGTGGAAAATTAGTTGCTGTGAGACAGTGACTGATGGAATGGGAATGTCTCTGCTTTCCATGTCACAGCAGAGTATTTTGGGACGGTAACAAGAAATTCTGTGCTCCAGTGCTCTCTATATCTGTGTTACAGATATTTGCCTCACAGATGTGCTTTCTGTGCTACTTCTGCTGGAAGTTACATTTAGTCTTTGCTCATATCCTGTAGGCCAACAGAACAAGCTCCCTGACTGATTGATTTCCAGGTAATCAGCCTGTCCAAGAGGGATTGATTAGTTCTGCTTCGTTGGTGAGCAGGTCTCAGAAAGAAGATCCTTTCTTAACAACACAGAGCACTCAAAGAGCCACCAATTCTTCACTGACTTCAGTCTTGGGGAATTCTGTGATACCATGGGCTAGCTAATTATCAAATTGAGATGGACAGAACTGGACTGAAGTGCTTAAAAATATGAGTTATAACCCTCCAAAACCCACTAGGTTATGTAATAAAAAACTAAAAATACTGGCATATAGTGAAGAAAACAAAATCTGGCTGGTTGCCAATTTACCATATTAAATTCTAGTTGGTTGTTTTCTTAGCAGTGCCCAGTTAATAGTCTGTGCAATGCTTACATGAAGTTTCTGAGTTGTCACTGTCTATACTGACAACACCAAAACATCTCTCTTTCTGCTGTTTTCACTACCCTTTGGTACAAGACTCCATCAACTGCATCCTCCTTCCTGACCATGAATACCTAAGGACAGGATGCACCTTTTCAAAGTTCACAACAAATTAACAATTATTTACTAGATCAGTGAAAACAATTCCTAGTAAATGTCAGCAGGTATCAATCTAGTTGCAAAATTAAGGGCTAAGGTTTCCTAAGGGTGAGGGTCAATATTTTATTATATATCTATTATTGTTTATAGTTCTCATTTGATATATAGTGCATTACCATCTGAAAGGACCTCCTCTTCAATTCGACAGCTGGGCATTTTAACGTACATATAAGTGTTTCTATAAATTGTCTCATACAAAGGAAATGCTGGCAGTTGCCAGGTGTTTTTCTCCAGTCAAAAGTACTAAGAAATTCTATTTCTTTCTATTCTGGGTAAAGCCTATAGTCAGTAAAAGGCTGCATTTTTCCTGTAACACCTTTTTGCTTTTGAAGCCCAGGAGAAACCGCCAGTCATTTGTTCAGGTCAGTTCTATTTGTGTGTGCTTTGCTTGAACTTAATGTGGCAGAGAAGTAGAGAAGAACAGTAACTCCATGTCCCTTGAATTATTTTAGTGCACTGAGATGAGTGAAAGTAAGACAGAAGCCATGGCACATTGCATCTGATGAAATAATGTTCAATTTATTACAGCATTTTATATCCTGGCTTCTGCACTGCCAACATTGACCCTGAGGGTACCCTTGCCAGCTTTGCTTTTCCACTAGGGAGGCCACCATATTCTAGAAACATCAGTTTGATCCCATGTTTCTGGTTAGGGCATACCAGGCTTGCCCAGTAGAATGGCAATTTGGCACTTTAGCTGAAATCCCTCCCTTCAGCTTGATATTATGTAATGAAGGCGATATTGCATAAAATATAATACTTAATAAAACAAAACCCAGCACTAACTTATCAAAAATGAGTCCAAATAACAGTTAGGAAGCAACAGCCCACTGCTGTGAAACTGATCATTAGCTCTCCATCATTGCTTTGTATGTGTGGGCATCATATTTTTTATTTAAACAATGTGCCAACAGCAGGCTGTGCTAAAATGCATAACCATCAGCTGCAACAGCTTGTCTGACTGGTTATGCATAAATTAATTCCAGCTGCTTTCTTACTCCACTGTGTATCAAACACCTCACCTCTGCTTCTGTATGTTTTAGAGAAAAGATGAGAGACATGATAGATACTGTTAGTAGTCATTGAAAATTTTTTGTAGGCGAACAGACATCCCTGCCTTGGGGGTTGTCTTGGGGATTTTAGAATCTTACCTTATCTGTGTGGAGATTAACACAAAAGTATCTCTTCATCTTTTTTATGGTTTCAGGCTGTTTTCAGAAATCTAGGCAAACTTGCATATGTAGACTCAAGGAGCCATAAAGGGATTACTGCTGTTAGTGGTGTGAAGAGAGCTCCTTCTTTTTATCTGTTTTTCAAAAGTCAAGTTACTTCTTTAATTGTAGCACTTTGTTACTGGCTATGAGAGGGGATTATCCAGGATGATTCCTCCTATGTGCCACATTGTACTGAACCCCACTCTTCATCTTCATGGCCCAAGTCAAAGCAAGAGCTTAGGAATTCAGATGAGCTCGCTTCCCTCTTGCTGGAGTTGAGTTGTGACTGCTGCTCATGAGGACTCAGGGACAATCTCTGCCTTTCCCCAGTGTCCTGAGTGTTGATGTGCCTGGTGAGCATTAGCATCAAGGAGAGGAGAGATGTTGCAGCTGTAATGCGATATCAGCACAGCCCTGAACTCCAGTTTGTCACAACCACCGCAGGAGTTCTTTCCTCTCCCTTCTATCAGAGAATATTTTCTAAAAACTCTTGCAGAAATATTTTCATTCTGAATTAAGAACAGAATTTAAAGTTCCCCCTGGTTTTGGCTTTGACCTGATGAGTTTGTAGTGGTTCTGATTTCTGAGTTCTTGTCAGCTTCCCATGAAAACATTTCTATTTTCAACTCACCCCTTGGGAAAATACAGCTCTTGCTTCAGGCTGCTGGGGTGGGATGCTGAAAGTAGTACCAGAAACACAAGTGAGGGAGTACAAGAGAAAGCACAAATGTTGCTGAGGTGGCTTATTTACCATGACCAGTATGAACTTTTGGTATTTACATTAATGTTTACAATTAATTTTTTCCTAACCTTCTGCTCAGCCCTTCAGGGGAAAGGCTGACGTTGCACTCTGGAAGCTGATACTGCTGAGTTTGATTAGATTATAGGGAAAGATGATTTTCCATCTTCCCACACCTCTTGCCAATTAAGATCAGGAGCCTCACAGTTGATTGAAATCTCATTATTCCACAAACACTGTTAAGATTGTATGTTCTTTAGTCTTGCAGTAGAAAGGAATCTATAAACAAGCAGTTGTAATAGCAGGGATGAAATTTTAAAGATTTAATTGGGATAATGAAGGAGATACTAGAAGCACTATGAAGGCTAACACTTAATGTACCTCTGAACAGGGGTTGTTAACAATTTTATATTTCAGTAATATTATATCACAGTAACTCATGGATATCCTCTTTGTATTGACTCTTTTTTTGTTCTTATGCTTTTGATTGCTGTCTTAAGTCCTTCTGTTAAAAAAAAGTATGTGAGGTTTCTTGTAAATTTTCTCCAAAGTGGCAGGGAATACACCTGACAGGCCTCTTTGTGGGTTGTTTGCATGCCTTGAATGCGTGGCCAGTCTATGTGAACATAAAGAGACTGATTAGGATCCATTCTGTACAGAATTTATAGTATATTATATGATGGAGGAAAGGGGGATGAGGATGGAGAGAAGGTGTAATTAATCCCTTATTATTAGAACTGTTATAGGTGTGCAGCCTGAGCTGATATCAAGAATAATACCAGAGATGATGTATATGTTTTCCCAGACCAATGATACCTGTAAATGAAATTACTTGTAGCTCCAGTCCTGTGCCTTTCTTAATTGCACTGCCAGTCAGGCCTCTCTTTATCAGCTGTGATAGGCTTGAAATGTAGAGATGCAAATTAATAACTGAGATGAGATGTATTAATTTCATATTGATTTCCATTTTCAACCTAAGCTTCTGCTTCTATTCAACCCTAAAACATTTATCATTGTAATAATTTCAAATCAAAAAGATTGTTATTTACTGTCGTTAGATAATATAAGGTAATCTTTCTGTTTTAAGCAATGTTACATTTCATAACAAAAGTTCTTGCACTACATAAATGCCATTAATCATCTAATGGAAAGGTCTCCATTTTGGTTTTTTGGTTATCAAATTCATCTTCCTGTCACATTTTACATGGGAGAATGATCCCCACCTTGCTACAAACCTCCTTTCATGTGGTTGTAGAGAGTGAAAAGGTCTCCCCTGAGACTCCTTTTCTCCAGGCTGAGCCCCCCCAGATCCCTCAGCCACTTCTTGTGTGGCTGACTTTCTAGAAATATTTTTTATTCCCAAATAAAATTAATGTAGTTTTGTGTATATATTTCTATATCATGTATCTAGTTTTCTAAAACTAAACATCTGTGCCTATGTTGCTTTTTATTGTTTGAAAATATTCATGTCAAGTGTAGTTACCTTATTGTAGCTGAGTTTGAGTGGCTATTTGTCTTGCTTGAGATGTCTATTAAAAAATTAGCCTATAAAATAAAAAAGATACCACATGGTACAGTCCATTGTTACTCTTTAGAGGAACACAGATTCCTGAATTTTACAGTTCCAAATACTGAATGAAGGCACCAGTGACTCATTTACTGTCAGGACTGTAGCTCCTGACCTTTGTCTCGCAGTCATTTTGTTCACAGTGTGAGAAACGTGAATGTAAGTGAGGGAAAAAGGTGAAAATTGACCACATACAAGCAATGGGCCACCCCCAGGTGTGAAATAAATGTAATGTTAACTGCTGGAAGACTTAGACACAACCGGAGCCCATGGATCAGTGAGTGAGCTGTAGCTCTCTTTATTCCTGTTATGTGTCCACACCTCAGCTAGGACAGAGATATTTATCAACTCAAAAGCTCTCTGTCCTGCACACTTCTTAACAAGTATTTAAAAGCTAAATGGAGTTAAACTTCACCAGAATTAAAATCACAATTTGATGAGGAATGGCAATGCAGCATCAGTAGTTGTCATTTCTGTGGACTGTGTAATCCTGATTCTGAATTTTATTTTTCTTTTGATTGAGGGATTATTCCAGACATGTCTAATCATTGCTCAAATATCGAAAATGATATATAAAATTTGTTGCCAGGTTTTTTTAGTTGTGTGATTGCCCTGAAATGTTACCAAAACCACATGTACCTATTTAAAACTCTAAACATTTTTCTTTCTGAATGAAAACTGTAATGTGAATTTACATACTTAAAAATAGCAGGATACCATATTCACACAGTCCTACTGAGGTGATGCTGATAACTTCTAAAAAATAAATTTTTAGCTAAACAGTCCATAGTTAAGAGGTCAGTTTCATGCCAAATCTCTGATTGTATGTTTGTAACTGTGAAGAAATGTGGGAAAAAAAAAAAAAAGTAAAATCAATTGTAGGATGACCTTATGGTGCTATTTTGGGGTGTTTGGCTCCTCATTTAAAGAGCTACAGCCCCACCTGGCCTGTGGCATGTGAGGGCCTGGCACCTGTAGTCAGGATAATTAACTGCTAGAAAATCTTGAATAAGTCCCACTGGCCTCTCTAAGCTTAAGGCTTTGGTTGAGATTTTTCAGGATGGGGATAATGTTATTTTTTTCATTTGGAAAATACTTATCACTGCAGTGTGCATCCAGTAGAGTTGAAAACTAGAAATAAGGCTCTCTGTACTTCTTCAGCACTTTTAGGGAAGATTCAGCTTTTATGCAGATTTAATATGTTTTTATAGTAATATTTACCTGTGTTCTTAAGCTCGAATTTCTCTATCAATACTAGAAGTCTTTTTGGAGGGAACATTTTTCATATCAACCTGATTATTTGAGAATTCATATTAAAGTCATGGTTCATCTCTGGGAGATTCCTGTGAAATATCAGTGTGTTCAGTGGAAATACTTAACTCTGATTCTTGTCATCAATCATGTGAAATATTCTAGACACAAGGATTGGAAGATTTATCCCACATAACTACTTCAGTGAAACACAAATTAGAAACCTGTTCAGCTAAAGGGCACCTTCCTGATTTTTACTTTATTTATATGGGGTTGGATTTGCATTGTAAAAGAATTTATTCCTGTCCTAGAAGGCCATTAGATGAATATTTGAGACAGTAGTGAGAGCTTTCCCTTGGGTTACCAACACACTGCCTGTACATTGAAATTCACATTATGTGAATGTGAGGTTGGGCTGGGAGAAGTTGGCAATGTTTACTTATTGAAAAAAAACAAGCAAATTAAAAAACCAAAGCAACCCACAAAAAACCCCAGGAATGTTGGTGTCATCTGTGTAAATACAATTAAATAGTTGCTGTAATTTGGGGCTAAGAACTGCAAGTAATTCTACATGGATGCAAGGAAAAGGAAAACTTGAACTAATCACAGAATTGTATGTGTTGGTTCCATGGCAAAATAGGTATTTGAATACTGAGTTAGTTGCTGACATAAATCACAGAATTTTTATTCACAAGTACCACATTGTGTTACTCTTATGTCTTATAACAATGATAGAATAGAATGAGATTACATAAAATTGAGTACAATAATGTAGAAGACAAAAAGATGGGTTGAAAATAATTTTTAATAATCAAGATTATTTGCCTGTGAGCTTGTGGGTATTCAGAGATAATACAAAAGAAAATTGTATTTGCTTCTCACAGAGGCATGAGTACTTTATTTTCAATGGTAAGTCAGAACTGAAATAGTCTGGGAGTCACTAATCATGTTTGGTGTCTTTAAAAATCAAGCTTGTGAACTTTTCTGCAAACACACCCAAAAGGACTCTAGTTCAAAGGCCAAATGCCTGATTTTAAAAGAACATTTCAGCATTTTTTGCATATGAATTACCCAACTTTACCACTTTACCTGTCTGGATTGGGGCATTTAAAGATTCCCCATGATTACAGTAATTTTGTCTCTGTGTGCCCGAACTTCTGACTTGTACATGCAAATAAAGCAGGGCCTTAAATAAATCACTCATTCAAAATCTATACCTGAATGTGCAATCTTGGTAACCATAATTAAAAATGCAAGCATGATTTTAAGGCTCTCCTTTTAAATATTGGATTTTTTAAAGTATTTTTAAAGTGGGTTAGATAGTTTTCTCATTGCTATGCATCTTGCTAATTACATTAATAATTACACAGAGTAGAAAAAATTGCATTACTTTAGCTGATTTATTATCAAAATAATTGCTGTAGTGAAAGCAGTGAACAAAAAAAAAATTTAGTTTTAGATCTTAAACCATTAAAAACTGCAGTGTTACAATAAGGCCATAACAAGAAACTATAACCTTGTAAATAGAGACTGCCCTGGTGTTCAGATCTTTATTGTTTATAACTGCATCTAAGGATATTCCATTCCTTCAAGGTCTGCCTTCTCTAGAAAGCTTATCCAGTAGTAAGTCATGGCAGGGGGAGCTTTTTTAGGATTTCAGGGCACACCTTGAGTGTTTTTGGAGGCATAAAGCCAAGTGATATTAATTATTTGAGAACAGCTCTGGTAAATGACTATTTTCACTCAGAAAATCAATCTGACATAAAGCCAGCCAACACAACATCATTGCAACAACACTCAGGCTGGAAGTGTTGGTCTTTGTGCAAAAGTGGAAACATCCTAAGAAAAAAATGGTTACCAAAAAATTCCCACGTGCAAAGTAAATTGAGTAATAATGGCTGTCATAGGAATTATTAACCCAGGCTAGCAGATTAATTTGTTATGGATAGAAAAAAATTGCATCTGCAGATTCCAAGGGGCTGTTACTGCACAGGAAGAAGAGAAACCCAGGACTAACTACTTATCATATGTTCAGAGCTGAAAACAGAAAGGTTTCACATACAAAGGGGAAGAAAGAGGAAAAATGGGGAGAGGGAGGACAGAAACTACACTTTATGGGATACATTATTATATGAGTTATTCTCCCTCTGTGTCCCAATAAAAGGGACACAGAGGGAGAATAACACACCTCTGATAGCATTTGATATAATGTATAAAATAAGGATAGAATGTGATTGACACACTGCTCTCCGTAAATGAGCAGTTTTTGTACATGTATCTGGTAGGAAGGTACTTTAAATCTAATAGTGGGAGGGATTTTTCTAGCATTTGGTTATGATGTTCAGGCCAGGAGATGATTCTGCAACTGATCTCACCAGCAGATATAGGAAATAGATAATGTGCAAGGAATTAGCTGCAAAATGCATCTGATCTATTCAGACCATTTTTTCCTCCTGCAGAAAGAAGTAGTATTTGGTGGTCTATTGCCTGTTTGCAGTGTCTTCTGATAAGTCCTCAGCTGTACACAGGGGCATGAAAGGTTCTATGAAAAGAGCAGTTGGACACTAATTCCTCTTGAAATAATACAGAGAAATTCCAACAAACACAGGTTCCTTCTGTAGTTACAATAAATGATATTTCTTGTTGCTTCAATCACTACAGAGTTGAGAAACTTATCACACTCCTGCCTTATCCCTTCCCCCAAAAGTCCTTCCAGCTAATCTCACCAATGGAACAATGATTAAAAAGTAAAAAAGAACAATGAAATAAAGCATTACTGATAGTATACTTTAAAATAGAGAGATTTCTCAGCTACTGTGGACAGATTTGAGGACTCAGTAAGTTCTTCATTGCCCTGAAGTGTTCTCAGGGTTACATTTCTCCTTTTCTGTTTAAAGGTGATTACTGGAGATGCTGGAGATGGCTGCTTGGAGCTGTAATGATTTTTTCCTTCCATTCTTTTCCTTCCTGATCCCAGGAGTATGCACTGATATATTGCAGGAAATTAATGCCCTTCTTTTTCTCTGCTGTCATGTTCCTTGATTACCATTTCTATTGTGTGCCCTAATTAGCCTGACTGATTCCTTTCATTTACTATCTTCCTAAAACACAGTGATGCTCCTTTAAAAATTATGCAGTGTAGAAAACAGTATTTTTACTGTCTCCTTTAAGAGTTTATTAAATCTGTTTAATTGGGCAATTGGTTTATGGGGTCTATCCATAAAATATCAACAGAAATAAAGACTAATTTGGGTGTGGAACAGTGCATCTGAGCATTTGTAATTCCCCCCTCAACCAATTTATTGGACTTCAGTCCCAGCACAAATCAGTGAAGGTGCATCCTGTTGGTTTTCTCTCTTCTTCCATCGCTGATAAAGCGCCTCAGTCTTGCGGCCATTTTTGTCACTTGGCACTGCTGTGAGACTTTAGGAAGGAAATAAAAACACACAAAATTCCTGTAAGTTGCAATATAGCAACTTTTTCTGAAGAAAAATCTCTTTTGACTCATGAGTACAGTTTATAAAACATTTTAAAGGGGTATTTTGAAAAGGGTGCAGCCCCTCTTTGCAACTGTGTAGCCTGTGTTAGGAACAGAGGTTTTTTATGGATATTGTCTTTATCTGGATTTCAATGCTTGGTATTTTAATGAAATTAATCTCTTTTCAGCTGCCTATTTTGCTAATTTTGTATTGATTTATTATATTGGAACACTAATTTGCTACTTCTGTATTCAGTGAAACACCTTACGTGCCATCTACCTGTTGTAGTAGTATATTTTATTTACTATATTAGTCTGGAAAAAAATATTTCACCTGGTTCTAAGAATTAAGTGAAAAACAGTTTTAACAGGATTGAAAACATTTTCTATCTCTTTCTGAGTAGTACTTATGCATTTAGAATCATATTCTTAAATTCTCTTCTAGTGTTGAGGATGCTTGTTTTTGTTTTGTTTCAGGTGTTTGTTTGTTTGTTTTTGTAGTACAAAAATGAGTCTGTGCAGAAGAGGATTTACCTGGGTCGTGTAGCACAGCCCCCAGCTCTTTGATGAGCTGTTGGAGTCTACCTAGTATGACAGGCAGTGATAAAATTAATATAATTAATATCTGTATGTATTTTTGGATAAACCTCACATTCTTTTAAACCATGCTATGTGACCTGAATAATTGTTCAAGTTATTGTATTGAAACTAGTGATTTCTACATAGAAAAACTGCACCGATGTGAACTGAAAATACTGTTTGATAGGTGGCAATTATCTCCTTTGTCATTTTTCTAGTAATTTTCCTTTAAAAAACTTAATATAATATTGAAATGTGGGAATGACAGAAGAGTCACTAGGGGGGAAAAAAAGAGCACAAATAGGAAGAACATTTAATTTCATTTACCTATTGTCATTATGTAGTTATATTTGAAGAAGTAGCCTTATACCTGCTTCTTTTTGTCTCCTCTGCCTTGCTTCTCTCCAAAGTCAAATGTTGTAGTAATGCTCCTATCAGTTCTCCACATCTAAGAATAGAAATATTAGAGAGCAGAGATACTGGCAAGAGAAGAGATTGCAGCACATGGACACACATGCGTTAAATTGCAGACCATAGCACCCAGAAATATGAATTATCAAGTTAATTGCAAATGAAAAAGGGAAATCAGTCTATTGTCCCCCAAACTTTTTTCATGCTGTCATTAAGTTTTCTAGGGGTGTCACCTGTCCCATTCTCACTCTGTGTAGGAACTAAATCAAACTGGAGCTTTGCTTTCTCAATACCATGTCTCTTTTTTTTGTAGTTTGAACTAACCGGCATGTTTGATAATTTATAACCTGTGACTGCTGGCCTTCCTCCACTGGATTCTTCATCAGGTTTCTAGCAACTCACTCTGCACAGTCCCACTATCAGTTTGAACACAACCCAAAGTGAATCCCCCTCACAGTCCATTCATTACCTGATTAAAATAAGAGTCATGTGAGAAAGATGAGATTATTTAACCAGATACTGCTCACAATCAAAGGTTGTCCTCGTAGCTTTATTGTCCTAATTCTGTAATATCTTAATCTTGATTTTGTGATTGTATTCTGCCTTTTTTAATATAGAGCATCCAACTTTCATTGCATTCTTTTTTCATGTTCTTTTCTAGACACTTCTACTAAAATATAAATTGGTTAAAGTATTATCATGCTTCTTTCTGCACAGTGGTAGAGTGGAACAGGCCTTATTTTATTGCCCTTTTTGTAAAGTGAGCAGATAGAAGAGGGGTAAGGGGACTTTAAAATTGAGATCATTCAGAATATAACAAATATGAAAGATACCAGTCTCAGAGGACATTAGTGGAATCCAGTATCAAGGTTAAAAAAAATATATGAGGTGGAAATGCATAACAAAGTGTGTGATTCAGAAAGGTTGAAACACCTCTTCCACAGCTACTGATGGTTGCCATTCATTGTAAATGACAACTGAGTCTTTTTTGATTTAATTTGATTGATGAGTTCTCAGCAAGCTATAAAAATCCATTTTCATGACAAATACCTTCCCACCCACAGACCAACAATGTCAGACGTGCCTAAAAGTTGTTCCTAAGTTTCCTTTGGACTCATCTTCAACTAACCCTGTTATGGTCAATTCAGATGTTATGAAACTGGAACTACTAAAAACTGCAATCTCAGACAATGATGTGCTCCCAAAGAGCAGCGAAATTGCTGCTTTTGGTTTTTTAAGGAACAAGGTTTTATCACCAGTCAGATGACTTCTGCATTTTTATTTTCTGGGTTTTTTGTCTCTATGTTATACACCCCTGAGGCTGGGGAAGAACTTAATGGCTGTAAGAGCCTCAAGCAGTAAAGATCTTGCACAAGAGAGCCCACGGCTGTGTTTTGGAGTGATGGAGCCATGGCCTTATTTACTGGACTGGGCAAGTCAAAAGACCCTCAGGTGGCCATGCAGTAAACAAACAAAACTAAATCACATCTATTCATCATTAAATAAGGAAAATTAAATCAGTTACAAAACTTCTGTTATTTCCAAAACTCACAGTCAAATCCTGGTGGAGCTGCAGCAAAGCACATTTATGGATGTGTTATCTTTTATTAAGCCAATTAAGTTATCAGTGTTTCTCTGCCTAGTTGCTCATATTTCATTGGAGAAACCTGTAGTGTCTTTGAATTGTTCATTCAAATAGCCTGCTAATTACTGAACCTTTAAGACAATGTACTCTCTTTACCCATGCTTTACAAAAGTCAAATTTCATACAGTTTCTATAATTAGCAACTCACAAAGTCATCTGTGGTAGAAAACATTAGGGGAAACAAGATGTCACCCAGTGATTTGGAAGGTAGAAAAAATACTGTGTGGTAACACAGATAAAAACAAACTTTTTTTTTGAGTAATCGTCATTAGAGATTGTTAGGAGATTTTCTGTGGAAAATGGTAAATTTAGTAATTATTTTGGTTAATTTGCCACTGAAACACAATAATTTTTATCGAAATCTTAGCTTAGATATGTACAGTAGCTGAAGTGCTGTATTTCAGACTGAGGCTGCATATTCCTTGACTTTGACCCACTAACAGTTTGTTTTCTTCCACCATGAATGCTGGCTGACAGCTCTGAGTTATCCAGAGGGATGAGTTTTCCCAAGCTTGTGATCATTTTGGGGCTTTCAGCTTCTGTTATTTTATCTTGTTTATGAAGGGCTGGTTTTTATTTGGAAGTATCAGTAATCATGATTGTGAGATTCTGCATTTGGGCGAGGAGTGGGTTGTTAATACCTTTGTAAACCTCTCAATTAAAAGCTTCCCTGGTATCCCTGTAGCTTCTCTGCCACAGAATTTGATACATACTTGACTTAAGGGATAGATGTTCTTGAGTTGACTTCAGAAGAAGTAAAATGATCTGCCTTAATGCATTTATTTTTTCCCTCCACCTTTTCTATGAATATGTATATGCTTTCTTTTAAAAGACTTACCATGTCAAAAACATAATTGCTTTCAATACAATAGAGACTACCATTTCAGAATAAAATATTTGGGTTTTGTTTTAATTAGAAATAAATCTTCTCCTTGAGTTTTATTTTGAAATAGTGAAGTTATGGAATTTTATACAAAATATTGCTCTTGAAAGAGAAATCTGTGTTCCTTTGATCCAAATAAATTTCTTGTTTGGGGGACAGAAGAGAAGAAGGAATGATTTCAGAACTGACAGACATGAATTTCAGAAGTAATAAGGATTTTAAAGAGCACTCATTTTGCTTTGAATGAAACTGTAATCTTGAATTGTCAGCTCTTGAGTCACAAACGTAGCATATGAAATTTAAGCAAGAATTTAATATTTATCAGGGCAGGATTTGAGCATGAGAAGATGAGGAGGGAGCAGGGAAGCACAACATCCTTCCCCCAATTTTGCCTTACCTCCTCTCTTCCTTCCAGCACAGCAGAGAGGAGTCAGTGCCTACAGCCTGTGTCTGCAGTGCTGCCTTCTTCCCTGCACCAAACCTGCTGCCTTTCCAATCAGTGGAAAATTGCCACTCACTATAATCACAATTGCATCAGACCAGTAGCCTACCTCCAAGGAGAAAATCCCTGCTGTTCCCACCCCTTTTATCTCTAACACCAGAAATCCTTTTTTTTTTCCCCAGTCAGTGACAGCAGGGCAGGATACCTCTCTAATGTCTATTCAGCAAAGTCAGAACAGCACACTGGGAGGAGAACTGCTGAAATTGCTGGGTCAAAATTAAGCTCTTGAAATTTGCATTTGAAAAATTGGCTCTTGGGTTCTGAGAGGCAATCAAGTGTTATCTTCTTCAGTGTCATCTTACTCCTTTTCATTCAGCTACTATTGAAACTGCTTTTATATCAAGAAAGGCCTTCGGAATCAGAAGAAAAACTGATCCTGTATATGTTATCTATAAGTTGATACTTTCTAATAATTAATATGAACTGACACTGAATCCATTAAATGCATACTTTGAGGTACTTTTTAGAAACACCTAATTTTAAATATTTTTGTATCTTATTACAAGAAAAGGAGGTACTGCCTATTTCTTCCAGCAGTGTAAAGAAAATAGTCTTGAATATGTCAAAGTGAGAAAAAGCCACATGGAACCTCAAAATTATATTTATAGTGCTGGTTTCCGTTGTACTGCTGGAGGAGTTAAGAGGAAAAGGAGCCTGTAAAATCTGCACATGTCTGAGTTGCTCTTTAATTTTTAATGTTTTCATATGGGGAAGCCAGAAGACAGAAACTGCAATACATGCTTGGCATGTGCAAATGCAGTAGCTGGCAGGAAAAGAAAGAAATCTGTTTAAATGTGTGTGATGAAGTCTGAGGATGATTGTATAATAATATCTCAGAATGCAGGCCCGAGAGATCTGAGATAAGATTTTTTTAATGACTTGTTTCTGCTTTAAAAGGCCAGCAAAAAAAGGCTTGTGAGCTTGTGCTGTGGCTAAGAACAGCAGGGACTCCAGCTCCCAGTAACTGGGGAAGTGATGAGCTCTGAGCATCCCAACATTCCCTGTCCCAGGGCTGGCTGCTCTCCAGGCTGTTTCCTAACCCATTCAGGAAGGTTGTGCAGGGTTTGTGCTGGATGGTGTCAGCATCTCCTTCCTTCATCTCTTCCTTCATCCCTTCCTCATCCTCCAGCCTCTCATGCCAACAGGGACCAGCTGATGGGGCCCTGCTCTCAGAGGCTTTTGGGGGCACTGTAGGCAAGTCAGACCAGCCATAAATATGTGGGGATGTCATCCCTGTCTCATCAGGGACTTGTGGGGGTAAATATTTTAGGTGTTGCAACTTGTCCATTACTTCAGTAAGGAAGCCATATTAACAGCTCTGGCAGATATAGAAGTTATCTTGCTCTGTTTGGTTAATACATGTAGATAAAACATAAATAATGTTTAGTGATAGTAGTGAAGTTGTTTAGAGACAATTTCAAGCAGCACTGAGGACTGACTAAAAATTGAGACGTTATCTTTCTTAACAATTCCCTATTATATACCAAGAACGGATTCTTTTTATTCTTTTAAGTCCATATACCAAAATAAAAATGTCAAGAATTGTATCATCAAAGCATCTATATCTAGATTGGAAAGGAAAGAAGCACCATTATTACTGCTTGGAACAGATTTAATTCATGACCAAAATGTTCTTCAATTAATGAAAATTATCTTCTTACTTTGCAGCTTGCAGGCCTGGATTCTATAAAGCATTTGCTGGAAATGTGAAGTGCTCCAAGTGCCCTCCACACAGTTTGACTCACATAGAAGCAACTTCTGTCTGTCAGTGTGAGAAAGGTTATTTCAGAGCTGAGAAGGACCCACCAACTATGGCATGTACCCGTAAGTCTGATTGTTACCAGTGTTGGCAATTCTGTTCCCTTCTTTGTTTGGTTTTGAATTTAAAAAAAAACCAAATATATGAGTTTGTGAAGAATTCCATTCCTGTTAATCAAAAGAGACTTTTTAAATCAAAATTCAAATGGCATATTTCTACTTAGTGTCTAGATATCTGTAAACATAGCCATGTTTCTTAGTTTGGTGACTTTTGAACTTGTAATTCTGAGATGTAATAGGAGGAGGTGTAATTGTTGTAATGTAGATAAAAATATGGTGTTTTCACTACTAGTAATGTGCATTTTATATATTTGAAAATTTGCTGGTGCAAAAACTTTAAAGAAGCTGGAGTCATGTAAAGAAAAAAACTGATATCACATGCTCTGCTGTCTCCTCAGATTTAAATGAAAAGTATCAGACAAATACCCCCACACAATCAAATAAAAACAAAATGCTCTAAAAAAGACAAGAAAATTTTAGAAAGGAAAAAAAAAATATCAAAGCAGGATGACATATAATTTAAACCTCTTGCACCATCACCTTCTTTTAACAGTTATTCCCTCTTATGCAATTGTGATAATGAAAATTCATTAGGTTTTATTTGATGAATTTTAGAATACATAATTTTGTCATCTTTGACTAACTTATATTTGTCCCTAAGACAAGTCTTATGTCCACCATTCTGGGGGAAGAAATTCTGAGAAGAGATTTTTATTACTTTGATCAATGGTCTTATGTCTAGAAGTACATAGCATAAGTTTTCTTACCACTTAATAAAATATTTCTTATAGATTTCCATTCATGGTTCATTACTCACTGGAATTAATTTATTGATTTTAAAGCAACTATATCTGTTTAATCTCAAAACTGGAACAAGCAGCAGTATTTTAAAAGCTGTGTGTAAAATACTATATTTTAATAGGCTATTAAAATCACTTATTCAATAAAAGTGATTAAAGACTTTGAAGAATCCTCTAAGACACCCAGCTTTTTGGTATAAAACTTTATTAATTCTTTTGGTGGAGGATTTGATCTTGGCACTTTTTGTGCCACAATTAAGAGAATTCTAAAATACTAACATGTTAAATTAATGTAGTATTTTGACAGATTTAGTATACAAAATTTTTAAGAGATAAAGCCCTAAAGACAAAGTGCTGTTGCAATAACCATCAGTGCATAGCTGCGTTTTGGGATGTTTTAGGCAGCATCACAAAAAAATAACTGAGCTGACTGAATTGAGCTACTTCCTCTGCTTATTCTGCTTTTTCCAATGACCCTGGACTGGGCAAATATAGAATAGACCTGATAATTTAAAGCTGATTTACAAATTCATAGGCACTGAGGTCATTACCAAACCCAAGACATTGTCCATCCACTTCACAAGGGTGATGGTCACTAAAAATGGCACTCTTCAGACCCAAGGCAGAAAACTGTGTAATCTAACCTGAGGGTTTTCCAGGGGAAGGTAAGTCCCAGCCTCTGGATACCTCAGGGGTTCAGGGTTCAGAAAGTGTCCCCCCAGTCCCAGCACACTCTGGAGTAGAGCACATGGGCCTGGCATTTTGCATGAAGTATGTGAGGGAGTGAACAGCATCCTTTCAGGCTTCCCACAGGAAAATGGTGATTACAAATAATTCCACTCAAATCAATGCCTCAAGCACAGGCCATTAAAATCTTACTCCCAGAGCCAAAACATCCCAGGTGTTCTTGACACTTTCATGCTTGGGAAGAGGGTTTCACTCATACATTATGCAGATGTGGCTCCATATTATTTATAAATCATTGATTTTTCATTGCTGAAAGAGAGTTCTTTGGAAAAATTACTCAAACATGGCATTATGATTCCATAATTATCTTTCAGGGCACAATTATAAGCCCTGATACCCTGGTATGTTGATAAGTAGGGAGGAGCATGAGAGCCCAGTGGCATCAGAGTGCAGTTACTTCAACACCCTGCTGATTTCTTAACAAACGTGAGTGCAGAGAGCTGCTTTGGGTGAAAATTGTCAGGAAAAACTTGGTGCCAGACCTCCACATTCCTGCTGAGGATGTCAGCCAAAGTAACTGAGTTGAGGCAGGGCAAAAATCAACCACAACAGGACATCAGTGCCTCATCTCATCTCAGCTTGGGAGAAGGAAGAACTAAAGGAGACAGTGAAGCACATTCTGGTTTCTTGGTTCAGTGCCACCATGCACTGTGTCCTATTCAGCCTAGGCTGCAAGGTATTGGTACTTCATTGATTGGCACAGCAGATCAATTCATTTTACACCTACAATAATGATTATTTCACTAATTGTCCTCTCTCCTAATGACACTGAAGCTCTTGACAGTCAGATTATGTTCTTACCTTGCACATCAGCAGTAATGGAGAGTCTTCAGACCAGATTATCCCCTAAGTGATATCTTTAGCCCCACTGCTTTCAAATTAGTCTCTCAGTTATTAAAATTATGTTTCTGTCATAAATACGACCTCACTGCTTTTAGCAGATCTGTGCAGATGTGGCTATTTTAAACTTAATAAACAAAGATACTGATATGAGTGGGATTTAGATTGGTCCTTTCAGACTGTCATGTTTTTACTATTAAAAAAATGAGTTGAAAAGTTTTAAGAAAATTAGGAACTTTGACAGAAAGACAGAAAATGCTGTGCAGAAATGAAATGCCATTTTTACATAACCCCCTTTGTGAAAGATCTGCATTTTCCATATTTATTTTCAGATTTCTATCTTGACATATGAGACATGACATAAGAAACATAATTTTTTAGGACCTTTGAAGGGAGAGATATTCTTAAATGAAACACAGAATGAACAGTGGATTCTCCTCACAAATGGCTTCATGTTCAAACATTTTGACTGAGTTTATTGATGCCCATTTTATTTGCTCCCCTATGTCCTGCAAAGTAATATTCTTAAGATAGATCTTTTTTTTCTCTTTTCATTCCTGTGTAGGGTTAGGCAGTATGGGGTTAGGCAGTATTCCTCACTCTAGAGCTCTTCCTCAGTACTGAGAAACTTGCATATGCACCATTATTGGAAAAAAACCCACCTTGATTTAAGACAGGCATCCACTTCTTTCTAGATGAGCTTCAAATCCACTTTGATTAATTCTGTGAAAGAACTGTGTGCTTTTACAAAAATGTACAGCTCCCATTTTTACTTTATGTAGCTGCATTTCATGGAGGAGAGTGTTCACTTTGCGGAACCCCATAATAGAAATCTAATTTCAGTAAGAGGAATGAAAATTACATTAGAATATATTGTTAATCTCCTTCTCCTAGGCTCTTTTCATTTGACTTACACTTCTTATCAATCTTTCACTGCTACTCTTCCTTCTTATTGTATTTCTTTGCCATATGCAAGTACTCTATCAGAAATCTCTGCATACACTGTGAGCAACAAATAGCATCATATCTAATCCCCTGTCTGATTACTCTGTACATAAAGTCTAACATTTCCCACTATAAAGTAATTGGATGAATTGATCCATCTTTTCAAGGTCAGGCAGGCTTATGTTGGTTGTCTGCATTGTCTGAATTCCTCTCTTTTAATGTTATGTTTAAACAATTTGAACCTGACAAACTTATGCTCTGTTCAATAACTTCTGCCACAAAGTATATCCTGTATTTTTAAGTCAATACTGAATTTCAGCAGCAAAATCAGGCAACACACTTGAAGTCTTTACTGCCTCTATTGTTATATGTACACACACTTTTTTGTAACTTAACATTATGCTCAGACTTGGGATATTGGTTTGCAGTCACTGGCTTCCATTCTTCCTGCCTGCCTCACAGGAGAAGAATAAGTGAAAAGGGAAAAATGTAATTCTACATCCAAGTGACACCATTTATCTATGCTACATATATAGATCTCAAAACACAATTATGAACTCAAGGGGCACAGCCAGATGCTGATTCTGAGTATCCGAAGGTGATGGTTAATCTTTGCCCTTCTGCTGTAACTTCAGAAGTAAAATGACATAAAATTCTGAATCCAATAGTGTGTAATGGACAGTTCTTACTTAAACAGTAACAATTTGTTTTCCAGTCAGTCTTCACTCTCAAGTGTGTAAATTACTGCATTGCCCTCATCACACTTCTGCAGTGCTGGGTTTGCTCCTCTTCCTACCATACACAGGAAGAGGCACTTTGCCTTCAGAGGGAAGACAACACATAAGACAAGATGAGGTGCAAAGCACTGCATGAGGCACAAACTCAGCTCTGTTGCTTTCAGAGCAGACCTGCTTCACCATAAGACATCCACGCCAGTCTCCTCCACAGCAAGTGTCAAAATACTTCCTCCTTGTAATTTGTAAATGAAGCAAAAGCCATTACTCATGCTCTGGCTGAGTTCCATCTCAGCAGAAGAGCTGCATGTTTTTATAATGCTCATCCATCTGAACTGTATTTTATTCTTTCGCATAAAACTCAAAGTCATGAATTTTGCTGTGAGGAAAGGATCTCTTATTTTCACCAATCTACTTGTTTTTCTTAAAAATCAATATAAGGAAAACCCCGAGAGCTTTGCATACAGATGTCTGCAGAAAGGTTATTGCTGCCAGCTTTTTCCAATGTGCCAAATAATCTTTGTATAATTTATAAATGATAACAAAGCAATCAGGCCACATTCATAAAAGCCCAGTGACACATAATTTAGCTGAATCTGAGGATTACAATTAATTGTCTCTCTTTGTTCCAAGTTCTAAATCTTTAGTAAATGATTCACTGCATGTCATTACAGCTTAATATTTGCATGAAATCACAGTTTAACTGGCATAATTTAACAGCAATTAAAAAGCTATTTAATCCTCATGCAAATTGGCATGAGGGGCCTTGAGTATGAAGTGTGTTTGCAGGTTTTTCCTGCATTTGCAAGAGGACAGTCATATACTTTAGGACACCTCTAACATAACTGATAGTTCTCCTTTTCACTGAAATGTGAATGCACAATAATATGTGATTTTTCTTACAACTGAGAAATAAGTCACAAACCATAAGAACCTTCACTCTCTAGTACAAATGAAAAAATCTTTTTTTTAAAGTATTTTAAAAGTACAAATATTTTCTTTTTTTAAAAGAACCAATACTTTTAAAAAGTAATGGTTCTTCTATAGATGCTATTCCATATAGTACAAGGAAAATCTGATAGAAAATCAAAATCTACAAAGCCAGACAAAACTCTCCTATTGCCCAGATTCACATTCATTCCTGTTTGTCTGCCAAAATTGATGAAATAATATCAAAAAAACTTGAGCTATGATGACCTGTTGTCATACTATCTATAGTTTATGTAAGATTAAATTTAAGCCAGTTTTAGAACACTGACTCCAATCCTTCAAGCAATTACACAGCTGCTTAGTTTTACGTGCATTAATATTACCAATTATTTCAAGGGGATTACTCATCTGCTTAAAGTAATGCACATATGGAAGTGCAATTACAGCTCATCCTCCATATTCCTAAAACTCCTCCATGGTTTTAACAGTGGGAATTTGTTAAGATCCCGTCATTATTTAATTCTCACAGCATGGTTTTAGAGGAAACATAATTATTCCTGTCTTCTGAACATAAAGAGTAAGAACTGAAGCTGAAGTAATGTGTGCTGGTTTAGCTTATTCCAATCTCAGGACTAGCTGATAGCTAGAACTGTTATAGTTATTTTGTGGGAAGACTAGTGATCTATTAACTATAAACTCTGGACAGATAAATGTATTAATAAATGCTCATCCATTCAAAAGATCCTAATCTTTCTTATCCACTAAAAAAAATGCAAAGCAGTGTAACACTTCCATCTATTTTAAATATCAAGCGCTTGAAATCCAGCAGGTAACTCATCATTTATTTCAGGGCTAAGTTAATTACTCTCTTATTACAAGTTGCAAGTAAATGCCAGAAATGAAAAAGTGGCTGAATTACAGTTCACAGAAAAGCTTAATGTTTATTATTCACATTAACGCTCCCACGCAATAGCAGATTTTTTATTTACAAGCATTCCAGGTTTTATACCCATGCTTATGCCACATAAACAAATAAAAGGCATCACTTAAAAATTATGAATGCTAAACTCTATGTAAAAATTAGCTGGTGTCATTTGCAAATGTTTCTTGTAGCCTTTCAGTCTACTTAACAAACTCTGAAATAAGGAAAAGCTCACTCAAAATTTTACCAGTGTCTCAATCAAAACTTTATGTTTAAGTCCTGTTGGCAGTTTTATAAATCATCAAAAGCTGCAAAGTAAGCTGAAAGTTTTCCAAGTTCTGCTAACCATTGGTGAAACACTGTGATTTTATTGAGACCTGGGAATATAATGCTTATTCAACTCAATCAGCCCAAAAATCCCAGAGGTCAGCAGTTGGATTTACCACAGTTACCTCACATATATCAACACTGGGAGTATAAGGCCTCACATTTTTCCAAGTCCATGTTTCTTATAATGATTTTTATTATGGGATTACATCCAAATTGGTTTTGAAAATCATACATCTGTAAGTGCTCGCTTGAAACACGTGAAGTGGAAGAAGAGTAAAATACAATAAAAAATTGAGATAATTCAGATATCCTGTAACAATTTGTACCTTTCTGTCACCCCTTCATTAATACCTACCTAAAAAATAATTAGGTGGTAAAGTTCTTCTGTTAGACTGTGGAACCTGACAGGGAGTCATAGAATTACAGGGTCATTAAGTTTGGAAAGACCTCCAAGATCAACCTTAGATCAATCACCACCTTGTAAACCAGACCACAGCACTGTGTGTCGCATCTCGTGGTTTCTTGAACACCTCCAGGGAATTTGGTTTCACTGCCTCTGAGGGCAGTAAATTCTAATGCCTGGTTACCCTTTCTGTGAAGAAATTCTTCTTGATGTCCACCCTGAACCTCTCCCCTGGCACAGCTTGAGGCTTCTTCCCTTTCTCTGTCACTTTTTGCCCGAGATAAGAGACCAACCCCCATCTGGCTGCACCCTCCTGTCAGGGAGTTTTGGAGAGCAATAGGGTCATTCCTGAGCCTCCTTTTCTCCAGGCTGAACACCCCCAGCTCCCTCAGCTGCTCCTGATCAGTCTTGTGCTCCAGCTCCATTGCCTTTCTCTGGACATTCTCCAGCCCCTCATGGCCTTTCTTTACATGGGGGGCCCAGAACTGGGCACAGGACTCGAGGTGCCACACCAGTGCTCAGTGCAGGGGGCAATCACTAGATCACACTATATATTTATTTTTATATGTATATATAAAGCCTCAGATGATTTCCATGTGATCCTACACAGTAAGTCAGCAAGCAGCTTGAAACTTGTTGGACAGTCCATGACTGTTGTGTGAGGAGTGGGAAATTAGAAGTGGGTCACTTGTGGTTCTCTGGCAGTGCACAGACAGCTCTATCATCTGCTGGTTGTCAATGCATTCCTCCCCATAGCCTTAAAGTACTTTTTCTCCTTCTTCCCGATAATCCTTTTAGACCTTTAAGTTAAAAAGTTGATGTCTTCACTGTTATCCTGATGCTGATGAGATGCCAGGTGGGAAAGAAAGAAAACTTGTAAACTGTTTCTTATGCCTAATAGTCTTGGCCTGTTGCCACCTGACCCTGTTAATGAACAGCAGCAAAGAAATCCCTGGGGATAAGCAGTGAAGGATAGAAAGAAATATCTGGCAGTGCAAAACTAATATAAACAAATTTACCTCTTGTCATTATTCCAAAGCTGTAATTTATTTATTACTCAATTTGTCTCTTACAAAACATCAAAGATTTTAAGTCTCAGAAAAGCCTACGTTACTAGACATAAAATAAGGATATAAATTTTGTGGTTAAAGCTCTCCCTCAGTATCCCACAGCAGCAAGAGCCATTTATTGAAAATTTGGGTTATATAGTCTAGGTTTGATGTTCCCAAGTCATTTTTGTGTTTTCTTAAATTCTTTCTTATTGTATTTGCGTTGCCCCCAGATGAAGGAAGGAAAGATGAATCTGACTCCATGTTCTCAGAAGGCTAATTTATTATTTTATGATATTAAAGAATACTAAACTAAACTATACTAAAGAATACAGAAAGGATACTTACAGAATGCTAAAAATGATAATAATGAAAACTCGTGACTCTTTCCAGAGTCCCAACACAGCTTGGCCCTGATTGGCCAATGAGTCAAAACAACTCACAGCAGAACCGAATGAAACAATCATCTGTTGGTAAACAATCTCTAAACACATTCCACATGAGCAAAACAGAGGAGAAGCAAATGAGATAATTATTGTTTTCCTTTTCTCTGAGGCTTCTCAGCTTCCCAGGAGAAAAATCCTGGGCAAAGGGATTTTTCAGAGAATATGAATGCCACACTTTCTGAATTAATTCTAAGTTACTTTGATTATTCAGCTTTTTATGATATCACAAATTTATTGTTCATTTTTTTCAAGGATTGTATGTAGACAACTTTTAATTTTTACATTGAATCTGTCACTGAAATGTAGCTCTTATTTGCAAATAATTGCCTTAAGGCAATTTTTTTTCTCCAAAGTAGATAACACTGGCTTAACAGGCTTTCCCCTCCTTTTCTGCAGGGCCACCCTCTGCTCCGAGGAATGTGGTTTTCAACATCAACGAGACAGCTCTGATGCTGGAGTGGAGCCCCCCGAGCGACACGGGCGGGAGGAAGGATCTCACCTACAGCGTGGTGTGCAAGAAGTGCGGCTCGGACGCCAGCCAGTGCGAGGTGTGCGGCGGGGGCATCCGCTTCATCCCGCGGCACACGGGCCTCACCAACTCCTCCGTCACCGTGCTCGACTTCGTGTCCCACGTCAACTACACCTTCGAGATCGAGGCCACCAACGGCGTCTCGGAGCTCAGCTTCTCCCCCAAGCAGTTCACAGCCATCACGGTCACCACAGACCAAGACGGTAAGTGCCAGCGCTGCGGGTCTGTCGCCGTGTCCCTGCCGCCTGGGCGCTCGCTGCGGGGATCCTGGGTTTCTCGGAAGCCTGGGTCGGTGGTTAGGGGGTTTTGCAGATTGATGAATGTTTTTAAATTGCCTTCCATGAGGACTTTCAGCTTCTGCTGATGAGGGCATTAAATGCTTTTGGCAGGTGGCCCTTGACCCCATTACACAGGGCACAAACCCATACTTTTCTGTTCGAAATTAAGTGCAGGCTTTAGCCATCTGAGAGCAGCTGTGTCAGTGGTTCTTCAGGACTGGAGTCTGTCTGCTGCTTTTGCTACTTCAGTTTTGCAAGAGTAAAACGCCACAGGTTTATCCACTACAGTTCCACAATTCAAAGGCAGAGTGAAAGTGAACTCATTTTCCTTGGTATCTGTGTTTCATAGCACAGATAATACAGCTTACCTCACTGTAAGATACTTCTGCATCTGTATGAGCCATTTCCTCAGGCAAGCTATCCTAATAGATTGTTTTTATTCCTTTATTTAAACTTTGCATTGTTGTTTTGAGCTTTTTCTTGCCCCCATTTCAGTTTGAATTCATGTCCAAGGTGAATCTTTGTGAGGAACATGGGAAACTAAAAGAGCTCTCTATTTTTTGTTTATTTCTGCAACTTTTTCATCTTTAGAAATACTTACTGTGCCAGGAAACAGCATCATAGGTTAGCAACAATGCGATCCATATAGCAGTGCTCTCTTCTGGCTTGTGTAACTGTAGACAAGAAGGTTATTTCAGAATTATCCCTTGCTGACATTTGTTCCAGAAATGTTTTTCACCTGCTGTGCAGTGACATTGCAACTGCAGCTGAAGTGTTTAATGTAGAACAGGAACTGAGCTGGCAGAACTGCTGTTTGGAGTAGAACACATTTGATGATATGTTTCTGCTAAGTAAAAGTGCTAATGTTCAGGAGCATCCTGTTATGTTCCACTTGTAGGGAAGGCCCTGGGTTCTTTCACTGATCAGCCTAGCAAAAATCTGCTTACCTGTGTATCTGGGACGAGTAGTTTTGTCGATGAGTAAGTAATGACTCGTTTGCCTTTGGGCATACAAAAATGAGCAGCTTGCTGTGATGATGATGATAATAATGACAGCGATGGTAATACTAATAATATTCATGAAAATTGATTTGAAAAAGCACAAAACCCACTCGCTCACTGTCCATGATGGTAACAGAAGAGCTAATTATATAAGATGCCTAATGATATATAGGCCTTCCATTGACAATTGCCTGAAGCACTGAGGCAATGTATCATGTTGGAAACCTGCATCTCCCTTTCCCTTTCTCACTAAGGGAGAAAGTGAGGTGCCAGAAACTTCCCCTGTGTAAATTTCCCCTGTGTAAATTTCCTTTTGGATGTTTTGCTCCATGGTATTAAATGCAGTCACTAAGCTCACCCAGGTGGAGGCCACCTGAAACACAGTTCATTTTTAAAGTGGGTAACAGTTGTGTGAACACAGCTTGTGATGTGTATTTAAGTGGCAGGATTTTAAAAAATAATGTCTTTTGCTGTTGTCTGTCCCTGGTTTAAGGATAAAGATTTTCTCTGCAGTTTACTCAAAACAGGGAAAAGACCAATGCTTTGATATTTTTGACACACTGACAGTAAACTCTAGATTGTTTGCATTCCCTTTAATAATTCTTACATTACTAAAAATGCCATTGGAAAGGCTTCAGAGGATTTAAGACCAGATTTTCAGAATATCTGTCAGTTTATCTGGATATAAAAATACAGCTTTGTATGAGAAAGCGCTGTAATAAATGAAATGGAGTCATATATAAAATGTAGTTATAAAGAAAAAAAATTCTGTAGGCTTACAGGCTGTGTAGTTGTATAAAACTATAAGCATAGTGACTATATATTTAAAAGGACAAGAAGGAAATGCAGTGCTGTTTGAAATGTGGAAGAAAATTCATGGAGTTTTTGTTGATGGAAAGTATGGAGAGAAAAATGGACATCTTTTTGGGTTACTTTTAGTCATAAATAAGAAGGGATAAAGAAAAAGCTAGGGTATCCAAACTCCAAAAAGCAAGCTGTAGAGCTAAAGCTTTGAAACATTGCAGAGATTTTATTATAAACTCACTGCTGGTAGTCTTTCCTTATAATCTTAATTCTGCTGAAAAGGGTAGTAGTTATTGCATGATACTGCAGGTTTGTGCACATATTCATAGAAAACAAAGATCCAAGATTAAACATATGATATGGCAACAAAAATATATTTGTTTTTACAAAGACCACTTTACCAGAAAGTCCAAAGATATTGGTTTAAATCATTTTTTTTGCATTTGATATGGTTCTAATGTGAAAGCTACAGGTGTGCAATAAATTCTACCCACACAACATATTTATCCCATGTTGATGCTACCTATTAATATGCAGTCTTTTCCTACATACTATTTTAATTGTTTTGGTATGTTCATTGCAGGAAGTACAAGACCTCTTATAAATACATTAATTGTTTTATTCAGTTGTCATACCTTTGTTAAGAATACAGACCAAAATCATCTGCTGTTGTAAGTCCAAACCATTCTGTTAGCCACAATCATTTAGAGTAGGGGTTTTTTAAATTTTATTTTATTTTCTTTGAGCATATTGGATTTACTTCCCTCTAGTGGCCTTTTATTTTGAGTGGTTTGTGTGAAATTAACAGATTTGTCATTAAGCAGGCAAAACTATTAGCTTGTTCTTCAGAGGGTTTTCTCTCATTCTGGAGAACAGTGTTGCTGAATAAAGTAATTCAGTGAAGAATTCTGTGGGCATCCACAGAAACTGAAGAATTGTGTTCTGCCACATTAGTGAAGAGAGTAGTCTGAGACCATCAAAGAGGGGGAATATTTGCTGACAGAAGTGAACTAATTCAGAAGTGATTAAGGCTGATTTTTATGCACAGAGCCCTACCACAACTAATATTAAAATCATAACTGCCTCCTCATGCAGTTGCAAGTATCAACAAGATTAAGAGTGGTACTCAGCTTTAAAAGTGACAAGGAGCAGACTGAAGGAAAGTAACACTTGAAAAAAGGCTTTGCAATCTGCATCCCTCAAAGCTCTCTGCAATTTGATGTCTAAAGCATTACCAGGCCTGATCAAATGCTAAAAAATTTAGTAACATTAATATGAGTAAGTGTTGTAAAATTCACTTGGTAATATTGATTACCTTTTCCTTTAATTTTATACAAGGACTTCATAAGTTTGATATCAATGGGTTTTTTTTTTAACTCTTGGCTTCATTGGGAAACAAAATTTCTGTGCCCACATTTTCTGTCATGCACCACAAAGAAATATGAACCCATTAGCCAACATGAGTTTGATAACAGCAAAAAAGATTCAACAGAATTGTGAAGAAGAATGATCCTTCAGTCACCAAGCCCTTGGATAGGTCTGCAAGTTGAAAAACAAAGTTCAGCTACCTGAGGGTTGCTTTCTGTATTAGACACCAGCTGAATGACCACTCAGTCTGCCTGTTGCCTGGCTAGCCAAGAAAATATATATATTTATGGTCCTGTACAATCACAGCATGTGCTGTGTCTTATCCAGCCAGTGTGACAAACAAGGATAGGGCAGGGTGTGTTAGGAAGTACAAATGTTGCAGATGGAGAGATGAGGGAAGTGATCTATATGCTACCCTTCAGTAGCTTTGTTTCAAAGTGCTTTGAGATACCAGAATAAATTCTCACTTTAAACTCAGATAAATGGACAGATAAACAGGATTCTGCTCAGAAAAGCACTTAAGCAAAGTTCCTGCTCAAGAAGGAACATTAGTACATATTAAAGCACTTTCCCAAATCACTGCTAAAGTGATTTGTAAACAACTGAAAGATAAAACATGTTTTCACAAAAAGCCTCATCAAGAAATGTTTAACAATGCTATTGTTCAGAAAAGTGCCTGGATGCCTTTTCTTTATGAGAGAGAGAAAGTTTTATACAGCAGTAAATATGCTGAGTACAAAGTAATTGTGCTCAATCAACTTTAAATCATTGTGTGAAGAAGCAGAGAATTATATGCTGAGTTGTAATTTATGTTTCTTTTATGACTAATGGAAGGAAGAGACATCTCAATATATAACTTTCTTAGCATGCCATAGTGTCTGCATTGCCTAAAGAAAATTCAGAAGTACTGGAGGTTTTTCATGCATAATTAAAGTAGTAAATAGTGAATAATTGAGCAAAACAGACCTTACAACAGTAGTCCCTACTTCCAAATAACAGTCCATGTATGCTTTCACTCACTGTGCATTCATACATTGTATTCCTTTAGAACAGACGGGGCTTTAACTTTACACTACAAGGAGTGGGAGTATGAGACATATCCCCAGTGGTGGAGAGTTTACACTGGAGAAATTCCCTTTCTGCCACTGCATCCTGGGAAATCTTCTCCTTGCTCTGTTCTGCAGTTTGTGGGTGACTCTGGTCTCTGTAACACCAAAGACCTGCTACCAGCTGGCAGAATCTCAGCATGAGCGGCTTCACTCTGAGGGGACAACCCTACCACTGTATTAAACACTTGTCTCATTTTTCTGTGTCTGTCTACTGTTGACAGCTGAGAGTTTCAGTCAGACCCCAAAAGTGCCAATCTGTCAGGATTCTGTTGTCTAATACATCTTATTTCATGTGAGCCATTGGCAGATACATCCTAGATGTTTCCTAATCTGATGGTAAAATCTCGCCAGTGTTTGGAAGTGTTTAATAGAATTCCTTTTTCTAACTAAGTTAAAGTCTATTTCTAGTACAGGTGGCTTCCTCAGACATATTTATAGTTCAGTGGAGACAGTCTGTAGAAGGAGGAACCTCCTATACTCATTGCTGTGGGAACTGATGAATACCTGGAAGGATTTCAATGTCTCTTCCAGGAATAAACACAACTGTATCACCATGAATTAAAGGCATTAAGTATAATAATCACTGTGGAGATGGTGTAAAGTGGTTAGGAGCCTCATCTGGCTGACACTGTGCCTCAGTAACACTACCAGGACAGTTTATCAGTTTATCAAGATCAATCCTTGTGGCTGGTGACCGTGGAGTTTCAGGATCTTCACTGAGGTGGCAGGGGAATTTCCTGTTCATTCATCCTAAATTGATTCCCACAGTAGCATCCCACATTCACCCTAATCAAAAGTAAATTTTCATTTTTTCCCCGAGTCTCAAATCTCTACAGACAAGACTGTCATTTGTGACTTTAAAGTCAAGAAGGCCTCTTTTTTCATAATGACATGATGAAGCCCCTTTGAACCATCTTCCAAACTGTTTTTGTTAATAGCTTGTAAATCTAAAGGAACAGCTCTTCTAAATGGCTGATTCTTGGAATAGCAGATCCATAAATAATAAAAGCCAGTTATAAAACATTGACAAAACCCTCCATCAGACATTGCCAAAGCTCCAGCCCACATGAAAGAAAGAACATGACTTTTTCATAGATGACAAGAAAAAGAACTTTATGGCATTTGTTTACTGGACATCTACAGCTGCACTGAGAGTTCTACCCAACACTGCACTGTTGTCAGCATTGCTGATGCTACTTTTGGGAAAAATTTGAAGAGAAATATCAACATCTTGGTAACTGACCAGGGACAGTCTGTAAACGTCTATGCTGAAGGTGATGGGAAGACAGCAAAGAGTACAATTTTTTAAAAAAGGCTCGAGATGCATGATAATACATTTAAACAATACATTTTTTAAGGAATTCAGCATTATGTAAACATTATTCTGTGTGTTTGTGATATGAATATGTATGCATATTTATAGCAGTGTGTTTATAAATAAGCATTTTCAACTGGAAAGAAAACCACAAGAGAGAAATTCTGCATTTCAGTTCTCAGACTTGTTCAGGTCTGCCAGCATTAAGAATTTAAGATGTTTGTGCAACATAGTTGTTAATCACAGATTTTCATCTGCTGGTCACCACTGAACAGCTACACTACTTGTAGCTGATGTTTCTTTGCACATATGCCTGATTACTATACAGTATTCATAAGAGAGATGTGGCTTTTGAAACAATCTTGATTTATTTCCTGAATGGTTTTTTAATGCTTATAAATTTTTTAATAGATATGTTCTTTTTCTGCTGGAGAATTTGGATGGCCACTCATTTTTCTTAAGGTAGCAAAAGTCAACCTGGTTGCATTTATTTTCATCTCTCATACACCAGAATTAGCCATAAGTGAGTCAACCAATGCATGTATTTTCAGATACTTTCCTCTAACTTGCACAATATCAGGAGAACAAAATTAAATTCTAGTTTGAATGAGAAGGGGAAAGGTTAATCAATGCTATATTTTTTCCCACAATTTACTTACCAGTGTGGTCTTTCAGCTTCTGTAATAGTTTCTTTCACTGCAGAGTGCACCATTATTTATAACCATTAGCAATTTGTCCATGACATGCATTTTCAGCACATTTCTGATTTCACTTGTAGTCGCTAAAATGCAACACCCAAGTGCTGCAACGATTTTATATTTAATAATAATAGTTTATTTCAATTTGTGAAAGGGGCATTTGTGGAGAAATATGTAAAATAGTCATTACAAAGAAATTGACAGGCACACAGCCCTGAGATAAGAAATATGCCTTGATTTTGTTTGTTCCTGTTGTAGTCAGTAGCTGTGAAGGGCATTCAGCACATGATAAAACCCCTAAGAAAGAAATGTGTATTTATTGACTTTGGTGATTTTAACTAGAATGTCAAATAACCTCATTGGTGCTATCTCCACACTTGCCTAAGAACCATGTTAAGATAATTAAGCACATTTCAGTTATCTGGAACCTCTCACAATGAATGATACACAGTGGAAAGGATCACCATTGAGTATTCTAGTCAGGATAGGGAACAAGGTATTTCAGATATGAACTGAATTAGTGAATTAGAAACTTCTACAACAAATGTTAATTGACCAACTCAGGAAAATGTTCACAATTATTTCTGTTGCATTCGTGGCAGTGATTTTGTTAAAGTGTAGTAAAGGAAGACATTCATCATAAATGGCCAGTCTGAAAAAATTCATGTTTATACCTCTCATGACTTCGACACAAATCTTTCAGGAGTGTGTTCAAAATGAAAGACACAGAAAATTACAAACCAATTCTGATAATGTTCAGGGTCTTTACAGCCATAATGTTTCAGCAGTTTGCCTGATTAATTTGCTTCTTAAAAGTAGTTTCTTCATTACACTCAACAATTCTTGACTCTTCCATATGCATTTGCCTTAGGTTCACATTTAGGAAATAGTTTTAATTTATACACAATAATGGCTTTAAGTTGTGCACTTTGGAATGAGAGCAGACTCAAATTTACATAGTTTCCTATGCTTTAGAAGTTTATTTTACATCTCTGTTAGCTTCAAGATATTTCTAATAACATGCTTTTACCTTTTTCTGCCCATGCTAACAATGAGAGACATCTGTTTGCTGTCTTCATATCTGTGTTGCATATTTAAATGTTTTCTTACTGTGGTAAAATTTATACTGTGCTCCTATGAATGAATAATAAAGATTGCTCCTCTGGAAAGTTTATAGTAGCCAGAGTATGCAAACCTAATATTTAATTTAGAAGTGCATGTTGTATTTAAAAACCACCTTTCTTGTATTTTAAAAACCTATTTGAAGTGAGACTTCATATTTGAGTTTGAATCCTCATCTGTCAGAGATAAGTGTCAGGATTGGGAGATGCATTCTTAGCCAGGGGTAAAAGGGGAAAAAAGCCACACTCATAATCTGCTAAATCTTATTTCCATCCAGCATGGAATGTCTAGTTTCCAGTAAGAACTGATTTTTGCATATTAAATATGCATATTTTTCTTTGTCTCTTTTCTTTTAAGGCTTCCCTTAAACCCTTCACTTAAGCAGGAATATTCAGGAGGTTCTAAAGTGGACTTTTTCAATAAAACCATTTTAAATCCTTTTCATACTTCCTGACCTAGAGCAAGGGCAACTAATTCTGTGAAGGATTGGCTTTTCAGAGGTTTTTTTTGTTGTTTTCTCTTGCTAAAGTAGCATACATTGCATCAGATACAAGTGGTTTATTTTGCTGTCTCTGTGTAGAGTCAGGATTGCCAAAAGGAGAATGAAGATGATACACAAAACCCTTCCCATGGCAAACCTGAGTGAAAAAAAGAGCCATGATAATGAAAGAATTTATAGTATGAAAAATAAACAAAAAACTGTAATAAAAAACTTAAGATTAAGATGAAAATCTTTACCTTTTCAGAGAATACATGTGACTGCAGAGCTGTATTAACTTACTTCCCTGATGTGTATTATTTTGTGATGGGAAATTACATTGAGCAGAAGAGCAGAGTTTAATCTGCATTCATCTCCTTGACCTTTTTCTGAAACCATCAGGTTCAGTGGTGGCAGTGTCAGTGATATAACCTTTGCTGCATGAAACAGCAAACTTTAATACTGAAAATTTATTAATCTCGCTAAACAAAAAAATGTTTGTGAGATTTTTGAAGGCAAATTTCACTGACAATATTTTCTCATGGTGCAACCCAGAGGAGCTGGTATAAAAGAAAGTTGTGTCCCAACACCTCCAGCCCTGCCCCAAACACACCAAGGCATCACCATGGACTCTAAGGTTTTACCATCATATTCCAAAGTGTGTCTCAATGCAGTCCTCTGCAGGGTTAGGGACATGCTGCAGGGGATTTTATCTATTGATCTGTTTAGAAGCTTATCTAATATCACATTTACTTCATTATCTTCTCCTTTTGTATTTTTTCCTTTTCTGTTAACCACTGCTTTGTAACACAGCTGGTTTATACAGATTGCCTAACGTTTCTAGCTGAGCATCAGAAATGCAGCCAGATTTCTGGGTGGTGAACAATTCTAAAAGAAAAATCCATGCAGATATTTGTCTTCCATATTTATATCTATAGTAGAATTCTGGATTAACTTCCTAGATAGTCTTTACATTCTCATAAACATCATGAAGCTAAGCTCTTTTAAGGAGCACGGTGCATAAATTTTGTTTGCCTTTCAAGATGGTGGTTTTATTGTCAGACATTAAAAATGTGGCTTTCTAAGGCAATTTAGGGAGGATAATGCTGACATCTTCAAAAAAACTGTTGTGGGTGGAATATCTGTCAGTTTCTATGAGCACATCAATATTAGTCTCAGTTGATGGAAGATTAAAATTAATTAAAATATCAAGATTTTTTTTCTATAAATAAAGATATTTGAAGGATAAAAAGAGGCATAATACTTACTATATATATATATATAGTTTTGGTTCTACATGCATCCATATATTATAAAAAGAAGTCTTTCAATATATGTATAAAAAGTGTGAAATAATAGTTTATCAGTGATTTGTTAGTCTAAAACTAAATACAGGTTGATATGTTAACATCTTTTTATTTGCTATAAGACTATTTAATTTTCTGGAAATATTTTGTAATACTTAAATATTTTCCATGGAACTTTTTCAGATTATTTGTTCTTTCTTCTTAGATATTCCTGCTTACCTATAGGGGGTTTTAGAAACCCTTGCAATAATTACAGATAGAAAGAATTAATAAGGGTAAATATTATTAGAGCATACTCTATGGAATTTAAAGTATGAAAATATTCCATTATTCTGAGTTACACCAATATGTGATAGTCCTTGTAAAAACTGCAATATTTGCAACAGAAAAGAAGAATGGCTCAAATTTGTCTGCGGTAATACAAATTCTCCAGATTTCAAAAATTGCAATTATTTTACTTCTGGTGACTTTCACAGCCATTTTATGCAAAACAAAATATATATGATCAATCCTTTAATGGGTACTGATTTCCTATGTGGTTTTATTTCTTGAAGCCTATTTCCTGTATGGGACATTTCATTACAAAGTGCAGCAGGCTCCTTTTGGCTGCTTTACTGGATGATAAATTGGGAAGGGAACCAACTCAGAGCAGTAGAGTGGGGGCAGATAATACTGTGAATTCAAGGATTTACAGGGAGACTAATGAGACACAAAATGGCCCTCAAATCATCTTTGGCTATTTCACAGATAAAATCTTTGGTGTTTGGATGACACCAGTGATCTGAAAACAAAAAAAAATAATGATTTATAAAAAGATTATGAATTATTTAGGAAATCATAGTATTTTTTTCTGGATGGAAAAGTATGGCCAAGAAAAGGCTATTTAGAAAACAAACCAAACCAAAGCTTTCCATCCAAAAATCCACATAAAGTATATTTTACACATTTTTAAATTAATTCCCAGTTTCCATAGAAAAAGATTGTTTATTGCTGTATAATATAGAGTTGTGTGGAATAATATGTGGACTTCTGTTGCTCTCCTTCACTCTCTATTTTTCTGACCTGGGTGGGTGAGTGTTTTTATGACACCACTATAACAGACATGTGGATGTCTCTATACACTCTTTATTTTAGTACATATTTTCACAAGTAATAAATGTAAAAAAAATATTCTTATCTATTTAACCTTTTAAAGTGATATAAAATAATTCTAAATCAAATTAACTCCTAATTGTGAGATATTGGACCAAATAATCCGGATTATTCACCTTCTAAGTGGTTCAGAAATTTAACTGACATTTATTTTCACAATGAATTCCTATGAAGTATGTTCTTCCATTTATTCCTATGAAGTATGTTCTTCCTCTCAAATTTTTGCTACTACCTTCCAGCAGTGAAATAGTGCATCAAATGTCTGAAAAGAGAACAGTAGCAACAGTCAGACAGTTCAGGGATCGACATTTGGTTATTAGTTCATGGTTCTTTAGGTTGGTGCACTCACCTTTATTTGCTTCACAATATTTCCTGAGAACACAACATCAATAGTCGGCATCTGTCCAGCAAGAGGTGGCTTAGTGCTGCAATAAAAAGTTCTTCTCAGTTTAAAGTGGGAAAGGAGCTGTTTGAAACATTAAATTCCTACTGTCAGGCAGATGGGGATTTAACTGGAGCACTCTCAGTTATAAAACAAGTTTTCATTGATCTGAGTGGTTGAATTCCTAACTGTAGCTTATTTTCCTTTTGATTTTGAAATCCATAAATGCCAGTCATAGCTTTAGGAATGAAAATCATTGGCATGGGAGTTTAAATTAAAAGTGATAAATTGAGCCTGCTGGTGACCACTGCCTCAGCCAAACACAAATGTCATAGCTCTGCCTATAAACATTGCTCCATGCTTCATTTTAAATTGTTACAAATTAGGCAGGAAGTTAATTACTATCTTGGAATAAAAGTGATGACAATTGGAAAAGCCATCATAAACCAATTTTTTTCTTTGCAGCAATGCCATCTGACATATCAAAAATAAAGCAATGCTAATAAAATTAGTCTGATTTTTAAAATGGACATTTTTTATGGGAGTAAGTGCAGCAATAGCTCTGTGTAGTGAAGGTGACTTCCCTTCAGAACGCATTTGGCAGCTTAAAAATGTAAGAGAAGACTGAAAGATGCAGGAGACATTGTTCTCCCTCAGCTGTAGGTTGTTGGGGGTTAGGGACATATATCTCTATCACTACTGACTTGATATTAGAGTTGCTATCAACTGTTTTACTGGCAGCAAGTGCCAGGATGAACAATTGCTCATTAAGAGAGTGTGACCTTAAAAAGCGAGCAAAGCTGTAAATCTTAACTAGTCTCTCATTTAATTTACTCTCTGTCCAGAAAATGCACAGCTGTAAAAGCAGACACAACAATGTTCAGGGATTCACCAGACAACAGTTTCCTTTTTCTGAAGTTCCAGATTTAGTGCCAGTTTCAGTATCAGCAGGACTATTTCACAACTAATCAGTTGTTTGTTCTTTCTAGCAATGCATTACTTCCTTATTAGCAGCATGAAAAGGCCCTTGATAGTCCATAAAGTGGTGAAATATTTATCTGTTTGCCTCAGGTGAAAAAGTACAAAAAAACCCAAACCAACTACAAATGCTGTATCACTGCAAGGGAGTCTGCCTCCTAAACCAAGGACAGAAGTATTTGAAGTTAAACATTTATCATGAGTTAAGACAGAGCTCCTAGTGCAAGTGTGAAAGTAAAAATAAAAATACTAAACTAAGCTGTTTTCCTCATTACTGAGCAGCTTGCTTACTACTCACCTCTCCACCCTTCCACTTCCTTTCTGCTCTCTTGCTTGACTTTTTTAGCCACTGCAAAGTTGGTGGTGTAGTTTGTGGGTTTTGTTCTCCCTTGGAGTGACTTGTAATGTATATATCCATCCATCCATCCATCCATCCATCCATCCATCCATCCATCCATCCATCCATATGTTAGCAGTTGGCCTGGGAATGCTGCCGCCTTGTAGCTTCTTCTTAAAGGGCACAGCCTGAAAGTTAAAAGTTGCTTTAACCCATGAGTGAATGCAAAAAAGACTTTCAGTGTCCTCTGTGGTTTTGAGTCTTGTGCCAGTTTGCTGAGAATAAAGTGAGATAAATGCTGTATGCTCTCAAAAAATGCAAGCCCTCTTTATTTTGGAGAGTTTCAATCAAATTTTGTTACTGTGCTATGTGGTTCTGCTTATACAGTTAAGAGTTTTCCAATATTCCTACCATACATGTTTTCAAAACTTGAAAATTCCACCATAAATATTTATTTTTCAAGTTACAGTTTTGTTGTAGAGCATCAGAGCAGGAGTTAAAATTTTGTGAACTGCTAAAATAATTGTGGTAGTCTGGTATCGTGACAAGAGAAAAGATCCTAGTAGTTTGGAAACCTTTTCTTTCACAACTACAACTTCCCTTGCAGCAGAAAGAATGTTGCAAGATACTGGATAAAGACAGACCAACTGATGCAGAAGAACTGAAAATTTTTAAAAATTAAAAGAACAAAGCACTTTATATGGATTGCATAGAAAGCGACGACTTCAGATGGGATTTTGGAGATGCAGCTTTCTGCTCTGTTTAAACTCTGGTGTTTTGTAATATCTGCCTGCTACTTGAACACCAGTGTTAGGACTGAAATAAGGGAACTTCAGACCTTGAAATTCAGAGTATGAAATCCTTGTGCAGCTCACTCAAGCTCACAGAGCTGGGCATGGGCTCACTAGAGAAACATGAAACTTTCTGTTGAGAAAAAGGCATTATCTAAAATAGTCCTGCATTTGCTGCATTCAAAATCACCTTTTGAAATATATCTTTTATAGAATTATTTAAGTTGTATAGCTACACTTAGATACAATCTGCTAATATCTCATTGGAGAATGGGAAAAGGGCAGTTTGTAGTTAGTATATCTTGCAGTTCAGAAGTGTTTAATTGTTGTTTAAAAGAGTTGGTTTCAGGCATTTGCTGCCTATGTTCCTTCTCCTGGTCTGCCTGTGTAGTTCTATAGAAACTACTGGTTTTTGGGAGATACATGTCTAGGAATAGATTATTTTACATAATCTGAAGTTATCACAGATTCTGCTGTGGCATTTTCAGTGAGGTTCTGTGTGTAACCATGTAGAAGCTTGCTTTTTAACTGAAGTGATTTAGAAGTGAGGCATCATCTTGGAGTCATGTCTTAAAAGATTGATGTAAAAATCACAATACTTTTTTCTTCTTTTTTTTTTTTCCTTCTTTTTTGTGGCAACAGAAGTCTCACCTCCAAAGAACATGATGTCTCCTAATAAAATTTGTTCCACTTAATTAATCTCTGGAAACTTTAATTATCCTTGTACCATGCTTTCATAAATACAGGTCCTTAACTTGAACTTTGTTAATTTAATAAGTTCTGGTTTCCTTTTGTAGAAAGTTTTAGAAACTAAATTTTCTCATATCCAGAGATATCTCTGTGTGAATATAGGATATAAATAGATCAAGACATGTATAAAGTCTCTATCCAAAGTCATGCCTAGCAAATTTCAGCCTTTTACTTCTTTTTAATATGTATTATCTCTGTGCTTTTGTAAAAATATTATTTTTTCTTTTTTCTCTTAAAGACTTAATTATTTGTAGTATCAGTAGCAGGATTGGCACTACTTAATTTTCTTCACATTGGTGCTTGAGGCTCTTTCTTCTATTTCCTACAGATTTGGCTGGAATATGGGCAAGAATCACCACAATTCACTGACAGTTACACATTTATTGTTGGGTCTATCTTCATGCAGATATTGATTCTCTTGAAAGTTACAGAAACAGATCTTTTTGACTTCTCTGTATTTGTCTGAACACTGCCAGTTTTCTCCAAAGTTGTTTGTGAAGAGCTAGCAAAAGATGGAACAAACAGCATGCTCTCATGAAGTGCTTTTGCAGGAGGAAAACTTGTTTCATTTTAAAAGGCTCTAATTCATTTTACTTCATTTTGTTTTGGATTTTTGTTCCTTTGCTGAAGAGAAGTAATGACAATGCAGAAGAAACTCATTAGGGTTTTTCATGTTTGTCAGACCTGCATTCTTTTATGCACAGATATATGAAAACAAGCATATATATGTATATATACACGCATATATATATGAGTGATTTTCTGCATATTTATGCAGAGAGATAAAAAGAAAGCAAGAAGTTCAAAAGTTTGACACCTTTCAACCCATTCTGCATTCTGTTCCAGGCGGCTCTTGGCCAGCTCCAGCTTTGTTCTCTGAGCTGTGGCCAGGTGCCATTGCACATCTCTCTGCACCTTGGCTCTTCCTGAAGTCCAGCTTAGGAAACAGAGACATTTCTGCCATTGAGCTCTTGGCTTTAGCACATTGAAGCTCCTCATGCCAAGCTCAGCACAGCCATGTTAAAGAATAAGCAGGGAGCCCTGTTGTTCCCAGGCTGTCCCACAGAGCCACAGCAAGACAATAAGAGCAGGGGTTTGAGCCTGGAACTGAATGAAGGGGCCAAGCTCCAGCTCCTGTTGCTGCTCTGAGTTGAGGGTGGCTGCTGGTGCCCACTGCCAGCTGATGGCAGTGCCTTTTCTCCTCATTTGATGCCCTGGTGCCAGCCTTCGGTCCTTTCTGGCACAGAACAGCTTCTGACAGATTTTCTTCTTGTATTTGATGGGTCTGGCAGAATTGTGAAAGCTTTTTACAAATCGAGTTTTGCTCTTCAATCACTGTTAAAGCAGCATCACAGCAAACCTGCTGGATGTCACACCACACAGGCCTGTGGGTGACAGATCTGTCATGTCATGTCAGATCTCACTGGAAATGGGGAAGGAGAGACCCTCCCTCACACAGTCACTGGGTTGGAAAGGGTTGTGCATTGATTGGGAAGCCAAGATTTCTGCCTGCCCTCTGACCCTTATCAGAAAAAGCCTCACACTGGTGTACTCTGGGCAGCAACTGTTATTTTACTCACAAGTCCCCTGAAAAATTGGACAAGGTCATTTCTGGAAGATCTGGCATCTTCAGTAAAACCTTTGTTTTTGCCAAAATTAGGTTTCTGATATTATGACTTCTTGGGTAATGATCTTGGTTTGCACTAACTTAAGTTAGAGCAAAACTTTAGGTAGATTTTAGGAAAAGGTTCTCCACCCAGAGGGTGGTTGGGCAGTGGAAGAAGCTCCCTAGGAAAGTGGTCACGGCACCAAGCCTGACAGAATTCAGTAAGCAGTTGGACAATGCTCTCAGACACAGGATGTGATTCCTGGGGTGTTCTGTGCAGGGCCAGGAGTTGGATGATCCTTGTGGGTCCCTTCCAACTCAGCATATTCTGTGATTCTGTGATTATATTTGCTATATTTTCAGAAAGGTCTGTTTTAAGATTTTTGCTTTAGGGTACTTTTTTTTTTTTTCCAGCAAGAATCTCAGTTTCTGTTTTGATACACAGATACTTTTTTCTGCTTGTCACTAGTTGAAAACCAAGGTGAAATCCTAAAACCACAGAAGTCCTGAAAGCAGTTAAGTCCCCAGGACTAAGCTAAGACTAGAGAGCACCCTACTGCAAATAGGAAAATCCAATCTTTTTGCTAGACTTCACATAAATAGACAATTCCATGATGCAGAGCTGGTAAGGCAGTCCTTTTCCCCATCATCAAATCCATGCCTGTGTTAAGTTCTGAAGTTTTCCAGATATGTGATTTATGTGTGACTATGCAAATTAAATTATTAAAGCAAATCATACCTGCTTGGAAATTATCAGAACCCATTTTCTTAACTCTTGAATTACAAAGGAGTCACCTGCTGGGCAACTTGGAGCTCTGGAAACAATGCTGTGAGAATGGCTGCAGCCAGGGAAGACACTGAATGACATCTTAGTACTCAAAAACACACAGCAGAAATAGAAATACTCCAAAGAGTAAAGAGCTTAAGACATTTTGGTTTTTCACATATGCTCCAGAGTGGAGATGGTGACAGTTCTGGCATTTTCATGGTGATTTTTAGACCCATAGTGTTCAGATCAGTTGTAAGGAAGCTCTCCAAATTATGGCTCAATAGCAAAAGCTTCACTAATCAGAATGCAGTGCATCAGTTCCTACTTTGTTAATTTTATTATCTTCTACTGTTAGTTCTGCTGGTACTGTTGTTTTAAATATTGCCAGGAGGGATCCTATTGTCCTTATCTAGAGTCAGATGGTTGAGTGTAAAAGGAAAAGGGAGGAATTCTTAGTTGGGTTATATCTTTTCTCATCAGACTGCAAGGTGTTAACCTTATTTTTTATGGAATTCTTCAGCTCAGGTAAGAAACCCAATTTCCATTTCAAATCAAGGTTTTAAAAAACCATTTTTATTGCAGTTGCTAAACCTTAGTTTAAGAATGCCTTGTACAGGCATTTATTTCGTTATTTGGCTGAGCTAATTATTTGTATCAACCAATATACTTAGAGGGATTACAGGCTGGGTCACTTCAGAAAGAAGCCTTTGCTTGCCTGAAAGGCATAATTTTGGTTGCTAGAACAGATTGCTACCAGTTTCCATCTTCATATGTTCTGCATTAATGCTCACTAGCATTCATTCAATTTTTATTTAAAATTTTAATTGCCTCACCAATGAAAGGGCAAAAGAAAGCAATTGGGGATAAGGAAACTAATCCTGTACAAATTGCTACCTTTTTAATTCTTCACAAATGCTTTATTTGGCTTTACTCAACATGCCAAATATGTCTGGCAAGAATCTTATGAGAAGCAGCTTTTTTTAGTGGTTTTACAGTTCCAGCTGCTGTTATATAAATTTACACAGCAGTTCACTGGTTTCTGCTGTGCAAACAGAAAATGTATTATTTTCTGAAAAGTCTGCTGTATTTTTTTACAAGTCACTTTACTTGCACTAGTTGCCTTCTGAAGTCCTGGTTAGAACTTCCATAAATAATGGAACTTCACTCCTTAGCTGTGGCAGTTCTTAGCACCTTCTCAGGTACATTTTCAGAACTCTGGGATGAACCAGGTGCTGAACAAGCAAATGGGATCTGCTGGTGATTGTGTCCATGCGAGGAGGTTTTATCTCTCTTGTTCCCCCACTAAACTATGGAGACCTTTTGGCATTCCAGAGGGAAGCACTTCTCACCACCTTTGAAACCAGACATGGGTGAGGGGGTGACCTGAGCACGCCCCAAAAATTCACAGAATCATAGAATAGTTTGGGTTGGAAGGGACCTTAAAGATCATCCAGTTCTAACAAAAAGCAGGGAGTTGAGGGCTGAGAAAGGCAGCAAACTTTGAGTTGAAACCACATAAGATTCTAGGTGCTTATAGGAAATAGAATACAGAAAAAGGAAAGTAATCAAATTTTAAATTAAAAAAATAGACCCCATCATTTTGAGAGGATGTGTAAGTTCAGAATGTGTCTCACAGCCCAAGTAAATATGGAAAGCCTTCAAAGTTTCTGCCAGCGTAAACGACAACATTTTCATGGTTTCTATAATTTCCCAGCTCATCAGGTGTCCTGAGCAAAGCTGTGGGACTAATTGATCTTTCATCTCACTGGCTATAATGAATATTGAAAAAAATGATACTAATTGAGTGTTAAAAAAATCTGAAATATAGGTTTAACTTAAGCATGTGTAGGAGTCAAAACTTTATTCTTCAAATGCAATCAGTTTTTTAACATTCTAAATTCACCACCCTCCTTGATAATTGTTCATCTTCCTTGCCTGGCAAAACCACTTAGACAAGATAATTAGGTGTTAGACATGATGGAGGGTCCATTTAAAATTGCAGGGGTTTTAAATGACAGGTCTGAGAAGTTGTCTATACCATAGCCGTGATTCTGTCAAATGTCAATAACAGGGACTCAGAATTCTGACTGATAAATAAATTGCTAGATGTGTTTGCTGTTTAAATGCAATGTTAGCCTCAGCTATACCCTGTCATGGTTCTCTTCTTTGTTTACAGAGGTTTTGCATCATTCCCTGATAAAGAGCTCTCATTTTTAGCAATTATGAAATTTTTTGGTGTCAGTCATTAACTAAGGAAGAGATACAAGATGATTGATTTATGCTACTTTGGAGTGTTTTTTTCTTTTTAATATTATAGATTGATTCTCAAAGACTAACATTGGAAATGGTTTTAGAAATGCAGAAAGAAATAACTGGCAGCATACAATGAAAATAAATGGTTTCTGAAGTCCGTGGGATTTTGCCTTTTGCTTCCCTTGAAGTTGATCCTAGAATTTTTTGAGTTTTTAGTGGTGTTCGGTCCTGCCTATACTGAGAAATGAAGAAACCTATATTTCTGTCTGGAAAATTCTCCTGATAAACATACTCTGTCTATATGATTAACAAAAGTAAATGTCTCATGACAGTAAATATTTTGGACAGATATAATTTTATTTATAAAGCAGTCATTACTCAAGGGTCTGAACTTCATTACTTCAAGGACCTTTCTGGTTGGCAATGGAGGGAATTATAATAATTATTGTAGCAATAATATAATTGTTTACCTTTTTACAATTTAGCATGGAAAACATGCTTTAGCAGATCAGATCCATTATTCCCTTTAGCCATTAATAAAATTTTCTGACAGTTATCAATAGCATGGAATTCAGAGTAAAATTCAGAGAACCATTTACTAGTTACAAGTGAAATGCCATGTATTTCACAGTATTGGTTAGCTTTTATCCCTTTCAAAATATTTATGTGCTTTAAAAGAACTTCTTGTTGTTTATCTCTCAATATCCACTCAGTTTAGGTACATTTGGTTTAGAAAACACAAAATCCTCATTGCCACAGAACTAAAACTTTCAACTTTTATTCTAGAAAGACAAATCTTCATTTATGCCATAAAGATCTTCACATTGCCCTCTATTATTTGCAGTAGACTTAAAAAAAAAAAAAAGGGGAGGAGGAAATAATAAAAAAGCTGCAACATTTATGATTCTCAGAGGCTTAGCCAGGATTCTTCTCAGTGTCATAAAAATTTGACATAAAGCTCAGCCCTTTGGGGACTGAAGGTGTGTGTGACTTCCAGGGCTGGAGGCAGCTCCCTGAGAAGGTCTTGCTTTGCTTTTTGTCTTGGAGAGCTCAAACCCAGGCAATTCCAGGGAGTCTGCAGATGGAATAAAACCACTGGGGGATGATAACAGTGAAGTACAAAATTTTCCCTAAGGTTATAAGGCTGTTTTCAGTTTTTTGACTATTTAAGAATATTTTTTCTTTTACTTTTCTACCTCCTTCACCACCTCTATACATATAATGTCCTACTTATTTATTCATTTTTTGTTAATTTTTTTGTATGGCATTGGAGCATATCATACATGATCTGTTGAAAAAGCTTGCTCTTTTTGGTTTTTTTTTATGGCTCTTCTATATTTGTCTAGCTGCTGATATTTTACACTGAAAAGAACAGCTGCCTGAGATGCCAATTTGTCACAATGGAGTAGAAATACCCATGGTAGTAGCACACTTTCCATTGACAAGAAAAACAGTGAAAAATTACAGAACTACTTTATTTTATAAGTAATTTATCAAGTTAAAAGACAAGTAATCTGTCACTATTTGATTTTTCAGAACAAGAAACTCTTCCCTTGGATTAAAATAATGCAAATATTTTTACTGCGTCCTCTTATTTTACCTATTTCTTAAATGTATTCTGTGCTGTTTTCTGCATTTCACCAGTACTGTTTGCAGTTTGAAATTTTCTGGTGTTACTGTACTGATAGAGCCTAAGACAATTTAAATGTCAGCCTGATGAATGTAGCAATGATGGTATCTGATCGATTTATCAAGTGTTCTGTGCAATGCTTTGGAATCTGTTCTTACCATGGTAGCACCCAGTGGCTCAGAATAAGAATAAAAGAAGACACAGGGACAAACATGGAACAGAACAGCAGAATAATGAAATCAAACTGACCATCTAACTGTTTTAGCTTTCCTTTGTGTCTTCTGAATGTAAGAACAAGGATGAAATAAAGGCATCTTCCTTGGGATAAAAACGTTACATAATTATATATTGTTTAGTAAATCATACTGTTTGTATATAACTGTACAATAATGGCATCATTGCATCAAAATACTGTTGGAAAATATTTGATATGGGTCCTTACTGACAAAAGTACTTATCATAGTAATTTTAAAAAAATACAAAGAGCTAGAAGTCCCAAAATAAGATGCAGTTTTTAACCTGAAATTGAATCCACAAATTTCAAGTGAAATGCCTTAATGAAATTTAAGATTAATTTTGTCGATGTGAAACAAAAACTGTTGACAAGTGAGGTAACACTATCAGGAATTTTGCTGAATAAACCTAATCTCATAATCAAAATAATTTCTAAATGCCAGTGAAACTGCCATTTCAGCATTAAGAACTCATTAGTTAGTTGATAATTCCTAATACCTGACTTATTGCCGCCTAGTAAACAAATGATGGGGAATGCACTGCATCTCAACTTAATGCAAAAGCAAGCTTTAGTTAGAATGTAACTGAATTCAGAAGAATAAAAGAGATACAAGGGAGGTCAGGAAAATGGAAAGGACTGGCTGATGTTTTCTCTACATTATTTATGAGGGTTAAAAGGAGCTGTGCCTGCCTGTGCAAAACTCCTCTGCAGGACAGTGCCCTGATCCTGCTCAGGCAGCACCAGGTGATTGATACAAATCTGAGAAAGCATCAACTTCATGTTCGACAGAAAGTGAGAGTGATTTTCAGAGATTTGGGATGTCTTGGGCTGAGTATGATTTCCCAGGACTTCCTGTGCTTCCCTGGATCTGTGCTGTGGGGACCACAGAAGTAGATCCCCAATGCAGTTAATTTGGTGAGGGAGAATAGATGAGTTCCTGACAGTTTTGTCACTCTTGTTTTATGTGCTCTATCCTGTGGTGCATTTTGAGTAACTGTCATCACATCTGCAGGGATATTATCCCAGGTGTGGACAGAAAAGGATTTACTGACACATGATTCAAAACTTTTGAGTGCTAATTAGGAAGTAGGTGTTTCACTCCATGTGTTCCTGTTTTAACATGGAAGTTCAGCCAGGCCACTGGAACCTGCCATGCTTTATTGGTGTTTCCTTGCAGCTTCCATAGGTACAAACCATTAGCTGCCTTTTATTATTAAACTTTGTTGGAATATCAAGACAGCTCATTTTGATGGCCTTTATTTTTCTGTATAAATAACTATTGTGATTATTCAATTTGTATGCACATTGAGCAGAAGTAAAAAAGAACTGGCAGTAGGGATAGAGATAGAGATAAAAAGAGCTTAAAACAGAAAACATGTTCCCACAGAACAGGACTCATTAACTATAAAACATGTGTGAGAATAAATGTGCTGTGTTTCAACATTCCTTATTTCATTTGCACTACATTACAGCATTCACTGTTTTATTTAATGGCTCTATACTGGCAAATTTAATTACTGACATTAGATAGTTTTTGGGGTTTTTGGGGGTTTTTTGGCTTTTTTTTTGTTTTGTTTTTGGTTTTTGGTTTTTTTTTAATGTATGCTGTGAACATAATTGCCTAGGGAAACTCCTAAAAGTGTATTTGACAGGTTAGGGTTTCTCTATGGTGTTGCCTTCAGCACAACATTTCAGTGAAAATGTCACTGAGTGCTTTCCTTCTTGTAAGTGACCAAACTGCTCTTGAAGTCGCCAGCTCACAAATGCAGTACTTGATTTTTTTTGATTTATTTATTTTGAAAATAGTCATTAAAATCTCAGGGTTTAAAATATCATAAATATCAATATATTTCTTCTCCATGTAAGTGATTTTGAGAAAGAAAGAAGCAAACTGTTTTGTTTGTTCTATAAACAACCCCCTTTTCTATAAATGATTAAATGTTATGCTTCAACTGCTGTGGTTATGGTGAAGAATAAAATAACTCTTAAAAGACTTATTGGATGAGTTTATAAACATCAGTGAGTAAAGACAGAAAAATATAGAATCAATAAATACAATTCATAGCAGAAGTAATTTTTTCCAGAATTAGAGCATAGAATGGTAAACAGCAAAATAATGGGTAAAAGACAAGACAGCTCTATCTGTGGGAATATTTGAATTGATTTTAGTGCAGTGTCCTTCATATTTATTGGGATGGGATTGTTAGGTAGAAAGGATTAACAAAAGGAATCATCAATTCAGAAGAATGTATTTATTCAGCTGTATTACAGCAAAAAGTGTCAATCCCCTTGTCTCCTTTGACATTAAAGTTAGAAAATTGACATATGGATATGTCAATCATAGCATGTAAAGCCACCCATTCCAAATATCCATAAGTAATACAATGCATGCTTGAAATACTGATTTCTAATTCATTTTCTCTCCAGACCAAATTAAATCACTTTCTAGGGAAGACTCAGATCTCCTCTACTTATGAAAATACAGAGCTTTTCTTAGTGCCTTCAAACTTTATCCTTTCAAACTTTATCAGGCTCAAACTCTATGGTTCATTCCTTGTGCCTGATTCAGACAGGCACAGCTCATGTGGTTTGTCCCATGCCCCACCTCCAGTCCCGCAGGAATTTCTGCAAGAAAATATCCTGGAGGGTGATGTAGGAATAGGAGGGAGAGAGATTTTGGCAGTCTTTCATGAATAACAAACTCTTCCTCCAGAATAACTCCCCTGAGAGTATTCTTCTCATGGCTTCATACCCAGGAGGAAATAAGTAGCCAGCTGGAAGGAAGCAAAGCAGAGACTTAGCAGAAAAGACTTTGCTTTACTTGTTTAGGGATGGATATCAGTGGGTGATGAGAGATCAGAAATCTCTTAAGAGGCCATTTGATTCAGTATAAGAGGGAAATTAAAATTTACTCAATTATCTGTACAGTATTACATTGCAAGATTAAGCTAAATTTGTGTGTCCAGAGGTCTGCTAGTGCAGAGCTTCATAATCAGCTTCAGAGTTACTCTGTTTGGCAGTGTGAAAAAGCACCAAACAACTCTTTATATATTATTTTTATCTGTTCTGTTACCAAGCTGCTATGTTTTTAACATATTTACTTTGCTAGTTAACATCCTAGAGTAGGATGTTAAAGCCTAGAGGAAAATCCTGCTTGCTTGCTTTTTTTTTAAGCATTATCCTATGTAAAGTAAAAAATATTATTTGCATTTTCTTTCCAGCTGTAAGGAAGCCTCTTGGTAACAAATGGAACCTTCAATACAATAAAATTTGCATGAAACAAGCTGCCAATTGAGAGCTGTGTGGTTGGAATGATGCCAGTCAATAATAGATTGCATACCTCTGGTTAATTTATTAGCCACCTGTTCCAGAACCCATTACAAGAGCACATTAAGATGCTATCAGGTTGGGGGAGCATTTTGAGCTTCAGGCCTTTGAGGATGTTTTTTTTTTGTGTAGAAAGTCAAGCTAATAGAAGACTGAAATGAACAATAGCACATACTGCCCTCCATGGAGAAGGGGGAATATTCCACAGGTTGCTAATTCTGCCTCCATCCTCTCTGAGAAATAATAGAGGGGTTGATGAAAACTTCTTCTCAATTAAAATGGAAGCTAATAAAGGAAACCTAATAATGCAAGGATTGCAAGTGTTAGTGCAACTGATGGTCTTTACAGACATGGGAATATGACAAAATGATGAGGCATTATAGGCTAATTTGTTTACTGATTTTCATGAGTGAGAAGGCATCATTTTCCATATGAATATTTCTGCAATTCAGAGCTTAATTTTTCATAATCCAACTCATGAGAGTGTATTGATCTCACATGCACAGTTAGAAAATAGAGTTACAAAACCAGAAGCTGAGAAAACTGTAGGGTGGAGAAGGACATTGGGCAGATTGCCAGAGGAATTAATATTTTAAGACTGGATAGAAAAGTTTTGGGTCCCTTCTGTGTGCTCATTCAGTCTGAACCACTGAGTATGGTCCACACACAAAAGAGACAAGCAAATAACACAGGTTGGTTCTCAGTCCTGAGGATGGCACTGAACAACAGGGATCTCATGGAAAGGATCCTAAAATAAGTCAAAGTTCATGCAGCAGGGTCCGGGTAGGAGCTATCACACCACTGCTTTTAGAAATTACAGGAGAATTAAAGAGGCAAAATGGAAATAACACACATTCTCAAATTCATTTTGAATAGTACTCATGGTAAATATTTATGTGAACTGAGCAGCCCTGGATGATCAGCAGTTTTTTATATATCTAAGCTATTTATTTATCTGGTTTTATATACCTAAATATATATATATATATGTTTATAGCTCAGTTGGTGAGAGCATGATGCCAATAGCACCAAGGTTGTGGAGTTGATCCTTGTATGGGCTATTTATTTAAAAGTTGAACTTGATGTTTCTTGTGGGTCCCTCCCAGCTCAGAATATTCTGTGATAAACAGCACACACTAACTTTAGCATTGATTCAGAACTGATTAGAGAGTAGTAACTACTGAGCAATCAGAAAAATATTCCTTCAGTGTCTGACTTTGTTATAGAGATATCTTATGCAGATCCTTCCTGGCCTCATGTGAAATGAGGATAGCCGGAGGGGTATTGCTGTATGCATGAAGGGAAAGAGGGAAGAGAAGAAAAAAAGGTGAAAACCCTATTTCAGCATCTCATCAGAAGGATTGTCAGAAAAAAAGCCACATCTGTGATTGATGCAGCATACCACCATTATCAGAATTGCCATATTTGGTTGTTTAAGTATAGATGAGACAGCAGAAGTTTTCATTACTTACCAGCTCTCTAAGTGACAGAATTAAGGAGTTTTTAACTGTAAGTTGCTTATTGCTAAAGGAAGAATGCAATGTTAAGACAGGAATACATATTCTTGAAACAGCTTCAGTGCAACCACTTATTTCTGGATATAAGATGGAGTCATACTGCTCAAAACGTCATTTTGGATAGTTTAATCTATCTCTAATGCTACTGCTGGATATGCTCAGCTGAGAGAGAATGATGCAGGTTCTGTGCTTACAGCTGCACTTGGTTTCAGCCAGAAGGAAAAGTAGCAATAAAACACATGGAAATTTGTGTGTGATCCTTTGCTACTTTTCATCTTGTGTGGATGTGCTCAGTTTTGCAAAGAGAAGGGAAATACTGTTATTCTGAGCTGATATCTTTTAGCCCTCATACTGTATGAATGCAAGTACTTAGAGAAGATACATTTCAACAATGAATAAGACTCAGTATCTCCTCAAGGAACAGCCTCACTAATACACCATCCTTTAAAAAAATGTTACAGATAGCTGATAAAGGCTCTGCAAAGTCCTACACATTTCTCCAAGCTGTCCACGTGTGCAGCTTTTGTTCAAGCAAACTGATGCTGAGAATTGCTAAATAAACAGACTTTTTTTTAGGAGCGATAGCATGGAGCTAATACTCAGTGATTCAGAGGATCTTCTGTTTGTATTACCAAAGCAGAATTCATTTAGTAACAAACTCTTATTAATAACCTCAAAGTGATATTTTGGGTGACTTTACTGTAGGGTTTGTAACTTAAGTGACCAACAGAGGTGGCATATCTCTGTCAAATATAAATATAGAATGGCTGATGCCTCTCGTTCCTGTTCTCCATTTTGTTGCTGCATGCTATAAACAGAGCACCTCCTCTGGGACTCTCCTTTTTATTAAGGTGCTTTGTCCTGGAAGCCCTGTGACCACATTGCTCCTGGCCAGGCAGCCACACTGAGCAGGCACAGGGTATTTGAGTCTGTGACAAGCCTGAACAGCTTCTGTGATTGCTCCCAGCTCTTCTGGGGGCCAAACGTCCTGCCCCAAACCACCTCAGTGGCATTAAGCCCATCTTTTTCTTCCACTGTCGGTGCTGACTTAGGCAGGAGAATAAATTCACTAAGACCAAGCAATTTTAAAAATAGCTCAAAAGTTGACGCATATATTTTCATGTTCTTTGGAATTTTTATGCAATTTTATTCCACAATTTTATGCCATTATTAAAGTGGCACCTGTCTTGCAAATGGCTGTTCATTTTAACATAGACATAAGTACTGAAAGCAGAACAAAAGATTAAAATATCACTACTGAGTTATTTTTATGAAAACATCTCATCATTCCTAGCAGATTTTAAATTAAACTAAATTGATTTTAAAGCAGTGGCACTGTACTGTTCCCTCTGGTGAACTCTAAGTAAGATCAGTTGAGAAAAACCCAGTTCAAAAAATCGTGTTCCTGTCAGATCAAGAACTTTGTATTTCAGATTCTGCAAAGAACAAAGTTCTGGCTCACTGTTCATTATAAAATATGCTACAAAGTCACCTTTTAAGCAATACATAGGCCATATAAAATCTGGACAAATTCAGGGAGTTTTGAAGCAATTATTCCTGACCTTTGTATCTGTGAGCATTGGCTAGAAACAGAGTAATTTGAAATTGGTTTAGGAGAACAACTTACTTTAATGTTTGAAAATGCAGTTAGAAGGCTTTCTAGACAAGTCCTATCCTCTAAGCTGGATGGACACCTAAAGCAGTGAAATTCCCCACAGTGTGGGGAAGAGTAATTTTCTTCATTTGAACAGAAAAAAATGTAATGTGTATGTCATCACCACAAAGATGTCTGCTATGAAAAATTATTTAAAATTGTCTGAGGCTAGAAAGTGGCAAATGAAAATACAATTATTGAGAAATTGCTTTTCTAGTAGTGAGAACCTTGGCGTAGTCTGGCATTAGTCTGGCATGAAAGAGCCATCTAGAAGAGGCATAAAAGCAAAGGATTGAACAGCAGAGAAACTCCCAAATCATTGCCACGTGGCTGTTTAGAGGGAGGGTAAAGAACTGCATCAATAGAGCATTTTTCTGAAGGATTCCAGTGTGCTGGACCACTTAAACTTTGACAAGAAAGATAAAGGCTTTCACAGAAGTACAGATCTATTAATAAGTTCCTGGTGCCTTATTCAGTTTCATTATGAATAGTTTTGCATATTCCACTTAATTTGCATAGAAATTAACTCTACCTGCAAAAAAAAAAAATTCTGAATACTTTAGTGAAGTGAGAATGAGCTTGCCTCACCTGTTCCCCTGCCATTCTTGGTCAATAGTATATTTCCTCTGAGGATGAGAGGATGTTGGTCCAGCCTCATAAGTCAGCATTTCAGCTGTGTGTCCAAAGGGGTGAAAGGGGACATGAAGTGAAACACGTTGGGTTCATTCAATGGACAAAAGCCTTACTGACAGAATAGGAGGTGAAGTGAAGCCTGGATCCCAGAGATCTCAGTTTGGTAAATGTCTTTGTGAACATCCCATGGAACAGGAATTGCACCAAAGCACTGAAAGCACAACAGCAGGAAAATAGCATTAACACAGAATGGTTTAGTGACTAAAAATGGAGGATATTACCAAAGGCCTGACTTTATTCTGGGACCACATGACACTTTAGAGCTCTTTTGCCTCAGCAGCTGAAGTGCTGTGGGGAATCAGTACCACACTGACATTTCATTGTAGAGCAAAATCAGGAAGTCTGTAGTCTTAGAGAGTTTGGAGGATCTCATCTTGTTCCCCTTTTCCTTTCTCTCTGTGGGACTGGTGATTGTTGTAACTTTTCAAAAAGATAGGAAATAGGGACTTTAAAAGTCTATGAGATGCACAGAAATATCGAGCATTGGCACAGGATGTGAAATGAGAGCTCTGAAGCCCTCACCTTGTCCATCGCATCTGTTGCTGTGGGGAGGTCTGTGAGCACAGAGGATGCTGCTACAATTTCCAGGCTGTGTGCTGATAGATCTGCTGTAGCAGTCCCAAGAAACCCAAGAGACAATGTAGGCTGACATTGTCCCTCTCAGAACAATCTTCAGTAGGGTTTCTCCTCTGCCTCTTATATTTCTGTCAATGTTACAGTTATGCAGAAGTGAGTGTACATGTGTTGTGAATGGAGCATGACCCGTTTGGGGAAAAAGATCAAAATTATGTTAATAATTTTAATACTAAATGGTGAAAAAGTGGGAGGAAGATAAGGAAAGATGGTTAAGGACTTCTGTAGATTGAGAATGATGAGAAAGAGGGATGCGTTTTGTTGGTGGGAGGTTTTGTGTCATTGTAGCCCCTGCTGGGAAAACTTCTTGAGTTTGATTTTCCAGTATTATGAAAATGTGTCTAAACCATGTAAATTTTAAGAAAGTGCTGAGGAAAAATGTATAAACTTATCCAGATTCATAATTTTATTTTAGTTGATTTCATATGAATGCATTTCTTCTCTACTTTCTTGCTAGAATAATCTTTTAATTATATAAATTGAAAGCCTCACACAACAGGATGCTAATAGTATTATATAATCATTAGTCCAGAAATCATAACTCTTTAAATATTTAATATATCCATTAAATTACATGCACATATTCATTTAGACTGAGCTCAAGGAAATCTGTGATTCAAACCAAACATTACTTGTTTAAATGCTTACTGTAGCTCTGTGTCTGTACAAATTTCCATGCTCCTCTTTACCAGGTGAGCAAAGAGGCTCTGCTCATATAAGAGAAAAATAACAGCAGCAACCTGTAGCTTTGTAAATACTGAAAGCAGCATGTTCTCTCCTGCCATTTAGGCTCAAATTATCCCAAATTTCAGATCTGAGTGTTTATAATCTTTGCAGAGGAGCTAAAGCTGGGAAAATCTCCCTTTGTTTGCCAAGACCACTGCTGGTGTCTCTCCTGTGCTGAAATCCTTTTGATGTCTCATCTGGCCAGCTAAATAATCAGTGCTGGGCAACAGCTCCTTGTTGCTCCCGAATCTGGTGAAGTGTCAGGGCATGATCAGAGTTGAGGGACTGCATGCTGTCTTTGAGGTGGCAGAGCAGTGAGGAACAGTGTAGAACGTGTGAAGGAAGCTGCCAGTTCACGTGCAGCAAACAAACTCCTTCCTGCCGAGGCACGGCCGCGGATAATGACGCGCTTCAGACAGTTGGCATCGCAGGGAACTCTCCGGGCTGACAAATCCTTCTCAGGTAAAGCAACAAATGAGCAGTTCAGCAGGAAGGAAAGAAAGCGACAAGGCAAAAAGCAGCTCCCTGCAAGGGCTTACGAGGCAACTTCCTTCATTCCTCCCTCACATGATGCAAGTTACATAAATATTCAAAATAAACATCTGCCGTGGAGGTTGTGCCCAACCCTGGCTATAAATTAAAAATAAAAACCAGAACAGAGCTGGTAGGGAATAAAGGACCAACACAACTCAGCTGGCACCTTTTCCTTCAAACTGCGTAAATATTTGTCTTGGTGTATCCTTTCCCCTTTTGATCTCTGAGAAAATAGCACATTCTAAAGCCCCTGAAACCAAATATTCCAGGGAGACCACGGCAATTGCTCCATCAATTGCTGTGAGGGTTCCTCAGAAACAAGGCTCTTCAGCTTTCCTCTTGTGGGTGACTCAGGAAGGTTTGGGTAACAAGCAGGATGTGTCCTTGTCCTCCTAAAGGGAAGAGCATGCAGTAGCTTGTCTACATTGGAAGTTCTCTGAATAGTTGTTGCAAAATATATTCCACAGTAGCTGACCTTATACAGGCAATATTGTGAAATATTTATTGCATTTTGTGACTAATTTTTCAAAGAAAAAACAATTTTTTTTGAGGTAGAATAACCCCACAGGGAGTTAAAGAGCTAATTCTTTAGTAATCATTCCTGTGAGGTAACCTAGACAGATGCCTTTTTAGCAATGTTACAAGTGAAGGAAAAGGTTTCACTTTTACCTTCTTGTGAAAGGGCACACTAAGTTATACTGATCCAGTTTCACATTCATTTAGTGGTCCAGCACTGCATGGGATTTAATTTCTGTTGACAATTCAAGGAAATAAATACGTTTTGTGATCAGCACCACTGAGTTACTCAGAATAAAATATAAATTGAGCCCACATGTATTTAACAATGCATGCTCAATGAATAGATCATAGGCATCCTGTTCAATTGTGCAATTAATTTCATCTTTTCCCTTATAGCACATGTTTGTGGGTGGGAGGAAAGAAAGGAAGTGGTATCTTGCTTTGGAATTGCACACCAGTCAGTTTAGTTCTGTTTATCATGGGCAATACTGATGGAGCTAATTGAGCAGCAACTTGTAATGGAAATGGAATTTTGGTCTCCCAGTGTTTACTTTCCAGTTAACCTGTACTTCTCATTTATTAGTAATTCAAAATCCTTTCCTCTGCTTCTTTTCTATTTGTATTAATTAAACAGATCCCTTACAAGCAAAATTATTTCAAGTTTAATAGTTTTGGCATTCAAACTTACTTCTTTTTTGTGAGTTAAAATGTGAGGCTTTAAAAATACATTGGGGAAATGTAGTAGGGGCCAAATGAGTCATCAGAACTCATTCTGGCTCTCATTTACTAGTCTGTTTTCCTCAGGATGTGCTATAATGATGCTCAAATTGTTATCTGCATTTGCTAAGTTAAGAGAGACTGTTCTGTAGGATGAGAAATAAATGCAGATTGGAAATATCTGAAGGGAGGGTGGAAAGAAGACAGAGCCACGCTGTTTTCAGTGTTGCCCAGTGACAAGAAGAGAGTTGATGAGCACACACCAGCACACAGGAGGGGCTGCCTGGGCATTAGAAAACACTGCTGTGAGCCTGACCAAGCACAGGCACAGGTTGCCCAGAGAAGTGGGGTCTCCATCCTTGGAGATAAAAGCAGGCAGAGGATGCAGAGGGTTTCTCTGGGCACCTCAGCTCCCTGGTGACAAAATCTTTAGCTTGCAGGAATAACTGTATGGCAGGTGTGAGGTTTGTTTATTAGTTTTCATAAGGCAGCAGATTGCCATGTTGCCAGAGTTTGCTTTTCTCACTGCTGCTGGTTAATTTTCACCCTCTCTAGAAGGAGCTGATTTGCAGTTTCCCTTTGAGCATTAAAAGTCATCAGACCAAGGCAAAGTCAGGAAACTGTTCAACAGAGGCTCTTTTCCAGGAGATGAGGGAAAAAATGTTAGGTCCACAGTTTGAAAGTACCTGGTATCTTTTCCAGAATGCATTTTTTTTTTTTTATAATTTCAGGTTTCTAAACAAATGAAACTGTACCATGTAGATACAAAAACATACTTAATATAGGTTAAAAAAATCCTTTTTAAAAAAATTTTCCTCTTTGCCATATCAATTTATAATATCTGTCTTCTTCAGGGATGTAAAGGAGGATAAATTGTGATGCTATTTACTTTGGTTTGAGAGTCTACCTTTCCTATTTCATTTTTACTTCCTACCTAATTAGGTTTGTTTCTTGTAATCCTTTACAAGGAAGTATCCAAATTGAGTTGAGATTAAATTCCAACTAAAAAATTCCATGTCCTTTCGTAGTAAGAGAACTGTAGCTTTGATGGAGAATCTTCTTATAGGCAATGAAAAAGTCAGGCTTCTCTTATTTAACAAAAAAAAAAATAAAGAATTAGTGTTTTATGTTTCTTCTGTGTAGTAACTGAAAAATTGCTGATGTCTCTATTCAGATTAAAACTGGGTTAGCTATTGATGTCAGGGAAAGGAAAAAAAAAGTAATTTAATTCATACTTGACTGTTTGACCCAACTCAACGTGCCTATATCTGCCACAAAATACATCTGCCAGAAAAGAAAGCAAATGATTTCTGGAAATTAGGGCATGTTCCCAGTGTTTCAGCAGATAAACTGAGAAGTTTATTTATTGTCAGCTGCAGCAAGAATGGAGAGTGGCACAACAAACAAAGGCCAGGCCAGGCCACCAAAAAGAGTTTGTGTGGCACCAATTCTAGAGCACGTCTTGTGGAAAGTTATTCATGTCCTTTTAAAATGTGCTGTGGGTTATGGAACAGTCCTTGCAAAGAGAAGAATTCTCTGCTTTAAGCAGGATGAAGACTACTGGACAGCTTCAGTCTGTCACAAGCAGCTGAGCAATTTTATATTACTTGACCTCAAATAAAGTATTTTTATAGGCAGGAGACTGAACTGGGGCTGCCCTGAGCTCCTGTTCTTTCAGACTGGATGAAAATATGCCCATATTTAACCTGCACAAATATCCAGGTACCTGTGAGTGTCCCAGAAGTTATAAAAAGCTGATTATTTAGAGGACAGCATGGACTCTTGGAAAAAAAGAAAGCCTTTACACCACACTTGGAGACAGAGAGTTCAATTATTTAGTTTTAAAATTGTCAGAGTCAGTTTCCAAAACTGTGGATCCCATTTCAAAAAGATTTTATCCTGGGCATTTTTTTCTGCCCAGCTCCCAAGAGAATGCACCTGCAGCAGCTGCCATATGGTCGGTACATCCCCATGTTGTCCACTGATCAGTCTTCATTCACTTCTGAATGTTTGTGCTGCAGGCTGTGCTTCTCTCAGGTTTGCACATCAATGGAAAAGCTGAGGGTCAGAGGGATGAGGCAGGAGAGATTTCACTGCAATGACACCACAAACCTCCAGAACCCTGTTCAAAATCTGACCCTGCATTCTGCTCCCTTCCCCCTCTCTGGCCCCTGGGGCTGCACTTCAGAGCTGAACTAAAACCTTTGAGTGGAGCAGTTACAATTTTACTCCTGTTTCTTTCTAAATCCAGTAAAGTACATGTTAAGAACTATTTAAAAGAGTTAACAACTCATGAGTCCAAGTAGTTTTTTTAACATAGATGCATTTTAGGACTTTGGTGTTAAAAAGAAACCCACATTGCATTAGCGTAAAAAATAATAGAAAATAGTCACATATATGTGTGCAACATAGATTGAACTGTTTGCCATTGCCTAAAGAAATAAAACTTGATAAATAATTCTGCATTCCCAACCATATTTCCTTTTACTTCAGTAATAAAATGGATGGAGAGCCCAGGATTAACTTCAGGAAGGAATTTCAGACATCCATCATCTGCTAAAGATGTGCCCAGATATTACTGTGAAATATTTTGGCCAAATTCTATTCCTGTATAGGATTTAGGACTTCTATTCCTGTTTAGGATTGTTATTCTGCTGGACAAATTAATTCCTGACAAACTCGAGTCCTGGTGTCAGAGGGAAGCCTGACCAGGCAAGAGCACCCTCATGAGAGAAGAACATCAGACAGTCATTCTAATGCAGCTTGTTTGTTTTTTTTTATGTCACCTACAATACAAATAAGGCAAATAGGGTGGATTTTGCTTCTGCTAAATGACCTTTATTTTTAAACACTTCAGTGCTGTTTTAGTAATCACTAGCAGAGGCAAGTTATTGTTGCTGCACTGCTAAAGCTGTTCCCAAGACAATTTCTCAAGTATTTCTGATAAAGTAAAATGAAATCTTTGCTGCCATGCCCACAGAATGATACATACTGAAGATACAGAGCAAAAATAATGAGAAAAATGTCAAGAGCTAAATTGCCTAAGACAGAAGGCTAAATTGATAGAGTCTTTATGTTATGCCTCAACCACTTGAACAGAATTTCCAGTTTATATCTTAAAATGCTCCAGGAGGAAGGCATGGGGCTTTTTTGTTAAGTGCAGAGCTGGTGGTTCAGGATAATTGTCTTCAAGCATTACCTTGACTTTCAGATGTTTATTTTGATATGCTGTTAGTCAATACTGCAATCATGACATTTTATGCTGGAAGCTGCTATATCAATAAGCCCCTTATTCTCTACAGGCAGTGCAGTGGCATTTGCTAACATTTTCTATAAGATCTTCATTGAGCTGTTACAGTGTGAATGTCACTAACTGAAGAAAATTTTAAATTAAAAAAAAAAAGGAAGGAAAATACCTGTGGTTTTGCTTCCATAATATATGACTTGAGATATGTCTGATTTCTGTAAACTTATTTTCTTGATGCAATCTTCTTGTTCAAAGTGTGTTCTTAATTAAATGCACACCGAATGCCATGCAAAGGTGAGATGCATGTAGGGCCATATCCTCCTTGACTTGCAAACAATTTTTTTTATCTTTGGGGTTTGTGCTATTTGTAGAATATGTTTTTCTATCTTGAATTATAACGTCTTAATCTTTGTTTAATACCTGGAGCAAAAGAAATGTTTAAGTGCATTTTTAATCTAGGTTCTATTCTGACATGTCATCAAAATAGTACTTTTTATCCTTCTCATCCTGTAGTTGATAAAAAATGATTAAAAACTCCCATCTTCAGATGCTTTTGAGCTTCTTCTTGCCAATCAGGCAGAGCACCTATTCCCCATCCTCCCCCTCAGCTGGATGTACTGCTGTGTGCTTTCTCTGCTTGTTGTCTTCTGCTAATTTTCTCTTTTTCTGAAACTTCCCTGCTCTTCCCCTTTCATCTCAGCTTGTGGTGTGTCAGCATTTCATGCTTTTTAGCCCCAAACCTGTCTTCACACACAGTGCCTAGGTCATCAGAGAATATGTATGCCATGGCTCAGTTACTGTTTGGGTCTTTTCTTAGATCTGTGCTTCTGAACACTGGATCTGTTTCTCTTTTAACAAAGGAAGGGGGTTATTAAGGCACACAAATGAGAATGAAAAAGCAGGGTATTCTGTTGTAATTCCCAATATCAACTATTCCAATTCCACCCATTGCAGCAAGAACAAACTGAGGCATGAAATAAGGCTCTGGTGTTAAAACTGGTATTTTCAAAACTTGAGAAGAATGTGTAGTATATGTGGTACTGGATTAGCATGTCATAAACTCATGGATTTTTTTTTATTCTATATTATGGAATGGAGACTTTAGGACACATTATCACAGTGTACATTTCTCTATGCCAAAGGCAGCATATACATTTCAAGAAACTTAACTTCTAAATCCTTGTCTTTTTCTTTTCTTCTGTTAAGTGTAAAAAGTAATTTACCTCACAAAGACCATTTTGACACTCTATCTTGGTATTACATTTACGGATTCCTAGAGTGGGATTGTGGCTTTTTAGAGCCAACAGCAAATTCGATCTGGGACCGTGTTGGTTCAAGATAAGAAATATTGAATTACTTCCTATTCACTGAATATGATTCATCCCATTCAGTAACAAGTAGTGGAATAATGGATTCATGCATGTCATTAAGGATAATATCATGGTTTAAATGCATAGTGTTTAATTGGTTAATGGCCAGCCATAATTCTAAACTCTTCTAAATTCTGAATGCTTTACACTGCAATCTTACCATCTAAACATAATTAAATATATGATTACCTGTGATAGTAGTACATATATAACATTACCAATTTATTAGGTTTTATCATAATTGTTCAAATAATATAATCCCAGGATAATTTAGATCAGATTAGATATCTGTAAATCATCTGATTCAAGCTCAAATCAAAACATGTCAAATAAGATCACATTGCTCAAGGCCTTTCATGTTTAAGTTTTGAATGTCTCCAAGGATTCTCCACAGTCTTTCCAGACAACCTATTGCACTGTTTGACCATTTAAATGGTGAAAAGCTATATTCCTTTATCTCTTCCAAAAATTGAAGGGCTGCAACTTTTGCTTGTTATCCTTTTGCTGTTCACCTCTGAGAACAGTCCAGCTTCATCTCTAAACCATCCTATGTGGTACTTGCAGCAGTAACACCTCCCTGAGCCATCCCAGGCTTTAGCAGCTCTTTCCCTCCATGGATCAGCCACTCCTGCAGATTTGGTAATGACCACAAATTTGTGAGACTTTATTTCATCCCATTACCTGAATTGTTAATGAAGACATTAAGGTCAATTTGGGTCCAAGCAATAAAATAACAGCTAGTAGCAGGCTGTGTATGTATAAAACAGTGCACTACACCACATCATCACACAGAGCCAAGCTGAAGGTAAAACAAGGTAGAGGATTGGTCATGTGCACCTGAGGTACCTGCTGTGTTCAGCTGCTTATTTACAGCTCACCAAGGGTTGGAGATGACTCCAGAGACCTCTGTGTCTTTAGTTTAACCCAAGGTGTAGGCTGTCACAGGCTGTTCATGTTTACTGAAAAATAGACTTGAACCTAAATCTGGACTATTCAGACAATTTATCTTTTCTCCAAAGTGCTCCTGACATGTTTTCTGATCAGCAGAGGTTTTCAATCATACCTAGTTAATCAGCCAGAGGTCCTCTCCCACCTAAGGATTTAATCTTCATTCTAGGCAACTTGTATGTGGTGAGCAATGTGCCATAGGGAAAGACTTTGAGGCACCTCCATGACATCCAGGAAGACACATGACCAAAAATTGGAACTCTCGAGGCTGTGCCTTCATGTTTTCACTGTCTCATTGTGGGGTCAAAGAAAGGCAAAGCTCCTGGCATGAGGAACACTTTGGAGAGAGGCTAAAACAGCCAACAGACTTGGAGGTGAAAGTCAGTGCAAAAAACTTACCTGAATCAATGACCACAGATGTAATCACATCCTAGCAGCGCTGCTTAAATATTTGGGGTTGTTTTTTAAGAAATTGCATGATTCTTAATCAATCTCTTTTCCCAGAGAGTTGATTTGTGGTTTCTTGGCTGATAGGTTTAGCAGTGCTTAACTCACTTACTCAGCTGAGCTGTCAAGCACTCAGCAAACTTTAGGACCAAATTAAAAGTGGTTGGATGGCAGTTTTGGAGATAAATTGATCTTTAGGTCACTTGATATTCTTACTGAGACTAAGATTTCTGTTAATCCCCTTTGTTTAAATACTTTTCTTTACACTGAGAAACAGAATGAGCAAAACATGGGCAAAGAGCCCAGCTCCAGATCATGTGATAAAACTGAACCTGATTGTTTCAACTACTGAGTTGTTATAAAACTTTTTTCTGTGTATAGTAATGGAAAACTTAAGCTCATTACACATATTTGCTAAGTCTGTGCTATACTTTCATTCACAATCAATAATCTTTCACCTCTGTACATACTAGATTAACTAACATAATTTAGCATATTTGAGGAATGCTTTAGTGCTAATGCATTGTTACAATTGGATGTGATGTAGATTTTTGAAAGTTCTGTCAGTTTTTTGGGAGTTTCTGTCCAGCAGAACACCTGGTTCTGAGAAGAATAAACCTAGAGAAGCCCCATGTGCTGTGGTTTCAGGTCTCAGACACTTCTGTGGGGATTGTCTGGTGCTTCATAAGGGCCGACAGCAGTCTTTTGTTCAGTGAAGGATGGTAAAAGATGTTTTCTAATCTGGTGAAATACTTAATACTTGTGGAAACTTGACCCCTACAGACTTCTATCCTCTCTTGGGAAGTACTCAAAACTTGTTGAACAAAGCCCAAATCTAACTGAGCCCTGCTTTGAGCCAAAGGTTGGACCAGGTGTCCTCCAAAGTCCTTTCCATCCCAAATTATTTCCAGTTTCTGTCTTCAGCTTGATTGGGATTGACCATCATGTCAGAAGTTCTTGAGGAGAGCCTGACAAGATATATATGACTGACCATGGAAGCCTTATTTTTTTGTCATTCAGGCTTATCCAAATACCCTAAATTTAGGTAGAAGTAGCAAGCATCTGCAAGATGCATTTTTACAATAAAACAAGAAAGAACACCCTATTTGAACAGGCTGTTTTGCTTGCATTTGACTTGTGGCTCATGTAAATAGAATTTGCAATTTGATTTTACAGACCGCTGATGAAATGCTAAACTATGCAATAAAATCTATGGGCTTAATTAGACTGATTACCAGATTTTTTTTTTTCACAAACATCTGGTACATATTTGTACTATAGGAGTAGGAGGGTCCCAAAACATTCTGGTCTATAAGCAGAAAAGGAACGAGTAGTTCTTAGTAACAGCATTTCTAAAGGTTTTTGCTTTCAGACTTTAGTTTAAATAGAGAAGTCAAGATTTCCAAATAGGTCAAATATAAACCTGAGAACAATTTTAAAAATTGCCATGAGCTCCATACTTAAAAAATGTTCATTACAGTAAATACAAGAGTTCTGTATCCTTTATGTAGAAAGGAAGAGCCCATCTTGGAGAGTAATTTGTAGCTGAAGTTGTTGAAACCATCACTTTTCTAGATTTGGTAGGTAAAGAGGATTTCCTGGTTCAGAAAGGAAATAAAAAGTCATGCAAGTATAACATGATTTTAAGGCATTCTTCTGAGTTCTCAAAAAGAAAGCATGATTCCCCCTCCTTGGTCACTTTGTGATTTCCAAGCATCAGTGTTCACATGAGGGCAGAGCTCAATTATGTATTTCTCCTGCATTGCACTGTGTTCATAGATTTTTATCATGTGGCTGTCATGGTTTTGAAAAAAGCAGTTCATATTTGTTTTTCTATGCACTTGCTAATGACAGAAACAGAAACTGGGGCATTTCTCCATCCTCTTCAGAGGCATGAAGGTTTTTGAAGGTGTTGCCTTGGCAAAAGCCAAGATTTTTCAAGAAACTCTTTAACCAGCATCAAAACCAGTAAATATTCTATTATTTGCCTCTGTTGACCACATTCAGTTGAATAAGATTGCTGCCAGATTTGGAGAAACAAGAAACCATCAGTCATGCTCTGAAATGCCCGTGTCTGCTTAGTAATTACAGATAGAACTGACACAGGCTGGTGCAGTTCAACAGCACATTTACCTTAGCTCTACATTGGGTGGTGGCGTGAAAAAATCTCATTTCAAAGGCTACCTGTTCTTTTTCCTAGCTGGAAAAAATCCTTTCAATGAAAAAACCTACTCATATTCTTCAAAGTAAGGCTTTCCCCCAACTTCCTCTTTAAACAGCAATAGAAGATCGTAAATATTGTAGGAAAATCTAAAAGAAAAGCTTCAGAGACAGTTTTCTTTTACTAGCACTAACTGTATTTTATAGATTGAGTCTCCATTTTGTCTCCATCTGAAAGCTCTAAAACAGCTCAGGCTGTAAAAATATATGATTGTATACTGTCCTAGAAGGACTAGAGAGGTTTAGGGATGGTCTCATGAATTAATGCCATTAATCTTCCAAGGCTAATCTCTAACATCAGTCATTATAAGTCTACTTTCTAATATCAGTTCAGACATCCTCTTTCTCTGAAATGCCTTTCTTTTTTCTTTCTCCTCAAATAAACTTTCTTTTCCACTGATGAGATTTAAAAAAAAGAAACGAAAGCTTCTCTCTTCTCATTCTCCTCTTGAAGAATTATCCAGGAGTAATCCAGTTCTGCCACGCTTTGTTTTACCTTTTCATGTGAGTAGTGCTGCAATAAAAACAGTTGTGCTAATATTCCATGGCTAGGCTCTATTCTAATTAAAAAGACTTTTAAACCTAAATAAACCAGTGATTACAGATAACAGGAAAATCATTCTATTCACTAGAACAACAAGGGCTTTCCCACTTGGTGATTATCCTGTTTTACTTAGAGGTACCTGCCAGTATTCAACTGGCTAGTCCAAGGTGTTCCATTTCAGAAATAAATTCAGGAAAAAATTAACATTCAGTACATGAGAGGAAATGAAGTGTCCTGGGTTTAACTCATGATGATGCACACTGAAATGTAATACAGGGGCTACTCATATTTTCTACTTTTGGGCACCTCTGTTCTGCCAGCCACTGTCAGCTTCCCACACAGCCTGGGAATGAGAGGTCAACTCCATCAGGACATGCCCAGGTTAGGTCTGCCCAGTGTATTTATGCCACAGCTGTGAATTTCACAGGAAAATACTGGGTTTTGTCACAAAAGGGTCAGCAGCTGGCTCAGGACACAATTCAAAAGCAGTGATGATTTCTAAGCCTTTTTTTTTTCCTCCTCTTATTAAAACTTTCAGTTACCTGGCAGGAAAAATATATAAAATTCAAAGGAAAATTTATATAACATGAAATTCTGAGGATAATGTTGCTGAACTAATCCCAAGAATACAGTAAAAACTTCTTGGAAATGTGCTGTTTCATTTTTCCCCTGCTTCAGTCTCTAAAAACAAGCTGTGTAATAACTTTATTGTTGAGAGGGAATTCAGTCTTGAAAATTAATCTCTAGTGTCTTTTAGGTATTGTAGACTTTGAAAATCCTGCTATTAAAAAGACATGGGTGGCTGGCACTAGCAGTTCAGTGTGATTGACCTCACAGTGCTTCATCTGCACAGCTATTGATTTTTCTTTTTCTCTTCATTTTGACATTTCACATGATTCAATCCAAGATTCATCATTTTGGAAATGTCAAGTTTTAAGGTAGTTTTTTTTTTATTGTTTGGAAAGAGTGATCTTTGAAGTGTTTTGCTGCCTTTTTTTCAGACACATCAGCACTGAATCAACTCAGAATTGAGTGGTTTGGTTTGGTTTTTTTATTTTCCTAGTGTATTCCAATGTGCCTTTTTACTGGTTGTATCAAAGTCAAAGATAGCAGCGCTGTTTTGGATAGATTTACAGTGTCTCAGCACTTTCCATGAGAAAGCTCTCTGGGAATAAAAGCCTTTATGCAACACCACGCTGTGTGATGGGAAAGCAATAGAAAGCGAGCGTGGCACATACTAATGCAGTGTATATTGCAGAAATATCAGATAACATTTCGTGACATTTATTCAGCACCTAATAATTGCAGTTATACTCACCAGTTGCATGGGGCATGAGAGCAGTGGGAACCTGAATGGAAGCTGTCTGAGCTGAACAGAAAATTCTGAGCAGCGCCATGAACTTGAACTTGATGATGTGGAGCTGGTGCAGCTGCCTGGTTCCACTTCAGTCCTGTTTGCTCTCCAGATACAGCACTTGACTGAAAGCCAAAGAGTCTCCAAAACACGGTGCAGCCTTGAATGTCCTTCTAATGGGTGCTGGAACACACATTTAAAGTGTTGAATGGCTGCTGAAAATAAAACTTAGGATGTTTGCTCACTGCATCAGTGTCCCATGAAACCCTGAGAGCCACGGGCCAAACTGCATGACTGATCAGGAGGCACGAATTGTGTGCCACACGTCAGAGAGCAGAGGAGCTGGCCACCAGGAAATTCCACAGGCTCCCTGCAGGTTTTGGATTCCATTTTGACACAGGACTGGAATCAGAAGGCACCTGGTTGCCAGGAGAACCCAAGGAAATTGCCTGCAGGTGTCTCGCTTTGTCTACATTCCTGTGGGTCCATGTTATCCAGCAGCCCTTGTGGTAGCCCTGCTCCTCTGCCAGGCAGGAGATGCAGCAGCCCATGAACCATGGGGGAGCTGAATTTTGGCTTTCTGAAAAGGCCTAAAAGCCCTTTGGGGACTGGTCACTCCTCTGGAAACCCACACGTGCCCCGGTGCTGCTCCAGCTGGAGCAGGCTGTGGTTGATCACTGGCCCATGGTAATTTTCTCTCTGTACAGATCTGATCCAAAGAGTGCTTTTCATTTCTCAGTTTTACCATTCCCTCTCTCATGTATTTTTACTGACTTTTCTCCAGTCTGACAGAGTTTAATTGCCTAGTCTGCTCTCTCTTTAGATCACAGATCCCAGTAGTGTAGACACTCGTGCTTGTCTCTCACTCTGCTTCCCATTGTGCTCCTCCCTAATGGGTGCCATTATTTTCACACTGCTCAGAAACTTTCCCCCCAGGGTTGATGAGGGAGGAGCAATATATCTCATGAAGAGCAGTCCTGAGTTTTAAATATCCTGGTGGAATGTATATAGGGTAGATGAAAACAGAGTTTGGAAAATCTTCTTAAACAGTGAAGTGCTGTGGGGCAGCTGAAATTAAGGTGATGATTTGTGCAGGCAGAAGCTGTCAGAAAAAACCATGCTAAAACATTTGAAAGGAGGTATTATCTCAGTAGTGTGAAGGTTGATTAATTAATTTTTGAAAGACTTCTCTGATCTTTGTCTCTTATGAATTTAGCATTACCTGGGCATGGTAGTAGCTGCATAAAGCTTTGTCCAATTCTATGTCCTCATCATCTTATTATTCAATACACCTGCCAGGATCCAATTTTCTTCAGTGTTGGTGATTCAAAATTTCTTCAATTAACTCCAACTAACATTCTTATGATATTAAAGAGATGCCCCTAAGCAAATAAGAATTTGATATTCTGTAAAAGAAGTTAATCTAAATTTAAAATACAAGGTTTTATGAACTGTGGGCTGCAGTACACCTAACATCCAGCCCTTTCCTGAATTTATTGGGTTTTTTACCTTGAAGTTTCACAGGTATAGAATGTTTTTCTCTACTCTTTGTAAAAAAACCCTTTCATTGTACTCAGAGTTGCATCAATTTTATTCAAGCTGTATAGATATTTATTTAGTGATTATCCATTCACAAATTGAGCTACCTGTGTCAATTTTCCATTAATATTGTAGTGTCCTCCAAATTCTGAGTATTATTTGGGTAAAAGTGGAAACAAAGTTATAAATAGCTGAATAATTTACATACATTTTTAAGCAAAATAATATGTTTATTGAAGACAGTTCAGTAGTAGTAATGCCACTGGATTAGTAAAGGTTTCTTTGTAAAATCCCAGAAAAGCCTCTCCTCCCCCAACTCTTGTAAGTAGATGACAATAGCAAGTCCATTCCAAGTGAGACTTAGAACATGATTTTTTTTTTTCATAAACTATTGATACCTTCCTAAATTGGAATTGGCAAGGGAGAGTGGAAATTCAAGATAATTTAAAAAACCAATAATCAATAACCAGTAGAAATAATATTTCATTTACTCACTTGCTAATGTAGGAGAGTTTTCCCTTTATAAAAATTAAGTTGACTTTATTGCTTTTTTAAGATTAGAGGTATCAGAGTGTGAGGCTGAACTCATATCAAGGTGGACAACAAGGGCAGTGCAAAGATCAGCACTTCGATTTCTGACTGATCCATCAGCACAGTTTGACTTCAATGCCAGTGGACCATTTCTGCAAGTGTTTTGTCTTCATCCACGGCATCCCATCTAATCTAGTGGAAGATGTCCCTAGGAGCTAAATGATCTTTAAAGGTCCCTCAACCCAAATCATTCTGGGGTTCTGTGATTTCTGTCACACCTGGTGCCTTATTGGTAACACTTAGGGTGTCTATCTATTAAAAATAAATTAAATTACAGTACTGACATCTATAATTTTACTGTCTGTTTTTAATTTGCAATAATTTCATAACTTTCCTTTGAGAAATATTTAATGCCTTTTTGTGAAGTGCATGGGGTGCAGTCTCTGAAAAACAAAGAAAAACAAAGCAGAAGTTTTTTATCTTCTTAAATGATTCTAAGTCTTGTACAGGAACCTCATCAATTCTCATAGATTCCAAATATTTCCCATTCAGATGGTTTCTTCTTGCAGTATTTTGCTACCACTTTTTCTAGCCATTTCTTGAGCAGAGAGCTTCTTACAACCCAAAAGCCGTGGTACTGCTGTGAGAGCCACAGGAGCAGATGCCTTTTGAAAGGATTGCAGGTTGGATTTATGGGGAGGGGAACAAGAAGTACTTTTGCACTGTGAAATTAGCATTTTTCAGAAAAACATGAATATTAGAAGTTGTATTTGTCAACTACAAAAACTAGGTGTTGCAAGAAAGAGATAAACAATGACAGAGAATGAGGGTAGAAAAACAGAATAAGGCTGGATTTGTCCAGCATTGAGGAGCTCTTATCAGTTGTGACAGCTGTGCAGTCTGTGGCACTATTTGCCATTTGAAAAAACAATAAAACCTCCAGTGAGTGTCTCTGCTGACTGATTGATACTCCTGGAGGCTCTGTAGCACTTGAATTTAGTAAAGGTGGGGCAGCACAGTGATGTGCACAGCACACCGATAAACATAGTTTGTTAAACAAACGTGTTATCTCAGCACTTTAGGTTATAAGAAGCAATTCTTATCATTAGATTTATAGGTGACCACTCATAAATAAATATATTTTCTGGCAGATCTTGGAGAAACAGGAAGACAGGAAAATGAACAAGAGAATGAACAAGAGACATTTACTCTGTTCTGGGTGTTCTGCAGCCATTCAGAATAAGGGTTATCAGTTACCTTATTAAATGTACCCACTAAATAATTTTTTTTTCATTTTGAAGTTAAAAGCTCTGTATTTTTTTTTCTTTTTTTGTATTTGCCAGGACAATTAATGAGCATGTTTAAAAGCTATTGGACAATATTTCAAACTAGAGCAACTTGCATCAATTTTCTTGATGCATTCCTGACAAAAAGGTTGATACTCTCTGCTGATAGTGCTTGCAAATAACAACATTGCTACTGACCTCCAGTTCAGCTTTATCTTTTTTATTGCATGGCAATTTTTAGATTAGCAGTTTTGAGGCTGTAGATTGAAGGTGATATGGAGTCATAGATTTCCTATATGTAAATATGGTATTTATTCTATTCCTTTATCAGCAACTCTACACTAAATCCCAGCTCAAAAGTACAAGATGAAGGGCTCGAATGTACCTATTTTCTGAGATATTTCTTGACCAATACAGTAAAATATAGTTAAAATTTTTATTTTTACATATGTATTTATAATTAATAATTTTTTAAACTATTGACAGTAAATTTTTGTGCAAAGAGGCCTAGAATTTTGAAGGGAGGAAAGGAAGGTGTCAGAAAAGCATCCTCTGAAGGGGTGACAGGAGGACATGTGGCCCTTCCTCCCTGTAAGAGTTCAGTGAGACAGGGCCATGGCACAAGGCAGCCTTGCAGAAAGCTGAGCTAATTGCTGGCATTTTCTTCTGCTTTAGGCAGGGACTCTTTCGATAGGAAATCTGACTTTCTATTAAATGAAATTTGAAGAGGTCTTGGAACAAACATTCCTTAATGAATACCTTGTTAACTCCATCTCACTCAGGCCTTCTCTGTAGGCAGGGCAATACTTCCCTTCCAGCTCACTGGGAAATCACTTGAAAAGTGTGAAGGTTCTGATGTTGGCTCTTTGGGAGGCAGTAGTCAATAAAAAAGATCATGAACTATCTCCAGTAAAATATTGCTGATTCCCAGAAGAATGAGCAAAGTTGTGCTCCACTTAACTGTCTCCATCTAATACTTGTCTCTGTTTGTGAATGCCAGGAAAGATAATCAAGAAAAAGCTCCAATGCTGCCAAATCCTATAAACTGTTAAGCAAGGCATGGGATATTTTTTTCTTGACAAATATTGTCAGGCTGTAGTTCAGTGAGGAACTATGAAAGTAAAAGATAAATGGAAATCGAATGCAAATGCGATTTAAAACTAAACAAGGCATCTGTCTTTCATCACTCTGTCAAATGGGGCAGAAACACAGGTCTGTGAAGAGACAAACTGTTGTGTGCAATTTGTAGCAATCACCTTTCTCAGAATGAATGGGAGCAGCAGGAGCAGCCTCACGTGTGAGAATTGCATTAGAGATGGCAATTGAGTCATTGTAACTTAAGGCAGCAGGTTCTAATTGGGAAATGCTATCCGTAAAGAAAACAAAGATGGCCTTTGGGATGAAACTGAAAGATGAGGTGTCAGAGAAAGAGCTCCATCCTGGCATATTCTGTAGATTCTCCTCATGGGTGGTAATTTGAAGTAATGAGTAGTCCTTGTTGAATGACCTTGTACAGCTGCTGTACTGCCTGTTCAATCTGTAACTCACTTTCCATCAATTGCACTTTTATTACAATTAAATGTGCCATCATAAAGCCCTAAAAATGAGCAGCACAATCTCTGCATATGTTCACAGCCATTTAGCTCGGGACTGGGAGGGTGGCAGAAGTCCATCCTAACCCTTTTGTTCATGCCAAAGTGCAATTTGTTGATTGAAAGATGCTGGAGCTGGAGGAGAGGATGGCAGGCTTTATTCAGCATGCGCAGAAGCACTCACAAAATGATTTGAGATTGGAATGCCTGCTTGAGCCAACATGCTGCTAAGAGGCCACCTGGACTGGGGCATGAAGAACAAACTGCCCTGTCCCTCCCCACCCTCAACACCCCATCCTAGGCAATACAAAACATGGACAAAAATGTTCATGCCCGTTGCCATTTTGACAGCAGAGACATTCCTGCTTTGTCAAGATAATGATAACCACAATGAATTTGGTTGTCAGGTTTTGGTTCTACTTTTAGTTATAGGGGAGAAACACTCATTCCAGTTTTTCACACTATGATATTTAGACAATACACTGCTTTTAGTTATTGCTGAAGAGAGATAGAAGGAATGGATGCTGATGGTTCCCAGGTTAGTGTTAATATCTTTAAAGATTCAATTTAGGATTAGTTTCAGCATTTTGTCGAGACAAATACTGCTTAGCATCTGTGTTCAGAATTTTTAAAATGTGAAGTCGGTCGTTGTGATTGTGTGGAGGCCAGATTCTGCTATGTAACCACAGAGTTGCTTTATTGCATTTGCCTTTACACATTGAGATATCCTTTTCTGGATCAGTGAGTAAACAAATGGAATTGAGTGAAATATTTGTGCTGAATACAATGCACAGTGAAGAACTGTATTAAAATTTCATTTAAATGATCTTGTCCTTTAGTGTGTTTTAATCAGGTTTGCTAAATTTGAAGCTGTTACAGGATGGGTTTTTCTGTTCTTGATGTTTGATCAAAGCATAAAACCAAATTTTTTGTGTCCACATAATTTTCTTCATCGTGGTAGGAGAACATGGAGATTTGATGTACAAATAAAAGATCTATTTCAAGTCATCTTTCAAAAGAATGACTGTTAGGATAAATTGTCCACTTTTGAAACTTAGAAATTGTGTGAGCTGAAGTCTTAGAAATTGTGTGAGCTGCTCTGAAACAATTACTTTAAAGATCATATGCATTTCTTTCTATAGGTAGTTTTAAGGGAAGCTGACTCCATACAGGCACTTTAATATTTCTGAAGCTGACTTAGTCCAAAATGATTCCAACAGTAACCAGCATTGCTTATGCATTATTTAGGATACAAATGCTCTCAGATAATTTCAAGCAATTTTACTAAATTTGTTACATTTTCCAGACATTGGGGCAGCCTGCTAGAAGTGACAGGAAAACACAATTTATGTCCTCATTTAGGAAATCATCTCTTACTTCCCTTCTGTTTTTAATCCTTCATCTCTCGTACTGAAGCCTTTGAGACAGGGACCTTTCCCTCCTACCCACAGTTTTCATGTTAGATCATAAATAATGGATCATAATCAAGCACTTTGAAGTACTTTTATTGGCTGCCAGTGTCATCTCCAGTATTTATCTTGTCTACACTCCAGTGTTTCCAAATGCAGTAAATCTGAGACTTCAGCCTGGTAGCAGTCCTATCTCTTTATGATTTCATTGACTAGGAATTCAGATGTACACTTTTCCCATCTGTCATATCTTAAGAGCTTTTACCACGTTGTAAATTGTGCAAGACTAGATTCACTCTGTCTCAGGAATATGGTTCTTAGCCTGGTCTGATGTTGAAAATTCCCCTCTCTCCTTCAATGTCTCATTTGCCATGCTTGTGGTGAAGCCAGCCCATGGAGTTCTGGGATTAATTTGCATTCACCTGATCATTGTGGTGTATAAATTCTGTAAGATTTTAGTGCATCATTTTGACCAGAGGAGTTTTTAATTCCTTTAAAAAGTGTACTCTGCCTGTGTGTCACATATATATTCCCAAGAGTCCTGTGTGATCCAGGATGAACCTAAGTTCTCATTAGCATCCAAATTTTTTGTCATTTTGACATCTAAGTATGTAAGTATATCCTAGAGGGAGAAATCAAAAAGCTTAGAGATGTAAATATAGACCAACTGGTTAAAGTTTTTTTCCTTTAAAATTATCATTTTCATTGTGCAAAGTATGCTTTCATTGGAAAGGTTTTGCTTTCAGAAACAAAAATTTGGAAACTGAAGTTTGGCTGTGATCAGAGCTATAATTTGCTCATGTCGCCATCATCTTCTGTCTCCTTGAGGCAGTTTCTCACATCCATCACAATGGCCTGATGTCCTAAGGATCAGTTGCATAAAAAAAGATTTAGTTACAACAAGGATCTAGTTACAGCTAGAAGAGGAATGGTGCATATAGGAAATCAGCTAAAGGAACAAACTCATGATGTACCTGAATAAAAGCCCAAAATGAAACACCCCAGGCATTCCTAAATTAAAGCGTTCAGAGTTACGGACTGAATTATGTGACCTTTGCATTCTATTTACACAAATACTGAAAGGGATTATTACAATATAAACAATCTTTATTTTGTGCCAGGATTTTCTCTGGCTGGGAAAACACCCTTCTCTTCAGTGATAAGACAGAAAGGGAAGCAGGATGGCTTCTAAGTAGGGAACCAAAGTACAGAAATGTTTTCTGTGTGTTTACTGACCACTTTGACAGCTTGCCTTCTTAAAACAGCATGCACTAAGAGCAGAAATAAGCCATGTGGAAAGAAAAATAACTAGAGTTTTATGTCTAAATCAGTTGTATTTCCTTTGGTTGCTCACCCTGTTGATCCCAAGTAGCATATGTTTGCTCACAAGGCTAAGCCATACAGTTGTGTGCTGTAGATGGAAACACTGAGATAAATAACCACTCAGTTTTATATGCACTTATTTGTCAAGTAAAAAATGTCTAGTGCAGTTACTAGATCATAATAACAGATTCTGATCTCTACCTGTTTTGTTTTATTTTAAACAAAAATAATTCACAGAAAAATATGTTTGAAGGAGCAACTGAGTTACCATAATTGTTAGGGATAGATATGCTTCTAATACAAAATTACTTATAGAAATGAAAGAAAAAGCTGAAAAAAACCCCACTGTGGTGCTGCAAACTGAAGTGAAAATACATTCTTGGCATGGACAACAAAAATGCTCTCTCTAAAAGGATGTAAGGTTTGATATTTTTCGTGGAAAGTCTGTTTTTCATCTTGTGTTTTTTTCTTGCATCACTGTGATTTCTTCACACCTCCTAAGTAATGCATACAGACTTTCACAAGTATGCAGTGTACTTCAAATTCAGAATATACATGTTCTGTGCCTAAAAACTTTTCAGTAAATTAGTAAAACCTGGCAGATGCCATCTGGCACATCTCTGTATTCATACTGTTGTTTCTTGCCACTGGAGAAGAAAACTCAGTTTAAACTTCCAAAGAAGTTTGTGTCTTTCCTTATTTTTCATTGCATGACAACAGCATAATCATGAGTAGAAAATGTGGGAGCAGAAGGGATGTTTTGGGCTGGTTTTTCACATGCTGAGGCATCTTTCCTTTGTAAAACCAGTTTGCAGTGAATACATATGTAGACACAATGACAGAAAATGTAATGCATTGTAAAGCCTCCCAGAAGCTGCGTGATTTTATGCATATCGAAGTTCACATGCTAGGCAGACTTAAAAACAATCCCTGCAGAGCCTTGCTTCCTGGACAATTCAGATGAAACGCCAGTTCCTGTGTTGGTGATCCATTGGACTGCTGTGGGCACAGCATACCAACGTCTGTAGGCAATGACACGTCCATCAGGATGTGACTGACAGCCTGAAGTGTCTCTGAGCCTGCAGGTGCTCCTCCACCTGCAGCTGAAGGGGCTGTGGGGGCTTGCAGGGCACAGGCAGGGCAGGACTGAGCTCACATCTCTGATTCAGACACAACGTGCCTCAGCCCTTCTGCTGCCAGCACACAGATGGGGCAGCTTCAATCTCTACATATGTTCAGTTGGATCAGTAGCCAAAGTGTGCTTATTATTTTTTGATCTGTGGAAGGGGAGTAGATATTCCTTATTTTATGTACTGCAGGATATAAGCAGGGAACATCCAACGTTTTATGAATTACATCCAGACTAAACGTACTATGCAAACTTTATGAAGTAATAAATCTCTCCACATGAGGTTTCCCATCCATTTCCATCTACACTGAATTAAATGGTTGCTATTTTGATAGTGATGATACTTAAGACAGTGCTTCAGTTCTTAAACCAAGAAATTCATGTTAAGGAATAAAGCTCATACTTTAAAGAAATTAATGTCTCAGCCACTCTAAGGCTTATGAAAAAAAGATCAATCCAGTGGTGTGTGAATTTCAGCACCCACTTCGTGTGGTTATAAAAATCCACAGGCAATGCAGATGTCTCTTGGATAATCCACTCACAGATGGGTTAATATTTTAGCTTACCCCATTTTTGGTACCACTAATTCCCTGTAGATATTCCAGTGAGTTTCATTGCAGTGCTTCCCTGCAAAGGCTCTTTTCTTCCTTTGCTGCTGCAGCAGGCCTGATGTCTTGAAGTGTCTTTGCTCCTGCATTTCTCTTCACTCAATGCATATCCTGCAGCCTTTGCTCATCATCAGACCCAGTGCATGGATAACAAATGGTGCTGAGAGGATTCTTCCCATTCCTGACCATCCCAGAGGAGTTTGTCCTCTGATGAGTCTGCCCCAGGCCAAAGACACAAAATCTGTCTCCCCCAGAGTCAGCCAGATGCATGTACCTGTTGTTAAGAAATTCCCACGATTTTTCTGGCCTGTCTGCCTGGCAGATTCCCTTCTGGAAAACTGGCTGGCTGTCCAAAGAGCAGATGTGCAGGGTTTTGGGAACTGCCTGACTGTGGGGGTAGCACTCAGTGCCTCAGCCTCCAAATGAGCTGAAGAAATCCTTGTTGTGTTGTCCATAGGATCTTGTGAGAGTGCTCTACATTTTAGGTTTACTTGTGTATTTTACTCCTCTGACTTCAGGCATGGTCAGCACTTCCCAGTTTGTGATAAGCTGTTGCTCTCCTCACAAAGAATACATGCAGGTGGACTCGGTGATGAATGACTGCAGTGAGTTTGAGATACAGCAGAGGTGCCACAGATGGCACAGATCCACTGCAAGATGCAAGCAGTTTCTCCATGCATGTGCAGCAGATTCATTGAGAAGACTCCAGGGAAATGAAAACACGAAAAAAAAAACAAAAAAACCCCAAACCAAAATAAAACAGAAACAAACAAACAAAAAAATCCCCCCAAAAATAGAAAACAGAACAAAACAAAAAAAAGGGCTAAGACTCTTTGTCAAGTCACTAAGTACCAAAACAGGCAGGAGCCTTGCTGTCCTCTTACATTCATTTTCTGCTCCTGTTGATTATACAAAAGAGCAGCTGTACTGGATCACAACATGGGCTCATCTGGCTTCACATCCTGTCTGGCAGTGGCCAAAGAGTGAACATTAGAGCTGAGTGAGAGAACAGAAGAATTTTCTGATTGCTCAGCTGACAAGTTGTACTTTGGGGGGACAATATTGCCCAGTAGAGATTAACAATTTATTACTAAATACATGTTAAAATCTACAGCATCCCTTGGCAAGGAATTCCAAAGCTTAATTTCACATTTTAATAAGAGTCACATCCTTTTGACTTCACTTGCCATGTCCAGCTTTTGTGCTGCAAGAAGAAATGATCACACCTTGTGTTTTGTGTCATTCCTGTTTCAACCTTTCATTGCATCCTCCTTTTGAGAATCCACTTCTTCTCTTGAGTTAGCTGTGTGCAAGATATTCCACAACTTTAATTTACTAATTACTGTAGAAATTCCCTGTTCTAACATACAATTCTTGAGATGACAAACCAAAATTACACACAGTATTCAAAATGTGTTTCAAATGTGAACATATGCTGTCTCAGTGTGAAGGTCTGGTGGCTTTTCTTTTCCTATGTAATCCCTAACATTTCATTTAATCTTTTTTTTTATTACATTGGAGCACAGAGCTGGCATTTTCATAGATCTATTTATTAGAAATCAAAAATCTTGTTCCTGGGTGGAAATGGTCAGCTCAGAGCTCATTTTGCTTATGAAATTAGGGGCTCTTTTCCTATGTGCATTGGTCTCCTCTGAATTTCATTTGCCATTTCATTATCCTGTCAGCTGATCTCATGAAGCCCCTCCACGTTTCTCCATAGTCCTCCCTTTTTACTACCCTGATTAAGCTTAGCAGACTTTCTCATCTCAGCAGATCATTCATGAGCATCTCTAACAGCACAGTACAAGCAAAATGTACAGCAAAAGGGTCTTCATAGACTTGGTCCACTGTAAACAAAAATCACATGTAGAATATGGACATATTTTTCAGACACTGAGAACAGTCTACATATGACCCTTGAAACAGAATTATTATACCTGAATATTTCAATTATGTATTTATCATAACAACTGTCTTTTACAAATTATTATTCTGAATCATAAACCTTCTAGAAATCATTCTTAAACAGGTGAAATTTTCTTAATTATTTAATCAACATGTGTAAGCACTGAAATATGTTAGCTATTGTCTTCCTTGCTAGTTCCAATTACTTGAGAGTGCTAATAAATGTCTCCCTCTCAGCTATTTTATATTTTATATTCAGGATTGAGTGCTTACTGAAATGTCAGGTGATTATTATTATTATTATATCAGAATCTGAGGCTCCATGCTTGTATTTCTACCTATTTTAAAAGGAAGCAAACAACATCTTTGAACTTGGCAATATAGCAGGATTATACCTGATGGGAGGTTCAGATGCAAAAGATTGCATTATGAAGTGTTTAATACATAATTTAATACATAATTTAAAATATTTAATACATACATAATTTAAAATATTTTTCTTGGTGATATGAATGTTTATTGAATGGAGTAGGGCTAGAGTGATTGTTAGCTTAAAAACAAAGCCATTAAGGTGGCTTTGTGCGTGTAGATTAAAGGTAAGACTTTTCACTGGTTGAGGAAAGAGAACTCAGTGTCTTTCCATTGTAGGCACTGAGGAGAGATGCAGAGCATGGACCAGACAGGCTGAGGTAATAATATTTTTAAGATGTGCCATCTTACAGACTTCAGAAGAAATAGAATTGCTACATTTCTTCTGCTAAATGGGTCCTGATGCTCCTAACTTTAGGTATTCCCATGGAATTAGATGTTTAAAGTAGCTGAGAGTAGATGATGTAAATTTAATGGGACCTGACCAGCAAATGGAGACTGAAACAAACATTGACAAACTCAAAGAGTTTGAAGAGTTCTTGTCAGCCAGAGCCAATGAATTAATTATCAATATAGCCTTTTCTTCCTCAAAACTTTATGCATTCAGTTAATGTGGAATTTTTTGGAAGGACATTTCAGGGGAAGATCACCTTGTATAACATAAGCAGTTGCAAACAATCACGATATATCTGACCAGCCATTTCATGAGTAGTTAAGTCAACACTACAAATTTCTTTGTGATCATGATCACTAATGAAATATAGAAAATTCTGATTTATTGCAGAGTTAGCATGATGGCTCTACAAATTCATTATATTGATGCAGGACCATCAAAATGTTAACCAGTATCTTTTAGAACAAAAAGTTGCAAATAGTCCTTTTGTTTCCAGTAGTTATTTTCCACAAATGTATTGGCACAGAATTAATCTGTGCAAGCAGAACAGTATTTTTAGAAGCTATTACAAAGCTATCCTGTATTATTTATTTTGTTGGTATTTTTCAACTTCCTTTTTGACCAGATTTTACTAACCCTTATTTTCTGAACAGTACAGATAAAGAGCTAGAAGACCCAGAATTGACATATTTGAGTGTGTCAAGACCCCATTCATAACATTGGGACGTTAGTGGCCTCTAGATGGCATTCAATCCTCCACATTGCTGCTGTGTGGAGGATTTTTTTTTCCTCTATCAAAGATTTCCTTAGCTGCTGTTTTTTTTGGTGGGGTTTTTCTTGCCCAGGTTTCACCATATGTTTGAGTACACAGGGATTTGAGATGATTGTCTGCTTAGAAATTTTAAGATGAAGGTCACAGAAACACAGATCATTGCCCAATACTGAGACATGGGTCTGAATTAGCAGGTCATACTGTTTGGTTCTGTTTGTGTGCCAAAAACTTCAAATATCCTGTATGGACACACTGATTTCTCAGACCTTCCAAACTATGAACTCACAACTGCATCACACATCGAAGTATATATTGGACAAAGAGAATTACTTAGAATACCTAAGGAGGATTCCAAGAAGGAAGATTTTCTTCATTATAAAAATAAAAGAGGCTGAGCAAACTTTTGCTGCTGAGATCATTATTTTGCAGGTTTTTCCAATGTAACAATATTGCAGTAGTGCAATATCAATGTCTAACCTTGGTGTTTAACCTGAGCTGTCAAACTGAAAGTTGTCTAAATTGTCAAGCTCCGATTTTGTGCATGCTCTCATTTCTTCTGGTTTTGACAGTGTTAAGGAGCATAGTGGACACAGAGCATAACTTAACTCTGAATATCATTCTGAGGATCAGGCACTTGAAAGTTAGACCCCAAAGCACTCAGCTGCATGTCACTAATGTACTGTGTGGATATGAGCCATTAGTTCTTACAGGCAGCTCCCAGAGCTGCAAGAGCAGGGTGTTTGCTCTCTGTAAAATTTCTGCAGTGCAGAAGGCTCTTTGGGGATAGATGAAAGCTTGTTACAGAAGGAAGCTGTATGTAGCCAGCTTGCCTTTGGACTGAGCTAAACAGAAAGCTTTGTAACCAGGTAGTGTATCTGAATTTCAGGAGGCTCAGCTAGTCCATTTTTCTTTTTTTTTCTGTCAATAAGCTGTGGGGTGCACTGATGGAAGAAGATCAGGAAAGTGTCAAATAATTCTTCTCCATATGTGGTCTTCCAGTTCCCAGCAGCATTCAGTGGCATCTTAGTGAATAAGGAATGTTTTCTCTGTTTCTTGCTTCAGTCTCTGTCAACTCCCTAACTTTTTGGACACCAAAGAATTTTTATGGTCCTTTTAAAAAAAAACAATCAATGCAAACTCTGCATATGTCAGTAGGTCCCCTAGACTTCATCCTTTGGACAAGAAGAGATTGTGTAGGACAGCAGTGCTCAGCTTTCCACCTCAAACCTTCCTTTTCTTTTTTTCTGTAGGAAGCACATTTGTTTTGCTCTAGAGATGAAAAATAGACCTGGGAAAAAATCTCCAAGGGCAGAGTTCAGCACACAGAATGTTGAAGAACACAAAAACTCATTAAGTGTCAAGTAAAACAACAGAAATACCAAAGGGGCAAAATGGAAGAGTTCTGACAATTCAGAGTCTCTTGCTAGGAGGGCATTCCTTGGACAGTTAATTTCTCAGAAAGAAAAGGCAGGCTCCTTAAGCTAAGTGATGTACTGACCTGGAGGTGTGGATGCTCAGGTTTCCTTCTCACATGAGTCTCTGTCAGGAGATTGCCTCTCCATGAGCATGGATATGTGTAATAAGTATTAAACCACAAGCTGCAGGGCATGAGCTAACTAGCAGCGAATAGTTGAAGAGGCTTCCCTTTTGAAGGGTTATTCCATAATTACCAGCCTTCCACAAACCTCTCATGGAATATATTTTACTGCCTATCATCTGATCTACTTTCTACATTTCTCTTCTTTCTTTGCTGTTTTAATTTGTCAGAAAGATGAAAACTCTGTAGATCCCAGTGGTTTTTCAACTCGGTCGAGTTTTGTCTTTGTGAATAAAAGCAACTCAATCTTCTTGAAAGAGGAAAACACACCAAAAAAAGACATTTATTTTTCAAATGCATTTAATATTAGTGTGACATGTTTTCAGAATATGAGTACTGTAGTCCAGAAAGAGCCACTGGCCTCTTCTGATGCTCAGGTTTTAGACAGAACAGAAGTTAAAGGCAGCAGCTCGTTGCTTTTGGAGTGGATTTGCCCTGATACCTTCAGGTGTCATTGCTTCTATCCATCACCTTGAGAGCCTGCCCTCAGACTCAGAGGTGTGTAAACATCCCCAGTGAGCTAACTAAAAAAACTCATAAATTATCTTTCACTGCAGAGCATGTGCCTCGATATTTTGTCCACTTTTTTTTGGTAGCTTAAACATGCAACTTCATGTAGAAGTATTGTATAGATACACCCAACTAAAAGAAAGAAAATAGAAATTTATTTAGGATCTTGACATATCTAAAATTACTCCTTCATTGCTCTAGAAGTCACCTTTAAAGAAGATCCATGCCTGATTTTGCAATGAACTTCTGTGCTGATGGTAGTGATGCATGTGTTAAATGTTGTGGCTAAAACATTTGATCTACCAGCACACAAAGCAGGTTCAGCATCTCATCTCCTGACTACAGAGGGACTTAAGACAACTTGCCAAAACTAATCCCCAGTTTTTATCTTACTTGAGTCAAGTCAAATTCTACCCTGCTTGCCTAGAAATTGAACACCTAAGCTACATTTGACAGCAGCAGTGCATTTCAGTGATTCGTGTGCATCAAGTACAAACCATTGACTTCCTGGCCTCTTAGAAGTGTTTCTTGTCTGTATGCCAGAGTTTAAAAGGGTCTGCTTTTTTGTGCATAGGTTTCCACATCAAAGATTTTAAAGATATTTGATCCTCAATGAAACTGAGCTAGACTAAACCTTTGGAATATTTTTAGCATTTTTGAAGTACGTAATAAATTACATCATTTTGTTTGTAACATCATTATGGGAATTAATTTATAAGGGCATATTAATTTAGCATTCTTGTGGTTTATGGAGTGCTTTGTTAAAATCAACCTTTTTGGGGAAATACTTGAAGATGTACATTTGAAGTCAGTGTTGGATGTGTCTTATGCACTTAACACACTTTCACTCAAAATATTGAAGTACAGTAGCTCTGACATTCTCTGCACATGCCAACAAACACAGCTTCTACAGAAGGTTCACAGAAGATGTTCACATAAAATATTCATGATATTCTTGCTAAAAGAAAAACCTCTTTCAGGCCTGCAAAGCACTGTTTGACAGAAAATGACTTACAATCTGATCTAGCCTCGTATTTGGATATAAACAAGAGCAGGAAAGATTTGCTGAAATGAGTGTACATTTTATGTTTGCCTTTGTTACATCGCAGGATGAGTGGCAATTAATGGAGTGAAAAGATGGCAGATTTCCTAGTGCGTTTTAACCTGCTTATTTCATTTTCCAACTTCTGAGATCAATTTAGCAGCAGGAATTTCTGCAGAGCAATTTGGTTGCAGTTGACCCTGGAGGGGCTGTTGCTGAATGAGACTTAGTTACAGCTCTGTTTCCATAATGACAGCTCGCTGCAATGAATGGCGCCTTCTTAACCTCAAGTTGTGTTTCCAATCAATTTATTGCAATACCCAAGTTACACCAGGAGGCTGAAAACAAAGTTCTCTGAAGAAATGTGTCACCACGGGTTGTCCCCACATCACAGGGCACCTAGCAGCGCTGGAATGATATTTTTAACTTGTATAACACACGGGCTGGAACACATCTTTCTTCACACTGATTAACATCATTATAGTAGCAATCTGAATCTGCTGATAAACCAATTTCTCCTGCCTCCTTCTTTTTTAACACAGTTTTCCTTAAAAAGGAAACCCCATAAGCCACTCTGCCTTCCTTTTTAGAGGACTCCTGTGTGTCAGGAATAGTAGCCCAGGAAGGCACACACACCAATTTCAAACGTGCCGCCAGCCGACAGTCAGTGGCTCGCCACAATGTCTGAGTCAGGAGGAACAGTGAGCAGCACAACACAGAACATTTGAGGTTGTGAAAGCAGAAAATCTGCTGGTTAGGACTTAATGTTCTGTTACTTCTCCTCTAGGTACCACAGCAGGGTTTATAATCATGAGGAGGGATAGGAAGGGAATAGACTTGCCTGGAATGGCCTTTTGCACCCTTCCCTGGTTTTTAATCCAGAACAACATGGCCAGAAGAAGCCAGTGAAGAGAAGGGCCTTATTTCCCCAGTAATCACATTTTTACTGTGCCATTCAGCCACAGAAGTTGTTGCCACCTCTTGTGAGCTGATGTACCAGTCCCACACAACCTCAGTTTTGCCTTCTGCCAAACAAGGAGAGGGCAGGTCTGGCTTAAAGGAAGCTGTTCCCTCAGGAATGCCCATACCTATTGGATCTCTCATTGCCTCCTGCTCCTCCAGCCCTAAAAGGCAATTGACAGGATCCAAGAATCTGCTTATTCTGATGCAAATCCCTTTGGTTGCCCGAGACCTGTTGATTTGACATTATTTCCATTTGTGTGACAGGCAACCTGGTTTCGTTTTGCAAGATTTTTTTTTTTTTTTTTTTGCATCTGATTCCTGGACTCACACCCTCTATCTGTGCTTTTTTGAACTGAATTTATTCCTCTTGCTTTAGATATACAGAGCATATAGAGAAACTCCTTAAAAGATACATTTAGGTAAAGCAAGATTTATATACATTTAGGTAAAGCAAATTTGTGTGGTTTTTTAAGGGAAACAATTTTTTAAAAAAACTTGTAACTAAAGTTACATTTTAAATCATTCATTGTGCTATAAATTGTGTCAAATATCTCACAATACTTTTTACCTCTGAGGCTTTGCACATACACGTCATCAGAGAGAGCAGAACAGCCACACAGTCTGACTGACACCTGAGAAAGCTTTATTTTGTACTGTTGTTTTGAGTATCTTCTACTAAAATCCACTTTGAAGTAGCAGAAGCTGAGTAAGACCATGTAAGAAGTAAAGATTTAGGAGTGCTTCTGTCTGAAGCTCGAAAAATGGAGAATGGCAGCACGTTCTGCAAGTGAAAGTAAATCTGTAGTGTTGCAAAATCGTGTGGATGAATAATTACTGTCTCTTTACATAAGATCAACAATAGATGAAAGAGAAATTAGGCAGCAAGGAAGAAAGAATTGCATTATGGATCACCAAAAAAAAGCCGTGTTGAATCTACATTTTACCCTGGAGGAAATCTGGGGGTTGTGTCTATCATGACCTTTAGCCCACAACACTGTAAGCAGAATCCAGTTTTTGACAAGGGTATTGGGTTCACTTGGCTTCCATCCACCATTTCTGAGCAAGCAAAGGAGATCTGCTAGGGGAAAGATTTTCAGATGGAGGGAGAGATGATAATTATAATTTGCTGGAGGCCTATTTTCCGTAAATGAAGTGCTTCAAAAGAAGCACACTGCTCTGCTGTCTTTTGAGTGCAAACCTTCAGGGAACTAGTGTAAGAAAATGAAGTAAAAATTACTTTTTTAAACCCCAAACTTGTTAATTTTCAAACTGTAATGCTTTGACAGGGAAACACCATACTCAACTTTGAACTCCAAGGTTAGAGCCACTAATAGTATCCCCTCCAAGCATTGTAACTGTGAATTACTACTGAAATGATTAGGAAGATAAGAGACTCTATTGTGGGAAGAATTAAATATCTTATCTAGTCACTGTACTAATTGAAAGCAAGCTTGTGTGGTAAGAAAACAAATTCTTGCTGAATTCAGTATAAACCTGAAGAGGTTTCATCCATGTGGACATCTTTAATATACAGAGGTGGGTTAAGAACTGGGGATTTTTTAACAGAAGTTTCATTTCTGTTCATATTTCAGTGGTTTGTTTCCCATGTCAGCTTGTGCTTGGGTTTTAGTCTTTTATATTCACACACTCACACTTCTAACAAGAAAGTTCTCGTGTATTGCAAATATAGGAAGTTATTGACATTCACATTGTATGTTAAGATAGCTCAGTCAAAAGATTAAAGAAAATCTCTGGAGCACAACCAGAAAAGAATACAAACAGAGGTCTCCTGGATCCCTATCACATCCCTTGTTCATAAGATACTCTTTCTTCCCTTATCCTACAAAGATAGCAACAGAAAGGTGAACAAACAAACACAAAAGAAGGAAAGGATGAACTGCATCTCTGCTGGAGGATTAATAACCATACTGCAGGAGTGAAGACTGCTCTGGATGATAGACAGCACAACTACATCCTTCAGATGACTGATCATATGCTTCACACATGGCATTAGTAATGCAGGATCAAGGCTTCAGGCCTCTTAACTTCCCTGGAAAATCCTTGGCAAATAGCTCAAATGGGTGAAACACTGGAGGCGCTATCATTGATCAGGAAATGTTTCATTGCTTCCAGTTCTGTTACTGAAGTAAAATGTCTTCTCTAAGGGATAATAAGCAGCTTATTGCCTTTCTAGTAGTCTTTCTAGAATCAGAAGTAAAGGCAATATTTTTCTTGCTGTGCCCTGAAATAATGTCTTTTTTTTTTTCAGATGTGGCATTGTGAATGAAATCTCAGTGCTCTTTTTATTGATATTTATAATATAAAATCATACTCAGTGTCCAATAGCATAGGAAAGTTAATATAGTTACAGAATGTAGGCTGGTGAAACACTGTGAAATTATAATAGCATTTTCTGGTATAGGAAAAGTGCAAAGAGTGTTTTTACCATCTGGAAGAACTCTTCAGATTTGGACCTTGATACATCTCTATTCTGTTTTATTGATTCCCTAACATTTTTGTTTAATAGGCTTGAAATTACTAGATAACTGTAAGTTCTATAGTGTTAAGCATAGTTTACTGTTGGTTTAATTTGTGTGTTTAACCTGAAATTGAAGCTTGAAGAAGCCTTTTCCTTTTCATGACCAAGAAAACAGTTTTCTTTTGTTTTCTGATCCAACACAATCAATGTAAAATAGTCTTTACAGCATTGGTATCTCTTCTACCCTCAACTGCCCTTCTCTTACTGAAAGAACTTGTTCCCCAACAGGAGTGCAGGCTCCCTGCAGGATGTTAAAGCATTTTCCTCCTCTGTAGGGTGAACCTAGGAGGGATTAATGAGTTTTAAAAGAGAAGCAAGGGCTTTGAGTAGAGTTTAGTCAGTGTTTTCCCATAACTGCAGTTGAGAAGGGACTGAGATAAGAGAGGAGGAAGAGGCAGGGGGAGAGGTGGATTCCCTCCTCTGAAGGGAAACCCCTTCTCAGAAAACAGGTGACAAAGCCCTATATTTTGGGGAGTGTGATCGCTCCTGTACCTTGAAGCAGGCAGAGGTCTCAAGGAAAGAGATGCAATTTGTGTAATTCTTGCTAACGGCAGAGCTATGGAAAGAACAAACTGCATTAAACACATGATCCCAAAGGGCATTATTTTACATATTGAGACCCTCAATATTTTACATACTGACACTCACAGCCTTCTTGTGAGGATGGTGTCCAAAGGAATGAAGATCACCTATTTTGAAATCAGATAGTTATGGATAATAGAAGTCAGCCTCAGAAAAAGAAATTTTCTCAGGAAAGAACACTTAGATCCAGTCATTGTTAATTATACACATTTTCTCTCCTGTATGTATTGCATGAGGAAAAAAGGATTCTGAAAAAGAGGAGCCAAAGAAATTTAGAATAAAATCAGCTCACTCTGAATGAAAGAATGCACTTCCATTATTCAATAAAAATTTGAAAAGACCAAGAAGCTTGTGGGACTAAATTAAATGAGGAGCTCACCACCTTGTAGATGACTCATTGTAATTCAAGAAATTTATAACAGTGTAGAAGATGTAACAGATGGTGCAAAGAATCCTCTGTACAAAACACAGATCAGTGCTGAGCTCAAGAGCCAGAAACCACCCTTCAGCTTAGGACCAATGGCAAGAAAATGATGCCCTTAAAGTGATTAAAACCCATGCTGCTCTTCTAAGCATTTCTTTTTTTCAAATGGTTTCATTGGGTAACCATATTAGACTTCTCCTGCAGCCACTGGATTTGAAATAACTAATTAAAAGAACTTCCCATTGATTCATCATAGGGACATTAGAGCAGCCTTTAGGAATGGGAAAATAGGATTTACCTATCTTACAATCTTCTGGTTAAAAAGAGCTTTAGCAATAAGTGGATAGGATCTCTAAGGTCTAATAGATCTGTTCTGGTGAGCAACAGTTATAAGGAGCTGAAATTTCTCCACAGAAATGAGTGCTCTTTAGTAGCACTTCACAACAAAAGGAATAGAAACTCAGCTAGCTGTGCTTTTAATTACTTGGTTTTATTTGTTTGTTTCTTCCTACAATGAATTTCTGACTGGAATCCTATCTGGCAAAAATAGGATCATTCTTCTGCACATACAGGAAATGGTCAATGGTGATTCTTCTGTGCCTTTTTGTTAAAAAATCCACTCTTTTTTTTTTTTTTTTTTTTTTTTTTACTTGCTACAAACACAAATACACTTCTCATATTCACAGCTTTATGTTCACATCTCTGCATTTGGATTTTGAGGATGCAGTGCTGGCACAGTGCCACAGGTGTGATGTGAGCCTTGCTGTATGGGCTTGTTGGTTTCAAGTGCAGGTCAAGCACAGGTGGTTTGGGGGAGATCTAAAGTAATTTTGTTCTGTTAATTTCTAACTGAGTTCTTTCCCAGAAAGGCAACTGGGAATATTTCATATACTGAAATTTTGAGAGGATCTTCCAATGCACCATGACTGTGCTTTTGAAATGCACCTCAACAAATGGAAGAATTACTGTGTTGAGTTTAGGCTGAAAACATGCATGAATTGCTATATAAATTTGGAAGTTAGAACACAAAAAAAAATCCCCATCATGCAGTACATATGAAAAGCTTGTAAAGTTGAGGCTATAATTTGAAGACACATTATATCAGAGAAGATGTGTTATATCAGCAGTGTATATTTTATAAGCCTAAAAGAGCCAAGAATATAATTTTATCTACAGCTTAACCTGGTGTTTTCTGTCATCAATCTTAATAATTTTGCAAGGGTTGGGTTGTCTGAACAGTGAGCTCCCAGATGTTGTGGGATGAAGCTGCAGTGTGCTGATGCTCATCACCTCTAAGCAGGCACACAGGGGGTACCAGATGTATCTGACAGGTTGCTAAAGCTCCCTCAGACCCACCTGTAAATCACAGCTCAATGCCAGTGAATGACTCAAAATAACAAATAGTAAAACTATTTATGTGAGCAGTGCCTTCCTAGGCCCTTGATCAGTGTTTAGCAATTACAAATCCATGTTTGCTAGCTCCTGCTTTCCTTGTAACAGACCTGGCTTTGTATCCTGTTTGGAGAAGTTGATTGTACCCCAGAGAGGTATTGTGAGAGCTCAACTTCACCCTCAGTTTCAAGAGTAAAAATTTCATTTTGGCTAAGGGAGTAGTTATACCTGCCAAGGGATAATATTTTGGTTCAAATCCTGTGAATGCTTTTTATTTATTAGTTTGTGGTTTATTCTGTTCAGTTATTTACATTATGCTGTTTAAGGACTTCCTGAAAACCAGGTTAATCCTTTATTCTGTTTTTCTCTCTGACACCCTTGCATTAGACCTGTGGTTAAAGTGGCAAAGGTGTAGAAGTTTCCTGTTTCAGCTCTTACACTTTGGTAGGGTTTTTTTTATGGTGTTAGGTGTTGAGTTGGGGATTTTTTTCACATCAGAGAGGACAAAACTATTATCCCACAGAATCGTTACCCAAAGGTAAGACTGGATGGAAGTTAATTTTCTCTCTCAAATAAATGCATTATCACAGAAAAAAACACACACATCTCTATGTAGTTTCCCTTTTTTCAAAGACAAACACACAGTTTTGTTTTCTTCAGTGTTTGTTTGCATTCTAGAATTTATTGTTTTCATTTCTTAAACCTCCTGAAATGTTTACAGGAAAGAAAAGTGATGAATGAAATTTTGTGACTAGAATCAGATTCTCTTTTCATTTTCCTAGGGAGATTCTTTTGTTCAAAAGATAAAACCAGAAGTCATAAAAAATGTGTTATTTTTAGGAGACAACTCCATGGAAACTAAGAAGAAGTTAAGTAAGATTCAGAAGAGAGATGAATGGGGGAGGGTGTGTAATAAACTAATATATTTTAGTGGAAAGACAAATAATGAAATCTGTGAACCACTTATGGTAGCTGGATTGTTGATCTTAGTTGTGCTCAGGACTGTTGAATAATATGACTGGGTTTGCTGTAACATTTGGGAAAGCTGCACATCAATACTATTAAAACCACGTAAGTGTCTGGAGAATATTTTTAGATGCTTGACCAGATTAATAAAATAAGCAAAGGTTTTTTTCTAGAACACAATCTTTGCACCATTTGAAATCATTGCATAGATAACCATGCACCTTTATTGTATTTGTGGGGTGCCCCAATGAAGGAAGGAATAATGAATCTGACTCCATGTTCTCAGAAGGCTAATTTATTATTTTGTGATCTATATTATATTAAAGAATGCTAAACTAAACTATACTAAAGAATACAGAAAGGATACTTACAGAATGCTAAAAAGCTAATAATTAAAACTCAGGACTCTCTCCAGAGTCTCGACACAGCTTTGCCCTGATTGGCCATTGAGTGAAAACACTCACATCAGAAACCAATGAAACACATTCCAAAGGAACAAAATACAGGAGATGCAAATGAGATAAGAATTGTTTTCCTTTTTCTTGGAGGCTTCTCAGCTTCCCAGGAGAAAAATTGTGGGCAAAGGGATTTTTCAGAAAATGTGAATGCTACACACCTTCTTGTCCAAAAAGGCAAAAAAACTGGTTCTTAAAATTGGTTAAGTCTGGAGTGAGACAATTTGGCTCCTGGGTGCATCCGTGCATGTTGGGCCCCTTCCAGAAGCTGCTTTTTCCCTGCAGTTTGCCCATACCCTGATCCCTTCCAGGGGCTCCTGCAGGAGCTGGCTCTTGGTGCACACGGGCACCTCACAAAGGGCTTTCCAGAAAAGGGATTCATGGCATCTGTTTTGAGCTGTGTCACTTTATTTTACCCCGGAGAGTAAACCAAATGTACATCCTAAACACTTGAATCATAACATTTAATGAAGATGAAGCTGCATGCAGAATTTGCTGCCTCTGCAGTGTGGTTCTGCTCTGGACACAGTGTCCCTGGAACCAGCAGTGCTGCCTGCTTGGGGCAGGGCCCAGCCCAGGCATTATTTCTGTATTTTTGCACAGAGCCATTTTCCAGAAGCTGCTCTGCACTTCAGCAGAGGAGTTACCAGCGTGTGCTTGAGACATTAATTCCAGGTTATATGGTTTCCCTGAGAATTGCCATCTGTCATGCTTTCTGTCTGGAGGTCACTCCAAGTTGCCTCGGGTTGGTATCCTCAGACAGGAGGTTGGAAGGATAAACCGTGTGCTTCGTCTTTAACCCTTAGTTATCCTTTTCCCTTTCAGCACCCACCTTGATAGGTATGGTAAGGAAGGACTGGGCTTCCCAAAACAGCATTGCCCTCTCCTGGCAAGAGCCGGACTTTCCCCATGGAGCAATTCTGGACTACGAGATCAAGTACTATGAGAAAGTAGGTCTCACTTACAGCATCACCCCCACTCAGATCCTAAACAGCAATGTGTTTTGTGTTTTTAATAGTATTTTTTAAATCTTTTCACTTGACCCCACCTACAATGCTGTGTGTGTATGCCAGACATTTTATTTTGTGCTGAGTTTTTGTTGTTTTGCTTCTAACTTGTTAATGACTGTCTTGTTTCACACCAGAATTGAGTAGAGCAGCAAGCAGATTGTACATTTACTCATCTCATAGTAACTACATTTAAAAACATGGATAAACTGATCACATGCTTCAATATATTTTGATTTATAGACTGCAAAAACTTCCCATTACAGTGGCACTTGACACAACAGAATTAAAGTGAATGGGAACATGATTTCATTTTGAGGCAAAATATGTATTTATTTATTTATTTATTTGTTTATTATTGCTAAATAAAGCAATAATATGTGCTTAAAGGATAGGTGCACCAGCATTGTTTAGAGGGTTACAAAAGGTTACAAGAGAAACTGTTGGATTTCTAGTGCTCTGTCAAAATTATGCAATATTTCACACAGAAGAGAGCTACAACATGCACTACAAGTAAAGGTACAAGGTGCACACACAGCATGCATTGGAAAAGCATAATTTGAAGCCTCCTTCTCCATAAGCACAAAATATACTTGGCCATTTCCAGTTGCTACAGGGTCTGGTACCTGTAAAAAATTCTGTGCTGACCAGTGCCTTCAATCCTGAAGACATAGACAGGAAATTTTTGGTTGTATGAAGAGCACAAAGAACAGAAATACAAACCAAGTAATGGAAGAAAGTATTAGGGATATTAGGTTCTGTAAATATCTGAGAATTTTATTCCTTGGCTGCACTTCTCTGTTGAGATTATGCAGCTTTAATGATGTAGAAGAAAGAATAAACTGGGAAAAAAATCCAAACAATTTAAATAGGACAGCTAGAAGGAGAAGACAAATTGCTTAGAATTTTTGGTAAGCCAAAGCAAGGAACCCTCTTTTCTACTCTAATGGAAGTCCTTCAGGTTCTGATCCATTATCATAGCAAGCCCCATTATAACTTGAACTTCTTTTCTTCACTGATATTAAAGAGGTGAATTAAACACAACAAATTGTGAGTTTTTATTCACTTGAATAGGAACAGTTCCAACAGTTCTGTAGCCATTGGTAGGGATGTTGGATTATAAATTTTAGATATGTATTTAATAAAATCCTTTCTCAATGGATTATGTGCCAAGACCAGTCAGTGCTGAGTGACAAGGCAAATCATTTTTCTTGGAGGTCTACTTACTCCTTAGCCTTGACCATTGTGCAGCAAGACTACAGGCACAGGCTTTAAGACCCTTTGCTAGACACAGTTTAAACCACTCTTATCTGTTTTTATGAAAAAAAAAGAGAACAATTTTCTGTGTCCACCTTTTAAAATATATAAGGAGCATCTTCTATCTATAAACTCTTTTTTCTGAGCTCAGGGAAGATAAAATTCACTGCTGGCACCTTCCAGTGCTGTGGCACAGGTGTAATTTGCCAGACCTCTCTTGGAGACCAGGTTCTAGATCACAAGATGAATAATCCAGTACTGCAAATCAATCTGCTTATTTACAGCATTAAATTGGAAAATGTTATTTCACACCACTTTAATATTTAAATCTTGCTTTAATCATACTTAAATCAAGAAGCATACATTACAAAACTGGCTAAGTGTAGTGGCCAAATGCAAATGAAATTTTGTATTGAGAAAGAAAAAGGGATGCTTCCTACCTCAAAGCCAGAAAATATTATTATGCACAATTAATTTTATGTTTCACTTAGTTTTTTCTTCTTCACTGTGGAGCTCTGTATGTTAAAAAGCATAGTTTGTGTTATGACAGGGCTAGATGTAGCCAGTGACACAGTAATCTCTCAGCCTTCCCAGAAACTCTGAAACAGGGGAGTATCAGCATTCCTGTTCTCAGCAGAAGTGACAAAATAGGGATGTTGTTGCATGCTCACAGAAAATATTATAAGAGTGAAATAATTTTCTACTGGATCTAGTATGAATTTATCACAAAGACATCCCTCTAACAGAGAGTAAAAAAATGCAGGTAGAGTTGAAGAACATGTTAAATTTGAAAAGGTCAGAAATTTTATTAATGTCTAGAGAGTCAAGAAAAAGGCAGAAAACAGTAGTCTTAGCTATTAATAAACACACTAGGTAGAAAAATGGAACAACTTTTGCAGTCCATCTTTATCCCTTTCTAGCTGTCATTTGCATTTTAAAGAAAGGTTTTGTTCTGATAATATAAGAAATTGAATGTTTCCATCAAATGCAACCACTCAGTCCCTCAAAATCAGCTGATTATATCAGTTTCTTACCTTCTTGAAGCTCTGAGGAATTATGCAATACTCTAAACTTTTACAATTTTTGTTGCTGTTTCTTTGAAGGTTCCTTGTTGACATTTGAAAAACTGTGAGTACATCATTGGTGAGCACATTAGAGGAGCAGCCTGCTTTTAATTATCAGCAGTAGGAATTCTGTGGCTCACAAATGGAAGTTGTAGCTTGTATCATGGGCTCCCAAAGTTTTGTGGAAGATATGTAAACTTCAGAAATCAAAGAGCTGCCCAATAAACTGTAAGCACTGCACAAAATGGGGCAGTTTCCAACAATTGCATAAGGAAGACAAATTAAGGATGATGAGCATGGAACATAAAGATGCACCTTTCCATGCATTTCCAGAAGAAGCACAAGGAGGCTACACTGTGCCAATTATGCAAGAAACTTGAATTTATACTCTTGTAAAATACAAATTACTCACAGAGAACTATCAAAAGATCAAGTCCTGTGAAAAAGTATTCTTGTGATAAAGACTACCAAGTTATAAAGAAATAACGTAGAGAAGGAGAGTAACCCAGAGGTCTCAATAAGTTACAAATAGGGAATCATACATTAATTTCAAAGTACAATAAAGCAGTTCAATAATTTTTCTGCTTTAAAGTACCTTTCCCTATATGACCTTCATTTCTCCAGGGAATTGCTGTTAAAACATTCAGAACTTCAGGAAATATTGTCTCTAAAAATGAAAATCTTGGGCCAATAACAAAATTTCATTGTGAGCCAGTTATACAGATTTGTAGTTTCTTATTTAGGAGTGTGCTGGTACATTTTTATGTGGTTGTCTGACAAGAGGTCACTTTGTTCTGCAGCCTTTCAGCCAAAAATGCAGTGAACAAAATCTGACCTAGGACATAATTGGAGAGCTGATTTGGCCTGGGAGGACAAAAATTCCTCAACATTCTGTCCCAAGATTCTCTGAGTTCTGTCACAGCAAAGAGAAAGGGTTTTCCACTGTTTGAATAGTTGTGTGATATAACCAGGCAGAGAACATCATGATCCTGAAATAATTGCCTTGTTGAGGCTTGGTGGTTGAAATACCTGATTTCAGGTAGATTATGAATAACTCTGAAAACTATGCCTTGGATAATAAGTGAGTCTTTACAGCAACACACAGAAGATCAGTTAAGTGTTTGCCCTTAGAGATCTAAGGCATGCTCATACAAGCATTTCTTCATAGACCTTTGGGGTCTGGAGATACTAACCATTGCAAATTATCTCTCTTGATACAGGGTGTCTGCCCTGTTCTGCACTCTGAGCTCTGTCCATTATATTCTGTGATCCCTTGATACCATCCACAAACACTTTTTCCAAAAGAAAAAATCTCTCATGTGCCATAGTGTCTTTCCCTTTAAAAATCAAACTCATTAATATAATCTCATTGCCACTGCTAATTGCAATTAATTTTTCTTTTATACTTTAAACTACTCCTGAGACACTGACCAAAGCATGCACTATTTACAAGATTCCAGGGCATCATAATCTCTTTACTTCTCATTAAAAGGGTTTCATATTTGAGGCAGATGAAGGAGTGGGGCCTTGTTAGAGCTTTGTAATGACAATTCCTCCTTCTGTAGGAATTCCCTCATGGGAAAGGGAACACAGCACACAGTGGATATAAACCTCCCCAGCTGCCCTCCAGGTTGTGCAGCTGAACTGGAAAACACTTATTCCTCCCCTTTCCATCCAAACCCAGAAAGTTAATCATCAAAAATTAATGCTCCCTAAGACCTGTATTAGGCATACCAAGCTGTGCACGTATCAGCAACTGTATTAAGTTGTTATTTGTTCTCCCACGTGGCCCAAGCGCAGCAGCTGGATTACATTTCCTGTTACACACAAGATAACAGATAATTAGCTAAGGAAGCCTGTCGGTAGAGAAGGGATTTTAATGGAATGTACCCAAGCAGTAACCAGAGGCATTGCACTGAAATCTCTAAATAGAGAAAGCAGAGAATATCTTTAGGATCAGAATTTGGAGGAGAGGGCTGATATTTCTTTGCTTTCTTGTCTTTTGATGAAATTTAAAGCCAAATCCCTTTGCCAAAATACTTCATTTTGTTGGGAGATTCAATCTGCAGTTCACAGGCAGTTTTCACATTAAAAAATTAACCCACTTCCATAGGACAGTGAGTGGACAGGATATGTAGGACATCAGATATTACTTCTCCTTCATCCCAGTATTATTTAGGATTGAATTAATAAATAGAAATGAGAAAATAACAGAGCAGTGGAGGCAAGGAGGAAATTAGTTTTCCCATGAGATTTGAAAGAGATGAAGAGCTGATGAGGCAGAGAGATGATAGAGGAAAGTACCAGATTTAAAGAATTAGAAAGCAGCATGACCTTGTTAATTTTTCTATCAGTCTACAGCTGTCTTCACTTAACTTATACAAGAAATGATATGCAGTCTTAAAATCTAATATTAAACCAAAGACTGCTATTTCTTTGAGTAAGCATTAATATGAATTAAAATGAGACATCCTGAATTTGAGTGACAGACCTTTAGGTAAATTACATGATAGGAATAATGAGAAAATTTAAGGCTCTCAGTGCATAATGTTTTGAATGACAGAATTATTTTTATAAGACTTAATATGGAAAATTATAAACACCATGAGACTCATCCTGGTTTAGAGGACACCAGATGTTCCTCTGTGTCTTCTCCAGCCAAGGAGATATTGCATTATGATCTCACATTAATTAACCTGACCCTGCTTGAGTATGGGCTGGAATCAGCCTCGGTGAGCAGGAGCCACACGTGTTCAAAGGACATTTGTGGTAAGAAGCCACCTCATGTGGATCACGTTCAGTCCCCAGAATTTCTGGGTGGAATTTTGAAATGTGCAGTAAAATCAACCATTTCTCTTGTAAATTTCTCTGCCTTTCTGTGAAGTCTGCATGGCATGTGTGAAGTTCCTTGACCCTCAACCTCCCTACTACTTAGACAGCCAAACCTCTCCATTCAGACACGGCTGTTACAGCTCCCCTGTTTCCTTTCAGCACCAGCTGTTACTCTTTTGGTTCAGATTTCTCTTTTATGGTAGATTTTTATATCCTGAAGACTAATGTGTGCAGCAGCTCCCAGTGGCATGAGGCTGAAGGGAGCCTGGGGGCTGTGTGGCATTATCCATGCCAGAGGGGTTTGTTTGGTACTGGTGTGGCTGGGCTCTTGGCCTGTGCTGGTTCTTTCTCTGGGCATGTTCCTTTATTGTTACTATCCTTATTGCTAAATTTTAAAGTCAACATCAGTGATGGGATTGGGGAACAGGTACAGACTGACAACAGTAGGGATAAGCAGCTGACACTTCCATGCTGGTATCTGGCCATTTATTGAGTATACACAGTATAAAAAGCTGTTTCCTTCAAAGGATCAACTGGGGAGTTTTTAACTTCATGCTAATAATGATTTATTTTAATGGACAGTTTTCTTTTGTAATATTTTTCTAATTATTCAAATTATTTAAGGCATAAGTAGCAATCTGCTGCTTGCAAGTAAAATGTTTCTGATATAACTGGAATCAAGAAACGTAGGACTCATGCAATAATACATTTTCATTACATTTTCAACAATTCTCATCAAAACAAGAGTGCTGAGTATTTTGGGATGTACAAGAGCTTTTGGACAGTAGTTTTAGGCAGCTCTTAGTGTTTGTTCATAGCATGTCACAGGGAGGCACCAGGGCTCTGAGCAGCACCTCAGGCATTCTCAGCCCTTTGTAGCTCCTGGGAAGCAAACCATGTCTGCTGAATGTTTTTAAAAAATAATCACTACAAATGTGCTTTGGGATATAATCATTAAAATGAAATCTCCTAGCTTATTTTAGCATAGTAAGTGGTGTTAAACAAGCTTCTCAGTTTTTCTGTTCTGCTGTTATTAACCCAGTTTCCCTAGGGGAAAAATGTAAAAGCCTCAGATTCTAAAAAGAGAAAAAAAAATTTGGTTTCAGAACTGTTGAAAAGGAGAGTGACTAATTACCAGACTCTCTGACCAGATATAATTTTTGCCTTGCAGGAAAGAACCTAAGGACCTTGCAGCAGCCATTATTAATGACACCAATGTAATTACTATATAGGAGAAAAAGAAATCTGGCATCTAAATATCAATTACATGCAGCAAAGGGTTTATCAAAGAAGTTCTAAGCTAGACCTCTATTAGATGCCTGGTTTGCCTTATCTACTAATCATTGTTGTCAATTATTTAGAAACAGCTTCTGAACTTTTGTATTTAATAATAAAGTAGCCTATAGAGGTATTGCTGTTGTTCCTGCTGAACCAGAAATTCTCAATGAGAAGTATAATGCTGTTAAAGCAAGCCTGGTGGATTTGATATTAAAAAAAACCCATACTTAAGTCTCTGCTGATCTTGTGTTCTTGCCTGCAGCCAATACCATTTTCTCCAAGGAAAATTACATGTACAGTGCTTATCCCAGTAACTGCTAGGAGAGCCGCACAAATGCAGAAAAAGTGTATTACTGGTTTTGTGTAAGTGGTTTTCAAATGCTTTCAAGGGCATAGGAATAAGCATAGGAGGTATGCAAACTATTGCAAAACAGCAAACACAACTAGTTCCATACCTGAAACAAAGCTAAGAAAGCTAAATTCATTGATGACAAAGATTGGTAGCTAATAAAAGGACTTATTAATTGGGGTTTTTTCCTATCCTCTAAAGCCTTTGAACCTCAGGAAGAATAGTTTTCAGAATTGTGCACTGACACAGCACTAATAATAATAATAATAATGTTAACCTCAGGAATCAGTGTTAATCTTAAGTATGTGTTTAGGTGGGGTCAAAAATCAGAAGCATCTGTTTTACAGAGCAGAAAGTTTCAGCCAAGGCAACATTTAGATGATTTTGATGAACATACTGTAAAAAAGAAGTGTTTTCTCTTCAGAGATAATGTATCAGTTGCACAAAAGGAAGTGGTAAGGAGTTGAACATGTTTAATCTGAATTAACAAAGTAGACAATGTACTCCCAGAGCATTTTATTTCTGTTGTGCCTGTTATTATCAATTGTTCACTTTGAGTTTAGGTGCAGTAAGTTTTAGTTGCATATGATAATGGAGTTGGAGTGCCCGCAGATACCTTAACACCCATTCAGGAGTCAAACTTTGGGTTTGAAAGTTTCACAGATTTTTACCAAAAAAATGGCAAGTTTTGTGAACAATGGCCTAAACATAACAAGCATAACTGCCAAAAGATGGTCATCTAAATGAAAGTGATTTCCTTATTTATAAATTAAACACAATGTCTCCATCTCCAGATCTATAAAACCAGTCAGAATGTTTCCTTTAGACCCTCTTAAAATACAAAGTAGCTTTAAAATTCCAAGAAATCATCTGTGAGCCCAAACTCTTAAAAACTGACCCTAGCACAGTGATTTTCGCAATACACGGATGACTTACTGTTCATAAATTGTTGATCTGCAGCCATAAAGGTGAATTCATAGATTAAATCATAACCATACCTTGAGACATGAGTTTATATCTTTGTCTAAATGAAGGAGTGTTCAGGTATTGTTTCATTTACAATTTCTTCCTGCAATATTCAATACAGTCAAGAGATACCTAGAGAGGTAGAAAAGTGTGCATCATTTTGGAAAGTAAAACCAAAAAAGTTTTTTTTTTCCTATCTCTTTTTTCTAAGACTGCATTTCAGTTGTACTTGAAGCACAGAAAAGGACAGGATATTAGTTTTCCTCTTTGAATGGTCTCCTTTTCACATTAAATGAAGCCACTGATTGTGTAATATTAGCAACCTCTTTTTTATTAAGTTGCAGTCCCTAAAGCAGTCATTCTGGGAGAAGGGAGAAATATCCAAAGGGAAAGAGGAAGCTCCTTTAAGGAGAGCCGCTCCATTTTAATGCACCAAACCACTACTTTCCTGTTTAATATCAATATAATCACTTTACTATGTACTAAACAAAAGCTGTGGGTTTGGTGTGGGGATGTGGTTCTTGGAATCAAAATGAACATTAGGGGAGTTTTCAATTTAAATTAAATTGAATTCATAAAAATCACACCTCATTCAGTAACTCCCATGTAGTTTTGTTATTGTCCCCGAATAAGCCCACAAATATTTATTTGATTGATTGAAACAAGCGAAATCTTGGAATTTTCTCCTTTTCTTTTGAGTTTTTTAATGTGTTTGCATTAGTAGTTTCAAAGTGCCCTTTGTTGATGTGCTTGTTGGGATGGCTGAGTTAACAACCTATTATGATGTACTCCTTACCGAGCTGTTAATAGCTTTAGAGTCTTCTGCAGGAATTCACCTGCTGCTCATAAACACATTTATGTTGCTCTAGGAACTTCACCAGGTTGATGCATCTTGTATTTGCAATGACCTTGTACAAACTACCTGGTTTTCATACACATACAAGTATTCATATTATAGTAACAAAAGTCTTTAGTGGCTGGAGCAGCTCTTTTTAAAAAGGTATTGACATCCATCTGTGAATTTTGTTAACATTTTTTCAGATTTTTTCTTGTTGTTGTTTTTACCACCACCAGAAATTATATTTCTGCTCAAGTTAGCTATATTAGAAATGGGCACTTCCCAAAAAAATTGAGCAAAAACTTCCTGTGTCAGCTTTGAAAGTGCAAAATCAGCTTTTTGATTTACTTGCTGGTTTGTTTACTTTGCCCTTGAAATTTATGTTCAATTAATTGGAAAAAAAGATTGCTGTTTTTGCTTTACACCCCATTAACTCACCGAGGTGTTTGAAGAAAACATAAACTTAAGGAATATGCTGTATTTATTGTTGATGTATTTCCAAGTTTTGGACTAGAGTCATGACACCAGAGGTGAATTCAGCCCTTCTGGGTTAGCATTACAAGATAGATGTTTGCTGTTTGAGACGCAAAGAGATTTTTGCATGTGCTCACAATGACACCAAAATATGTGATATTTCAGTGACTCAATAGCTATTGTATGTTTATATCAGAAGAGGCTTGCATAATGAAAAGCAATACACAATCTCTGTATAGAGATCAGCAGGTTCCCTCTTGCCTCTGATTTATTATTTGTATTGCACTGATTAAAGTCAAACATTAGTTAGTGTCAGATTTTGTGGTTTAGGGTCAAAATTCTTCTTCCAAAATTGATTTTTCTTGGATGGTTGAAATCTATCTTAATATTGTCAACATTATTCTATGCTTATAAATCCCAATTTTCTTTGAAAAGGGAAGTATTTGTCCCAAAGACACACATTCACAGTTGGCATATGAAAGACTTGTTACCATTTAACATTCATATGGGCTGAAATGAATCTTAATGACTTCTGTCATTTTTTTTTCCAGAATAGAAAATCTGAATAGCAATCTGAATCAATTCAGTTTATAAAAGTAGATATTTTGATTTCTTAAATAAAAATGATCGCTTTTTTATACCACTGAATTTGTTTTCAAGCTGTTGTATATCAATAAGGATCTTTTCTGGATTTGCCAGGCAGGAAACATTCAGTAGCAAATGAAAAGAGAAAATTCTGCATTAGTCTGCTCTTCTATTATTAAAAGTTATTTATGTAGAAGATTCAAACTAAGCTGAAACCAATCTTAAAATAAGCCCAGGGAGTCTGCATGTCCTAACATCCTAAAAGGCCACAACACATCTTAAAAAGGAGTTGTAAAGGCATGATTCCACAAGAAGTTTTTAGTACAGAATGTGGTTTTAGTACAGAATGTGGTTTTTACGAGGGTGTTTGTAGAGCTGCAAGCATCCCACAGGAGTTAAAATTTCCCAGCAAGGTGTTACAAACCTGACAAAGTATTCAGCACTGAAAGGAAGCCCTAATCCAAATCCTAGCCCTATCTGCCTGTGAATATTGTAAGGATTCTAAAATTAAGTAATTAAGGCAATTTGTCAGCAGCACTATTAGAGCTGAGTTCTGTGTAGCTGACTCAGTGCTGTACTAAATTTTTGGATCGGTAGAATAATTTGATTTTCATAGCTTTGAACATAGGTTGTGGGCTTTGGGGATTTTTTTGGGGGGGGAAGGGTTGTTTGGATTTGTTTGTTTGTTTTGTAGGGTTTTTTGTGGTGGTAAGTTGTCAAAGTAGAGTGCTGGATGCTCTGTACTGTAGCAAGTCACCTCGCTGTAGAAGTCTTCTGAAGAATTGGGTGATTGCTCTGTATTGAAGTTCCACTTCCCTTGTAAGATGCTTCTTTGCATTTCAGTTGCTTTCACACGTCAGTAGGAAATAGGATCACCACAATTTTGAGTTCTGCCACAGCGGTTCTGTGGGCACAGCTGTGCTGTTACCCATGCTGGTAATGCTGGGTGTGAGAAGATTGCCTGCCCCATGGCTCAGCAACTTGGAGACCTTCAGGTGTTTGGACTGTGACTTTTTTCACATCACATGAGTTGTCCCTTTTTGTTATCTTTCTTCCAGGGTATTGCATTTTCAATTTAAATATTTCATTATCCAGTGACCTACTTACCATCTGTAACTAGAAGTACTGTTTCTATGATATACACAGATATTTTTAAATTGGCTGAACATATTACTGATATTGATTATTATTCACTATTTTTTGTAGACAAGAAACTAAAATATATTCAATAAATTGTCATAAAGTGGATTTTAAAAAATATCCCCACAGTATTTTTTAAACACAGGTTGTAATTAAATTTGTTGCCTAGGGATGTTTTGGAGGCCACAAGAAAAATTGGTTGAAGGAATAATTAAGGAAATTCCTGGAAGAAAAGTCCATGAGCTGTAAGACACAATGAAGCAAACCTAGTTAATTCAGAAAGCCACTGATCTGCAGATTGCTGGGCTCTGGGGGAGTGTTGAGGATAAGAATGGGGAAGGAACCTGCAGTGGCACCAGGACCTCATCCACAATTTTGAACCATGAACCTCATGCACCAAAGGAATGACTTGGGAATCAGCCCACTGTATATCCATTGTTCCCGGGCTTGTTTCACAGCAAAGAAATTTTCCAATCTTCAAATTTTCAGTATTGCTTCTGTTTTCTGTTGCACTGTATTTGTCAGCAGGTTTATTACATCATTATGAAGTAAACCTTAGCATTAGGTATCCCAGGAGAAACTGTGCTTTACTGTCCTAAGGTGAATTTTGAGCACTACTTGAGATGAATTTTTTACATTAGAAATTTAGTTTGTGCTTGCAGTAGCTTCCTGCTTCTTTCTAACTGGAAAAGAAACTTAAAATGAGTGAAAAGATAAGAAAAATCTTCAAGGCAGCTGGAGAAGCTGGCACTTTTATATGCAGACATTAGAAAGACTACTGGAGGTCCTGGTGCAGAGATTTTCACTGGTAAATATTTTTAATTAACAAACAACCATTATCAGAGTAGCTTGTTACTGCCAGAAAGATGGGATTTAATATCTATGCTCTTCTGACAACCCAGGCCATGTTCTCCAGCTGCCTTTGTTATATGCTGGATTGCTCCCTGTCCATCCCTAACTTGAGGCCTGGTTTTATTTCATTTTGATCTCCTTGTTGGGACAATCAGCTCTCTCCTGTCTGCTGCCCTCACACCTGGCAGTCCCACTTGGCCCAGCACATGAACCACTCAGTTTTTGCTCTGCCCAGCTCTCACCTCCCTGAGCTGGTGAGAATTTTAACATTGTTTTAGAGCCTCCCTGTCCTCATCTCTCTCCTCATTTAATTTTCTGCTTTTCATGGCTCACCTCACATCAACTCATTTCTGCCTTTCCAAGTATATAATCCAATTAAAATGCATTTTGTCTGGGGTTTGACCTTTCTGTATTTTCTTTATGAATGGTTATCTGTTCTTCCCCTTTTCATGTTGACAGCTTCACTTTTATATGTGGAAAAAGTGATGAGCTGACTGACAGGCAATCAAAATATAAAATATTGAATGGCCAAACAGGTAAAGGATGCTTGAGTGTTTCAGCTCCCCAGACTGTTACATCTCAGATTAATCAGGAGGGAGGCCAAGGAGGGAAGGGACAGGGTTACAACCTGAATGGGCTGATGCCTTTAAGTGCTGCAGATTTCTCCTCTGAAGCAAACACTAGAGCCACTGGCAATTTTCTGTCTGGTTCTGATTTTTTTTTTTGCTGCCACAGTTTTCTACTTAGTTTAGATTGGTCCTCAGATCTTTGCAATCACTTTTCTAAATCTACTTCAAGCTTGTGGTTCAGCTGAAAACCTGAGATACAAGGTTTTTTAGGAAGAGTGTTTTTTAAGAATCTTAATGGTATCTTTAGCTTCTAGTTCTCTTATTGTAATTTTTCCTACCACTCTATGTTGCATCAAAAATTTACCTCATCCTGTTGATCACATTGTAATCAGTAATTAATGTTAGAAGCACATTTTTTATTTTTTAAGTATTTTCTAAAATCTTCTGCCAGCATTCCTGTTAATTGACGTACTGTAGATAAAAATAGTTTTCTAGGAGAAAATCACACATGAAATTAGTAAATGTAAAGAAACTTTCAAAGGCAGACATCAAGTTCCACAGGTGTAATTAATTTTATTGCTTTCAGTGTAATTACTCCTTATCTACAACAATCTGTGTAAGGTGACAAAGGTGCTATGACTAGAGGCAACAGGCATTCAGCAATTGTATTATGAAAATATTTTATTTTAAAGAAAGAAAAGACTTTTTGAGAATCATTGGGGGAAAATTAGTTGTGAGAGGAGTATAGGCTCTATCAGAGGCAGTTTCCATAAATTAGAGCTGTGGGGGTTCTGTTTTTATTCATCACAGAGAGTAAGTACAAACTCCACAGTTTGATGTTATTTGTCTTTAAAAGATTCTATTTGAATTTGAACTGATTAATTAATGACTACACCTAATAATTAATTGCTGTGTTATCCTAATGGGTATCACAGCCTTAAAATTCAGGTGGCTATGGGGTGCCAGCACAGCTGATCCCCTGGGAAAAGCAAGGAAGAATTTGGAGATCTCATTGCACCCTGGACTACAGCTATGATCAGTAAACATTGCTGTCTTCCAGAATTGTGGTCATTCCTTTAAAATAATGGTGCTTCCTCTGTAGGTCACATTGTGTGTGTTCCTCAGACTGATGTACCTAGGAAAGAAAAGATGTGACCAAATGGTCTCATAAAAAATTCTTTTTTATTATTGGTGCTTTTCTTTAAACATTTATAGCACCTGAATCATGGAACTCCAAATCTTCTTTACTTTAATGTGGTACTTACTCAGCTTTGACATTGTGCTTCAGTGTACAGGATAAAGACCTGGTCCCTGTGGTGTACAGATTTAATCTCTATTAGTTCTTCTTTCAGTTAAATAACAGTGCTCTGGAAAGGCCAGGCAGGATTATGTGGCTTAATACAGAATTTTCATGTTGCAGGACAATAGATATAGACTAGAAAATGTGTTTGCAAACAGCTGATAGTAAATTCAGTTACTCTCCCTGGATTCTTTCTGCACACACACACTTGAAAGTTGTGGGTACAATAAGTCTCTTTTAGCTGGCAGAAGGTGGAAATCCCTTTCCCTAGGGTCTGTTTAAGAAGATTTTTGTTACTCATGACACTCAATGAGCTGAATACCTCCATTGTCATTCATAAAATAAGCTAGAATAAGAGTATATAGCTCCCATTATATATTCTAAATCATAGCAAATTATATTTAGTTATCTTTTTAAATTGATAAACTAAAAATGGTATTATTTTTATTAGAACCATGTCTCTTTCAGCCACTCAAATATTAATGGTGACAAATACTGTATGCCTGAAAGTGCCAGGATTTTATCACTGCTTTACTGGCAAAGTTAATCTTTTAAAGGTTATTTTGGTACTACAAGCAAAATTCAGCATTTCAGCCTTAATTTCAATTGGCTTTTTTTTTTGCACTAAGGATTTTGAGATAAATAATCTTTTTCTCACCTATAACATCAGTATGTGCACTCTTTGATTGTCATAGGAGTCTAAAGTGATTAAAGGTCATCACATTTTGGTTAGCATTTATCAATATTTTTCTTATATGTGTCCACGAAGTCTTCATTTCTGTGTTCTTTTCCTCTGTACTAAGGTGGGGCTAAAATTAGAGAGCAATTTTTTCACACAGGTGTGGCATGTGATAGTTTATCTATAAAATAATATAATTATCTATTTATTTTAAATTGTTAATGGTTTAGGGGGAATCCCCTTTCTTTTAAGTATATGAGAAAAAATGGTGCTTATCATCACAATAATAGAACATCTGGATATTGACTGCTACTCTGCTGCACTGCAGAAGCAGAAAGCATTTCATTAATATTTATCCTCTGATGGTGCTACTCCATTAAATGAGGTTGTCTCGTCTTAGACCATTAGCACCATTGTGCCTTCCACTCAGCCAGTCTGTCTCTTTAGATATGAAAAAAAGGCCTTATCTATAAAGCCAAGTATAAAATTAGGATAGATACAGATCCAGATAGGCAGAGGTGGCTGCAGGAAAGAATTTGATTTTGAAAGGTTTTCCTGTTCATGCACAGAGCAACCTGTCATGGATTTGTGAACACTGTCCCTCATAATCAGAACAGACTCCATTTACAAGAAGAATCACACAAACAAGAAAAATACAATTTCCTTAGAAACAGAGATAGCATTTTCAAAGTTCATAATATAATTCTGTTTAACTTGGATAGGTAGTCATAGAGTTAGTATTACATTGTGTAATAACATTGGCATAGCTTGCATTTGGGTTATATTTATGTTTTAATTACAGATTTTCACCAAGATAAATTTGCAGTAGGCTATGGAAGAGGGTCTTATGAATTTCCTCATATCAGATTGTGTCTCATCGTTGTATGAGTATATTAATATTAGATAGACTCCTTGTACTTGTGTTTAACCCCTCAGCCCCTGTGTTCTCAGAGCTGCTTCTTGTGAGTCCTTTGCCACCTTAAGATCACAAATGCTGCTCTGACACTGATGTAAAGGATCAGAGCATTTCTTGTGTCCCTTTTCTTTTTGTGAATGCTGAACCATACGTAGTGGCCAACTATATATTATCTTACTTCTTATGTACTGTTGGAGGTACAGCCATATCAGTTAAATTCTGTTTTATTTTGCAGATTTTGCAGTTTGTAGTTATCAAGTACAGAATAAATGTAGTGGCCTTTCCCATTGGTTCTGGCCCTGTCACTGTCTAGGTCAGAAATCTGTCACTAGAGATAGATCCTTCTAGCACACAAGATCTTGCTTCCTTTAGATGGAAAATAGGGTGCATGATAAGCGGGTTGATATATATCTGTATTTTGCCACAACATGAAACCAGGATCTGGGAAAAGCATGCACTAACATTCAACAAGTACAGTTAGGTCCTTCAGTTTAAAATTGACTTTTTGAACACAGAATCCCTGCAGAAGTGAGTGCATATCGTCTATGGCAAGAATAATACAAAGCATCCCATACTTCTGTGTGGACTAGAATTGTATTTTTTTCTTGTTCTGAGTCCATCTTCAGCCTTCCTGATCATGGCAGAAGGAATGGCCAGCCTTGAGAGCCACCTCCATGCATTTCTGTGGAAAGCTCTGGCTTTCCAGGTAGGCTGCAGATCAAGAGAATGGAGCAATGGCAAAGCATCCACTCTTTGGAGAGTTCTCTGTATGAATCCAGTCCTAAAAGGCTGGATTCTTTGTGCAAACCATTCCAGCCCTGGGAAGTTTCCAGCTATGAATCATTTTGTCTTGAGTTTGAGCAAATTTTTCCTCAAGCTCCTGAAGTTTGTTCTCAAACCAAGGTGACAGGTTCCCTTTCCACTATTTCACATGCAGTAACAAATCTTGGCCCGTTCCCCATATGACAGCACTATTACTTTTAAGGCTGTGCACTCCCAGACATCATTTTTCAGTCTGTGGGATGGATGGCATGAGAGGCTGCAGAAAGAAAGGATGGGGAGGGCATGAAGAAGGGACCTTTCAGGGCTTCCTGAAAACCCAGGCAGGTGGTGAAGAACCAACAAGCCAGACAACCCCTGGAGGTGGCCAAAATACCTTCCATAAGGGACAGGCAATGATGGATGCCCCTCAGGAGGTTGAAGGACCCATTTTGTTGATTAAATGTCACCATCACAGCCCTTGTCACGCTCATTGTCTTTGACCACTACAAATAATGAATTATATTTGCTGCCTGCCTGTCCACACCCCTGCCTATGCAGACAGTGTATCCCAAATGTATGTTTTACACAAGCAGCACTTAGCCTGTAATAACATATAATTGATTGTTTTTTTCCCAAAAGTCATTTTGAAACAATTTGGAAAAGAAACTGTTTGGAAAAGAAGGAGTCTTTCTCAGATTCTTTTCCAAAAGTCATTCCCAATTTTTGCTGCTGCTGGCCTTTTTCTGCAGGCTTCAGGAAGTAAATCTTGTCATTGGATTTTGGGGAATCTCCACTGTTTTTTTTTTTTTAATTCAGTTTCCATTCTCCTCTTGAAGACCCTATTGCTTTTTACAATTCCATCAGTTTTTTCTGCAATCTCTCTAGCAGGTCAGAAGAAGCAGTACATTTTTAAGTGGTAGGACTTGATTTCAAGCAGTAAGGTAGTCTAGGGAAAAGAAACAGCTTGCAACTATTACAGTGTACAGTGAAATCCTTTAGGTGCTGGTCTCTTCTTTGGCTTACAGAGTCTAAATAAAAATTTCCAGAGCATTCCGAAGTATAAAGTCACTGCCCCTCTATGGGCCATGAGACAATCATGGTAATACTTGTATAAAACAAATCTTTGCTGTTTACATAATCTGCAGTGAAGGTTCCCAAAATCTTTCCATCACAGGAAGTCATGTAAGCTTAATCAGAAAAAAAGAAGCACCCATCACTCAAACAAGTAGGCTTTCTGTCAGAAAAAAATAGGTAATTTCTGAAATGCATTAAATAAAGCATGTCTAAAATCCACTATAGCTGTTCAAAGTGAAGTTACAACATTTCTAGTAATTGGGAGAAATCTTATATTTAAAGAAGTAATTAGGTGCTGTATTAATTATAGTCTCTATCCATAAGATTACATGTACATTTTATCCTACTATTTCAATTTAAATGCATGCTCCTCACAGCTTCAAATTTTGGTAAGAGATAGTAGAAAAAAATCAATACTTCCTCTTACTGTATTTTCTCAAATTATTTCCAGTGTTTGAAGTGCAAGTTAAATGCAGTTATTTTTAATATTGATCATTATTGCCTTCCTCCTGCTCCTTCCCTTAACAGAATCATGAGGTTGCTTCTGTGTGTTTGTTTTTTAATCTGGTTTTCTCAGCCATCTCCCTGTATTCCTACTGGGGGAATAGTGATCCACCTGCTGCCCTGTGCTAACGTGATTTGTTACACATGGCTGAAGTTAACTCAGAGCATTTTATAAATACTGTTTGTTTTATGTAAAAAGTGCATGCATATTGCTGAGAAGAGGTTAAAAGTCCAACAGAATCTGACTGAAACCTAATCCTCTCCTGGTTATATCTCTTCTGTGAACTAGATTTCCTTCTGAACAGGCTGGAAGCACCCTTTGAATAACTTACACCTGCTCCAATATCACTGCATGGTATAATAAACCTGTGTGGTGCCCTGTGGGTGTCACAGTTGGACTGTTAAGCACATGCCAAGGACATTGCTGCTCAGTTTGGAGACAAATCCTGCTCCAAGGGAGCACATCTAGCCTTAAGGCAGCACATAAAATATTGCAGATTACTGGTTTATCAAGTAACTAATGACAGGGAATAAATGCTCTTCTTCCAAGTCATCCTCTCATGTAAAAGCATCATCCAAGACCTGTCTAGCAAAGCAGCACTCAGTTAAAGTGCAGAAATTGATGTTTCTGGTCTCCATACTGGAGCATGTGGTCTGCAGTGGTAATTCCCAGAGACCATAATTCTCAGGGATCTCTGTGAGACTCAGGAATTCTCAGCAGCTGCCTGGGATTGACTGCCAGGAGATTAACAGGGGACTTTTGCACAGACTATTTCTCCTTACAGAGATTCAAACTGAATTTCATGTATGACTACATTACAGCTACCTGGAAAGGAGACATTGAGCTCAGCAGCAGTGAAGTGGTTGAACCATGCTCAAAGTTGACAGGCTTTAAAGAAAAAGTTAATTCCTATTTTCTTTTACCCACAGGTCTACCCACGGATAGCGCCGGCATTTTGGCACTACCTGCGGGTAGAAGTGAGTAGCGGGTATTTGAATACTCCCCACATCTTTATTTTGCAGCTTGGTAGTGTTTCCTGACCTCCTAGTTTGTCCATTGTGCAAAAATAATGAGCTTCCATTCTAGTTGCCATTCTTCTGTGAATGTAGTCTTGTAGTAATTCATGCTGGTTTGACTATGGTCGGGTTGGTTGCTAACCCAAGTCACAAAAATATGTCTGTATGCAGGGTTAAAGACAAAAAAACCTGAAATCTAAAAGTCAAGGCCATATCATACATGCTGACTATAGCACAGAACCAAAGTACAGAAATCCATACCTGCACCTCCTTTTATAAACACATTTTACATTCATGAGAAGAATATGGAGCTTCAGTTCTTTTATATCATTTTTGCAAAGATTGTTCAACTCAACTTGATATCATTTCTTCCCTCTTTTGTCCCTCAGGAGCATGAGCAGCTCAGCTATTCCTCCACAAGGTCCAAGGCTCCAAGTGTTATCATCACAGGTCTCAAGCCAGCCACCAAGTATATATTTCATATCAGAGTCAGGACGGCAGCAGGATACAGCGGCTATAGCCAGAAGTTTGAATTTGAAACTGGAGATGAAAGTAAGTTTCACTGAAGGGAAAAAAATAATAAAAATAAATACAACAGAAGTAGCATCTAATTCTAAACCAATGAGACATTGGGAGTTTGAATGGCTGAATCCATACCATTTGTTTATCACAAAATGACCAGTGCTGTGTGATAAAAACAAACCTCAGACTCACAGTTCTGGATTTACAACAACACATAGAAGTGTTAGCCCAAGTGCTGCAGCTGAAGGAATGTTCTCATCCATAAAATTTCTTTGTGGGTCCCTTCCAAGCTAAGATGCTCTAGGATTCTCTGATCCTTTCTTTCCTTACAGAAGTCTTGCCTCTTGACATCTAGAAATACCCTTAGCCAGGCTTTCCCTAAGTCCAGCAGCTTCACGCAAGCTCCCAGTGATGGACTCTTCACCCTGCAGTTGTCAGTGCTCCCAGACTCCTCAAGTAAAAAACTGAAAACTTTTATATGCGTTTCCATCAACCAGTAAACCCACTAAATTTGGAACTAAGAAGCAAGAAGCCTCCCTGTTCCTACAAAAGATGCAAAAAGGTTTCATGTGTGATGTTCACACTCTGAACAATTTTGTACTTGTCATGTGTTGCCCTCCATGTTCAAAGAAACATAGAAAAAGGTATTTACATATATTTGAGAGGAAATTAGTGTAGTAGATGCAACATTAAAACACTCATTAATTAAATTACTTTAATTAGCCAATTATGTGTACCATGTTTTTCATTAGTGTTTTAGAATTCAAGTTGTTTAAGCTAATGTACAGACTCAGAACTATGTAAGTGCTTCTAAGGGCACCGAGGGATTTGTGTTCCATTTTTATTGCTTCTTAACTTCTATTTCAAAAATCAATCAGGGATAGATTTCCAAGTGCTTAATGCCTAATTGGACTTTTTAAAATTTGCTGGGTACTTAAGCCAATTGGTTTGAATAGGAGTTGAGCACTTGGGTGCTTTCAAGAATTTCAGTAGATCTTGTCTGTATCTGCTGGTGCAATAAATACAAGGCTTAATTCACGTAAAAAGAAAATAGTATTTAAACCTCTATGAGGTTTCACATTATGAAAATGTCACTTCCCCATCTGAATCAGGAAGACTGTGGCTCCAGTGACATTTCCCTCATTGATATTGAGGGAATCTCCTGGGAGTGACATTCCCCTTACTCCATCCTGGCCCCATCTCTCCTTCTCAGTGCACTGATGCAGCTGGCTGCATGGTAAGCTTAATTTTAACATCCTTTTTGAGTTAAAAACATCACAGCTAAACCTGATGCTAAAATAAACTGGAAAAATAAATCTGTTTATGGTGCCATAAACAGACCTAACACAGTTTATCTCTCAATAATTCTGTTTTCTTTTACTTCTGTGTCTAAGCGCTTGCTGCCTAAACTAGTGCCTGGTTTCACATAGCTGAATAAATAGAATACAGCAACGGTTTTGTCAGTATTTCAAGATACTGAGTAACATTTACACAGAGAGATTTGGGAGAGTTGTGTTGAGATTTGGGCTGCTTGCTTCTGTCAGTACCCATAAATATTTATTTGCCCTTGCTGGCCTGCATCTGTCTTACAAACCAGTCCTACTCCAGCTGTGTAGGAATCTCTCTTCATCATTTACTATTCTGGCAGAGGGCAGCTTAGCTGAAAATTTTCTGATTTTTTTAATATACGTTTTTCTCATTTTTTTTCTGAAAGAAATCAAATAATATTAGGCCAAGGCAGACTATTGCAAATGTCTCCAACCCTCCTCACTAGAAACAAGTCACTTGGTGGAAATTCCACTTTTGCAGATACTTTTTGTGGACTTTCAGTTAGATTTGAATTAACTCAAAAGTAGCATTTTCATGAGAAGGCTGGGAAGAATAGAGTGTTTTAAAAGTCTGTGTTGGGAAAAGAGAATTTATCAACCAACACTCTCATGAAAATAACAAAAAATATTTTAAGTCCCGTGTTTGATAAAAATCTTCTTTAATCAACCTTAGATTGTAACATACTTTAGCTCCCTGCCAATTGAACATGTTAAAGTAGAGAAGAATTCCCAGACCAGTTGCAGGTAAACATCCAAAGTTATTCCATTTACCCTGCTTAAATGTTGACAGAATTTGTTAATAGATGGTGCTAAAGCAAGCAATCAAAAATTAAGGTTTTTCTTTAATAGCCTAATTATAGAAAATTAATGATTCATCAACTGAGATGTGTATGTCAATGTCCTAAAACACACTGTCCTTTGGCAAGACTTTGGCGAGTTTTTTATTTACATTACTTCGGTGTCCTGGGTGAAACACTACCTGTGTCACTTCAGTTATAAAGTTATAAAGGATAAAATAGATACATCATTACCAGGAAGAATAAAACATCTTGGTGGGATTGCTAAAGGTGGTGCATGGGGGAGAGAGGAGAGCAAATCTGCAGCAATAGTGGAAAAAGTTTATTATTAATGGTGGTGTGGTTTTTGGGAAGCACCTTCATTTACTGACCCACAGACTGAGGCAGCCACAGCCTGGGGAGCTCTGTTGTGAACTCTTCTCCCTGCTGCAAAGACAAACAAGTGGAGCATCCAAAAAAAATTTTTTCTTTTTGATGGAAATGGAGCCACCCAGGCCATTTTTTTACAAGTTGGAAAACATTTTGGTGGGATTGCTAAAGGTGGTGCATGAGGGAGAGAGGAGAGCAAATCTGCAGCAGTAGTGGAAGAAGTTTATTATTAATGATGGTGTGGTTTTTGGGAAGCACCTTCATTTACTGACCCACAGACTGGGGCAGCCACAGCCTGGGGAGCTCTGTTGTGAACTCTTCTCCCTGCTGCAAAGACAAACAAGTGGAGCATCCAAAAGAGTAAAATTTGTATTTTCTTTTTGATAGGAAATGGAGCTACCTAGGATAGGCAGAAAAATTCTCCTCAAGGAAGCAGGGATGGATGAATGGATGCTAACAGGCATTTCTCCCCCTTATAAAGCCCAGAGGCTGCACCTGGAAAATGTGAAACCTTTCCAAAGCACAGCAACCAGCCCTTGTGACTGTGTTTCTTGTTGCCATTTTATTCAGTCTCTGTTTCAGCACCTTACAGGCAAAGCACTCGTAGCAAAGCTGGCAGGTTTTCATACACTCCAGCACACACACAGCTGCCACTGCTGGGGCTTTAAACTGGAGCATAAACCTCACTTGTAGCTCCTGCTTTTATCTGTCAGAATTACCAGCTATCTGAGTCACCACAGAAACACTCTGCTCCTTCCTAACAGAGAATAAAATGTGTTCTGACAATTAAGAAAAACATTTTTCCTAGGGCAGGGATGCTTTAATCTCTGACTGTAACCACTCTGGGTTTTTTTCCCCTCTCTTCTAACCAGCTGGTTTTGGAATACCTTTTTGGTTGATTGGTTTTTTTGGGTTCTTTTTTTTTTTAATTAATGATTCAAACCTTTTTTTTTCCTATAGAAGCTTTTTATTTACATTACCTCAGAGATCCTTTTACCCAGAGGATTTTTTAAAATATTGGACAATTTACAACTTTTAGGCAGTTTTCATACCAAAGCAGGGCTTGTTCTAAAACCAAGGGTATTTTCCTTCTTGGCCTTCTCATCATCAGGAAAAAATAATCTGCAAGTGGAATGGTTGGCTTGTTCTGGAAGGGACCTAAGGGACAAAATAGCATTTATGCACTGTGTTCTTGTGCTTGGGCTGAACAGAGTAACAAATGTGAGCGCATTAGGATATTTAATCCAAAAGCAATGCAGACTTTGTATACTTTAAATTATTAACAATAAAACCTTAAACATTTCAGAAATACTAATGGAATACCTGATTAGGTGTTTTATAAAGTTGAAGACTGTGAAAAAATAATTGGCTGAAACTGCAGTCTTGATGGATCAATAACTTTAATTTCTTTACCATAGTTTCAGGTGGTGATTTTTGTGCATATTGCCAGAAAATCCTGCTGAATTTTCACATTCTTCTCCCTCTTCTTACATCCACAAAATCTGTCTCTAGCTTTTCATCCTCAAATCAGGCTATTTCGGGTTTGCCACCAGATGTGACTCCATTCTTCCCAGAACTCCAAAGCTCAAGAAAAGGGTCCTGAATCATTGATTCCAGTTCATTACTGGTTTAAGCATATGCTCTGGTTCATGCCATGGCAGAGAAGCTATCCTAAGGATTTTTAGAAAATCTATTGCATTACCAATGCAAAATGGAATTTTCTTGGATTTTTTAATGATTTTTAATGTTTTGACAATACTAAGTTGAATTCCTTGTTGAAACAAAACAAATCAGATGACACATATCTCATATTTATAAACTTCTTATTGGATATCTCCCCACCTCTGCCACGTCCTACTGTTCATTCAGTATTAGTCAGCTCTAGATACCAAAGAATGTCTCATTTAGTCTTTAATTATTTCCTTGCTGTGTTTAATACTTTTAACCATTTCTTCTTCCCATTTGATTTTGGTCTATCTGATTGCATGTGTCCAGAAAACCCAGACTTCACTTTTCCTACACAAGAGCAACATCCTCATCCTCATTCAGATGCCAAATTGCCTGCACAGGCTTTCCATGCATCCACTGGCCAGGAAGTGGATATTAGGGGAAAATACTTGGAAGAAAGCTTTTCAAGTGAATAGACACCAAAAACTTTTACATTCTTATGCCAGTGACAGTCCCTTTTAGGTTCACCTTTCCTTTGCCTTCTTGTTTCCCCTCTGACATCAGCTCACTATATCACAGGAACTGCACAGGAAATACATTTGCACTTGTGAAAATGTAAAGGTTGCCCTAATGAGACTTTTAGGTTTTTCTTACCTATTTTTCTTAAGCTCTGCTGTTGACAATGCCTTGTAAATCCCCCTGACAGCCTGTTCCTGTCTATTAGAGCTCCAGTGCTCACTGTCCACACTTATCTGTCTTACAGCTGCTCACTGTTATCAGTCTGGCTGTCTTTCTGTCTCTTTTTTATCTTTCAGTCTGCTGGAGGGTCTGATGCCCGATAGATGTCAAATTGAAGTAGCCAAGGATGTAGCTGAGGGACAGAAGTGAGCTGTCATTAGGGCTTCCAAGCTCTTTCATACTCAAATACACCAACTTGTAAAATGTTTTGGAGAAATTTGCTTAAAGAAAGAGCAGAGCTGAGAGATTCTCTCTGGTTTTCAGCCTCTTGCACTGTGAATAAAACCTCTGCACCATTTCTTCCAGTGTGCCCAGTGAGGAAAAGAGGAAGCCTCAGCCTGTATTTCCCTTCAGCCCAGAGGGGAGGGAAGGTGCAGCTCCTCCTCCATACATTTGGATGAAGAAGATAGAGAGAAGATGAGACAGGGCATGGATGTAAAAAGTGGATTGTAGGGGCAGAACTGACACCAGGCTGGATGCAGAAAGGATTTCTGGGCATGGTGTTGAGCAAGGAAGCTGGAACAATGCAATTAGAAACTTCAAGCATCATTTCAGGCATATAACATGAGTTAAGCCTGAAGAGCAATGGCAGTGAAGAGTTTATCTGGATATAAGCTCCTGGGTACATATATAATCCATGCTGCAGTTTTAAAATCACTTGGGCTAATCACATCAGTAGCAGGTAAAATGTGCTTTTAAAGAGTTTTGCCACCCAAACATTGCAGTATACTACTGAAGCATCTTGGATAAGTCATAAATTCTCCCTTTTTCTTGTCTTAACTACTCATTTTTAAGTGCTTTCTGTCCAAGTGAACTCACTCAGCAGACAGGTAGACAGAATGAGAAATAGAACCAGACTAAGCAGTCAGCCCAGTTAGAGGGGTGCTAAGCTCCCTTAGCTCTGCTTATGGTTTATTATAAAGTTCAGGTGCCCTGTACGGTGCAGAGACAACAAAATACTGATTTTAGCTGTAGGAATGCTGGCCATGTTTTCCAACATGAGATTCTGGAAAAAATGCTGTGTACTTCTATGATTAGGTGCAGCACTCTCATGTGTACACTCAAAGGGATGAAATGAGGTTGCAGGAACTTGCTTGGCTTTGCAACCTGACAAAGTTGTTTTTTAAACTGTGTTTTTCTGTCTTGCATAACCAAGAAGCTCTGAGGAAAAACACAGGGTCATAGACCAATATACGCAGAAAAAAATAAGACAGGAAAGCCAGGAAGTGACAAAAAATATTCAAGAACATGCACAACAGAAACAAATAATGCTCTTAGTATTTACAACTTCACCATAAGAGAAAGCTGGAGAAATGAGAAAAGAGCAGAGAGGTTGAGATACACGTAGAATTTAATTTAGAATGGTAAAATGCTGTGAAAATTCCAGCGATTGAGAGTCCCTGATTAGTGTCTTCTCACTGCCTAAATCGTTTTTTGTGGAACCTTTTACCTGTATGTGATAAGTCTGTGTATAAATATTTCCATCATTTTGCCTTACCAGCCTCTCTGTCAGGTTTTAACAAATTCCCATTTTACAATTATTCTTGTCTGTCATTTCACATTTTTATCTGACAGGTAAATTAAGGTCATCTGGAAGTTTCAGGCTTGAAAACTCCTTGTAGTGATTTAACTACATGAAAAAAAAAATCTTCAGGTCTTCAACTCTGGCCTCTAAAATACAAACAAGAGAAACAGAAATATCACTTTTCAAGTAGGTACAGTCTCAGCTAAAAACCTGTATTGTTTACAGGAACATAAATCAGTATGAATTTCTCCCCTTCATTAATGTGACTTTGGTTCCTCATAGAAAAATGTGTGTTATTAAATGGGTGGATTGGATTCTGTTTTAGCTAGAACACAAAAAAAGAGCAGCTCCATCCAGAAATGACCCAGGACACATCTTTGTCTTGATAGCTGCAGGTGTTTCTTTGGGCCATGGAATCAGCCCCTACATTTGCACCAGGAAGGTTCCTGGGTTGTTGCTTTGGCAGTGAGTGTCTGTTGACAAAAATCACAGTTAATTTGTCTTTTAACAAATTTTGCTTTTAATTTTCTGCTTGTGTTTTGCTTTCCTCCTACCAAATTCACTATTTTTGCACATATCTTCTTCCTATTAAAAACAAAAGGAGAGCTGCAGTTTGTCCTCTCCACTGCAGAGATGGGAAGGAAAGATTCCTCTGAAACCTTTTCCATGTGCAACTTCAAACCATGCCTGACTTACTAATCTTGCCACATTTAGCACAACCCCCACTATCTGAAAATTGTATTAAGCATTTGCATTGTTTCTTGTGTGGCATGATATTTCTTATGTTTCATTTTTCCAACTAAGTCTGAGCCTGTGGAAGGTAACACAGAGCTGGAATCCACTGCCATAACATCACTAGATATCATTTAACTATTCAGTCAATATTTGCTCCATCATTTCTTGAAGAAGTGTATATTTAACTTGTCTGGCCACTGAATCCCTTGTAATTTACTGCCTGTGCATGCTTCCATCAAATTATTTGGACAGAAATCTAATGGCAGAAACCTAAAAGGTTGGTTTTGCTGGAAATTACTCTTACAAAGCCAGTTTACACCATGAGTTTTTAAGCCACACACAAATCTTGTTCAGAAGCCAAATGCTTTGCTAGGAAACAGCATTTTGTGAGGCTTTGGATAGCAATGTGTGCATTGCACTGAGCTTCATCTGCTGCAAAGTGAGAGAATATCACCTGCTGAGCTCTCCAGACAGCAGCCTAGGTGATTTCCCTAAGCTTTAATCACCTGATGCCTAAAGAAAGCTGAAGATTTCGCTTATTGAACAGTTTGCAAGTTTACCAAATCAAAGTTGCTTCCCAGATGTAAAAATTATTCCCTTTTCTGTATTTACTCCTATTTTCAGAAGTCATTGAATTGAATTATTTATTCTTCTTCCAATGCAATGTTTTATTTCCCATGGAAATAGTAGGAGTTGGGTAAATGTCATGTGCTGTAAATGTTCAAGTGGAACAGAGTTTAACAAATAAAACTTTGGAGTCACAAGACAGGAGAGAGAGAAAAAAAATTAGCCAAATTCTTTTTCTGCTCATGTAGTATTTGGACAATGAGGACCACCTGGACTGTAAGTAGGTAAATACTCAATGTAAAAATTTAATATTATACACAATTAACAAAATTAGGAAGTCTCCAGTGACTGGATAATTTCAGGTGATCTTTTTTAGCTCCTAAACATCCTACAAAAAGCAGAGAGAAAAACAAGAGGCATAAGCATTTATTTTTTTGTCAACTACAGTGCTGCTAATCACCAAAGCATATTATGATAAACTATATATATTTTGTGACAATGAAACTGAACACCAGACATGCTGAAGAATGTGTGAAAGCTACAAATTAGGTGTGGGGGTTTTGTTTTGCTTCCTCCTGAACCCAGTTTAGTATCTTCACATACCCAGCACTGCTGCTGACTTCACTGGGACAGGGACATGGAGAGAACTTCTGAATTAGGTGCAGAACTGAGATAAAGCTAAGGAAAAAAATACAATTTTGTGTCCAAAATCCTGTCATATTCAAACTTCAGTAAATTGCAAGCATCTGATAAGGACAAATCCTCCTTTTAGAAACCTGAAAACATCATCTCCCCTCCATCCTAGTTGGGACATGGATAATGGTTTCTCACTTCACAGACACATTTGCATCTGATGCCCTTGCTAAACACTGAGGAAAACATTAAAAACAAATTGAAATTTGACCATTGAAATTATTTCAGCCATTCTGCAAAATCCCTGGGTGATGGATGGAGCATCAATGCCTTTTCTCTGTGCTTCTCTTTCAGCTTCTGATATGGCTGCAGAGCAGGGACAGATTCTTGTAATTGCCACTGCTGCTGTGGGTGGATTCACTCTGCTGGTCATCCTCACCTTGTTCTTCCTCATCACTGGCAGGTAATTGAAACACTGTTCTCATATAGTCCCATCCAAAATTAATGATTTAAGGATAATATTCAAGTCATTAAACCACATTTTCAGAGCTAAAATTAGGGTTAGACAAAGTGGAATATCCTCTTTGTTCAGCACTGGTCATACAGTTCTTCTGTAAGTGTGGTTTTTCATAAAGACACAGTTTGGGGAGATAAGAAATTATGTGAAATCAGGAAGTAGCTTGAATATTTAAAAATAAGTTTCTGGACCTCTTGCCTGCAGAGTGATAATTTAAAAATGCAGTATACCTGCTGCACCCTCAAGGCTCTGACGTCACATGGAAAAGAAAAAAAAAAGAAGAAGAAGAAGAAGAAAAAAATGCTCACAGTGTATTTTAGGAAATCTCATAACTGTCAAAATTGCAAAACTTTAGAGAGTGCACTAGTCAGATATCAACGGAGGGTGCTGCACTTTCAGATTTGTAATTACACATCTGTTTTGTTGGTATAGCATTACCTCTAATTTGAACACAAAGTGAAGTTCTATCAATGCAGGCCAGAGGTTTCTTTTGCAATACCCTAAATATGGCACTGCAGTAGCTGCCATTATGTGAATTAATGCTCTCTCTGCTAAAAATAAAACCAGTTAAATCTAATGTTCTGGTGAAGGTATTGAGAGCAGTTAACTTTGGAACATATTGTGGCCTTAGATAATCTTAGAAGCTAAGTAAATATTCCTGCAATTACTGCAGAAGGTGACAAGCAGTAGGATGTTTCTGAAGAGAGAGGAATTATTTAGACAGAGACACATTTCCAGAGAAAATGATTGTGTGGAATCCATATGTGAAATCCTGAAACAGCTCAAACACTTCCTTTAGAAAAAAAAATCACTAAACTTGGGAATGAAAAAAAAATAAAATGGAAATGTGTTTCTTTCTGTGTTTCTTCCTCCTGTTTTCTACTGTTAAGAATATCAGAGATTCTCTTAGCTTTCTACTGCCTTACTCAATGGGAACATTTCAATTATGTAAGATAGGAATTCATTTTGAAGTGCTGCTTAAATGCAGTGATAAGAGCATGTTCCACAGAAGACAGAGCAAGGAAATTTTGAATAAATACTCAATTTACTCTAGGACTGGAGGCAAATTTCAGCATGAAAAATGGCACTGGTAGCCTACAGATGTGCTCTGCTTCAGTGTTTAGAATTAACAATTTGCTGAGCTGTCGAGTCTCAGGGCTGCTGATGAGCCTATTCAGAGTGGAGAGGCTGGGTGAAACGAGCACCTGCCTCTGCACTCTGCTGGGCCATTATCCACCAGGAGCAAGCAGGAAGCAGGGCTGGCAGTTGCAGATAGGAATATGAAAGCAACAGGGGCTTCAAGACACAGGACTGGGGTCCTGGCTCAGTTTCAGGAAATGGGATGTTAAAGCTCAGTCTGATTTAGCCTTCTCTCCCATTGTTCTGCAGCCAGCATGAGCACAGAATGAGGAGACTCCTCCACTGGTGATTAATCACTGGCTTCTGTAGTCAAACTTTGGGGCCACATGGAAGTTTAGGAGGGTTGGGTAAGGTTAAAGTCTGGTTTCTTTGCCTGTTCCCTTGGGCAAGCACTTGGAGTGTAAGAACTTGTGTTTAGGGCTCTGGACGGGTGGCACCCTACAGACCACTTGTTCAGGTCCTAAAAATGGCACTGGCATCCTTAGGGAGTCCCAGCAACTGGTGTTCAATCTCAAGGTTTCCACAGAGTCTGAGAATCCACTGGTTTGCATTCCCTCCTTAAGGGCACATCAGCTTCAGGAGTTTCTGCCCTTAATTTCCTCCTCATCACCTGTGTAGCAGTGAATGAACTTGTGACTGTTCCTGCTGTGTTTCAGCAGACTAAACAAACCACCCACCAAAAATGAGGTGGGTCTGTTCACCTATTCCTCAAAGATCTTCAGTCTTAAAATAGATTTACTGACTGTAATTATTTTTGTTTAATTTTATAATGCCATTAATGTTCACAGACATCCAAGGCACTGCTGTTCTCCACAGGCATCACAGCCTCAACAACCCTTTGCTATCCCTTAAACCAAAAGATTTCCCTCTAAACAGTAATTTTTAGGCTGCTCAGTGAGTGAGAAAGAGCTTTAAGACCAAGAGGAAATATTTTGGTTTTCTTGACTGAAACATTTGGACCTGCCATATGACCTCCTAAATCAGCATTATCAGACCTGCATGTAGGCAGTGTTCAGCAGCTCAAACTACACAGTGCCACTCAGTAAAAAAGAAAAAAGGAGTCCTGATGTGAAAAAATATTTTCTTTTTCATGAAACATGGGGAAGTCATTATAATTCTGTATGAAGAAAATGAGAGAGTATTTTATCCACTGTTTATGAAAGTTAATGGGATAAGGTTTAATTACCACAGGGCTATGTGTGCAAACAGGAATGCAGGAAAGTAATAATTCATTGAAATATCAGAATTCTTTGGAGGAGTCAGACATTAAAAAAAAAGTATTACATCTAACTTAAACTCAGATAGTCATTGTCATGCTAATCATTCAACCATGATATGTTTTTCTTTGCATATAATCTATTTGTAGTTCATCATGCATATTCCCTCTTTACATTCATAAGTAAATATATATTCCAAATGCAAAGAACTTGGCTTTCATAAAATTACAGTGTACATCTGTTTTATTCATGGCAAGTATTTTATTTAAAACCTCACTTGTTTTTCTTGAAAGATGCCAGTGGTACATAAAGGCCAAAATGAAATCGGAGGAGAAAAGAAGGGCTCATTTGCAAAATGGACACTGTAAGTAGTTCAACACCATATAATATCTATATCATGTTTTAAATGAAGAAAGTCCACTCTTTCCTGAACAACTTTTGCCCTTGATGTTTTAATCTGGTAATTTGAGTAGTTCCTTATTGTCTGCATCATCAGCGGTCTTTATTTTTGTTTGCAATTTCACTCAAATCTGCTATTAAAGGGTTTTTTGGTATTCAACTAAAATATTTAGCAGGTTTTCAGGTTTATTTCTTTGAATTCTCAGTTGTTCTGAGTATTGGATTTCTGTCTCAAAATTCCTCTCCTGGTGACTGTGTGACTTATTTATATCTAGTTCTCTTTGGATTTAGGGATCTACCCTTCCAGCCAGCCAAGAAATAAGAAGTGGAATGGGTTGTCTTCCCTCATGTTCCTGCTCACTGATCAGTACAGTGAGAGAAAATCCTGGTGATCTCTCATGGGCAATAATTAGTTTATATAGCTTAGTTTAGCTAGCTAGTTTAAATTAGTTGCCTTACTGTTTCCTGTTAGAGTAGCAATTTAAATGTATTTTTTTTATTCATAAGGTATTGCACAAAGGGTATCAGATTTTATTCTTTCATCATTTTGATAACATCTCTGCAAATGCTATGATCAACACAGAAGTAACCAGAAGTAAAATATTTTTTCGGGTGACACCACTATATCGAGCCAAGTGTCTCTTTCTGTCAAGGAAAAGGGCACATTTGCCCATAAAGTATACTGCCTAGAAAGATGGTTTTGTCATTTGTTTCCAAGCATGGCCAGAAATAAAGTAAGACAAAAACCCTCCTCCTGAAGAGTTTGATATATGCCTCTGAGACCGTGACTGAATTTGAAAAAAGCCTCACTCAGTGTCTTTCAGGCCAGGGTAAATGATGACTGTATTTCATGTTGACACAAAGCTTCATCTCAGAGCCTTCCCATTCATTTGTAGTGATCTCAGCATCACACTGGAGGGGGCAAGCCTCTGCTCATATATGTGCTCCACAGAACCAAGAATAAAGAGGAATTACTGGTTTAGACTCAGCTATTAACTGACAGGAGAAAGAAGGCTGAGAAATGCTTCATTCTTTTTAAAAGGATTCTCTGGACCCAGCTGCAGATGTCTCTCTTTGTCCTTATAAATTGATGGATTATTAGCATCAACTTGAGTTTTCCAGAACTGAATCACAATATGGCAGCAGCCTAAAAGAATTCCCACACAGATAGTCCAGAAGAAACAACACAAGTTCTTGAACGTGCTATACTCAGGAACACAAGGGATATCAGCCATGCCAGAAAATGACAGCTTGTTGGAGCCTGCCAAAGCCATCTGGCACCAACCCACTACCGCCATGGCCATCTCCAAGGAAACGGACAGAAATTATCTTGAAAATGGATTTGGATATTTTTGTTGTCATCTTGCACCTGGCTCTCTGGCTGTTCCAGCTGATGGGAAGAGAACAAAGCAGCACAGCCCTCCAGGACTCATCCTTAGAGAAAAGGAACTCAAAGATTTGACCTGTTTGGCAAAACAGGATGTTCAGCCATCTACTCCTAAATGAAAGGAGAGAACTAGAAACAACTGTTTTCAAAGTAAAGGACAGATTGCCTCAATTGCCCAAGGAGCAGCAAAGGGGAAGATAAACTGCTTTGGCAATAATCACTGTTGTTTTGAGGCCACGCTTTTCCCCATATCATTGAGCCCTCACTTGGTGTCTCTGCAGTTCCTTTTTTTTTTTCAAGTGACCAGCTTCTTCTGTTGGCTTCTTTCTTGGAACTTTTAAACCTGGAAGATATTATTTTCAGTCCTTTCAATTATCTAGTCAAAAAAAAAAAAAAAAAAAAGAAGTGTTGTTGTAATGCATGAATGTCAAGGAGTTCCTGATTCCTCTTGTTCTCTCTTTCTTGCAGTGCATTTCCCAGGACTCAAAACATACATAGATCCAGACACTTATGAAGATCCATCTCTTGCTGTCCATGAGTTTGCCAAGGAGATTGATCCTTCAAGAATTCGTATTGAAAGAGTCATTGGGGCAGGTAAAACTATCCCTGCTGTAAAAAAATCTCTAGGCATGGCAATGCTGCTTTTCATAAGTTTTAGGAAATTAATTCATTATCATTTTTTTTGTAGGATTGATTTTTTGCCTGGTTTGTTGGGAATTTCTTTGTTTTGTTTTGTTTTCCAGATGTATTCAAAACACCGTGTCACTCAGCATGTGCCATAGTTATTGTCATGTATTCTCAGTCACTGAGGGTGAAATTAGATCAGAATCTCTTTCTGTGGGGATATAAATTCTGAATATAGAGGATTGAGAAAAACTTTTTCTCAAATAGAAAACTGGAGGAATATGATGAAGGAAAAGGAGCAGGTGGTTTGGGATAGGCTTTTCTGTCTGGAGGAGGATCACTGGCAGAGAGGGAAAAGAGGAAGATCTGTTGATAAGATGTAGACAGTATGAAAGATGATGCCCTGTAATCCTTTTTTTTTTATATTGTTTCATATATCTTAGTCACTCTAGAAAGGAAGGGTATTTTTCAGTTTAAACCCTCATTTAATGATCTTTTACTGCACTGATAACCATGGAAATATCCCCAGTGTTGCTAAGAAGTGTTTTATGCACTAGAAAATGTTGTGAAGTAATCCTACAGAAATAAAGCCAGGTCTGGTAGCAGACAGGAGAGAGAAGGTAAAAGAGAAAATTCTGTTTCACATTGCTGTCCAGAGTGCTGAAATGCCCCAGTTTACCTGATTGCTTAGGCCACATCATCTGCAGCTGGAGCTCTGACCTCTGGAATTGTGAGCTTGGGAAAGTCCCCAGAGGGCTGAGCTCTGCAGGGGACACTCAGTTTTCTTTCTCCTGTTTCTTCCCTTTCTTCAGACACACTATAGATAATGATGTCTTAGATTATAAAGCAGATTGAGCTACATTCCACATCTCTGTAACTGCTGATTTCAGTTGAATACAACAGACAAGGATTATTTGTTTTAGTTCAGATTAAAATTGTGTCCTTAATCTCAGTTTAATTCATTTATGAAAACTCTTCTCTCAGCTTCTCTCTCTGTTTTCTTGTATGCATGGAAGTGTATGCTTTGACATATTTTACTTTTATGGGTTTTATTTTTATGGTTTTTATTTTTTAAAATTACATGGGTAATTTGTCAACTTCAACAATATTCACCTAACAGGACTTGCAAACAGGTTGCAATGAAATTTAAACCCATTTCCATGCATAAAAGATACAGGTTAAATGCCATGGCTGAGGCAGGGAGATAGAAAATTCCCACACAGTTCTTCAGTAGTTGCTCAGAGACATAACATCAGTACAATTCTCAGCAGTCCTAAAGATTTCTGTACATTCTCTTTAATTCTGTAGTACACGTTTTAATTGGATATAAATTGGATTTCTTATTACAAGAGAATTACTATTAAAAGATGTTCACAGTTTTCGCCTAAGTGAAACCAAAAATAAACATCTTCTCTTTTAACAAATCAGTTAATAGATTCACTTTTAAATTTGTTGTGTTTTAACATTTTATTTTGGCAATTAATTCTCATTTTTAATTTCTGTAACTTTAATTTTTCAAACAAAAATTATTTCCTTTCAAGAACCATAAAACTGCATTCTGAAACTGCCAAAGTGAAAAATCACAAATACTTGAAAAAAACAAAAAAAAACCCCAGCATTTCTGGTCATGACATTTTTAAAACTGTTCTTCTCCTGGAAGCAGTTTCCAGTTTTTTTTTCAATGGAAGAAATAATGTCTAAAAGTTCTTGATAATTTACTACTTGCAGTTCTGATGGTAGTGACACTCAAGGAAAGTAATTTTGGTTAGTTTCTTTTTTCAGCTTAACTCCCACCTAACTCTATACCCAAGTTACACTTTAAAGTATTTGGTAATTATATTTGGTAATTATACCCATACACTTTTTTCTGTTCCATCTCTTCTTGCTGTGTGGTTTAAGGTTCAGCCCCTCTTCAAGGAATTAATTGCCAGAGTTACTTTGTCAAGTCTGTCTTAAAATTTACAATTATCCTCCTATTTTCCTTGTTTAAATGTTGAAACTCGAGGAAGAGACCAACTCTTCAGTTTTTCCCAGAGCAGACAATATTCTTTGCATTATCTAAATCTCCTGCAAGTTCTCCCACAAGTGTAAAGACTCAAATGGAGGAGTGAGTTGAGCTGTATTTGGTGCTGTGACCTTTCAGTTCTATCAGCAGCCTCTGTCTGTGCTGTGAGACATTTGTTCTGATCCCATGCAGTAATACCAGGCTGCACATCAGACTTTTAAGGGACTGACTACTCCTGTTTCACTGTCAGTATCACATATGCCCTGCTGAGTGCAAAAAGGGATGTGTGGTTTGCACAGATTAAATTTCCAGACTTCTCAATTAGCTCCTTTTTGTTTAATATACAGTAAGGTGGGTGAGGTGTCTGTTACTAAACCAGAGATTATTTGCATTTTATTAAAACTGAACAGGCAGTGGACTCTATCTTTTTCTCTAGTTGTGATCAGCCTTTTCCCTGGAGCAAGGAAAAATGTTGACTTCATTGACATCTGGCTCTTAGCTTCAACTTATTACACATGCAGTCATGAACCTCAGCTGCTGCAGGGTCAACATTTATCCTGTTTATCTTCAAACTTGAGCAGTGAGAATGAGATTCTTAGATGTGAAAAACCCCTTTGGTTGAAGCCATTCCCCTTTGACTTTAAAAACATTGAAAATTCTTTATCTGAACAGAAGTGTAGAAAAGCTACTGTGGGATGAAATCTTGTCAAAGTCTCAGTGTAAATAATTCAATGCTTTAAATTTTACCATTGATCTCCATCTAGTCTAAAGCAGAAGTTATTATACACCTTAGGTTTCTGTCTGTTCTGTAGCTGATGATCTCAAGTTTGACATCATGTCACCAAAAAACTGCTGGTAGTCTTTAGGTTCACCAGTTTATCAATCCCAATATCCAAGAGGAGGGAAATTTCTTTCTAACTTTCCAAATAATGCATTTAAAAAAAAAAAAAGTGAAAGAAACGGGCGTTCCTTCCCCTGCTTGGGGTGTTGTACAGATAATAAAGCTTGGAGCTGCAAGTTGTTCAGCTGCCTCCTTCAGTTTAATTCATTTAAAGCACTTGGTAACAGCCTTTTACAGTCCCTGAGGGATGAATGTCATTATTTATGAAATTCTGAAACTGTAATATTCTTGTATAATCTTGTAGTAGCAAAATGGTTTATTCTATAACCTATGCTTTCCAAATTGGTCTTAAAATGAGATTTTCCAATTCTGCAGACTTATTGGCCACAAAATTTCTTTAAAAATATGGATACTAAAGCTCTAGTATTTTTGCTTTTCACTGGATATTAAGGGTCTAGTATTTTTTGCTTTGTCAAGAGAAAGAAATTAGAAAATAATTCTCATTTTAGGCATTTAAGTTTGAAAAAACAGCAAGATGCAATAAGGTCATGGCTTTAGAGAAGCGTTCTCGTCCTGCTGAACATGTCACAGGACAGAAGATTGATAGACCATAGACCATGTCTCCTGCAAAATATTCAGGTTTCATCACTTTCTTTTATGAGAGCACTTTACAAGTCCAAATTATCTACTGCTTTTTCAGTGCAAGTAGTCAGGGAAGAAAACTTTTAAGGAGATTCTTCTAAAGGTGAAAGGGCAAAAATCATATAGGAAAATCCTCACACAACCTCCCCTTTTGTCAAAAGATTCCCAGAGCATCACTCTAATGACATATATTTTCACATATCTTATATTTGCACATATCTTTAATTTATTTTTTTAAATTAAGTAGAAATAAATTGGTGGGAGGAACTGTACAAAGAAGACCTGGGACCACTTGATTTTTTTTTAGCTGTTTAGGAAGCTGCTAATTTATTCAGAGGTTATGTTCAGCATGTGTTAATTGTACTCCTGCACTTGATAATGCCTCTGTCATTGAAGTGAAAGACAAGCTATGAAATTGTTACTTTAATCTCACTTTTCCTGGATCTAAAGATAATAAAACTTTGCTTTGTTTTAGTAGAAGCAACAGAACCTAATAAAATAAAAGTCTTGTGACAATATCCATTCTAATCCTGTATCAAAAGGGAGTTACAATTTTCTGAGGTGAAGGTTGTCCCTTTAATGTACCTTTCCTCTAGATTTGCTTCATATTTGAAGATGCACAGTTACAGAATAGAGCTCCTTTATTTTGTTTACTTTTGTCCTTAAAGTTTAGGGAAAACTAATACAGACAGCACTCAATGGGGTGTTAAATCCCCAGTTAAATATATATCCATCATTACTTGCTTTTTGGTTTTTAGCAGTTTTGATTCCAAAATAAATGGGGTAAAAAATTTAGATTTGCTGTGAAAGCAATCTGCACTGAGAAATGCTTTGAAATATTTCTGTAAACATTGTTTTTCCCTTTACTGAATCATGACCCATTGAAAACTCACCTGCAGTCATCCAAAAGTATGTTTGGTAGGGGCTCTAAATAACTTCTGTGTGACTTCAAGATCAAAGGAAAGTTGTGATTTCCATACAAACTGAATTATTAAATGTGTCAGGAGAATGCAGGGTGACACACATCCTTCACAGGCCCTACACAGACAGGGACACATCAGGGGAAAACAAATTTTGAGATTCCTCTCACTAGACAACTCCAGATTTGTTGGGACTGTTTGCCTTAGAGAAAAGGAACTCAAAGATTTGACCTGTTTGGCAAAACAGGATGTTTTGCCAAAAACGTTTTCAACAGGACATTTTCCCTGTCTGAACAGGGAAATATATAATTAATTTCAAGTAGGTGTGGAAGTCCGTTTAAATAAATCACACGCAAGTGCTTTTCTAGGTCATAACAGCATAAAGTACTTTCTAAATGCTTTTTGTAGCTGAAGGATAGTCAAGTTTTCTGATAGTCTCAAGGCTTTTCTTAACATAGAGGTCTTAGTGCATTTCACCCCTAGAGATAAATATTTCTGTCAATAGATATTTTACATTGATATTTTGTCATCAGTGGAATAAAAACCCAAGTGTAATTGCATTCCTTGCTCAGTTATATTTCCCAAACCTGTTGATACCAATGTTCGGCCTCAGTGGGGAGGGCAGAAGCTTTGCCTTTTGCATTACAAGGTCCCATGATCTCTGCAGTGGCACAGAGGAAAGCTAATCATTTCTTGTGAAGTGCTGCTGAATATTTTGATTTTCTGGGATGTGATGACACTCATAAATCTGAATATTCAATCAGTTATTTCTCTGTCCACTACTGTGGGATGTGTGAGTTCCTTGAATATTCTTCTGCACAGGCACTGAGTTACTAACAGAGATTTGATCTGTTCCAGGGGAGTTTGGGGAAGTTTGCAGTGGACGGCTGAAGACACCAGGAAAAAGAGAGATCCCTGTTGCCATAAAAACTCTAAAGGGTGGCTATATGGACAGGCAGAGGAGAGATTTCCTGAGGGAGGCGAGTATTATGGGACAGTTTGATCACCCAAATATCATTCGCCTTGAAGGAGTTGTTACAAAAAGTAAGTCACTAATACCTTTCCCTAATTGTTTTATGCTGGCTTTCCCATTCTGTCTCATTTAGTATTGAAATTAACATTATTTCCTCATTCAGTATGGGTTACAGTTCTTAGAAATCTTCCAAGTCATTGACAGTCAATACTGCAAAGTTTGGGATCAGAATAGGAAATGCATAGCCTGTCTGTTTGCAATTTGAAATGTTTCATTATTATTTTTTAATAACAATTACCTTCATTCAAGAGAAGTCTCTACAGGTTCTTATAAAATAGAAGGGAGAGTTTGTTTATGGGCAAGTGGAAAAAACCACAAATGTAACTGAGCTGACAATGAAGTCAAGCCATCTTCTAAAATATCTTTTTTTCTACAAAAGGGCTTATTTTTTATTGTGCTTTTTATTTATTTGATTGAGATTTACTGATTTTGGTACCAGAAGAGATGAATTTTCTATTTTGAATAAATAAAAAGTAAATTCTTTATAGCTTGTGGTATACTGCAAAAATTGACTAAAATTCCAGAATAATCTTTGAAATGCTTTACTCCTTATAATTGTTGCAGCTGCCAATAGAGATCCCTTGCCTCTGAAATCCAGCAGGTTTAGTGGTGTTATGGACTTTTCTGAAAGGCTGAAACATCCAATTATCACTTAACTAGTAAGAAGTCTAATTAACATGCATGTAATTTCCTCAATGACAGCTTTTTTCGGTAAGGAATTAAAAAGCTCATGGTACATTCTTTTCAAAATCAATCATTGTCTCAACCAAGCCATGCTGTTTGCTAATTTGCAGAACTTGCATTTTTCTTTTAAAGGGAAGTGGTGTGTATAATGCAGTGTCCTCTTACCATCACAGTAAACACAACAAATATGTTACAAGTATTTCTTGTTTTCACCTCATTACAACATGCAAAGGTATGTTTGGAAAATTAAGAACAAAAAGGAAAGTTTAGCTCCTGAACTCATGTTGTTGGAATGGAATTTCAGTACGTATGTGGAATGACTTGACCGTGTTCAAATCTGTCTCTCTGTGGTTCTAAATTAAGAGTATCTTTTTCTTTCCTCACGCAGTATTGCAAGGACAAATTTATTGGTTTTTAGTTATGTTTGGTTAGTAGACTAACAAAACCCATTGCATTGCAGGAAAGCCAGAGCTTAGTCTGCTCTCCTGTCAGTAGCAGCTCTGTGACAACAAACAGGAACACGAGTAAATGCTGGCTGAGCAGCACTGGAGATCTTGTCAAGAGATGTAAATGTGTAGGAACTTAAGTGAATTTAGCTCTTGCTTCACATTGAGCATATCAGCAATTAAATTCCACCAGTCTTCACCAGCAGGGGTGGTTTATGGATCAGCATCACAGGTCTGGTTGGGACCCACATGGTGGATCTTGTAGGGTGGGTCTCATCTGAAAAAGGCAAAATGTTGTGGTTCAGGAGCGTTGTTTAAGTCCAATTAAATGGTGCACCCACAGTACAGTATAATAATGTCCTTGGCAATGGCATGATTGTTTAATCTTTACCACATTTGTAAGTTTTCTTTCTGTAATGCCTCATCATCAGTCTAGAGAGAAATCACGGTGGCATTCAGAATAGAGAAACAAACAGATAAGTCAGTGCTCCAATTTTAGAGTATTAGGTGTTCTACAGGAAAGATTATAGAGAACTGTAAGCCAAAAAGTCATCAGTAGCAGCTCTGCTTTTCACCAAGAAGTCAACAAATTTCATTAATGTTTTGTAATGTTTGTTGGAAGGTAGTATAAAAATAGCAGGTGTTACTGTTATAGTGACACTGTTGTCTAAAAACACGCATCTCTCAGGTATAAAATAAGTAGTGGAACTTTGAAAGAAAATATTTTGGTGTCAGGCAGGATTATAAAAAATAAACAGTTATGCAGCCATAATTATGGAATGAAAATAGGCTACGTGAATTCTGAGCAAAGCTCACCCCCAGGCACAGAAAGGCAAGGTGCATAAATTGTAAAGGACAGGGTTGTGCAGCACTGCTGTGCCACAGGGAAGGAACCTGAAGCAGGCTGAGCCATGGACAAATGCACTCTGCTCTTCCCATTTTGTCTTTAGAGTGTTGCCTTGCATTTATACTGCCCCATCTGGGGTATTTAGAGAATAATATGATTTCAGCTTGGAGGAGAGCAGTCGCCTTGCTAAAGGGCTAAGTCTAGGATTGCAGAATCCAAATTTCCTATTACTGAAAGGTGTGCTCTAGAAGTCAGACAAAACTTTGTCCTAGCCAAATTATTTATGTGTTGATAGCATGAATAAAAGGTGTTTTGTGCTAAGACCTAGATTAATAACAACAGAAACTATTTATCTGATGTGCAGTGCAGTTCCACTAAGCTATAAAGGCACATCAGATGCAGTACATTTGATTAATAGATGTGTACTGCTGTTCTTAGCACATGCTTTCCTCTGTGTAACCATTAGTCATTAACTTCTAGCTCTTGCTGATAGATATTGCATCAGTTTGTAAGCAGTGCCTTCCATTACAGTGTCATTGACTATTGAACAAAAAAGAAAAAGGATTTGGTTGTAATAAGCAGAAGTGGTGTACCAGGTCAATAGCTATTGACTGGGGCAATAACAAATTCGCTTGCTCACTGCAAATGAGAGCTTTTATCTGGTGCTACCAGCTAAGCAAATGTTAACTTTTAAATTATACTGTTTTCAAAATTGCTGTGGAATATGTACTGTACAGGAGGAAAGAAATGCTAAACTAAGCCTGCTTAAAAGTAGCCCAGAAACAGAGTTTTAATTCCCTTTTCTTATGGCTTCATTTCTCATTTGTCCTAGCTGCAATCCCTAATCACAGAGGGCAGCAAGCAGAACAGTTGCTGTAGCACAGGCTTTCTGTTAGCAGGGAGTTCATTTCAAGGGCAATTTGCTGGGCCAAGGCAAACACACCATGGCACAGAACCTGGTTCCACTTGTGTTGCTAACCAGAACTCACAGGGGAAACTTTATTCTTGTTTGGTTTTGTTACAGCAACACCATTCCTTGCATGGTTTGCCACAAAAGACTTCTTGATTGCCTCACAAATGTATCATAGATGCTTGGGCACTTCATAAAAACACCCATGTTTCCTTTCAAGCCACGTTAGCACAGTGATAATTTTGGGAGCTCTTTTGGGTATGCCAGGGCATGCTCAGCTAAGTTTTATGTCTGTTGCCAAGCTGCTGCTATTTCATAAACAGGTATAAGAACAATAATTTCCTTCTCCAGTTCAAACATGTGTGACCAACACTAAAAGCTGGGCTCTAGGGAAGTAAGATGTGTCTTCATTTCTACATCATGTTGAAGACTTTCCATGGAAAGTCTATCAATTAAATTAAAGCTATGCCTACAGAAAAAAAATCAGCCTGCATAACTATATCTACAAAAGGCATGACAAAGGCTCCCTGACTATTTTAATTGTACTGGAAGAAATCCAGACTGGAAGCATTAGTTAGTTTTGCTATACAGTGCCTTACACTTATTTTACAGTGCCTTACACAATAGTTTAAAGCAAAACCTAATCAGTACTATGTAGTACTGGTTCAATAAAAAATACCAATGCATGCAAGAGCTTTATTACATTCATAATTTGTTTGTTCCTCTCCCCCACAAACTCTACCCTAAATAACTTCCAATTCTTGGAAATTAGTTCTAAGGAATTGCTTCCATTCCAAATTTTGACTGCTGAAGGATTCATACCCGTCTCATGTACAAGCGGAATCTTTTTAAGGCATTCATTTTCTTTGACAGCATCATGTACATTTGTGTTCTCTAGAAGGATTTTCAAAATAGACCCTTCACTAAAGGAGGAAAAAGGAAGACAGCAGTTAGACCTCTGGTTCTGTGTAAACTCACATCCCCAGACATTGAGCCTGGCTTTGGAATGACACTTATGACTCCCTTATTGTCTCCTCACTGTTTTGATTTCATGGCTTTCAAATTGTAAAGAGTCTTGCAGTTCTGAAATCTTCAGGCACTCATTTGCAGATCAAATTTAAAGTTTTAATCATTGATTTTCTTTTCAAATTACTGTATATAACCCATTCAGTGCAACAAAAGCCCTAAAATCAGTGCACCTTACCTTGTCCATGAATGAGGCAGAGCACCAACTTGATCCTCTTTCACTGTTATTTACCTTATGAATCTCTTAATATCTTAGCTCTTTTTTTTCTTTTTTTTTCCTTTTTTCCAAAAATTTAGGATTTAATGAATTCTTCTTTTTTCAGCCAAGACATTGTGCCTTTGAGCCTTTATTATAATGAATTTAATGCTGCTCTTTTCTCCCACCTGTTAAATGACATTCAGAATCCATTTTAGAAGGTGGTATATTTTGTAGTACATGTGTTTATTGTACACATAATTTTATTTTGTTGCTACACAAAAGGATTGAGTCACTTTTGTGGAAATATTGACCATATTCCTACCTTGGTCATGATGGTGAAACTGTACTCCCAGGAAGCATGATCCTGCAAAGTTTCAATGTTTTTATGGACAATCCACTATGGTGGTGAGACTGTTTGTGTGTCCTATTAGCCACTGGACTTTATATGGCATTGAGCATAAAGCTGAATTTTTCTGATGAAATATTATTGTAGTTGTGCACATAATGACAGACAAAACAGCAGGATCTCAGCTGTGTTATAAATTGTTCAGTAAGTGGAGCTGTACATTTAAATTTGGCTCACTCCCTTTATTTTGCTTTGTATCCTTATTCATAGATAAATATTGCAACACATTACTGAATCCAGGGTTGGCATGGCCATCAAAATAACACAAAAACCCACAGCCACCAACCACCTGCATTGTTTGCCAAATTTGTGAGCTCAGTTTATTGAAGTATCATCCAAAATACAGAGCTGAAAGTTAGAGCTGTGCACATAACACAGACACACAAAGTATCTGTAGCCTTCTTACAAAATAGGTTACCCTTCCTGGCTGGTACTGGAAGAAATGTAATTAATGTTGATAGTCCTGAGCTATTTTTACACATGGATACATCAGTGTGGACATTTCAATTTACACATGCAAACCACAATGCACCCATGTGTTGAAGGTTGCTGGCAAAAGTTAAGAATCCACAATACTCTGTTCTCCTGAATGGCATATACTTAGAAGAAATGAGCTTTTAACCTTCTGGGAAAATTTACATTTGTCTTTCATGCATTAACATTCTAAGAATTTTGTTCCAAAAATCAAGGGGCCATTTTGGTTTCCTGCAGTTCAAATCAGGCACATTTCTGTGTTGTGCTTTTCCCTTTTTGCAGTTAGCAAGCCATGCATCTTGACTGTCAATTCTGCTGCTGCATCTTTCACAGGACGATAAGCAGTGAAGAAAAAGCACATTGTCAAACAGCCAAGCAGTAACACCCTGTTAACAGCAGCTTAATCTGACCAGGGTACACTATCTAACATAACTAAATTCCATAATTCTGCTTTCAGAGGTTACAGCTGAGAAACAGGATTTCAGTTTCTTCAGGATCCTTTGCCTTCAGATGTCTGTGTTCAGGCACACAGGGCCTGACTTTCAAAGATATTCAGATGCTTTGACATGAGATGTGGTTGTAGTCGAAAAATAGGTGACAAAAATGATTCCTACTAACGGCTGTAAAAAGATAAAGTCCTGCAGAGAAGATATGGCCAGGCTACTTCTTTTTCATTTTCTTTTGAAGGGAATGTATGGTCATCATTTTTCATAATTAGCATCATTAGTAACCACAAATGATTGCTTTTCCATCTGAAATTTCTGAATACAATATGCAATTTCTTCCACCACCATGAAAGTAAAGAAGAATATGGTGCAATAAGTTAAAGGGCCAGATATTTAGAATGTGCAGGAGATATATGAAGGGTTGGGACTTTTTTAACAACAGCAACCAGAAGATCAATGAATATCAGGGGGAGACAATATTGCATGTGCTGACAGATTTGCTGCACAACATGGCTGATCTGCTGCCTGTGCAGGAAAACCATAAAAGCAACAATGAGAACAATTATAAATGACAATGGGAACTGCAGCTGACAGCCAAAGGAGTGAGGGGGTTAAAGAGTGTATAGAGAGCAATCAATAATCCCAAATCACAAGTTGTATTTGGTTGATTTATTTTGATAAGTGTACATTCATTTGTTCTTCTGTGTAGAAACAAAAACACACTAGTAAATGCACATGTGATTGAGCTTTGGAAAACACTGGGGATAATTTGGCATACACAGGGCACAGTTCAAGTTGTTTCACCCCATTCCAGGCAGAGCATCCTGGTACACCTTCCACTGGTGAAAGCAGGATGTAACAAGCAGGAAATAATTGTTTTAAATGTAAACTGCATTACTCATCTTCAAATATGTGTGGCTTTTCAATAGCAACCATTATTGGGTTTTAGTATTATTTATTAATATTTTTGTTTATCATTACCCATAGACCCTCCAGGTCTAGCCTCTCCATACAAACCTCTGCTAAAAGAGTTTGCACTGTGATATTTCCTACAGCTTTAAGGCTCATACCCAAATTTCTAATGCAAAGCAACAAGCTAAGATATCTTTAATAGCAGATTCATATCAAGAAGAAGAATTGAGAAATGGACTGGTACTTTTCTCATATAAATATCTGATATTGCATTTTATAGAAACGTGAGAGTTAGATGTGAGGAAAAGAAACTATTTCACTGACTATAATCATCTTTCTGATTTTAATACATGCATAGTTCAGGTTCCAGAAGAATAAATAACTTAGATGCAAAATGTTTGGGATCCTTTCCAAACTCCTGGTTGGAAATTCACTTTGCACAAAATAATCCTTCTTAAATGCTACATTTCTTCAGAGATAAACATAGTGCTTGTAAATCAGGAGAGGATGATAAAGCTGTTAAGGGAGACACAATTGAAAGAGAGAAGCAACGTGGGAAAGAAAATAATATGATTTTAAAACATCATAATAGATGGTGTGAAGTTACAGAGTATTCAGTTTAAGTATGTTCTAAATATAAGCACAAAACATTAATGACAATCCTGTAAGCACATTTTCAGAAGGAAATGTATTCTGTCAGACATTCTCAAATAGATTCATAACAGCATCCATCTGTAAATATTGTCATTTTTCAACTAAACTTTAACAAGGTAATTTCTGCTGAATAAAATTTGAAAGCAAATAAGTTTAGCTGATAATGACTTCATTTCAATATTTTATCTGAGGAGCATAGTACAGAATTTTTATAATGGTGAAAACCTGAAACAAACCACTGTACTGTTGCTAGAATTCACATAATCTATTACCTTTCTTCCTGAAACAACAGGAACTTGTTAGTATCTCCCTAGACTGACAATAATTAATTTAGTCACTTTGGAAAAGAGTCTCCTCTCTTTCCTTTCTCTGCTCTTTTCTTCTACCCTGTAGTTGAGCACATTCTTCAGCACACAAGTGTTTCAGGTAAACCTGGCAATCTACTTCCAGTTTTGAATGAATGCCTTTATAAGTATTGAAAATTGTGACTTTGTGGCTTAACTAAACAAATGCTGCCCAACATCCATCCTGGCAGAGTCACTGTTGCCAAAACCAGCACAAGGAAGATGAAATGAGAGAGGTTTTACCACATGGCATTCACTGAACACCAAGGGGTCTTTGAGCTGCAGCGAAAATCCTCTGAATCCACTGGTATGAACAAGGAGATCATTAACAAACACAGCTAATTCTCTTTGGTCAGCAGCATTATTCAAAAAAGAAAGCAGAATTCCTGTCCATGTGCCTCAGGCCATCAAAGAGCAAACACAACCTGGCTTGGTTTACCAGGTGTGGGCTGGGACACCTTCAGTGAGCAGAGGCAAAGAGGATTTTCTGTCTTACTTTCAGATTTGTAAATCTAAACCAGCATTTAATCCACTTCTAATCAAAGAGTTCGTTCCAAGCCACAATTCTGGTAATGACAGCGATTTTCCACTTCTAATCCTGGCATCTTTTATTTGAGGGAGTCACTTGGTGTTTGTTACAAGGAAGGAATTCAAACCTATAGGCTTAATTTCACTGATATTACTGCACAGTGAATTGTGAATGGATGGATGTGAAATAGCAAAAGGAATCCTCAATTTGTACCCTACATTTGTTCAGCAGAAAATCACTCAGCCCCAAGGGGTTTTTTTCAACTGAACATTGAGGCTTTCTCAGTGATACTGATTATTGTCTAAAAGTTGGGAGTGTTTGTCTCCTAGCCCTGGTTCATACTGTAATGGGAACAAGGCTAAAAGAGGAGAAAATCAGGGCTTTATTTGCAGAGCTGCAGAGTGCACAGCAGCTTCATGAACACATCCACCTTCAGATGTCACCCATGAAAAGCTAGTTCACTCATTAAATTAAACCTTTCTGCAGGTTCTAAACATAAAGTACAAAATTAATCCCCAAATCTCTGTTTTTATGGAAATACCATGAAAATGGGCAACCGAAAATTTAAAAAGCCCCTGGAACTTGTTAACCGTCCCATTTACCCCACCAATATTTCACATGAGAGTTTCCTGTCTTAAAAGAACAAAGAATTCCAAATGATAGGAATGCTTAGATTTTTCCTTCTAAAATAACAAAAAGAGGGTGATAAAAAGGTAATTCAGCTAATTATTAATGGATTCATAATTCCCTGAAATAATGATGTATACAAAATGAATCAAAAAGTTTTCAGCTGATATTACAGGTTTTGGTTTTTTCTATCATGAAAACTGTAATTTTAAAGTACTTTGTTTTCATCTAATAATGAATGCATGATAATGAAATCCAAATGTACAGCATGTAGTACTTGTAGCAGTGTCCTGGGTATCGTACATCCCTATAAACACACAAAGATTTCAGGTTCTTATTTAGCATTGTGCTAAAGCTATTTTCAGTTTAGCAGGGACTGAAAAATACTTATTTAGTAGCCAGCTCGAGCATACACATTTTTATCCCATAGAAGCTCAGCATTTCCATTTCTATTCCATTAAGGCTACAAAGATGATTCAACACAGCAGTTGTTATGGCTGTTAAAAGCCTTAATCATATTAATGCTGTCACACCAATCTTCCCAGCAACCAGAACTTCAGTGTGCATTGACATTTAACACATCACAGAATAAATGCCTGTAGTGTTTGTAGAACTCTTTTCAAGCAGTTCCCTCATTTTTCCCCCCAAATCACCTGTTTGTCTAGAAGCAGCAAGGGAAATTAAATTAGATGTTGATATTCTCCCCAAATATTCTGTAACTTACATCAGTTCCTCCTTAGGAACTGAAAGATTCTTTCAGCATTTGCTTTTTGTCCCAGAGAAGTCATAAGTAAAGCCAGAAGTTGTTATAATTGGGGTTTTCTAACACAGTCTCATTCTGTGTAAATATTCCTGCCTCTGGACTTATTCCCATCTGCCAGTCAAGAAATGAGAGTGCGGGTTTGTAGGGAATTGTCTTCCACAAGGATCTCAAGCTTAAACTTGTAGGGATGGAGATCTGCAGCTTTGCCCTGCCCAGTGTTTGTCTTCTTCATGTTTCCAGACACACCCTGTACATTTAAATCTGGAGCAGAAATCAGGGAACTTGATATAGAAAAGCAGGACTTTGAAAATATGTTCCCCAAGAGCTGGGCTAGAAGGGTCTGTTCCTCAGAAATGAAGCCAAAGCATAGGAATGCTTCATTATTTCCAAATCAATAAACTGCAGGAAATTCAGAGTTTAAATCTAACTGAAGAGCAAAAAAAAAAAGCATTGAAACAAATAATCCAGACCCCAGGAAAAAGCAATCAAAGGACTCTATGAGTTCTTGAAAGTTCCTTGAGGGGTGACAGAATTATTTGTGGGTGTGATGTCAACTACTCTGGTGGAATCTGGGGAAACCAAATGGGACCACCCCTTTGAAAATCTGCTGCTGAACATGAGAGAGTAAATTTCCCTCTGCACAGCACAATGCAGGTTTGGTCTTACTGGTTTAGGTACCCTAGAGCAGAATTCAGCCTTCAGGAGTTTCACTGTGATATTTGCAAGGTAATGGAAATCCTCACATGATTCACTGGGACTTGGTGGCCCCCAGAGCTGCTTTCCAACCTCAGCCATCCTGTGTTCTGTGATTTCAGCAGGGGTTAAGCACAGTAACTTTTGTCAATTCTTGCTATGCTCTAATATTTTGTCATGTCTATTGCAAAATAGTGATCTTGAAAATCAGATTTTTCTAAGAGATATGAATTATTCAGGTAAGAATTTAGGCATACCACTCTATCAGCCGTTGCTTTAATGAAAACAGCTCTAAAATAAGAGCATATTCTAAATCTCCAGATTATTGCATTGAAAAAAGTTTATGTTTTCTAAATGTACTGAAAACATGATCCAACAAATTCATCAGGGATAGTTTTTTCCTCTGCTTCTGATTTTTTTTCACTGCAAGTCAAGCCTTTTGAGTGCTCTAAAAATTGTAATCTGGCATCATAATTTCAAAGTTTTATAAAGCCATTCCTTATAAAAACCTTCCATACGTTCCCTCACAAAAGATTATGAAGTAATGTGCCTTTCCTGGTGGTCTAGCAAGGATAAATCAATAAAATCATGTGAGAGAAAAGTCAACTGGTTTTCAGTAGTTTCCATAATGGATATATTTCAAATAATTTTGGGGGAAAAAAATGCTCTAATCCTGCTTCTAAGTTCCCCAAGGAAACAATAGTAACAATAAAAGTGAGGGTTTATTTTAGAATGGGAAGTGCTCCTAACAGAAGCCAGTCTTCTCTCAGACATTAAGTGATAAAATTGGATCATTCCCCTATGCAGAACCAGGAAAACTTTCTGCCTTCTGTCCTCCAGTATTTTGTTACTAAATGTTGAGCCCACCCTGCCTGCAAATGCAGTGTGGAGTGAGAAGAGCCAGTTGCTTCCAGCCAGAAGCTCCTTGCAGCCCTCCCTTCCCCAAAGCCTTCATCTGCAGAGCCCCTGAGAACTTTCTCTTAGCTGGGTTTTAACAATCCCTGCATGGAAAGCATCAATAGAAGTGACTGTATAGAAACAAATAGCAATGGAATTTTTTACATTAAATATACCACCCGTGCATTTTTCTTTTTTTTTCCAAACCAAATCTGTGGGAAAGGAACAACAGACTAAAGTTTTCTTTTGCTGATGCCAATAAAGAGATGGTGCTTGTAAAAACAAATAGAAGAAGGCAACTGTGACCTCCCCAGAACTTCTCAATCCAGTTTGGTAAATTAAGCAGCCAAAGAGCTGCTTTTGAATTTGTGGCTGTTAGGTGCTCAGAAGTACACAGCACATGAAATGGTCGATTCCACCTGCAGAAAATATTGAATAGATACTTAATAATTGTAAATAATAGCAATAAATAAGGAAAACCAGCAGTGACAAAGAACAGAGCACAGTTTTGTCACTGGTGCAAGGCCGTGGGATGTGGGCCGGGAGCAGTGGCTGTCCCTCCTGGCTGGCCATGCTGTGAGCACACAGTGCCAATAAATGGGTGTGGATTAATGTCAGTGCCCTGGAGCTGAACTAAGCATATGGATTTCCTTTGCCCAGCCACCTTCTCCTGCCCTTCTGCTCAGGGGGATAATACCCTACTTAAACCCATGCCACTTTAGGATGCTGTACCAGTGACTTCCCTATCAAATTCCACAATTTGTGGGATGATATTCCCCCAGGAGCAACAGCTGAAGGTGGAAGGCAGGCTAATTGATGCAGCACTCCCCCACTGCCTCTGAGCTCAGGCACTTAGCTGTAATTATTGTGAAACAGAAGAATTTACACTGAGTTCTAAACTGGTATCACAAGGCTCAGAAAGTGGTGGATACTTCATGAACTATCAGCTATTCCATGCATTTCTACAGTTCAACACACTTTTCCAACTAATGTTGTAACTTACGTGGTTTCCCATGTTAAGGTGACACAATGTTCATAGTGTGTAACTGTGGAGTAGGGAGAGGTTGGGGCTTTTTCCTCATTAAACCATGAGTGTAAACTGCTAAATAACAACAGCATTTGAGGGCGCTGAGAATCATGGCTTAATATTCTTGCTTCCTTTTCCCAGTTTAGAATCTTGTACTGAAAGATCTTTCTGTCCGTGTGAGTGCACCCAGTGCAAAAATGAGTGTTAGTTTTTGCAGAAGACAACAGAAGTGGTGGGAAACACCAAGTCTCTGTATGATGTGGACTGACAGGATGGTGTAATTTCTCAAGAAATCTGGTTAACTAGCTGACTTCAGGGGTCCTTTCCAGCCTTACACATTCTGTGGTTCTGTGTCATTCATTCAAATATTTCATTAATGTTTATGCAAACAAGTAAATGTTTGAGTAACTTCTAAACTACTGTAAATGCCCAAAGCTCTTATCAAAGCTCTGTCCATCTGGTGGTGATTGATGTGGCTTAACAAGAATGAATTTGCTTTATCTGCAGTGATTATCGCCTCCCCAACAGAAAATCACACAATCAAGTCTCAAATCCTTTTCATATTGTGCACATGATGAAAAATGCACACCTGGGGCTGAAAAAAAGTTCATCCTGGGGCTGTATTTTAATTTAGAGCTGTGCACGTTTTAAGATGAATGAACTTTTAATCTCTCATTTGTCTGCATTTTTTTTTGTTGATGGATACTGGTCAGGGCTGAATGTCACCAACCTTGTCCTTTTCAGGAGGTGTTTGTGGACTTCTAGAAAGACTAAATGAGGTCTTGTCCTAGTGACTCTGAGTTCTGCTTAGTCAGAGACATTTCTGAGGTGACAGGAGGCTGGAAGGGGTTCAGTTCCTAAAATGACACTCAGCGCCTCCTCTTAAATATCCAACTGCTGCTTTGCCTCTCACAGCCCCTCTCAGAGTGGAAATCTCCTGCTGATCATGTCGTGTCTGCCACTCAGCTGGGAATGTCTCAGATTTTTTAGAGCATCTCAAATGACACAAACCATTTACACTTAAGCAACTGAACCCTGACTTTTGAGTGTGAGAGAGAAGTGTTATTTATATGTATTCTTTTAGTTATTTGCTGCTTATAAAACCTCAATAATTTCAGCCTTCTAGTTCTCTTAGTATTTATAGACTTACGCACTCTAAAATTTACTGCTCCTTGGTTTTTTTTTTATTATTATTTCTGAATATGTACAATAAGTGAAATAAGTGTGGGGTTGTCTTCATGACTTTCTATAACAAACTAACTTATTGTAAACTTAGGAAACTGGAGTTATTTGCCATTTAACAGCATTTAAATAGAAGAAAATGTCATTGGTGAAGCTGAAGCTGTTTGGCTTTTCTGAAGGTCTGTACATATGGTGTATGACTCAGTGGCTATACCTTATGGTTGGTATAATTCATATTTTGAAACAAGAGCCATTTTCTATTTGAGAAGTCTTCATATGTTCATTATTTAGCCTTTATGTTTTAAGATGCTGTTTAGTACCAGACATCTTGGAGTTAATGGAACAATTTCCATTTTAAAATTAAATTTTTATGTATTGCATTCTGTACTGTCTGTCCAGGATCACTTCTGCAAATATTTTAAAGTGAAAGCCATGGAATATGGAAACACTTTTGTAGGAATGCCAAAGACTTCTCTTGAATGTCCAGAGGGAAAACTAACCTTTAGCCATCAGATATAAAAGTACTGTGTCTAGATCAATTAAATTAATTATTTTAAATTAATTATTTTTCCACAGACTGTAACATGACTAACTTACAAATTTAAAGGACAGATGGACTGAGAGAAAACATTAGAATTCTTGCTTGAAAACAAAAGTAAAAAACTCAAAGCTCTCCTAGGCTACTTTAAATTCAGCAAGTGCATGTGCATTTTGAGGGTAAATTTTCCTCAATGTATTTTTATTAGTGGAAAAAAAAATCTCAGCTGTTGAAGGCCATTTCTTTTTCTCATTGTCTGTAAATATTAAGATGCTTTCTATCTCTTAAAAGAACAAAAATGCAGTACCTGCAAGGTGAGGAAAACAAACTTGCCATTGCCTAACTTTTTGGATGGATGCTTACTTGATGCATTTCCAAAAATACCCAGATTATTCTGATTGTCAATTTAGATTTATTGCCAGGTGGGTGAATCTTGACCCTGTGCTTTTCAGTGAGATGTGCAGAGCTGTCATTTCAGATCCATCTTTGATGCTGGCACTCACTGAGCACTAACATGGGGAAGTTGAAATGATGTCTGATCTCTGTACAAATGCTGAAAGCTGAAACAGTGGATCAAATGCTAAGGCATGCATTTCTCACCAGTAGATATGTCACAAATATTTGTTTTAGAAGAGGTCAATGATATAATATTTGTTTCCAAGGATAAAACCATATATGTAGGTAATGAGAAGAATATGCAGTTTATTATCGTGAAAGCATAAAATGTGTTGAGCTTCTGGTGACAGCAAAGCAGAAGGGGGCCATGTCCACATTGCTTAAAATCAAAAAGTTGCAATTATATAAAAAATATATAAAAGGGCTAAAAATCTTTAGGCATCATCCATACTCCTGGTTTTTGCCTGTATCAATGCATTGACAGGTGTTGGGAGGTGTGACAGAAGCTCTGACTGCTGGAGCTGCCTTGACACAGAATTCACTATTTTAGCTGCAAATTCTGGATTCCCCTTTGCCCCTTGTGACTTTTTTCAGGTGGCTTTAAAATACTGGTATAAAACAGCCTTGCTGGTCTAGCCTCACCTCTACTGGTCTGTCTTTGATTTGAACACAAAATTGTAATGTGCCTCTATGGTGGAGTCATTTGGAATGCATTATGAATATCCCACAGGTCCAATTTGCTGTTGAAACACCAAATTTTTCTCTTGCTCCTAGAAGTGCTGGAATTCTCCATTTGCAAACTATGCAGAAAACCTTTTTCTGGTTAAAGCTGTGTATTGTATGACTTGGTTAAAAAGCAAACAAAAGCTTTTAACTGCTTTTCATGAGATCTGTTCCCATGAAACCACTGTAAACTCTGCAGAGATTTGGTTGTTCTTTCTTTAAACAGTCTGTGTCAGCCAGAGAACAAGTCATTTGATTAATGATAATTTCTATTTCTTTGAAAGGATCCTTTCCGACCATTGGGGTGAAGTCTCTTTCGAGATTCCTGAGGGCGGGATTTTTAAATAGCATCCTGGCCTCTCATCCAGTGGCAGGGGGTGGATCTTTACCCCCCAGCATTTCCTCTGGTAGGTATTCCAGCCTGTTCCCACACATCAGTTGTTTTTTTCCTTCATTCTCTGCCCCATCTCTCCACACATCTCAGGGAAATCAAATTTGGTATTTGTCAGACAGGGAGATCAGATGTCCTTTCCAATAAAAAGCCAAACCAAAAGGAAATGGAAAAGACAATAAATTCTTGGGAACAAGCCATTTTCCTGAATTAATGTATAGGAGAAATTGTGAGAAAAACTGTTTTGCAGTTAAGTGACCAACCTAAATATTGGAAGAGAATCAATCATGCATTGGCCAACCTAAATATTGGAAGAGAATCAATCATCCATTGGCCAACCTAAATATTGGAAGAGAAGTAATCATCCATTTCATGAAGCATGTCCACGTGCACCAAAGAAGGAGAACTTTAAACATGCTTTTTTTTTGTAAAATCTTGGCATTTGATTTGAACTCTTCCCTAAAAATTTATTTCCCTTTTGCAAAACAAATTTGGAAAGGGAAAACAATAAAATATTAATTTGGTGTGTGCTTTGGTAGTTGCAAGCTGTATCTCATGAAAACCACCTTTTTTTTTTTTAATAACTTTTACCATGATTTGAACTCTGTAATTCTCTTTGAATAAGTGAGGACAGGTTAGAGGGCTCCTTTTTAAGACACTTGTGTTATCCATCTCTTCTGGAGCCATTAAACACCATCTTCCATCAAAAGTAATAAATGGAGAGTAAATACATACAACTATAGTTAAAACTGAATAAAAGTTCCTTTCCATACTGCATATTTTTGTTTAAAAATGGTGCTGTGCATGGTCTAATACCAGGCTGGTATCTTTTCTGGACATCCTGTGTTAGGTTACTTAAGTGTTTTTCTTGAAAGAAAAAAAAATCTCTTCTGGTAAAAAAAAGGGAGAAAATTGGAAAATTAAATAATGTTACTGACTTGCTATACAAAAGAAACTATTGTAATTCTCTGTGCCCCGTTTTATTTACTGCAGTAATTCTAATTACAAGATGATTCTTACTTGTCTTTTTATTTCAAGTGCTATTATTTCTTTCTTTACTTTCTTTGAATAGAAGCATCTTAGCAGCTTTGATGTCTTTTCTTATGACTGTTTGGGTTTCTTTTGTCGACAGTTTGTGAAATACTTTCCATATTTTTTTCTCCATGGGATATCTCAGAGTGTTTAATAGCCCTTAGGAATTGTGGCAGTCATCATCACAAGGAGGTGGTACCTGTAACTAAACAACTATTGAGCAGGAAATACTGCAGGCCCCATAAAATTCTCTGTTTTGAACACAGTGTTATGTTGAGCATCCCACTGATTCTGTTAAATTACAAATGGCCTCAAATTCATGAAGTGGCTTCTCAACTACCTCCCTACCTACAAGTTAATTTTATAAAATCCTCACGACTGTTGTTTCTTGGAGTACTTGTAAAGCTTTTGGTCTTATGGACTTAAAACTCTTAAATGTAGTTTGTTTAATGAAGCTCATTCATAATTCCTTGCTGTTAAATGTCTTTTACTAAGAATTCTGATTCAATCTGGTGAAACATTAAAAATGGGAAAAGATGGAACTGCAACTGCATGATGTGTAACAGATATCCTCACAAGTTAATGGAGATAAATGTTGTTGTTTGAACATTCAAAATCAACCAAAAAAAAAAAGTTAGTAAAGCAGCAACCCCAGAGAAAAAGAAGATTTTCAGGTAGTTGAGAAGCAATGAAAAACTGTGATAAATCCAATGGATGAGATGTGTTCCTTTGAGAAAGAATCCATGTTGGGGGACAGGGGGCATGAAGCTCTGCAGTGCAGGTCAGCAATTGCTGCTAAAAGTTGCATCTCAACAATCTTACCTGCTGTGCTGCTATTTAACTCTTCCTTTTTTTACTTTATCATATTTGCATTTATATTAATCATGGTACAAATTTTGAATTGCCTCTTTTTTTATCAGAGATGACATGAGGGATGTCCTTTCCATTTCTAAATTGGTAAAAGCAGCTTTGCTTTACATGTGAGAAGAAAAAAAATCCCAAACATTTTTGGGGAAACAAAAACAAGCCAAAAAAGCCATGAAAACAAATCTTGACAAGGTAGTGCTGATCTGGGATGTAAGAGAACTGAGTCTTTTGCTGTGCATGATTCTGTGGAGATGTTTGGGCTTGTGTTGGACAGTAGCCCTCTTAAGCCTAACAGAGGTACTTGACATTTAATAACTGCAGAATTATAACCTAATTGTTTCACATATTCGTTATGGGTAAGATTCCAGTTGATTTAACTACATGGGAGACTTAAAATGCCAGCATTATTCTGCTATTAGGGCCATTGGGAACAAAGATAATGAGATGCTTTTTATTTACCAAAACCTTTAACTCAAGCTAAGTGGCAGATTCCCTTCCAAACACTCAGAAAATTTCTTTCTAACTAAAGAAAAAATGCTTTTAGCTCTTTTTTCTACAAAATTTGCCACAGATGTTTTAATGGAACACAGAACTAAACTAGAAAGGCTGCTATAAATAAGTGTCTGGAAAGCAGCTTGGCAGGGCCATGCAGCTGTTGGTTTCCTTTTTTCCCTTTCTACTTTAATCTCAGTAGTTGAGAGGAGTGTATTTCTTTTACCATTGCATTGACAGCTGATGTTCAGTGTAATTCAGCTTTTACACTGTGCAGAGATTCTCTTATGCAAAAGGTATCCTCATTTAGCCAATTTAAAGATTAATTTATGCTGCTGGGATGGGGCATTATGTCTTTCTGCATAAATAGATTGTCTCAAATGTAGGTGTTTTTTAAGCCTAGACATAACTTCTAATAGAATAGTGCTTATCTTTGATAGTTACATCAAAAGTCTGTCACTGCTTTATAGCAGTTTCACCAGAAGCAAAACTTAAAGCAGGCCTGAAAAACTTGTCTTAGATTCTTGCAAAACCAAGTCCATTTGCAGACAACAGCTTCCTTTTTATTTAGCTATCATTTATGTCACAAATTACTTCATTCCTTGTTATCCCACCTGTTAGCAGTACAAATTGACATGACTTAGCTGGTGTAGGTCTGCAGTGACAGATGGATTCACATGAGCAATAAGTACTTTTTCTCAAGTGATAGCCTTGCATATATTAAATAGAATTCTTAAACCACTTAGCATTTACACTCCTCATCACACTGATGCTGGCACAAGCTGTGGAGCTTCCTTCATGACACACACACACCTTGTGAAAATCCAAATTTTAAACTGCCAGAGCTGCATCTCTCTTTTCACATTCTCTCCCAAACTACACACCCTGTTTGCTCTTTGCTCCACTGTGGGGAAGCTGAGCTCGCTCCTCTTGCAGCTTCTGATTGAAGTGTTGTGTGAAGGGCTTGTTGTGTAAATGCACACAGAAGTTACAGGCAGGAAGCTTCATGGTGCTCTGCTGTCTTTGAAGAGCCAGAGATTGCTCAGCTTGCTGAGCTGGGAAGGAAAAAAGGGAAAACAAATACCTCTCCTACTGTTCCTTTCAAGCTAAACTCCTTCACTGAGTTTTTCTGTCAACAAGAACTGGAGATGGGTGCCAGGCTATGAGCAACCATGGAAAGGTTCTGTTAGCCAAACCTCTCCTTCAGACTGTTCAGCTTTCAAACTGCATTAGCAGGAGAGAACCATTAAATTATTCTTGCCATAAACTCCTCTCTGTGAATATCATCTCCCCATCATGCTGTGGTCAGCAGCTGGATCATTGTCCCCTGTTCCCCTCACAGAGCCCCTCTCTGTGAAAGATACTTCCACTTCTGTGGAAGTGTCCTGACATGGCTTTTTTAATGAAGTGTCACCATCAGTTATTTCCTGCCACTTCATTTGTGAGTGTTACCTATCCAGCTCCTTGACATTGTAGGAAAAATAGAAGCAAAGAACTTTGGCTTGATGAAACAACCCACCTTTGTGAACCTCAAAAAATATATTGCATGCAAGTAATTGAGAATGCACTTACTTTTCCAAAAACTGGAAGTGATATAGGATGATTTTCCACTGCTGTCCTGGACTCCTCTTCAACAAAAAGCACATTCTACAGAGGAAAACACTCTTCAGTGTTTTACTGCCCAGTTATTTATGGCTCTTTGTCTAACACACATTACAATGTTCACATTTATTCCACAGAGCTCCTCAAAAAATCCATGCATAATTGTAGAGTACTAAACTAGATGATTAACAGTTTTCTTTTGCCCAAAATTAATATTTTATTACACTTTCCAAGTGCACCTGAGTGAGCCCATTATTCTTGATATTGTAAAAACTGACATTTGAAAGCAAATTGTATTGACAGACCCTTATTGAACAAAATTACTCAACAAGAACCATCAAGGAGCAATTGTACATAGTGAATTCAACTATGATTATAGTACTCAAATAATGAGAAAAGTAACTTTTTTTTCCCCCCAGTTAATGCATTTTTCTTTATTCTGAATTCCAGCACCTACACTTCTATATTTGTTGTTAAATGAAAACTAATCCTTTCCCAGTGACCAACAAATTGATTCTTCTATTGCATATGCATTTCCTGGGATACCTGAGCCAAGTGGCTCTTCCAGTTTATTCTTTCCAAGCCTCAGTGCTGTTCCACTGGAATGTTTACCTTATAAACCCTATAACTAATACATAATGGCATATATTTTCTGAGAACAGAAGTTCAGATGGATGGACTTTTCCATTAGGCAGACAGGGAGTACTTCAGAACCAAAATAAGGATGAGCAGCAAGTAGCATTAATACTGAAAGAACACAATTTTTGCTGGTCATTTAGGGTTAAGATTGAACTGTAAAACTGGGGTTAAGCTCTGAGTGTAGGACGTGATAAAAAGAGGTTTTCATTCTTCACCCTTGCTAAATATCTTATTTCATGGTCAGGTGGTCATGGTAAACAATTCCAAACATTTAAATTTTAGAAGTTCAGAAAAAAATATTTGTATATGTGGCCATTTTTACATAATATATACTACTATTGCATATTTTAGAAATCTGACTACAGAAAATGTGGAAATTTAGTGTTGCAAGCATGTTAGTTGAGGCAAGTTGCTATTCCTTACTGACAGAAGCAGAAAGATATGAAGAGAGCAGGAGGAGCTTGACAGATTTACACAGAAGTACATTTGTAAATGAGATGCACACAGATTGTCTTTGTTTCAAGATTAAGGGAAAACTGAACTCCCTTTTTTTGACAGTGGTAGAACACTGGATGTAAAAGCATAAGTAGAACTGGTTCATTTTTGTGAGATGGGAGGCAGGAGAAACAGCCCACTTGAATAATGTTTAAATACTTTTGGTCTGTTTTAGGTAGGAAGCCAGTGTGCCTTTACCAAATTCAACTTGCTGAAGTAGCATTCCAAGGCCCAAATACTGAGTATGGAAAGTAATCTGCCTAAATCTGAATTTTACATAGTGGTATTGTGGCTTGTGCAGTTGGTGAAGACTAGACAATCCTGTACAGACTCGTATCTGTGACAGAGTTAGAATCAGAGTTGGAAAGAGAAGCTTGACAGTGTTTGCCTTCATGTTCTGAAGGCAAAAACCCTCAAAGAGAAATTATGAAAAACCCCAGGAGATCACAAAAATATCAATGTTAGGTCCAGGTCATCATGTATCTGTTGGAGCTCTGACTCGTGATGTTTTTGTTTTCTTAGTTTTGGATTTAGCAGCCCACATATTACAACCAAAGGTTCCTTTGTGGGTTCCAGAACCTTCAGGAGTGTTGATGTGTGGTGTCCACTACATCTGCACATGAGAAATGATGCCTTGCTCATAAGGAAGAGTGGTGGATCATGAGTGTTTTAGAGCTCAGTGATATCTCAGATGTTTAATCTGAGATTAAAATCCCTTTATGTAGACTAAAGGGAAATGGGGCAAAGTGGCTCAAATGGTAAATGGGAAAATACACAAAGGATGCCCTAAAGTCATGTCAGAATCTTATCAATTTCTCAATTAGGCATAATATCAAATAAACAACAAATGGCATTTTAGAATAGGATTGAAATAATACCTTAACCACATAATTATTCTTATGAAAGCACAAAACCCTGTTTCATTCTAACCTCGTGTATGCTTTTTTTAATAATTCGCTCCTTTTCAAATTTACATTGTAGCTTACAGCTTCTAAATATAATGCCCTATGATAATAGGTAAATTCACAACAGAGGTTAAGTAGGATTTGCTTCTTGTGTTCCCTAAGAACTTGTTATGAATCGTGGCAGCCTGGATATGAAGTGCAGAAGCCCGGATTTGTGCACAGATTTGACATTGTTTAAATTCCTTTATGTGCTCTGGGGTCAGCGGGGCAAGTGACCATTGATGCAGTCGGACTCTGTGGTCTAATTCTAGACCAAAGAACATCCCTTGCTCTTTCCACAGGAGGATGTGGGGTGGTATGAACCCTGAGGAGCCTCAGGGTGAGATGTCATTAGATTAAGTGAAATTGCTGAATTTTAGTTATAAAATAACTGAGGTGAATTGTTTTGGTTAATCCAGCTGTGCAAAAGTCTCTCTGTTAAACTGAATCTGAACAGAATGCATTATCTGTTACTATTTTTTCTCTTATTCTTTGCTTCAGTGCTAAAGCAAAAGTGCCATTTTTTGTATTCCTATAATACAATTTTAGCCATTCTTTCTCTCTCACCTACCCAAACCCCAAGTAGTAACAAAAACCCCCTATTTCTTCTGGTTTTACCTTCTCCTGCATTCCACTTGCTTCTCTCATGGGAAAATAAGGATCAGAAAATAAATAATGGAAACAACATAGCAGCTTTCTCTTTCCACATCCACTTTCCTTTTCCTCAAAATTTTCCAGAATATCTTCTGTAGGCACACTGGGGGATTGATGTGGTTTGGGGCTTGCAGGAGGGCAGGACTCCTCAAATTTCTGTTGTTCAAAGCACATTCTCCCTTTGTCATGTGAGGAAACCAGGAGAGCCATGTGCAGTGCTGCCTGCAACATGAGGTTGCAGGTTCTCAGAAGGTTTTTTTATAAATAGTTAATATTTAATGTAAATATTTTATAAATATACATGCAGACTTTTCCTGGCTTCCAAAACACACCAACAGGCATAAATTCTTGCCAGTGGGTCACAGGGTAGTAACTGGAAAAGCATTTAGTGTATAATTACAGGAAAACAGGTTTATGTTATGAAATATTTTCAGATTGTGTGGATACAATAAATCTTCAGGTAGCAGTGGTAGCTGTGTGGCCATACCTTCCTAAACATTCAAACAGTTTCTTATGGTCATTGATGTGTTTTGAAGTGTTATTAATTGATTTTGCAGAAGTATCTTCCTCTGACTAAACTAACTCAAGTAATGATATTTGATATATAGACATGAGAAAATCCCAAGTGCTTGAGGAGCAGGATAAACAGGTTATATCCATGGGATTTCCTGTGGTAGCAGGATGTAAATATGTCATCCCATCCTGTTTGCAAACTTTGGCTTCTAAACTCTCAAAAAGGAGTTTGGAACTGCAACTTCTATTTTTTGAGGCTGCTTGGACACAGGTCTTAGTCAGGGGCCTTCTGGGAGTCAAGAATTCAAGTGTGGTGGCTTGCAGTAAAATTCACAGTGGCTTCATGTGCATTGATGTGGGCTAACAATGCAAAACCAAAAATGCAAAGTGGCAGAATTATTTTTATTTGCTTTTTTAAAATGTTTTGTTTTCTTTCTTTTTTCTTCTACCTGTTTTGTATAATGGAAAAAAAAATTTAATCACTGAAATTAATTTTTTCTGGTGCATTCAAATGCATTTTTAGTGATGACTGGAGAGAAGCAGCTGCAGTGCCGTGGCCGGTGGCTCTTTGATTTGAAGGGATGTGCAATGAATGGAGCAGCTGTGAGCTCCAGGAGTGCCTCCCAAGCATTCCCCTGGATTTCCCTGGCAGTGTGGAAGGCACAGGGTGTGCTCCTGTGTTTGGGGCTTATCTCTGCTTTAGCAGGAGATAAATCCCGGCAACCAACAGCAGAGCGTGGCTCTGGAATGAAGAGATGCCTGACAGGGAGGTGATTGCCTGAGCCACGTGGATGCTGATCTGCAGAAGTGGTGGAGCAATTTTTTCTGATATGAACCAGGGAACAGGTGCCAACCAGTGCTGTTTTAAGTGAAAGAATGAGGATCATGTGTTTATGTTAACAAATCTATCCCCATAATTGCTATTAGAGATTTCATTGTAAGTCTGTAGAAAAAGAACATGTGCTAACTATTCTTTTTGGAGGATTAATCTTACATAAAACATTCATTAAAGGAGGCTTTGCTGTATTATTTAAAATGACAACAGGAGACAACAAGCTGAATATTTTGTCATTGATATGACACTTCAGATTCTCCTCCTTATTCATCACTCTGGCACTGAGTTAAATTGCATGCTATCAAAATCTTGTGTTGTGGAAAAAAAACCTTAAAAATATATACAATGTGAATTTCAGATTTAATCAGCATTTTACATTGTTTGGAAATGTATGGGGTTTTTCACCCTTTTTTTTTTTTTTTGCATTCCTGCTTTTTAAAAAAATGACAAGCAGATTGATCAGTGGAAGATACAAGATTGCAGCATATTCTGGGGTGGCATGACATCAATACAGGTTGTTTGTCATTTTCTCTGGTTTTGTTTGAGTGGCACTGCAGTACAGCTGAGTGGGAGAACTGCAGTGAAGAGCTTTCTTAGGGAGAGTTGTCCAAAGCAGTCACAGCCTCTTGTCACAAGGTGGGAGTTGTCTCAAAACAGTGAACAGCCCCTGCCCCTTCTATAGATTCATCTCAGTTGGGATAAATTGAATTATGCCATGCCCCAGTGCTGCTCTTGTGTGTTCAGTGTGGCTTTCTGAGATGCTGACACTCTAAAATGATCTCCCAGAGGCACAGTTACTCCACATGAAAAGAGGGAAATCTGCTTCAGACAATATCCCACATGTGTCCGGGGCAGGAATATTAATGCTTTGCCAAAAAATCTGAGAACAGAGAATGTGGGGATGGTATCAGTGTATGTGTCATGTATAAATACAGTTATTATTTCATGTTGTTATCTTACCTATGTAGTAAAATGATACATTTGTTATAATGTGCTGCAAATTATAAATGTGATAGATGTAGTGGGTAAAATCTGTATTTAGGGCACACTATAATTCCTCTGCTTTAAAAGGTCTGTTTTCTCCCAGCACTCCCCACTCCAGCAGTGCTAAGCATCTAAAACTGCTGCAAGTCTGATTTGTTTGACTGATTTGATCACTGAACCAGCTTCAAACATTTCTATTTCATCCTCCCTCAGTTCAAACAAGCTCTGTGCTCTCCTCCAGCAACACCCACAGTTTTTAGCTCCTTGGTTCCAAACCTTCAGCTGACACCTTTTTCAGCGTCGTTTTCCCATTCCTTTTCTTGTGTGGCTCTTGACTGCAAAATTAACTCAGTTCTTCAGGTCCTTCTCCTGTGCCTGTTCCTGCATCTGTGTGGAAACACTTCCCTGAGCTGGGCAATTCTTTGGGCTGGAGATGGGTATGTTCCTGTCCCAGGAGGTTCAGCCATTTATGGAGGTCGTTGTCTTTCCCAGGAGTGCCTTGGCTGCCATCTGTGTCCCACTGTTCTTTGTCCTTAAACCTGTTTATTCTCCATCTTTTGTGCTGTAAGCAATCTTGGGAAAATAATTCAATGCCTTCCAGCATTGCATTAGCCAGCCCCTTGATAAAATAATCAAACATTGCTTCTCTGTCTCAGAGACTTCTCTGGCCCATTCCCATTTATTCATTCCTGCTCTTATTTTGAGGATCAAGAATTCTTAGTGCCTTGAGAACAATGTAATTTTTCATAATCTAAGTAATAGGCTGTTTAAAAAAATTATTTCGATGCAATCACTACACTAGTTTAGAAATCTCCCAGTACTACTTTTAAAGTCAGTTTTGTAGTTCTCTTTAAAACTTAGCAGTATTTTGTGTTTGTACAGGGGTGCAGCACATACAAGTTTTTCTGGACTCAAATTGCACTACTCTGTAAGGGATAACACGCTGGCAACAGAGCCAATGTTGCCACTTTGATGGTAAAAGTTCCCACTGGATTCTCCTGTGTACCAGAGTTTTTTACTTTTTAAGTCTTCAAGCCACCCTAACAACAGCTGAAACATTTTCAATCCACAGGTGCTCCAAAGACAAATACTGTGCTGACTAAAAATGTCACTGTCACAGTCTGGCTTGGAATACATAAACAGCTCCAGGGATACATTAGACTTGCAGCCAAAATCAGATGGCTTTTATCACATGCTGTCACACTAAAGACTGGATTATTTGAGAATTTTTGAGGTTTTTTGAGATTTTTTGAGGTTGATTTTTTGAGATTATTTGAGGTTGATTATTTGAGGTTTGTGTCCAGATTAAGGATTTTTGCTTGAGATAATCAAGTGATGGAGCCAGATTTATTTTCATGGTGTCATGACACATTGTGGTGTTTTGACAAAATCCCAAATCAATTTCATTTGAAATTTAGGTAGCATGGCAAGTGATACAGACTAAATCAGTGGGACTCTATGAGCCTAAGTGACTGAATTTATTCATGATTTGCTGATTTTCTGATATACAGCAATCTGTTAGAAGGAAAATGCTGCACTTTTTTGTGTATTTAGTGCCATTCCTGTGCTGTCACTTGGAAGAGCTTGGTTTTGTGTTAAGGCATATCATTTCAAGTCATTCAAGTGGAGTGGTTTAAAACCTCATTGTCCAGTGAAAAAATACTGAAATATATTTTTTTAATTCACAGATAAATGCATATAAATAGATTTCATAGTTACTTTAATCTAGGAGCACAGGGTCTGAGCAAAAGGAAGTACAGGTGGGGGTTTTTGAAAGGAAGAATATTTTGTGAGAGAATGTAGAAGAATTAATAGTTCTGTTTAGCAAGTATGAAAATAATTTGTGTTGAAGGATGTGAATCTAAGGAGCATAAAAGCTGCAATGAGGGTCTGTGAACCCCTAGAGAAAATTACAGCTTCTGGCAAGTGTAGAGTGCCAAAGAATTCCCCACGGGAAACCAGAGGTGCTGTTCTAAAGCTCCATTTGTCCTTCCCTTCAAATGCAGATTTTCTTTACAGGTGTTTTAGTTGCTTGTTTACCCAGAAAGAGAAATTTCTGACCGAATATGCCATCTAAAAGCCAGCTTTACACCCCTACTTATTGGAAAATGCTATTGTCTGCATCAATTCAGAAATGACTACTTGCTCAAGAGGGTTTTGCACCGTGGAAGATTCTCTAGCATCAGGCTGCAGATTGTTTACTTCTCTAGGTTTTCGGATTTTCCTTTCATGTGGAGGTGTCAGCCCTGTGACAGCAAGGAAATGATAAAGGGAAGGGAATCTGGGGCATTCATGTGCTTGAAACTAAAGAGAGTGGGCTGTACACCCAGGCATCATTAGCAAACTGAACTAAAGGAAACATGAATTTTTAAAACCTCTGATCTCTAAGAGCTTAAAAGGGATGTATCTTTTAAGTTTATATTGCAAAACCAGGGTATAACCAATGGGTGCAGATGAAAATAACTGATTTGGTGGCAGATGTGCATCAGCATCTGAGGCTAAACATTCAGTTAAAAAGAAAGAAGCAGGTTATTCTTCACACTTCCAAGGGCTATCCAAAAAGACTGATCAAGGTGTCTGGGAATTGTCACACACACACACACACAAAAAAAAGTTGTATTGTGACAACACTATGAAATGTTTTATTCATGGAAGATGTGAACATGAGAGTCAATACAGAAATAATCACACATTTTATTAGAGGAAATGAGGGAATGTTGACAGGAACTACAAAAAAAACAGACTAAGCTCTATGAATGGGCATTATCAAGAACCCAAAACTCTGATTTGGCATGCTGGAGCAAACACAGAAATGGATCATTCACTTTTTCAGATTGAAGGTAAACTGTAACAGCTCAGGAGACATGCCTGGCTGTGGCCTGTTGTACATTGTGGACAGTTTAATAAACACTTCCACTGTTAACCAAACTGAACAGAAATGGACAATTGTGCTGGAACAATCAAAATGTCCTTCTATGTTTTATCAGCCCAGCACTGTGTTTGTTTCTCATCCCCTCTTCCAAAAAAATCACAAACATAATTTGAGCAGAAAAGAGGGGGGAAAAAATGATGAAAGAATCTTCTTTTGGGCTTGAAAAAATACTGGCCCAGATAATGTGGAATTGAGGAAGGGAAATGGTGGACTCAGAGTGTCACCACTTGGCATAGCTCTGGTTTCCCACAAACCCCAAAAGAGATGGGCATTCCCAGAAAAAAGAAAATTCTGCCATTTTAAGCCCTTTCACCTCCTTCCTAATCTTATTAACATTCTTCTTCATTAATTTTTTGTCTAGAATGGCTGCTTTGGGATATTGATAATTCTAAGAATTGCCGTGCAGCCTGGTTGGCAGCCTGATTGCCCCTCTCCTGTCAGGCATTTATAGAGGGTTTTTTCTTAAAGGGCACCAGCAGCGAGCTGATGTTTAAGTCAAGTACACACTTCAAAAGTGTATCTTCAGATTTGGATATCCTTTCAAGAAATAAATGTAATTTAGTTTTGTTCTGCTTCAATTTGGATGGGACTGTGCTGGTTGAGCAAAACCTTGATTTGAGTAACACTGTGTATATTTTAGGTATTTATAAACAAATGAATTCAGAGTTTTGCTGGATTATACACACCCAATACACACAGCAGATCTAGGAGAATTTTTTTTGTGACACCCCATTCTATCCGTCCCTCATGTTCCTAAGTCACTGAGACTTTTACTTTTTTTAGAGGAAAATTATGACTCTCAGTTTGTAATTACATGGACAGAGCTTATGAATATTTGGGATTTGCCTTAATTCAGGTACATTCCAAAATATTACATGGCAAGTTTTGCTATTTGGAGTTAGCAGGCTCTTCTTTGATCAGTTTTAAGGGAGAATACACCAAAGTGAGTGATGGGCATTCAGCTAATCCAGTAAGAACAAAAGGGAAAAAAAAGTGCATAGAAAATAATTCTTAGGAGTAACACAGGGAATTGTGTTTGTGATATAAAGGAGAATTTGGAAATATTTTATATATTCAGCTCCTGTGAATAAGCTCTGCAGAACAGCTAGAATTGCAAAAGCCCCATAATGTGTCCATAATGCTGATGTGTCTCTTTGCTGTTTTGCAGGCAGACCAGTCATGATTGTAGTTGAATACATGGAGAACGGATCCCTTGACTCCTTCCTGCGGGTGAGGTGCCATTTTCTGATGACATTTGAATCAGAAACCCATTCTAGGTTAAGATTTTAAATCATTTATCACAAATTAATTTCTACATAATGTTATTCATGGATTTCTAGTGAAGAATAGAAGCCTTTTCCCCAGGGTATGTTTCTGAGGTACAGTAATACATTAGAGCACGGCTGGGAAAAAAAGAAGATTTAAACTTCAGAATATAATTGATTTCTTCTACAAAAGTAGTTCATGTATTTAGCAAAATGTATTTCAAATTGTTTTTGTGAACGAAAAGATAAATCGAAGCATAAATGCCTGGCCTTATGGAAGTGGTTCATTTTTCTCAATCACCTTCAAAAATACTCTGTTATGATTTTTTTGGTTGTTGAAGCGTAGAATATACTCAGTAATTGATTTATAATATTTATGGCTACTTGCATTTAACAAATTGAATTAGAAAACAGTTCATGGGTGAATTGTCCTGGCATTAATTAACCCCCAAAGGTCCTTAGTAAACATTAAAGAAGGGCTACAGAAAATGTGAGTAATATGCTGGCAAAATTGTATTTCACTCTTTTTAGAAATGAAAAAGGAAAGGATGACCCTCCTTTGTGAGCTAAACTTACCCTAAAGAACCACTGAAAATGCTCCAGAGACCCACTGACCTAAGAACCTGTGTGAATAATTTTAATGTCGAGTATCTCAGATTTGTCCTAAAAAAGTAAACACCAGCCCTCAGTAGCCCAGTGTCATTTCCATCCTGCAGAATGGTAAATCTGGGATGTGGGGAGTCAGGGGCCTGTGGCTTTGGGAACTTGTTTGAAAGGGTGTCCCAAATGAGAAACATTCAACAGGGAGCTGTGGAAATATTGGCATGAAAATCTTGGTGATGGTGATTGAAGGCAATTCTGTGGTAGCAGGAGGAATGAACTGCTTAGAGAAAAAAGTGAATAATCAGGAGGGAAAAGCAGCCAGCACTTCAGAAAGATTTACGTGAGAGGGGAGAAAGCCATGGAGGCAGTACTTGTTGGCAAGGGGGAAGCCACCAGAGAAGAGCAATTGGAGCAAGGGATACAGCCCTGAGTACAGTAGAGCCACTGCCACAGATACCTCCAGACCCTGATTCCCTTTACTTTTTGGTTTGGATTATTCCATAGTAGTTTTTCTCTGACATTTCTTTGTTGTCCTCCTCACCTACTCTCCCAAATAATTTTTTATTTTCTGTTTTCAAGACACGTGACAGATATCTGTTATGTTGTCAGAAGCATACCAGCAGTTTCCTGTGATAATTTGCTGATTTCTCAAAACCAAGTTATTTTTATGGAGCATTTGAGATCATCCATGTCTTGGACACTGGGTAGTTTTTAAAAATTACTCCCCTTTCCTTTCTGGCTCATGTCTCTGTCCATCTGCAGCACAGGAACTGCCCCTGATTTGGGTACCTGCAGCTTTCCTGCTCTGTGATTTTTCAGCAGTGCCCCAGGAAGATTTGTCTGGGCCTGAAACATTGTTCTACGTATATGAATGTGCATGGAGAATTTCATAGAAGAGAACAGAACCAAGTCCTGAAATAATTCATGAGAGAGAATTACCTTTCTCTGAACTGCTCTGGTGTGATATCTATATTCCAGGTTTATTTCACACGCATTCATGTATCAGAACAGTTACTACTTATTAGGATACTTGAATAGAAAGTGGCATCAGCAGAATTATGATGTTACTGTGGAGCAATGATTCTCACATTGCATCAGATATATTTGGAAGCAGAACTGCTGGGGAGAAATGTGAGCTAATAATTTCTGCAGCTGTTTTTCATGTATATTATTTTAAAGCTTCAATTCATACTTCAGATATGGGTTATTCTTCTAAAAGGCTTTTTAAATGTACTTTAGATAATATTCAACATCCCAAAGCACTGTAGATATATGTCAGCATTTCTGTTTATAATTAGCAGAGCAAATGGCTGCAAAGTAACCTATTTAAAAAGAAATCCAGCTGCTTCATTAATAATAGTTGTTTCCTGCAGATATAAGTCCACATTTTTAAAAGCTTTTGTGAAGGTACAAAGCAGCAGAGAGGCTTTATCTTTAGCAATCCTAATGAAAGGCGTTCAGTGACTATAACAAATGTTGTGGGATTTGGAAGGTCTTATCACATAGTCTGTCTTTCTTATTATTTAAAGGAATCAATTGTTCCAGTGCAAAGTGGTTTTACACAGAGGGGAAAAAAGTCCATTTCTCACCTTAAGAAATATTTCCCTACATACCAAAACCAGCAAAAATTCTCCAGAACATCCCTCCATCTGTCTTTCTCCAAAAGCCTGCAAAAATGGGTCAGTCTTACAAATTCAAAGTGAGATTCTGTGGTGACCCACTGAGGGTATTCCAGAGGAAGAATTCCATTTGCCATCACCCTCCCCACAGCCATGGTGGGATATTTGCTTTCGTGCCAGTACAGGTTGTGCCACGAATCAGAAGCCTCTCCCTACCCTTTAATCTCTCACCCCTAAAATCTAAGAAACCTTTACTCCTTGCTTTAGAGACAGCACTGCCCACTTTCTGCTATTTGTATGGATTTACAGCAAGCTCAGCTGAATTATGTCTTCCCCACCCCACTAAGTATTCTGTATCCTGGCTGCTAACGTTGAGCTTTTGGGTAAAAAACATTGGCATGGATTTGCAATATGAAGCTGCTTCAGAGATATTCTGAAGTGGGAAGGCATCAGCTAATTAGAACTAATTTTGTAAGATGATGGTAATTAATTTCAGTGATTGTGCTTCATCAGACATCCTAAATTGCTGGATACACTTGACACTGAATTTTCCTCAGAAATACTGCATTATTTTTGCAATTATATAAAACTCATTTACAAAAGATGAAACTTAGTTTTTTGTAGCGTTGTTTGAGAGTTTTTTATCATAGAAGATTGAGACATATAGGTTAATCATCCCACAAAAGTATACCTGAAGTTTGCCATTAATTAAACAATTGTTTGACCAGAAATGAGGTTCATGTTGCTTCATTTCTGGTAACACTTGGAGAGATTTCTCTGAAAAAGGATGTGGGTTTCCAGCTAAGCATTTCCTTAGGGGCTAGAAGCCTCTTCCAGCTTTCAGACAGAGGAAATCTGTGCTTGGAAAGAAAGTGGCTAACCCTTGGGAATTGAGGAGACACAGGTAAAATTTCCTCTTAGCAGCTTCACACACAGATTTTGGATGGTGCTCATTGTCATTGTGTTTTACCTGCCTGTGCAAGAAGGGTTGAAAGGGCAGGTCCCTGTATTGATAGAAAGATGTTAGTGGTTAGACAGGGCAGTTGCAGTCAGATGGGTTTGCTCAGGCTTGTGGATACAGGCTGCAGAAGAGACAAGAAAGACAACCAGGAGAGATGCAGAATAACCACAAAGTAGAGGAAAAAAAGCTGAAAACCCACAAAACCTTTTTAGCAAGCAGTTTGGCAGTTTGCCCTGCTGTGGGTTGGAGATGGCTGTTGGACCCAAGCCTATGAGATGATTGCAATAATTCCTACAAAAGTCCTTTTTCTCTGAGGTTGGTTTATTCTCCCCAATGCACTGTCCCCCACTCAGCCCACTCTCCAAGCCTGCACCTCACAGATTCACAGGGCTGTTCAGATTAAAATCTCACCTGCTCCATTTTGTTTTCACAGCTCCATTTAAGGGGTCATTCTTGGCTAAACTAATTGGATTTAGCATCACATGGAGAGGAACAGGGTGGTTAGGAGGTGGGGGGGCTGCTTGGGGAGAATGATTCCTGGAGAGCTCTGAGCTGGCTGCGGTCTGTGCTCACCTCTTCATGCACCAGGCAGTGTGGGCATGGATTCAAACCCAGAAAAGGAACATGCCTGGAAGCTGCCTTTTGGAGGAGGTTCATGGTTGGCTACACAGAATCACATAAATTAACCAAAAAGAGCAATCACCAGAATACTGAACTTCTTTGGGTATTTTTCTGCAGCTGCAGACTACCAGAGGAGTTTCCTGCTCAGTGTCCAAGGTGTGCTGAATAGACAGAGATATTTAGGTTTGAAAGATGCTCCAGTCTTCCCAGCTTTGTGAAACTCAGAGCTGTAAAAGGAAGGGATGCATTTACCTGGGGTAATCACAGCACCACCTTGCTTTCTTCATTTTTGCTACTTGCCATTGTAATTCTTCTCTTCTACTCAAAACTGGTACTGATGGATTTACATTCACTTCAGAAAATTAAAATATTTGCAGAAAAAAGTTAGATTTATATACAGGCAAGCATAGTAAGTGAAAATGCTGCCACACTTTTTGTTTTTTTCTTTCTAAGGGTCTATAAGAAATAAGCTTAATTGCCTTAGAGCACCAGCTGCAGCAGACTGTACAGCAAATGAAAGCCTGGAATTCAGCTTTAATCCCTCAAGGCTGGCCTAGCAGAGGCTAAGATAAGTGTTACTAGACAGAGAAAATATTGTGATATATTGCTGTGTCTCGCAGTAATCGTTATGAAGTTATTCTCAGAGCAGCTTTGCCATCACACTCGCCCTTTTCTCAGCTACAGTTTAGATGCTGTGGCAGACACATTTAGCGAGTTTGGGGGGAAAGTGAGAGAAGACAAAAATGAACACTTGCAGCAAATTCTGTGAAACAGTGTTGTAAAGTGTGTGTTGTATATCCATCTAACACGGCCTCACCAGACAGAGTAGGCTGTGAGGGGGAAAAAGCCAGATGGCCTTTGCTAAGTTTAATGGTTCCTGTTATTATTTATCTGCATTCAGAGAGGCAAAAACATTGGAGCTCATAACTAACATTACTTCTTTTGCTTTCCCACACAGTATTCATGTGCACTTGAATTTGTTGGAGGCATGTTCCTTTCCTGGCAGGATAAAGGTGGCATTTTGCTTTCAAAAATCAGTCTATGAAAGAGAAAACATGCACTGGGAACCTGGAAGCTGCTGATACTTTTTTCTTTTTTACACTAAAATTGGATTGAGCAATTAGAAAGTGAATTTGAAAGACTGCATTACCTTAATAGTGAAATTGTAAGCAGCATGTATTTAAGTGACCTAAGCACAGAGAAGCTCTCACTGATACTACAGTGCCAGCATTTGTTCTCAAGCAATGTTTTACCCTCCTAAAAGGATGCATGAAACAGCATTCCTGATGCTGTTGGGGAGTTTACTGTAGAAATGCTGGGTATTTTTAATATGTAGACATTTTTACTTAGACATTAAATACCGTAGATATTCTTGGTACTGAGCAGCAAGAAATTTTTTACAAATGGTCTTGTATTTGAAGGCAAAAAGAATTTGAAAGGTAATGTGGACTCTCTCAGTGTGCTCTTTATGAATTTGTCAAGAATGAGAAATCAGAAGATCAGAACAGAGCCAGTGTCTTTTAAATGAAGGGATTTTGAATGTCTTTTAGAAGAGAGGAAAAAAGAAGCCAAGAAATTACAGGCCAGTCAGCTTAATGTCAACTGCTGTAAGATTTCTGGAACAAATTATCAAACAAAGTCTAAGCATCTTAAAGATAACAGTGAGATAAGTGTGAGCCAACATGGATTTGTCAAGAACTAATTCTGTCGAACAGATCTGGTTTCCTTTTGTAGCAGGGCTCAGGCTTTGTGGCTGTGGGAGAAGCAGTTGATCTCATAAACTTTGGCTTCAGTAAGGCTTTAAAACTCTCTCTAAAACATGAGATGCTTGTGAGCAGCCAGAGAAATATGATTTTCATGAAATTTCTGCTACATCCTGTGTGGAGGGAATGGAATTTTGATGGAAGGAAGTATGGGGTAGGGCTGTTCTGCACTCTGTGTAGGATCACTCATTAGTGTTTAAAATGAACTAAAGTAATTAGAAATTTAATTAATGGAATGGATTAATAATAATTAAGTCTGCATGGAGCTCTGTCAACAGTTGAATGAAGAGGAAATTATCAGCTGACCTCATTTAGTACTAAAAATATAAACTTTAGTGTGACACACATGATAGTTTGAAGAATGGGTTACACTTCCAAGAAATACCAAGCTGCAACTTGAATTTTGGAAGATGTATCTTGACAAAGTCCCACCATTTACTTTGCACAGTAAAACTGTAACAATAAATGCATAGCAAAAATTGCATCTTTCACCCAGTGACCAGTAGAAGTGTCAGTGGTGAATGTGATCTAAGTTAGACACAGACACACCATTTTCAGTGCTGTTCTCCATCTAAAATGAGATCTAAATAATCTGCAGTAAAATTTTTAGACCTGTAGTAAATCCTGCACAGAGGATAAAGGCCTAAAATTGTTCTGAGTTATTTGGCACATAAGGAAGTGGATTTTGGAATTGATGGAACTCCAGAAACAATACAGAAAAATCCAGTGGCCATGCCTCCAAAAGATTACTGGGTAGTGAAATGGAAAAAGCCTTCTGAGGATGAAAAATGCCACAGGCTCGAAGCAAAGCACTAAACTGGACACTGGGGCTGAAAACTGGAGGGCAAAATGCAATGAGAGAAACTCTGGGTATCCTCCTTCTTCCCCTACACTAACTGAACCTCTTCAGCAGCCCATTAAAAGTTAGTGCTCTTGAAAGGTCTGTAACATGAGGAGAATACTTCACTTACATGAGGTTCTTAAAAGCAAACTGTAGCTGAATAAAAATATTTTTTTCAGGGCACTTCTAAGGACTGCGTGAATGCAAGAGCAGCTACTCAGATATTGCATCTATACCCAGCTGTTGAGAAAAGTTTATTTAGAAAAGCCATCAAAGCTTGATTAAAATTTAATGGGATGATAGGATAAATGTGGTGAGTCCACTGAGGTCTGAATTGCTGCCAGTATTGATTAACACACTTAACAGCCCAGTGGGAATCCTATCAAAAACATATTTCAAATCTAAGCTGTGGGAATCAGAATAAAGCCCTGGGTAACAACCATGCTATCAGTCAGATGAGTGTTTTATTTCCCTATATGCCAAGTGAATGAAACAAGATAGAGGAAAGTTGCCAAAGCATTGTACCTGGGGGCTTGGAAAATGCTGAAAATATGAGGTCAGATTCTACCTGCTATAATTTCATCAACCTAGCTGAATTTTCCAAAGGTTAAATATAGCTCATAGTCTGTATCCCGATCAGCTTACATCAAAAAATTTTTGATGTATTGAATGATAAGTTTATAGATTGTAAGGGGATACAGCTGGCATGGAAACTGATGCAGAAGTGATGACAAAGAGACTTGATTGAGAAAAGACTGTTCTGCTGACACTAAAAATGTAGTTGGTCCAACTGCAAGTGAAAAAATATAAAATCACGCATGAGAAAAGAGAGAGGAGAACAGATGCAGTAGAGGATTCTGAGAAACATACAGAGGGAGAAGGAGGACAGAATAAAATTGCAGCTGGTATGTTAGCAGGTCTGTCATTTCTTAAACAGTGAAGATAAGAAGCTTTAACTTTTTGTGTCAAGGCAGAATCCCAAAAAAACCTTGAAAGAACGACAGAGAGAATAGCAGAAGCATGAGATTGTTTTAAAGTCAGGCATTACAGCTATACTGGTAAGGCAAGTACTGAGACTTGCAAAGAGCAGACAAAAGGTTATGTTTTATGAAAAATCAGCCAAGCATGGTCTAGATTTGAAAGAGCAGAAATTAAAAAAGGAAGGAGTGAATGCTTGCAATCCAAGAAGACAAAAGGTTAAGGGAGGTGCTACAGATGACTCAGGTTTGTTGAAAAAATTGAGCTGTTAAGGAGGAGGTAAAATCTAGAGGTTTGAGGGGTTGGTTTAGTTTGGTGCTTTGTTGTGGGGGTAGAGAGGGTCATGAATGGTCATTTGGCAAAACTCAGGTGGCACTTTGTTCCAAATCCTAATTCTAGAGTTAGCTGAAAAAAGTAATCCATACATGGTAAGTGTGAAGAGTACTAACTGTTGCCAACCAACTTTGTAATTTTTTAATCAATTGAACAATTAGAATTATTAAATAAAAGGCAAACTCAGAAATCCCAGGTGGCCTCATTACAAAAATATTGGCTAGAATTCCTGTCCTTCCTTTAGAGGAAGCAGCTTAAAGTAGTTAAGAATATAATCTTTTGTCCCTCCTTGCTTAATTGCTGGATGGAATGAGTTTATTGAAAACATCTGTCACTGGTAGTCTGGGACTCATGGAAGTTGTGTTTTGACCCTCAGCTGAGTGTCCTCTGCAGAGCCAGGTGTTCATCCATGGCCTTGATGGTGACAATGAGGGAAGGTGTGGCCTCCTTGGGGAGAGCTGTCTCTACTTTAGTGTGGAGATTTTAGAGACAGAAAAGCTTTACTCCCCTGACATAAGACACTGATACGTTCAAGGGAGAAGAATTGCTCTCAATCAGTTGTAAATAGCTGGTTTCAAAGAAGCATCATTAAATGTGCTTTCTTGGGAGGTGGATGTGGTGTTTGGCACTGCTCCTTCAATACAAGTGTTGCTGAGAAGTATGATAAGGCAGTGAGGTCATCGAGCTGACAAGGTGTGTTTGTATCCTCCTTTTACCTTTTTCTTTCTGATTTTTGTTGCAGTCTTTAATGTTCATATCCTGACTAGCTGTATACAGGCCCCAAATCATTGAATCATTATGGGAATGCTTAAATACTTTGCTGACCAGGGATAAAGCTAAGCATAGTTCAGCCTGTTGCTTTGCTGAATCTAATGAATTTGCTGAACTTCTATGAGCTTCTCCCCTATAAAAATCATCTTGCTTAAATGCATGAGCTAAGCAATAGAAGTGTGCTGAATGCTGATCAGAACTTGGTTATTTGTCTGTAGCCCAATGCTAGAAGTGTTGAAAGAGAAAATGGGAAGTTAACTTGTTTGCAGGAGTTGTTTTTGTTTGGCTGCTCCTGTGACCATAAAAAGCCTTGGGTCACTGAATAATCCATGTGAAGCTAAATGTCTGCCAGTTGAGGTCACTATAAAAATACTCCTGCAAGCAGTCTGCTGTGAATGGTAGAGAGGGCAGGTCTAAACAAGGCAGGGAGCCTGCAATCACATTTCTGTGCAAGTCCTCACTGCCACATAATTCAGGAGCTGTCTGAAGCAGGACATAGAGAAGTGTTAACTTTGATGCTGCAGATGGAGAAACTGAGGCCCAGCAAGGCTGCCCAGCTGGGCAAGCACAGTTAATGGCATAACTCTTATTTACAGTTGATTTCAGAAGGTGACAAGAAGTTTAATGCATTCATGAGTTTAACCTTTATCTGCCAGTAAAATTTTGGTAAAGCTGAATTCCTGAATTCCACCCCATTTGATCTAGTGTTCAGAGATTAGCTATAAGGTGCACAAGCAGCATGAGCTAAAGCCCCAAAATTTTTTTCAGGTTATTTTGGGATTTTTTTTTTTTAACAAAAACCCTCCCAAAAAAAAAACTGTAAAAGTGAGGTAACAGCAGTACCTCAATGCAGACAATCAAGGCTGAGACAATAAAAAGGGGTTTCTTTGTTTCCTGAGGCCATAGGTGAAGAAATTTGTGTCCTTTCTCATTCTCGTACTAAAAATAGCATTGGGGGAAGGCGTTCATAGTAACCAAGTATGAAAGCAATTAAATGTTGTCAGTAGGAAGACTGTGAAATGTGTGAAAATGTGGAGGAAAGGGGGAGAAGCTGCACAACGAGATGTGATGGGATGCACTGCCAAGCAACTTAAGTCCTTGAAAAAAAACAAGCTTGCCATGTGGGCAGCTTTTGAACGCAATCACAATAAGTTCCTAAAACTCGTGAAGCAGAAGTGTTTTAAATCAGAGCTGTGGTTGGTCTCACTGGGATGAAGCAAAGGGAGGTAGCTGAGCTGTTTGTCCCCTTGCAGAAGCACGACGGGCACTTCACGGTGATCCAGCTGGTGGGAATGCTGCGGGGCATTGCCTCTGGCATGAAGTACCTGTCGGACATGGGCTACGTGCACCGGGACCTGGCGGCGCGCAACATCCTGGTCAACAGCAACCTCATGTGCAAGGTCTCCGACTTCGGCTTGTCACGGGTGCTGGAGGACGACCCCGAAGCTGCCTACACCACAAGTGTGAGTTTCTTATCAAATTTGAGCAGCTGATTGCCCGGTGCCTCTTCTATTCTCTCGGGTTTTGTGTTGTTGGAATGGCTCCCGAAGTATTAAAATGTCTTTTTTCACAGCCCCGTGGTCGAAGAAGAAGTTGGTCTCTGGTTTTCAAGGTTGTTTATTTTCTCTGATCTAAAACGAATGTTTTGTTTTCTCTGTCGGGGTTTGTCTGGCAGGTCAGGTTGAGGCACACTGACCACCCTCTGGGCAGTGTTAGTTTATTATACTAAGAACTACATGTACTGTATTTACAATAATTTTCCAATATCTATCACCTATGTTAGACAGTCTGTCTCTATTCTAAATCGATCAAACAGTGTCACCATCACAGCAGAAGATGGAGGACAAGAAGAAGAAAGGACATGCCCAAATTCCTCCATTTTGCCTCTTGAATCCCCATTCTAAACCCCCAAAATTCTACTTTTTCACCCTGTGATAAATTTACTGTCATTCTATTCAAACCCTTGTGGCTTGTTAATCTCCACGCAAAGTTGGTAATTGTTTCCATGGGCTAAAATCAAAGGCACAGGTGTCTTTGACTCCATGCCAAGGTGTCTGAGCCCCTTGCCAGGGTCTCGAGCCCTCCAGGGCAGCCAGAGGGATGTCCTGGGTTCCAACACTATTCCAGTTTCAGATTTGTCTGTGCCACAGGAAGAACAGTTGGAATTGGCTTTGTTCCCTTCTCATTCATGTGATTCAGCAAACTTCTATTCTCTCGGGTTTTGTGTTGTTGGAATGGCTCGAAGTATTAAAATGTCTTTTTTCACAGCCCCGTGGTCGAAGAAGAAGTTGTGTCTCTGGTTCTCAAGGTTGTTTATTTTCTCTTATATAAAACATTCTTTCTCTGTCGAGGTTTGTCTGGCAGGTCAGGTTGAGGCACACTGACCACCCTCTGGGCAGTGTTAGTTTATTATACTAAGAACTACATGTACTGCATTTACAATAATTTTCCAATATCTATCACCTATGTTAGACAGTCTGTCTCTATTCTAAATCAATCAAACAGTGTCACCATCACAGCAGAAGATGGAGGACAAGAAGAAGAAAGGACATGCCCAAATTCCTCCATTTTGCCTCTTGAACCCCCATTCTAAACCCCCAAAATTCTACTTTTTCACCCTGTGATAAATTTACTATCATTCTATTCAAACCCTTGTGGCTTGTTAATCTCCACACAAAGTTGGTAATTGTTTCCATGGGCTAAAATCAAAGGCACAGGTGTCTTTGACTCCATGCCAAGGTGTCTGAGCCCCTTGCCAGGGTCTCGAGCCCTCCAGGGCAGCCAGAGGGATGTCCTGGGTTCCAACACTATTCCAGTTTCAGATTTGTCTGTGCCACAGGAAGAACAGTTGGAATTGGCTTTGTTCCCTTCTCATTCATGTGATTCAGCAAACACACTGGCAGTGCTTAGGGAAGTTGTTTTGATTTTTGGCTAAGGGATGTGTTAATAAACTTTAGCAAAAGTTTATTTTAAGCAAATGTGCAAGTATAAGTGGGAGACCTTTTTCATTCTTTGTGGTTTTGCTGGCTGTGGAGGCTCTTTTCCCATGTTGTTTCCTCTTCTGGCAATTTGTGTTCCTCTACAAGGATATGTTTGTAAAAGAGAGATGGGAGAGGAGAGTTACCAGCTTAACTGTTGGAAGCACACCGCCAGTGCACGCCTTGCAGTCATAAATTAGAATTTCAATTTTATTTCACTAAAGTTTATCTTCTATCAGGACATGTACGATCCTTTTTGCATGGTTTAGGTCTCAGTTTATTAATACTTAATTCCTTGGAAAATGGGATTTGGGTGAGGAGAGTTGGGGTGGGTTTTTTTGGTTTGTGGTGTTGTAGGGTGGTTCCAGTGAAGTGAAATATTCTTGAACGTGAAGAAGACAAATGGCAAGTCCCAATACACCATTTTTCCTGATACCAAACTGCACTTCAGATGCAATTATTATCACAAGAGTTAATTGCAAGCTGATTTCTGAGTAACTTTCACCTCTATCAATTAAACTAAAACAATTTCAGAGGCAGAATGCGTTCTTGTGACTACTCTCACAAAATGTGCAGAATCTGTATATTCCCATGGTAGGGCACAGTGACAGAATTGTAATAGAGAAGATAAACGAACGTTAAATAATTTATTTTACCCTTTTTTTTCCTATTCCACTTTAAAAAGTGATGTATGGCCAAAACAAGGAACTCATCTAATTTCTCTGTACTGCTGTAAGTATTGTGGTGCATCTACTGAATTCAATTAAGATATTGTAATGGGATTTTGGATCTTATATATTTATCTATGTAGAATAATATATTTACTTTTAGTTTAGGCCTAAAATAGAGGTGTTATGATAATTTTGCTGCAACTTCCGTTTCTTAGAAGTTCTATACAGAACTGCAAGCTGACTTAGAGGAAAACAAGTCACTTTGCAAAGTTTTCTATTTGCTTTAATCTGCCATCTGGGGGAAAAAAGACCCCAGATTTTACTTTATAGCAGAGATTTCCTTCATTTAGTTCTCAAAACCTGTTTTGCTTCACACTGTTTCTTAGTAAGAGGTTGGAAAGGGAAGATGAACATGGCTGCAGCTGAGCAGGTTCTCACATGAGGGCTGGGGCTGGCTAATGGCCCATGTGAGGAGCTCAGCGGGCACCAAGTGCCCCATGACAGGAGACCAGTGACACTCTCAGCTCGGAGCCCAGGCTAGTGGCCCCAGCTGGTGCCAGGCACTGGGAATGGCCAGGCAGCCCCTCTCCCAGTGAGGTGCAGGGAAGACACCAAATGAGAATTGGAGGCTTTCAGCTGTTATTTACCCTGTAATTTTCTGCTGGATCCTAACACAGAACAATTCATTTTACAGAGTAGTTAGTGCCTGTCCTGGTCATCATGGCTAGAGCTGCTTTTAATCAGGATGCGTTGTGCTGTGAAAAACACAAGCAGTGCCATGACATATTCCTTTTTTCCTTTATCTGTGCTGAAGGACTTCCTTGAAATGTAGAACTTTGTTGAAATGCTCCCTGTTTTCCTTTTCACCCAAACATGGGAGCCTGGTGTAGGGTAACTCAGGAGTGCCTCGGAGCCACTGCTCCACCCTGCCAAGGCTGCAGCCGGGTGCTGGATTACCAAATGCTGCTGGGCAGGTACCTAGAGCATGTCCAGCAGGAGGGGATGTCACAGAGGCTGATGGCAGTGACAGGTCCCTGTGGCAGCCAAGCATCCAAGGTGAATCTGTTTTGACCATGAAACCCCCAAAGAAGATCAAAAAGCTTTGAAACTAAGGTGGAGAAATGCTGTATGCCATTATGGCATGAACAAAAACCTTTGTAAATGGAAGAGTTCAAAGAGGTATAAAGGAAATGGAAAGCATTTCTAATCACTTATTCCTTCAACTCCAGCTTTCCTGTCCTTGCAAGTGTGTCCTCACACACTGACTGTTTTAGGCATTGTGGCAGAGCCTGCCCAGTTCTTCCTGTCACCTGTGGTCCTTGGGAAGTGTCCTTCCCTCATTCCTGAGGACAGACTGACAGCTGCAGCCCATGTGCTGTGTCACACCGCTCAGTATGAACTGGGGACAGCCAGGTTTCTGTGGGATGCTCTTGTCTTCAATGAGCTCCATCCCTGGGGCCTTGTTCCCCTGAGCAAGTCCAGCAGATTTCTCTCCAGGAACACTCTGCAGGAGTCAAAAACCCTGTCAGTTTTAAAAGGCCTCAGTACAACTCTGACCAAAATAGGGTGGGGACACAAAGAGGGAAAGATTTGTCCCAAGTGCCTGGGGAGGACTCAGGGAAGGCTCTCATGGTAGCAGAAGGGACAAGAACCCCACACTGGGTGCCAAATCCTCCTGCAGCTCTCACTGCCCAGCATTTTGGCACTGACCTTTTTCCCCCTCATGAGCATCCTCCCAGCAGCAAGCCATCCTAGAGGATTTCATAGCAACTCTTCAGCTCCATACGGCGTTTCCAACATGTGAAGGTTGAACCCTCAGTGTTCTCTCAAAGATTCTGGTGATTTTAAATTTCATTATTCCTCTCCACAGAGATTTTTATTGATAACAGCCCTGTACCTGTAACTGCAAGAAATCCACAGAAATCCTCTTCTGCATATTGAAGAGTAGTATTTTAGCCTCACATCTCCCTGTACAGCACTGTCAGTGCTCAGAGGAAACTGATTATTTTATCTTCCCCTTTTTGTCTTAGTCCTGGTGTCAGAAACTGAAAGGTACAATTGGATGTTTTCCTTGGAAATTATCTGCAATACACTGTAAGCCAAAAATAGACTTTTATATCTATGATGCAGTGGCCAGTTATTGTGTGGATGTACTTTTTTTTGTCATCCAGCCTGTTGAGACAAAGGTTGTAAATATATCTTTGATGAGAGGGTTTTTAGGAAATAAAATACTGATTCCTGTTTGTTATCTGGAATCAAAAAAATTTACAGCAAGATACCATTTTAGAATAGGAAGGAGGAATTAAAAGCCAGGAAAATTAGACTGCAAATCTTTGTGTTCCAGATTGATCAGGAAAATATAAGGCAAACTTTGGGGTAACTGAGTACTGTGTGAGTTTTGTCTTTGGAGACAAAATTTCATTTTTAGTAATGGTTTCCAAGGCAACAGTTAGTCATAAAAGGACATTTCTAGTATATAAACAAGCATTTCTGTCCATACAGGGGACATCTAGGCTCTTGCATTCCTGCTTTTAAATAGACTGTGTTAGATGTACATTCATTTAGTTTAAAACATGGTCAGTGTTCACATGTATTTTAAAAGGAACCACATGGCCCCAGAACAACTCTTTACATATAGCAAAATATTTTTAGTCAGAACAGAATTTGTGGCGCTACTGCAAAAAGGACTAAACTGGTATTTCTCTTCAGGTGACACCTTAATAGTCTGCATTAAATCTGATTTTTAGCAAGACAAAAAGCTGCTACAAACGGAATTATATGATAAAGAAATGTATTCTAGATTTCTTTTATCAGCGACTATTATTTCTGAATACATTCTGAATTCATTCATTCATTCAGCCTTACGATATGAAATATTTTCTTCTTTCCATAATAGTAGTTAGAGACTTGATTTGTTGCATTGTATTTCCTGAATCACTTTGTAAATTTTATGGGTCTGATTCTTCTCAAGCCAGTTGGGTGAAATAACCCATCCAGGAAGATTTCAGACTTATTTGATTCATTAGAGGAGCAAAGATTGATGCCAGTAATCTTCATAAATACTAGCAAGTAGCAAAAATTTGGGGGGATCAGGATGAGACATTCATATTTTTTGACTTTTTTGTATACTTTCCACATTACAAGACACTTTCAGATTTCCCTGAGTGGTACACCAGTAACAGGTTTGGGGAGAGAAGGTTTAATCTGCTGAAAAGTAAAACAAGATGCAAATGATTTTCCAGTTCATTTGAGATGTTAGCAATAGTTTCTGAACAAACTGTGTTATTGCAAGCATATTGCCTAATTATTTACTTAGGGTTAGAATTAATCATGGACTGTAGAGTAAATTGGTTATTGGCAACCACTGAAAGAAAGAAGCTGCAAAAGTCTGCATTAACCTGTTTTCTTAAAATTCATTGGTGACCTAAGGTTGACCATAAATGGTGTCAACTCTTTAACTCCTTGTGTGACACAACGTGAAGGGTCTGGAGCACCAGTCTGATGAGGAGGGGCTGAGGGAGCTGGGGGGGCTCAGCCTGGAGAAAAGGAGGCTCAGGGGGGACCTTATTGCTCTCCAAAACTCCCTGAAAGGAGCCAGATGGGGTTCAGCCTCTGCTCCTGGTAATGAGTGACAGAATGAGAGGAAACATCAAGTTGCTCCAGGGGAGATTTAGATTGGATGTTAGAAAAAGAAAATGTATTTCAAAGGCTACTGTGTGAGATTATAATATTATTTGCCAGACTAGAGCCACAGACCTCAATGGGATCCCAAAGGGGCTGTCTTTGGATAGGTCACTTGGTGCCATCTTGCCTCATCAGGATTCTTGTGCTCTTGGGCAGGAATCCATCTGCTGCTGCCAGTCCCTGCTCTTAGCTGGGCACCACCCTGCTGAGGGCAAAGGTTTGCTTTTAGCTGCAGTGTAACAGCAGGAATTCTTCTGCTGGGACTCTCACATCAATATTTTGAAGCAGAGAGTAAATATCTCAGAATGTGGGCAGGAAGCAAGTTCACGAGAGCTGTGCTGATGTGTCCAGCTGTGAGAATTGCAGTAAGTGGTTTTAAAGTGTGCGATGGGATTTGTGTCCACTGGTGGTGAGATCAGCCTACCCATGAGTTCCACCTCCAGCTGGATCCATTCCCGGCTCTCAGAGGATGCCTGGGGCTGGAGACTCTGCATGTGCCCTCTTTGAGCCTCTGTCATCTGCTGTGGTGACCTGGGCAGAGCATCCTCAAGGACAAGTAGCCAGCAGATGAAGGAATAGCCAAAGGAAGGAGTGTCTTGGGAAAAAAGACTTTTTGCCTATTGAGCTGTACCAGTGTGAGGTTGATGACTTTTAATTAGTAGCTGTGTGTTTAAAAGAAACAGAAATCCCAAACTGAGCCATTCAGTGCAGGGTGTGGTGCTTGCTATTAATTTTATTTATTTTTGTTGTTTGTAGCGGCCCTTGAAGATGAAAATATGTCTGTGACAAAATTTAAACATTTGGAAACATTAATTTTCAAAATCTCTCTTCAGCTTTTATCCAGCTGTGATCCCAAGTTCATCCAAAAGTTTTTCTGGTTTATTTAACCCTCCTTATATTTAGTAATAGAAACAAACAAGCTATAAAAGACCACAACAAGGTAGACCCTTAGGAGGAAGGTCCCAGGACAGGAATGAAACATAAAAGTAAAATTAAACTCTCTCCATGTTTTGTCAAACTTTGCATGTCTGTGAGTACTCACTTCCACAGTCATTTGAGTTTTGAGAATGCACTACAAAAAAGCATGCACATTTGCATTTAGATGTGCAGAAATTTAAAAGGAGCTTAATGATCGAATTCAATTATAAAACTTAATCTCATCCTTGCTTTTTTCTTCCACACCACTCCAAGTAGGAGCTCCAAATATGGATTTGGCAGAGAAATACAGTTGGAAATTTGCATTTCACTTTTTCATTCCCAAAATTATGATGTTGATGAATTCAACACAAGTTTGGCTGTAAAAAGGTGGTATTTTATACTTAATTCCTAATGTGGCTTTCAAAGCAACATCCATCATTCATTGTAATCCAGTTTAATTTCAAATCAGAAGAATATATTGTAGTGTAATCAATCTAAAGGATGTTGCCTTTAAAGATTTGCAAGCTCTGCCTTTCTTTTACCTTGGATTTCAGCTTTTTGTCTCTCTGGCTCCTCCTCCCATTTCATATTATCAAATTTGAGTTCTGAACTCTACATGTGTGTGCTTTTGCTGTTTCTCAGTTTGACTCTCTGAAATGTCTCTGTGGTTTTATTTACAAATGTTTCATAAGATTGAGAATGAACTGCTTACAGATCTGTAGTGCTGGTGCTCTTAGGGATCTTTGCATCTTAGGAGATGATTGATGAATCTGTTTCTGACATTTAACCCTGAAGGTGGTTGCATTTTTTCCTCTCACAGAGAGTCAAGAGTGCCAAGTCTGTCTTTGGTGTAAGATTCAAAACTTGCCAGTATTCAATCCATACAAAGATGCAGTGTTACATCTCTGAGCAAATCTTAAGTAGCTGTGCGAGGACAGAGGAGGTGGGAAAACTCAATGCACTCACAAATAATTTCTGAAGTAACAGTTAAAAGAGGATTGTGCATCTCAGAAAGCTACAGGTGGTGTTTTTGAAAAGACATGGGGCTGACCAAGGCACCAGAGTTACTGATCTCTCAACTGGGCATGAAGACCTTGAACAGTGGTCTGGGCACCCTGTTCTCCTTGGAAACCAGCCCAATAAATGTAAGCAGTACACTTCTGTGTGTGTGAATACATGCACTGCATACTGTGCGCAGTCATTTTGTTGTTAATTCCTCATACTGTTAGTAGAATTTTTTTTAAAGCTAACAATTTTCACAATATTAATCTAATTTCAGACACAGCTGGGATTTGATTGCATGCATTTATAATTTTGAATGAGAATTGTAATTTTCAAACTACAATTGAAGAAGCTATTGTAAACATGCAGAACGTGCTTATACATTTTTAGTGAGATCTCTATTCACTCAGAACAATACTATCCACACTTAAGAGTAAAAAAGTAGGTGTACTGGCATAAACCAAAGTTATTGCTCTGTTGCTAATTCTGTGAATGAATGGAATCTTGAATGCCTGTTTTGTTTTTTGCAAATGAAGGATCACAGTTCACTTAGGATTTTAGTATTCATTGTATTGACCAAGGTGCAGTAAATCATAAAATACCTTTCCTCTGCTGGAACACACCTGCACTATGCACAGCTCCTGATATACTGTTTAATGAGCTTCAAGGCAGTCCATTATGGTCAATGGAGTTCATGTCAGTAGCATGTCAGCTGGCAGTAATTCCCATAGGTTATGGTATTTTGATCTATAGAACAAGCAGGACAATCTCTTGAAAGCCTTGAAAAAGAATGTAGCTTATTCATGTAGGTGTTTTTTTTTTTTTTCTCATTAAAAACTACTGGTACCTTTCAAAGATGAGTTAAGAAACTATTATAAAATTTGTTTACTGTCTGCTTACAAGAGGTAAGTAATTTACTGGGAAAAGAAAACCATTCAGCTCCAGTGAGCCAAACAGCTCAGCTCTAACTCCTTTGTTAGGTGAAAGGAAATAAGATCTGGATGATTTTTCGTTTTCATTTGTTGTACCACTCTCAATGGGAATTTATGAGCCACATTAAATACCACTGTAAAAAGTAACTACTCTGCATACAGGCATATAAAACTTCTGGGTTGAAAATTTGAAGCACTTGGCCTCACCAGGCTTTTGTAAAGCTTCATAATTAAATCTTGACATATTACACAGCAGGATGTGTTATGTCCATGAGTATAATTAAGTGAATTCTTGACTCTAGTCAAAAAAAAAAAAAAAAAAAACCAACCACCTGTTGGACTTGGTTATTTAAAGGCAGTCAGTTGTTCAGGCACAGTTCAGGTGTATATTTCAAAGCTCACATGGAAGGAGCTTGGAGAGGAGGAGACTCATCCTGTGTCTTCGGCTGCTGTAGGTCATTTATGGTTCTGTCTCGTTTCCCCTGCTGTGCTGAGTGTTGCCCTGAGCTGGCTGTGTCAGCTGAGCAGCAAAGAGTTATGACCCTGGAAGAGATGGAAAATTCTCAGCAGTGCTGCTAGATTGTGATGGAATCCTGTTTATTTTTCAGAGTTGGGAATTCCTGTGTGCTAAAGATCTGACATACGGTTGCACTGTCTTTTAAGGGGTGGAGGGTTTTCTGACTGGTTCCTGAGAAATTGCCTTGCATTGTATTTGCGTGTGACTGGCTGGGCCTGTGGTTTTTAATGACTGTCATCAATTTGAAATTTATCAAATGAGAAAGGCATTAAAATTTCAGAGATGCTATGTTCATATTCCATGAAAATAAATGGTAACACAGAAAACAAATGCTGTTAATTTAGCAAGGACTTGACCCTAATTGATTTTTAGCCTGGAATTCTGATATCCAGTCTTCAAAACACAACTCTGGGGAAAACCAGATTCTTTTTCTTCTTTTACTTAGGTGAAGAGAGCAAGTGGGGACTTTTGGGGGGCAAATATCAGCGTTGTGGATATGTTGAGTCACCCTGTGAATGTGTTTTAGTGATGAACACTGTGGTGATGGGGTAATGAGTGGACTTGATGAACTTAGAGGTGTTTTCCAAACTAAATGATTCTGTGATTCTGCCTGCTTCTCTGGGTAATATTGCACAATTGGGAGGGTTTAGGATACGTTAATGATGGAAGAGTTCACAGATAACAAAGGAGTATCTTTCCATGTTGCTCAGATACTCTTTGTATAAAGAATCTGCCAAAGGGTAGATCCAGTGAAATATAAATGGGGGAGTTCTAGCCTAGTATGATTTTTGCTTTTGTGTTTAGATGCAGTACTGATGTTTCATAATCTCTTCTGGGAGAACGTGTGGCCTGATTGCTGTTGTGTCAAGATTTTGGTATTCATTTCAGCTAGTAGAAGGAAGTAAAAAAAAATGCACATCTCACATGCTGATGAATTTTTCTGCTCACTTTGATACTAATTCTAATATTTCTCCTATATATGATATCAAAGTTGTTGTAAATGGGATTCTGTAATTACAAAAGGAAGTTTCTGAAGCAAGGTAGACATGTGTTAAACTTAATCTACTTTCATATTTTGTAATAGAAATGTTAACTTGGGAATAAGACTGACCTAGTTATTCACCTAAATTAATCCCCAGTGAAATCAACCAGAGGAATTTCCACTGACCATGTAGGAATTTTGATTTGCCCTAAATCAAAAGGATAACTACAGAAAGAAGCTTTTCACTGTTGCCTGCTTGCTTACAAGAATGAAAGCTAGATTATCTTCAGTCATACACAATCACTTGGGAATCTCACTTGTGTGTTTTCCTTATCAATCAGATTTTCAAAACTTTGCAATGGTAAACTTTTAGTTCCTTGCATTCTTTTTTAGTCTTGCTCTTTGGCAGACTTTCAGGATAGCAGCTTCTTGCCCAGCTGTGAGTTCTTCCCTTCTTTATAAGGGGGGGTTGGGAGGGGAGGATGATTCACAGTTTGTGGTTTCTGGTTTTCCCTTTAAGCAGAATGTCGCAGGAATATTGCGGCACAGTGCTCATCTGGCTGAAAAATGTCCTAGATTGGTGTGACTCTGATAAATTTAGGTCAGACATCACAGCCTTTGCTCAGTACTCACTCAGCCAAAACTCCTGTTGAGGCCAATGGGAGTTTTGCCTGACTAAGCACTGTGGGATTTTGCCCTTAGTATCTAAAATATTTGATCTGTTCCTTGTGGTTTTGCAAGTGCTCTAGAGGCAAATCTGGTATCTTGTCCTTGACTGCCTCACTGTGGCTGTATCCTCCTCAGCTTAAAGGCTCACAGATTCTTGTGCCTCCCAATATTAAGCATCTCTTCATTAACAGAATATTTTTTTAAAAACTGCATAACTTCATATTTATTATATTTAAAGTAATTTCAAAATCTAGGTGTAGTAACAGTGTGTATTAGTGCATAAAAAGGAAATTATGTTTTTGTATTCTGGACTCCTTGTTCTACTTTTTCCTGCTCTAGAGCCGCGGAATTTTGTTTTTAGTTGTGAGGGCTTGGGGGAAAAAAGAATTTTTACTCTTAAGAAATCTCATGGCTTTTTGTTGTCTCCTATAAAATATTTCACAGGTTCATATCATTGCCTGTTTCATACGAGGCTTTTGGTTCACAGTTAAAATGTTAAAAATTCATTCAGTGAGGACCAGGGTCAGTTTCGTGGAGTAAAAGATTTGGCAATCTGAGTCATTAAAAAACTCAAATTCACTGCTATCTCAAAATAGTTGTGTTTGCAAGTAAGGCATTAGATGAACATGCTTAACTGCCCTAACAAAGAAATGTGTGGCATTTGGATATAAAGAAGGCTATATAAAGACTTGAATCCACATGGAAGATCTAATTTTCTTCTTAGTAATGTGACCATGCTTAATGTTATGATTTTTCATTGTTTTTCTAAAATTAGCTGAAGTGCATTTTGAGATGAGATTTATCATCCTCCCCCATAGCACCACATCACTGACTGTGCTTTCTTTTCTACCCTAATTTTTATCTGCCTCTGTCTTCACTCTCAATGCATTACCTATTAGTGCTTCCTCTGTTTCCTCTTTTCATTGTATCTTGTTTTATATCAGACCCTCTGGAACTGGAACTATCTCCTTTTTTTTCCATCAGGCACTCTGCTTTTCATTTAAATTCCCTCTTGAAGATCCATATCTGAGGGGCCCTTTTGAATAAAAATGCAGTCACCCTACTCTTTATTTTAAAAAAAGCTCAAGGGTAAATCTCATCATAAATGTGTTGCACATCTCTTTAGAAGCTTGCTTATCCTTAATCAGGCTGAATAACTCCCAAATCTTCAGAACTTCTCCTGAAATGAATACTCCTAAATGTGGATAAGGTGTTATCCAGCATGAACAATTACCTTTAGCTCTTTCTCCCACTGTAGCTGTCTCAGCCTGCACACTGTACACTGAAAGAACACTTGGTAAACAGCCAGTTGTAGCCTAAGAAAAACATGCTAGAACCATTTGTCCAAAATGAGGAAGCTGGGAACAATTATAAAATATTTGCCTCTCTTTACACAGTCTCCCTTAAATTCATCATTATAACACACAGAGTGAACTCCAAGAAAATATTAATTCCATGCCCAAATCCTGCAAGTCAACCACCACGCTTAGCCATTCCTCTTATTTCAGCCTCTTTAGCAATGTCATGATCATAGATTAATTTATTTTCTTCTTAAACACAGAGAGGCTTTTCCAGTGCTGATACACTCCCAGAATTACAGGAGCAGCACTACTGATTAAATATGGAGGCAGACACACTGTTCATAGTCATTTTTTCCTAGAGAAGCATGGGATGTCCACCAGCCTGGCCCTGGTTTCATTCTGGGCCAGTGAATAAGCCTTGCACAATCATTGTAGTGTCACTGTTGTATTATGCTTAATGTACTTAAACACATTTCTCAGAATTGATCACTGAATTTTCAACAAACTATTAATGAAATTGTTGGCTTAGTGAAAGTGCCTAATGTGAAGAGCCTCTCTTCAGCTTTTTCTCTAACAAGCTAGAATAATTAATTCAAGTTGCCAAATAATGTATTCAACAACATCTTTAAGTAAATGTTCTTGACATAAAGTTTAATTTGGTCTTTGTTCCCTTGGTCTGATTTTTGATATAATTTTCTCAGGAATAGCTCTCTGCCTAATCTTTTCCTAATAAGTTTAGTATAGTTCATTGCAGGAGTGAAGTAATGCAAATGTATTTTAAAAGTAAACAGCTCCTGTGCTGGAATCCTGTGGTTTACTCAGGATACTTTTCAAATGTGCAGGTGCTGATTAGGGATGAAAATGTATTCCCAGAAGTTGAGAGAGCTGGTGTGTATCTGTCTTGAGTAATAATGATTCAGTTTGGTTGTTCTAAATTGAAAGAATATATCATACATTGGTCTAGATTTACTCAGTAAACATTTGGAGTTGTTAAAAGGGGAGGAAGTCAATAGAGCACCCTACAAATCATCCAGAGAAGTCAAGGATCCCTATTCCAGCATCTCTAATTAGCACTGTGTAATTACACACATTTCATTATTTTATTCAATTTTAATGCTTAACCATGTAGACTTAAAATTTTGGTTTGCAGAATTTCCAGTTTAATATTTCATGTAAAAATATTCCTATAGCCAGCTCTGCTGGGTAAGAATGGAAGCAGGATTGCCACAGTCTCCTTTGGCTTTAGGATCAGAGATAGGCATTGAATTGCCAGGTTAAAATGGCAATTTTATTCCATGGGCTAATTGAAATAACTCTTGGCTTTCTCTGATCCTTGCACTACAGTAAGCCAGCAGCATTTCTGCTCTTGTTTTTGTACTGAGTCTGGACTTGTGCATTTGCCTGGTTCTCAAGATTTCTGCCCCTTGTTCCTTTGTGCTGGAGACAGGCAGATGCTGGGTATTGCCTCTGAAACAGGAAGGTGTGCTTTGTACCATATAAATGGATTATTTTTTGTGAGCAATAAGTTTCTTGGACTAGGGCCTTTTTTTATCAGAAAGATTGAAAAACTTTCTGGGATTCCTTTAGTCTCTTGATCAAATTCTGGTTTTTTTTCATGGTACAGCAGTGTCACAATAAAAGCAGGTATAGGAAAAAGGGAACAAATACAAAGATACACCTAACAGCTGTGACTAACAAAAGGAATATATTTCATTGTATAGTATTTCTTCTGAAATTTGCTCTGTTTATAGAATAAAAGGGAAAAAACCCCACACCACAATACACTGTAAATTATTCAATGAAATGAATGCACACTCTGTGTGCAGACTTTCTTTTTAGTCTTTTCTAAATGAGAGCTGCCAAAAGTTCATGAAACTGTCATGCTCATAAATTGTTTAGCAAATCTGCTACACTCTTCTTGAAAGAAATATGCTGGGATCCATAGCTTCAGTATTTGTTGAGGTTTTAGTATGTTTGTGGGGGTTTTTTTCCAATTGCATATAGAACATTTGGCCTCTGTCAGAAATAGGACCATAAATAACGTGTGCTTCTTAGTTAGGAGAGAACAGTGAGGGGGCTTGTACATATTTTTGGCAATGACTAATTCCACAGAATAGTAATATCCCATTGGTATGTGTGACAGAATCATCTAAAGGGTCATTTTGACATGCAGGAGATACCAGGTTTCAGGGTTAAATATTTTAATTTCATCAGGGATTTAAGTCCCTATTGGAAGTTGAGGACAAAAGGCTTGTGACAGGACCCTGAGTCAGCCAGAACTTTGGGCAAAAAAATGCAGATCTTGCTTGAAGGTTAGGCTTAGTCAGGGACTTTATGAATTGTGCCTTCTCTTCTCTAGGAAGGTCTTCATCCCCTCTCTGAGGTTTGGCTGCCAGATCATCACAAACTTCTCAAGGCTGTCTCTTGCCTGCCACGTCCTCCCTTCTGTGTCCCTCCCTGAGCAGGGAGCAGGGTCAGTGGCAGCCCAAGCAAAGGGGCCTCAGAAGTAAAGCTGCAGGAAACCTGGAGCCCCCCAACCAGGGTTTTCACCTAAAAACCCAAAGAAAAATTAAAATACCCATCTTACAGGATTGCTGCCTTTTTTCCTGTTCTAAAAGGGCCTATTATTGCTCCATCTCCTGACTGGATGGCTGACAAAACAAGTAGCAAAAAGTATTTTTATTAGTCAGCTGTACATGATGGGATGTTCTTTGCTAATCTCTGCAATAAAATAGGAATATCTAAAGCTCATACAAAATTTTAAGTAAAGATTGATGTGGCATGCCAAAAATTCATCAAAACAGAGATGACTACCTCAGGCTCTGAAAGTTCTGTCCAGAAGGTGTGTTCCATTAAGAGAAATAGCAACACTGCACAACACTTCGATTTGTGTGCAAATTTAATTACAGCAGACACACAGGCTGGGCCCCACAAACTGCTGGCATCTCACTTCTCAGAATGGGTGATTTTACTCTGAGTTATCTTTGTTTGGGAAGCTTCAACTGCTGGAGTGATCATGGCACTGAAATACTGGTGCTTTTCACAAAAAGCCTTAAAGATGTGTCTCTTAAAAATTCCCCCTCAAAAGTACTTGTTCAAAATTCAAAATACAAATTCAAAATACAATGAACATTTTCCAGTTGGGCCATAATTTTTTTTCATGGGAGATTAGACTGGCACAGGCATTTATGAGGAACCTGCCTCTCTACACCCAAGATCTTACTCTGGCACTAGAGAGATATGTACTTTGATAGATTTTTTGATGGGAAAAAGCTATTTTTCATAGCTAATATGCACACAGTCTTGCTGCTAGCTGTGCAACACCAGTTTTATAGCCCATGTGAATGGCACCTCCCAGCTGCTCTGTGTTCCTGCAGGTTCCATTGGCATCACACACTTCTGTTTGCAGTTGCTGTGTTGCTGACATCTCCATGGACCAAGCTGTTCATTGCTCATGAGCAATTCCTTCATGCAGGCACATGTGTTGTTTTCTTTATGTCAGAGTCCTTCAAAATACCAATTCCCAGGTTTCTGTCTTACTAAGTTTTTATAGGCCAGGATCTTTCAGGAGCACAACAGAAGGTGGTGAGACCCCGTGAGGATTCAGGGAGAGTTATTCTTGCACTTATGAGCCATCACATTTCTACCCAGCAGCTAAATATAATTTCACAGTTTTTCCTACTTCTACCTGCCTTGTTGTTTGTAAGAAAATACGTATCTTGTCACAACAGGGAAAACAATAAACAAATCTTCAAAGAAGGAAATCTTCTGGGATGAGGCATGAAAATCACATGGATTTTTTTTTCCCCTTTTCCCTAATTCTGCCTCTTTCTCTTTTGCTCCCTGCTTTGTGTCAGCTTATCAAAAGTACAGAATAGATGAGGGGGCTTAGCTGATCTTGCTCCTTACTTATCCAGGGTCATGACAGTGTGGATAAAGCAAACTCTGATGTTTATCCTAGAAATGGACCAAATGCTGTGTGTTCATTGGAACATCTGTGAGTTTGGCTCAATGACAAGTCCCAGAGCAACACAAGAAACCCAACATTTTCCTCCTGCAGCTTAATATTGCTGATGTGTATTTAATCAAATTAATGGTAGGAGAAATAAGACTTAATAGAAAACACACGCATTAAAAAAAAACCAAACCCACAACTCAAAACAAATCCAAGCCTAAAATATGAAACTGAACTTCCATTATGAAAGATAGCATGCAAGCTGAATAAAAGAAAAAGAGAAATGGAGAAAATAGAACAGATTGTGTCATCTTAGAGCTTGAATACCATTCTGCTGGTTTTGTAATGTTTACAGAATCTGAGGTAGGAGATCAACTCTACTGTACTTTGAGACATGCAACACAGTGTTGCACTGAGGAAAAGGTTTGATTTATTATTGTGAGTATGATTCATTATTTAACAGCCTAGAGGTTTATATGTGTTTCTGTGGCTTAATAATTTCAGCAACATTTCTCCATTGCGTGTGGAATATAATGCAGGACTGGTAAGCATTATAAAGGTTGTTCCAAGGTGGAATTGTTAGAGGTAATACCTTTTGCTGAGTCACATAGTTTATCCTTTCCTGGTTAGGTGCATACTGAGAATAATTGTGATTTTCCATACCAGATTAGTACTTTGCAGATTAATTACTTCACTCTTTAAAATCTGTGTGTGGGTTATTTACTGAAGTGAACACACTGCAAATGAGAAAGGTGCCCACATAAGCATTTATAGTAGTAGACCATTATTTTGTCATATTTTTATAAGTAAAAAATCTATCATAATCACATGTGAGATGAAGGCACAGCCCAGGAACCCAGCAACTGCATAAGCTGAAACTTATTTCAGAATTCTTCTCTTCTACCTTGCTGTTTTAACCATATAAGTCATTTACAGCCTGGTTTCACTAACAATGAGCATCCAGAAATCCAGTTATTGCCAGTGCAAGTTGCAGGTATTCAGAATATTTGATGGTCCTCAACTTTTTTCTCTGTTTTTCTCACTGTGAAATGGAGACAGCAGGATCTTCAGAGGTTTGCCATGTGTGTAGTTGCTGGGAGCTGTAAAAGATGCTGAGGAGCAAAATGGCTGAGCAGTGTTACTGCACCATTTTCATGTTTAATCATTTCAGCAAAATCACCTCTTGTTTTCAGAAATACACATAAAATATGAAGCGTGAAAAACAGCTCTGCAGATTTGGTTACACTGCTTGGAAAAATCATTATTGGTCAGCATACCTGAAAAAAAAAAACCTTTATAGGCTTTCAGGGAATTGTGAAGACAATTGAACAACAAAACAAAAACAAGATTGTTTATCTGACTTGAGGTTTTGTATGGTGCATTTGCTGTGATTATCATGAATCTAAAGAAGGCATTTTCAACACTGAGCTTTTCAACCCTCAAGTGCCAAAATAAACAAAATTATTTAAGTGTACTCATGCTTATTTTTGCTATACATTTTTAATGAAGCAGCAATTGTCTTTATTCTGCTGCTGAAAATCTTATACAACTGAAAGATTTTGAAGCACTAAAAAAGATCAAATGTGCAATAAAATGCTATGGCATTAGTCCATGGAAACACTGTGTATATTGCAAAAGGCAATACACATGAAAAAAAGATTGTTCATTGCTTTCATTAACTCTTTTGTGATTGGGGATAGAGGGCATTACTTTGTTGTGGGTTTTTTTAAACTAAGCTGAGTTATACCAAAAGTGCAGCGTAATCTACCTTTCACTAGTTAGAAGAATACATCCCCAGAGCTATTGATGCTGTAGTCATGGGAAAAGTCTCAGGAGCATTCCAGAAGGTGTGGAAGTTTAAGGATAGGGGGCTGATCTGTATCAATTTCCCAGAGCACATTCTTAAGGCTGTAATTAGTCAGCTCTCTGATACCTGGAATAAATCAAGTAATGTTCTGGAAGTTGCTGATAAGGAATGGTGGCTTCTTTCCAGTGTTGTTTTTGGTGGTGTGAAATCACAGGACACTGAGTTTACCTGAAAGTTTTCATCCTGATAGAGCTGTTTTACTGGGTGAAAGTATGATCCCCATCCCCGGAAAGATCCAAGTTCTTCCTTCAGTTCTTTCAGTGGATTTTTACTGTTTCTTGGGAGTTGCTGAGAACAATCACCAGGCTGCTCCAGGAATTTCCAGTCTACAACAAAAACAAGCAACTGAGGAATGCATTTGTTACGAAATGCACCATCCTTTGCTGTGAGTGTGAAAATAAGTATTGTCTTGATCAGCATTCTGGGTTGGTTTCTTTTCAAGTGATACAGATTTTGAAGATAAGGTTGAACTTTTGCACTTTACACAAAATACCTTAACAACAAGAAATCAAAACCATGCATTAGTATTCATAACTTTGTTGCTATCAAAACCATTTGGCTTTAATTTCCTTAAGTATACAAGGTCATTATGCAGAAATCAAGTGTGAGCAAAAGAGGAGGATGTTAACTACCTAGAGGCTGAGTTGAAAAGTGCATTTTCCTCAAAACATCATTAAGTTCTGCTGAATGTTTTTGATTTACTCTACCTGAAAGAGTTTGCCTTCAGATGCTGCAGGCACAGCTGTGCTAGAGCTTCCTGTTGCAATGCATTTCTTTGTTTGTCCACCAGAGATTTGGAAATCCATTTCCTAACTTTATATTCATATATGCAGATGTTAATTTTTCAGTATATAAATGTAACTCAGATGATTGAAAAAGAAGAAACTGTCAGTACATATGATATTGTAGCACAAAAAGATGCTTCCTGCAGAAGTTGCACCCATATATAATGCAAGTTTCCATGTAAGCATGGCTGCAATGCACCTGTGCCTGAATGCTGAAAATTATTAAAATGGCTGTCTCTCAGCAAATTTGGGCTTTAAGAAGCTTTATTTGAAAATCTACCTCTACTAAATTGTTGTTTCTAAATTAAAAATAATGATTAAAAAAAAACCCATACTTGTTTTCCAAGATTTAGAGAGCAAGATGTGTATATATATATATATATATTTTTTTTTTTTAGTGAAATAAATTTGCTGGATTTTTCTTTTTTTAGAGACACTCTAAAAGGTCAGTTTTCAGCTACTTTGATGAAGCTTTGTGGTGAATTTATGAAGGCAATGCCAGAGTTCCAACTTCTTAGAGGATGTCCTTTTAAAATAAACCACAGCTGGTCTAGCATCAGTGGCAAGTTTGATTTCATAGAATAGTGACAGAATCCCAGAATGGTTTGGGTTGGAAGAGACCTTAAAGACCTTGTAGTTCCAATATCCCCTGCCATGGGCAGGGACACCTTCCGCTATCCCAGGGTGTTCCAAGCCCCATCCAACCTGGCCTTGATATCCAAGTAGTACTTCATCAAAATGTTTCCTTCTGATGATGTGTTACTGTAATATGTCATGGAAGTGACACATTATATGATAAAGTAAAATATCCCCTGAGCAAGGTACAGGAATGATAAATTATGTTAATATGGTATTCCCATTCAGATGATGATTTATTATGATGCACTGTCAGAAAAACTCAAAGTTTTATGCCATCTGGGGATTACAAGTTGTAAATCCAACTGACTTATGGAACAAAAGGTATTCCAGTGCCACAATTCACAAGCAGCCTAAATTAAAGTATGTCAAGGCACAGGAAAAAGTACAAAAGTGTAGGAAGTGCAATACTAAGGGGTGTGACTGTTGTAAAGGCCAGAAGCAGATCCTCAGTGTCTGTAAGCCAACATTATAAACACCAGTATGAAACTGGCCTTGGCACTGGTGTGACTGGAGCTGCCAGCAGGCTCCTCAGTCAGGGCTGTGCTCTGGTGAGCGTGACATAGAAACCAGCTTGATGTTCAGTGCCCTTTGCTCAGGCAGCTGGCAGAGATCTGGGTGAGTGTGGTATCTGCAGGAAGGCTTGGCCACATCCCTGTGCCAAACTATTCATCATCCAACAGATGGTTATCCTATTTTTCAACAATTTGCATTCTGCCACACTGCAGTGATCTATGGACACTGCCACTGTGTCACTACACCAAATAGAAACATCAGAGAAACTTTGTTGTGAAGCAGCCCTTGCTTGGACTGAAAGCTACACTTATACGTTCATTTCTTTGGCATTTTTTGGCGATACATTTCATCTGTGTTTGTGCAGTTACAGTCTGACAACGCTGTGTTGTGCCTTCTGTTGGACTCCATGATCCTTGTGTTTCTCTTGCTACTCAGAAAAAATCTTTGGGATACCTTCCAGGGTCAGAGGAGAGGGAAAAACTTATTTCATTTATTTATTTTCATGAAGCCTTGTGTCGTGGTGCTCTGTTACAGACATCGGCTGCATCTTCATGTCACGGTTACCCTGGTTCTCAGGCTGTCTCTGTAGCACAGCTTCTGATCTTCTGAGAATCTCCCCAGACACCTTCACAACACCAACAGCTTCTTGCTGTGCTCTTCCACTTCCTGGTAAAATTTAGATCCCTCCCATGCTCCTGTGGCCTCATGCAATATCAAATTACTCATAAGCCTTCCCCATCCCTATACCTGTCTCCCCAGTAGCCCAAATATTTGCACATTTGTGGTGTGCCTGAAACTGTGCAACCTGCTGGGCTGCAGAGCTGCTGCCTGGCCCAGAAGTACAGCAGCATCCTGAGCTCTTCCAGCAGGAGAAATACAGGATCTCTCTGCTTTGCTTGGTACTGGTTTTCATTAAACACATGGGGAATAGGCTGATAAGGGACCATCTGTGTATTTGTAGAGGCCCAGTGGTCCCTGGGATCTCTGCAGAGAACTGGCAGACACAAGACAGTGGGGGACCTGCATTTCCTAATGTGACAGCTAGTGAGCAGGTGACAGTGCCAAAAGGGACACTTGAGACCATGTGGAGGTGATTGGACCTAGCCTTGGATGTCTTTCCCATCCTGCCTTCCCACCAGCCATGCTTTTTTAATTCCCAGTGGTTCTGAGCCCCCAGCCTGGGCTTGGCTGGCAGACAGATGTGCTGGGGTGCAGCTGGGGCTCATGCACTTTGTTTCTGTGGAAAACCAGCAGGGTGGCACTGGGAGCATTTTGGCCTGGTGTGGGAAAATGGCTGTTACCATCCTGTCCTCTGCTGAGCCTCACTGCCCACCCTGCCCTGGCAAAGCCTTCCTTGTCTTTGTCCCCCTGTCTCCAGAGGGGAAGGCAGGGCACAGTGCTCAGTGTTTGACACATCCCTGGTCCCTGTCATGCTTCTTGATCCACAGCCCTGGACTCAGCTGCTTCTCCTTCATCAGCAGCTGTTCTCCCATCTCCCCTTCAATATATGAACCATATTTTTATGCAGCATGGGCTGATTTAGACATGAAACTTGCATGATTCCCAGCAGTCTGGGAATATTTTTATTCCTTTTTTTTTTCCTCCTAAGTCAATTATTTATTGCTGATGAAAGATTTGATACTAAAATTTTTACAAGATAGTGTTGTGTTTCTGTGGAGCAAACATAAGACTTCCACTCATCCAGGAGTCAGCCCCCACTCTCAGGGCACTACTTTTACAGATTCTTCTCCTTAGTACCCAGTGCTTTCTCCTTTGCTAAAACTTACTAAGAGTAGAATTGCTTATTTCCTTTTGTCAAAAGGTTTGGTCACAAAAGATATCCATAAACATGGTAGAGACATAGGAATGGAGTCATAGAACCAACAACAAAAATTACTTGTGATACTTCAGATACCCATCTACAGTTACACTCTTTCCCATCAAAGAACACCTCACTTCAGATTACTTCCTTTAAAATTAACTTTTTAAAATATTTTTTAACCTTTTTTCCCCCAGAATGCTGTAGACATGTGTGCATCATTGACTTTTTTTCCAGTGACACTGTTAACCATGTGCTTATATTTCACCTGCAAACAAACTGAGATGATGGGAAGAGAGTAAAGGCCTAACTGAGACAGCTGCAGTGCTTGTGAGCTCCAAAGCATGACTCCAAAAGGCAAACAAGCAGGAGATTCCAAGGAGGAGTTCCAGATTCTCTGCAATAAGTGCACATGCTGTGCACACGATGCATTCTCAGTTCAGGTTATTGAGCTTTCAGCAGTCTGTGGCTCAAAGACTGCTTTAAATCAGAGGCAGGTCTTTGTGTGTAATACCCTTCACAGATATTTCTCCTGTAAGTTTACCTAGTAGCTTTTGGAAAGGTTTGAATTTTTAGAGTCTGTGACATCCTGTAGCAATGTGTCTTTTAAAAAAAAATTGTTTTGTTAGCGTTTTTAATCTGCTGCTTGCCACTTTGGGTCTATTCTCTCCATCTGTTATCTGATCCATTATTTCAGGGTTTTATAGACCATTCTTTCTTTTTTTATTCTGTACCTTTGATCACCTATTCTGTCTGTTGTTTTCAATGTGTCCTTTTGGAATGAGGGATCAAGACTGTGATCAGTAAGCAATATGCAGGAATATCCTAGGTTTCAGCAGTGCTGTGCTTCCTCCTTTTCCTGATTATTTTTACAATTTCATTCCATTTTCCCCTTTACTCTGCTTTTGAGCAGGGGGTTGATATTGTTATAGAGCCAACTCTGTGCTGTAACTACAAGATCTGTCTTGTGACAGCTTAGTACAGTCATGTTATTTGTTGTGTAAAGTCAGGAGCATTTTAATCTGTGTGCATCACTATAACACTGAATTTTGTGACATTTTATCAGTTTTCAATTCAGTATGAGAAGGTTCTTCAGCAATTTCTTGTGGTAAGTCCTCATCATCTTTACTGCCATGAATACCTTTAAATTTCTAGTACAATTTTAGATGTTCCCAGCTCAGCCTGTGTCATAGATTCTGCATACACTGCCAGCAGGACATGAGCATTGATCTCTGGGGGATGCCACTCTAAAAACTGACCTTTTCTTCCTGACTGTTTGTTTCCCATTTTTTGACTAGCTACTTATCCATGAATTGACTGAAACTTAAATAACCAGCCAACTCCTTCAGGATAAAATGAGAAGTGACCTCACAAAAATGTGAGCAGAAAATGTTATCCATCAGTTACTAAGCTATTAATTCTCCTCTGCACTTCTTGATGCAGCTGGGATGAAAACTAAAGCAGTGATACTTGCAGAGTAGCTCAGCCTCATAATAATTCTGATCATCATCCATGTGTGGCACTGCAACTCTCAGAAGAAAAGCCTAATTTTTGTGGAGTTTCCAGCTTGGTTCTGGAATAAATTTTGAAGAAACCCTAGGTAAATAAAATCTCATGTACCCCAGAGCAAGCTGTATGTTAATTCAGTATCTAGGTCCCTACATTCTCTCTAGAACAGCATCCCAAAGAATGGAATATTACAGTGTTTACTTGAGACAGTACTATAGCCTATATAATTTTACATTTAGATCCATTTCAGTTTGTTCTCACTTTCCAAGCTCCCAGATGCTTCTGAGTTTTTATTGGCCACTTCAAATGGTGTGGTATAGAAGGAATTATGGCAGGGTTCAGGGGCAGGGCAGAGGAATGAATCATCTGGGCACTATGGCAGTGCAGAGAGGCCACTTGATTCCTGAAACTTGGGAAGTGTTTGCTGTGCATGTCAGCTGAATACGAGTGTGGAAATCACTAGCTGTGAAATCGTTAATGATGGATAATAACATCCAGTGTTCAAGCAGTGCATGTAACAGTTTATTTTTGATCCAATAATAAATACTTCATTAAGCCCTGGGCAAGGCAGGGGCATAATTTCAGAGAGGAGCCTTCCTTGATGCTTTTAAGAAAAGATAGTGCCTGGTAAGTTCTTTTTTGTTTTCAACTTAAATTACTTGAGTTTAGAGAAATATTAGTGTTTGGTAACTCAGTTCTGCTGGAAGAACGGACCACGTAGCAAATTCCTTTGTTGCAGAGTTGTGCAACGTAAGGCATCCTTCAAATAAGCATCTCAGAACAAAAAAAAATCCTTTTCACCTTATCCATTGACTTTGGGAGGACTCCTTGTGTAAGCAAAGTGGATGGGCTGGATGTGCAGATTGAAGGACTCTGGAGGAGTAACTCTCAAGAAATTGGTTACGGCTGTAATGTGAGCTGTGCTGACACAGCTGGCAGATAGCTCGAAATTGATGCTCTTGAAAAGAGATAGATCTTTGCCAGAAATATTAGTTTCAAGGAAAAATGACATTTTTTCCTGTCATTACTGTCAAATAGCACTGTAGTTTCTAAACTGGGTTTGGTAAGAGGTACATGCTCCTGATATTTAATTTCAGAAGAGGAAAGGGTTTCTCTGTGATCAAGAGCCAAGCCTACAATACTGTAAAATGCATTCTTAATCCTAAAGAAATGTGAAGTCCCACTCTCTAAAACAGTGTGAGACTCCTCATTACCTTTCAAAAGAGCAGTCTCAAAGAGGTTTTACAAAATACTTGTGTTTATTTGTCTTTGTACACTTGACTGGTTCTCACCAGGGCTCTGAGGACAGCAGCAGTCCTCACTGGCCTGCCTGGCCTGGAATTAATTTTCAAACCTAACAAATATTTTTAAATTAATATTTCTGGCAAAAAAAAATCTTTTCTATTTTCAATGAGCACCTTGTAGATAAAGGCATCCTGTCTGACAAGAAAAGATGTATGATCTAGTTAGTTACATAGACAAGAGGCAATGGTATCAACCACTTGTTGGGAGTTCTTTGTCATTGTATAATGTTCCTTAAACTGCCCTGTCAAGAAAATAAGAAGGCAGGATAGATGTAAATGGTCAAAAATAATCTCTGCCATTCCACTTATGTGGATTTTGAGGGTCAGAGCTATGCATTTTTCTCAGCTTTCTTGCTATCTCTCAGCCCAAGGTAGGATCAGTGCCTCAGAGCAGGCAAGGGGTGGCTGAAGGGCTTTGTTTCAAAGGAAATGAATGCTGCTGCCACTCCTAATGAGAATCTCCACTGTATTAGAGAGTGTTTCTGATTTCATAATTCGTTGAAATTTAGCAAAGTCAGAGCTAAAATGTGACAGGGTAGGATATATCTGCCTTGCTGGAGGTTTGCATATGTGTACAGCACTAGTCAGTTCAGTTCATCCATCTCATGGCCTTCAGGAAGACAAAATGACAGGATGGTGTGGAGTATCTTGGAGAAGCACCCTGGTTCACCTCTGCTGGTTAATGCAAAGCATTTCTGATGATCTCTGGACTGGCATTCTATCTTGTCTGCTGTAATTCTGCCAGTATCTTCAGTGCTGATTCCTTCCATGCATCAAGAGCTTCCCTCTTTTGGAAGACACAAATAGATGTGCAGTGTAGGGGTTAACAGCCACTAAAATTAACATACTCTCAAAACCATAAATAACTTGTTCTGAAAATTTGAATAGCTAACTTAGGGGGGAAATCAAGTTCCACATATTTAACTTCAGCATTGTTAATCAGGACATTTGAAAGAAAATTAATATTTTCCCAGAGATTAAAAGCAAATTCAGTCTTTTTGAAAATCAGGGGGGTTTATTCATTTCAGTTCTGAGTGAAATGAGACTGGTAGAACCAACTGGAATTGGCATAATGAGCACAAATTCTGAAATGCTTTTGCAGAGCAGTTTTGTTATCTTGCCATGTAGTTTCTCTGGTATTTCAATAGACACTTTTCAATAGGCACAACAGAAGACTGTTGATAGTACTGAATAGTTCTAAATTATGATTTGAGGATGTTAAATTCTGACTACTTGTAGCATTGCACATAAAAAATTTGAGCATCAAATAAAAGCATCACTCTAGTGAAGTGGCAGAAGGTTTTTGTACAGAATGATGAATTATGTCCAATATTTAAAACTAGTCTCTTTCATTACTCGTGTCTCTCTTCACTCTGAAGTTCTTTTTTTTCCCTGTTTCTGTCATTGAGGTAAGACAGGTACTCTGCTTGTGCCTTGGAAAGTGACTGCACGATTCAGTGATGCTGCAGTAGGAGTGAAGGAGCAGTAAGCTGACAGATGCACAGGAATGCCTGTGCCAGATCAGACGAATGGTGCACACAGTTCAGCACCTTTTCTCCCAAATCAGACAGTTCTGGGTACCAGTGCATCTGGATCTGATGGGTTTGCCCCTCAGCATTTGGGAGACCTGCAGCCAGCGCTGTGACAGTCCCTCTGAAGTGTCTGTCATTCCAGGGAAATACAGAAGGGGCTTTTCCACAGAAACTGGCATTTTCCACACCTCTGGGCACAGTCAGCCTGATGCACTCACTGGGTTTGCTGCTGGCTGCTCGCACACACCTTGCCTTCCGTTTTTCACCTCAGGCTCTCAGTGCTACCACTCCTCACTTTAATCAGCTCCCAGGGCATGCCAGAAGTTCTGACATGACAAAGGTTTCCTCCTTTGTTTCTTCACATCACACATTTTGAGCTTGCTGATGCATCCCCACCTTTTTTTGGTAGAATCATGAGCTGTACCTGCCAACTACATTGTTCTGCTGCAGTTTGGAAATATGGTTAGATTTTTAATTAAAGGAACTGTTAATGCCTCCTGCTTTTAAAGAGATGTCTAACATGTAGAATAGGAAAAAAGAAATCAAACTGGAGAAAGCAAAAACGCAGCTGTGGCCACACAGGACATCATAAGCTCTTTTTGGTGGTGTGAGCTCAGAGATGGCACTTGGTGAAGACTGTCTCTCTCTCATGCATGGTCTGAGGTAAAGAATGAGGTGTTCTGCACCACGGAGTTCCAGTCCTGCCTTTATTTAAATGTGTGGCAAACTGTGCTGTTGTCAGTTCTGCAGGGAAAGCCAGTGGGTGTGGAGGTGTGGCTGAGGGGGTAAATTTCATTTCAAGGGCTCATCTCTGAACACTTCTACAAGCTAAGCAATGTGAACCTAATATTATAATTCCAAGGGGACTCTTATGCTGTGTGGTAAAATTGCTTATTAAATTACAATCACAAAAAAAATCAGGAGATAGGCACTGTTCAGCTGGCAGCATACAGGAAAAAAGGCTGAATTCTAATTATTTGAACACTGGAGTTAGTGTTATTTCACTGTGTGAAAACAAAATTAGGTTATCTCTGATATCATTATTAATGTATGAGATGAAGCAGAAAAACAATTTGTTTCCTAACACCCATTCTGCCCCTCCCCCAAAAACAAAATAAAAGAGAAAATAACCTAAAAGCAAAAAATGGCTTTCTAAGACAGGCAGCTCTGAGAGATCTCATTGCTACAGCAGCAAAATGTAGATGATTTATCAATTATCTTAATTTGAAAGTGAGGCATTGTGCAAACAGTAAGTATTACATTTATTATTTCCCCAGTTAGATTAAAATATAAAAAGGCATATCCAATATCAGTAACACTGTTTATTACTCTAATCAGAAACAGGAAATATATTTTCTGCCACTCTAAACCTTAGGTGTTCTTTTATTATGCATGAGCAGCTATTACTACTGTTCAGTCATACATGTTCCTTAAGGTACTCATATTGCAATCTCCACATTTTGAAGGCCTTTCAAATAAATAAAACAACTTTTTTGCATAAAAATATATTCTGCAACCATAATTAAGTATTGAAATTCACATTTTCATGAATATAACAATTTCATACATGAGATGAATCCATTGTAAAAATTTTAGAGGTTTTTAGAGCCAGCACAGAAGTGTTTTATTTTACATTACAACTCTGAACACATCTTATGCCCTTGAATGTGAACTGCCTTGAATTTTGTTAAGATTCTGTTCTTCATTCTCATTTTCACACTCAATGAGCCGCTACTGTTTCAGTCCAAAAGGGATCAGTCAGTGAAGCGGTGTCATGAAAGTAGTTATAGAGTCTGATAAGATTCTTTAAAACTCATTTTTATTTAGACAGGAGTCACAAATCTAGCTGCAAACATTGCTCAAGATGTGCCCTCTCTTTTGAGTACAAATTTGAGAATACAAAATCAGATTTAGGAAAAGGATACCATGTAAAGATAGTTTTCCTGTTATGTTATCCATACTATGTTAATATATACATTAAAAGTAAAATCTATAAATATCCAAATGCCTTTAATTCATGTGTATAATTTTGTCTTTTACCTACAACTAGATATTTAATTATTAACATAAGAATTTCATTAAAATTAAAAATAATAAATTATTAATAAAACTCTCCAAAACAGGAATCTTTCTGAGGATGGAATTATATAGGTCTGGTGATAAAATTTTTATAAGTAAAGAACTAAACCAAATCTAAGTCTTTATAAGTAAAGAACTAAAGAAAGGACAAGGCCCATAACTCTGAGGTGTGATGATATTTTTGGAGTATCTTTTACAGTTAGACCCTGAAACTCTGTGTTTCTCAGATGCATCCTTTTGGTTTGTGTAAGGGGCACATTTGTGGTATTCAATAGCTGATTTTCCACTACCTCAGGGAGCCTGGCCTTGCATATTCCATGAAAAGACCACTGGGAAACCAGACTGGGAGACCAAACACCAAGTGCTCCCACCCAATTTCTTTAGAAAGTATAAATAAATATTTCCTGGAGAAGAGACAAGAAATCAGCCTGGCCTTTCCTTGGAGAATTTCCTGTTAGAACTCTCTTTTGTCCCCATTTCTTCATTCCCATTCCCAAAAAGCATTTTTAATTGCTTCTGAAGTGGAAGAGGTGTACCAGGAGGGACCAAGAGCACCACACACTGCAGTGCTGGTGAGGGCAGGTGGCAGCAGGTGAGGCACAAAGTCTTTTGCATCTCTGATGTGCCAGATGAGTGATCTGGCCACCAGGATAATGGATAAATAAAAGGCAGATAGTGGAGGTACTTAGGCAAAAATACAAAAAATACCTTATTAGTGCTTAGATCAGCAAGTGATTTACCACATGTGAGGAAGCAAAGGGCTTTGAAAAAGCAGCTGTAAAAAGATGTTAAAATGTCCAAAGGATATCTTGGTCACTTTCATACAATATAAATGTTAACCATGCATTTTCCATCAGCAAGGAGAGCGTGGCTGAGTGGCACATCCCCACAGACACAGAGCCTGGATTTGGAACAATTTATTGGTAGAACAAACAGCTTCTCAACCAGCCAAAGTCAGGCCTCAACAAGTCGCAGATAATTTTTCATACATTCAAAGCAAATTAGCAGAGATTTACATACTTGTTTTTAACTGTGGCCTCTCTTCATTGCCAAATGGATGTTCTAGTTCATTTCCTCTTTTGTTTGAGTCAGAAATACAATTATAACACTGAGCAGAATCTATTACTGCTTGTTGAAAGCAACTACTGCTGAGTGAGCTCAGCTCCACTGACTGCCTCCTTCTACCATCTAGTGGCAATTTCACTATACTGCTTTTCTCTCTCCAAAGGGTTCAGTGAAAATGATAATAAATGTACACTCTTGAAAAAAATACTTTTGAAATGAGCAATGTACCTGGAGAGAAAATACCTTTTTCTTTTTTCCTGAGATGGAAAAGTAGTTTTCACACAGAAACTATGTATGAGAAAATAGAAAGGATTCAGTGGTGTCAAGTACTTATTTCAGAGAAAAATTCTGCATCCTGTGGTCTTGTAAATGGTAAGTTAGGTTTGTTGATTGATTTCTTTCGGGTTTTTTTGGTGAGAGAGATTGGATTTTAAGTTGTAGGCTGCAGAATTACACTGTTGAATATCCTAAAAAAACGGCTATTTAGAAGCACACTTGCTTTGTTTTTACCTGGATATTTAAAGGGCATAACAAAAAGTAAAATACATCATCAAATGTAATGCTTTGACGACATATAGAACACTTATAGTTTCTTTCCTGATTATACAGTTTTATTAAGAGCTTTCAGTGCTCATTTTTGCAATAGATGTTTCTGTTTCATTTAGGGAAAAAGCTTAAATGTCAATGAACTAGGAATTTAAGGCTTGGGATGTTTTAATCAAAATGAATATTCTGATTATTTATATGACTGAACAAACATTAATCATCTCACATGCTTTCTGCTCTTTGAACTGTGTTGTTTTCACAAAGTGCAGCTATTGGTGAATTAGACTACATATGAAATTTTTTTTTTTTCAAATTCTTTTAAAAAGGCATCCTTCTTCCTTTCCACTTGCAGCAAACTGACACAGCAAACTGATGGAAGTCAGAACATAGAATATCAGAATCCAGGGTTTTTTTCCCTTTTCTTTTAAAACATTTACTGTCCTGTATCCTAATCACCTGACAAGTTTTCAACCTGTTTCCAGGGTGGAAAGATCCCCATCAGGTGGACTGCTCCCGAAGCCATCGCTTACCGCAAGTTCTCCTCCGCCAGCGACGCCTGGAGCTCCTCGCCAATTGCCTGGGGTGATGTCCTGACTCCGAAGCCATCGCTGTGAAGTTCTCCTCCGCCAGCGACGCCTGGAGCTACGGAATTGTCATGTGGGAGGTGATGTCCTACGGAGAGAGGCCCTACTGGGAGATGTCCAACCAGGATGTAAGTGCTGCCCAAAATTCTTCTGCATCTTTTTCAAATGTGCTTTAAAAGTTATTGCCACTCCCTGCCCTGCTTTGCTGTCTCGTTCTCTTTCTAGGCTAGAATCTCAATTTTCAAAAAGAACAAATTTTCTTCTAGTATAATCGAAAGCTTGTTCTAGAAAAAAAATATGGGAAAGGGGAAATGGTAGGGTTTTTTCTCTACCACAAGTTAAGTTTTCACAAATTCTCTTGTTTGATGGATCCCTGTGACAGCTCAAACTGGTACACTCAGTCTTCACACCAGCCATCAAGCTCTGTGTCAAAATGTGGAATATCAGCCAAGCCACCTTAACCTCTCTCATATATGTGCCTGGAATATTCCTGCATTGGTTCTGAAGAATTGACAAGACATTCCCAGATGGCTGTTTTTACATTGTTGCTAAGTTATTCAGCTGTTCAAGTCTGGTTGCTTGTTAAGGCTGATCGGTCATTTGGGGATAAGGATCTGAGAGGGATTTTAATTTTAAAAAATAATTTCACTATTTCAGGAAGAAAAGGAAAGAAGCAACCAAACCTGTCAGAAAAAAAAAAAAAAAATACTATCACAAACCTCTCCATTTAGAATATATGAGATAATCAGCTACAGCATGAAGATAGCATTGTTTAATTACTCCTACATCCAAAATAAAAGTGTCTGTTAATACAAAACGATGCTGCAGGCCCTACTGATGCCAGTTGCTGGGGGCTTTCCCTGTAGTTCAGCAATTCCCAACACAAAGGACTCCTTTTCTCCTACCCAGATGATTTCAGTGCCAGAATGTGAGCAGTGAGCATCTGTGACCTTCTACATACACTTAGTCACTTCAAGTGTCATTGGGAAATTTCAAGTTATTAGACATAATGTGAAGTTTAGTTTACTGGATATTGGGACCATTCTTTTAGTACAGTAAATTGCCCTGAATTCACTTGGGCTTATTTTGCAGAAATAATAGGACTTTCAAAGGTCAGTGGTACTGTACAGATGGCAGGGAAAACAACAGAGAGGGATGTGCACTAAACAGATTCATAAAAGACACAGGATGCAAACAACAGTTAATAAGGTCTTGCATGGGTACAGTCAGAGGCTCTGCTACATCAGAATGTCTGCTGACATTACCATTAAGATACTTACTGAGTTTTGATCATAATAAAGCCCTTGTCTAGATAGCAATTAAAATATTTCTTGAATTGGGTGGATTTTGGTAGATCACCATAAGTTTTCCAAGTATAAACTCTGCAGAACCAGGTCTGGTTTGGGGTTTTTTCCTCATTCCATTACCAATTGATTTTCTAATTATACAGCTTTGGAAAATGAACTCCTTTTTCTTTAGACCATGGCTAAGTAAGTGATGATCACAGCTGATGAGAAAAGCTTTAAATTGGTACATGCCACCCAAATAAACCCAGTCTGGTGTTCAGAAACTACAGCTGCTCACAGGTATCCAGAATGACTCAACACCTCTGCAAATCCAGCATCCTCTATTTATATTCCCCAGCAAGGATTTGGAAGCTGAGCTTAAGGAAACCAAGTTGCAAAATGCTTCTCATAAAATTAATACTGTACATATAATAAATTTAAGCCTCTGCATAATGCAGAGGCTTAAAAATGTTGCTAAGTTCGAGAATTGCTCTTGTTTAAGTAAATAATCATTTTATTATTGTGGTAAGTCACTTCCAAACTGTGTTGGTGCTGATTAATGCACTTCTTAGATGTGTGGCAGGCACCAGAGGTGTCCATTAATTAGGGCTGCTGCACAGTCTGTCGTGTCTTATTGCTTAATTAATAAACATTAGCCAAGATATTGAACTTTCCAAGGAAACTAGTGTACTGATGAACAGATTGTGCTAAGAGTCTGGCTTGCTAATGCTCATGTGAGGGAAGGAAGATTTATATTCCATGCATTTGGTTTGTAGAACAGCTGTGAGTGAAGTCTACTGGGACACCTGTTAGAGGCCACCGTATAAATTAATGCATGTTGCAGAGCTGCAGTATTCAAAAAGAAGGCAAAAAATGAAAAGAATATTTAATGGGTTGTAATTGGTATGCAAGGAAACTACTGTAGCAAACAGAATAAAACTCCTTACACTCCTGAAAGTTTCTTGTAATGCTGAAAAAAACCAACTTATCCTAATATAGCTCTTTCAACTCAGAGATATCAAAACACTTGGCAGGCGCCTGGGATTGGCTCTGCACCATGAGGCAGCAGCAGCTGCCTCTCCCTCCTGGTAGATTTTTCAGATGTCAGGAGGACACAGGGACAATGTCCCTCTGGACTCTCTTCTGTCTCAGTCTCATTAAAAAAGCTGTCAGTTAACTTTTGAAAGCAAGAATCCCTGTTACTATTAATAATGAAACTATCAGGAAGATTACAGCTTCATTTACAAATGGCATTTTCACCAGTTGCCAATTAATTTGAAACTGCACATGTATAAATTTTTGTGAAGAATAGAATACTGCTCAGACAGAAGAATAAAATACTGCTCAGACAATCATAACCAATATGTAATATTAACTCTGTTAATATTCAAACTTCACAGCTATGTCTAACATCAGACAAGCTGTTGCTTTACCCTTCCTGTAGATGCAGATTTCATGATTGATGTGGTGCTTTGTCAGCCTTTAACTGACAAGGGGAAGAGGCATTTGAGAGGAGTTAACATGCAAAATCTTTACATGTTTTATAATACACAATTTTCTTTTACTAAGAAAAACTTAAAACTTCTTCCCTTTTAGGTACATGGATATCTGATTTCTCTGAACAGAGAGAGATGGGTGCTATGCACATGGTAGAACAAGAGCTAAAATAAATATATAAATAAATACAAAACTAAAATGTTCTAATTCTTCCTTTGAGACTTGATTCCCATTGCAGTATTAGACACTTATCACATCTTTACTCTTGCTTCTTAGAATCTAAAAATAATACTTGCCTCACAAGGGATACTAATGAGGCAATATTTCCAGTTTATTTTTTAAATGTGCTAGTATTAATGAGAAATTGTAATTATCCCAGTACCAGCTGGCATTTCTCTTCATACTGAAATGTTCCTTTTGAACAAGAGAGGAAACAAAATGCACTGTGACTTCATTTTCAGAGATACGTTAAAATAAAGTGTGGCAGAGAAAATATATCTGGAAAATTATGGTTTCTTTTGGATTTTTCCTGAATAAATTACTTCAGCAAAACCTCATCAGCCCTCTATTGTTGTGTTGAGCAAATGCTATATATCTCTGAAAAGTAGAGCAGCTTTCCTGTTGCCTTAAAAACAAAATACATTTCATAAATTCCACATTTGCAACAGGCACAGTTAAATGTAAAAAAATTCAGTATCTGCATTTCTGGGCTGCTAAGGATGGCCAGTACCAACTAAGCTCTGCCCCTCTCTGTCAGGAGTGTTTTATGAACTTCTGACAAACTGCTTGAGATACATTAATAATAAATGTAAAAAACAATGTGAATAAAATTCCATGCATGTGGTTGAGTTTTGCCCATCCTGAGTCCGTGGGGGCATTTTTATCACTGGGAGGCAAGGTTCTGGAGGAAATATTTCCCTGGCAGTGGGATGGTGGCATTTTTTCCTGTAACAGCAGCATGTGCATTACAGGACCAGGTCTCCTGTGTTTATAAAACAGACAAGCAGCTGTGAGCAGCTACAAAAGGCTTGTTCCATTTCCTGCCATGCCATCAAGGGGAGCTCAGGTCCTAATGTGGCTTCCTTACTCTTATTTTCTTTACATAATGCTTGCAGCATGAGCATTGGGCATTGCTGAGCAGAGCCAGCATTAATTCAGAATTCAAATAGAGAACAGGGATATATTCCAGGATAATAAGATTGAATATATTGAAGCCAGAGCTGGTGCTGTAAAACATTGATTTGCTGTAAACAGTTTAATGTAACCCCTTCCAGCTGCATTAATATGTCTGCAACATGTACATACATCTGTGTGAAAATGATGAATGTCTCCTTGCAGCTCAGTGGGTATCAGAGCAGCAGGTACGTTCCTCCTAAGTGCACTGTGTGGTTATAAATATTGTGTGCAATCATTTCTACATTAGCAAACATTTAGCATTGGCTGGATTTTTATGTGGGAGGGTTAAGCATGTGTGGTAAGGCTGGTCTTTTTCCTAGCTTCATTTTTGATCAGCCACTGACTAGTTTTGCATTCCTTTTTATACAAAAAGAATCCTGACTGTGTAATTTGTAACATCATCCCCACTGCTACCACCACTCTTTTGCAGAACCTCCTGACCTTCCCTTGTGTTTTTTAAACCTTACATAGGATGAATCCATGTAAGCTTTTATGAGTCCATGAAGCTTTCCATAGAACTTAGCTAGTTTTGCTAACTCCTATCAAGCCAAGCTGCTACTATTCCTTTCAATCAATGTTTTTTGCTGCCCATGTTACTAAAAATGAGCTTTCCTTCGACTTGGATCAACATGTGATTTACATGATTTTCATACATGTGATTTACCTGTGGCAGCAGATCTGCTTCTTTCTGAATCTTTACCAAACACACTTTCTGTATCTGCTGAATCTGAAGGTCTCACTCACTTTAGGGGAATACCATCATTTTATTAAATTTTGTTTAGTCACAAACATCTCAGACATCCAGGTTTCTAAGAGAGACTGTACAAAATAACATTGCTGTAGCTTGGTGTGGGGAACATTGCCAGAATTAATCACACTCTAAGGATCAGCAGAAACATGTGAATACCAAGTAAATTGTCAGGTGCCACAATGTGTATTTGTGGTGCTTGATTGTATTGGGGTGTTGCTACACACAAACACTGTGTCCAAATGCAAATATTAGAGCATGGTGGGATGCAGTGGTCATATCAGGTAAGTTTCTGGCCCCCTGAAGTGAAAAATAATGGTGGTGGTGAATTCTTTATTGCCCTCCTGCTTTCTTAGCTGTTTGAAGGGGATGACCAGTGAACCTAAAAAAGTTCCTACTGTGCTTTATATGCCTGCAAAATATTTCCTGTCTCCTCTGGTCACACTCCTGCCAGTCCTGATTCCCCGAGTGAAGCCCCAGCATTGCATAAAGTGAGGGTGGCTGTGCCATGGATAATTTATCATCTCTGGTTTCTAATTATCAGTGTCACGCTGTCCTTTCAGCATTTGATGCCTGGTAACCATACAGATTTTTGTATTTCTGTAGGTTATACTGTCCATTGAAGAGGGCTACAGGCTCCCAGCTCCCATGGGCTGCCCAGCTTCTCTTCACCAGCTGATGCTTCACTGCTGGCAGAAGGAAAGGAACCACCGTCCCAAATTCAGTGACATTGTCAGCTTCCTGGACAAGCTGATCCGCAACCCCAGCACCCTTCACACCTTAGTGGAGGATGTCCTTGTGTAAGATCCTCTGGTTACATTCTGGTTTTTCATAACACATAGTGGCTATCATTATGGGGTTTAAGGCATTAAGTAGGGATGGAAGAACTGCAAAGTTCTGAGTTCATAAAGTCATGCAGGTTCAAGTAATTTTAAGGTTTGCTTTATTGTTAATACACTGTTGTACAAGGAGGGTTTTTTCTCAAGCCATGCAGATTATATTAGGCTTTTTTATTATTATTTTTGGCTGACTTCTGTTTGTGCACTATCTATCCTTAATCTTTGTGAATCTCTTTGTTTTTTTTTTTTGTGTATTTGTTTTTCCTATGTGCTTGTTTTCTCTTTGTAATTTTTTTTTCTCCATTCAACAGCCTGTCTCTCCATCTGACAGTGCTCAAGCAATTTGTGAACTGCCTTGGAGTAATATCCTGCAGAAAGTAGCTGTGTCTTAGCTTGCTGAATCTTTATTTGTCTGCAGCAGAATGGCAGCAGTGACCAAATAAGAGACTATGCTGTTACCATTCCACAACAAATTCTTTATAGTGTTGCCCAGGGTTTTTGTTGTTTTTTTTTTTTTCATTAATAATGTTTCAGAAATGAATGCAGCCTCAGAATAAGCAAGGCTGAGGTGGAAGAATTTGTCAGTATTTGTAGGTTTATTGATCCAAGCTGTCCCTGCATATATCAGCTGAAACCAGCAAAGGTCCAGGTGGCCTCACTCTCTTCAGTCACTAGGACTTACCTTAAGATAAAGGTGCTTTCATGGAGATCCCCTGGGCTTTGAAAGGGTTCTCAAGCCCTGAGTGGGGCTTGCTAAGAACCTTTAAATGTTTTTGATAAGGGCTGAGCAACAAGGCAAAACTGGGGCTGGTACCTTGCTGGGGGAAAGGCTGAATGGAGAAGTTGGTAGGAAAACCTGGAGTGAGGGCTGCAGCCATTTCATCAACACAGACTAGGGAGACTTGAGGGATTAAATATCCATGTCCTAGAGTTAGTGTCCTCTATGTGTGTATGCATATATATATATATGTATGACTTGCTGTTTGTACCTGGATGACTTTATTTAGCACCAGAGTAATGTATTTTTATCTCTTTTTATTTAAATCAAAACTTAGGGTCTAAAATACTTATGCTTTATTGAACTATGACTGACTTCACCTGCTTGTGAAAGTTTTTTTCCCATTCATTTGAGAATGCTTGATGCAGTTGTTGGGTAACCTTCTATAGAATCATAGAGTAATTCAGATGGGAAGGGACCATGGTAGGTCTTTAATTACAGTTTGTACTTAACAGTGTTCTCCTGTCTTTCAGCTTCTCCCTCTCTCATTTTGATAATATGAATGAAAATCACTGTACTTACTGCCTTTGAGTACATGTGGGTGAAACTTGGTTCATTAAGATATGAGGCTGTGTTGCTTCCTACATGAAGTCATGTTCCATCAGTAAATGTTGGCTGGCTTTTGCTGTCTAAATTTTCATTTACAATAAATTGTGTTTTCTCCTAAAGACTATCATAAAGCTTTTACAAACAGCAGTGTGCATTTTCTGCATTTTGTTCATACAATTTCTCTACATGAAATGCATAAAGCAAGTGGAAGTTATGAGCCCTCCAAATGTGGTACACAACAGAAGACTGGATATCAGTGCCCCAAAATTACAATTTTTTTTTTACATCTTTTTGTTTCAGTTGTGATAATATTAGGGGAAAGAGCTCAAGAAGAAATGTGACTAAATTAGCTCCTTCCATTTTATTTGCTCTTCTATGTAATTCTGTGTAAAAGCAAAGATATTACATTCTATTCTTTTGGCTTCTTTTAGGGTGAGTTTTAGCTTTTGAGTACTGTAATCAAAGTGTTCCTGTAGTATAATGGTATCTGGGATGGGGTGGTTGTACGTAAATGTAAAAATCATCTCATGGTGGTTTAATTTTTTAATTGCATCTTATGCTGAATTTTCATTGTCCTCTATATTGAATACTGTATCAAAAAATTATTACAATCCTGAACATGTCGATCTGCAAGGAAACATTCTGCAGAGCAAAAAGAAGTACAGTGGGAGAGGGCTATTCCTCAGTGTGTTACTGAGCTGCAGTTCTTTAATAAAATGTATTGTTTAAGTAGTGCAGCTTGGCATACTGAAGTGATTTAGAAGTTTTAGACGAGAGGTTAAAGAGATCCTCAGTTAAGGTCTGACCTTTACAGCTCAGACTCTCTCTCATTCTTTCTGCCTTTTAGTAAAAGCTATGTCAACCAGGGTAAATTGGGTGTCATATTTCATATTGCTTGGTAACCTTTGCATTTTTTTTGTTTTGTTTACAGAATGCCAGATTCACCTGGTGAAGTTCCAGAATATCCTTTGTTTGTTTCAGTCAGTGACTGGCTGGATTCCATAAAAATGGGTCAGTATAAAAATAACTTCATGGCAGCAGGTTTCACAACTTTGGATATGGTTTCAAGAATGAATATTGAGTAAGTATATAATCTATTATCTCTATAGTGACTAATTAATCTGAATTTGGATGCTGCAGGCACACAAATACTGCACAGTATGGAACAGTGCTTCCATTTCCTTTCCTTCCTCAGCTCACAAAAGACAAATACAGTTATTTATCAAAACAACACAAGAAATGTACGATGGAGTGACCAGAATTGATAGATCCACTCTGTGACCACACCAAACACAACCAAAGGCCAGGGATGTGTGTGTTTCTTGGGGAATCAGTTTTGATCTAGACCACTGAAATCAGTGGCAAAAATATTTTCTTACTTTGCTATGAATATCATCAAGACTTTATCAGTCCTAATAACAAAGCCAGCCATTGTTCCAGCCATCTCTAACACCACCCTGTGGTTTTTTAATGCAAACCCTTCACTCAATACAGAAGTGTTTGGGCAAACTATGGATTCATATGGTAGCAGGATGATGAGATCTCTTTTGCTCTCTATTCCCTTCCCATTAATTCCCAATCTTTTATTTGATGCTGGGACTGCCTGTATTAATGGTAGCTGTCAGTTAAGATTGAAGAAATTTATATGTAAAGTTAGGACTGATTATCTCCCACACACATCATTTCATATTCACCTACATTGAATTCCATCTACCACCACATTATGGCACAGTCACTTAGTCTTGTGAGATCCTTCCAAAACTCTGCACAGCTGCCCCTTTCCCTTCCTACCCTAAACAATTCAGCCTCACCAGCTGAGTTGTTCACCTCTTGCTCACCTGTTTTCCCAGATCATTTACTGATTTGTTGAACAATAATGTTCAACATTATCCCAGCAGAGATCCCTGCAGATTTGTATCAATAACTGCATTGTAAAACCCTGACCATTTACTGCTAACCTCCTGTATTTAAACCAGTTATTTAGTCATGCAAAGACCATATTATGTTACATATTATGTTATATCCTATATTACACAGAAGTTGCTCCTCATTTTCATTATAAAGCTTTTGTGAGGAATCTTCTCTAAAGCTTTTGGAAATCCAAGTGAAGTGTATCAAATGGATCATCTGCATCCACTGGAAACAAGTAATTTTATAAAGCAGAACTTTTATTTGCAAAAGCCATGGTGACTCGAGTAGCTCATTTATCCAAGCATCCAGTAATTTTGTACTTTCCTGTAGTTCTCTTATGCCCTGTAATGATCACAGACTCATGGGTCTGTGGTTCCCCAGATCTTCCCTGGAAACATTTTATCTGGCACCATGCTCCATACTTCAGGCACCAAGAAATTTTTTAACATGTGGAGCGCAGCTGGTAATTCCCTCTCTCACAACCCTGATAGTAATTCCATTATTTCATCTTCACTTTCTTTTGGAACTTTTGCCTAAATATAATCTGGACATGGGTTGATTCTTGTTTTTACAGTTTTTCCTATAACCTCTCCTGCAGTCACTTTAGACAGATTACTCTGGCAAGTACCCCAGAAAGGATCTGGCATAGGAGTCATTTCAATTTCTTCCACAGTGAATGTCAACTCAAATGGTTAAGTCTTCCAACAATGGCCATTCTTTCAGTGCTCTCTTATGCCCAAATCATCATTAGACTCTACACATTTTATGGCAAGTTTCTTGTACCCAGTGAGTTTGCAAGATTTATTGTAAGTTTAATTTCTTCTATTTTATTGTTGCGCTTTGTTTTTCTGTTTGCTTCTCAAGTTCCTTTTTAGTCTGCCTTACTGTGCTTTTACAGCTAATCTAAGATTATTATTATAATCCTTTCTATTTTCTTTAGATACCATTTCAACTTTTTGAGAGATTCCCTCTCTCTTCAAATAATTTGTGTTACACAAGACCTGCTGGCTTCTTTCTGTGCCTTATCAGGCCTTCCCTGATAACAGGCATTGGTCTTGCATTTCTAAGACACCTCTCCACTGTAAAGCTTTATTCTTTACACTGACTCCTTTTAGTTTCTCAGATGCTCAATACTTTTGCTGACTTCAAGTGTTGTCTATCATGCCCCATGAGAATGTTAAACCCAAGCAACATAATATTTGCAAGCTCTGCAGTGCTTCCTCAGCTGGAGGATACCAATCTGGAGATCAGATGCAGATATCTGGAAGTGTACATCTGAAACTCATGAAGGCCATGCCTTATCCCATGAGTTCCTTTACTGGTTGTATCATCACACGATTTTTGAGGATAAACAGGCAGTATCTGTGTATGTCCCAGTGTGGGATTTGCATAATTGACAAATTATGGCATATCTGAAGTTTCCTGTTCTCAGCACCTCTGTGATCTTTCTCAGCTCTTGCAACTGGGGATGTTTACAGAAAAGTTAAGTTGGTGGATTGTGCTGAACTCTGGTGGTTGTTGACTTCATTCCTGCCAAAGTGGAGGCCTGTGGGTGACAAGAGCTACCCACTCTGGAGTGCAGGGCTAGATGAGAGGAACTGGGAGGGAAATCAGGGTCAGTCTGGAAGATTCACTGCTAATTAGATCTTTAGACCATCTCTCACTACCTCACTCACATTCCCCAAATCATCAGAAGGAGGACCTCTGTTATTTCTGCCTCAGAACTGTGATACTGAGTGTGTAAGCCCCGGTGCTTCTCAAGTATGATTGGGAAACAGTTGCTATAATACCCATTACTAAAAATGGGCTGTTGCGACTCACCTGATTAGTCCTTGAGATTTGGAAAGATTAATTGACCATTACTATCACTAATAAGCCTCAGTATCACTAGTTTAGAGCACTAAGCCCCAGTGCTCTAAATACATCTTTTTATTATATTCTTCTTCTTAAATGACTGTTTTTTAAAAAATGGAAATTGACAGATGCAGAAAAATTGAACATTTGCAGCTTTCTCATATGCCGTGGCCAGGAAGGTAAACTGTCCTGGAGAAGAAGTCATCATATAATTATATGCTTTTGTGCACCAGAGGCTTTATTATATTTGCATCCAAGATGAAACTTTTTATCTTGCAGTGACATTAGAAGAATTGGAGTTGCACTCATTGGACACCAGAGACGAATAGTCAGCAGTTTACAGACTTTGCGGTTACACATGATGCACATACAGGAGAAAGGATTTCATGTATGAAAGTAATAGAAGCAACTGTGTTTTGTGCCTCAGCATTTCTAAAATGGAAAAATATTCTCATTCTTCCCTCCTGCTCTTCCCAACTTCAAGAACTGCAGTCTCCAGTTCAGACTATACAAGTACTTCTATGTTAATGCTTCCAAACCGGAATTTTTAATCACACTGCACAGCTCCTCCACCAGTTCTCTGCCGATAAAATCCTGGCCTACTGCAAGACTCTTGCTACACATTGATGAATAACTCAGCATGGATGTGTAACTTTGTATAACAGTATTTGGGAAACTTTCATGGACTTACTTGAAAGTAGTAATCTATTTGGCCTGGTGTGGCTTCTTTATCGATGTATTTAGAATTTTCTGGTAGATCAAAAAGTATTTGACTTCTTTCATGTTCTGTGACCATGTAACTTCCAACACCAAATGTGCAATCAAAAAGAAGTTTAACATAAATATTTATTTTATCTCTTAATTAAATCCAAAAGTATGTGTCCTATCATTATATTATTTTCTAATACTTTGAATGCTGGTAAGCTGGTGCCTCAAAACATTAGTATTGTTTGCAGAAATGACTGATGATTTTATGTAGCGAGCTTTCATTGTGTGAATAATTGGAAGCATAGTGAGAGTAATCTGTTTGAAATCTTGAGGAAGGTTCTTGATTTTCAATTACTTTAGCACTCGACACTTTTTATGCTTTAAATTTTAGATTAGGTTGGAAAAATTGTTTATCCTTGGGATTCCTCACCACCGTACAACCCTTTTTTTTTTTTTTTTTTGTAATACCCAGCATTTGCTTCTACTACTGGAAAACTGACCACATGTAAAACACAGTTGTCAGCTCTGTTGCAGACACACAGATTTCAGAAGAGCTTTCTGTTTCAAACATGCAGGTTTCTGCTGTTGGATAGGGAATCATCTCCAGCAGCAGCAGCAGCAGAGCTCAGAGGGCCAGCCATGGGTGGGGTGATGGGATCATTCCCGTGGGAGCAGGCTGGCCATATCCTCTTCCAGCCAAGGGCAGCAGTGCAGCCCCACTGCTGCTGGAAGTTACAGGCTGCAGGATGCAGTGACCTTGCACAAAGGCAGAAAAGGAGATGCAGGACAGCAGTGTGGTAACATGTTGCCTTGAGCCTACTTCTAACTGCGTTTAGAAGTTAAAAAGCAAACTGCTGAAATGGAGCTCTGGTCATTCCAGGCCAGATCTTCATTTAGTACAGATCTCTAAAGGACATCCAAGGTATTACCTTTAGAACCCTTCAATAGCCATATTTACATGCAAGAAAACGTCAGCAAAGGCCTAACATAATATTTGTACCTCTCTAAGACTTCCAGCTTTCATGTTTTGTTCAGACAACTGACACAGACGTGCTGGGCTACATTTCCAAACTTTTGCATGGGATATGCACTCCTGGGAGCAGGGGCAGGACCGCATGGCCGTGCTGTGGGAACCCCACGCAGATCTGCAATGCATGTCACATGTAACCCTGTGCAGAAGCTTCTCTTCATTCCTGTGTCCTTTGGAGGGTATCTTTGAGTTCTGTGGCATCCCAATGTACTCAAGCATTGCAGCTCTTCTGTTAAAACGTGCATTTGGGTAATCAGTATAATCTATGTGTATATCAAAAGGAACTAACTACTTTGTGTAATCATAATGGTATTTACTGCTTCATTTACAGCTTGTAAATCACAAGGTGTTTCCTAAGTCTTGGAAAAGGCTGCCATTGTATATCAGTGACAAAGAATGAAAATCAGAAAGCAACTCAGAAAAGATTATGCTTCCAACCAGATCACAGAGTAAGACACGAGGCCTGATTCTCTGTTGTCAATTTATGTTGGAACAATTGCATTAATTTAGGTGAGATAGCAGGAATGCACTAAGTAATTTTTTCTTTCTTTCATTAAAAAAAAAAGGGCAGATGTAACTGAGGAAAGAGTTTTCTGAAGATCAGGAGCCACTGGTGTTCTACAATGCCAATTTGATGAGCTTGTTTACAGAAGGGCAGCTTCAATCCTATTGTAGCTCCAAAGGTAATTTTGTCAGCAGGAGTATTCCCACTGGAGTCATCAGTCCAGCACAAGGATATAAGTTTTGCAGGATCACAGCCCTTCAGTGGGGAAAAAAACATTTGTTCTTTTCTGTGACTGTCACTCGAAAAATTCTGCCTGAATTCCACATCTGAATAATTTTTTGGTAGAGGTGCTCTTACAGAAAGCAAACCATACTTACCTGAAACCTTTTGAAAAATACTGACACACCACAGAGTAATTTAAAAGTGGGTTTTGCTTCATCATTTTATAATCCATTTTGCCTATCATTGCTTCCATGGCCAACAACAGGACATCTATGGAATGAGCCTTTCTCACAATTAAATCCATTACTGAGGAGCTATGAGTCTGTTATTTGTTAATGGGGTTTCAAAATCATTCATAGCTGACCCAAACCATCTATGTGCACTTTTAGATTGTCTTTTGACAGGTTTTTTTTCGTTCCTGGTAGTGAGGATGCAGAATTGACATAGTTATATGCACACAACCTGGATATATTTAATGAAAATTAATTTCTAAATTTATCACACTACTGAAAATATTTTTTCAATAGAAAAAAAATTAAAAAGTAAAACATTTATTAATCAGATATATTTTTTATATAAACAAGAATTTGGATAACCAGAAAGGAAAGAACAAGGGATTCTTTGAGTGAGCACATTTGTTAATAACATTGTAAATCCAGGATTCTGTGGCTTTATACAGCTTGTTTTTTTCTGTTGTTGTTCCTGTTGTGGTGCAGTATGACACTTTTCTAATAGTTATCTTGATGAAATTCACATTTTCCCATTTTGGAAATGTTTTATTTGCTCTTGTGCTGATTCCTAGTCTATTCTTGATTTAGTTTAGGGATTTTTCATATTTTTTAATTTAGAAACAAAACAAAAAACAAGTCTTAACAGGTGTTATTTTTCAAATGTGAGCTTAATTCTGTGCAGGCCACAAATGTATATGTGAATTTAGAGTAACTTTCTTTGTTACAGGAAATTCTTTCTTTAGGAGAAAATTAGCTCTAATTATCCTTCATACTGCAGTGTGCAGCTGGAGTTTAAATTTGATAAATTAAAGCAAATTTAATAGACTGGTTTTGAGAATCTGGGCCACATTAGAGTGCTTTATGAATAAAAGTACCCATTGAAAGTTCACAAAATAAAGTGTGAGCTATATGCAAGCAAAAAAAAAAAAGGTGTTATAACATGGATGTGTATAAAGAAATAATTCTTACCTCTTTCTCTGCATTCAGTAACAGCTCATCCATTCAGATATCTGTGCTTGGTTAGATGAATTTCATGCCTTAATTGTATCCAGTCGTTTTGCTGAACCTGTGAAACAGAGAGGGTCTTGTTCATGATGTTCATGGTGTTAAAACTGAATAAGGAACAGCACAATGTTTAATAGAATTTACTCATGAGGTGTTTGCACATTGGAATTACTGAGAAGCAACAGGAAGCCATGAGGCGAAAGGAAGAGAATTGAGCCACATCATTTACATTTTTCTCAAGCAAAATTTACCCTTTTTGTTTCCCATTCATTTAAATCCAGTCTCTATCCAATACAAGCTTAGAAATATGCCATGCTTCAGGACATCAGACAGCATAAAGCAATCCTTTACTTGCAAATAGTGCACTCAACAATAAAATTAATTAGTCAGTAAATTAGTAAAGTAAATTCTGTGTCCAATATTCTATTACATATTACTTGGATTATTCTGACACAGAACTCATAGACTGCAGTACTTTGATTTTTACATCACTTAAGACTGACTATCCATTTGCCATTTTTAAGCCTAACACAGGGCTTCATTGATTTCTTTTTCAATGCAGATTCCTACAAGATTCAAAGATGGGTCATAAGTAGCAAACAGCTGAGATTTACCATGAGGAATAGCAGGGACTGTGGAGGTGCCTAGTGAGACTGCATTTCCCGCAGCAATTTCCATGTCAGAATGACTCCATGGGACACATCAGCCACCAAGGTAAAGCAGCTCAGTATATTCTTGACCTTGTATTGAAGAGCAGTTCCTCATTTCCAGCTGGCCCTGTTGTGAACTGCAGCAGTTATTGAACTGTTTTACCTCAGCTGATGGAATGGTTCTGTGGGACACATTCTGGCAGCTCAGAATTCTCTTAGGAACACAGGGTACCTGTAACTCCCCTGTCATGGGCTCACTCTGTCTCAGAATACTCTTTCAGAGAGTGAAAAGCAGGACTTGCCTCTAATCCAGTCCAACATTTTTTCAGTTAAAATCATAACAAAAAGTCTGTCTTCCATTGCATCTTCCAGAAAAGCACTAAAAATAGAGACATTTGTGGCATTTGCACATGGTTGAAGAACTCTGTATTCCGTTAAGCAGTTTTCTTCCAGAATACCCTTGTTCACCAATTGTAATGAATCTTTCCTGAATAAACAGCAAAGATTTTTTTTTTTATAATAGCACTATAATTAATTTTTTTGAGAGTGAGGGAAAGATGTGGTCGGCTAGGCTAACTCGTAGTACGATAATGATCTTGAAATCTCATGGGGAGAGAAAGGAATAGCTCCCTAAAACCTACAATAAGGTAAAAAGGGAAGAACTGTCCATACTGTGTTAAGGAGCTCTAAGAAAAACTCAAGAGTTGCATAATACAGTGCCAAGTACTTACATCTAGCAAAATGTTCCACCATCACATCCTATATTTAGTAGTGCACACTGCCCATCCATGAGTGTTGTATATAATTCCTCAGATCATAGACCAGGATATGGTGAACATGTTGTAATTATAAAACATTTGTCTATATGTACATACAGAATTATAAATAGAATGTATATCGTAATATCAGATTTTTCAAACCTACAGAATTAATTACCAACAACACTAATGGGCTTTATTTGCTTTTAAAAATTTTCATGGCATGCACTATGTGTGTATAGTTCTTCCCAAAATTCCTTGGCTTGTTAGTTGGAAATGGACAGCCTCTCTTTTCCTCCACTGGTAGAAAAAAACATTTTCAAACTGGCTCAGAGAAAGCTGCCTGCTCACCCTTCTGCTGCCACCTCACCCAACCCCTTCCTGCTGATTCTCTTCCACTCAGCTAATTACTGTAGAAATTAGTGATCCCAAAGGGGAAGCAAGGTGCCCATGAGCCAGCAGAACTAGGAAGATGGAGTCCATGCTATAAAGAGTTTTCAGTTCCTCTGCTGAAATCACCAAAGATGTTTACAGAGTATATAAATTATTTTCTTTTACATGACCATTTATGGACACCAAGGAGGTTAAAATGTGGGAAATTTTCAAGAGCATATAAGTAGGGATATGCCAACATACAGCATGAAAAGATAAGCTGACTTTTAGAAGGGAAAAACAACAACAGTTGATGAAAAACCTAAGGCTAAAAAATTGATTCAAGTATATTTCCATATTTTATATGTGAAATAAGGTAACTCCAGTTCAGTGGAATCTATTTGTGTGTATATTTCTTTAAATATCCTGCATGAGTATATCTTACTTTCCTCTCCTGCAAGAGATTTCCCAAGTACCTATCTCTTCCAGAAAGGTTTAGCATATTATCTGATATTTTCATACCTGAATAATTAAACTGGAATAAAAAATGCAAGTTCTGACAGTGAAGATATGGGGGGAACAATAGAATTTAAAAAGTTCAGTCTCAAAGTAATTTAAAGTTTTCACATCTGCTCTACTTTGTTCCTGTCCAAAATTTTTACTTATATGTCTGAGAACTTTGACTAGTTCTGCATGCATCTCAGTGCCACCTCAGAAACTCCTGAATCTGTAAATGCTTCTGAGTTTGTGCAGCTTAATTCATATAAACAGGCTGATTTGACATGGGACATTATAGAAGACTAGAGTCAGGTGTAATCAAAAATCAAAATCCCTATAAAATATCTGTAAGACACCATGAGATATTTTGTCTTATTATACTAACGCCTCTTCATTTCTGACAATTCAGTTAAGAACTGGTCAGCAGCAGCATGTATGTTGAGTGGTATAATCCTGAGACTGAAAACCCACAAATTAAAGAGAAATCCAGGTCTCTGCATTCTGAACTATGGGATGTCAAGGGACTCCAGAGAAAGTATCCTTGAAAATCAGGTTTGGGAGAAATCTGCTTTGGAACTCAAATATTCCTTTCTGGTTGTGGATGATGGAAAAGTGCCCAATGAAACAGTCTAGCAACTATTTTCATAGTATCATCACCACATAATGTTCTGAGTGATAAGAAGGAAAAGGAAAATCTATTTTCTGACCTTTCAGGTTCTAGCCCATGACAAAAAAAAAACCAGGTACAGTTGTCATAATTGATACTGACAAGTCCAGCGGACAGAATTCAGAATGACTAATTGTTCTTCTAGCTACATGCTGACTTTCTTGAGAGGAACCTAAATAAATAATAAAACATAGAAATCTCCAGTTAATATTGGCTTAGAAACTGAGTTTTTAGTTTTCTCTCATTCAGACTGGTTTTTAACTGAAAATTATTATTAGGTAAAATGAAAAGCATAATAGGATTATTATTTTTTTCCTGTAAGAAGCTGGGTGCTCTGAGCTGTATAACTTACTATCACAGTCTCTTTGTGTAAAATAGGATTATCTGAAAAAGACAAAGTGCAGCCAATGTTCCAAATCTGTAGATTATTTGTCACTAATTGTCAATTTGGGAAGTTCTATTTTTGTCTTGGGTGAGTTATGCTCTACCACACCCTGTATTTCCAAATCCTGCTGAATTATTTTAATGAACATCTCGATTAATTCCTGGGAGAGTGATGTGACTGTGAGGAATTAAAAGTTTCTGTGTTAATAGGCGATAGTGTTGCTGTGATCTAAAATCATGAGAGTTTGTTTCTGACTTCCATGGCAGTGGGATAGCCCGATGTCCATATTTTCTGTAGTTAGGCTCCAGCTCTGCAAACAGGTTCTCCTTTCCTGCACCCCCCTATTGTCATGGTTAATTACTTGTCAGAGAACCAGCATTTATTGGGACATGAGCTGTCTTGTTGTTCAAATAGACTGCTAAAAGTTTTTGCTGGTTTTAATTGTTCTGTTGAAGCGTTTCAGGGTGAGATGTAGGTTGGTCCCTCAGGGCATGATCCAAAGTCAGCTGTATCCATAAGAAGAGGTCAAGTGAGTGAAACAGGTTTTGAATCAAAGGTTTCTACAGATTTTCCTGGAACAGATGGCCTCATTTAATGGGGAGAAGAGAGTGCACTGAGCCTAAAAGACAAGGCTGCTACCTCAGGGATGTGATCAAGTAAGCTGTGGTTACCTTCAACATGGAAAAGGTAAAATGCAAGGTACAAAAGTTGGGTGCTGCAGTGTTTGTTGTTTTCTCTGGCATGGATGGTCAACTCTGACTTTGGAATTAGTTACCTAAATGACCTACGCATCTAATAGGGCATCTAGCAGAAATTGTTTGGCTTTGTGGGGTTTTTCTCCCCAGATAATTTCCCAAACTTCTGGATTTAAATTCAGGATGAAACTACCAGCCCCAGCAAACAAACAGAATTTCCAAACAAATGGGACTTTCCTATCTTTCTTCTTTCCTAAACATAAATCAGGATGCAATATGATCTCCCTTTCATAATACAAGTTCTGGCTGATGATTTGCCTCTTTGAACAAGCTGCTTCATACTCCTGGTGCACTGCAGTCTAAGTTTTCAGATTTGCCAGTTAATGGATGGCACAATAGCAAATAAAATAACAAATGCCCTCTTAGTGGTTCCATTTTCTGGATTCTTTTACTAATTCCCTATCTGGAGAAAACCATCCCACTCCAAGATTCCTAATAAGGAAACCTGTAAGCATTTTAAAGCTTAAAAGGATTCCCTATCTGCCTCTCCCCACGTGAGCTTTGAATTGGCAGTGCAGTTTTTTACTACCATTTCTTCTGCAGTAATTTCTTCTCTCAACTCTTCTAAGTAAGGCTGAGATGTCTATTTCACACTAAAAGTGGGAAAAGTTGTTTCTTTGTTAACTCTGGTGATGGGATTCAGTGTTTGTTGCTCTTACCCAGAGCCTTCCATCTGCTTCTGTTGAGGCCAAGATCAACAACATTCTCTGGTGGTATCAGTTACATCACACACAGCGCTGCCGTGACTGAAAACCCAGAGGCATAAAAAGGGCTCGTTCTTCTCTGGGGTGGTGGAAATCCTCCTGACTTCGGGAACTTCTCTGCACTTCTCAGGATTGCGCCTGCAGTTTAGCAAGAAAACAAAAAAATCTTTAAAAGATCATGTGAAACCCTGTTTACTGAAAGGCAATAGTTTATTTTGTAGCAAAGCAACATTCATTTATTTAGCTGCAATTAACAGTTTTAATTTTGTCATCACCTTTTTAAAGAAACAGACCACTTTGACTTTCAGAAAAAAAAATAAAAATAATATTTTGCTACCTTCCAAACATCAGCTTTGATTTACTTTTGGAAGATAACGTGGTTGGTATGTTTTCTCAGGATAGCCTCTATCTATTTCTGTGTGTTGGTTTTAAATGTATCTGAATTAAAAGGGGTTTTAATCTCTGTCTCTTCTGTGAAATTAGATTGTACAAAACTAAATATGACTGCTCTTCATAGTTTGCTGTTCTAGCATAGCCATAAAATGTATCAATGTATGTGTATATATGAATAAATATTTGATGACAGACACTTTAGATTATATATTTAAGCAGCCATGTCAAAACTTCAGAGGTAGATGGCTTCAAAAGCAATGGTATAGTCATAATACTTGCAAATCATTTTACAAAATCGAACCATGGCCTCAGCACAGATCTCATATCCCTACCAGTAGTCTGAAACCCACCTTTTCTTTAAAGACCCCTGCTAAGGTTTGTTTTGCCATTGCTTCTTTAACCAAGACATATTTGAATAATGACAACTACCCGTGGCTCAGTCCTCAGCACTCATCTCCCAGCAGAGCTGCCCTGGTGCTGCAGTTCCAGAGGCTCTGGGCCCCATCTCCATGGTCTGAGCTCCTGTGGCTCTGGGCTGCGCCTTCTGGGAGATGAACATTGCACAGCCAGTGTCGATGCTTCCCCCTGGGACTGCCTCACTCCCCAAAATTCCTGTCCTTCACCTAATACATCTCCCATACAGGTCCCACTGCACTTTCTATTTGCCTGTTTATAACGGTACTGTAGGAATACCTGTGGAATAAAAAGCTTACCCCACTGATATGCAGTCCCAAGGGGAATTTACATTAGACATGAAGTTGTTATTATTTACTGAAAAGTGATGTTCTCTTCTTTTCTTTATGATTCTATTCCTATGATACTATGATGTTTCATGTAAATTTTCATGTGCTGGCATGCCTACGAGTTAATAGTGTAATAGAATGCTCAGCTCTCAACATTAGAGTGTTTTTAAGGTGAATTGCATCACATATGCCATCTCTTTGCAGAAAGAATATGGGGTTTGGCAAAACTACCTGCTGAGCAACATAATGAGATTTTTGTACAAAGTACAAGTTATTGATTATTATTGTATTTTATTTTTCTATGATTTCCTAAGAGGCATTATCAGGTCTTACAGATGGGGTAAGCCTGTTTATTAAGATATTTATTAGCAAATAAAAGTTACAGTACTGGTGGTTATTTTTGAGTTAATGGTGTTTGTTTGGCCTTAAGTTACTAATATAATGATCCACAGTGAAGCCATACGTGATCATGCAAAAAAATCCCAGCTGCTTAACACAGGGTGGTGTTCTAATAAAGATGGACTGGCAATACTCTCCAACACCTGAGATGCTTTGAGGTGGTATTGTTTTCTTCAGCTAAAAAATGCTCTTCTGTGCTTACCACTGAGCATTTATGCTCAAAAAGCACACACAGTTCACAGCATCAGGGGAAAAAAACTGTGCACATTAAAAGCTGCAAACAGCCGTGTTCTCTCCTTCTTGGGAAACACTGTGAATCTGAATTTTAAATGGCTTTTAATGCGCTATTAAGATTCTGCAGTACCGTTCACCCTCCTCATGGTGATTCACTGAGCCATGCAACTCCCCTAGTATTTGTCAAAGCTTTCACTGACAAAAGAAGTTTTAAAATGGATCATATTATGTAAATAATGCCAGGGCAAGCCACGATGATTCACAGAGAAGTGAATGCCATATACAATAACCAGACCCCACCTCAAAAAGCTTAAAGCTATAATGAGCCTTTCATTGCATAAAATCACATGCATGCAACGCAAGACTGAACAGAAGTAGCTGTAAAATAATAGGAAATGAGTGTCAGGTGCCCACAGTGCATTACATCCTCTTTATTTTACATGGCAAGAGCTTTCTCATCGAGGACTGTCAAGTTTAACACAGCGCATATAATGAAGAATGAATATTTCATTTTAGATCTGGTTACAGAAATGCCTTTGCCGTTCTGTGTTCTCCACTGAATTTGGAACGACTCCTGAGACAGGGGCTGATTTCAAACAGAAACACCCTTCTCTACCAGATATACCTCACAACTTGATTAGAGTCTAGCAGTGCTTCATCGCAGAGTTTCACTGTGGGATAAATGCTACCTGCCTGTTCCTTTAGTGCCTCATAATGCCACTGCAAGGGAGTCTCATCTTTTATTTGGAACCTTCCTGATAGAGGAAATGTAGCAGACCTTGAACCAATCTGACGGGACTATGCTATGCATTAAAAAAAAAAAAAAAAAAAAAAAAAAAAAAAGCTGAAGTGTACTTTCAGCCCCTGTGCCTGGCCTGGCCAGGCTGCCTTCCCACAAGCCCTGCTGCTGTCACTGTCTCAGTGACGCCTGCATTTGAGATTTTCCAGACTCAGCCAAAACGCCCGCTTCGGAACGGGCGGTGCTGTCAACACCTCGGGTGGCCGTTCTTGCGCAGGGGTTTCCTTCTGTGTTCAACGCAATCCCCAAGAGGATTTATCCAGGCACTCGAGAGAGAAGCAGCGCAATTCCCGAGGCACTGGACGCGGAGATTTAAGGCGACGCCGCTCAACCCCGCCATGGCTTCCTCAGCCCAGGGGGCGTGGCCTCGGGCGGGCCGCGCCCCAACGCCCTCCCCCTATTGGCCGGAAGAGGCGGAGCGGATGGAGCGGCGGGACGCGATTGGTGGGGCGGGCACGGGGCGGGGCTTCTGTTTCCTCGGCAACGGCGGCGGCGGCGCGCGGGCCCGGCGGGCGCCTCCCGGGCCCAGGTCGGTGCTGCGGCCGCGGGGACGCGGGGCCCGCACCCGGGGGGGCCGGCCCGGCCTTCCCTGTTCCGCTTTTCCTGGGGACCCTGTGCCGCTCTGGGAGAGGAGACCCCATCCTGGCCTGTGAGAAGGGAGCCGCGGCCGCTGCCGAGGCCCTGCGGTGCGGACGGGAGGGAGGAAAGGCCGGCCTGGTCCTGATTTGGGTCCTTGCACCCGGTGTGCCAGAGGCCGAGCCACGCACAGAGCGCAGGTATTTGATTTATTTCTGCTTCTGCGCAGAAAGGGGAGCTGGGCGGCAAATCCAGCATGGCTGCTACCAAAGCTTTTCACTGTTTGTACATTTTAGCAAGCAAAGGCATTAATGTTCACTGACTGCAACTCTTTATTAGTTGGTATCCTGTCTTCTGTTGGCTAATGACTCTCTTGCTTCCCATGCCAATTAGCCCACATGCTCGGGCTTTCCCTTCTTTTGTATCTTATACCATTGAAATATATCCGGCCCTAAACCTAAACATGCCAGTTCTACTGAAAAAATTCGTCTTTCTAAAACGTGGACATCATTTAGAACTTGTTTGTTGGCTGCTCTCTATTTCACGGATTAAATCTCCTGTGTTGTTGATTAGGGTTGAAAATAGACAAAGATCAGACATGAAAGAACATCCTTTCTTAAGAAAAAAGTTTGCTGTTAGAGTTTGCTGTTAAGCTCCTGGACCAGACTCTGGCTTAAATAATTTTCTGAGATGTCTGATGTATGCTGTATGTCACTGTAGGCAAAATATCAGCTGGCAAAAAAGAGGGGGGGGGAAAGGCACTTGTGTTAGGTGTAACTGCTGTAACTCTTCACAGATGAGAAAAAACATGAAAATAGGGGCAAGGCAAGAAGTCAAGGGTGCATTTCTTTCCCACTGTGTTCTTAAATAATGACTGTGCCAACTGGTAGGAAATTTTGCTACAAAAACATGGCTCTAATTAAAATATTGCTAGAAACTTTTGTGTATTTAGGATTTTGGATTTAGAAGTGAAACCCTAGAATTATTTTTAAGGGCTTGTATTTCCTCCTGTTTCATTTTAGGAGTGCTTATAATGTATTTTTTGACCCTCTAGAATATATTTTTTGGCCCTCTATTTTTTTTATCATCTAGAATAGATAGATGAAGCTCTTGATTAGATAAGAAAGTAATGTGTGCTGGAGCAGGGTCAGGTTAATTTGATAATAAACAGCTTTAATCTGCTCTCTGATTTGTATATATGGATTAGAAAAGGAGTGGGGCATAAAGCAAAGGGAGTTAGAATGAGAGACTTGCTATAACTAATGTTGGGGTTTTTTTACCTGGTAATAATACTGTGTAGCTGTAGATCGTGACCAGTCCTGAATCAAAATGCACCATAGAAAGCTCTAAGAAAGATCTGTATTTTAAAAGGAAAAAAAAAATGTCCTTTAGCCAGAATGATTGCTTTTGTGACTTTATTAAATGCAACATTTTGAAATTACTAAAAAGCAGTTAACCATCATTTTGTAGTCAGCTAGTGAAAAAGTGTGATCAAAGATTTGTTATTGATGGGGTTTTTTTACCTTTCCCCCCTCCTGCTATGATTTCCTCAGCTTGCAACCTGAATTATCCAGTGCTGTGTGGTTTTAATTTATTAAGAAAAAAACAGCCTTCACCATTCCAGAAATCCTCTGACATTAATTAAATACTTTATTATTCAAGGCATCTCAAAGGTTTCAGTTGTCTGATTGCTGAAGTTATTTCCAGTGGAATTCATTCAGGGCAGACAAGGGTTATCCTCTTTGCTGAGTGCATTTAGCCAGGTATTGCAGGGCAACACATGATGTAAGCTCCTTTGAATGTGCCACTGCCAGGTAACTTCAGCCAGGGTCTGGGCAGCAGCAGAGGTTTGGCATCTCCCTGACGTGTGGGGAATGTTTTGGTGTCTGTTAGTTCTATTTTAATCAGTTTCTATTTGTGGTGAATGAAGAGTTCCTAATTACACACATCAGTATTGGCGAAATATTGGCAAATTAGAGCTTGAATTGAATCAACAGAGAGTGCTTTATTTAATGCAAGGTTCAGTAAATTATGTAGCAGGTGCTGAAGAAGGGAAATACCGTTTTGTTGTCTGAATGGTGTTCTGCTGACAAGTTGAGGTAAAGATAATGACCCTCCTTTTGGTTTTGCTCACTTTGGTGGGGGCCCTGGTGGCGCCGCATTGTGCCCCCGTTTGGGCTGCTCAGAAGGTTTTGTGCCCAGTGAATCAAGGGCATTGTGTGATACAGACAGGGCTATAAACAGCCAGGCTACTTTGGTATCCTGGCTGTAATCAGCTTACCCTCCATGTGCTTATGTGCAGAGCCAGCCCCCGGGGCCGTGTTTGTGTAGGGTCCTGCTCACACCACCGCTCCCAGGTGTGAGGCTGCTCGGCCCCATGCCCGCCCTGGGTGCCAGCGCTGCCCTGCATGTAGCACTTCTCCAACAGCTCTGATTCCCTGAACAGCAGGCGGTATCCCTGTGACTTCCAGCCACAGCCATGGGATTGTTTGACAAGCTGGCGGGATGGCTTGGCCTGAAGAAAAAGGAGGTTCACGTCTTGTGCCTTGGCTTGGACAACAGCGGCAAAACAACGATCATCAATAAACTTAAACCTTCAAATGTAAGTAGCCTGCGTGGTTCACTGCTGGGGGTTTGTTTGATCTGGGCTTGCATGCTCTTACAAAGGATGTGCCCATGGAAAAGATGTGAAGAGATTGTGATTTAGCACAATGGAACAAATGTATTTTAAGATTTTCCAGCTAACTAAAACTAAGGGTAAGCATTCACACGCACATTCTTTTCCAGAAAAACCCCACTGTAAATGTGGCACACTTTTGTTAAGATCACCCAACAAGGAAGGGTTTATGATGGCTGAAATCAGGATCTGAAGCAGTCACTTAAATCACTTAAATAATTGTCACAAGATTACAGTTACAAGTGATGTTGAACATTTAGCATTAATACAGTTGTACAACAACTTATCATGTTTATTTTAATCTCTTCCTGAAAAACAGTACGTGCATAAGAGATAAAAAAATAAGAAATAAAAAGAAGATGCACATTTAAGGGCGACTTCACTATTTTTAAAGCAGAATAATTTTCAAAATAAGTACCGTTAATACTTGCAGTTTATTCATCCAGTGAAAAGTGTTTGAGGCCACTAGAAGTGCCTAATATTCTGAAAGTAGGATCCTTGTTTATAGATATGTTTATGGACTGAAAACAGACTAATTTTGATAGGCATGTTCAAAGCCAAAGGTTGTGCATCTTGGTTATTTGCATCTGGGAAACTGCTTTTTGCTGTTTATATCAGGACACAGCTTTTTTATTATTATTATGAATTTTCATTAAATATTACCTTTACAGCTTTTTTATTATTATTATGAATTTTCATTAAATATTACCTGTCCACTGGACATTGTTTAAAAATATGTGACATAATGAAGAGTCTGCTACTCTTCCATATCTGGCAATTATTCTTCCACTGAAAATTGAGTAGATTTATAAACAAAGACTATAAACTCTTTGCTATCTGCTGCCAGTTGTTTGGGAGAAAGGCTACAATGTGTACCAGGCAAATTGTACTTTATGTAATTACTGAGACCTCTTTTGTAGAGGGTTTTTATGTCATGCCTTAAGCAGTAAAGGATTCCTAACTACAGTTGAACTCAAACTTGAAGATTTATCCCAATAATGGGCATTAGAGAAGCTCTCAGTGGAATTACATGAGTAGAATAAATAGTATTTGTTTGTAATGAGAGTTTATAGGAGGATAACTTTGTATCCAACTTGCATAAGTCCTACCCTTGCAAGAATTGCCAAATAGTCTAGCATGCAACAAATATCTTTAGATAAAAGTTAATAAAACTGTTTCTTTTTAGTAAGTTCAATGGACAGGTGATTTTGAGCTCTGGGTTAACTCAGTCTTCTTAAGAACTTCTGCTTTGCCCCAGGAGCAATATATTAGGGCCTGGCAAATCCAAATGTGTTTCCATCTGTCTGCAGTTGTTTCTGCTGGACGTGCCTATGGATGGTGTTTGGAATAAGGGGCTCAAGGAGTCTGTGCAAGGATTGCATGTCACTTTCTCAGACAGCTCTGTAATCTATGGGATGTGACCTTTCTTCCTGCTCAATATCCATGCTTCTTAGAGGAGCTGTTCTTTTCCACCAACTTAGCTGATAGGTTCCTTGACCAGCTCAGTCGTAAATCAGTTATCAGACAGATCTCTTAATAGTGCTTTGTGTTTTGGCAATTCCAGTAGTGTTTACTCTATTCCCCAGAAAATACAAAACCCTTGATTCTGAATTACTTAACTTTTCTGGGAACTTTCTTAATATTTCACAGTTTGGGGCAAAAATAGATCTGTAATGCATTCATGTTTTAAGTATATTTCAGTATTTGCATTTCTAATTTGATTGTAAAATTTGTGCTTTCTTTTCTTCAAAGGCTCAAACTCAGGACATCGTTCCAACAATAGGATTCAGTATAGAGAAATTCAAAACTTCAAGGTAGTCCTTTCTTTCTTCATTAGCAGTAATGATAATTACACTATAGTTGGAGCTAATTATCTCTTTCAGTGGGTTTGGTAACTGGGTATCATGTGTGGTGGTGTAATGACATGACACTGCAGTTTGTTGAAGTGTTGTACCTACAAGACCTAATCATGATCCAGGACTGAGTGTGTTAGAATATAATGTGTGTTTTGTGGTGCTATAATACTACTAAAAATTTTTTTTAAGTTTTTTTTTAGTTTTTTTGCAGTAGCCTGTATAAACATCTGATCCCTGTCTGTTCAGAGTTTCAGAATAGGGCACTGTTACAGACTGGAGGAGAGACAGCTGCTGAGGTGGCAGCCTAAATTCCACTCTCAATCTGGTAACCTAAATTAAGCACTCTCACTGGAGGTACTCTGAACAGATTGCAGTGTAATCTCATTAAATGCAAAAGGATGGCTACAGCATTAGCAATGTAAAGGTGGCAGGAGCAAAGGCCAGGAAACAGAGTAATAAGTCATTAGTTGAATGAAGACTAAGATTTAGATTATCTAAAGAGTGTCGTGACACGAGGATATTTCAAGGAGGCAGCATCATTTTGTTATTTTGTGGCCTTCATTGGATGTTTTTAGTGTGGGCAGTTACTCTTCAAGCCAAGCAGTATGGCCTTACTGGTTGTGAGATCTGCAAGAAAATTATTTATTCCTGGAGCTGATGTGTTATAGTGAGAGGTTTCATATTTCTCTAAGAGGTTCCACAACTGAGCTCTGTCCCAATAAAGTACATCAGACAAGTTTGGGACTTCACGTGTGAGAATGTAAATTTATATTGCTTTTTTTTTATTCTGATCCTGTAGTAGGAGAGATGATGACTCTAAATACACCATGTAGAATGTTTAAAAAAACCCAAAACAACCTCTAAAAAACCCACCTCAGACTCTACAGACTGACAAACCCACAACTCTGTCTGGACATGGAGTGGGAAGGATGTCTGGAGAGCTTCCTTTTCCTAACCTGCTTGTTTTGGTGGCCTCTACCTGGGGAGCTACTTGGGGCTACCCAAAAAAGTAGAGCCTAGTTCTGAATTCAATGTTGCCTCTGTAAACCTTTCAGGAACAGATGAGAACTTTTTGTAGTATTCAGTAAGTTGCCTGGCTGTATGTAGTGTTTGGGTGAAATCTCACAGTGGCAAAGATTGCTCTTTGTAGCTTGGTCATCTGAACTCACCTGTTTTTACCAAAATATGCTCATTCTTTTTTCCCTAAAGGTGGAATTTTTTTTTTAAGCCTTTTATTTTGCCCATATTTTTACCTGTCTAGGGACAGAATTTAAGACAAGCTATGGACATTAAGTCATGGTTCATCTGAATTTCACTTACTCATAAACAATATTTCATACCAGCATGATAGAGAGAAAAACTGAATGGGAGCTTCTTTTGCATTTGATGTAACTTTAAATAATTGGGCTCTTTTATTCAGGTTCTTTTATTCAGATAATAAACACATTTCCCATTGTGAAGTATTTTTGTAATAAGGCTGCAAAACGGAGTAGGATCATTTGAAGGCAGAGAATGCAACCAGAGTTCATTTGGGAATTTTTCTCAGTTGATTTGGATTCAAACTGATCTGGCTTTTTTTTTTTTTTTTTTGGTCAGGGTAGCAAAGAAAATGGATGTGGTTTGGGTTTTGTTCTTTTTTCCTTGGCCTCATGCACTTCTTTTCTTTGCAGTTTGTCTTTCACAGTGTTTGATATGTCAGGTCAAGGGAAATACAGAGACCTCTGGGAACACTACTACAAGTAAGCCTTTAATTTATTTTAAAGCATTGCTGTTCATATTAACTGTTGTGTAGGTTATTTAAACAGAGGTATGATAATATCTAGTGGTTAGAAATGATTCAGAGGAGGCTTCATACCTGGTGTTTGACAGAAGGTTTACTCTGGATAAATGAAACTTTCTATTCTAACAAATGAAAATTTTTATCTGGTGTTACTCCGTGCTTTCGGGGGCAACTTTGGGGAACATACTAAAGATGAGATTTAAATGTTGAAACCTGAAAACCAATCCTGTAAGAAAGCTCAAGATGAGTTAGGTTTTCAGCTATTCAGTTCTTCTGTAGGTCAAGTACTTAAAACCTGCAAGATACTGGCTGATGGCTGAAATTTTTAGAGGTGAGGGAAATAAACCTCAGAGGATAAGGCACATGTAACTAAGAACCTGAATGAACATTCTTGATGTCATTTATTAAACAGGATATTCTCTGTATTTTATAGCACTCTGGTATTGCCTTTTGGTAATAGATGGACACCATTCTCTCGTTTTGGAGCTTTTAGTGAATCTTTATTATTTATATTATTTATTATATTTAGTTACTCTTTATTTGCATTGTCTCATTGCTATTCTGTAATGCCTGATCCTGATATAGATAACATGAACAATACAAAACCATGCAGGAGTAGCTTGGAGAAGTAGAAGGGATAAATTCTGAATATTATAATATTGATTAAATATTAATATCAGTTGTGGTGGAGCTTAAATTGTTTTTTAATTGAGGATTAATGCTTCCTCTCCTTCCTGTGCAAATTGTGTTAGCATTGAAAACATTTGGCCAGCAGATCTTCATTGTTCAAGAGTGTTAGATTTGCATTTCAGTAACTGATGCCCTCAGGCTGCTCTCAGAATGCTAGCAGAGTGCTTCATAAGCAAATAATTTTTGTGATTGCTGTATTTAATGCAGTAACTTATCCCTTGTGGGGCATAAATAGCTCTTACATCTTAACAATAACTCCCTAACAGTAAGGAAGTGTTTTAGGTTATGCTGACAGTGAAATATGCACTTGTATCCTCCTCTGGTCCTGAACAAGTGCAGTAGGTACATATTTAAGATTAACTTCTAAGAATAATATAAAACAAATAATTTCTGTTAATTAAATAAAAATATTAATAAAAATAATTATGTGTTGCTCAGTTTATAAAGTTAAGCAAGATTTAATTTTGCAGGAAATTAAATCTGGGCAAATGTCAAAGTAGTTGCCTTGAGTCCTTCAAGTCTGGACTTTTCTTCTATTTAGCTTAAAAATATCTTCTACTTCATTCTCTCAGTACATTTATCTTAAATAATCCCAAAGTCATGTTGTGTCCCTATCCCTGATACTTCATTGTGAAGTTATTTTTTTGGTGGTAAATACATGCCAGTACTCTTCATTCCTCTGGTAAAATACTCTTTGCTCATGAAAATTGCTTAGGCATTTCCAGCTAATATGCAAAAGCTTTATTTACTAAAGGTTCTGTCCACCAGAAAAGAGTGGGCCTTCTCATACAATCTTGGGCTGCTCAGGTTATTTCTGGTTTCCAGCAGGTATGGATCTGTTTCTTATCAAAATACAAAGATAGATGGTGCTGGAGGGTAAAGAATGTATTCGTAATGGAGTCTCAGAGAAACCTAAAATGAGAAACCTAAAATGAAGGAGAAGTGATTACATTAAAATGTAAATATATTTCTGTGGGTGTTTACAACAGGTGAATTATGAATTGGTGAGTTTTTATTTGGTTTTCAAAACAAGTTTCAATAAATGGAACATCAAGACAAAATATCAGTAACATCCTGAAATAATGACTTGAGTAGCTGTATTTATGTTGTGACTGTGGTCACACTACCAGCAAAATGTCTTAATGATCTGAAATAGTTAAAAGTTTTTACCTGTTATTTGAAAAAAAAAAGAAAGATCCTGTTTATACAGGATATGTAAAGGTTAAAATAAATTGCATATGCCTAGCTGTGGACACAGGTTTTGTCTAAAAAGGTATTTGACCTTTCTCTAAATAAATTAGTATAGGAAATAGAGAATTTCTGTAATGATCTGTCTTTATGGGGTTTTTTCCTGCCTAACCACAATGTCAAAATAGCAGTTGGTCACATTTTGAAGTTCATTTTTCAGTCTGGGTAGTAAAACCAAGCTTTTCTAGAAGGTGTGTGAAGACTGGACCTTGTAGGGGCAGGTAATAAGGTCAAGGATTACCCAAGGATTGAATTTCAGAAATAAGACAGGATTCAAATGTTAATGGTAAATAACAATGACAAAAAATTAGAGGAAAAATCAGGTTTGTTTGGACTTTTTTCTTGGTGTTTCTTCTGAAGCCTTTTCTTATTCACAGAATATTCATTTCTTTGAGAACCTATAATTTGCCTCTTTGCTCTTTTTATGTTATGCAGAGAAGGCCAAGCCATTATTTTTGTCATTGATAGCAGTGACAAATTAAGAATGGTTGTGGCCAAAGAAGAACTTGACACCCTTCTGAATCATCCAGGTGAGGAGGCTTTTTTCCCATTCTGTGTCCATATTTGTTATGTTGCCTTAAGAAAAGCTTAAGAAAATCTGACACACTCTGAGAACTTTACAAGTATTTTAACCTTTCATGAATATTAGCACAATAATCTTCCAAAACGTGGGGGGTTTTTTTAGCCTATTCACATTTGGAAATTGGTCACACTTTTGGCTTGGTCTCTTATTAATCAATATAGAAAGTTACATTGTTTTGAGAAATAATAGACTTTGAGTTAGAAGCTGGACAGGCTTCTTGTGGTGACCAGCAGAGGCAAAACTGTCCCTGTCTGTTTTTTCCATGAGGTCAGCTAATTCCTTTAATGTAATATTTAACTTTTTTTTGGTCATCTTCATTATAATTTTTTATGCTTTAGCCAGAAATACAAAGGGATAATTACACCAGTCAGTTTCAATTTCCTATGGAAGAGGATATGAGAGGATTTGTGATCAGGTTCTTGGTTTTAGGGGTTTGGGTTGGGTGTTTTCTACATGACACTGCACCTTAATTAAATTCTGATATTAGTCAATTCTTTGCCCTTCCATGTATCCAACTTACTGGGATGTGTCTGTAAGCAATATGCAATTTTGACTTTCAGCACTTTCGGTAGTTGCTCTGCCTAATCAGAATATTAAACTACATCTAGGAAGTTTTAAAGTGAAATAATCCTGTGATTCCTTAAGTATTTATTAAACTGATAGTGCCTTAACTTGTGGGATTCCCAGGCTGAAAATAAGAAAGGAAAAGCTGACTTGTATTTCTAAGAAAAGCAATGTGTGATAGGGACAAATATGTTCCCATGGCTTTATTTTCCATGGAGATTATATGTAACACTTTAATTCATCAACAAAGATGCGGGAGCTGACTGGACCTTCTTATTCTCATGCTCTAATTTCTCATTCAAGGGTATGGGCTACAAGAAAAGGCAGTGTTACAAAAGTCACAGGGAGGATGAGGTGAGCCAAAGGCTGCAGGTGGATTACACAGAGGCCAGGGCACTTTGTACCAAGTCAGGAATTAACTGCAGCAGTAAAACCCAATTCTGTTAGTGGAGTGACCCACACAGGGCCAAGGCTGAGAGGTAAAGCTGCTGGAAGAAGTTACTGGTTTAACAGAGGGCAGAAGAATACAAATGTTTAGACAGTAGAAGCAACCTTAGGTGGAGCTTTTCATTTAAGCATTAATAGGTCCCTAATGCTGACCTAGCAGGTCAGTGCTGTTCAGTTGTTCATGAATTTGTATCTTCGAGTTCAAAAGACCAAAAGACCAGGCTCTGGCCACTGAGTGCAGTCCTGAGAGCCAGGAGACAGCAGTTGTGGATTTCTGCCATGGAGTGGCTTAGCTCCAACAAGCAACAAGTGTCACTGATTTATCAGTTTTGATATATCACATGTAAGAGAACCAAAGAGCTTAAAAAGTTCTTCTAGGATAATGTTCAATAAAAGTAGCTGTTGGATGAATCAATATACAAGAAGTTTGCTACATCAGTACTTTTATTTTTATTAGTGTTCTGTCTTCCTTGCTGCATACCCTACTTTCTCCCAATCTATGCTTCTGTTGGTGTCATCCTCCTGGAGTGGTTTAAATATATGTATTTACCTAAGTTTTAAATGGAATTGAATCAGTTCCTGTCTGAAAATCTTAGCAATCCCACAGTAAAACAGTTCCTGAGGGAAAGGGAAGGGAATGTGTCTTGTGAAGCATTAATGGGGTTAGAAGTTGTACTACCTGGGACTCTTTTGTGAATCAGAGCTATAAATTATTTTTAACTTACATTAATGGACAATGCACTCTTCAAATAACAGTTTGTTTAATGGTTAATGTATCATATTTTGGTTTTTTACTCAAATTTCATTCTTCAGCACTTTGAAAGATGGTTGCCGTAGATTACCCAGATTAGATGATGACTCTTGGGTCACTTCACCTCCAGCACATGCTTCTAAACTAAACTGAAATTCTTGTAAACTTGAAATTCTTTGTGTAAAATTGCACATCACACATCTAGTGTCTGAAATATTTTAAAATGTGTTAATTCATAACCACTTGCAGCTAGAAAAATTTTGCTTTCCATTAGTAACTGTGAAAATTGTGGCAGGAAATATAAATTTCTATGACCATTATTTTATTTAGTAAATATCTATGGGTCTGGGTGGGTAGCTTATGCCCCTTTCTAATTGTTTAGGAAAACACTGGAAACTCTTTGATTAACTTGGCTGTTTGCATATGTGATGTCAGCTAATTTATGTGGTTTTAATTTACCCATAACCTGCAACCTGTGGCTACCAGGGTTCATTTAATTATACAGAAAATTACTGTAAAAATTTCAGTCAGGAGACTCAATAGCTGTTCAACTATGGAATCAAAACAGGGATTTAATTATGCTGTGCTTGTGTTTTGAGGCCTTTGACTTGTGTTTATGGATATCAGAGGACAAAAGAGCTCCAGGAAGGGTAAATAGTTTGTGAAATTTGTCAGTGTTTTGATCAGCACTTACCATCTCTGAATGAATATGGGGAAGTAGTGCTATCTCCACTGATTCTGTGGAAAGGTTTAGTAGGAAGGTGGAAAAGAACATAATTAGGAAAGTTCAAACCATTTCAGCACTGACAGTTTGTTGGGATTTTGGGGATTTTATCATCCTTCTGCCCATCAGCAGGGATGGATGGCTTATGTTTTACATTTTAATATAAATCCTTACCTAGTTTCATGTATGAAATAACCTTTTATTTTTACTGTTTTAAAAAGAGCCTGTGTAGCAATTTTCATTGAGGTGGTAGTGTGTAACTTCTTTTCCTATCAAGCACTGATGGATAGACTAAAACCTAGATTTCCTCTAATCCTGGATATCATTCTTTGTATAAATAATATGAAAAAAATTGAGAGTTAGTCTTGGTGCTGGTAATTTTTTGGCAGTGTTACATTTGTAACTTTGAAGAGAATATGTTTTGTTTCCTTTCAATCACCATATAGTCTTTTGGGGTAATCTGTGAGATTTAAACTTGTCTTTGTGTAAGTATCCCAGAAATTGCTAGAGTACTTTGTTTGGTCTGTAGTTCTCACTGCTACCTGAAAGAGCTTCTGGAGAAGTCCTTCTAGGGAAGGGAGAATAAAGGATGTCCACATGTGCATTTTTTCCAGTTTTTTGAATTCTGTGAAGTAATGGATGCTTTCCAGGACACTAAAGGACAATTCAGACTAGCCTTCTCAGCTATTGTTGTAATGTTATGAATGAACACAAATGATTTTTTCCATCCATTTTATGCATCCAGTCCTCACTAAGCAGAGATGGGCAGTATTTGTAGGCAATGGTTTGATCTCTTGTTCCTCAGCTTCACCAGAATTCCTATCTCCAGCTTGAAGTGTGGGTATAAGGTAGGGGGAGAGGGAGTGGAAGATTCCAAAGCCTGCAGGGAAATTTGTGAGCATTTTGGAAGCAGGTAGCAGAGGCCAGGTGACCCAACAGTATGTGCATCTTGGTAGGATACAAGCTTCAGAGAATTGCAGGTACAGGTGAGCAGAATACCTTCCTGTGTTGTTGTAGCTTGCTACATGCAGAGATTGAGTGCTGCCTCATGGCCTGAGAGTTCTGTGTCTGCTCATGCCTAGACATTAAGCACCGCCGGCTGCCTATTCTCTTCTTTGCTAACAAGATGGACCTCAGCGATGCAGTGTCATCTGTGAAAGTGTCTCAGCTGCTGTCCTTAGAAAACATCAAAGACAAGCCTTGGCATATCTGGTAAAGTTCTTTTTTCTATCCTTTTATTGGCATTACTTTGTGCATTCCTATTTTAGCCCTGTTGTGCCACTCACTGCTGTATAAAATAAATGGAGTATATAAAAGACAGATTCCACAGGTGAAACATTAAAACAGTAATATTAAAATACTTATGGTGAAACTTAATTTAAATATATAATGCATTCATTTAGACTGTGTCTTTAAAGTTTTCACAGCAGAGCTGTTAGCCAAGTAATGGAATGGAGGATTTCCAGTGAAATCAGAAAAGGTTGAAGAACAGTTGACATTATATTTTGCTGGGAAATTGAGTAGAATTTTTATCAAAGTCCTCCTGCTAGATTACCTTGCAGGTTTGAGAATATCAAAAATAAAACCTTTGGAGTTTTTTTTCCATTCTGCAGATGCTTCAGTAAACTGTTGTTGAAAGGCCATTTAGTAAATGGTTCTCTTCTGTATTCAGAGAGACACCGTACTCTTTGTACCCAGTCATGTTTGAGGGGATTTTTAGTTGTAGGAGCTAGTCTTTTGTCCCTGAAGGGTGTAAGCTTTACTTAGTGCTGGTGTATCAGAAGTGCTTTATAGAAGTTAGTTTTTTGTCCTATTACAGTCTTCAGCTGTTATAAATAAAAGTGAAATCTGCAGCTAAATGCTGCTGAAAGCTACAATTTTACAATTTTAGGCCCTTTCATGTTAAACTTTATTATCTGGACATTGATTTTGTCCAGAAATCACACTCATGAATTCCCAAGCTTCTTGGAAGATCATTTTATAGGGAACTGCAGTTACAGTCCAGATTCACTGCTGTGCTGGTTTTCATAAATTGGAGAATGAAGAGCATTTAAACAGTTATCCCCCAGTGATTCAGAATGTGGATTTACACTGCTCTCAGTGTAGCAGAATGGTTTTATACATTAGCAGCCACTCCTGGGGTTGCTGTTACAATGAAGTGTGTACACACATAATTCCTCCTTCTGGTACTCCCTGCACTCTCACTGTGTGTAGGAACTGTGTGGAGGACATTTGGGCTTGATCATCTTAAAGGTCTTATCCAGCCTAAATGATTCCATGATTCATGGCTAATGTTGGAGGGAGTAAACATCTTTCACAGCATTGTCTGAGGAGGGAGGTGCTGCAGAACAATGTGTCTGCCTTGTGTGGGAGTTCTCCCAGAGCCCCTCATGTTCTAGGAAGGATTCCTTGTGCCTTGAAACTGGAATTAAAAGAGATCACATCATGAAGTGGTGTTTCCCTGTGGGGAAGTCTTCTCCATAGGAAGCAAACTTAAGGAAACTACCTGATGCTACTTTGCAATTACGTAAATTACAAGTTTGGTGATGACTCAACTGAAACTGGTATTTTTACAATGTTTTTGAAATTTGATTTGTTTCTTTCAGTGCCAGTGATGCTCTTAAAGGAGAAGGATTACAAGAAGGTGTGGATTGGCTCCAAGGTATATCATATGTAATTCTCTTACTGTCTTTTCATTCTGTTTAACTCTTTTCATTTTGTAAGGTTTTTTCTTTATTATTTCCTTTGTTTTCTTTCTGTCCATTTCTGCTGTCAGATCAAATTACACAGTGAGTACTAAAGCTCTATCTCATGTTTGCCTTTCATTTACCTCCTTAATGTACACAAAACATGTGGGCTTCCCTGACCAGAGTATGTATTATGAAATACTAATGCACACTCTGGCAAACAGTGTAGCACTTTCATTTAAACAATACCAGCTCCCACACTTCAATTTCTTATTTTGGTAGTTCAGTTTCTTCTTTTAATTTATTCTTAATGTCCTATCCCTGTTTTACATAACTTAATGTTATGTATCAAGAAATGGTGAAAGAAAATAAGCCAAGTACACAGACAAATACACTGGTTTTAATTATACACCTTCAGCTCCTTAATCCAGAGCCAAAAGAAGGACTTCTTACACCATAACAAATGTAGGACATGCAGACATTCCTAACTGCATGGAAAATATCAGATCCAGCTTGGATGATGTCTGACATCCAGCATCTTTAATTACAAACTTGATACAGATGTTGTGTAATTACAAACTTGGTCCAGATGTTGTGTTTCCTCCTGTTGTGTGTTGGTAAGGCTCTGGTCTCTCTTGTCCTCCTGCTCAATGTTTAGATTAGTGAAGTGTGGCATAGTTTTGGCAGGCTGGTCCCAGTTTTAGCTCCCTGGCTGGTGTTGCTTGTGCTGTGAAGTGCTTGGGGTGGTGCGGGCTCGGCTGCTGCAGCAGCCCGCCTGTGCTGTGCCCCGCCGGCCGCCGGGTGTCAGCGCTGGCCCGGGGACAGAGCCCCTTCCACAAGGGTGACAGCCAGCCCTGTGCCCCCGCCGGCCGCCGGGTGTTCCACAAGGGTGACAGCCAGCCCGCTGGCCCCTTCCCAAGGGGACAGAGCCCCCCTTCCACAAGGGTGACAGCCAGCCCTGGCCCGGGCACACACAGCCCCTTCCACAAGGGTGACAGCCCCTTCCACAAGGGTGACAGCCAGCCCTGGCCCGGGCACACAGAGCCCCTTCCACAAGGGTGACAGCCAGCCCTGGCCCGGGCACAGAGCCCCTTCCACAAGGGTGACAGCCAGCCCTGGCCCGGGCACAGAGCCCCTTCCACAAGGGTGACAGCCAGCCCTGGCCCGGGCACACAGAGCCCCTTCCACAAGGGTGACAGCCAGCCCTGGCCTGGGGACAGAGCCCCTTCCACAAGGGTGACCCCTTCCACAAGGGTGACAGCCAGCCCTGGCCCGGGACAGCCAGCCACACAGAGCCCCTTCCACAAGGGTGACAGCCAGCCCACAGCCCTTCCTGGGGTGACAGCCAGCCCCGGGCACAGACAGCCAGCCCTGGCCGGGCACACACCCCTTCCACAAGGGTGACAGCCCTGGCCCGGGCACTGGCCCTTCCACAAGGGGACAGCCAGAGCCCCTTCCAGGGTGACAAGCGCTGGCCGGGGACAGAGCCCCTTCCCCCCAGCTGGCCCGGGCACAGAGAGCCCCTTCCACAAGGGTGACAGCCAGCGCTGGCCCAGGGACAGAGCCCCTTCCACAAGGGTGACAGCCAGCCCTGGCCCGGGCACAGAGAGCCCCTTCCACAAGGGTGACAGCCAGCCCTGGCCCAGCTTAACCATCCCCACTGCTCTGGGGACACCAGGCTGTCCTTTCCACTTAGACTCGTCCTGCTGGCTGGAAAAGGATGGTTTGTTTTACCCAGTTATTGTAGAGTACAAAAACATTGGGTGATGTTTTCAGAGGGAGGGCTGCTCGCCAAAAATAGTCTTTAGAAAGAGATTTACTGCCCTGCAGAGGAGCAGTGATGTATCCTCCACCACCTAAAATAATTCTGGGGTAGGGAACCAGGATTTTGGTATTGGGTTTCCTCCTCTCCTGTATCCTATCAGCATAGAGGCAGATTCCAAATCATAATTTTTCCTAATTTCAGGCACAGTTCTGGCTTAGTAATGTTTTCTTGCTATGTTCAGAGTCTCCACTACTCTTGGAAGAACCTTTAGAGTTTCAATCCAAATTTTGGGTTTTTACATAGCTTCATGCTACTTAAAAGCATCTCAAATGCTTGTGTAAATATTTTCTGACAAAATATTTAAGTTATATATGTAGGTTTTTTTTAAGCACAGCAAGCAGATGCTTCTGCTGTCACTCACATAGCTCTTACAGCTATTCATTTCTTATGGAGTGTTAAACTTCTTAATTTTCTGAGCTGAAAATCCTCATGAAGGGGTTCTATCTGAAAATTTCCTTTAAGTCCCTGGTTCAGTGAACCTAAAAGCTGAAGAGGGGTTGAGTTTAAATGGCACTGTTAACCTAGGCACATGTAGTTTGGCAATTATATGTTTAAAGGCTGAATACTTTGAAATTTCAAGGACAAATTTTTACTCTTGATTCTCCTCATTCCTAGGGCACCAGATGGAAATATTTGGAACAAATCTGTAGTTATGGTACTCCCTAAATCACAGCCTGGGGATGCCATAAAATTCAGAGGAGGAAATGACACCTGGTGAATGAATACACAGTTCTTGTCAGCAGCAAAGCTTTTCTGAGTTACCCCTTCCAGACCCATTTCACAGTTGGGGTGGCAGGAGCAGAAAATTTTGTGGGTTTTTTTCCCTAGTGAAGGCTGAGTTTGCTATTTCCCTATTTTGTAATGGGGTTGCTTTTGCAACAGCACATCCTCCATAGGGTAAAACAAACCTGTCTCACAGCATTCCCCTTTAGTGGGAGAGATTGTGCTTATTTCCACATTTTGTAATGGGATGCTGGATGCTTTTGGTAACCAAGAAAATGTTTGAAGTGAGTTGAGAAGTGGCAGTCAGGCAGCAGTATGGGGAAGTGTGGCTACAGACTGCAAAGTTTTCATGTGAGTTATTAGAAACCAAACTTTAAATCTTTTGCTGTTGGGTGGTTCATGTTCAATTAGGTGGAAGCCAAAACGCCTACAAGAAATTGAAATGCATACCTCATAAAACAAACTTCCAGATCTTATGGTCATCAAAGTGATAAGTCTGAAAAAGATAAAAATCGTATTAGATGTGAAGAGTCTCCCTGTTAAGTATGCAAGATTTGGGGGAAACAACTTGGCTGTCCAGGAATTTCAGAAGTGGATGAGAGAGCAAGTTGAAAACAAATGATTTGTTGTCTCTCATTCTTGCAACTACACCAAAATATCTAGATCTGTTTATGCTTTCAAAAAGCAAAATGCAGCAAGCATTCATCTTGTGTTAAGATTAGATGTTTCTTTTTATTAACAGGTCAGATGCAAGCAATGAAGACATGAGAGATAAATAAAGGATCTATGGGGTTCTTTTACACCTTTTTTCAGTAGGTGAAGAACAAATTCCTTGGAAAGGAAGAATGATTTGAAGATGATGAACAGTTCAGCTAAAATATCCTGTATTGACTTGTTTCAGTTTAGTATCTCTTCCAGGAAAACTGAATGTAGAAAACCTAGCACCTCAGGTATGCACATTGGTGAATTAAATTGAATCTTGTGACTGGAGAGCATATACAAAAAAAAATATTTGTGTTAATAATAAACATCTGCATTCATTTGAGGTTTAGGTGATAATTAGCCATCAGTAAATGCCCCTCTGTTTTTTGGGGGGATACGTTTTGAGCAAATGGGAATATTTATTTTCCAGAGAAAGAATAATCAGCACTTCCTTAAATCCATCTACATAAGATACCTACTGATTTTAGATGCCCAGTTTTAGGCATTACTGCCATTTTTTTTTATATTAAAGTTTGATGTTGGGTTTTTATTATCCATCTCTAATATACTTCTATAAGAGTATTTTGATTAAAGATATAAGATTCAAGTGTTCAGTATATTTGTTATAGATGATTGCAGATGTTTTTAAGAAATTTCTTTTAATGAAATGTTACTAATTGTTTTTTGTGATTATACCATGGTTATATTTGCATTCCCATCAATAAAACTTCAAATATATGACATGCCCTGATTGGGTTTTTTAAGTTCAATATACTCATTAATGGTCTTTACATCCTAGAGATTTCTGGTTTTCTATTAATTTCATTTGGAATTTGTTTATCCATATTCACGTGGATATAGCACTGTATATGTAATAAAATGGTATCTCTGTTGCCAAGGGTTTTTTTATTAATTGCATATATTTTTTACACTACCTAATCCACTAGACCTCTCCTTCAGATACTCAAGGAGCATATGAATCACAGGATGGGTCAGACTGGAAGGGCCCAAACTTCCTGCTCAGGCAGGACCATCCCAGAGCATCCAGGTGGTTCTGGAACATCCCCAGTGAGGGGGACTCCACAGCCTCTCTGGACAATCTGTTCCAGTGCACGGTCACTGCACAGGAAAGTTCTTCTCATGTCCAGGTGGAACTTTGTGTTGTTCAAAAACACAGTTAAGGGACAGCTCACTGGTTTACTAGATCATTATTATGAAATGTCTTATATATTTATCTTGTGTATAAAGACTGTTTTACTTCCAAAAATAAATTTAATAAATTTTCTGGCTCCAAAGTGTACCATAGATTAAAAAATTAAGAACTTTATTTTTGTTCTGCCACTTCAGGAAAGAGCAGACTGACCCTGGCAGTGCTGAAGACTCCATTTAACTCAGTGATTACCTGATTCCTGTGGGATATGTAATATGCAGCTCTTGCAAAAGCTTTCCCCCCCACACCCATTAGCATATAAAACACATAAATGTTCTGTCAGCATGCCTTCTAGGCCTCACCTCATAGAGGAGTATTTGGAGCAAAGGGAGCTGAAATGGGAGAACAGTGTCATTTACTCTCAGTTATGAAATAGTTAAATTTAACTCCCCTGCTTTGCCAAAAGAAAATCTCACTGTAGGAAATCTTTCTTACAGGATACTGTGGCTCTTACAGTTCAGTTTGTCATGGCAGTATTTTCATGTCCCTTTCTGTGACACTGTTGACCTTTTGTCAGCTCTGAATCTAAGTGTCTATACAAAAATCAAATACAAAGGAGGAACAGTAATATATCATTCTGAGAAGTTTTCCTCTGAATTGTGGGCAGATAAATTTTTGGGTTTACTTTGCTTTGGATAATATAGTAATTAAAATAATGGGTTGGAAGGGACCTTAAAGATCACTGAGTTCCTGCCCCTGCCTTGCTTGGACAAGGGACACCTTCCACCAGACCAGGTTGCTGAGACCTCCATCCAGCCTGGCCTTGAACAATTCCAGGGGTGGGAACACTGCAAATTCCTTGAGCAACAACTGCCAGTGCCTCACCACACTCTCTGTAAGGAATTTCTTCTCAATATCTAATATAAAACTATTCTCTTGAAAGTAATACTTGTAAAACTGTTTTGCTGTGTGTAAGTATTTTGTAATTATTGCAGATCACTTATAGGTCTTATTTAAACATTTAGTTTTAAGTTAACAGGTTTTTTTCTACCAAAAAAAAATTTAAGTTCTTACATAGAATCCGTCTGCATTTCTGGCTTTCTTGAATGATGTGCATCTTGATGGTTTTCTGATTATTTTTGTTTGTTTATTTTAAATTACATAAAGTGCTATGTTTATCCTGTGGATTGCCTTTACTGTCATGGGAAGCTGTTTGAACCTACTGCTTTGTTCTTCCATCTGCAAATCCAAGGGAAATACCCTGAATTTTTATTTTGTTTTTTTGCTCTCTAATTTGGTTAGGAAGTGCTTTTTGAAAACAGCAGTTAGTTTTGTACTTTTATTATTGTTCCATTCTTGATTTTTTGGTGTTTGATTTTGTTTTGCAGTGAACAAACAGTTCTGTTCCTCCCCTAGGGAGCCACTGGTCTGAATGAAGACCTGTTGACAGGAGTGGAAATAGGAACAGTTCTATTAGAAAAATGCTGGATTTTTATTTCCCCCTCCTTATTACTGCTTCAACCATTAGTCATGTCTTACTTTTAGAACATTTGTGATCATTCTGTGAACATAAAACCTCCTGAGGGCATCTCTGCATGTTCACCTTCCCACCTTGGTATACAGGCATAAGTCACTAACATCCACAGGTGATGGAGCCCTGAGTTGCTCTAAAAAATGTTGAATTTGGTACAAGGATCATACATTGCACAAAATCCTCATGTATCTATGCAAAAAGGCTGCTTTGGAGTTGGTTTTTGTGGCTGTCAGACTTCCATGCCATTCTCCCATTCCATTTAGGATGTTAAAGTAATGAATGAGTTCTATTCAGGTGCTCCAAGACAGTTTGCATTGACAAGTTCTTTGTGCCTGAGGAACAAAGCAGACAAGGGATATTCCTTTTTTGATCAATGTTACTGAAGGTGTGTGCATTATGTAACTTGAAGGGCAGTAGAGTGACCAAAAGTGACTCAGGGAATTTGGTCTTTACACCCCACTCAGTGTTTTGTGCTGTTGCTTCTATGAATGCTGCCCACCTACATATTTATTAATTTCCTTTAAATATGCCTGGCCAGGCTTAAGACTAGCATTTTCAGCTGAAATATGGTGCAGTTGTTTTCACACACAAAGTGTTGCCTTCTAGGTCTCTTTACTGAGGAGGAGGCTATCGGGTAAATGTGTAAATCCTGGTTTTCCTAGCTGTGCCTCTCAACTACTGAGAGCACCAGTCCATGGGAACCTTGTGTTTAACTACTGCTTACAGCTGAGAGCCTGCGTGGCCTCAACACTCCTGGGCAATTTCAGATGAAGCAAGTGCAGCTCTAAGTGTGAGGATGTAAATGTAATGGAGCCTCCTTTTAATCTCAGCCCTCTAACTGTAATTTCCTTGGGCTGTTTTATTTACTAATATGAAAGATAAGCTGCTGTAAAAGACCAGACATAACAGCTCAGCTTAGTTGTCTGCAGACAGGAATTCTGATGTGGTAATACATGGAATGGTAATGTTGCACTTCAGAGCTTCTGTAAAACAGCTGTGCAACTGTTTTGGAAAGCAGCTTATCTCTTAGAAGCTTTAAGTAGGAAATATCATTTTGTTGGTAATAAGAAGTAAAAGTAATGCTGATTCAAAATGCTTGTCCTTAAAAGCAAGCATTTATTAAGCCAAGAAATGGTGTTTAATCTCAAATGGGGTGGGGCTGGGGGGAGTTTTTGTTTGTTTTAAGTTTTACTTGTTTTTAAAGTTTTACTTGGTTGGAAAATCACTCTTTTTATGATTAATTCCTGTCATCCATTTATTTTGTTCTTTCTGGCCTGCCTCATTCCTGTTTTACAGAAATCCTTACAAATCTTGATCCTCAACTTTTTGGTCTGCTTCTTTTAAATTTAGCTGAGTATTCTCCTAGTGAAACTTTGCAGCTCCCTTCCCTGTTGTTTTGGTTTTGGGTGTGGTTTTTTGATTAACAAAATAGATAATGAGAGAAGGTCACAGAAAACAGCACTAAAAAGGCAAAAAACAGTGTTACCAAGAAAGTCTCCAACTCTCCTCTTTCAGAAGGGTCAGGAAAGTTTGCTTTCGAAGGTTAATTTTATATGCCTTGATCCTTTTTTCTTATTTTTCACTGCTTAAATTTAAAAATGCGCTGTTACTATGCAAAACTAATATTGTGCGTAATAGCTAATCAGAGTTCAGAGCTTTAAATGCTCTTTTGTAACAAATGCCAAGTGTTTCTAGTAATATTTTGTAACCATCCTTTAGTTCAAGGCTCTGTAGCTCCTGTCACAGTAAGTTACATCAGGGAAGCATCTGTGTTTGTGTGAACCAGCACTTTGTAATTAATTTGCCACTGTTCAGCCAGTTGGATTTACCACTTAATTGGTTGAATTTTCCTGGCCATATGAAATTCTTGCTCTCACAAGTACAGCATGTACGTGATAATGTACTGTTCTCCTTCAGTGCATGTCAGCATCTCACCATGCAAATCAGCCGTGTTTGCTTTTCCCACTCTTCTAATGACAGCCTGAAACCCCCTCCCACTAATGTGTTTCAAAATAAATCCTGGAAATGAAAGCTAGGCTCTTAATGTCTGTCTACCATTAAATGATCTTGTGTTCTCCAAACTGTTTCCCAGGAGATGAACTTAATTGTATTACAATCATATTACTCAGGCACCAGCTCGAAAGGGGGTGTTTGTAATTTCTCTGGGATTCAGAGAGCACCTTTGAAGAACAGAGTAACTTGTGTAGTAAAGGAAGTGTAAATTTAGCAACTTCATGCTAGGCAGTCTTTTGGCAAACAATGTTGTCTTTGAAGATCAGTAAGTAGATTGAAGGCCTAGCAAAATAGTTACTGAACCAAATTTAGTTTGCTGAGGAGTTGCCTAACAGTTCTCAATAAAGGGAAGAAAAGACAGTAAGGAAAGATTTTAAAAATCAAGGAAATCGGGATGTGGGGAGGAAATTTCTTTGGGCTGGAGTCATGCTAGTGAATATTAAAGAAATTTAAGCCTCATGAGGCTCAGTGAGGTGACCATGATAAATGATTGAAGTGGATGCTTGGCAATACAGACTAATGAGAGCAGCCCCATCAAACTGCTTTTACAGAGCAAAGAGAGCTGGTGCTGAGAGCCTGATGTCCTAATCTGTGTGGCCTCAGTTTCCCTCAGCCTGAGCCTTTCCAAGGGTTTCTCAGTCCTTGGAGCATGCTGTGCACTCTTGGCTTTGAGATGCAGTTTCATCCAGAAAGAATCAGTTTGTGACCTCCCAGCCAACTCTGCCGTGTAAACAAAAGCACTGCTGGTGAGGATTATCTCTAAAATACCCTCCTGACCTGAATTAATGCACGAGTGGAGGCATGCCTGTACAAACCTAAGAGGGAAACAATCCCAAAGTTTTCAAACCATGGGGTTGGAACCATGTGAAAGAACAGCAGAACTTGGCAAGCGGTTTCCACAAGCCAAGGTTCCCCAGGAATAATGCCAGGGAAATATTTAGGAAAGATACAAGTTTGTAGTGTGCTTCACTTGGAACTGGGACAGCTTACTCCACAAATATAGGATATAACCATTGGACAGGGATCAAGGGGTAACACTTCCAACTTGAAGGAAATGGCATAATGTCACTTGTGAACTAACAGGCAGTCATGAGTAAATAATAATAAATATTAAAATCTTTATGTCAATAGTAAAAGACTTGTCTGTCAGGCATCACTGCTGTTCTTGCCATCGTCTGTATTTATGATCACACAGGTTTAAAGGTGTTACTAGGAAAAGAAATTTGCAATCTTTTTTTTTTTTTTTGCTTAAACTATCACTCTGCAAGTAAATCTCTCTTTGTTTTAAGCTTATCTACCAACATTTATTGGCATAAAGTGAAAAGGGAAAAAGGTGTCTAAAAATTGTTGTAATGAGTAACAAATGGAATCAATGAACCAGAAAGAGGATGTTGTTTTCAGTGATTGCAATATTCCAAGGATTTTGTTCATTGTGTATTACATCATCAGTGGATTAATGAAAGCATCTTGGACCCAAATTAACATTTCTATCTGTGAGGTGATGCTGTTGGCTAGTCATTAATTCTTGCTTTAGAGATGTAAGGACTGGTGAAGGGTTTCTTTTCAAGGGTGGAATATTTCTGCTGGGAAAGTTGCTACTTTTCTCTTGAAATACTTCCTTTTATTCCCTCTTCAGCCCCATTTTTTCAGGTGGTCTTTTACATCCTTAGGTAGTTTTCAACAGGGGAGTGTTACTCTGTTTTGAGATGCCCTAGAACCTATGCATAATTGTTTTCTAAGTCCTCTGCTGAGCTTTAAATCAAGAGCAAGTTAATGCTCTAAAAAATTTTGGTAGCAGTTTCAAAGCGGGCTAAATTGATCTATAAACTATTCCAATCTAATGGTTAGAAAGTATTGCTGTATTTTGCAGTTAAGTTTTGAATCTTACTATTTCTTTCATTGGTACCATTATAAAATAAGATCAATCACTATTATTTTAGAAAACAATTGTAGAACATCCACTTCAATGCTGATTTACCACTATTATTATAGGTACATATAATAAAGCTGTGTTGTGGCATTACAGTTCCTGGAAATTAAAAGACATAAAGGCAAAATCAAGTCGTTCAGGTTGTAGGAATAATTTTAAGTACCAAATTTCCTTTTCATCCATTCTATAAATGTTAAAGTACTAGTTATTTCTCTGTCTACTCTGTCATGCAATGATTTTAAAAAGCATTAAAACCCCCTCTTTTTGTGGGTGATAAGTCTTGTGCTTTCCTTGAGGTGTGTTCTGTCATCGTGTCAGGTAATGCATTTAAGTAAGTCCTTAATTTATGCAGAATACAAACCATCTGTGTGATTTCTTAAAGGCTGTAGCAATGCCTTGAGTTGTGAATTGACAGGTGATCTGATACTGGCATAGACTAAATAGGAATACTTCAATCAGTTCCTAATATAAAGGAAAATTGACAGCTTTATCCAGAGAATTGATTTACCACAGAGGTAATGTGAGCCTTTATTTTCAGCACCAGTTCAGCACACCCTGAAAATTGGAAAACAGAGTACCTCTACTGTTTATGAATTATGCTAAATGCATTCTCTAAATACCATATTCCATTGCAGAGAAACCCCTTTAGTCTTCTTAGTCATATTTTATTGGACTGGAGATGTGCATTAAATACAGAAAATATTTCTAAAGAACAACATCAGATAAAAAGACTGTTGCAGGCTCATAGCCCCATTATCCAGACGTTTCCTTGTGATGGCATTTACTTTGCTGAAAAAGCTTTTCTGCCTTGACTTTACTAACAATGAATGCTTGAGTGAGGAAACGTGGATTACTCAGAATTTTTGTTCTGGGGTATTAAAAGAAATCTTCTTTCCTCTATTAAAGGTTTTGTTGTGTTGGGCTTAAAAAAAAAAAAAAATAAAACCCACAAAACAAATGAGAGTGTGGGGGGTCAGTTGTGCTGTTACTCACCCAGCTAACCAGGCAAAGTCTGATCAATGGTAACTTGAATTCTTACAAACTTGGCCTTTGAGATTTCTCTCTTACCATTTTTCTGAGTGTTACACAGACTGTTTACTGTTATGTGGAACTTGTGTGCCAAGAATTAGACTCTGTTTTTCTGTTTGTTCTGTAATAAGATTGAAATATTTTCTCCCTGTTTCGAATAACTTATGGATATAATTTGCATACATAAGAAAAGATCTTGTCTTTGTTTTCTCTCTCTCTCTCTCTCTCTTTTTTTTTTTTTTTTTTAAATTTCTTACTGGGAGCTTAAATGGAGAGGAAAATAAGTTGTTCCATGAAAACAGATGGGATTCTGCAACATTAGCAGCCAAAAGCTTTTATGATCCTGTTTGGCTGAATCCATAAGAATTCTCCTTGTTAGAGACTGGTGTACTTAGAGTCATTTTTATATACAGAATATTTTGCACTCCAGACACTAAAGATGATTATTCCTTTTGGAATGTGCTTACACACATGCTCAGTGTGAATGTGGTAAGGGGTTACTTTATATATATACATTCTAATTTTCACACATTTTAAAATAATATTTTGTAAAGAGTCCAGAACATTGGGTTAAAAAATATTCAGTGTTGTGAAATCCAGCAGGAAAGACAAGGGGCAGCATTGGTGTGTCTGCAGTCAATGGTTCTAGGTAGCCTTGGGGTCCAGGGACTTGTTTTAGGAAATCTTTGAAAGGCAGTTCAGAAAGGCAAGTCTGCTGTCCAGAGGCCTAAATTTACTGCACATAGGCTTGTACAACAATTTAAAACTGCCTAGTAAGCTGCAAATTTAAAAATGTACTTTTATGTACATGCATGGAAATACGGTAAGACCATTAGAATAGTAATTTGATTTTATATTTGAAAGTGTGTATATTTGTAGGTGAAAAGGTGTATAAAAGGTGTATTAGAAAGGTGTATATTCATTTTTAACCACACATCTGATATTCAAAAGACATTCTCGGTGGAAAAGTGTTAAATTAATTACAATGTCTAAGTAGCTGGCAATGTATTTCATGGATTTCTTTTATTTGCATGTAAGACACCTCTTTTGAAAGCTCTCACATTCTTACAAATATTGAATTATTTGTTCTGCTTTTTACATTTTCTAAAATATATGTTAGAATTTGGATGAAATCAGCTTCAAGCTGAAGCACTTTATTTAACCATAATTTTTTGTGGAAGGCTGATGGTGAATAGACAGATTGTCTTAGCAGGTGAGCAGACTCAGAGCAGGATGGTTTTACAGAGAGCTCATTACAGAAAGTGCAGACTTTCCTGAGCTCTAGTTATGGTAGGGTGGTTTGCAGGCATTAATTTGGTAAGAGGACAAGTGAGCTTAATCCTTGTTTTCAATTCACACAAGTTTAATTGATATGAGGTGCTGTCAAAAACATCTTGGGAGCCTCCCAGACAAGCTGTGCTAATCAGATGAAAGTTGTCAAATCTTTTGGAATTAGGTACATACATCCCAGCACAGTATGAGGCTTCTGAGTGCTTTTTGTTCCATGCCCAGGTGCAGCAAAAGTCTGCTTTAAAAAAGATTCTGTAGGTGGGTTGGTGGTTTCTTATTTTGTACTTCACAGTTAGTTTCCCCTTTTAGCACTTTTGCTACTGGGTAGGTGTAGATGTCACAAATTTACAAGTGAAAAACAAATAGAGTGGAAAATAAACAGAAGAAGCTTTCCAAAAAGATGATTTAAAGATTTTAATTCCTAGACTGAACTTTGGCCATAGGTAGCATGGGATATAAATCTTACCCAAAATAATAAAGAACACAGTTATGGGTCTCAGAAGCTGCTGTTTAACCCCATGAGTCATTTCCAGCTGTCTTCTCCAGACATGAAGGCATTTGAACAAGAGCAGCTGACCACGTGGCTGACTTTTAAACCATTTTCAGTAAATCAAATGGAGGAACTGTGTGTTTACAGTTAAAGGATGAGGATTGCTGGAAGCTGCACAGCACATACTTTACAGCAGGAGGTCATGGCTAGATAAAAAATAATCCTAGAAATCCTTGCTAACATCCTTCATCTGTGTAACAACATAGCCAACACCCAATTCTCCCATTCTGTTGGTCACCTTCATTTTAAAATATAGATTAGAGATTTGAAAGTCATCTGTATTTGTTTCAACATCTGGACAACTAAAATTGTGAAAAATGGCTAGGAAATATTACACACCATGACTCCTTTATATGTATTTATTAATTCATGGTTTCATGGCACCCATTTAAAATCTTGCCATAATAGATGATAGACTGGAAAGGGAAAAGATAGGTAAGGGCCTGTTCATTTTTAAAATACTGTTGCTATTTATGCCATGTCTACCTCCAGACATGTTCTGTAACAGCCTGGAAAATGGGAGTGCTTATTAACAAGAAAAAGTAGCACACCTCTATAAAATATTTTGATAGATAAATGCATTAACATGTAAGAAATGGGAAACTGAAGTTGCTTTTGCATAGCAGAGTTGCATCTCAGAACACAACAGCACTTATTATGGTTGTGGTCCAACAATGGAAACAGTTTGAGGATGTTCTTTTCATTTAACAGTTGTGTGAAATGTGCTTGCAGGCAAAATGTTTCATTTGGAGGTTTTAAGACTACATTTCTCCCCTAGTTATTACTTTAATGTACCAGGAAAGTTTTAAAAGAAGGGTGTGAAAGGAGGGCTCCTCCTAAACCAGCATGATGGAAATTTGCTTTCATTTTTGGTATCCAAACAAAACAAAAGATTTGACTCAAGATTTTAAGAACCCATAAAAAGGAGGAAATACAAAAAGCACAATTAAAATTTCACCATCTGCTCACTCAAAATCAGCAAGGAGAAGGGGGAGTTTTCCCTTCTGTACAGCCATTATAATCAGAATTGCAGTAGAAAAATTAAGTGGATGTGGAATAGGCACAGCACCCTCCCCTCTCTTACTCGACATTCAAGTGACACTCTGGGCAGGATGAATTTTGAAAAAATGATTTATTGAGAGCCCCTGCTTGACATTTCCCTCTTCTGTGCAATTCTATCCCTCTGCAACTGTGTTTTAATGGTTTCTGCCTGCCTTTGGTGTTGCCTTATTACCTCATGTGGGCCACATGTGAGCACTTTAATCTGAGGCGGAAAGGAACCTGTTTGCCCCATCTGTCTTGGCTTGCACGTGTTGGTGCTGCTGTTAATGCTGGCAGCTGTGCTAATGTGTGAGGCCACCTGCCACATGGCACATACTGCAGCTTTGGGTAAAAGGTTCCCTGTCCCCCTTTGCTGGAAGTGTAGGTAGCTAAATTTCCCCTTTTATTATTTCAAGTGTGTCAAAATTATTTACTCTTAGGTCATGTGATACTCAATTAGTCCAGCATACAAAAAACCCCAGAAAGGGATTCTCTAACCTGTGCCATGTTCATCTCTTGTACTGATACAGTTTTACTATGTTGATTAGTTTTTAATATTTTTGTTATTTGCCTGCAATAGAACTGTCCTTTGGTACGTTCCTGTATTTTCTGCTTTTAGATGCAGTGAAGAAAGGAGGAACAGATTTGAGCACAAAATGTTACTGTTTGGGATTAGCATTTCTGATGAGGCTGGCTCTTTGTTCTTGGACAAGCAGAGCCCTGGTAATGCTTCACGCTGCCCTGTGGTGTCCCTCTGGGCACATGTGGACAGCCTTGGGATGCAGCAAGGTGTTCTGACTGCCTCTGTGTTGCAAACCACTCACCATATTATGCTTAACTACATCCTGAGGTGATTACGAGGACTAATTAATGCTTAAATCCTTTGAAGACACCGGATGCTTTATAAATGCTAATTATTATATTCAGGTTTGCTACCTTGCTATTCAGGGATTAGATCTTACTTAAGCAATAGGTAGGGAAGCTGTGAGATGTGTGTGGCAAAGAAGAATTAAAAGTAATAAACAGTCAGGGAGAGCCTAAGCCTCCCTGCAGCCTGTTTGTGCAGTCCTAATAAATTGCCACTTTTCTAATTTGGTTTTGGAGCCTAATTATTTCTATTTTGAATGTCAGAATAAGTGTCTCCTCTATAATGTTTCATTGGGAGCTGCTGTTACATTTTGCAGTTTTAACCCACATTGCCATTTCTGTGAGAATTAGCAACTATGTGTAGGTACTCTAAAAATGTGGCTTCTTGTTTTCCTCTCTACTGTTCTGAAATGAAACATTTCATGGCTGTGTGCAAAGCCTGGGGCATCTGTATCACTGAGAGAACTGTCTGCTCCTTGTCTGGACACTGAAAACTGGACAGAACCTTGTGTACTAAGTGCTGGTTCCCTGAATAAGGTTTGTGACTGGTTTCTATTCTGTGAGAAAGCTGCTTTTTGTAACCTGTGATCCACCCAGCTAGTCCCAGTTCTGACTGGTTAAAAAATTAGGTGCACATCCAATATCCAGCTGTGTCTGTGTTTTTAAATTCTACATCAAAGCTGTATGAGACTTGGACTATACAAAGCAGAGCTGTTTGCACATTTCCTAAAGATTTGTTCATAGCTGAGGAAGGAAAAAGAGGACAGAAAAGCAGACAGTAAGTTTTTTTCAGGCTGTTTTATTGCTGCTGCTCTGCAGATGGGCCTAGAGTACCAGCTTCATATCTGCCTGTCACAATGACACAGTGGTTAAGAAAGAGGTTTGGGTATGGATTAAGGTGAAGAAATGGAAAAAACCTTACAAAAGAGAAGACATCAGTGGCACAGGTTACTCGGAGACCTTGGAGTTGGAGATATTCAGAAGCCATCAGGACACAGTCCTGGGTAATCTGCTCCACGTGGTCCTGGTTAAGTAGGGGATGGGACCAGATAACTTCCTAAGGTGCCTTCCAACCTCAACCATTCCACAGTTCTTTGAGATGCCACAAAGCAAAGAGGAGCCGGTAAGTTTAAGGTGGAAGCAGTCACAAAGAACAGCAGAGATGCTCACAAAGATGAGAAAGTGTGGTTCTGAATTTAAAAATCCTTGTGTCAAGGCTGGTCTGTTTTACCAGTAGCTCATGCTCAGTGAATCATTATGGTTTTGTGCATCATCTCGATCTATAAAATGAGGATCATATTTGTCACTGTGCTGTTGCAATGGCAAGGTCATCTGTAGGTATAGTTTGATGTCTAGTCAAGGATGACTCCCACTCTTGGAAGGAGCAAAATGAAGGGTTTGGTATTAAAAAGCCCAAAACCAAACAAAAAACTAAACCAAACTCCATTCTAGGAAGTAAACTTTTTGAAAGACAGGAGAACTCCTTTCTTCCAAGCCACTTTTCGTCAGCAAGCGTGGTCTGACCTTACCCTCCAGTGCCAGAGACGGGAGAGCTGAAGCCACAGCCGCCGGTGCCGTGTGCCTTCGCTCGGTGCCAATGTTTAGAGCGCTGGGCAGCAGGCACAGATGCTGTGGGACAGATGCTGTGCCCGGGACAGCGCCAAGCCAGCTCCTGACTTTGCATGGACACACGAGTGCAGGATCGCCAAGCCGGCCCCCTCACGAAGCACCAAGCTGGCGCTGCGCTTGCAGTCAGTCAGGACTGTAGGTTCTCAAGGCTGCCTAACCTTTTTCTTCAGAGGTTTGTTGTTGTTTTGTTTTGGGGCTTTTTTTACCTCTGATCTTTTCTCTTTGTTCACACTAATTATGACCCATTAACTTAAAAAAAAAAGAAGCAACAAACCCAAACACAACGCGCCACCCTCCCGGCGCGGGGGCGGCGGGCCTTCCCCCTCCGCGGCCCTCGCTTCCCTCCGCGGCCCCAGGCGCTCGCCAGGGCAGAGGCCGGGCCCTCCCGCCTGCCGGGGCTCCCCCGTCTACTCTGCCGCTGCCACAGCCACCCCCGCCTCCGAGCGCGGCTCTCCCGGCCCGCCCCGCCGGCAGCAGGGCAGGGGCGGGGGCGCGGAGCGGCGGCTCCTCCCCGGGGCGGAGGGACGCGCTCGCCGCCTCCCGCCTGCCGCCGCCGCGGGGACTCGGTGCCGGGCGGCTGCTGGCCGCGTCTCCCGTCCCGTCCGGTCGGTCGGTCCGGTCCCGGGGATGTCCGGCGGGGGCAGCCGGCGGCGGGCCGGCTCCTCCTGGCACAGCACTTTCTCCCGCTTCTTCTCCAGGAGCCCACCCGGCGAGGGGGCGGCGAACAGGTACGCGGGGCTCGGGGGCGGCGCGGTGCCACCTGCGCGGCCGGGGGACACCGGAGGCCCCGGGGGGCGCGGGGCTGAGCGGGGCCCCGGGCCGTGTTGCGACACTGCTGGGCGGCGGGGCAGCGGGAGGAAGCGAGCGTTCCCCGCGGGGAGCCCGCGCGTCCCGCGGGCCGGGGGCGGCTCCTGGGACGGCGGCGGCTCCGGGGCAGCTGCGGAGCGGAGCGGGCCGGGAGCGCGGCTGACAGCGGCTGCCACGGCCGGCAAGGGCGGGCTGTCCTGGGGCAGCGCTGCCGTGCGGGCACGGCTGCTGCTGGGAGCTGGGGCAGGGGGACTCCCGGGCTCCCCGGGAGGTGCATCGAGCACCCCCGACCCCACCAGGCTCGGCGGAGCCCCGGTGGAACCTGCTGGGAATCGCGCACCCCGCGGCTCCGCCGCCGCGGTCAGCGTCCTGTGGCCCGGGTCGCAGCCCCTTCCTCGGGGACTGAAAGCAGGGCAGGGCGCTGAGGGCTTTGAGGGCTTTGTTTGTTTGTTTTTCCTTTTCAGTTTTCACGCTGGAAGTTTTCTTTTGGACTGGTGTAAATCAGGCGTTAATGCAACATAAATATTACTGATGTGTTTAAGTCTCAATGCAAAATTTGTGGTTTATGGTAACTTCGTTATTAATAATTTTTTTAGCGCAGGGAGACTTTACAAGATGTAAAAGGTTTGGAAACTTCTTGTGTATTTGTTCCTCTTCCTTTTTTTTTTTTTTTCTTTTTTTTTAATTCTGGTGGCTGATTTCTGTCTGTAACTAGGAAAGAAGTGCAGATAAGTTTCCTTTAGTTTCTCAGGCAGCCTCATTGTCGGTCCAAGTTAACGAGCATATTTCTGTGGTGAAAAGGTGTTAACTGCCTAGGCCTTACTTCCTCAGGTGTAGTATTTATTCTTTGCTTTTAACATGTTGGTTTTATTCTGAGTCATTCTTGATATAGGGCATAGGTTTATGTTTAAACTGACAGACAGTAAATGCTGTTTAATCAGAGAGAGAGTGGCTATCGCAGTCACTGAGTTCTTTCAGTGAAAAGCTGTAGGATTGAGTTGCATATTCTCAGCAATCGTGGGAAATAGAAGAGCCTATTGCTCTTTTACACTGACCAGCAGTCTTGTAAACGCACCATGATGATTTTTAACTTTGCGGGGTTTGTTTTACTGTAAGCATTTGACATGCCAGTACACCACCAAGAATCCACTGGTCTCTAATGAGCAGAAAATGTTGCTTTTTTATTTAATGGAAAAAAGAAATTGGGAGCAAGGCTGCTGAATCAAGGCTATCTTTACAATGGCTGGAATAGCCTGGTGTTTTGTCTGGTGGAGGTGGTTAAGATACGGGAGAAGGTGAAGGTTTGGATCTGGAGAGGCAATGGGACAGGTTTCATGGGATGACGCCTTGCCAGCTCCCTCCAGCTGTGGTTTGGGATGAACAGAAAAGCCTAGCGGTCACCTCGGTGAGGAGGAGAGCGATGCCACTTGAGTGGTTTGTGCGCTGCGTGGCCCATCTGTAGGTAGCACTCATGGCAGACCTACTCCACTTAACTTGGGGCTGCAGTCTAATCTCTATCCCAATCGCAGTTTCATTTCCTGCAGCCAGAAGCCTTTTCTTTATTCGGAAGCTGGGATATTCCGCGCAGATATGCAAAGGCTCTGGCCCCTCGGCCTCGTTGTTGAGCTCCTCACGGGGCTCGCTGCGGGGCGGTGGCCGTGACTCCTTCCCGCAGCGGAGGCAAGCAGGAGCCCTCGCCATCCCAAGGCCCATTTGGTATGTTAAGGAGCTTTTCCTTGTTGTGCCGGGCTGCAGCGTGGCACGTTCGTCAGGAATGCTGACGTTCTCGTATTTGGTTTCCAGTGGCAGCCTTGTTCGCAGATTAGCGTAATTGCATACATTAGCCAGCGCCGGGCTGGGATGAGTGCCGCAGGTTCGCTCCTCGCGTTTATTCAGCGAGCTCGGCCGGGCAGCAGAATGGAACAAAGCCAGGGTGCGGGGAGGGGGCACCAGGGCTGCCCTGGGTGCTTGTTGTGAAGGTGTGGAGTGCGTGGGCGAGTTGGGGAATGCAGCTTTTGTAAAGGCCTAGGAGAAATGTGTGCACCGGCATGGAATCCCCTTCAGGTTATCGGTAGGATATATGTTGGAGCCAGACCAAGTTTTATATAAGTATATAAAACTTTTCTATGGAGGTGTTTTACTTATTGATGGGTTTCAAAAAAGTAGAAGACCTAAGTAGTCGGGGAGCAGAATATCATCACATACACCCTGTGTGCCCGCACTGACCTCCGGAGACATGCATCACACTTGATGCCTCTGCAGAATGTGATGGTTTCCTAAGTTATAAAAGCATGCAGAAATGAGCCTCTGTCCGTCCAAAAGTCATTCTTTGTCTGCTCCTTCAAATTAGGCAGTGGTGGGTGGCTGGAAGCTGCCAGCTTTCCTTCCCCAATGGGCAGAGCTGCCCTCTTGCTCCAGACCCTGCTCAGATTTACCTGTAAAAACCACAAGAGCCCAAACCTATCATGACCCTGGTTTAAAAAAGGAGGAGGGGGGGGAGTGACATAGTTTGTTAATCAGTGTGTTAGCCTCTTCTGAGAACCTCATTTGACAAAAAGCTTATGTTAATAACTTGCCCTTACAGCAATTTGAGCTCTGATGAACATGAGACTCGCTGGAGGTTTGCTTGCTTGCTTGTGGAAAAAATAAGCTGTGCAGGTTAGTTGTGAGTGTTGTGGCAGCAAAAAGCACAGCACATGCCTTAGGAGTTCGCTTGGCTTTTACATAAAATGTAGCCAAATGGAAAGCATCTCCCACCCAGCGCTTGCCTGCTGCTTAAGTGTGTTCTTCAGAGTTGGGGCTGCTCTTCCTCCCAGGTCCTTATCGTTGACTTCCATCAAAGGCAGTCATTCTCCTGTACTGGACTATTTGTTATTTTCAATAATACACCTTTGGTTATGAGTTACCACAGTGTTTGTCCTGGAGCAATCCAAATCCCCAGAGTGACAAAACCCAATTGCATTCTAATAGGAGTCTTATAGTTTTTAACATTTTTAGTCCATCTGGAAGAGGACACAGCTTTTACACTCTAAGCCTACACTGTGGATTCTTTCAGAAATACGTGGCTTCTGTGGCCGAGCTATTGTTCTTTTGCTAAGAAATGTGACCTTTCAGGGGGGTGTGACACTTTTTACTGAGGTATCATCAAAATGTCCTTTGAACTATGGGTGCATTTTATTAGATATTCTGTGTGGTGTTTAGCAGATTCATTTCAGATTTCTCTTTTTCTCTCTGAGCACTGTTGGCGAGTCACAGAACTACCAGTGCAAGTTTGGTTTGTCAGGATATTTTGTCTGCATTGTTGAAGTATACCAGAGACACCAAACAGGGAAGAGCAACCTTTTGTCTGGTTTAGAAGGATTTTGGGGGGATGATTTGTTTGCTGGGATTTTCTTTGGGCTAAGGTTGTTGTTCCATTCATCCATTAGTATCTTACTGAGAGCTTTCAGAGATGAAGGACTTTGTTTATTCTGCCTGAGGAGAGATTAGAGAGTCTTTTTCTTCCTTTGGGACTGCCAGTCATTGTTCCTGTTTACAAAGAACATGTATTTTTGTAGTTGTAAAAACTGCATTTGAGGGACTGCTGGAAATTGATGGAAAAGGCAGTAATAAATTTCAAACCTAATTCTTCTGAAATTGCTGCCTCCTGGCTGGGTTTGATTCAGATGCTGTTGGTATCTTTGAAGAAATCCATTGTCTGCTGGAAACATCAGTTTCTGCTTTCTAATAAAGAACCTTTTACTTTCAAAAGCCAGAGCAGGATTCTTTGTGTTGTTGTTAAAATTTAGCTTATTTATGAGTCTACAGGAGGGATAGTGGTTTGTGGAACCAGCAAGGGCAATACTTCAACCATATAGAAGAATTCAAATTAGACTTGCCTAAGTAAGGTGCATTATGAAAATTTTCTGTACATTTGTTAATTTGGGGTTTCTTTCTTCCTTTTTGCTTCCTAAATTTTTCTGTTATGGCTTCCATTGCAGGATGATTCAAAATAGTATGGAAGGCCCTGATTCAGCAGGGTACCAAAGGGGTTGCCTATAATTAAGCAGGTAAATAGTCCTGTGCACTCTAGTGGGGCTGCTGCTTGATCAGGACACATACTTGGATGTCTCGTGGGACTGAGACCAGGAGGAGCAGGGCCAGCAGCTGGCCATGTGTGTGAGAGACATTTCCTGAAGGAAATGTTTCTAGACCCTTAATTGTAATAGAAGAGCTCCTTGGAAGAAACAAAGCAACATTTTTTCCACTATTTTAAATGTTAACAGCATTCTCTCCTTTTGCAGTTATTGGCAGGAGTTAATGCAGAAATATTTCCAAAACAGCTACAAGTCTGTGGTTTTAAGGAAGAGTTTTGCAAAGATCAAAACTCCTTGGACTTCTCCTCTAGTGAACAAAAGGCTCCCAGGTGGAAAAAAATTAAGATTCTTAAGCATGTTGCTGTGGGGATTGTATTTCTAATTATTGTAAGTTCTTGAAAGGGTGGAAACCCAGCTGCTGCTTTTAATTTCTGAGGGGCTTTTAGATTTTTATACAATTCACTTAGTATATGCTATTCTACTTGCCAGCACTGGGTTGCTCAGGCTTTAACTCAGTTCTTCTGGTTTATTAATTTTCATTTCTGATACCATTTTTATCTGTTCTAACTGACTTTGCAGTATCACTTTTGAAGACTTAAGGTTGGAAATGTTGCCTTCCTCACTCATTTCACTTTCTCATGTCAGTTTCCAGACACAAGATACAGTCTCCAATAGTGTTGTTATTGTGATTTCATGACTTGCTTTATTTTGAAATAGAATATTGTTTTTCTGAATGTTTCACTGCTTCTTAAGTTGATAAAATATTTTTCCTTCTGCTTAAGGAGGTCTTGAAACCTAAGTGTGTAAACACCTTGGGGATCTGCTCTTCACCTACAGTGTTGTGTTGGGAAAAAATGTAGGAAGAAGAAACAAAAAGGCAGGAAGAATTGCAGTGATAACATACTTTTATTTTAATCATCAGTTACAGCCTGTAAGTTTGGCCATAGAACTTATTTTGGTAGGAATGGAAGATGTATGCCTTCAAAATAAAAGAGGGAATTTTGGTGTCTGTAGGATGCTTCCTGGTATATGTTTTGTGAGCAAAGATGGGAGTTCTGGAGAGTATTTTCTTGAAATAGCAGCCCTCTTTACCTCTACCAAAAGTTTTCTCCTCCAGCCTGACTAGAAGAGCTTGCTGCACTTTACTGGTGACACCAGTCTCTCTTGCTTGTTTTTTCTGGGGTGATTGTCCTTAATGAATCTTTTTGAAATTCTGGTATGCTCTGTTTATCAGAACAACAGTTGCTGCTGCTTTAAAGCTATCCTGGATTACTTTTTGAAAAATATCTCCTATTTTTATGCCATTTTGTAAGTACCACTGTCAATCCCTCACACTGCAAACAGCCCTTTGGAAACAGTTCTATTCCCCACTAATTCAATAAATTTAACCTTAATAAATGCTTGTAAATCTGTTTCTGATGTTGTACCAAGTTGTGTTGGTGTCGAGTAACATATCTATATCATAAAAATGCTGGGCACTGTCTAACCAATCAGGCTGGCAAATAGGGAGCAGATTCCAGAGCAGTGTTGGTTACTATGCCTGACAGATGCCAGAAGGAAAACCTTGATGTAATCTGGTATAATCGCACTGCCCAACACTGGAGTAAGCTCTGCTCAGAAACATTTATATTTCTTTCTCCGGCCTTTGTAGAGCTGTTCAGTTCCCTCACATGTAAAACAGATTAAGTTATTTAGCAAGGGTCATCATATTTATTTCTCTTAGTTCTAGCCTTTAAACTTAAAGGTACACATTCAGTGTAACATCATGGTTTGGTTCTTGAATTTTTTTCATGTAAACTTTCACTGTAAAATGTGGCCTATCTGTGATTTTTCTGATGTGTTTATTTTCCATTATAGTTCTGGTTGCTTGTTTTAGTCTTCATTTAATACTAATATACTTTGTGTAGCTGATATAAACCGTGCAACGCAGCACTGTTATTGCAGAATGTGAAGCTGACCCAGCTTTGCTGCACAAGCAAAGAACAGTATGTAAATCAGCAGCAGAAACAGGTTTGAGAGGAAAAATTGTTTCAGTTAAAACAATCTAAATTGCTTATTGCTGTCTGTAATCAAACCAGTTTCAAAATAAGGGTAGTTTAATTGAATATAATACATTTTGTGTATTTCAACACTTACATTAATCAGCAATTGTAACACTTCTTCTGCCTAAGTTCCTGCTTTCTCCTCCTGGCTCCTTTTTCTCCTTCCTTATCATTCTCTGCTTTCTTTTCCTTTTCCCCATTTCCCTTCTGTATTTTTTTTAAATTAAATAGCAGCTTTGCTTTCCTTTGACCCTCTAATTTCAAACTCAATAACTTGTTTTTATAATTGCCATTTGTCTTAATGTCTTCAGTTCATCTCCCCTATGTGTGTGTGGCCTAAACTTAAGCACAGAAGCAGCAGCCAGAAACTTCACATTCAAATTTCTGTGCAAAATTCTCCCTCTCTCTTTAATACAAACCCCAACAGCCTTGCCAGAGACTAGAACCAGATTTTGTCACTGCTGCTGCTATTTGGTTTCCCAAGAAGTATGCTAGCCTGGGAATCTTGCTGAGAACGTCACTGGAAACTTTTCATTTCGGAGCTTTTCAGAAAAGGGCAACATTGTGGTTTTGGGGGGAGGGAGACAGAGGAAAGAGGTTTAAATCCATTTAATTCGTTGGGGTATTTTTCTTCTAAAATGCTAGCATTTTAATTTTCTGTTAAATACTAATATATTTTAGCTGTCACTTGATGCACAAGCCAATTTTTTGCATCTGGTTGATTTCCTCATATCTTGTTGCCACTGAGCTTTACAGGAATATTTTCCTTTCAGGTAATTTAACAAATTGTTACTGTACCCTTGCTCATATTTCTCAAGATACGTGCTGGGAGTTTGACTCTTAAAAAAATTGACTTTTTGGATTAGGTTCTGATAGTTCTTCTGGCTGCACAGTACACAAATGGCTTCACAAGTGTCATGATAGTGCCTAGAGGAAGGTGTTTCCCTTTAAAGTCTATTTTATTTCATTGGATTAAAGGAGAAGGATAGAAAAATTGATTTACTGAGTCTCCCAGGCGACCTGAGAAGTTAATAAACATGGGATTGATTCTAACATCACTGAAAGATGGGAATTGTCAAGCTCAGTTTTGTTTATGAGATTACAGCTCCCTTGACAAACTGCTGAAATATCATCCTTAGCTGCTTAAGACTTTGCACTGATGCCCCACTTAAAATATTTGCAAGTGCAATAACAGCAGGCTAAAGCTCAACATGGAGAGTATTGTAAAAAGATGATGTAATAAATAATTTTTAACTTGATCCATTTGAAGAAAATGAAAAGGATGTATTTTTGAATCAATTTAATATATTCACAGGTAATTTAAAAGAGGACAAAACTGTTGGCATGTGAAGTTTGCAGATGATTTGAGTGAAAAGTATGGAAATCACCATGTAGATGACATTGGAAACAAGCTAAGTTTCCATGGTTGGCAGCCAGTTAAACACAAGCTGCCAAAGTGGTGGCTCAGAGAAGAAAATAGGATTGTCGGGTGTATAAACATTTGTATTTTGACCACGTGTATTCTGTGGATGCTTTGGTTACTGCAGCACCAAGTCCAGTTTTGGTGTCCGTGATTTATCATGAAAAAGATGCTGGCACACACTGAAAAGGGCTCTGAAAATATCTCCAGAACAATTTGATGTCTGGAAAAAATCCCTCACAGACTAAAGTGAGGCAGCTCAGTGGCCTTTAGTTTAGAAATGACAATGTTAAAGTTTGAGGAATGACTCTGCCTCAAGGAATGTAACTGGAAGGGAAATCAGATGTAAGTGCTTTATGTTATAGACCTGTGGCTTTAAGAGGTTATTTGAATCTGAGACCTGTATAATCTGTCCCACATAGATGTAGATTGATTGAGAGATGAGACTTGAATAGTTAAGCCTCATAAGTAGTGAATTTAGTGGTAGTTTACATGGAAAAGTCTTATTTACAAATGTGGTAATTTTCCCAAAGTTTGTTGTTTTTCAACCAAAGCTCATAACTTCTTGTCACGTGTTAAAGGCTTGATGCAGGTCACTCTTGGTGAAATTTCCTAATCTCGATATGCAGGAGGCCAGCTGCAGTAATCATAAGGGTCTGTATGGCAAGCAGAGTAGCTGGTGTGTGTGTATATATATATATATATAAATTTTAATTTAAAAGTCTGATTTTTTTTGCAGTCATCTTTTTAATTACCACTCGGAAACTGGGACAAAGAATAAACCAATACTAAGCAACCTATGGCTCTTTGCAGTTTTATAATAAAAATTTAATTACTTCTCCTGGTTTATGGATATGGTGTGAGAATTCCTGTAATGTGCTGAAAGACCTCATTGAGGTCTTGCACATCTATATTTGATGGTATTATTAGACTTGTGGATTTCCACTCCTTTACATTCTTCAGGGAGGCTCTTGCACAAATCGATTTTAAAGTAGTAGGTGATGAAATCCTTGTTTCAATGTTTCTCCATTGATATATCTTTCTGGAAGGTCAGCACTGCACATGTAACTGTTGGCACAAAGTAAAATTGGAAAGAAGTCATGACATCAGAACCACATGAGGTGTGTTTCCCAGAGAGAGATGTTAGGTTTGTTCAGAGAGAAAGGAGAGACAGGGGTCAGGAGCTGTCATTACACCCCAGAATGCTGAAATAAAGAAAGTAAACCTAAAGGACATCTTTGAGGTTGGGCATTGCTTATTCTCTTGCCATGACGAGTCTCACATTAAATGATTCCTGAGTTAATCTGAGAGGACCAGTTAAAAGCCAACAATGCCAGCCTTATGTGGTGGCAGGGTGGGTTTGGCTACTCAGGGAGTCATCTGTCCCCAAGAGAGAGAAGATGGCAAAATGCTGGAGCACTCACCTGGCTGGTTCCACGTGGGCTGCACGAGAAATGCTGGAGCTGCTGCACTGGGAGAGATTTGATTCAACGCCCTGGGAGAAGTACATCCACATGTCAACATCCACAAGTGCTGTGGTGGTGCTGAACTGAAGTTCAGCTTTAGTCAGCTGTCCCCGTTTCCTTAAGGGAGTGCCCATTAATTTCCCCCTTCCCAAACAGCAACAGGCAGTCTCTGCCTTCTGCTCGTAAAAGGAACCTAAAATATCGCAGCAATTACTTTCAGTTTGAAGAACTCTGTGTGTGGTCAGTCTCACCCAAACTTGTGTGTTTGTGCTTTATTCCTTGCATGTTTCCTGTAGCTTGTTTTTTTTATCTGTCACAACACATTCACAATCTGCTGCGTGCATAACATGGGTGGGGTGGATTAATAAAGGAAGAAGGGGATGGGCTTTTAATTTGCAAGTTCTGTGGGATTGTTATGAAGGACAAGGGTGGAGGAAGCAGACTTCTCACACCATACAGAGATGCTGTGAGGGCCTTTTGAAGATGTGATTGTTCGTAATTGTCTTGTTCTGTTTTTAGAGGGAGTTGCAAAAGATCTTGAAAGCCGTGTACTTAAATATGCTCCATTAAATTGCTTTTTTTTTTTTGTTGCTGGCTGTAATCCCTCATGTAATCTCTCTTTGTGTGAGCAGCAATGCAGAATTTGAACATGTCTTGCTCATAAGAATCTCTAACCTCTCTTTCCAAAGTGTAATGATTAAAAATTTGGACCGCAAACCTGCTTCTAGTTCAGACACCACCTGTCCAAGTAATACAGAAAGGTCAAAACTGAGGCAGCACCAGAGGAACAAAAAGCAGTAGAAAATGGCATGAAGAAAGGTTTGTTGAGAAGATACAAAAGATACCATTCTGTAACTTAAATTTAATTCTTGATTAGTAGAGAATAAGAGTGATGCTAATCAGGTTAGGCATGCTGGCAAGACAGTAGAAAGAGCAGCAAGACAGCTGAGGAGAAGAAATCCCTCTAACCTTCCTCTAAACCTTCGCTAAAGATTAATCCATCTCTGTTGGATGCACTAATATGTAAGAGAAAAAGGAATGTCTAGCAGAAATAGCAACAGAAGGGCAGTAGATTACACGTCTGAGAGGCTTGAGTTTCTAGAATTAATTGTGAGAGTGTCTTTTTATTTAGTATTTCCATGCCTTTTCCCCCTCCCTTTAAATCTATAAAATTAGAGTAGTATCTGTCTAAATATGTTAACAAGTGGTTGTGACTGTAAGTGATTGCCTGGATAGGTAAGAAGCCCACAGAAGCAAGTTGGTAGAGGTGTTTTCTTTCTTCCTAAGACCACACTTTGCTCTTTTACTTCTTAAAAGCAAAGATTAGTCGATTGATGGGTTAATAGCAGCCTGTTTCTGGGTGTATAATGTAACAACAGTAGTTTGTGAAGCAGAGAGTTGAAGATTAATTCCTGACTGGACCAGTGTGAAATGCTCTCCTGAGAGGTGGGCTGGTTAAGCACAAGCCTGGCTTTAGATGTGCTCAGCTGGAGGAAACATTGGTGGTACCTGCCGTGGCAAAGTGCTCCAGAAAAACATGCTCCAGCTTTTCCACTGCTCTGGAAAAGCTTAAAACTCTGTGGAGCCAAACTCTATAAATACAGTTGTAGCCCTAGGTCACAGTGATGCCATAAGAAGAGGGAAAGCCCTAAAATTTGTAGGGAGTTGTGGGGATTGCTAAGTTGCATTGTGTGAACAAAGTGAACAGCAGCCAGCAGGTTCTCCAGTCCCAGGCACTGAGTGTGGCCCAGCCCTTGTGTCTGTGGTTTTCAGACAACCTTGCCTCTTTGAGAGAAACAAAACCATTTTGTGCTAAACAACCCATGAGGCCTTTGCACAGCAAAGAAGCTTTTGTGCTGTAAAACTGAAACATTTGGTTTCAGAGATCCATTTAGAACTGGGCCCTGGCTAAGGGGAGAAGAGGTTCATCCCAAGCAGCCTCTGTGGTGATGTGAGGGACAGTGGTTTGTCCTTCCTGTTCCTGCTGAGTGACATCTGTTGCCCCTTCCCTGTGCAGTTGGAAATCGCTGCACTATAAACTGGATCACAGGCTGGATTTTTCCTCTAGGAAACTTCTGCTCCCCTCTAGATTTTGTTGAAAAATGTCGCCCTACTGAGAGCCCTTCTTGGCTGAGTTAAGGATGCAGAGATAACTGAGGTTGAGGAGGAAGGAGTAGAGATTTCTAAAGCTGGTTCTGCTGACAAAGTCAGCATGTTTGAGGAACTACACCCTAAAGCAAAAGGTTAAGGAATGTAGAAACGCTAGAATATAAACCATGAAAGGGTGTGGGGAAATGCTTCTAGAGTTAGGGTTATTTTATAGTGGAAAGGAAAATTTTGATACTTTTTTTTGCTTGTTGATTTTAAGATGTTTATCTGCTGAATTGCATTCTTTCAGTTTTGGTATGTACGCTATGGAATTTCTATGGCTAGCTAGAAGAAAGTAATTCAGACATGTATTTCAAATATAAACAAGAAGTAGGAAAATGAAAAAAGTTTTGGGGAAAAAAACACATGATATAAAGGGAAGAATATGAGCAAAACAAAGTGATGCAATAATTCAACACTGGTGTAAAGTATGCTGGCAGGACTTAATGAAAGTTAGGATCTCATTTGTGGTCTGCAGACCAGTTCCATAAAGAGTGATACATTGAACTTAGGAAGAATGTCTGGTAGGCATCAACCTCATTATTCCACTCTTAAGTCCAGGGAACCTTAGTTCATGTCAAATGTATCAACATCAGGAAAAGCAAAGTAGATCTGACAAGTATGTTTTGGTTTTTAGTGTGTTTTTTTTTTAAACCAACAGCAAAACAAAAACTAGGAGAGAGAAAATAAGTTGTGTACAGAGAAACACTTTTATTAGTGTGCCAGACTGGCCAGAGTGATTGTGACATCTCCTTCATGAAACACATTAGCAGCAGAAGAAATTAATAGGTCAGAATATTTATTCATCTGCTCTGTCTTCCAGGGAGGCAAAGAGCAGCCAAGACTTTCAGTCTGATGCTGTCCCTGAAAAAGCATCTTTGTGTTTATGAATGCATTAAGGGAGATTACCTAAGGTGATGAAAAAGTACATGGTTTTCGACTTGGAGATGATCTGTAAATGGGAGGAAGAAGTTTTGCTTTGATGCATCTGAAAAGATGTGAAAGATCTTGAAAAACTTAATAGCAGGAGAGTTCTACTTTCATTTTTGTTCAGGGAATGATGTCTCTGAGCAGCTGAGAAAGAAACTTACATTTAGTCAAAGTGGCTTTTGCATTTTCTGTGTATATCACTGTATATTGAATGTAGATGCCTAATCTGCAATAGGAAGAAAACCTTTCATTTTGGGAATCTTACTGAAATGTGCTTACCTGTGGTTTACAATCAAGAGCAGTAGGATTACAGCAGCACCTTAATTCTTTCTCCAAATCCTGGCAAAATTTCACCAAACTGCTAATAATTGTGGGGTTTAAAGGGCTTTCAGTTCATCTGTTCACGAGTTCAGAAATAAGGCCTTGTGCAGTTTTCAGTCTCAAAGTTAAATGTTTAAGACTGGTGAAGAAGAATATTCAAAGTGGTTATTAATTAACTGAAATACTTACTCATATGATATGTTAGCATGAAGTTATTTTACTTCATGTAATGGCACAATGCAGGAACTGATGTCTATCATTAACATCACCTAATGTTTTCCTTGATAATGTTTTAGTTTTTAAATTGTTTGCAGCATAAAGGTTTTTATTTAAATGTTCTCTGCTGGATTTGTGTGAGGATTGTTCTAAGAACTTGGGCTGAGGGCAGGGAGTTGGTTCCCTTCATTCCAAAGATGAACTCTCAAGAAAATTTGAATGAATTTGGTGAATTTCCCATAAGGACACATGTGATTTTGGGCTTCTGACTTTTAAAATGGAACAGCAGGCATTGCCTTGGTAATAAACACATACCTGTTGTCCCCTTTCTAAAATTCCTTTTGCATTTGCATGGCCCATTGGGCATGGTCAGTGAATAACTGCTCAATGTGGTGGCTGTGATTTGGGATGATTCCACCTGCCAGCAGTACATTCCTCGTGCTCACAGGCCTCAGAATGGGGTGTGCCTTGGAGCTGCCAGGTGTGCCAGGTGGTCCTGTGGCAATGAATGCTGCTGTGGTAGATCATTGTTCAATTACAGCTGAAAAATAATACACAGGCATGAAAATCTTGTTATTTTTCAGTGGGAGGAGCTGAAATGGTGTGTGCTGTTTCTGATGCTTGAGTTCAAAAACCTCTGTATGAGGTGAAAAAGTCATTATGGTTCTGTCTTCAGCTTTTTGAGGCTTGGTTTTTCCACTTACACTATCTGCAGAGTATGTACTACAGTTTAGAAAATATGTTTTTCTGTCCTTCCAAGTTAAAGCTCTCTTGTGTTTAAATTGAATACATTTGCTCTTGAGAAGATTTGAATAATGCAAGTACTCAGCGTTACAAAATATTTTTGTTTTTCAGTTCTGAAAACAAAGGGAGCGCAGCCATAAATTCAAAGAGCAGCCAAAAGGAAAGCACAACTCTGCCTGCACTTTTGAAGGTAAGATTTTTATTGACTAATATTTATTTTAGGCAAAACCTGCCACCTCTGCTTGTGACTATTTGTTGGAGTTCTGATGTTGGATACACTCCTGTACTGCAGGGTAGCACCTGATTGCCATATTCTGGGTTAGGGTCCACTATGCCAGGGTTCTAAGGGACATGCTGAAGACAGAAAAACTATTTGTGTTTGACATTCTTAAAACAAAATCCACGTATTTACTTACAGGAAAGAACTGGGACTTCAGTACGTGTTTGCCAGTGAAGAAGAAAACTAATATTTTTATCAAACCATGTTTTCAGGCATTGCTCCAAAGTACCATTTCTGTATAATTTATGAATATCTAAGCAGCAAGTCTGTGCTTGCCTGAAGGTCTGCTGGTTGCCAGCCAGAGCACTGTAAGATCTTTCTGCTGAGATTTGTCTGTGTTGGGTGCTCCTCACCAGTTACCCGTGTTAATCGTGCTTGTCTTGTCCTGTAAGTGTTGTACTGCAAGACAAGGACATGTTCCTCTGTGATCAGGGCTTTCTCCTGTGGCACTAGACACACCTCTAAAGTTGTGCTTAGATTCAGCCAAATACCATAAATGATTATGTACAGGACAGGTGATAACTGCTGTCACATCTTGCCCTGCACTGAGCTGTTTTAGTGATCCAGTCACTAAGCAATTTTGCTTGAATTTTTGTTCCTTTTCTGAGTTGTCTCAGTGCAGTGCAGATAATATCATGGCTGCTTCCCCAAAAGGGGCTTGGCTAGTCTGCCAGATTTATTTGTAGGCTTCTTAACACACTTAATCTGAGATTTCTGTCCCATGTTGCATTTATTGAGCACTCAAGGTGAATGGAAAAGGAAGTGCTCACCTTCTGTAGGGCCCACAGTCCCTGTGTAGTTGCATCCTCAGTATCTAGGGACCATTTGTTTGGACTTCACCAAAGTTGGACGCTTTGCATTTGCCTCTGCAAAGACCCCAGCAGGGTTATTTGTTCAATAAAATTCCGTTTTGACTGTGGTTTGTCTACAGCAAGGTGGGAAACAATGTTTGTTCAGAAGCTGAGTGGATTCAAGCCAACTCTGTCAGTTCAGAGCTCCTGGAAAATGCCACTGCATGGCTTCCTATAAATCATTGATGTTATGCCTTGGAATGCAGGCAGAAAGGTTTTTGATAAACCAGATAAGACTCTATCTACTATAATAGAAGAAAATTTTTTCAGTTTTAAAAAAAATCTCATTTTTCTGTGTCAGATCAGTGAAAAATTCCAAACCAGATTTTCCTTTGGAGGAGGGTCCACCCCAGGACAGGACTGAGGAGGGGGAAGCATTCAGGATTCAGCACTAGGAGTTGCTTAAAAGGAAGTATGAATAGGGCTAGGTCTCAGGGAAAAAGCAGGATGTGTAGGTGGAGCAAAGCAAGCATAGCAAGTTTAAGTTACCTAAGAGTATTTCTTTCTTGCCAAAAACGAAATCTGATTAATTTTTTTTTAATTTAAAAAGCCACAATTCCGAATCTTTCCTGCTGAATCTGTTTCAGTAGTCTTTTACTCAGAACTTGTGTTTTTGTAACACTGTACTAAAAGCTGGTGCTAAAATTAGTGCTGTGAAGTTTTTTCCAGGTATCTGATCTCCTCTTTGTCTTGCCATAACTTTTTATTTAATTATATTGTTTCAAACCTATGTTAAAAAGTCTAAAACCATGACATTGTCTTTGAAATGATACCTGGTGTTTGTATAGGCTTTAGGAAGAAGGTGTGGTTTTCATACTAGTGGAATGTGCTGGCTCTTCAGCTGTACTGAGAGCTTCCTGTCTAACTTTCCTCTTTCTTAAGCAGATCAAAAACCTTGTGATAGACTTGAACAGTTTCATGTGCCTAGTAGTGAGTACTTTGAGCAGTCTAACTTTTTATCTTGTGTGCACAGAAATTACAACTAGATAGCAAAAACTTATTCAGAGGAAGTAGAGAAAGTGTGGGTTTTCTGATGCTCCCCTTGCTACGTTTTCTGAGGAAAATATTTCTCTGGTTTTTCCTCTCACTGCTTTCTCCATTACACACTTGAAATTTGGTAACACCACATTGGCCAAAATAAACTGTCTTCTGCAAAGATAACCAGGCTGCACTTGAGCAGTTGGAGAGAACTGATGCTTTCTTAATTGTGGTATTGGGATAATCTTGAGAGTCTTTTCCAGCCTAAATGATTCTATGAAAGGTATTATCTGTGTTATTAAAAGATGCTTCAGGTTTTTTCATCCAATCATCAAGGTTACTGTAGGCTGACAAAAAAAAATGTTATGGAAAGTGTGTTTTGTGAAGAATGTCTGAATCTGTACTTGGATCAGTTTGGGGCAGGTTTCCAGGCATGCCCATGTCTCCGAGCTGTGCTTCTACCTGAGCATTTCAGGTGGATGGTAACTAAAAGTGAAACCATGTTGTGTCTGTGTTAGCTGTCACCAAGTTAATGAGCCATCCTGTTTCTGATAGACTTACATGCTGTGATTTTGTATATTCATTGGCCATCTTAGCAGGAGGCCAGGGGCAAAATAGCAGAGGAGCTGCAAGTCTCTGGTTTAGCAGCAAAGGTCGAATGTCTAAATTATAACTGACTGGGTGAGTGGAGCTGGGAATTGTGCCGAGCTATGGTAGTTCTTTGACTCTTCTGAGCACTTTAGACACCACTTCTGTACTTTACCCCTGTTATTTTTCCCTACAATGAAATATTTAGCTCATAAAGGGAGGAAAAGATATTTTAATATGCACCTTTTGAAAATATTAAGCATAATTTTTCTGTGCACCAAGGGGGACTTTATCAGTCATCACTTGATCACTTTCAAGAAAATATTACTGAAATGTATTTTCTGTGTCTGTTAATTGATTGCAGAAGGTACACCACCCCCTCCCAGTATTTATTTGCAGATTTTGCTATGCTTCTGTTTCTTTGAATTAGGTCTGTAAAGGGTGTCCTTTCTGAGTAAACGCTCCGTTTGAGCAGCGTGATTGCTGAACAGATGGTTGTGTGGATGTAAACAGCTCTTGAACTTCATGTTTAGTGTGCTAAGTGTCTGCACTACAGAGTGTCCAGTACACATTAGTATATCATTAACCTCACTTCTAGTGCTACAGGGACTTTGTTTTCAAAGGGAATATTGTAACAATGCTCCCTGAAAAAGGGTTTAATGGTGCCTGGATAGCCTTCCTGTAGCAGTGCATGGAGAAAATAGCCCATTCTTCCATAACCCATCAGGAAGGAATTCTTAAGCATCTCAGCACAGAAACCACCATGTGGGCTGTGTCAGGCAATGCCAAAAGTTAAAAAAATAAGTGCAAATTTGATACACCAAATGTCTAATTTAGGTTACAGTATTTCAGTAGCATCAAGCATTCTATCATTTGGCCCATAGGCTCAAGCCTGAATTAACGTGAGACAGTCTCAGCCTTCACAGAAAACTCAGGGGCAGAAAGTACAGCAGAGATTATCAAGTCTGCTCCTGTGCCCCAAGGTGAGATCTGTGTATCTATGTCATACCTGATAAAAGTTTGTCTGACTCGTTCTCAAAGACCTCCAGGGATGGAGATCTCTTAAGATCTCTCCAACCTCATCAGACAACTGTTCTACCAATTTCATATACCTTATAATTAAAAACCCTTTTTCTTAACATGCCACCTAAAGCCTCTGTGCTACAAATTAAACCTGTAGCTAATTGTCCTCTGACAAGTACTCCTGTACACTGTGGACATGAAAAACAGAGATTATTCTGTAGCTCTGCTTTCTCACATGAATTTCATTTCAAGGTAACATAAAGATGGCTGTATTTAAGCAGGAGACATGGTATTAAATTTTGATGGCAGGGACTGCAATTATGTGATAAGATGGAGCCAGCTTCTTTTTGGAGTTGCAACGGATACAGGTTGGAACATGGGCAATTCCAGTCACCTATATTAATTTACTTCTTTGGTTTTTTGAGGTGGTTTTTTTTTTCCTTTACTGTAAAAATGGTCACATATTGGAACAGTTTGCCCAAGTGAGTTGCAGAATCTTTATGCCTGGAAATACTCAAAACAAAGCTGGATGAACCAGAGCTGCTTTGTGCAGGAGCACAGACTGCATGGCCTCCCCAGCCACATTCCTTTCAGCTTAATTTGTGCTGTAATTCTTTGTCACAAAATTTTTCATCCAGTGTGCCAATTTACATGAGACTTTTTTAGAAGTCCCATGAACTTTCTGGATATAGGTTTCTGTTCCTACTGGATGTCCCTTACTTTGACTATAGTTTTAAGTTTCACAAAAAAGTTAGAAATCACAATTAAACCTAGAGTCTTAGTTAACGACATACTGTTTTCCATATAGCATGGGGATTTATATTATCATGGGTCTATTTTATATTGATTTTATTTCAAAAATCTCATAATTTTAAATTTTATCACTAATTATCTAAGTAATGTCTGCTCAGGCTATCTGTGAATTCCTGCTAAATTCATGACTTAGTAATTAGAAAGCAGAGAGAGGGATGCTTTTTCTTTTGGAAGTCAAGGGAGATGGACTATTGCTGCCAACCATGAATTTTTTAAAAACCTGAGGGTTACTTTTAAAAACTCTTGCTGTCACTGTCCACAGCAACAAATGAAAGATAAAACAAAAATTGTTTTGGAGTTTGTACCATCAAGATTTCTCTTGTGAAAGCTGAGAGCAGATATTTTTTCCTCAGCCATGATGTAGACTTTTGTTGAAATGGAATTTTACAGGTGGTACCTTTCAGTTTCCCAGGATACTTTGTTAAATTGATGGCTGATGTTAACAGCTGTATGTGTTGAGGGGGATATTTCAAGATCACCCCATCTAAAGTTCTGGTAAATTCCCTTGCAATAATGAAGATTTTTAGAAAGAATGATCTTGAAATGTCCTTCCCTCTCTGCTGCTTTAGTTCTTCAAAGAAGGAATCATGAGCAGGGAGCTTTGTTTCAGGATGGGTGGGGGAAAAAAAAAGGCTTAAATCTTGGTCTGTTTAGCTCCGAAAACCAGCAGACAGATGAAGCAGAAGTGTGATGCCAGGTGCTATAATCTGCTAATAGAATGTAAGTGCAGGTGGAAGTCACAGTCTCATCCCATTCCCAGTGTACTGTCACCTTCTCCTTTGAAAAGGTAAATTTCACCTTTTTTTTTTAACCAAGCTTCAAGAAATTGTCAAATAAAAGAGAACAAAAATTGCTTATGTTTGTGAAAACATATTCATTAAAAGGCAGTGAAAGTGTAGTACTGGAAGACTTTGGGGGAAAGAAAAGAAGTAAAACAGACAATTTAATTCTGTTCTCTCTAGCTCTACAGTAGCACTTGTAGTTATGAGGTGATGGTTGCATACTCAGAAGTGAGTACCAGTTTTTAATCTTCAATCAGAGCTTTAAAATAATTTAATGAGAAAATTCAGAAGGGAAGATTTTTGAGCAGCTCTGCAAATGGTGTGAAGAGAAACTTTTAAATTAAAAAGTTAATTTGGTTATTGTAGAGACTTTCACTGAGTATAAAATTCCATATGAAGGTGACCCAGCAGAAACTTTATTTCAAATTGTACCTTCTTTTTTCTACCTTTTCATTTGAAATGTTCACTCTGACCACTTCATCTGTTCTCATCAGGGAATGTATCTCTGGATACTTCTCAGATTTTGGGAGAATACTATGGAGTTTCAGAGAATGCTTGTTTCATCTTTTCTTTCCTCATCTGAACAAATTAAATATACATTAATGACTCCTTGCTGTTTCAAAAATTCAAATGAATAAACAAATTTTTAAAGTCTCAGTGCTGAACTTTGAACAGATGCTGTTGTGTTTCCAAATGTTAAATAGTCATTGACTTTAAATAGGTTTATTTTTAAAAATGCAAAACTGATACAGTTTGACTAAAAGTCTCTTCCTGTTGTTTAACTTTTACTCCTGATTATGGAGATCCCATGATTTCATTAGTTTTCTAGTTACTTTTGTCTTACAGGGTTGCCATGACCTGATTTTTTTCATGTCAAACCAAGCAGAGAAATGAGGATGTAGAAGGAAAACTTCACAGCATTAAAAAGCCAAAATATTCAGGTTAATTGGGTATTTGTAGAGGTACTGAGTTCATAACTTTTAATTTAAATTCCCCCAAAACCCCAAGTCACTCTTTGTTTCTTTTGGGAGGTTTTTGCTTTTTCTCGTTAGTTAAAAGGTGTGTTTTAGTAAAGACTAAATAGTTTTTTACAATGGTGGACCTCCCTTACATCTTCTACACCACCACTCTAATTACTGGCTTAAATAGGAAAAACCCACTTTAACCATGTGGTTTTTTAATCCATTTGGCTCATGAGCACTAGCAACAGTGGACTTTTAGGGGTTCCTATTGTGTATTTCACTATCTGATTGTACTTTTGCCTGAATTTTTTCTTAATGCCATTCTAATTTTCTTAGACAAGCTTTGTTCTTGATCTATGTCTCACTATCTCCAATAGTTTTTCATTAGGTTTCCATATATATTGCCTCCTGTTGGTTGCAAAAGCCTTTAAGATTTTCCTCACAGTACTTGAAAAAACAAAAGCTTATTTCATATGTGGATTTAAGGCACTTCAGTGTGTCTCACTCACTGAGAAAAAGTGGGAGATTACATCAATGGTGCTTTAACTTCCCAGAGAAAGAAAATCTGTTGAAAAACCTGTACTGTGGGGATGAACTAGCCTGCCACCAGCCCCAGCTGTATCACTGTGGATTTTGCTTAGCACACAGAATTTATATACTGTGTCAGTGTTCAAACTGAATAAGATGCTCATAATTGTAAAATGAAATGCAGCCATCTCAGTGGTGTTGAAAGGTCAAAGCTAAAGCTCGGAACAAGATTAATTTTCCTGTACTTTATGTGGCAATGCCTACATGTCCTACTTCGTGCACCCAGCATTTCAGCCTGAAGCTGTTAATTAATTTCCAAATGCCAGCAAACAGAAACTCAGGAGTAGCGGCGTGACCCGTTCTCAGATCAGGGTGTTGGGGTTAAATGACTTGTTGGAAGTCCCTGGGGTGAATTAGTGATGAACCTAACTTTCTGATGGCAGGCCATCTTCTCCCACAAGTGCAGGGGAGATGAGGTGGTAGAAGGTGTCTGTGCAGGAGGCAGGATGTTCTCCCAGTGCTGCAGGACAGGCGGCCTGAGAGGTCCCTGCGCGGCTGTCTGGAGTTTCTGCGTGGTAATGAGCATTCATTCATGGGGAGCGAAATCCCAAATGTCTGGCAGTTGTGGCTGCAAGCTAACGCTTTGTTCATGGAGATCTGTGTTTTCATGCTGGTAATGCTTTCATTTCCCTCATTAGGGCAATAAAAGAGGTTGTATTTTTGGCAGACGGACATAGCCCTTGCCGACTGAGAACCTCTGGCAATTCCAACTTCAGCCACCCAGCTGCTGAGAAAAGATGCTTTACAAGGGTGGTCACAGGGGTTCCCTGCTGGGCAGGAGGTGAGGAAAACTGAGGTGACCTGGCAGGTTACCGTCCCCAGAGTGCTGCTGTGCCACATGGCGGGTTGTTCACCTGGGCCTGCCTGCCGAGGTGCAGCTGGCCGAGGGTGGGTGTCCCTGCTGCGGCCTGGAGTGGATTATAGCCTGCAGAGGATAAATCAGCTGGGATAACAATCCTGCCAGCCTGGAGAGGATAAATCAGCTGGGATAACAATCCTGCCTGAGACATGGCATGGGGGTTTGTCCCCTGAGCCCCAGCTGGCAGGTTTCAGTGCAGCAAAGTGGGAGCACAGTGCCCAGACACAGCGTCACTTATTGCTGCGGTCTCCTCTGTCACCTGATCGAAGTCATAATCTTGTTTCACACTCTGCCACACCAGCCTGGTCACATGTGAGGGCACAGGCCCGTAGGATAATTCAGGTTGAAGGGACCCCAGAGTGTCATCCAGTCCAGCCTCAGTTCAGCGACAAGGTCAGGCCAGGTCACCCAGGGCTTGCTCAGTGAAACTTGGAGGAACGAGTTGCCAAAGGACTAAAAGCTAATTAAAGCTTCATGAAGCATGTCACAAGCAGGAAAGCTCACAGAGAGTGGGAAAGGGGAGGCAGGGGGAAGACTGATGACAGTTCATAACAAGAGGAGCAGAAAGACAGCACTATAGCAGGAAAATTCTTTTCCTTGCATCAGCAAGGATCTCAAAGGGGATCTGGCAGGTAGCTTTCCATCCAGAAACCACTGTTTTCTTGGTGAACCAGAGAAACTATTCAGACTGCTGTGACACTGTAAGAAGACTTTTAAAATTTATTTTTCTTTGACTGATGACATGAAGTGTAGGCAAAACAAGAGTCACTGGTATTCCTGCAGTGTGGTGAATATCAAACTGCTCAAGCTTCATTGTGACAGGGAATCAAATGCTCTGTCAAGGTTGCTATAGGCCCTGACTGTTGAAAACTGGTGGGATGTACCATAGAAAGGATTACTTTATATAAACCCTACCCCCTTACCTTTTTTTTTCCTGAGTGCTCACTAGGGGCTTCTGTCAGAGACAGACTGGGAGAGAGGCATGGGTAACGCTAAGTGAAAGTTTCTGTGGTACTGGCTCGTGGAATTGCCACCGTGCTGCATGTTCAGCAGGCACTTGTGCCTGAAGGCTCCTGCTGTGCTAGAGGCTTACTGGCTTTCGTGAAGTAAAATCATGTGCTTTCGTCTCAGTCATTTGAATATGGCACCATCTTAAAATACAAACTTCAAAATCTGCGGCAGGAGCAGTGCTGTTTGTATAATGCCTCAGACTTTGAATTGAGATTGTGTGCAAATGATGAAATACCAATAGCTCGAGCTGTCTGTTATGGCAAAGTGGAGCAGGAGGGAGAATATATGGAGAGTAGGATTGATTATATTGAAGGGAAGAAAGAAGGATTTGCATCATTTCTGTGTTAGGACTTAATATCCACATATATCTTCAAATAAGCGCAGTGTAAATGATCTCTGTGGCTTTTTTTCATGCAAGACGCTATTTATGGTTAAAGGTATGGAAGGACCCTTTCATATTAAAGCTTCCTGTTCTTTTGATTTACCAAAAGTTAAGTAAAGAAAGGAAGATTAAAGAGGAAGGAAAGTCTAAATAGATTTCTGTTTCTGGAAGCAGAGACTACAAAACAGCTTTTCAAGCAGGGCATAAATTATGCTCACAAATAAGCAGCACTGTCTTTACAAGTGTTATGTCTCAGAGCTGCTCAGAGAAGACTTTCACATGTAGAGATTTAACTATATTTGATGTCTCAGCTCCTAATAGGAAAAAAACCCCAAACCCTCCACTAGTTTCTGAATACAAATGGTTTTTAAAGATGGACAAAACCGCACCAAACAAAACAAAAACAAACAAAAACACTTATAAGACTAAACTGTTGTCAAGTTTTTAATGTAACTATTTCTTTTATAGTTAATGCATTTAGTTGTTAACTTCATAGATATTTTAATAGTTAATATAAATGTTTATGGCTTAAAAGGGCTGTGCAGAGAAAAAAATAAGATTTGTGTGCATTTCCTGCACTGAGGTACTCTTTTAGGTTAGACAAATCTAACCTAAAAGGTACAAATCACAAAACTATGGAGAAATGCCCTCCTTCACTTAAAGTTGAATTAAAATCCGGCATTGAAGAATGCCGAGGTGTTAGTCGAAGTAAAGGAAGAAAATATCACAGTAGAACTTGGAAGCTGACATGGTGAATCATTCACCCATCAAATTTTGGAAATAATTTTGTTTTCTTGTTTCTGTTTTGTATTTCCTTATGCAAAGTACTCAGTTCCTCTGACATAAAGTAAATTTTTCAAGAGGTTCATTCCAGGCTCGTGTGTTACTTGTCTAATGCTGAAGACAGCAGCAAGAGCTGTGGCACATCTCCAAGCTGCACTGTTGGCATCTTCATTTCCAGAGCTGGGTTTGGGTAGAGTTGACATCTAAATAGTAAATCTCTGATCCCACAGGTGTGGGATGTATCAGCTGTTGATCAGAGCAGTATGGGGGGAGTGGTGAGATTTGTCACAGGCGGGATGAAAAAAGGCCAGAGTTTGATTTAGCCCAGTTTTAAAAGTTTACTTAGAAGTCCAGTGTGGTTGTACAAGTGTCTTGCTTGTACATAGAAAATGGATGTTGTGTGGATTTTTCAAGGACAAATTAGTGCTGTTCAATTTCTATCCTTACAATTCCAATAAACAATTCCATTTCCAACACATGCATCTTTTAATATTAAGCAATTGCATCTGCTCTGTATTTATAGGGTAAAAAAGCATTGCTTGAAGTTTAAAGACCACTGCTTCAGTATCACTAAATATATCTTGAAAGTTCTTAAGAAATTGCTGCTCCCCAAGGATGAAGCTGAGTTCATTAAAACGCTTTTTTCATCATTAACATGATCCTAGGTGGCCTGTTAACAAATAAGCCTGCTGGCTTATTTAAGATTACTTCAAGCAGAAATAGGATTGGTCACCTAGTGGAAATAGTAGCTTTCTATGTAGGTGTTGCCCAATTTAAAACAATTACTCTTATCCAAATGTATTGTTGACACAACTAAAATTTGCATAGGACTTTTTGTTCATGTCCTTTCCCACTCCTGTTGAGCAGGATAGATTTCATCTGAGAAAAGCTTGGGGTAATTTTAGTCTGTGTTAATAAACTGGGTTGAATCAGGAATTGAAATTACAGGGTTGTAATGTAAAGATAAAATAGGCAGCAATAGCCTATGGCACCCACTACAAAGGGTGGGGATGGGGGAGGGAGGTGCTTCCCAGAGAGCTTTCGTCCAGGGAAAAAAAACACATTTGCAGATTGTGAAGCTGAAAATGTGGCTATGAGTGGTGTTTGTGAAGCCTTCCAGTGAAGTTGCATCACCCTTTTGGGCAGATGGTCTTGACAGAAGCAACGTGAGCTTGGACAGCAGTCCTTGGATCTCTGAGAGGAGCTGACACAGAGCAAATTCAAGGGCATAAACTGGTGAGGAGTAGAGCTTGCCTTGCCTCTGGGTGTAGATGCTCAGCTGAGTTGAGGGAAGAAATGAACATGTGGTTTGAATGAGGTGAAGCCCTGCTGTGGTGCTCATTTATTTCAGTTTGCTGATAGGGCTGATAGGCAGTGCAAAAGGTCAGAGGTGCAGGGCTGCTGCTCTGTAGGACCTTGGCTGTGTGAAACCAGGGAAGGAGTGCTGGAGACTGTGGGAGGCAACAAATCCATTTGGAAACAGCTGTGCAGTTGAAGGAGAGCTGGCCAGAGGGTTCAACATCAAGTTGCTAAGGATAATAGGTAGGATTCACCTCTGGGGTGCGAGCTGAGTTTGTTTTATCCCAATTCTGTTCTTGATTCTCCTCGGTTTTTCAGAAGTGCAGAAGGCTGTGGAGTGTTTGTGTTTGGCTGTGGTGTTCTTGCCTACATTTGCAAGCTGAAAACTGTTCTCACAAGCACATGGAGGTTTGTTTGTGAAGCTGTGCTTTCTGAGGGGATTAGTCTGAAGTGTGAAATAACTGTTCCTTGCTTCTTCCCCATGTTTTTGATGCCAGTTGAAGCAATTGTTACCATCTGTCTTGTATTTTTTTCCACTGCAGCTGCTTTGGGAATATTCTAGCCTGTGCTAGTCCTTTTTACTTTTTGTGGAATAGGGTCCTCTTTGGTACAAAAACAGAAAACAACAAGCAGTGGGCTTTAACCTTTTTAAAATGACAGATCTCCTGAAGGGAATATGATGCATAAGTGCAAATTAAAATCAAGGAATTTGGGAATGTGTGAAAATGACAGGAACCATCATCTTTATATGCTTTTTGTATTTATCTTAGGCTTGTCAAAATGAAGAGAAGAACCATTCCACAGAAGAGCTTAGCAAGTCTGAAATCCAGGAGGAGCTGAAAAAGGCTAATAGCCTTCCTAGTTTGACTCCTGGAAGCAAAACATCAGATAAAGACAAGCAACCCCGAGAAGGCTTTTTTCATTTCCTTGGAAGCTTATTTAATATTGCAACAAGATCTTCTCTGGTAGAATCTAAATCCTCAACCTTCCAAGATGAACCCAACAGATGTGAAAAGGATTTACAGAGCACAAATACCTTTCCAAAGGACATGGAGCCAGAGCACCCGAAAATTGAGGAGCCTACAGCTAGAAAAAAAGAGGAATCTGTTAATAAAGATGATGCCATCTTAAATAATATTGGGAAAGATACCACACGGGATCTTCAAGGAAGCTGGAAACAATTCTCAGCTACAGAAAAGTAAGTTTTAGAATTTATTATTAAATATGTTGATAGTTTGTGTGTGCATACAGAACTATGCTGACCAAGTTCAGCTGGCTGTATGAGAAATGTCTGTCAGTTCTAAGGTTGGTTGGAGTGTCCCTGACTTGACTTTATGCAAAACTCCAGTAGCAACTGCCCTAAATAAATGAGCAGGAGAGAATTCAACAAAATAAAACTTTAAATAAATTGTTTAGAAGTCTCCTGATAGATGTGGCATTTACAAATATGTTAAGAAAAAGAAGTGTAAAGAGCTTATTTCCATCCATATTATGGCCTATATAAAAGCTTGAATGTTTGTCCTTTTTATATCTCAGCAGTTCAATAATTTTACTTCTGCAAATAAGGGTTTCTCCTTTAAAATCTTCTTTCCTAGTTTATTTGACTGGGTGATTTTTGCTTGTGTGATTTTTTCCCCCCTAGTTCTTTTGGGGTTTTCCTGTGATGTAAAGAAGGTTATGTAAAGTACTTAATTTCAATTAGCCAAAATATGTATCATTCTTTATAGAATGTTAAAAGAAGATTAAAAAAAAAAAAGTGGTGGCAAAGGCATTGTTGTGTGTTTGGGAGTAGAAAACTTAAAACACTGTCTGTGGTCAACACTGTGTATTACAAAACCTTTTATGACTGTCATAAACATAGATATTAGTTTTCCAAAATCATTTGAGCTGTTATGTTGGAAATTTGGCTGCATGTGGGTCAGCATAGCATGGATTTGGAGTTAGGTGTGAATGTGTGCCTGTGGTACCTGTCTGGTTTTTGATGGGTTTGTAGAACATGGACTTGTTTGTGGACAGTGGATCTGCAAGTGATGATGGCTCAGGCTTTCAGTATGGCCCAGAATATTTATTTCAAATTTAAGCAGAAAGTAGTGATTGGGAGTAACCAATTAGTCTCTCACAGTGCTCCTGCTTGCATTGCAGAGTGAGAGGATGGGCTCAGAAGAAACACATTTTTTTCTTTTAATTTTTTTAAATTTGAGTTGTGCTCAGTTTGTTTATTGGTGGCATGTGAAATGCTTCATCTCCATGGAGGAGGTCAAAGACAGCCAAAATAGCTGCTTGTTGAATTCCATTTCCATACTGGGGATGTCTCCAGCACTCTGCCCTTACCTATTATTTGGCAGAATAATGATTTGAAGCTTTATTTTATAAATGCAGTGGCTGATTAGGATATGAATAGGTGATGTGATACCTATTTAAATGAAGTTAAAAGTGTATTTCCACCTTCAAAATACAGTAATTAATTGTAATACTGGCTGTGTTCTCGTGAGCACTCTGGTTTGGTCTGTGACGTGGTTGGCTGGTTTTTATCCCGGACTCTTACCATGGTATCACCCATCTGACTGTGCCTTTTCCAAGCTGCAGCTCAGCACCACCACTGCTTTGATCAATGCAGGAGAAAAGTTCTCCTCCCCTCAGTTGTTCCCAGGAGAGTGTGGTGTTATTTGGTCTGGTTCTTGAGCAAACTGTGTTCCCTAAAACCTGTTGGACAGGCTGGTTGCTGCATCAGTCTCTTGCTGCTATTTGCTGTTTCTGTAGTGTGTCCTTCATTGTCTGTGCACAATTTACTGGGTGAGATGGATCTCATTCCCCTTTTTCTTGTTGTGAATTCTTCATAAAAATGTAGATTAATAAAATAAGGCATTTATCAAAGTTTGAAGAGTTTGGAAGGTGTGGGTATTAACTCACTGATGTGACCTCTTTGCTCTGTACAGAAATTTTTGAGTTATTTTTGTTTTCCTGAAGTCAAAGTTACAGTTGGATTTTTCAATTGGCCAGCTTTTGGTGTTGTCCTGTATTGTTAGGTAATCTTTGCAAACCAGTGTAGGTTTTTTTTAGTGTAGATTTGTCTCATGGCTAGGCAAGCATAAATGAATGTGTGTTGCTAGGTTGGAGGTAAGGGAGGGTTGACCTATATACAGAATAAATCTTTTCCATGGAAAATAACTTTTTTAATGGAAGAAAAATTGTTTTTTTTTTCATTGTAGCTGTTGTAAATTAGGGGAAACATTAAACCAGTCTATGTCCTTTTAAGCTCATTTTCAAAAGTACAGTGTACATTCTGCCCTTTTTGGCTTGGTATACTAACAAGTTAGACAATCTCTGTGTAACTTTAATTATGTTTTTCTCTGCCTGACCACACAATGTGAACTGCTCTTCTGAAGCAATTAGTAAAGAAAAATGGGAATGGCTGCAGGGAAGCAGAAGCTTGCATTGTTTACCTTTCTAAAAAGTTTGAATAACTGTTTTTTTAGTAAGGATAACTGGTTTTGTTTTTTTCTTTTATGGAAGTGGTTGTGCTGGATTTGTTCTCTTTTAGTTTATAAAAGTTTTAAGGATGTAGAGTAGTTTATTCTTTCCACTACTAGCTGGGTTTTTTACTAAATATTAACTACCTGGTATTCAATTACCATGGCTAAACTGTAAAAATGCTCTTGGTTGCTGCCAGTTGGCTGAAGAGTATTCTTGGGAGTGGATGCTACAATCACATGAGGAATGATGGGGAGAAGGGGTAAAGACTTAGCACAAAGCAGCAGGAAGGTGTGGAAACCATGAAGTGCAAAGATAATGAGAACCTAAGAGTGATTGAGTCCTAAAAGTTGTGTGAGATGTGGTAGTGAGCCATTTAAAGCCACAGGTATTGATTCCATTGGTTGTTGCGTTAAACTGCAGTTTCAGCATTTTCTGTAGAGGCAGGACGTAGCAGAGAGCTTTCCAAATCCTTGTGACCACTGCATTGTTAATCTTACAGCAGTTTCCTTTGTCCTGAGGAAGATGTAAATGAATTTGTTAATTCTACACTGCAGTGAAATACTGCATTAGGGACTGTCTCTGGTTAGTGAGGAGGTTGCAATGAAAAGTGGAAGAGGGATGGTTGTTAGATTGCATAATCCCCATTAGAGTTGTATAAAAAAAGAAAGCCTAAACCAAACAACCTTTCAGATTTCAAAAACCTACCAGATGGTCTCAGATGCCTCTACTCAGAAACCTCATTCTCCTCATATCCTTAAAGCAATATTTGGTGAAATTCAAGGATATCAGAGTGCTCTGACCTGTAAACTGAGGTTAATTTTGCCCTCAGTGGGAGGTCTGGCACTTGGTAAAGACTTGAGTTTCCAGGCCTTGGGCCAAGGAAAGTGGAATTCATGAGCTCAGTCTGTGGAAGTACATGTTTTTGAGGGACAAAATGTGTAGGTCACATTATTTATTCCTCCACCACCTTGGCTGGTTGGCTCAGAGGTAATCTGTATCTCAAAGGCTTCTGCTCCTTTAATCCCAACAGTGGTAAGTGGCAAAGGAGGAGCACAAAAGACAAAACCATGACACATTTGGCAAAGTCTCTAGACAACAATTACTACAGACAATAATTGCAGCACAGAAGATGGGTGAGGAGTTATTTCATCCAGTCTCCAGTTATTTCATCCCTTAGTCTTCCATTTCTCTGGGATGGTTGAAGGTTTCTTTGCCTTGAAGAAGTGAAAGGGAAAGCAATTGCACAGTTGGGTATTTGCTACTTAAGAGTAGAAAAACTCTCTTACTTAGGTAAGATGGCAGCTTATGGATAGAATAGTTCCCTGTGGCAGACTGGTAGGTACAAAGTGAAAACTTTGTGTTTACTCTAGGCATTTGCACTCCTTAATGATGTTAAAAGGCAGCCTTTAGCTGATGAAATGAGCCCTAAAAATAAAACCATGGAACAGAGGGAGTGCACTTCATCTCATTTCTCATTGCTGAAACTCTACATGAGAGAGATTTCCTGAAGTAGGTGACAAATATAAAACACAGATTTGTCCCATTATCTTTCTTTCCTATAATGTAAAATTCTTGCACTTTTATATATATTGCCTGTCACTAAAAAACAGTGTTTCATCTTCAAAATTGAGAATGGACTTCCTGCAGTGAATAGCTGCCATCTTCTCAAGAACCCCAGTGGTGGTAATGAGTGGTACCTTGTGCAGGTGAATGAGGACAGAACTTTGATGTTTTCCTCCTGCCCCAAAGACACATGACCCACATCTGATCCACTGATTGCTTGCCATTTGTCTATTTTCCAGTAGATTTTTTTTCTTTTTAATATCCAGTAACAATAAGTGGATGTTACAAATAGTGGTGTGCAGAACAATAGTGCTTGTGAAACTGCACAGCTTGTTCTGGAGTTCAGCAAGGAGGAGCTTTATTGCATTGCTGAACATGGCTGAAGAGGAAAAAAATCTAAATTTTCCTTACCCTAAATGTTTTTCATTAAGTAGTCCTGCTTAAGACAGTAATAACTGAATTCAACAAAGTATTTTAAGATCCCATCGTCTTACTTCTGTTATGAACCTTGTAGATATGGATGTGAGAAAAAACTCAGAACCCCACAACTGCAAGGATTTTCTTACTGTAGGTAGAAAAGGGGATGGGGGTGATTTCCACAGCAGATGCTCAAAACATGCATTTAAATTTCACACCCTACTAAGAGCTAGGTACTAGGAATAACTTAGAGCATTGCAAGCAATTTCATTCAGAAGGGAGGTAGCTCTAAAGATAATGAAATTTCAGTCTGTTTACAGTTCTACTATGTTATACATTAGTGGGTTCTGTGAGGGAATTCTTTTATTATTATTTATTTTATTTTTAGGTCTAGTAAACCTGTTGTTACACATCTAATTGATGTATGTTAGTATTAGCAATTAGTATTTCCCACCTTGCTATTCAGCAAATCCTGCCCTTTTATTTTGATAGAAATACATCTGATAAAATCCTTCAAGCTTACATAATTCTGGTTAATAGATTTGTTTCAGAGCTTGTGATTCTCCTTTGTGTTGCTTGTCAGAGGCAGGCTTGTGGTGATAACAAAACACAGCATTAATTTGTCTGATGGATTGTTGTGTATTGTGGTTTTGATTTCACTCAGTAGCAGCAACATTCATCTTTCCCCATAGCTGTCTTTGGCAGAAAATCGAGAGTGAATGAACAGAAATTCATCACCTAATTCCAGACAGTGGTCTCATCAGGTAATTCCTGAGGAGAAGTGGGGAAGCTGCTGCTCCTGCATCTGTTGCTGTTGATTTGTTGATGTTTTGATGGCTTTCTGGCCATGGAAATGCAGTGTTGTTCAGTTGCTGCTGCTCAGGTGGGCAGGGGGTCATTGCTGAGAGTGACCTGCTGCCACTTTAGGGAGGCACAAACTACCTGGGCCTGGGCAGCTCCACCCTTCTAGGTCAGCCAGATACCACCCAAAATTAGAAGGCTGTCCTGGGGAAGGAGCAGGACCATCCTGCCCCTGATTTCCTGGGTGCATTGTGGAGAGTGGTCACTCTCAGGGCTGTGCTGTGGGAGAAACGCAGACCTCAAAGCATTTCTCTACCTGTCAGAGAGGGTTGCCTACCCAGAGATGGGATGTGGTCCAAAGGAAAGGTTCTTGTTGGTGCCAAAGCAAAGATTTTTTTGTTTCTGAAGAATGAAACTTTATATTTTAAGAGTAATTTTTAACAGATGTGTGATGCAAAATTGAGCTAAATAAATTAAATAAAAAACTAATTCACTGGATTGTTTTCTCCACTGAACTTTTTTTTTGGTAGAGTTGTTCAACTGTGCAGTGTATTCAACTGAGTCAAACCCTTTGCTTTTCCTACCCCACCTGAAGCTGCACTCTTGCTTCAAGAGTGTAAAGGAATGTCCTGGCTTTGATTCCTCATTACATCTCAGAAGAGGCCAAGAGGAGTGGCTTTCTTCAGCCTTGAGATGAGAAACTAAGTGGAGCCCTCCTGCTGTCCCCAGCTCTTGCACACCAGTGAGAAGCAGCAGGGGCTCTGCTTGTCCTGGGAGGGGCAAGTCCTGGGCACCTGAATCCCAGAGTGGGACAGAGGAAAAGGGAGGGGCAGCAGGTGAGGACAGTTCCCACAGCTGTGGGGTAGGGAGGCTGGCTGCTGCCAGGTACTGGGGAAATAGGGCAAGGAAGGGCTAGGAGTGATCCCCTTGTGCTGGTCTTGGTCTCGCAGCCTCTGCTGTTTGGGTCAGCCTTGATGTGTGCTCTCTTCCTTCAGACTCAAAGAATAGGTTTTCCCAGATGTGGGAGATAATCAAGAAGTACTACCCTAAAGGGCAAGGGAAGGAAAAACATTCCTTGCAAGGTCACAGAGACTGTGTTTGCTTTTATTAAAATTGTCGTTGGCTCTTAATTGCCCTTATGGAACATTAGCTTTGAAATTTCCTGCAGAATCAGCTGCGTGTAAATCACTTTGTTCAATCAAACTTTTGACCTTTTCAAACATACGTTGTGATGTCCCAGGACACTAAGTATTTCAGACTGCAGATTTATATCATGAAGCTATCCCCTCTGGCTAAAACATTTTCTTTCATCCAAGTTGTGTATGGCAAATATTCAGTTAGCCCACAGAGTCTTTTTTTCAGCAAGTCTTTCATTTTTTCCCCATTTATTAATACCTTACAGGAGCATAGAAACCAGCTGGCTGAGTAAGCTGGCTTCCACCAGAAGGTGTTTCAAAGTGACTTTAGGACATTTGTTTCCAGATGAAGTACCTTAACATAATTTTTTTAAAAGCTGTCAGTTGTGGAATAAGTGGAATAAAATTAAAATAAACAACAGTGTAATTTTAAGATGGTCAGAGAGGGGTAGCCAGGAGTTACAAGTACCAAATCCAGATCAGTGATTTTCAGCCTGTAGCCTGCAGATCCCTCTGGTAGCTCCCTCTGTGTGGCCTGTGAGAAGAGACTGGGGAAATATGCATGGATATGCTTGCAAAAGCAGCAGACTGCTGCACTGGGGAGAAAGTATCTGGAAGAGTGAGGTAAGAGGGGAAAATTCGGCATGGCATGTTTTGGGAGAGGCAGACTGGGCAGCAGTGCCCTGCTGTGGAGATGAACTGTGCTGCCAGGGGCCTGAGATGCTCTGTCAGCCTGTGTGGTCTGCCTCCACCTTTTGGAAAATGTATAGGGCTCTCTGCTTTCTGCATTATTACAAACAGGTTTGGAAGGATTGCCATCTCGATGCCAAACACTTGAAAAAATGCAAGCAATGTGTTCTTTATGGGTGCACTGGAATGAGGCATTTGAGGTAGCAGGTTTCTTCCTGCTTCTGGCCTTCCAAATCAACAGCACTGTTTTATAATATTCAGTTAGCCCACGGAGTCTTTTTTTCAGCAAGTCTTTCATTTTTTCCCATTTATTAATACCTTACAGGAGCATAGAAACCAGCTGGCTGAGTAAGCTGGCTTCCACCAGAAGGTGTTTCAAAGTGACTTTAGGACATTTGTTTCCAGATGAGTACCTTAACATAATTTTTTAAAAGCTGTCAGTTAACTATACAGTGGAATAAAAGCTAAGTGGAATAAAATTAAAATAAACAACAGTGTAATTTTAAGATGGTCAGAGAGGGGTAGCCAGGAGTTACAAGTACCAAATCCAGATCAGTGATTTTCAGCTTGTAGCCTGCAGATCCCTCTGGTTGCTCCCTCTGTGTGGTCTGTGAGAAGAGATTGGGGAAATATGCATGGATATGCTTGCAAAAGCAGCAGACTGCTGCACTGGGGAGAAAGTATCTGGAAGAGTGAGGTAAGAGGGGAAAATTCGGCATGGCATGTTTTGGGAGAGGCAGACTGGGCAGCAGTGCCCTGCTGTGGAGATGAACTGTGCTGCCAGGGGCCTGAGATGCTCTGTCAGCCTGTGTGGTCTGCCTCCACCTTTTGGAAAATGTATAGGGCTCTCTGCTTTCTGCATTATTACAAACAGGTTTGGAAGGATTGCCATCTCGATGCCAAACACTTGAAAAAATGCAAGCAATGTGTTCTTTATGGGTGCACTGGAATGAGGCATTTGAGGTAGCAGGTTTCTTCCTGCTTCTGGCCTTCCAAATCAACAGCACTGTTTTATAACCACTGCCACTTGGGCAAGTTACACAAGATGTCTGTCATATAAGATGTCAGAACATGTTCCCCTCTCCTTGAGTTAGTCCCCCTTTAACTTTTTATATCTTTTTCACAATAGAAGAAATATCTACAAGCACCTACTTTTGACAAATCTAACGTAACTCATGTTGACATCCTCTCTTGTTGCTGTCAAAGTCTTTTGTGAAACTGATTTAAGGCTTTATAGGGAATTGAATAGCTTCCTGTGAGGACAGGAAAGAAGGAATCTCCTACTATGTGAAATATGTGACAAATGCACACTGGGTTCTTTGTATAATCAGGCTTTCATCTGCATCCTCACATGAGCTGAAAAAAAAATTTTGCAAGGAGTTTTTAAGGTAAATTCTGGACTGACATTCTCTTGGTGATCAGAAATTAAACAAGTCTCCAGTGACACTTTGAGAAGATTTTTTTTTTGTGGCACAGCCTGCTTCTAGATTTGTTTCATAAGACTTACAGCTGAGTTGCTGGTGTTGCACAGGAACATGGGTTTTCATTTCTTAAATGTCTTGTTGCATGGGAGCATTCAGAGTGAATATGCTTCTGTGTGCTCTGAAAGGAAATGCATTAGGACTAAAAGGTCTGCTGGTAAAATTTTTTATAACATGCTGAGGAGCAAATTCTTTATCAAAGGTCAGGGACCCTGAAGTTGCCTTGTCTGTGGAGGATAGGTTGGTTCTGGTTGAAAATAGAGCTCGCTGACAAAAGTCTTGTGAAGCCTGCAGGAGAGCAGAGCTGTGTGTTGGGAGACACTGGCACAGGCTGGGGCTCTGCAGCCGCAGAGGGGCTGGAGCCAGTGCTCCTCAGATTTGGGTTTGTGCACAATTCTCCAAGGGGCAAATGGCTTGGAGTCTTCCAACTTCAAATTGGTCAATTGGAGCATAAAATTCCCTCAGAAGACAAACGGAGAGCAAAAAGAATTGGGAGAAATTATTAAGGTTGCCACATAGGTAAAAAAAGCTTCTCAGTACATTTTTTTTGTCTGGCCTTCCATTATAAATTTTGGGGGGATATGTAGCTCCAGTCAGTGTGGATATAGAACCCAATCATGCTGGCTTTTCCTTGGCACCCTTCTGAAAAATTTACCTATTCATCCCATATCTGGATGCCTTGGGTTTCAGAATTTCTGAGTTCACATGAAAAATCAAAGGCAAAGTTGGGTACAGAAGACAACTGGAAAGGTATGTTCCAGGTTTCTTCTGGAATACTGGTTCTCACCACATGTTTGTTCATAAATCTGAATTCTCCCCACTGCATATCATACAAAAATACCAACCTTGAAGTAAAAGACACTCAGTTAGAGCTAGTTCTTGTCAAGCTAGCTTGATTGATTCACAGTCATGCCTTGGTTTTGGTGAAAATGAGTGTTTGGCATCTTCCAATACCATTTATATGCTCACTTCAAACGTGTGTCATTGCAGTTGGTCTGTACAAGAATCCATAAAACTTTTTTTTTTCTTTTGGAGAAATGGTACCAATATGTGTTCTGCTTGTTTTCTTAAAAGAAATTTCATCTAGATGCCGGGCACTTGTAGGCCAACTTTTATTTTTGAGGTTGGCCAAAGTATAGAGGAGCTGCTGGAGTTTGTAAAAGCTTAATAGTGATTATTTAAAGCAGGAAAGGTTACTCAGTAAGGTTAATTCTAAATAAGAGCATGATCAGGTCTTACATTCTTAAGACTTATTTTTAGTATGACTCTGATTGCTGCTGAGTAAATATACTGCACTGCAGAACTCAACTCAGTCCTTCCCCTCACATTTTTAGGATTTCTGGAGTTTTAGAAAATATTAGAATAAAATTTTCTGTGGAAAAGCATCATGATTTTTTTTTACTACCCTTTTTCTCCACTGTGTTTTGGTTTTTTTCACTCAGAAATGTTTATGCTTCTTTGGAGGGTTGTGAATCCTCAAGTCAGCCATTTTTACAAATGGAGTGTGTGATGTTTAGCAGCTACCACTGCTGGTATCTCTAGAAACCAAACTGGTGCTATAGAAGGCTAAATGTGGGCATCTAACTTGGCAGTCTGGGAGTTGTGCTATTTATACTGGACTTTCCTGTTTCCTCTGTGACTTAATATACCTGACCAATAAGCCCTATATTGCAATTTTGCTCCATCAGAGATGACAGTGAATTTAATCACAATGCAAGTCAAGTTCTCACAAAGTCTGAATGCCCATATTAATATATTTTGGCATTAGCCTAAAGGTACTTGACAATGTAAAACATGCAAATAAATGACTGTTTATATCTCTCTTTTAATGTTTATGAATTTGAATAATTGCACATTTAGTTCACTTGTACTCTGTGTGTATTCTTTACTTGTGATTTTAAATAGCATTAAGTTCTCTCTCCAAAATAAAATCTATAGTGAAGTAAGAATCTTGGCCTCTAAAATTTTGCCAGAAAATAGATTCCATTTTTAGATTGGTGAATCCATTCCATTTTTATATTCTTATATATCTTTTGAGAGAATATATGCTCAGAATCCATACAGATGAGATTTGAAGTTACAGTTACTCAGTGATACTCGGATGTTTCAGTTTCCGTAGTAAATTCATTTTTTATTTCTCACCTAAATTACTTGTTCTCAACTCTAGAGCTGTAACAGCTTCTAAACAAATTGAATGAATGAGGGAATGTGCAAAGAGCTTTTAAAAGCTATTAAGCTATCTTTGTATATTGCAATGCTTTTATATTGGAAATCAAAATCTTAGCCAACACCTTTTCTTATTGCTGTTATTTCTGCCTGAGAAGAGTCTCCTGAAATGAGTAGGACAATTTTCCAGACAGCTGAATGGCTGATTCCAGCATTCACCGTGTTACCAGATATAGGGCAGACATTGAAAGGGTTTCTTCTTAGTTTAAGTGGAGGCTGAGGCAGAAGAGAGTTCAAGTCTAGTCTGAGCATCTACTTTAAGGTGAAGAATGGAAGAGCTGACAGTGACTGATTTTTGCAAGAATTCTTTAACAGGCAGAAAAATAGGGGGGAAAGAGAAAAGCATTTGAAAGAAAGGTGAGTATTCATGATGTCTCATAGTTTTAAGAAAGGAGAAAAACTTCAGAAAATTGAAAGTGACAGGCTTTGAACTTATTTTTAGTATTATGAGAGAGAGCAGTGAAGGAGCAGGATCACAGTTCCTGTGGTGTTTCTTTCATTTCTTAGGTTTTGCATTCACTGTTTTTGCTGCTAAATTTAAGACTAATGAATAGCTAGATCTATCAATTCCTTGTAAAATTTCTAGTTTTCCCATTTTGGTGTTCCCTTCAGAACCCAAGGGTCTTCATTCTTACCCGTTCTATAGGGAAACACCATTCCCCATTCAATCTCTTTCCTTACTATCCTGTGGTTCAAAAAAGCATCCCCTGTTATATACTTCCTTTTTTTCTCCACATGTTTTGTGTCTCCTCCTCCTGTTTTTTGACAATATGTTGAGAGCTTTGGTGAAGGTTTAAATTTCAATTCAATATTTTAATGAATGTTAGTATAGTAAATTTTCTTCAGTTTTAATGTGTAGGCCTGTTTTGGAAGGATCAAACATTTTCAAAACAGGATAATTGATTATGTCTCTGCAAATGTTGCCTTGCAGTGACACTTGTCAGAATTCCCTTGTCTGGTACAAAATAAATGATAGAAGTTGGTTAAGCTAGCATCTACTTTTTTATTCAAACTATAAGTTGGCTTTTTTGGTAAAAGGTGGTGTCCATATCATTTGTCACACAAACCTCTGTTTAGCAGAAGAATGAGGAAAACAATGTTGAGTGCAATCTATGTTTTGTGCTAACCTGTGGAGTAAAGAAGTATTTTACATCATCTGCAGCTAGTGCTAAACTTTATTATTGTGCCAGCAATTTATTGTCTGTCTTTTCTGATGTTGATGATCCTTGTTCCAGGCAGACACGACGGAAGCCAGAGGCACCCGCAGTCACATACGCAACATATCGGGGTTCTGCAAGGATCAGGCAGCTCCTGAGGAACCAGTCTGAAACTGGAAAAGGAGAAAAAAGTCCTGAGAACAGAAATGCTTCAACAGCCAAGGAAAATGGAGAAGTCCAGACAACTCTGTCTGTGAAATCAGGATGCCTCATAGAAGAAAATGGGAGAGATGAGGGTAAAGATCACCAAGATGATGCCATGTTAAATTCTTCTGCAGTTAGAGTGGGAAGCAAACAATTTGGTAAAGCTCAGCATTGCTTGGGCAGAAGTAAACATGAAAGAAGTGCAAAGGCCATAGCTTCATCCACTGAATCATGTCACGAGTTACACTTAAGAAATGCACCTGCTTTAGCTGCAACAAAAGTTAAAAGGACGTATTCACTAGATTCATTATTGCCATTTAGTGGTAGAAACAGTGGGATCCTAAGCAATTCCACTTCCCAGAGTACTCATTCCCTTAAAGTCAGTTCTGCAAACGAATTGGTTGGAAAAGAAGATGGACTGCCAGGAGAAGCAGAAACTCTCTTTCAGACAGACAAAAATGCTACTTCTAACTGTGATAAAGAAAATTATTGTAGTAAAGCAGGTAATAAAGAGTCCCCAAAAGAAATACAGGATAATTGTTTACATTCACCCAAGTCAAAAAGCAAGACTGTTAATGAAGAACTGCAGGAGGGGAAGGGAGAATTTTGCTGCAATCATCAAGTGAATAATCACTCAGAGCAAACATTGGATGTCCAGAGGCTTCATTTCAGTACCACTACATTTCAGCAGAAATCAGATCAGCACACCAGAAGTGACAATAAAGATGGTGATCCAAGAAATGGTGATGCACAGAAAATTGTCACAGCTGTGGAAAGAGAGCAAAATCCACAGAAGTGTCCTGCTACCATTCTCTCCCCTTTTAATGAACAAATACCTACTACACTCAGTATGGAATCCAAAGGAGGAAAGTGCTTGGCCATAGGCAATCTAATTGCTTCAGTGTCATTTATTGGACATGATGAAGATACAGTCATGTTCAGGGGGACTTGTAATGAAGAGCTGAGTGGGTCAGGGAAGGCAGTGCATGTACAAAATGGTCACGGGCTAATCCATGTGGAGAATTCTAAGGATACTGCCACACAGCAGACTGGTTTTCCTTGTCCAGGAAAGCAGAGTGAGGAAACAGTGAAGGTTTTGTCTGAGGTTGCAGTGGAAAACCTTGCCAATGTGTCACCTTGTGCACATGGGTGTCAAAGTGTGAAAACACATTTTGACGAGCTGACAGTGCTTCCAACCCATGAGTCTACCTCTATGATAGTTCCTCATTCTGCCTTGAGATCTGAAGGAAAGCCTTTGACCAGCCATTCTGTTTTCACCTGTGAAAAAGATGATGTAGACCTAATTTCTGAATCTCCACCTGCTTCTGAAAGCAGGTGCATTAATTTTTCTTCCAAGAAGGAAAATGGCAATAAACTTAGGCTATCACCCACAGTAATTGATTCTTCATCTGACAAACAAGGAAAAATGCTGCCTTCTGCTACTAACTCTGAAAATGGCCAGATTGCTGCTTCTGAAAAGGACAGCTCTATTTTTCCAGCTGCCGAGTCTGGGAGAATAATTCCTGTGAACAAGATGACCGAGAGGCCACCTTGCTCAGGAGACCTGAGAACTTTGTGCCCAGCAAATTCTCTGGAACCTGAGATTACTCCTCCTGTGCTTGATAGCTGTGCTGATGGAGTAGATGCAGAGGTTGTTTGCATCTCCAGGCCCACTTCTCCTCCTCTGGTATCCAGAGAAGCCTCCAACCTTCCTGTTTCTGCCTTGCAGATGTCCAGCACTGCTCAGGGGAACAGTAATTCTTCCAGTCACAGAGCTAGTGATGGGGCAGATAAGGCCTTCTCCACACAACAGGCTGACAGCAGAGTCCTGGCAGAGGCAGTGCCATCACCCATCTGTCCCTTGATATCTTTGGAAACTGCATCTGAGTCAGCCCGTTCTGAGACTGTCTGCAGGGATGCTGTGGGACAGGTGATTCTTGGTGCTTCTGCTCCTTTGGAAGCCCCTTCTGGCCAAAAAGCTGCTGCACCTGCCCAGGCAAATGGTCTCTGTTCTGGGAAAGGACAAGAATGTTCTTCTTTCCCAGATGCTGCTGTTTTGCTGAAGAAAGCTGAAGAAATTGTGGACTTGGTTTTACACTTAGCTACAGAAGAAATAATAGCAAAAGAAGGCTTTGGTGTCTGCCAGCTTTGTGGGAGCAAGGATAGTTTAATAAATATGGATATTACAAATTATCAGAAGGCTGAGAGTGTACAGCTGGCAGCAGGAGAAATCCAGTCAGCTGTGCAGTCATTAAAAGACTTTAATGAGCCCGGTGGAGGAGGCTCATCTCCATTTACAGGAAATGAAAGAGTGGATACAAATGGTCAAGATAAAAAGATACTCTCTTCCATTCCTGATAAAATTGACCTACATAGGGCACTAGAACTAAAAGCAAAAGAAACAGTTGATGGGGTCATTAACTCAGCCATACAAAAATTGGCATCCAATCAGCGCCAAGGCAGTGAGAGGAAAAGGTTTTCTGGAAATGTTCAGCCTAAACCTGAGGCTGAAATGCCAAAGACTTTAAGTCTGGATATGAGGCTTTCTGCCAACACTCAGGAACCAATAGAGATGGTTGAAACTCAGACTGTAGCTGTAAACTCTGAAAAGGCAGATTGCTCAGGTCCACCTTTGCTTCCACATTGCATGGAAAATGGCATAGGTTGGCCCCAAAAAGATGAAAAAGTAGCAAATAATGCAATTACTCCTCAATCAAATGGATTTCTTCCCTCTGGCAATTTAGCAAGGCCAGAATCAGATCTTCTGACACCAGCAAAAGAGAGGCACAATGGAAAGGTGTGTGACCATCTGGCTGCAGCAGAAATGTGTGGCAAAGTATCAGCAGTAAGTAGAAAATCTGATGGAACTTTACATTTTATAGATAGAGATGCTGCTGTGGCTGGAGAAACACTTTTGCCATTGCAGTTAAAAGGTTCAAGCAATAATACAAATATGCCAGAGTGCACACTGCTGCCAGCTGCAAATGTTAATTTGTCATCTTTTATGTGTGGTGAAGAATGTATCAGCCTGCAGAGTGACTCCAAAGATAAAAGCAGCCCTCAGATGTCTCTGGAAAGCAATGCAGAGGACACTATGTACGAACACTGTGGGAAAGAGGCTGCAGAGGAAGTACCTGTACAAGTAGAAGCAAGCCTACAAAATGCCAAGGCAGTGGAGAGTGAAGAGGAACTAGCAGAAGGGGCAAATACTGGAGCAGAGGTTAACACCAGGTTAGATACACAGTCCATGGTACCTGAACCGTCTGTTCCTGGAGAGGCCAGTGAAGGGAAACACTGCTTCAACACAGTCTTTGCCCAAAGCAATGGGAATCTGAAGCTGGCACAAATCAAGGGTCGAGACATGGAGAGAAATGATCAGCTTGAAGAAAATGGCCTGGACTGCAGCAATGACATGAAGGAACCAACAGAACTTTTGGCCTCTTCTCCACTAATTGAACAGTGGGAAAACAGTTCTTTTACCATCATTTACGAAGGTGCTCTTCAAACTGAGAACAAATCCGTCTCAACTGATGAGATGCAAACTGGTTCCCTTTCTCCTTCTGACTTGCCTTCAGATAATACAGATGATCTAAGGCGAGCTAGAGCAAGGAACAAGCAGGAGTCAGGGTGTCTTTATGGGCGGGACAGCAAGGTGAGCGAAGCAGCAGAGAGCCGCGGCTCTGAGTCCTTCCTGAGTGTGGAGGCCAAGCGCTACAGGGTTTATCCTTTCTCTCTGTCCCCCATCTACGAGGACGACAGCTCCCAGGAAGATGTGCTGTCCACGGACGTGTCCCCAGAAAGCCGCGCTGGGGGAGTCTCCAAAGACAGCTCTGAGCACACTTCTGTGCTTTCCCTCCTCCAGTCGGTGTCCGAGCGCTTGCAGTTCACTGCCCGCTTCAACAAAGAGGAAGAAGGATGAGGAGGATGGGGTGGAGGAGGAGGAAGAGGAAGAACCTTCATATGAGGAAGATATTCTTGATGTTGAGAGAGAAGACAACTGCCTTTCCAGTCAGTGCAGAGAGAATTTTAACGCAACCCCTCAATCAAATGACCAAAGTAGATCTTTTCTTGAACAATCATTCATTCTTTCAAAGGAGCAGCTTGACTCACAGGAGCAACCAGAACAGTTTCCAGATGTGTCTTCTCCCAGTCAGACACCTTGTAAACCAGTTCCAGAGAAAGCTGATGCTGCTGTAACACAGCCTCCTACAAGTGTGTACTACCAGTACTTGAAATCTGCCAGAAAAGGCTCTTCTGAAAAGGGGACCAGGTTTGGAAGCTTTCTTCAGGATATGCTGCAGCCAAAGATTCACTGGTTTCAAGACAACACCATGCCAAAACTGGGAGAATTGTCAGCGGTAAGATGTCATGTCACATGATATTTATAATCAAAGTGATTGGCCCAGATTCAAAGTTCCTGCCTCCCTATCCTCCTTGCTACCTTTTAATTAAGTTCTTGTCATAAAAGCAATCAAAAGTTTTTATCAGAAGTTATCAGGCTTTTCTTATTTCATAGTTTTAAAAAAAAGTCTTCTGATAAAATAAATTTTAAAAGATAACAGTCTTGGTTCAGCACACAGGTGAAAGTGATTTAACTGTAAAACAAAATATGTGAACAGAAGGTAAAATAGGGAAATATGCATAATAAAAAGTCTCTATAATAGCACAAGACAGACTTCTCCATGTTAAGGACATTTCAACCTGAAGGTGATGGAATTGCCTTTTATATGAAAATTGTTCTTTTCTGAGATTAATAGAGTTGTCTTGTCCAAAAAATATATAACTATCAGTTTATTGGGCTCTTTGATTGTTTCATCACAGTGTCTTCTACAAACTATAGCTCAGTTAGCAAGTAGGTATCATAGCTGCTTCCACAGATTAGTTTTTTTTTTAGTTTGCTTAAAGCAATGGCAAATGAGGGTATGGAAAGAGTTCTTCCCATGTTTAGAATCTGAAAGTGCCACACAGACCAAGTGTGTAACTGAAGAAGTCTTTCCATGATGTTGGGAATACTCCAGTCTGTGTTAGATGTATCTTCTGTTCTTTCCTCTGTTAAGAAATGCAGTTTATTGTTTACTGGGAAGAGGTAATAGATTTGTAAAAGTTATAACTTCCATAACAGCTCTTCCTTTCTACCACATGCTGCTTTCTGCTGGTTGACCCTGTTAAATAATTTACACCAGCTCTGAATGGCAGTGAAACAAATCTTGGTTTTTTCTACTGAAGACAGTTGTGTACATGTACAGGAATAGTGGACCCAGAATAATCTGCCTGTGCTTTGTGTCACTGTTGGAGTTGTTAATAGTTGTTTGCCATGTCCTTTTAATTTCAGAACCTCATTGACAGGGCAAGTCTCAAATACAACCCAAGACCAGGGAAGGTAAGCAGAGTTTGTGTCACATAAATCAAGATGATACATGGAATAATTTGTCATACTGTAATTTTTGAAAGGAAAGCATCTCAAGTTGTTAGTCTAATTTTCTGTATTTTTATGTATTAATAGCATGTGCTTCCCCCTGCTAATAGTGAGAATATATTATTTAAAATCCTGCCACTAGTAATTTTACTGTCTTTCTCAGCAATTGTTTTCACTGAGTAGTGTTTCATAAAGGAAGAAACTGTATAGCCTCTCAGTTGAGTGGGCACAAATTGCAAGAAAAAAAAATAACTGTCTGTGCTCTGTGTTGAAATGGGCCCTCATTTGCATGCATTGTGTATTGTTTCAGATTATTATTTATGATACTTGTGGCAACAAAAGTAAGCAAGAAGTTCATTCAGATGTGCTAGATGCCTCATCATGGATCTTTCCCATTGGAACAGTACTTAGGATAATTAGAGGATGGTAAGAAATTCAGGTCATATTTAAATAGAGTCTTTCCAAAAGACTGCCTGTGTGTTCCTCTTGTGTTTTTATTTCTTTTATTTATGACACATGTCCCATCTGCAGTAGTGTCTTTTTCTTGCTTTATAATTAGACTGAAACCAGTGAAAAAGCATAAACCAAAGTTTTAAACGCTGCACTAAAAAAATACATTGTTTCTCCTGGGAGCTAGCTTCAAACAGGAAGTTTCTGATAGAGCTACAAGTGAGTTCAGAGCTCTTGCCTGAAGTGCTGAGCCAGTGCAGCCATAATCATGACTACAAATATGTGTATTAAAAAAAAAAAAGGTGTATTTTTGCAGTTCAGTTTCATTATACAGTAGCTGTTGCAAAAGGACCATCAAATGAGCATTCTCAGCTGCTGGTTTTAATGTGGCATTGAAAGGAATGTGGCTACAGAAGGATATATACAAGGACCTTTAAGTTTGCAAGTGTTCCTCAATTTGCTTTGGGAAGCCTGGGACCAGGTCTGTGTCAGTTGTTGCATTGGAATTTAATTGGTGGGGCTTACAGGGAATGTTTCTGACTGTCAGCCATGCATGTCACATTTATGCAGTTTTGAGGCAGCCTTGTGTGGTTTTGCATTTCTTTCACATCCTAAGGAATTCTGAATGCCATTATTAGTATGTTTTCTGCTTTTTATAGTGTCTTCCTGAGCAGGACACATTTTGATGTGACAGTTAGTATATTTGGCCTGGTAAAATAAGGCTGCTCATTCACATTGTAGTTTAGCTGCATTTTTATTTTATATTTTGTCCTGGAGAAGAACTGTGTATTTTACTTTTCAATACCAAAGTGAACGTGACTACTGAGGGACAGCATAAGAAAGATGTGATATTTGTCTTGGTAAAAGGGCTTTTTCCTGGGCTTTCCATCAGATATGCTGTACCAGCAACGACTCAGTTCATTTTATCATTATTGCAGTTGGATTTTTTATGAGAAACCAAAGTTCCAGGGTCGAAGACATGTACTAGAAGAAGGAGAAGCTGTGCTGGATCACCTTTGGGATCTCCCAGGCATAAAACATCATCGAAGAAACCTCACAATTGGTTCCATCAAACACGTAACAAAGGTACAGACTTTCTCCACAATATTCTCACATGCATAATTGATTTCTTGGTCACAGTGGTGTATTACCAACAATGGACGATGTGTGTGTAATGTTCCTGACTTTATCCAAATTTGCTGTGACTCAGTTTTTTCACTTTCTAGGTGATAAGTTCCAGGGCTTTTGCTGACCTAAATTTCCTTTTCTTCCTGAGTTAGGTGGATTATGTTTCTTTGCCACAACCCTCACCTGATACAGGCTCCTTCGCTTTTAGATGTTTACCTGTCCGGTTATTTGAAATTAAATGGAATTAATTCATTTTTTTGGAAGAAGTTTTTATCTTAAGCTGTCTGCTGTGTCTGCATGGCTTTTGCTTCAGTAGCAGTTGGGTTTCCAATCCTCTTTGTACAGTGTAGCCTCCAAAAACTGCTGCCATTCCCTCTACAGCTTTTGTGCCATCTGTAGGATCTCCACTTGGACCAGTGGTACACCTACAGCATATAGCTCTGCCTACAGCCATCAGTTTAGAAGGCTTTTTGTTGAAAAGATCAGAATCAAATGTCTAAAACTAAATATAATGCATCCATTGTTATTCACTGAATGAGGAATATATTTTCCAGATCTTGTGATTTAAGAAGACTTAGTGGTCTCATTGTTCAGTGAAACATTCCAGTTGCTCACAGGGTAGTGGCCCTTGCTGTGGCTGGATTATCATTTGTATCACAATGTGAAAGATTTTCAGTAAAGTGGTTTCTCTGTTTTCTGCTGGTATAGACGCCATTTTAAAATGGATAACCTTTTTGTCATCAGTACAGAAGCATAATGTCATAACAATTAGAAATACTTTTTCATTCTCTTAAAAAACTTAGAAATTAATTAATTCAAAAGAGGCTGACTGAAGGCAAGAATAATTAAGTTAACATTATTTGAGCTAAACATATTAAAAACCTTTGACCAATATGCAATATGAATGTTAATCAGTAAAGTGGAAGACAACTAAATAAATGAAGGTATTCCACAATAACAGCCAAGGGAAGCTGGATGGGTCTTGGCTATGAAAGGAGACTCTTACATAGGAAAGATACTTGTTTGACATCATCATGCTTGATAAAAACCTTTGCAGTACAGCTAAATAGGTTTGACTTTTGTTCTTCTCCCAGTCTGTGGTTCATTTATGTAGAACACAGATGGAAAGCTTTGTTACTTTACACTAGCTCAGTAATCAACACTTTCCTCATGTAAATTAAACCTCTGGCAGGTGTGGTTGGTGAGTTTAGTGCCCTCACCAGCCAGGTTTTGTCCTCTACACCTTGATTCATGAAGGCATCCCTAATTTTTTAGGTTGTTTTTTAGCTGCTGTGGAACTGCTTTTGGAAGGTAGTTTCCCAGAGTGCTACCTTATTTACTTATTTTTGTGGAAAATATAGGCTTTGTTTTTATTGGACAAATAGTGGATTCTTTTTCAGGCAGCTTGTGTGTGTGTGTTTTACTGCAATTTTCTTTTTCATAGGCTGTCACTGTCTTTTCTCCAGGGTAGTTTGGCCATACTGGCTCTGTGTCCAGGTTGTCTGACTTGTCTTCCAAATTTTCAAGTAGTTTTTTTAATGGTCTTTGTTTAATGGCTCTCAGTTGCCTTGAGTTAACAGATTTGAACATTAGCTAAATATTTGAGAAGAAAACAGCTTGCCAAGAAGAGGAGAGACAGTTTTTTACTAAGGAAACTTGTAGGAGGTACATTTGATATTTTATTTTTTACTAGCATATTGTCTGAAGAACAGTCTGCCAGTAGCTTTGTGCTCTTGCTTTGGCTTCAAGCCTCCCTAAAAAGCAGAGATTCTGTTAACTTTTTGGTTAGCTTGTGGTCTGGCTAACCATGGATATGCATTAGGTGTATCCACGTGTATTTAATTTAAAGAAAACTGTTGGGAGGAGATTCCAAAGAAACAGATTGTGCAACCAGTAAAATGAAGACGTGTCTGAAATGATGTGGAGATTGATTTCCTCTAAGACACAAGCCAAGGCCAGCAAAGTCTGCCTGCACACCCAGGTTCAGGGCAGCTCCTGCAGCACAGTCTGTTTAGCCAGGTTATTTCTCTGGCCTACTGTAAATACATATTTTGACTTTTTGCACATTACGCTTTTTTCCTATCTGTTTCTGGAAGCCCAAAGAGAGTGCTAAATGTTATGTTCCCAAAAATAAGAGCCAAGAAGAGTTCCTGACACCTCCATTCTGGAATAGTCTTGTGAACCACTGTTTTGCAAAGTGACAAGGGATCTGAAACAGCAGTTTATAATCACTGTCTGCAAGATGGTTAGGTAGGGATTACCTGGATTCCTTGTGGAGTCTCCTTAAGCAAAGCTCTCTGCAATGGCATTGTTCACGCTATTACAGGAAGGGCGTGTTTCTTTTGTTGTGTGGTTTACCTGGTGAAAAGAAGCTAATAATTTAAGCAGGGACTACTTTGTCAGATGCCATAGGAAGACACTCAGCAGCTTCAGATGGTCTCATTTTCTGGCTGGTTCTTTACAGGACAGTAATAATTTATTTTCTTGGTATTATTTTATTTGCCACCCCTGCTGAGTTCTGTAGCTGGGTTTGGGAATGGTAGCAAGAGTGGTACAGAGCTGGAGCAGTGGGAGCAAGAATTATGAATGGGTAAAAAAGCCTGGAGGACCAACAAGTCCAATAAAAAAAAAAACAAAAAAACTCCAGAAGCAGATAGCATCCTAAAGACAAAATGTGTATCTAAAGTAAAATGGTGTCTAGACATTACAGAGCAATCATGTTAATACCAGAACTAATTAGGCCTGGTTTTCAATAGGCTCTTCTCTCATCCTTGTTTTGGCATTTCCCTTAAGAAGCCAGACTTCAGTCATTCTTTGTCCTGTTGTTGGCACAAAACCACCCCAGTTAAACAGGCTGATTTGATCACCACGCTGACAGATCCAAGGAGAAGACTCAGCAGTGCTGAGTTTATTTAGCCCTGGAGCTGTTAGGGCTGGAATCCTAGATCCAGAAGAAGGATAAACAACCAAGAGCACCTTGAGGGGGCCAAAGGCTTTAGGTCTGTCACTTCTGCTGGACCTCTTGGTCAGGCTAGAAAAATGTCAGAGATGCCACTGAAGAGGAATATTTAGTGCCAAAGACTTAAGGGTTGTGTTAATCCTCTTCAGAAGGAGCTTTCACCTTTCTGCTGAGGGCCATGTTACTCTTCTGGAGGTGTCTGTAAGTGTTCCACTGCTTTGTAAACATCCCAGCTCCCTAAAGGCCACGAGGGAAGCACAGGCATTCCAGGATGACTTCGTGGAGGCTGGAGGACGATACCACAGAGCAAGGCAGGCAGAGAGGGATGCCCGGAGGCTGTGATCTACCTAAGCATTTGCTGGTTGTGTGTTATCACTGGAAATGAGCACAGCTGCCTAATGTGTTTGCCCTGCTTTTGGTTCTGGTTTTGCCTGATGTGTCTGTAGGACAGTGAACGCCGTGAGTGATGGGGGGTGGGTTTAGGGAGGAAACTTTCCAGTTTGGGATCTGGGCTGGAATTCTGTGGCAGCAGTTTTGCATGATAATAGATGTGCATGTGTGTATCTTATTTCCAAATCTTGGCACCTTACAGATGGCAGGGCTTTAGAGTGAAGGATCTCCACCTGACTGCTGTCATATTTGTATGGTTTTCATTTTGCTTCTAAAGATGGTGGCTTCATTGGGATTGTTGAAGGAGCCTCTCAAAGTTATGAGGGCTGTTAAATATGCTTAGGCAAATATGCACATGCTGGGGCCAATATTTACCAAGCTAAGTTTGCATGCTTTAGTTGTATAGATTAATGGCATGGCACAGAGTGTACATCTGCAAATATATAGCGTTCATCTCATACAGTAATAATAAATGTTACTATTCTCTGCAGTCTGTGCATCAGTACAGGTAAATTGAACTCCATATTTAAGTCAAAATGTGTATTTGTGACTTTAAAAAAAAATGTGTTTAGAAAATATGATGTACTTCTTGCTCAACCATGTTACCATCTTTAAAAATAAATATTTGAATTGTTTTTGATGAAAACCTCAGTTTATTATGTGGCACTTTATGAAAGAAATTTGTGGACTTAATCTAGAACACACACAAAAATACAGTCACTATGAGTAGAAGTTTTTTATTGCTTTCAAAATCTGGCTGGAGAGAGGTGGTGATATATAGGAGACACAAACACATTTATGAGTGTTTGTGCTTTACCTCCCCTGGTACATTTGTCATCTCTTGAGCTGGAGGCTGCCTCGTGAGCTTCAGAGTCAGGAGAGCAGACTTGAAAAGAGCTTACAGACTGCCTTTTTCCAATCTTAAATGAAAAACAAAAACAAAAGCCTCCTACTGAATTAAAATTAAGCATACTCCATCTCCTATTCTGTCTGAGCCCTCAGGCAGATACTTTTATTTTGTTACTTGTCTAGTCTTGTAGATACTTAGTTTCAGAATTTATCTGAAGCCATTAGGAGTCTGGAGTCATTATTCGTGGAATTCTTCTAGGTGCTACTTCCAATTTTCTGGATCAAGCTTTATTACTGAATTTATGAATTTCAGCCTTCTTAGATATCAGATATTTTTAGAAAAAAAACCCCATAGACTTCAAATATTTGTCAACTTTGATTTAGTAAGATACATATATGTGTAAGAACTATGGGGAGATATTTTTTTTTAAAATCTTGTCGAGCAATACACTTAGAATTGAGGAATGGAGTTCCTTAGCATGTTCCCATAGAGCAGCATTGTACTAGAAAGTCTCTTTTACTGGTTTTTCTGGGTTTGTTAATCTGAAAACAAAAATTCCGGTGTTGCAGTTTCTGCTCTGAAAATAAAGAGTGAGCATTGTTGGTAAGGTACAATACAGAGGAAACGTGACTGTGCAGGAGGGAGAGTTGCCAAGGCAGTATTACTGTGTTACCTCAGGTCTCGGGAGGAAAGTGAAACAATATCCTGAAGTGCATCCATTCTAATTGCCACACTTAGTGCTGACAGTTCTAATAATCAATGAAAAAATGCTGTGAACCAAGAAGTGGGATGTTACCCCATGAAAAGCCCTCTAAAAACCCACGTGCAAAAGGAGAGCACTGCAGGTGCTGGCACGAGATGAGGTGCTGTGGCTTCCAGGGCGTTTGTGCCCTGTTGCTGGGTTTCTCTGCAAGCTCTTGTGTTCTTCCTTTCAGAAGCCACAGTCCATGCAGGATCTCTATCATGGTGTGCCCCTCCTGGGCTCCTGGGTCCTCCCCAAATCCAGAAATTGGATGCTTCCCTGGGGGCACCTTCAGAGACCGCCACTCATCCCTCTGCTCTAGCACATGTGAAAGGGGCATCTTCCTCCAGCCACGTTAGGATTTTGGGAATCTTTGTATGCTGTTCAAGCCCTCTGTTTTAAAGCAAATGGGCCTGTGGGTGAGCAGGAGAAGGGGAAGTGTTCTGGGAGGTTATGGCTGAGAAGTGAAGTTTTCCAGCTGCACATGTGAGCTGCCTTCCACTGGTCCAGAACACCCTGGTGAAGCAGGGACTTGAAGATCCTCGTTGGTTCATGATGTGTTTGGGAAGAAAGTGTTAGCAATGCATGTTATATAAATACTGCAAAATGAGGGTGGCTCAATAAAATCCCTGCAAATTCTAGAGAGGAGCGTGTGGTCAACAGGTTTGTTCTCCAGCATCTCTCAGTAGTAAACCTCCAGTAATGAAATTTCCTGTTACCTCTGTGGTAGCAAGAAAGTTGCTGAAGTGTCTACTTAACAGAATAGATGTTTTTTAATACAGGTCTTTTTTTCCTTCTTCATCTAAAATGCTGCAGATTTATTTAGCACAACAAAAACATTGAACTCATATGGCTTGTAGTTGGATTCTGCATTACGGAACTTAATTGTCATGGAGAGCTGGAGGTGGGAATGTAACGGATATTTCTGGAAGATTTTAGGTAATGCAAGGATCATGTGTGTGATGGAAGCATTGCCTTTTAAAAAAGAAGTCAGTCTTATAATGCTGTTCAGTCCTTTGATGGGAGAATATTTAAACATCCTTTATGCAAGTAGCCTGACAGCCATAAATTTCTTATTTGAAAATTACTGGGAGCTGGAATTTTACCTCCTTTGACTTTCCTAAAAATTCCAGCCTCCATTTTAAAAAGAATAAAACCCTTCCATCATATGAAGGCTGGAGAAGGGTGAGAAGATGGGGCAAGAAAGGGAATGTTTGGGGGAGAGTCTGTAAGTGTGGATAAACATTACCCTTTGATTTGTTTCCACAGGACTGTGGCATTCCAGAGGTGGAGTTCTGCCTGGCAGCTGGTAGTACAGAGGGTCTTCCCATCTGCATACAGGGTGCAGCTGCCAATTTAGAAGAGCTGGATGTTGAGAAAAACCCTTATATAAGAGTCAGATCAGGAGTGTGAGTACTGAACCTTTTTAACAGCATTTTGCCAGCAGGTAGAAGAGTAATATCAGGGGATAAAAATCAGTCAGCAACATGAACAATATTTGGGGGTTTTTTTCCAGAAATCAGTAAACATGCATTTAATATTCCCAGCCCTATGTGTCAGCATTGTGTTCTGTGGGCTCTTAGTTTGAAGGCATTTTTTCCTAGTTGCTGGCAGAAGTCTTCAGTAATTCCATTTTGAGTAGCTTTATAAATAAAGGAAGCAACTCAGCTATAATTAGCTTGTATTTCATTGGAGAATAGATACTTCTCCTGAGTCACCCACCCTGTTACAACCATAGTGCTGTAGCTGAGCACCAGAAAATGAGTGTTACATCATCCAAGCATTTCTCAAGCCTACAGCCAGATCCTGACATTCTGGAGGGAGGTGATGCAGTATGACACAGGCCCCTGGGCAGCTCAGAACTTCCTGTATTGAGCAGAATGGGCTGTTGTTCCCTGGGCCAAAACATCACAGTTCCTGAAGTTGGGGAGTTGTGTGGCTCTTCCCATCAGTAATTGCAGAATGACAGTAGCTCTTCTATCACAAGAGTCTTGCCTTTCCATGTGAGCCAAGCCTTCCTTCCCACTGTCTCACAGTAAGTCTGTGAAGCCTGGGGTGGTGAAGGACTTAAAAACAGTCTTGTCTTAGTTTTGACAAAACTTAGTAGTTTTAAGAAAGTAATTTTCCATATGGCTCCATGCCTCTTCCTCTATTCCTTGTGTGGTCTCCTAAACCTGTGTCCAGCTTCTACATTCAGCTTTTTTTGTTTTTTATTTAGAACAGTCTGAAGGACTCCCAGCATTTTCAGTCCTCATGTCAAAATTACAATAGCTTTCCAAAGGATTGTTGTAAATAATCATACTTTGATAACTTCCACTGAAAAAAATTATATGGGACTGATGTAAGAAGCCTTTTAATTCATAAGGTGGTAATCTTAGATAAAATTCAATGCAAACATCTCATCCTCAGTACTAGCTTTTTTTGTATACTCATAGAGTAGCAAGCTGGCTTTTTTAAGTGAGTGAACAAATCGGTAATTTTCTTCTCTTTCATTTATTTTTAGCTTGGACTAAGAAAAAGTATTTGAGATCTTCCTAGCAGTGATGTTGCCAGCATATTTAAATACAGCTTTGTTTTGATGTGCTGTCTCCAATGTTACCTAGCTCTTATGAGTATAAAAAGGAAAATAATTTTAATAAGATCTTTGTATTTGGAATTTAATTGATGAACAGAGTAATTTGTCCTTACTGTTGTAGATGGCTTGCTTATTCAGACTTGAATTACAAGGGAGAGATGACAGTTTTGGAAGAATGTGATTCACCACCTGAAATTCCTTCAGCAGATGTAAAATCTCTGCGTCCCTTAAGAATGGTGAGGACTTCACAATTCCCTGATAATCCCCTCTGTGCCCTCCTTTTCTTTTGTTGTTGCTTCCCCAGATCTTTTGTCCTAAATACAGCTTGGGCTCCGATGTTCATTCTGGGTAATCCTCCATGGTGTGCTTGCTTTGGTCACTGTGACTTGTCAGGCTTCTGCACCCCCCAACATCTTCCTGGGAAATTCCTGTTGTTGGGTGGAGGTCAAATAAGACAGAAAGGCTCTTCATTTTATTGCATCCAACACCAATTATTTAACAAAAAAGCCTTTCTGAAATTTTTGATTTTATTTTTTTCAGTTAGGGTCTACTGGGGATGGAAGACCAGATAAGGACTTTATTACCAAGCAGCATTTCTCAGCACACAAGTCTGGGGAGGTGCAGCTGGTTTTTGTGTTGACATGCAGCACTTGGATCTGCATGTGAGAGAGATGGGAAGGGGTATAACACAAATTTTACTGTGTGCATAGCAAGCCTACGGAGAGACAGTTCAAAAGCCATAAAGGAGTAAGACCTAATAGCTGTCTCTTCAGTCACTCAAGTGAGGTCAGTCTCTTATTCCCTCACAGACCATCATTCACTCGCATTTCCAGAGGACATGCATTTGTTGTATTTGCTCTTTGACCATAAACAAGAATATGTCAGGGTCTATTTTCTCTCTGTCCTGCTGTTTTCTCTTTGTTCTGGTGTTGCACCATTGTGCTATAGAAATTTGTAATGCATACAACAAAGCTTTAAAAGTTAATTTTAAAAATTGGTCAGTATCAATTAGTTTAAAAACATTTGCTTTAGAATTCTAGGCCATGCTTTGAAATTGCTTGCAGTCTAAGAGGTTTGTCAGTGCACTGATTTGTTTGATTTGTTTGTAGGTCAGGTTTATAGTGTGCCTGGCCTTTTGAAATCTATGGCCAGCACTGAAAGTGCTGAATATAATTGCAAAGACTTCATGCTCTGATAGTACTGACACATGTCGGAGTGGAACTTGAGGTTTAATATAAATATCTGTTTTTCCCCCCATCTGTTTTCAGGGTGGACTAAAGGTGCAAATGCCAATGAATGTCAAGGTAAGTGCAGAGGGCATTCAGAATAAAATATAAGCACATTGGGAATATGAAATCTTTATGCAAGCTGCTTTCCTTTTGTTTGGTGTCTGATCTTTGATAACTATTCAGTGCTTGCTGCTGAAGAAAAATTCCCTAATGCTGTCAAGTTCACTTAGTGTTTGATGAGGTGTAAAAGTACCAGTGGTTTGTTTTTCACTTACTAGGAAAGTGTGAATTTGCTATAAAATGGTTTTTCTGACTTGACACATTAGTCACTGTAATGATAAAGGGATTGGGGGGGATTTTCCCATTTAACATACTGAGTTTAAAAAGAAAAGGAGAGGGAAGGGAGGAAGAGAACAGGAATAGAACCTTCCATCCTAGCCCCTATTCCAGTACAAGAGTTGTGAGTGAGATCATGATCCTTCTGTGATCCGAGGAGCTGAAAGATGATCCAGAGCTATTGCTCCTTTTTCTACAAAAATGCTAATGGTAACTTTTAATTATACAAATACATGCATGACTTGGGTGTTTTTCTAATAAATGCTGCAACAGATACAAATATTGTTAATAGCTGATCTGTGTGATTCAGCAGATAAGAACTTGAAGGGACTGTTAACTGCAGTCATGAAAATAACTTCAGCAAAGTACAGGGACAGGCTTTTTGTCTTCTTTTGAAGTATTAAGCTCAGCATCATGTTTTCTAGATAATAATATATGAGAAAACCCACTTTGGAGGATGGTCCAAAGAGTTTTCAGAAAACATCACTTCTGTCCCAGCACTGTTTGGTAGTGAAGAGGAGTTTCAGGAAATTGGATCACTACGTGTAATTGGTGGAGTGTGAGTATATTTCACTTTTATATTTATTTATTTTAAAACAGAGAAGCATAACTAAATGCTTAGAAGTGCTAACTTAAGGAAGATTGGAGTCTTCCACACGTGAAATGTTTTGAAAAGAAGGGGGTGTGTATTTCTTTTATTACCAGCTCTTCAATTATCAGCCTCCCAAGCTAAATGTGTGAAAGGTGTGAAGTCAATGTTTACCATTTGGATGCCAGTAAATTAGGCCACTTTGTTCACACAGAGCTTTAATTTGTATTGATTTATACTTCTGATAGTCTCTACTTAATTTGCTGAAATGACCTTGGGTAGGTGTGGTCAGTCTTCAGTTTGACATTTTAATACCTCTGAAACCTACAAACTGTTTTATTGTTTTAATGGTTTTCCTCTGCCAGCTGTTGCATTTTATCTGGCATTGGGAATGTGCTGTTATTTTCATTAATTGAGGCACTGGATGGATTCTGTGTTGTCCTGCCCCTCCCTGTGAAACACACAACCACAGCACTGTGTCACACCTGTGCATGCTCTGAGGTAAACTCAGCACCAGCCACCAACCCCTCGTGTTGTTCTTTCACCCTCTCCCAACAGGACAGGACTGTCTGAGAGCAGGCAGGATGGTTGCTTCCACCAAAGACTTCAGTAATAAAACAGTTTTCAGAAAACCTTGCTTTTGTTTCATAAGGGATTTTCCACTTCAGCATAAGGATGGAATAACATACATCCTTTCAGGCTGCTGTCAGAATTTTATGAGCACTAAGTTCAAAACAAACTTAATTGTTAATACTCAGATAATCTATTCAGAAGTGCATTGTATGTTCACTATCTGGGAAGCCTCGGATTATTAAAAATCATTGTTCTGTCTGTTGTGGGAGCTTTTATTTTTAGTGCTGTGGTAACATAAACAGCTGAATTAATGTAAACCAAATGGTACTAAAAGTAAAGCTATCCCTGCCTGCCAAATTTCACTGCCAACAGAATTTGTACAGCAATTCTAATATTTACAAGGGAGCTTTATGAAAGAAATGCTACAAGAAAAAAAGGTGGGGGAAGCACTTTTTTAATTGATGTCCGTTAGAGATTTGAAGTTGATATGGAAACACTTTCTTTTAACAGATCCTTATCTATTTATTCAAAATATTTTGATAATTTCTATTTGTTTACTGCTAAAACATATTTCATATACAATATGGTTTATATCTTCAATTTGCTTGTCTGTTTATATGTATACAGTTTTAGATTAAAGCAAAAAAAAAAAAAAAAAAAAAGCAGGCAAAATCTTGTTCTGCTAAAATCTGTTGATTTTGTCACCAGCTCCAGCAAGGGTAGGGTCTCATCATTTATTAGCACACTGAAGAGATCCATTGCTTTTGTTTTTATCACTGAAAGTTTTGGCATCTAGCTGCATCCTGGGCTCTGTGGTACCAAATATTGCTGTTGGGAATGTGGCTGGCTGAGAGGAGGTACACGGAGAAGCATTACATAAATCAACTATTGTTGGATAAAGAGTCACATGGCAGGATTTTGATCCACAAAGAACACTTCATGGGTGCCTGTTGTGACTCCAGACAAGCATTGCTTTGTTCATTGGCTGGGTTTGTGATACTCATTTTAGTGTTTTTGGGGGGTTCTCTTCTCCGTTTATTTGTTAGAGAAAATCATGTGTGCAGTTGTTTTGCCTTTACTGACTTGACTTTTCTTTTGCTGTGGGGCTGCCACAGATGGGTTGCCTATGATAAGGAACGTTACAAAGGCCATCAGTTCTTGCTGGAGGAGGGGGATTATGAGGACAGATGCTCCTGGGGTGGAAGTGACAGTGCCCTGCTCTCCTTCCGCTTCCTTCAGGCTGTAAGTACTCCCATGGATGTCTCACAAATTATGCACAGCTCTGTCCATAAAGAGCCAGGTTATTCTTTGTGCATGGTACAGCTGCCTTGGGTTGGGGCATTCCATCTTTTGTGTTCATCCTCATTCTGTGCCTGCTGGCTGAAATCTAGACTGCACTAAGGAAGAAGCAGGTTCTAAGCAGTCTTTGTGAAGTTCATAAAAAAATTGTGTCTTGAAGAATTCCTTGTCTACCTGCCAGATTTTCCAAGCACCTCAGTCCTGCCCCTCAAGCTATTTGAATCTCTCAAATGGAATTTTTTTAAAAGCATAACGTGCCTGAGTGTACAGAGTAGTTCTTGATTAAAACAAAAATAGCTTTTCAATGCAGCAGCTGTTGCAAGCCTTAAAACAGCATTACCCTCTGTCTGTGATTTTTCTGCCAGAAAATTTTGGCAGCAAAAATAATCATGGTAAAAAAATCCCTGCTACTAAAATGTGTTTAGTGGAGGCAAGGATGAAATAAGAGTAAAAACTATTTGTAAGAGTCTACTATTGGAAGCAAAGTTAGACTTTTTAGCAATGGGGAAACATGGGGTTAGAACTTCTTTATAATTTCCTTTGTTTTGGGTTGGGTTTTTGTTTGTTTATATAAGTGTTTGGAAGGTTTTTTTATTATAATGGCAACTCTGTGAGCATTAAATACAGTTGCAAAGAGTAAGTTCTTCTGAGACTAAGATTGTTCACTCTGATATTACCCAGTTTTGTAAACTCAGATTACTCATCTCCTCATCTGAGGAGATGTGATATTCCTGAGGCAGGAATTTTGTGGAAATTGAAGATGGGGATTTAAAGAAAACTCACTGTCTCAACAGCCCTTTTTTTAAATAAAAAGTTAATGTGAGACCCAGAAGGCCATACTTAAATTTACAATTTGCAGGTTTGTTTTTCATGGCAGGCACCTACCAAAAGCTGTATTTATAATCAGAATCTATCAAAATAAAGATAGGAGAATACATTGAATTAAAGAAAAATGTCCTTCTCTAAATAATTTATTTTCAGGTTTCTGAGAAAAAAGTAGGTAGAAAATTCTTCAGATTCCTCATTTTGAATGTGCAGAATCCTATTCAGTTACTGAATAGTCTATTTTCCTCTCTTTTCCAGCTGTTTATAGGATACTTGAGCAACTTAAATTGATCTTTCTAGATTTTTCTCTTGGCAAAGGACATAAATACAAGTTAAAATCATGCATGTGGGTAGCAACAATGACCTTCCATGTCATGTATTTAATTTAACTTGCACCTAAAGCAGTCAGAAGGCTCAAGTCATTAACATTTTAAAAACATGTATCATTCACAGTCATATATCAACATATATCATTTTACTTGGCCTATCAATATGTATAAATATTTACCTATTGATAATAGAAGTGAAAAGGAATATTTCCCCTCAATTTGTTGCATAACTGAAGGCAACCAGCTGCTTGCCAATGGAATGAGTAATGGCCCTGGCACTGTGTTGTTTGGCTTGACCAGCAGATTGCCTCCCTCTGGGCAATGTGCAGCACACAGGGCAGTGCCCAGGCTTGCCATATGCTCCCTTTGTGACTTTGTATATCATACTTAAGGTCAGGATTTTAAAAATATTTTAGTACCAAACGTTCAGTTTCGAGGGGACCCGGGCATAAATCCAAACTCTGGGTGCTTGAGGCCCCTCACTGCGCAGCAAATGTCCTGGCTCTGCTCCCTGAGCTCAGGAGTTCTGTCAGGGGAAGGCAAAGGCTGCAGTGGTCTCAGAATCCACAGGGATATTGTTATCCACCTCCCCAGGCACTGGTGAGGATGTGCTCAATGTGGGCACACTGTAAGGGCTCTCAGCTTTTGGCTGGCTTGAATACTCCTGCAGTGAACACTCACAAGGGCTCAGGGGGATTCAGGGGGTGTTTGGGAAGATGAAAAGATCCTGTGGGATGGTGTTTTCCAGCTGCTGCCAGCTGCCTATCAGCATCTGTGTTGAACACACCTGAGTCAAATGCAGAGCCCATTCCTGTGGGCAGGCAGCAGTCTGGACTGTGAGCTGCTATGGGATTTGCTTCTGTTCTGCAGCGTCAAATGCATTTCAAGGTGGGGTTTGCCCATGGCTCAGTGAGAAAGCAAAGTTTCTGAGTATGTTGTCTTCAGAGCTTGCCCACTAATGTTTTCAAGACAAGAATGATCTGCCATGGTATGAAAGTCTTTCCTCAAAAAAAGTACTTTTCCTGTTGCTTGTTGTAAGAGAAGTTGTAGTGGAAGTTCAGGCAGTACTTTTCCTGTTGCTTGTTGTAAGAGAAGTTGTAGTGGAAGTTCAGGCAGTACTTTTCCTGTTGCTCGTTGTAAGAGAAGTTGTAGTGGAAGTTCAGGCAGTACTTTTCCTGTTGCTCGTTGTAAGAGAAGTTGTAGTGGAAGTTCAGGCAGTACTTTTCCTGTTGCTTGTTGTAAGAGAAGTTGTAGTGGAAGTTCAGGCAGAAAAGAATGATGGCTGAATTTGAAAGATGTTTTAAATTTAATTAAAACTGTGGATATATTTCAGTATTATAAACTTAGTTAAGAAAATTATGAATAGATTTGATCTACATGACTTTTTGGGTACTCTTTTGCTTTAGGACTTTTAAGAGTAGCTGGTTTCCATTTGCACTAATACTGCACTAGTTTGGTTGTTCTTTCCTTCTTCTTTTTTTTCCTTTTTTTTTTTTTTGACTAAAAAGTAGTCTGAAGCTGAAGTTGTTCATGAAAATTCTTCCAGACCTGGCACTTTAATTTCTAGTGAGTACCTGAAATTGTTGCAAGAGTTTAACAGTTTAAATAAAGGAAGGAAGGAAGTGGTCGGCACAGTAAGAGAACCAGTTTTACTCCAGAATTTGTTCCATCACCTTTTACTGTCCTGTAAACAGTGCAGAGAAGTTGAGGTACATCAAGTGTTCATTCTAAAACTGATTTTCATTAGTCATTGTGACTGTTCCCTGTAGTAAGGCATGGTGTCCTCCAAAAAGCCTGTTTGATCAGGTTCACCTGGCCAAATTAATCTGGCTGTGTGCTTGCTTTGGCCTTAATTTCTAGGTGTTTTTTGATAAATCTTTTATAAATCTTTGTTTCCTCAATGTTGAATGTAATAATACCCATGGTGGAGTCCTCATATGTTCATGAGTCTTTGTCAACCACATTATTTGCTTGACAGCAATTGTTTCTTGTTTGCAGGACTTACTTAGTTTATATTTATAATACTGCTGAATGGTTGAGAAACACTGAAATTAGTTAAGAAAATTATGAATAGATTTGATCTACATGACTTTTTGGGTACTCTTTTGCTTTTAGGACTTTTAAGAGTAGCTGGTTTCCATTTGCACTAATACTGCACTAGTTTGGTTGTTCTTTCCTTCTTCTTTTTTTTCCTTTTTTTTTTTTTTGACTAAAAAGTAGTCTGAAGCTGAAGTTGTTCATGAAAATTCTTCCAGACCTGGCACTTTAATTTCTAGTGAGTACCTGAAATTGTTGCAAGAGTTTAACAGTTTAAATAAAGGAAGGAAGGAAGTGGTCGGCACAGTAAGAGAACCAGTTTTACTCCAGAATTTGTTCCATCACCTTTTACTGTCCTGTAAACAGTGCAGAGAAGTTGAGGTACATCAAGTGTTCATTCTAAAACTGATTTTCATTAGTCATTGTGACTGTTCCCTGTAGTAAGGCATGGTGTCCTCCAAAAAGCCTGTTTGATCAGGTTCACCTGGCCAAATTAATCTGGCTGTGTGCTTGCTTTGGCCTTAATTTCTAGGTGTTTTTTGATAAATCTTTTATAAATCTTTGTTTCCTCAATGTTGAATGTAATAATACCCATGGTGGAGTCCTCATATGTTCATGAGTCTTTGTCAACCACATTATTTGCTTGACAGCAATTGTTTCTTGTTTGCAGGACTTACTTAGTTTATATTTATAATACTGCTGAATGGTTGAGAAACACTGAAATTGAGTACCTGCTTTCTGTTCAAAGTTAAAGGAGTAAAGTGAATGCATTGTTGTTTTCTGTTTTCCCAAGCAGCAGCTGAACTGTGTGCTTAAAATTGCTAAGTGGTTAAAAAGCTGACGATTTGAAACCCAAATTCAAATAATCTGAGGCTGTGCAAGTAATCTGGCCGAGAAACTAAGCTGGCTGAAAGCACAAAGCAGTGTCACACAGCTATGTAAGAGAGAATGTGACAGTGTTAAGCAGGATTTATTTATAGCTATAGCGGCTTTATCCAAAAAGTACAAACCCCTTGTGCTGGAGAGGTGATCTTGCTCAGGCTTTTCCTTTCCATAATTATTGCCATGTTGCTGGAAAGGGATGAGGAAGGAGAAGTTTAGTAAAAAAATATAGTCATGGTCATGCTTGGAGTAGTTATTTGTGAGGCTTTTGGAAGATCAGTGCTGAACTCTTTTCTTCTTAACTCTTCTCCTTCCCACACAGGCATCTTTGCACTCTGAGCCATCCTCAAAGAGGAAAGGATGATGCTCAGGGGCAGCAGGTTCTTCCCCTCTTCAGAGCAAACCCCCTGAAGGCCATACCAGGTTGCCAGGCTTGCAGTTATTCCAGAACTTCAATGCCAGAATATCCCATAAAGATCCACAACAGGGAGCCAAGTCCCTTCAAGCTCTATAAAATGCTGTCTTTGTGGCTACAACTCCCAAAATGCTTTATCTTGTGAAGAGTCATTGAGCTGTGACTGTCCTCTAACTCCTGTGCTGCCCCTTAGGATTTCATAGACTCTTCAGTGGCACTTTTCCAGTCTGATGATGAAGATGGGAAAGCATTTGACATCATCAATGAAGAAATCCCTGATTTGGAGCAGGCTGGATTTGGCCCCGAGACGAGGTCGATTCTTGTGAAAAGTGGAGTGTAAGTCTGCTCAAATACATGGAACTGTTAAACATTTCTGTGCACCTTTGGGTGCATCTCTTGACAGATGATATTCCACATGGTAAATATCTGGAGGAGAAAAGTGTTTCTCTCAATTTCCTTGGGGGAGTGGAAGGGAAATAGTAATTTTAGTTTTCTGTAGCTCTCATGCCTACACCTTAATTGGATCTAAGTGTTCCTGTTCATAGAAAAAGTTTATGATGTCCCCCCAGAGGAGTCAAATTGTTCCATGGCAGTAATACTGAAAAGATATTTTAAATATATTAAGAACTGGTGTAATTTTTGGGACACATAGAGCCTGTCCAGAAAGGATGAGATGTGCTGTATTTGTAATAAAGTCAGACTGCTGGCACTGAAAACTAAAATATTTTTTATAGAATTATAAAAACTAAAACATAAAAGACATTAAGGGAAAAGAGCACTGTGAAATAATGTGGTTTTCAGACATTTAGTAGTAATTTTTAAAATGCAGTATTAATATTGTCATAACTACCCTAAGGGTGATGGGGATCAGGAACTGTGAAGTGAGGGACCTGAACTGCTTATGTAGGGATGGGTGATTAGTGTCTCATGGGGATTAGGTGCAAGAATGAAAGGCTGAGAGTCAGTTCGGAGAGGAGGGATACGAATGAGAGCTGCAAAATCCTGAAGGTGGTAAGACAAGATTAATGCAGTTCACAGAATCTTGCATGACAACAGTTGGGGGAAATGCTTTACAGAACTGGAGATTGCTTTAAAGCAGAATTTGATGTGGAAGGAAAAAAGCTTTTCCTACACCAGAGACAATGAGTTTCTGGAACTTGCTGCTGAAGGGACCATGGTAGAGAGAGCACCAGGAGGTTAAAAAAAACACATTAGATAAATTAGTAGCAAACAGATTTGTCAGTGGGTGATAGAAGTAAAATGGGTAAGGACATGCCCTGTTATATCCCTAGTAAAACATTCCCAGTGCTGATTGAGTAAGAGAGGAGTGCACCACCAAAAGTGGGTGATTTAGAGGTGTCTTTCTAAGCAGCCCCCATCTGCTTCTGCCCCTGTGCAGGGATAGAAGGACCCTCTAGCTGGGGGTTTCTTTCTTCTTAAATTGCAGGAGAGAAAGCAGGCTGGGAGAAGCTTGAACTGCCAGCTATTGCAGGCTTTTGCTTAATCTCATCAAGCCTTCCTCAGTTACTTCTCTTTCTTCTTGCACCATTTTTCCTAAATCCAACTGGAAAAGCTGCAGGAAAGCCCTGTGTGGGGGATGCCAAATAGGCAAAGATTCAATTAAGAGAGATTCAAAAAGTTATCAGTTAAGTGTCTTTCCTCTAAATTTCTGAGCAGGGCATCATCTCACCATGAATTTGGTGGGAAGGCAGACACCCAAAATCTTGTGTTTGTCCAAGTAGGGAAAAGCAGAAGATCAAGTGTGTGACAGTTTTGTGCCTCTCATCAGGTTTAATGTTGCACTGTCTGCCAGGTGGACATTCTGTTGTGCTTGACTTGCTGTTATTGTCATCAAATTACTCAGAAAAATGCAATGTTTTCAGTTTAATTTTTGTGTCATTCTCCAGGTGGGTGGCTTATCAGCAGAAATATTTCTGTGGAGAACAGTATGTACTGGAGAAAGGGAAATACAAATGTTTCTTGGACTGGGGAGGATCCAGTAAAACCATCATGTCAATTCGACCTGTTAAGTTGGTGAGTTACCAGAATTTAAGGGAAAACCTTAAAAGAAATGAGACCTTTGGAGTTCAGAGCTCACCATAATAATAAAACAGGAGAGCCCACATTATAACAATTTGTCTATTTGCTTGAAAACAATTTAAAGACCCTCATGGAAGGCATAATGAGTCTGTTCAGGATGGAGACTTAAATGGACACGGCAGGTCTTTCTTGTCTTTTGAGAAAATTGTCAGGGAAACTTCATAAGAAGAATTTCCCTTTGGCAGACTGCGTACATGGAGAAAATAGCCTGGCCTGGAAAGATTATTTTACTGTAAAACATTGCAATTGATAATGTATTTAGAAATACTTGAGAATTTATCTGGCCTGTGTTGTTACATAATAGAATTCTGTTGGGTTTTTCCTTACTTTTCTGCTAAAATATTTGTACTAGATACAGTGAATAAAGACAGGAAATATTTTTAATCCATTATTCAATTCAAGGTAGTGCCAGCTCAACCAAGCAGATTAGTGCCAGCCCTGTCAAAACCCTAATGCAAAACAAAGACAATCTACAGCCATAAGTATTAAATTATAATAAGTAATAAATTATTAATAAGCAATAAATTAGAGGAATGCAAAAGGAATACTTAACCTTATTTTGAAGAGCTCATGTTGAGAGAGGTGTCTTCTGTTGGTTTCAGTTCTTTCTTTTTCAAGAAGCAGCCTCAAAAGTAAATGCAGAGACATTTACATGGACTCTAATGCACATTATGGGAACTAATTAATTCTGATGCAAGTTCTCTGTGTGAAAGGCATTGAACAATCAGGCAGGTAATTGAGGTAATTGTGAGCTTACAGGCAGCTCATGGCAGAAATTGGGAAACAGAATTGTGCCAGGAGCCTGGGAAGTTTTTTTTCCTCTGCTCTTGAGTTCATACTTTACAAATTTCAGGCAACTTGGCATGTCTCCTAGGAAATTAATTGTAATTAATGTTGGGGTTTTCTAATGTGTGTGTATGTATTTATTGTTGCAGGAGCCCCTTGGGACAAATGAGCCTCCACATTTGGTAAGTTGGCATTACATAACAGTCTCTAGTACTAAACTACACTTAACAATTAGTGTTGAATGCCTTGCTTCAGGTGATATCTCAGTAATTTCAGGTGATACTTCAATATTGTCACCTTGCTACAGCAGATCAGTGATGGAGGAAACTGGTAGATGGATAAAAGTCTGCTAAGTGTTCTGCTTTTTGCTTTATTCTGGATCATACCCTTTAGTATTCTATCCCCAAAAATGCAAGCAATCCTGTAGGTTTTGAGTGACTTTGGATCTCTATAGCTATTGATTTTCCTCCTCTTTCTCTCTTGTTTCTGGAAACTCACCATCCCATCCATTCATCCTTCTCTTTATGGCAGATTTTCTTTCCATTATTTTGCATTGCATCCAGTCTGTCACTCCTTTGTTTATGTGTGAGGTGAAGATGAAAATATTAACTGCAGAAAACTGAACTGCACATTTCAAGCCTGCAAATACATCAGCACCTGGTAGTTGGGTTTTTTATTTTAGATGCTGGTAGTTCTGCTTTCCAGAGTCTTCCAAGCAGGCAGAGATGCTCCTTAAGGTTCCCTTTTTGTTACAGTAACATCAGAGGTTAACTGGACACATCCTGATCATGATAAATCTGTGATAAATCTATGATATATTCTGACAGTTTCCCTGAAAGTTCTGTCCTACTTGGTGATAACTTATTAAGAGACAGCAATCCTTATAATTCACTGAGTCTCAAAAATGAGTTAGTTTAGGGTCTTACACTCTGGTCCTTACCTTATGGGGTTATATTCCATTAATGGACCTTTGAGTTATCTTTCTGAAACACAGCCCTGCTCTGTGTTCATCACCATGTGTGCTCTGTGTTCCCTGCAATGTTCTGTCCCAGCAGGGCTCTCCCCTTGTCCAGCCTGAGTTGTTTGGTTGATCTTTTTCTGTCCTGCTAGCATGGGTGATGATCTGAGTGATTTTGTTGCTCTCTCTGACATGGTTTTAATTAAGCAGTTTTGGGAAAATCTATTTCAAGAAACATGACTTATTTTCAGACAAAAGATATTTTAGAGCTCTGCGGTTCTGTTTCAGCACGCTTAAGTATTTTGTCATCTGGACACAGTTTCTCTCTTTCTTGCTTGGATGGGAAATGTTGTGCATTGTGTTACTTAGCAGGTGGACCACACCCTCTTTTTTCTCCAAATCTACCATTTTATGATTAACCCAGGACTACAGGAAATGTTTCCTGTCTGAATACATAATTGGTGTATTATTTTAGCCTTAAACACTGACTTCCTGCCCAGCCTATTCACATGGCAGTTTGCAGCCAAATCCAAAGACTTGCAAGTATGCTCACCAGAGAACCTTGGTAAATTATACCAGATAAAATAACTGACTCAGATAAAACTGGTGGGGTCTAAACCGTTGAAGATGTTTTTATTTTCATCTCAAATTCTGGGTTTTTTTGGGATCTCCCAAAATCTATTCGTTGAGTGTATTATTCCAGTGTTGCAGATCTTTAAGATCAGTTCAAAACTTTGAAGTTTCAATAAGTTTTGCTTTATAGGCTTTTTTATTTCCAGAAACATGAAAAAGCCTGTGTGTGTGTATATGCACAGACACCTTTAAATATTGACATGTACTGGATTGCATTTTGCCTTTTGTGGTCTTTAATAACAGTCTTAACACCATTTGTGAAAAAATTACTATCCTGACTTATCACAATCCTTGTTTTCATAGGATTCTGCCTTGGGGCTAGGGAGGAAAGAACATATTTCATATCACTACAGTTCTTACAGGAGGGGAGATATTTTGAGTAATTTTTAATGGGAAAACATTTAATCACTTAGGATAAGTAAAAGACGGGCCCTTAGATAAATAGCAAGAATTTCACATTCAGAGTAAAATAAAAGTTTTCTGCATGAAAACCAGGCTCCTATTTTGGAACTTCTAAGGATGGTGCATACAAGCTGGCAAATCCCATAACATCCTGATGTTTGACCCTTGAGTAAGTCATATATTGGGTATTTTGAATTATTATACATTCTCCCACCTTTAATAAGCATATGTCTGAACTAAGGGAGCTGTTTGCACTGTCTATAAGAGTGTGTCTTTTTTTATTTGTGTTCTTATCAGAAATTAAAAAGCAGCAAAATTTTCTTACATCTCTGAATGACTCCCCTGACCTTTTCTGCCTGCCAAGCTTCCTAATAAACATAGAGTGTAAGAAATCACCAACTCTGCAAAGCCGTTCATTTCATTTATTAAAATAAAGCTTTTCTCAGCAAGAACAAAGCCTTTTTCAACAGCAGGTGACTTGCAGAGATGATGTAGGAAAACAGAGATAATTGCTGTGCAACCCTACATTTGTACTTTAATATTCTGTCCTTTGGCTTCTTGGGAAACAAAACCTCACACATTAATGTCAGACCCTGACAAAGTGGAGATGGCTGCAGTTGGAGACTAATTGCAGTGTTTGCATTGAGGAATCACTGCTCCACCCCAACTTCTGTCAAATTGAGACCCTCATTCATTACCAGATAAATTCTGTGTTACAATGAGTTTGTGAATCTTTTTTAAAAGCCTTGATTTTGGATTCATAGTATGTGGCCTATGAAAGAAAGGCAGTGTGTATGTATATATATTCCCTTTTGTAAAGAGCTTGGAGATGAGTGGGTAGAAAATACAGTGTAATTACAGCTTAAAAAGGTGCTTTGTGACATAGCAGTGCAGTTGTATTTACAGAAAAGTCAGTTACACTTTATTCATTTTATTGTTGCTGATCCTTGCTCTCCAATTAGCGCTCACAGCCTGCAAGGCCAGCTTAAGCCTTTCTTGTTCTTTCGAACAGGAAACATTCATTTCTTTTAAAAACAGAGACTGAACTTTTCCATAAAATCATTTGCTGACACTTGTGTTTGGCCTTCTCACTCTGTGCTGGCAAAAGCACTTGATTTCTTTTCTTTGGCAGGAAGCTTGGCCAATTTGGGGCATGAAGGGGGAAGTAGCTCTTGCAACAGCCATCATGTTTTTCTTCCATTACAGAATATGAGCTGTTCTCTTGATACACTACAATTTTTCATTCTTTTCCAGCCTCTCTTTCAGGCTTTCAAATGAAATTCATCTCAGTTACACAGTGGCAGCCCAGGGGTACAGAATTCTGGGTGTCTTTGCTATAGATCATAGCCTACATCATACCAGGGTTTCTTTTTGTTTTGGGGGGGGCTTCAGGGGTTTTTTTGTGTGTGGTTTTTTAGTTTAGGTTTGTTTTGGTGGGGGGGGGGTGGGTTTGTTCATTTGGGCTTTTTGTTTGTTTGGGGGAGGTTGGTTTTTTGGGAGGTTGATTGTTTATTTTTTGTCTGTTTGTTTGGTTTTTCTATTTTACTTTTGCTGCAACATTTTTAGCCTTCTTGCTTTTTAGGGATGAACTGATCACATCTTACTGATGGGGTGTGGTTCACTGTGACTTGCAGTTCTTTACCATGACATACAAAAGCAGGTTGGCTGAACCTCAGAGGTCCCCAGTTCCCCCAGAAATCCTCCTGCTAGTTCTGAAATGAAAAGCCACCTGCAACCACTGTGATCGCAGAAGATTTCAGGGCACTTTGTCAATAGCAGCTCTGTATCTTTGACCAGCATTTCCCCATCCTGCTTTGAGCACTGGATTGCTGAGCTGTAGGGAGAGTTAAGCTGCAGTTGAACTTATACTTGATAAGTCTGCCTGCCTTAGCACCACTGGGAAGCCTCCTGTGCCAGCTCAGAGATGACAAAATACTTGATATATTTCTAAAAATAAAGCAGCTGTAGAAAATGTAAGAGATCCTTTGAATGACAATTCATTCAGTTAATTGTATATTTGTGAATTGAATGGATACTTCTCTGAGAGTACAGCTTTCTCTGTTGACATTAATGATAATGCATTCATTTTCCTTCTAGTCATTGGTTTTGTTTTGTTTTGTTCTTGTAGCTCAAAGCTTTCAGTAATACACATTTCCAAGGAGCATGTGTAGATTTCACAGCAGAAGTTTCTGATTTTACATCATTCATACCATGTTCTTTTAAGGTTCTCCGGGGATGGTAAGTGTCTGTTGTTTTACATGCCATCATTTTCAGTATTATAAGTTGTTTTTTTTTTTCAAATGTTATAAAATTTCAGGCAGCAGAAAGCACATAACACATGCCCATCATCTTCCATCATGTCTTAGACACTTTGTCCTGCAAGGCATCTCAGTAACTCTCATCCTGCCCTTGGTTTGGGTACTGTGCATTTTGCTCTCCCTGGGGAAGGCTTGCACAGTTACCATGGCTCTTTTTTTAATTCCAGTTAGAATTTATTCCAGATTTTGAGAATTTTGGTACACTGAAAGTGTCTGAATTCCACTCAACGTCATTTGACTCTGGAACTGAGGTTTCTGTACCACACAATTTGATTTTGCTGTTTTGATTGCTTTGCTGCATAGCCTTTCAAGTCACCTGACTTAAAGCTTGGCAAGAACAAAGAGAATTTTTTATTCCTTTTGTCGTCAGCAAGTATTAATCTTGAAAAAAACATGCTGTAAATAAGCAGCTAGAGCAGCTTATCTTTTTTGTTCCATTATTCTTGCAGTTGGCTCCTGTGTTACAGAGGGGAAACCACTGACAATCACTGTGTGCTGGAAGAAGGCCTCTATGTTGACCTCAGTTCCTGTGGCTGCCCAACTGCTGCAATCAAATCCCTCAAGCCTATTCAATATGTAAGACTTTATTGGGGAAAAAATAATAACATTTCGGAACTCTTTTCCCTGTCAGATGTCTGAAGCGAGTACTTGCCCTAAACAAACTCCCAGTCAGGGAAAAGAGTGAGGTTTGTTTTCTTGGCTCACGGGATTTTTTGGGTTAGGTGCAGGTCAGGCTGTGTGCACATTTGCACGAGGTCGCTTGTAGCTGCTCTGGGGTGTTCTGGGTTTCAAGCTGTTCTCTTCTTTACAAGTGAGAAACAAGATCCTCCACGGCCAGGGGGTTGGGCAGGAATGCATTTTGCCCTCCAGAGCAAGAGATACAACCTTTTATACATCCCATTGTAATCCTGCACACAGAACACACAAACCTGCAGTCTTGATGCGATGTCTGTGCCTTTCTTCCACATCTTGGTGTGCTCTTATGCAGGAGCATCAAAATGAGCTGTAAAACACTTGGTAAAAGAGAAGCAAGTGGTTCCTCTGCCCTCTTCTCTCTGGCACTGGCCACCACCTTCTCCAGAACTCTTCCTCCTTCCCTGATCACAGGGCACAAACTCAGCTCATGTGCTGTGTGTCCTTCAATGCAGCTCCTATGGAACTAGACTTCTGGGGTTACTCAGTTCAGCTTTTTCATATATGAAGTCCTTCTTACCATTTGTGAACAGTTTTTAAAAAGAAAAGAAAAAAAACCCAACCAACCAAACCAAAAAAAAAGCCCCCAAAAAACCCTCAAACCCCAAGCAAATGCAAACACCAAACCCATGGGCAGGGTGGGAAGGATGTGCAACTCAAATTTGAGAACTGGACTTTTCACTAGACTGTACAGATACAGACACTTCCCACCTGCTGAGAGCCTGGGTTTTAGATTGAAGTTCTCCTTTTCAAGTTAGGCTTTTGGACTCTGCTGTGCCAAATCCAAGTGAAGTTTTAACATCAAATGATAGTAGGCCTCATCCCAATCCTCCTGCCTGTAATCTCACAGGGAAGTAAATATGAAGTTTGGCGTGGCAGGAGACTGCTGGCAGCCCTTGTTTCCCAAGGGCCAGGCCCTGGAAGAAGCTTGTTTGGCAGGCTGTGTGTGGGGAGCTCACACACATCTTCCTCTGCTTTTGCACCTTTTAGTTTGGCTCTTCTCTTGCCAGTAGTAGCCCTTGTATTTCACAAATTCAAGGCACTAAACAGCATAAAATGCCACTGATCTCAACCTGTTTGTCCCTCAGAGCCCCCAGGGCAGTGCTGGGGACCCTGGTGTGGCACAGACGTGACCCAGAGCACACAGCAGGTCACGGCCAGGAGCAGCCACAGTTAATTCTGAGCATTGTCCACAGTTCTTGGAACAGAGCCCCTTCTATTACAGCATATTTCTGTTAGCTCATTCCAGAGAGGAGTAAGCCTGTTCCCAAGTGGAATTGTTGTGTAGCTGTATTGAATTCATTTGTGGTGTTGGGAACCCCTTCCATTCTTCAGCTTTGAATACCAGCCTCATTTCAGAGCTAAGGTGTGTCCCCTGGTAGCTTATGTGTGAGAAGGAGAACTTTTCACCCTGACACCAAGCCCTGGATGTGCATTGTCTCCTGCTCTCCTTTCAGGGAGATATAATTGCTGCAAGTGGAGCTGTGGAGGAGTCCCACACTGGGAACATTGCATTTGTTCTATAGAAAGTACAGCTTTGATGGAAACAAACTAAAACAAATATAGCAACTGCACTAAATGGAAAAAAAAAGTAATTTTTTTCTGCTTAAGAAAGTAAATTTCTGATTTTTAGTTTGAAAACTCCCAGAAATGTAATTTTTCTTAATTGCATAACAATATTAAAATTTTCCTCCTAAATCACTAACTTGGTCCAACTAAAATAGAAAAAAATAAAAAAAAAAAACCCCAACACTTTCAGAGCAACAGAAAATGATTTGGATAAGAAAATAGGCTCACACTAGTGATACTTAGATGATTTCACTGCAGTGACAGTATTTTAGATTGGCTGATTTTTATTCTAGCTCTTGGCTCTTGGAGGGATGTTTTATGTGTTGTCTAGTGAAAAGTGAAGTTGTCAGCATTTAAGTACATTTTTTAAGTATGGCATGCTGCTCCCACACCCTCTACACACACATTTCACAAGAAGTTCAAGTTACTATGGTTCCACTTTGGTTATTTCCCCATTTATTGTGCACTGGCATCATGGAGGAATTCAGCACATCTTTGCAACCAATTTCCTCTGTTCCTGATGAAGTTTTCTCTCTCCCATCACACCTTATTCTCCAAAGTGTGTAATACTCAAACCAAATCTTTAGGAGGCCCTGGCTGTGCTTTTTTCTTGCTGTTCCATTTTGCTCAAATACAGGTTGGACCATTTCATCATCCTTAGAGCATTTAGGAAAAGCTGTGGAGTAACAGGAGGGTACAATGGAGGAGCAATTGACACTGATGCCATTTGCCTCTCAACATCTCCTTTCATCTAAAAATCCCAAAGCACTCTTCCAGCACAGCTTGTTGATGAAATGTGCTGTTGTATTGTTGTTAACAGCCCTCCTGCAGGCAGGTGAAAGTGTAGCACAGGTTCAGAGTTACTGCAGAGGTGCAGGTTTCTGTGCCTGCATCAGCAAGGACTTGCCTTTTGCACTGCCATGCATTCATGGAAAGGAAATGTGGGGCCTTGCCCAGCTGCAAGAGAGCAGGTGGAGGCAGCTGGGCCATTTATAGGGCCGTGGTTGCTTATTGGGGCATTTGTCCAGTGTTTGCTGCTTGAGGAGGTTACTCTTTTGGGATAGATAATCTTGCAATGGGGAGTTCAGCTCTGGTGCTGCCTTTTCTCAGGTGTGTTCTTTTGACAAACTCCCTGTCATATTTGGTGTGATTTATGTGGACAAGAATGCCCAGGATGCTCGCAATAAGCAATTACCTTTCCTTCTTAAGTGTTACCTTCAACCTGTAAATTAATAGTCTCCTAGTTTCTAAAACCAAAAAAATGAGATTGTAGGTTGTGCAATGCTGTTTTTGTTTGGTTGGGGTTTTTTTCTCTTTTCTTCTGAGGCATTCTTTATTCTTGCACTGATCAATCGTGATAGATAATCCTTGTATTTCTATATTATCTTCTCTAAGTTAAATACAGGTGTTAACTAATCTCCCCAGCATTCCTGTGAGGCAAATAAAGAAATCAGATACAAAAACTACCTGCAGTTTCCCAGGGCCAGGCACTGAGTCACTCACTCTGTGTGGTTGGGACTGGACTGTGGACATTGCATTGTCCAGGCACCCGTGCCACACTGAAGGGAGCAGCCAGGCAGGAGCAGCTCCAGCAAAGGCATTTGTGAGTGATGAGCTGGCCAAGCCTGGAGAGCAAAGATTTTCCCAAGGATGGTGTAACACAGCTCTGGAGGCTCCCCCACTTCAGACTCTGGTCAGTGCTCTTTGCAAAGCAGCAGCGGGCACTGCACCATCCCTTCTCATGGCTGGGTTACATCACCCTTTGCTCTGGCCCTTTGCATTTCTCCCTTTGCCTTTGTTTGCAAAACCTAGGTTGGCCAAAAAAAAAAATAGTGTAAGGGAAAATATGTTTTTTTGAAAAGGGATGGTCCCTTTTCAAAAGTGTTTTATTAGTAAAAATTCTCACAACTTTGATAATAGAAGAATAATCCATAGCTAAAACTATGCTTTTTGCTCTAAGCATGTGTGCAAATTCACCTGTGCACTTGGGTTTCAGTTCTAGTGCCCTCTGGTCATCTTCTTTGTGTCTGTGCACTTCTGAGGAAGCCCATCTTGCACTCATCCTTGTTTCATTTCATGCTTGAATTGTGGGTTTTTCCTGAACCAGTGAAGGTTAAAAATCTCAGAATTCTGAGTTGTGAAAAATTGTGTTGCACAGCTTCACTAAAAGCAAAGTTAAAATCATTGAGGGGGAAGTCTGAGCTGAGTTGAACTGTGAAAGAGATTTCTGGTGTGTTGATTTTCCATGGTTTGCCTGTGTTGTTTTCATTACACCATGTGCTCTGTTAGCCACAGAACACCACACCTGTTAAGTAAAGTATATCAGTGTATTTAACAGTTCACAAGGCTGCTCATATCTTGAAATGCTATGTAAATATATCTTTGCTTAATCACTGGCCTCTTGAATATAATAAATCCCTTCAAGTTTCTCTCTGGACAGTTGCAAGAAAAAATAGGACAACCAAAACCTCTTTAAAAGTTATTGGTGCTAGTTTAAGCAAAGGCAGTTCCTTTGTACATAAAAACTGTTAAGAAATTTCATGTTAAGAAATTCTGTAGTGCTTTGTTATTCTCACAGTTGGCAAGCTTTTCCCAAAGCATGGCATTTCAGGTATTTTCCTTGAAATAACTGTGAAAAGAAGCTGAAGTAATGCTGACCTAGACATGAGATTGGGTAAATATAGATGTCTTTGGCTCACCTTTCAGGTGAAAATATTCCTCAGCATTCTGCAAGAAAGGCTGGGAACAAGACGCTTCCCAGCCTAACAGCATAGCCCCAAACCTTGTTTTTCACTGTTCCCAGTTTCCATGGAGCTGTGAAAACAAAGTCAGTGAAAAAAGCCAGGCCAAAGTCACTGCTGCCAGCTGTTGGCCTAGAAGGGAATACAGAAGGTGAGGAATTAGTGCAGTGCTCTATATATGGCTGTGGAACAGGAGAGCTCAGGGCTCGGCACAGCAGCCTGGTTTCTCTCAGGACTTCATCTCTGCTGAGATCCCCCTGGGACAGAGGGATCAGAGCCATCACTGGTGTGTGTGTGTCAGGGACTCTGAGCAGCTCTCAGAGCTCTCAGTCCAAGCAGTCACAACCACAGCAGAGCTGGAATCACTTTAATTGACTCCAGCAGTTTGCTGTTGTGGTTCCTGGTATATAAATGGATATCCTGGCTCAGGTGACTTGTCCATCTGGTACAGCAGCCTTGTCTCTTAACATCCTCAGTGTTGCAACAGCAGGATCAATATTTAGGTTTGGGCAGTAATGTCCTGCACCACAAATGGTGTTTCTCATGGTCAGCAATGCCCTTGTGAAAATTGCAGGGCCTGTTCTGGACATGACTTCTGGTGTCCACTCAGGTGAAAGGCAGTGCCAGGGCTCTTGCAAACAGGAGTGTGATGATTCTGCCTGGCTGAGCAAAGCAACCTCAGGAGTAGCTGCCTGCACTAGGCCTGCTGCTCTGGCTTTCAGAGTGAGCCTTTAGCCACCCACTGTAAATCTGATCCACCCCATCCAGCAGAAGGCACTTACTTGGGAAGAGCTGACATTCCAATATAGAAACATTACAGGTTTTGATCCCTTTCTGGTGTGTAACATTAGATTTTGGGAGCACAGTAGGATTTAAAAATCCCTCTGAGTGGATGATCCCAAGCTCTTCTTCAGAATGTCTCAGTGGGCTCTCTGTCCCTGCAGTGCTGCTTGGCTTGGGCTGTCCCTGCACGGGCTGGCAGAGGAAGGCAGCATCTGACCAACCAACTGCATACCAACTGCACTGAGTCAGTGTCAAACACATTCATATGTCCTGACACACCCCTGAGCTTTTCAGAGACACTTCCCTATGCTCCATGTGCCTCTTCAAACATGAAAATTAATTTCCCTTAATTGCTCAGTGCCTGTGTCAACTTTAATTCAGGATTTTGTTTCATTTTTTTCACCTGCGGCCATGGCTTTGCTGCAAGAGGAGTCCCAGATTTTGCTTGAGCCAGCTATCTCAGGGTAACATCTCCTAAAAGAAGGTGCCTTTCCTGGAGAGGCAGCTCACTGAGTTAGTCAGACCTGTTCCCTCTTCCTTTCCAGGTGCAAACTGCAGGTACTTCTGCTTCTGGTTTTAGGTTAAAAATGCTGAAGCATTGTACAAGTTCCTTGTACTAGGGCACAGAATTTATGTATTTAAATCTGCTTCCTCTGTTTTTCTGCTGGTCTTCTAGCTGCACCACATTTTTATGCAAACTGATCTTTTTATTTGCTTTCACAGGCAGTCTGTCAGCTGTAGAAAAGGGCATTAAGTGAAAAATGTTTCAATTCTACATGAGATTACAGAATTGACTTATTATGCTCTTCCTTCAAAATTGACAGAAAAAAATAGGAAAGTCTGTTAAAAACATTGAGAACCTTCTAGTTGACATTTCTGACCTTTTACAATTTGTAGCTGTTTAAAATGTTTCCAGTGAACCACAGCTAGTTGAAGTCTGTGGACAGTAGATTTTGATTTGATTCACTATTTTAGGTGCATGTTCCATCAATAAGTAAATAAAGTGGATTTTTGAAAAGCAATCAAGGCCCTGGTGATACAAATCAGATCAAAATGGGTTTTTCTAAGCAGAGTCCTGTGCATCACTTGGTGACTCTGTGCCTGGCCTGTGTCACTGGGGCACTACACTGATGACAAAGCCACTGATAAATGCAGTTTGTTTCAGCTCTGTGTGCTGTGGGGTTTTGCCTTGCTGTTCCATTTGCTGAGGGAGCACAAGCTAACCCAGAAGCATTGTAGGAAATTCAACTGGAGTGGGCCAATGTGTGCATCGTATCTAACAACTGAAATTGTACTATTCCCACTTTCTTTCCTCCTTCCTCCTGCCCCAGGTTTTTGCTGAGCCTTCCATCAGCCTGTTCAGCCTGGAATGCTGCAAGGGCAGAGAGCTGCACTTCAGTGAAGGAGTCAATTCTGTGTTGAACGAGGACCTTCATTTTTACACCCAGTCTGTGTGGGTGAGAAGTGGATTGTAAGTATGGAAGAAATATGCCTGTCAGTTTTGCACTGTAGGAGCTAACATTGTCTCATGATTATTGCCTTGTTCATAGAATGGTTTTACATTCTTCTGTTCTGAGGCACAGACTTTACAAGGCAGGTAGTGTAAACTTGGAGTGCCTTTATTAACAGGCTGTAAAATGCCAGCTATAAACTGCAGTGATTTAAACCACTGCAGTGGCTCGGGGAAGCCTGATGTGCTGACTGGCTGCCAGAGAAGCAGCAGCTTCTGAGAGGAGCTCAGAGTGGATCTGACAGCTGGAACAGTTATTTGCTTCTGTTATTAGTTTAACCCTTCTCCAGGAGTGTGAATGTACACCCTGTGTTCTTTGAAAACATTTTACATCTGCAGCAGTGACCTTCTAACTTCTTCCATGTCTCTCCCTCTCACCTTTTGGAAGAGCTCCCAAGTGTTCTGTTTTCAGCCAGGTTTTCAGCCTCCACACCCTCAGCAGCAACAAATAACTTGCAGAGTCTCATCCTGCAACTGAGAGTGGCTGGAAACTGCTGTTCTCCTAATGGGACACACATTTCCTATGTTTATGTTTGACCTTTTCCACATGGGCAAGGCTGTAATTTTCTTGAGAGAATAATGAACATAAGCTTCCCAAACAGAGCTTTGCCATTTCACAGCAGTTCCCAACATTTGTGCCACTTCCATCCTGAACCTTTGTTGAAAATACAGAAGTGTGTGTTGTCTGGAAATTCAATCCCTTTGTCCCAGCATTGGCTGAATGAAGGGTGATGGCTTTGGAACCACGTGGCAAGAAAGCACAGGAGAGTGAGTGCAACAGGCCAGCCCCTCCTGCATCTTTCTGCTCATTTTTGGGTGTCCAAGCCAGGTTAGCTGCCTCCCTGTCTCTGGGATAGGTTCAGGGCAGAAAGGCTGGGTTTCCTCTGGGCTCTTCCCAGTGCTTCCTAGGAAAGAGAGTAAAGATTTTCCCAAGGATGGTGTAACACAGATCTGGAGGCTCCCCCACTTCAGACTCTGGTCAGTGCTCTTTGCAAAGCAGCAGCTCAGCAGCAGTGGGCACTGCACCAGCCCTTGTTGTAGCTGGGTTACATCAGCCTTTGCTCTGGCCCTTTGCATTTCTCCCTTTGCCTTTGTTTGCAAAACCTAGGTTGGCCAAAAAAAAAAATAGTGTAAGGGAAAATATGGTTTTTTGAAAAGGGATGGGCCCTTTTCGAAAGCGTTTTATTAGTAAAAATTCTCACAACTTTGATAATAGAAGAATAATCCATAGCTAAAACTATGCTTTTTGCTTTAAGCATGTGTGCAAATTCACCTGTGCACTTGGGTTTCAGTTCTAGTGCCCTCTGGTCATCTTCTTTGTGTCTGTGCACTTCTGAGGAAGCCCATCTTGCACTCATCCTTGTTTTCATCTTAAATGCTTCATTCTTGTATTGTGGGTTTTCTCCTGAACCAGTGAAGGATAAAAATCTCAGAATTCTGAGTTGTGAAAAATTGTGTTGCAGAGCTTCACTAAAGGCAAAGTTAAAATCATTGAAGGGGAAGTCTGAGCTGAGTTGAACTGTGCAAGAGATTTCTGGTGTGTTGATTTTTCCATTTTGCCTGTGTTGTTTTTTCCATGGTTTACCTGTTGTCATATTTCATTTAACAGTTCCAGGTGCTCATATCTTGAAATGCTATGTAAAACATCTTTGCTTAATCACTGGCCCTTGAATATAATAAAAGTATATCAGTGTCTTGGACAGTTCAGAAAAAATAGGACAACCAAAACCTCTTTCCCCATTGGTGCTACAGCACAAAGGCAGTTCCTTTGTACATAAAAGGTTGAAATTTCATGTTGGGATGTTCTGGAGGGTTTGTTTTCTCTTATCTGGGATTTTTCCCAAAGGATGGCAGATTTTCAGGTATTTTTTTGGCCCCTGGTCCCAAAGTAATGCTGACCTAGACATTTGGGCAAATAGATGTCTTTGGCTTTTTCAGGTAAATATTCCTATGCCATCTTGCAAGAAAGGCTGGGAAAAAGGCTCCTTCCCAGCCTAACAGCATAGCCCCAAACCTTGTTTTCACTGTTCCCAGTTTCCATGGAGCTAAGGAAACAAAAACCTGAAAAAGCCAGGCCAAAGTCCCTGCTGCCAGCTGTTGGCCTAGGGGTTCAGAAGGTGAGGAATCAGTGCAGTGCTCTATATATGGCTGTGGAGCAGGAGAGATCAGGGTTCTGCAGCCTGTTTCTCTCTGGAATCTGCTGAGATCCCCCCTGGGACAGAGGGATCAGAGCCATCACTGGTGTGTGTGTGTGTCAGGGACTGGCAGCTCTCAGAGCTCTCAGTCCAACAGTCACAACCACAGCAGAGCTGGAATCCTTTAATTGACTCCAGCATGTTCTGGTTCCTGGTATATAAATGGATATCCTGGCTCACATGACTTGTCCATCTGGTACAGCAGCCTTGTTCTTAACATCCTCAGTGTTGCAACAGCAGGATCAATAGTTGGTTTGGGCAGTAATGTCCTGCACCACAAATGGTGTTTCTCATGGTCAGCAATGCCATTGAAAATTGCAGGGCCTGTTCTGGACAAACTTCTGGTGTCCACTCAGGTGAAAGGCAGTATAAGAAACAGGGGTGATGATTCTGCCTGGCTGAAAAGCAACCTCAGGAGTAGCTGCCTGGAGGCCTGCTGCTCTGGCTTTCAAGTGAGCCTTTAGGACCCACTGTAAATTGATCCACCCCATCCAGCAGAAGGCACACTTGGGAAGAGCTGACATTCCAATATGGGGCATTACAGGTTTTGATCCCTTTCTGGTGTGTAACATTAGATTTTGGGAGCACAGTAGCATTTAAAAATCCCTCTGAGTGGATGATCCCAAGCTCTTCTTCAGAATGTCTCAGTGGGCTCTCTGTCCCTGCAGTGCTGCTTGGCTTGGGCTGTCCCTGCACGGGCTGGCAGAGGAAGGCAGCATCTGACCAACCAACTGCATACCAACTGCACTGAGTCAGTGTCAAGCACATTCATATGTCCTGACACACCCTGAGCTTTTTCAGAGACACTTCCCTATGCTCCATGTGCCTCTTCAAACATGAAAATTAATTTCCCTTAATTGCTCAGTGCCTGTGTCAACTTTAATTCAGGATTTTGTTTCATTTATTTCAGGAGCCATGGCTTTGCTGCAAGAGGAGTCCCAGATTTTGCCTGAGCCAGCTATCTCAGGGTAACATCTCCTAAAAGAAGGTGCCTTTCCTGGAGAGGCAGCTCACTGAGTTAGTCAGACCTGTTCCCTCTTCCTTTCCTGGTGCAAACTGCAGGTACTTCTGCTTCTGGTTTTAGGTTAAAAATGCTGAAGCATTGTACAAGTTTCTTGTACTAGGGCACAGAATTTGTGTATTTAAATCTGCTTCCTCTGTTTTTCTGCTGGCCTTCTAGCTGCACCACATTTTTATGCAAACTGATCTTTTTATTTGCTTTCACAGGCAATCTGTCAGCTGTAGAAAAGGGCATTAAGTGAAAAATGTTTCAATTCTACATGAGATTACAGAATTGACTTATTATGCTCTTCCTTCAAGATTGACAGAAAAAATAGGAAAGTCTGTTAAAAACATTGAGAATCTTCTAGTTGACATTTCTGACCTTTTACAATTTGTAGCTGTTTAAAATGTTTCCAATGAACCACAGCTAGCTGAAGTCTGTGGACAGTAGATTTTGATTTGATTCACTATTTTAGGTGCATGTTCCATCAATAAGTAAATAAAGTGGATTTTTGAAAAGCAATCAAGGCCCTGGTGATACAAATCAGATCAAAATGGGTTTTTCTAAGCAGAGTCCTGTGCATCACTTGGTGACTCTGTGCCTGGCCTGTGTCAGTGGGGCACTACACTGATGACAAAGCCACTGATAAATGCAGTTTGTTTCAGCTCTGTGTGCTGTGGGGTTTTGCCTTGTTGTTCCATTTGCTGAGGGAGCACAAGCTAACCCAGAAGCATTGTAGGAAATTCAACTGGAGTGGGCCAATGTGTGCATCATATCTAATAACTGAAATTGTACTATTCCCACTTTCTTTCCTCCTTCCTCCTGCCCCAGGTTTTTGCTGAGCCTTCCATCAGCCTGTTCAGCCTGGAATGCTGCAAGGGCAGAGAGCTGCACTTCAGTGAAGCAGTCAATTCTGTGTTGAACGAGGACCTTCATTTTTACACCCAGTCTGTGTGGGTGAGAAGTGGATTGTAAGTATGGAAGAAATATGCCTGTCAGTTTTGCACTGTAGGAGCTAACATTGTCTCATGATTATTGCCTTGTTCATAGAATGGTTTTACATTCTTCTGTTCTGAGGCACAGACTTTACAAGGCAGGTAGTGTAAACTTGGAGTGCCTTTATTAACAGGCTGTAAAATGCCAGCTATAAACTGCAGTGATTTAAACCACTGCAGTGGCTTGGGGAAGCCTGATGTGCTGACTGGCTGCCAGAGAAGCAGCAGCTTCTGAGAGGAGCTCAGAGTGGATCTGACAGCTGGAACAGTTATTTGCTTCTGTTATTAGTTTAACCCTTCTCCAGGAGTGTGCATGTACACCCTGTGTTCTTTGAAAACATTTTACATCTGCAGCAGTGACCTTCTAACTTCTTCCATGTCTCTCCCTCTCACCTTTTGGAAGAGCTCCCAAGTGTTCTGTTTTCAGCCAGGTTTTCAGCCTCCACACCCTCAGCAGCAACAAATAACTTGCAGAGTCTCATCCTGCAAGTGAGAGTGGCTGGAAACTGCTGTTCTCCTAATGGGACACACATTTCCTATGTTTATGTTTGACCTTTTCCACATGGGCAAGGCTGTAATTTTCTTGAGAGAATAATGAACATAAGCTTCCCAAACAGAGCTTTGCCATTTCACAGCAGTTCCCAACATTTGTGCCACTTCCATCCTGAACCTTTGTTGAAAACACAGAAGTGTGTGTTGTCTGGAAATTCAATCCCTTTGTCCCAGCATTGGCTGAATGAAGGGTGATGGCTTTGGAACCACGTGGCAAGAAAGCACAGGAGAGTGAGTGCTACAGGCCAGCCCCTCCTGCATTTTTCTGCTCATTTTTGGGTGTCCAAGCCAGGTTAGCTGCCTCCCTGTCTCTGGGATAGGTTCAGGGCAGAAAGGCTGAGTTTCCTCTGGGCTCTTTCCAGTGCTTCCTAGGAAAGAGAGTAAAGATTTTCCCAAGGATGGTGTAACACAGCTCTGGAGGCTCCCCCACTTCAGACTCTGGTCAGTGCTCTTTGCAAAGCAGCAGCTCAGCAGCAGTGGGCACTGCACCATCCCTTGCCATGGCTGGGTTACATCAGCCTTTGCTCTGGCCCTTTGCATTTCTCCCCTTGCCTTTGTTTGCAAAACCTAGGTTGGCCAAAAAAAAAATAGTGTAAGGGAAAATACAGTTTTTTGAAAAGGGATGGGCCCCCTTTTCGAAAGTGTTTTATTAGTAAAAATTCTCACAACTTTGATAATAGAAGAATAATCCATAGCTAAAACTATGCTTTTTGCTCTAAGCATGTGTGCAAATTCACCTGTGCACTTGGGTTTCAGTTCTAGTGCCCTCTGGTCATCTTCTTTGTGTCTGTGCACTTCTGAGGAAGCCCATCTTGCACTCATCCTTGTTTTCATCTCAAACACTTCATTCTTGTATTGTGGGTTTTCTCCTGAACCAGTGAAGGATAAAAATCTCAGAATTCTGAGTTGTGAAAAATTGTGTTGCACAGCTTCACTAAAAGCAAAGTTAAAATCATTGAAGGGGAAGTCTGAGCTGAGTTGAACTGTGAAAGAGATTTCTGGTGTGTTGATTTTTAGTGTTGATTTTCCATGGTTTACCTGTGTCATTTTCATTGCACCATGTGCTCTGTTAGCCACAGAACACCACACCTGTTAAGTAAAGTATATCAGTGTATTTAACAGTTCACAGGAGACTTCACCCACAGCCTGTCCCCATCCCACACAGCACACAGGTAGCCTATGGGCAGAGGGTGTCAGGTGATTGTGGGATGTTCTGGAGGGTTTGTTTGCCTTATCTGGGATTCAGAGTTCAGGAAGGCAGATTTAGAGGCTTTTTTGGCCCCTGGTCCCAAAGCCTGCTGTCAGCTTTGGGCAAATAGCAAAGATTTATATAAATACTGCTATGCCATCTTGCTGCCAGGTTTAGGTAAAAGGCTCCTTCCTGAGCCAACTGGCCACCTCAGTAAGGCACAAACCTGGAATCTGCCCTGGCAAAGGTGCTGGGGTTCTGAGAGGTGTGGGAGAGGTGGCACAGCCTGTGTGAAAGCAGAGATGGGTTCTGCCTGTGTTACTGAATGCCAGGAGCCCAGCTTGGCTTCAGATGGTGAGGACTCTAACAGTCTTTCCCCTCTGTTCCTTGTAAATGTCTACTTTGAAACTGCATTCCACATGAGACTGTTCATGCTCCAAGAGCAATGTTAACAGTGAATTCTCAGTGACTTGACAGAAGCCATTGCAAGGGAAAAAAAAGCCAGGAATGCGTTCAGAGTATAAGAAGACACAGGGGTGCTCAGGCTGCCCTGAATACCTGTTAGTCAGGAGGTGTGGACTTTGTTTGAAGAAACAGGGACCCAGCCTCATTGCCAGGCAGCTCACAGATGGCACAGCTGGGCCTCCATGGGGCACTGAGCAGGACTGGCTGTCAGTTTCTCTGAGTTGTGGGCACTGGGCAAAAGCAGTTCCAGGTGCTGTGAGGCTGTGGGTGTTTCCTCACTGACTCAGAGCACAGCCATCCCTCATGTTCCTGGCAGCTGACCTGTACTACAGGCAACCTGGGAAACCAGCACTTGCTTTGTGCTCAGAGCAGTTACTGAGTCAGGCATTCAGGAGCCACTGTCCACACAGCAATGTGCTATTGATACAAACAGAAGGGATCTGTGCTCCTGAGGCTGCCCTTGTGAGCAGCATTTACTGAGCAGATGCCCAGATAACAAAGGGTCTGTATGAGCCAGTGCTTTAACTGGGTGCTACAGGACTCAGCCACATCCATGGTGTATTCATGACAGGAAAATCTGCTGCAGCAGGCTGTGGGGTTTGGAGGGAATATCTGTAATGTGTTTTCAGAGAAGTGGAACTGTATAAAAAGCTTTAACTGTAACAAAAACATGAGATGAGATCCTCTCATAATTAATGCAAAGCTGCAAGTGTGGCTCCCTAGTTTCTTAACACAGGCCTGCTGAAACCAGCATTATTCTCATCTGGGTTCCTGCAGAGGTTCTCCTTTTTGTGGGGAAAAAAATGGAGGGGGAAAGGGGAGATAGGAAGTGTAGTTTACAAATTTTAGGCAGACAGACAGAAAACAGGTCTGAATTTCAACAGAAAGCAGTCATCCCACTGAAGTGGATGGCATTTTGCAGCATACAAAGAGAGGCATCACTGTGGAGAGCTTTGGGGGCTTCCAAGAGCCCAGTTTAGTTTTGCTGTGGATAACAAGTGCCCTTTCCTGTTCTGTTTTGTGTATCCAGGTGGATTGCCTACGAGGGATGCAATTTTTTAGGCAAGCAGATTCTGCTGGAGCCCAGGGAGATTCCAAACTGGAGTGAACACAGTGGCTGGAAAGTGATTGGCTCCCTTCGTCCTGTGAAGCAGGTACTGGAAGACTGAGTGAGGAAAAGGGTTTTTTATGGACAGGGGTTTGTGCACATTGGGGTATGTTGTACTCCTTAAATCAGGCCTAATGATGACAGCCAGAAGGACCCACTGAAGATTGCTGAAGCAGAAAATGCCTCTTGTAGCAATTACTGAGATCTGTGTTAGGTTCCTAAAGGGAAATAATTTCCAGTTTCTTGGTGCCAAGTTTTGTTTTTCTGAATTGCATGTTCTGTGGATGCTCTATTTTTACATTTTTGCCATATAACAATGTAATGAGGAAAGCAATTCCACACTGGCTTGTTTCATAATTAACATAAATGGAAACAAGAGCAAATTTTATTGTGCTGTAGCCTGGATTTCCAAAAGAGGCAAAGCTTATGCAGTTCCCATCCGGTTTTCCCTCTCTGTCTCACCCCAGGTAATTGCAATTTCAGTCTCATTCAAAGATTCAGGTCTCTAAACCACAAAGAGTAACTAAACACTGTACTGATACAGGTTTTATTTATGGCTGCTTGATGGGAGAGAGGCCTTGTTGTCTTTATCTTAGGGTTTGTTTTAATATGGAAGAAAAAGGAGATGTAAAGCTCCCACAAAAAAAGCTGTGCTGGAGTTGGGGTTCCAACAGAGCTGCCCTTTGTAGCTCCCTGCTCTTTATTTGCACTGAAATCAGTGAATAACAGCAAAAGCTCAAACCCTGCAGCAGCCCTGCAAAATCCTCTTTTATTTTTGGAGTAAACCAATAAACTGGTCAGTGAGTGCCCTGTTTTCTATGTGTGTTCAAAAACAATGGTGCATTTCTCTGCCATATATTCCAGTTAGTGAGGGCTGAAGTTGCTGGATATGTAACTCAGTAAGTTTTGTGTCCCAAGAATTAAAAGCTTGTGGAGTACAGCCCCTTTACTGCCCTTGGAACGAGTGAAATGTGCTGAACTGGGCATATTTGCAGATCCCAGGAATTAGTTCTATAGCCATAATTACATTCTTTGAAAAAAGACCTATCTACCATTGCTGTTTATAGCTGCCCATCTGCATGTGAAAAACCACTTACTGTGCTTCACACGCGCGTTGGTTTCCAACCAAAAAATTACTGAACGTCCTCAACTGAGAACAAAGCCTGAACGTAGGTGGAGGGGAGGATGGTGGAGGGGAGGCCCTCTCACATCAGTTTGCTTGTTCCCTGTGTGGTAAATGTCTTCCCTCGCCCCCTTGCAGCCAGCAGTGTACCTGAGGGTGAGGAACAGGGCGCAGGGCAAGTACCTGAGCGTGGCTGGGAGCCTGGCAGACGTGCGGGCGGCCTCAGTGTGCGCGGCCCCGCGCAGCCGCAGCGACTCCCAGCTCTGGCTCTACTGCCGGGGCCTCCTCAAGTCCAAGGTGAGTTTCAGAGTGGCTTTCTGCTGATGCTGCCCTTGATGGTCTGTTATTAATATTTAAAACAAAGCTGATGGTTTAACATTAAGAAAATGAAGTAACAAAGATCACCACCTTGGGTCAAGCAGCTGGTCGGGTGTTGAATAATCTGTTCTTGGCTTGCTTCCCATGATTTACTGAGAAAAGTCAGGCACAAAAGTGGGGCTCTGTGGCCTGGATCTCACTGCTCTCCTTGTTTCTTAGGCCAACAATACCTGTCTGGATGTCATTGGGGGCAGAGACCTGCCTGGAGCCAAAGTTGCCCTCTGGACAGAACATGGGAGGGACAGGCAAAAGTGGAGATTCAATGAGGATGGAACCATCAGTTCATACCTCAGTGAGCAACTGGTGCTTGATATTAAAGGTATTTAAAAACAAAAACTCTCAAGCTCACAGGTTTTACATGTTTTTTTTGATTAAGGTCAGCTTCCATAGTCCAGCTTTTTTTTTTTTTCCCTTTGTACTTAAGGTCAGAAACTGAATCCTACATTTCCTGTCCAGTTGCCTGACAGAGGGACAAGAAACAGCAGGGCAGGAAGGGACCTTTCTCTTTGGATTCCAGAGGTTTATTTTGATCAGATCAACTGTAGTGCTTTGGGGAGTTAAGGAGTGCAAGTTACAGAAGACAAAGTGGTGAAGGGAAATCAACCACAGAACAGCTCAGAAAGAGAAAAGGAGTTGAAAAAAGAAGGCTGGTTAAAATTGCCATTGCTCAGTTGCAGAAACCAGCCCCCTACCTCATGGAATTCCTATTTTCAGCTGATTTTCCTACTTAGTCACACTTCTCAAAGATTGTGTATAATTTTTATGAGTATTTCTTTCAAAAGCTTTTCCTTCATGACTTTCTTTTGTTTTTAAGGAGGAAATTACTATGACAAGAATCACATCATTATGAATCAGCCAATAGAAAACAGACCTTCACAGAAATGGGATATTGAAATATTGTGAATAAAATCCACCCCACAAATGGACTTTTTGTGGGCTACCAACATGTAGAGGGGGAAAAAAGAACCCAACTACTGAAGTCACACACCACTGGAACCATAAGCAGCAACTACTCTCTGTTTTCCTTCATGCCAAGCACCAGCTCCTAAAAGAACTGAGTTTTGCACAAATCTGGAAGATGGGAGGTTGATCCAATGTCTCTCTGCAGGGAAGCTGATTCTGCAGGGGCTGCTCCTGTGAAAGTCACCATTCCGCTTCCTCTGAAGTATGAAAGGTAAATGCAAAAGAGCAGGCAGAGGTTCTGCAGCATGGGAAGTGCAAGAGCTAAGAGGGGAAAGGCTCTTCAGAAATGCTGTCTTTACCTTCCTCTCACCCTGCTGGAAGCTCACTGAGGAGGGAATGCACTGATGAGCTTCAAGGAACTTGAGTTGGGCTTTTATGTCCCAAGTGAAACTGTTTAGGCTCCAAGCGATCCTGAATCGTGTCTCTCATCAAAATGCAATTTATTTTGTTCATAAAGACACCTTTGAACTGGAATTCCAGCTCAGCATGTGAAATGAGGCAATACAGGGGCCTTCCACCCCCTAAGTGATACTGGTAAGCCTTTGTCTTCTCTGCTTTTAACAGCACCAAAACCAGCTCACCTTGGCATGTATTCCCAAAGGTGCCAGCAGCTGCACTCCAGGGCTGGCTTCACGGTCCCAGCACAGCTTGGGGACATCAGGGTCACCGTGGCACCAAGGACAACTGATGGTCAGAGCTTGGAGTGCCAGGGCTCTCCTCAATTTCCACACTATGCAACCACAGCTATTGCTCCAACAGAGCCAGACCTCACTGACTGCAGGTGCTGCTTGGAAAGTTCTTTCCTGGCCCAACCACAGCCCCTTGGAAGGCTGTGAACACCTGATGGGGAAGAGAAGTCCCTGAGCTCTGCAGCTTCAGCAGCACTAAATAATCTTCATTGAAAATATATTTTTTCCAGCATTTGTACATTCAGGGTATGTATTTCTGGGACTATTTAAAGAGTTCAGGTTAGCTGAAGACAGATATTTTGAGGTTCCAAAAGCTATGCCAGCTGGGCACTCAAAACAAGATCATCCCCAAACAAAGACATAACTAAGTTTGCCATAGAAATAAAATATATGGATGTCTATTTTTGTATGAAATGGAGTTCTATATAGTACTATTTAAAAAAGAAAAATCTACTTGCACTTACTATTTTACATTCTAAAATTATCATAAATCTGCTGTTTGAGTAAGATCCTCAAATGTATGTATATATTTTTTCAACTAAAGCACTTGTTAAGCTTTTTTCCATATAAGTCAGTACATCAAGTGTTCTGCATGTGACTTTCCATATGAAAATTTAAAAGCCTGTGTAAAAAGTTGTAGTTTTTTAAGTGAAGAATGACTAAATCATACTTGGTATCTCAGTGTTACATAACAAAGTAAAGCAGGCTTTTGTACTTAAGAGACCTTGAATGTAAATTGCTAAGGCATGTATATTTTAACTGTATAAAACTTTTCAGGAGAAACATTTTGCCGGTTGGATTCTTTTTAAACAAACTAAATAATAGTTTTCAGCAGATGTTGAGCACATTCCTGTAAAATATTTCTTTTCCAATGGCCAAAAAAGGGGGATAAGTATATTGAATATGTGGCTGTTATGTGAGATTGCATATTAAAAATCAATGAAGTATTAAAGTAACTGCACCAGATTCATCAAAACTCACTCAAGGGAATTGAAGATTGTTCCGTTTTCTTGAAGATATAGATATAGATTCCAGCTACAGGCTTTTGGGTTACTTTCACTTGAAATTGGTGCTGGGGGAGGTAGAGGATAAATATTTTTCTTTGTTTATTCCAGGGATGGCAGCATCTGAGGGAAAAGGGGTTTTCTTGGGCAAAGTTCCCTGTGGGAACAGCACATGCAGCTTTTACCAGGAAGCTTTTGTTCTGTCAGGGCAATCAGACAGATTTTCCTGCTGATGAACTTTACAAATGAAAAAAACAAGTTAGAGCATCAAAATTCACATTATCAACATGTTTTTTTCACATGGTTAAGTTGGCCACTTTTGCCCCCCACTCATAGACACTAAGCCCAAACTCCAGGGTTTCAAAATGCCACTGGATTTCAGCTTAAAAGGACAGAGCAGTTCCAGAACAAGAAGAAACTGCTCAGGGCTGTTTTCTCTCGTGGCTTTGGGTGTGGGATGTGATGAATATCAGCATTCCCCAGACTGCATTCTCCTTTTTTTTTTTTTTTTTCATTTTTTACCTTTTTTTTTTTTCACTTTTAACCTCTGGTCTATGATTTTGTGTTAAAGCCTTTTGCATTGAAAACTTGCTGATGGGAGCCTCTGCCTTCAGAGCCCGTCAGCATCTGCTGCAAGACCATCACTCCTTTGGAGGACACGAGTGTGCAGCTCTAAAGATCCTGCTTCTACAGCAAGGAGCAAAGGTCTCCTTGCAGGAATAAATTATATCCCAGGGCTGCTTCGCCTTCCAGACTATTTACAGCTTCTTCACCCAGGGGCATCTCCTCGGCCCGGAGAGGGGGAGGCTCCCAGTGCACCGCCAGCTCCTCTTCCAGAAGGGAAGCAAGAGTGACTGCAAATGCCACTTGGAGTGGCAGGCACTTCAGCCAGAGCCCAGCAGAGCCCAGCCTGGGGAGAAGGGAGGGAAAAAGGGGAAAAAATGGAAATTAAGAACTGCTGCCAGCAGAGACCAATGTGCAGCCAACGCTCAGGATTTGCCTTCAAAACTCTGGCAGGACATTCCGAGAAGGCCATTCCCCCTGGAGCAGCCAGGCTTTGGGGAAGGAGGATGGGTCAAGGAGCAGGTGCCCAAGTGACCGAGCCAGTGCAAGCCCTTCCCTGGCTCTGAACCTCAGCAGGGAAGAGCAGCGAGAATTCGTCTCCTAGGCCAGCTTCTCTTCTCCCAACAGCCTCCTGTTGCATCAGAGCTGCAATTTCATTGCCCAGGAAAAGGGGAACGGGGGAAAAACAAAAGAAAAGAAACCATAACAAAATCAACACAAGAACATCCTAACATTCAGCTACACACACCAGGGGAAGGACTGGATCAGGGAAAGGGGGAGAAATGGGACACAGGTCCAACATGTTGCTCCCAAACCTCCCCGAGGGGACTCAGGCTCTCACATCAAGATCCAAAAACTTCAGCTATAAGGTTGAGGATTTAATGAACACAGTATTTCCACTCATGCCCTGAAAAAATTACACTCAAAAAAAAAAAAAAAAGACAAAAAAAATTCAGATTTTCTACATATTTACAAAAAAAGCCCCCCAGCCTCACAACCAGGGAGGTGGAGCAGCCAGTGGTGGGGAGTGGGAGGCGGGGTCTGAGCAGCAGTTTCTCCCATCCCAGGGAGGGAGGCAGCAGTTCCTCAGAGCTTCCCAGGTTGCAGGAGGGAGCCCTCAGTTGGGAGAGCACAGGTGATCTCACTCAGGTGGTGGCAGAGCCTCAGGCAGAGAGCCTCAGTGATGGTAGAGCCCTCAGTTGGTGGCACAGCCTCAGTTGATGGCAGCTTGGTGTCCGTGGGCATCACCAGCTCGTTGGCAAAGCCGTTCTGGGAGCAGAAGGACAGCTCATCCGTGCTCTCCACGCCGTTCTTGATCTCTGGGAAGGGCACAGAAAGCAGGGAGGTCATCCCAGGAGCCTCCCCCTGGATGGGGAACTGAGGTGCTGAGCAGCCATGCAATCCCAGCACATGGCATCCCTTTGATCTGCTCTCATTTACAGCCTGTTCTGAACATGCTGCCTCCAGTTTGGAGCTCAGCTCTACATTTCAGCCTTTCAAAATCCAGCCACCACCAGAGCAGAGCTGGATCCCCTCTGCCATCTCATCCCCCTACACCTGTGATGTCATTGTCACAGGCTGGGCAAGTCACCTGTGGGAGAGTGGTACAAAGTCCCTGAACCTAATCCCTGCCCATCCTGGAAAAGGACTGGCTCCTCCAGTCACTGGTTTCACTGGGAAAAACCTGCACCCACCAGTGTTTTAATGGTGGAACATCCACCCTAAGCAGGAATAGTTGTTTCAGAGGCACAAAACTTCATTCTGCACCCCCACCTCTAAGGGATTTTATGTCTAGGACATGTTAGGGACGCTTAATTCTGCTGTGCCAAGCTGCTTTCCCTGTCTGGGTTCCCTGGATTTATGCCTGATTTTCAGCACCTCTGGCTGGCATTTCACACAGTAAGCAATGTTGCCCTTTTGCTCTGTAAACCCTGATCCCTGCTGGGCATCTCCAGACCCTAAATACAAAAAAAGAAAACCCATAACAAAGCTCAGGGGGTGGGGGGATTATATTCACATTCCTCCAAAGGTGAGCTTTCCAGCTTCATGCACCACATTTAACCTTTTACAGCTAAACATTTCCATCTTTGCTCACAGTTTTGCTATCTCTCTTAGAGGTGAAGTGTGATGGACACATTGCCAAGGTGTTCCAACAGAAATAAACTCTGGGAGGAGCATGAGGATATCAGGAATGCCACTGAATTCCAGGTCTACGCCAGCCAAACATCTCCAGGGCTGCAGGGCATTGTCCATCCCCTCACAAATAACCAAACATCTCCAGGGCTGCAGGGCATTGTCCATCCCCTCACAAATAACCAACCAAACATCTCCAGGGCCGCAGGGCTCTGTCCTCACAACCAGCCAAACATCCCCAGGGCTCCTGGCAGCTGGCCCAGGGTAACTCTAACTGGGGCTGACACTTGTGACCTTAAAGATCAGCTGGTGACATCAGGGACCTTTCCAGGGGCTCCAGTAACCCCTGACCTTCACCCTCCTCGGGAGTGGACGGGAACACCCGGAGCATTTCTGTGCCAGCCCTGGCATCCCTGTGGCTCTGTGCCATCCCAGGGGGGCAGGGATGTTTTGGCTCTGTGTGTGTGAATGGCACTGGCCTGCAGTGCCACGTGAAGGCAGCGGGGCACAGAGCTCAGCCAGTTTGCCATGGGATCCCTGAGTGGTTCCTGCTGGCAGGGGAGGGTTTCCAAACGTGCAAACAGGTTCTGGGTGTCACACAAGCCCTGCTGGCTGTGGGAGCCCAGCAGAGAAATCCCTGAGGCAGGGCTGGGCAGGCAGCGCTTCATGGCCCTGCACACATCCCTTGCTGCACAAACTCCATCTCCTGATGGCTGCAGGCCCATCCCTGCACAGGCAGCGCTTCATGGCCCTGCACACATCCCTTGCTGCACAAACTCCATCTCCTGATGGCTGCAGGCCCATCCCTGCACAGGCAGCCCTTGCAGCCCTGCACACATCCCTTGCTGCACAGACTCCATCTCCTGATGGCTGCAGGTCCATCCGGGCACAGGCAGCGCTTCATGGCCCTGCACACATCCCTGGCTGCACAAACTCCATCTCCTGATGGCTGCAGGCCCGGCCCTGCCCAGGCAGCGCTTCATGGCCCTGCACACATCCCTTGCTGCACAGACTCCATCTCCTGATGGCTGCAGGCCCATCCCTGCACAGGCAGCGCTTCATGGCCCTGCACACATCCCTTGCTGCACAGACTCCATCTCCTGATGGCTGCAGGCCCATCCCTGCACAGGCAGCGCTTCATGGCCCTGCACACATCCCTTGCTGCACAAACTCCATCTCCTGATGGCTGCAGGCCCATCCCTGCACAGGCAGCGCTTCATGGCCCTGCACACATCCCTTGCTGCACAAACTCCATCTCCTGATGGCTGCAGGCCCATCCCTGCACAGGCAGCGCTTCATGGCCCTGCACACATCCCTTGCTGCACAGACTCCATCTCCTGATGGCTGCAGGCCCATCCCTGCACAGGCAGCGCTTCATGGCCCTGCACACATCCCTTGCTGCACAAACTCCATCTCCTGATGGCTGCAGGCCCATCCCTGCACTTGGCTGCTTCCAGAGACGTGCACAAAGCTGGGGAGAGGAGTGAAAGCTGCTGGAGACGTCCTGGGGCAGCAGCACACACACATCTGGGCACCTGCACCGTGCCTCTGCTCCCCAGGAACCTCCTGGAACCCCAGAATCACTCAGGCTGGAAAAAACCTGGAGGATCAGGGAGTCCAGGCTGTGCCTGATCTCCCCTGGGGGATTTGGGGTGTCCCAAAAGGCTCAGGGCAGCCTGGCCCTGCAGGAGGCACTCAGTCACAGGCATCCCTGGCCTCCACACGTGGAGTTTGTGTTGGCAGTTCCTGCTGGACCCCACTGGGTGTGCCAGTGTGTGAGGCAGTGTTTGCTGGGCTCTGGAGAGGATTTCTGCCCCCAGCAGCCTTTGGAAACTCCAGATGCAGCAGCATTGCCCTGCCAGGCCCTGGTGCTGCTGGGCTCATCACCTCGGGCAATTGAGGGCACCTGAGAGGATTCAGGCCCACAGCAGGAATGGGGAACAGAATTCCTGCCCTGGCTGTGGCTGCTCCAGGGAACAGGTGAGTTTTCTGCTTCTGAAGGGTCTTTTGTGCACAGAGGTGTTGGGTTTGTCACTGAAATTGCTGCCAGCCCTTAATGTTTTGGTGTTGTTGGAATGAAGAGAGATGTTTAAAGGAGAGGGGGTGCTGAAGGGAGCTGTGTGATGTGTTCATCAATACACAGATTGTGTTTGGTTAAAACTGCACCTCAGAAAACTCCCCTCAGCAGCAGGATTTGTTCTGGAGGGTGCTTTGAAGGGCAGCACCACTGGCACAGCCCTGCTGGGGCTCACTGCCTACAACAGAAAAGTAAAAGTTTACAGCAAAGTTTACTTTTCCATAATGCCTCAGAATTTCCCAGTGCTCAGGTGTGACACATTGGAGTGATAGGAGGAGCCTTTTTGGAGGGACAGGCAAAGGATGAGATAAAAGAACAAAAAGCCTAATGGTAAAATCAGCTCCCTCTTTCATTTTTAAAGGGCTGGGAGTGAAGGGCTGAGATCTCAGGTAGCCATTTGTGCTCTGCTTTTGTTCTGCTGCAGACAGCTGAGGTCAATACAGCATTTTCTCTTTCCCCCTGAATTGTTTTTAGGATGAGACAACTGGTTGTATTTGCTGTCACTGAGGACACAGTGGCTTCAGTCCCTTCTGATCCCTGGAATGGAATAAACTCTGTGGCTGTACATGGCTTGTGAACCCTCCTGTCACAGCCACTCCTGCTCCTCGATGTTGCTAAAACCAGAACATTTGTGCTTTTGAGTGCGTTTTGTTTGTCCTCGCTGACAGCTGGAACGTTTTCTGCATGGCAGCCCACTAGAGGAAGCACTGACAGAAATCTCCAGCTGAAAATGCCCTCCCTGCCCAGCACAGCTCTGTTTCCTGCTGCTCTCTGCTTCTGCAAGCAGCCAGGGAATGCCAGGTTAGCCTCAGTGCGACTCTGGGATGGAGCCAGGAGGGCAGGGTGGGTGAGCCAGGGAGCATTTCCAGGGCAGGCAAAGGGAAGGGATTGTTCACTGGGGGCTCAGCCCTGGCCCAGCTCCCCGGGCTCCCCTGGAAAACCTCTCCTGCCTTTTCTGAGGGCTCCTGTGTGAGGGCTCACAGGGAGCTGCAGCAGAGCTGTGACATTTCTGAGCACAAACACATTTACTCTTAATGCCCCTCACACCCCAGGACTGAGCGCCGCGTGTGTTTATTTGTCTCAGAGCCTGTCTGAGTCCTCTCCCTGCTAGAATGAAGTGTTTTGCTAAGCCATTGTTTTCACCATAAATATATTCCCCTGGCTGCATCTTTGTGGTGGATTCTTTGCTCCAGAATCTTCTCTTTTCATCTCAGAGATGAATATACATTTCGGGAGCAGGTTTTGAAACACCGGTTTGCTTCAGGAAACTTCTCATGAGCAAGTCTGGGAAGCCAGCACTAAATCACTTTTGTATATTTTATTTCCCAAGGAATCAGGCCCACTTTGTTTATTATCCAGCAAAACCCCAAGCAGAATGTAAAAACCAAGACTGAATCAGAAAGGAGCATTATAAAAATACTGAAGCTGTCTTTCCCTGGCAGTGGGGAAATACATTGCTCCACGTTAATGTGGAAAAGAAATGGTACAGTGGTAAAGGAATAAAACCAAAGGCAGCTGAGAGTCTGAGAGGAAAGCTGATTTTTCAGATTTTTCAGATTTTTCAGATTTTTCACAGACAGTCTGGGGGTGAAGCTGGGGCTGTGAGGCTCTGGGATGGGTTTGGTGTCTCTGCTGCCTTTGGCAGGTTTGTTACACAGCCCAGGCACTCTGGGGTCCGCACAAGGCTGAGTTCCTGAACTTTGGGGTAAAAGAACAGGGTCAGGGGGGAAATGGGGCAGGTGGTTTGGGAAGGTTTGGGAGTTTGGGATTAAAGGAGGCTGCAGCCCTGAGAGAAGGGGAGAGAGGGAGAGAGAGAGAGAGAGAAAGAAAAAGAGAGAGAACGAGAGAGAGAAAAAACAGGGGAGAGAGAGAGAAAGAGAGGAAAACCCAGGAGAGAGAGAGAGAGAGAGGAAAAAAACGGAAGAGAAGGAGAAAGAGAGAAAAAACTGGGAATAAAATGAGAGAGAGAAAAAAAGAGAATAAAATGGGAGAGAAAGGAAAAAATGGGAGAGAAAGAGAGGGAGAGAAGGAGGGGGAGAGAGAAAAAGAGAAAAAAATGAGGGAAGGAGGGAGAGAAAGAGAGAAAAAGGAGAGGGAGAGAGGAAGGGAGGGAGAGAAAGAGAAAAAACAGGAGGGGGAGAGAGAGAGAGAAAGAATAAAATGGGAGGGAGGGAGGGAGGGAGGGAGGGAGGGAGGGAGGGAGGGAGGGAGGGAGGGAGGGAGGGAGGGAGGGAAAGAGAGAAAAAACAGAGAAGGAGATGGAGGGAGAGAGGGAAAGAGAATAAAATGGGAGACAGAGAGAGAAAAAAAATGGGAGAGAGGGAGAGAAAGAGAGAAAAAAAATAGAAGAGGGAGAGAGAGAAAGAGAGAAAAACGGGAGAGAGAATGAGAGAAAATCCAGGAGAGAGAGGGAGAGAAAGAAAGGGAGAAGGAAAAACCCCTTGGGCACGTTCCCAGTGGCCTCTCCCTTTATGGACTGAAGCTGCAGGACTCTCTCCTGTCTGGGATAAAGCTGTGCCATTCCCTGACAGGTGGGCTTGGCTGGGATCCCTGCCCTGCCCAGCTCCAGCACGGGGCCGGAGGGGCTGAGGGGCCTGGCCCAGTTTGGTGCCCCCGGTTTGGGGCCCAGCTCCCCTGGGGGCTGGCTGGCACCTGGAGGGGCAGGGGGCACCTGAGACTGCCCAGGACAGAGGGGAGGGGACATGGGGGCCAGGGGCAGTGCACAGAAAGGGGCACATGCATGTCCAGAGCGGGCACTGAGGGGAAGTCAGGGAGGGGTTTGGCAAATCTCACTGATGAGCGCTGTAAGAGCCGCAATGAGCGATGCAGGACCCCAGGCAGCTCTCCAGATGCAGTTTGTTGTGTCCAAGGTCATTGTTTCAGCAGGGCAGGGCTGTGGGGACAGAGCTGTGCCCACAGCTGTCAGCTCCAGCTGCGGGCAGGCCTGGAGACCCTTTGTGGATCGGGCCGGGCTTTGGTGCCACATGATCCCTTACAGGGCACTCAACAATGGTGCCTGTGCCACAGCCCACAGCCCGTCCTGTCCCTCACACGGACACCAGAGCCTGTCCCTGTCCCTCCCCCTGCACATCCAGGCTGTGCTGCCCTCACAGCCCCGGGCGGGCGGGGATCCCGGGACAGGCCCGGTGGAGGGCCCGGAGCGCCCTGGAGCGCTCCTTGGTGCGGTGTGCGCTGAGGGAGAGGGATTCCTCACAAGGACAGCACTGGGGACAGGGGAACGGCCTCAGCATGAAGGAAGGCAGGGTTCGAGTAAATAGCAGGAAGAGGTTTTTCCTGGGAGGGTGGGCAGGCCCTGGCACAGCTGTGGCTGCCCTGGATCCCTGGCAGTGCCCAAGGCCAGGCTGGACACTGGGGCTGGGAGCAGCCTGGGACAGTGGGAGTGTCCCTGCCATGGCAGGGGTGGGATGGGATGGGATGGGCTTTAGGGTCCCTGCCACAATTTAATGATTCTGATCTTCAGTGATTCTGATCTTTAGTGATTCTGATCTGGTCTTGCTGAGGTCATTCAGCCTGAGGAGCTGCTGCAAATTCAGGCTGAAAGATGAGTGCTCATAATTTACACTGTGTAAAGCAAGAATGAATGCCTGGAAAAATGATAATGCATGATTGGTTTTTGTTTGTTTGTTTGTTGTAGTTTTTGTTTTGGTTTGGTTTTGTTTTGTTTTTTGTTTTGTTTTTTTTTTTAAGGAACAGGATGGGGTGAGCTGCTTCCCTTTATTTTCTCCTGAATCAATGTTATTTCTCTCTTACAGCTTAGTAGAAACCTTATTCTGCTCTGGCTGCTCAAAGACCCTGGGCAGCATCTACAGGTGCACCTCAAGGAGCCTGGACTACAAGAGAGATTTGTTCTGTTTCAGTGTTGACTCCGTTGAAAGGTGAATACAGAATGTTTGTGTGCCAGCTCCACTGCACTCCCCAGGGTTGCACTGAGGGCTCTCCTGTTCTGTCTCTGGGAAGTGCAGAGGTGGCTTTTCCTGCTGCTCTGCCCCAGAGTGGTTTTCTGTATTGCTGCTGTTGGCATCGCAGTGCTCAGTTCTGAGGAACATCACTGTGTAAGGAAAATCCTAGGGAAAAAACCCTAAACCAGCCAGGTCTGCCTTTTGTATGAGAAATTGCACTCCTGCCAAGCAAATACCAGCAGGTCCAGGGCACGGGAGGGTTCCTTCTCACTTTCTCTGAGGAGAACACAAGCCAAGCACCAGCCAGGCCTGTCTGCAGCCCCTTTGGGGTCAGCATTACCAGCAGGCAGCGTGGCCAGAGGGGCTCAGGCAGCACTCGGGGCAGGTCTGACTGTGCTGGCCACATCTGCTCTGTCTCTAAGGTGGGCAAAGGCAAATCTGGCAGCTGAGGAGGTGCCTGAGGCTCTCACTGAGCCATGTAAAATCTGTCTAGAAAAAGGAAGTGTGCTTGGGTTTAGTTGGTTTATAGCACTTAAAAGTGGTCTTAAGGTATTGCTCAATAACCATACAGTGAATCAAGGCTTTGTGCCAGAGTTCCTTTATGCAAGCATTGTTCTGATGGACAGTGTTCACCTGAACTAGTTTCAATGTCTCTGGTTTTTTCTGAAGTTCCCATTCATTTTGCTCTACTGCTGTGGATGTTCACCCTCATGCTCTGGACAGCGCTTTTGGGTTTTTTTCTTAATTCCACAGCTATGATACCTTATTTTTTGGCAGTAAAATTCCCTAAAGCACTGACCTGGCTGCAGAATGGCACTTTTCCTGGAGAGTAATGCTGCTTCTCCCTCGCAGCCAGCCCTGCCCTGCTCTCGGTGTCTGTGCAGTTTTTCCCTGCAGCCCCAGAGTCCATGGCTGTCTCTCAGGGCTCTGCAGGAGTGCTGGGTTTGGATTTTGGCTTCAGGGTGGGAATCTGTGGCTGGCCTGACCTGTGGCATCTCAGCTATATTCTAGGCACCCCGGGAAAGCAAGCTGTCATCCACGAGCAGCCACTTACTCTTGAGAGTCAAGCTGTCGTGGAAGAGGTGCTGGAAAGGGTGAGATTTAACCTTACAATTAATAATTTGTTTAATTCACCTCTGTGAAACCTTAATGTGCCCCAATAGTTTCTGCAGAACAGCTTATTTCACCCAGAGTAATTCAGTGCATTGTAGCATGTGCTGGTCTGCTTCATGTCATTGGAATCTTGAGTTATGCAAGATTTTCAGCAACTTTCCTTCAATTTTCATGGTAATTAGCATTTTCTCTTTATCAAGCACAGCATTAGGTTCCTATTTATGTCTCAGTAATTGGATAAGTTGTTTCTAGTTCATTCTGATTCACTTCTCCAGATCCTCACTTAACTTTTAGCCATGTTTCTTCTGCCTTTTGTGCAAATGGACTGAATGTTTTTGCTGTAGCTTCGTATTGAAATATAACATCATAAATCAGGTTGATGTTTTGCTCTACTAAAATCTGGTGACTGCAGGTAGGAAGAGCTGGAAGCAAATAGTGTAAAGAAGCTGGAAACTGAAGCTTGTCCAGCAGAAGCTGAGTGTGTGGCTCTGACGCCAGGGCTGGAAAAAGTGGACAGTGAATGTTAGAGTTGGGTGAGCTTTCACAGGATGAAATGAGCAGGGAAAGAGTCAAATGGAAGGAATTGGTGATGTGAGATGAGACTCGAGCCCTCTCTGACATCCACACGTGCTCTGTGTGTGTGTGTGACCCAGCACTGGTCATTTTGCAGGTGGACACGCTGCTCCAGGCTCTGGAGACAAGGCTGAGCACTGTGGAGTCGCGTGTGGCTGCTCTGCAGAGGCAGGTGTGACAGGAAACCTGCGGAGCTGCAGGAGAAGGGCGGAGGGGAAGGTTGGCCCTGGGATCCTCTGGGGTCCCTGGGAGCTTTGCCTGGGCTGTGGAAGGGCTGGGAGCCGTGGGTGCTGGGTGCTGGGGGAGCAGGGCTGGCCAAGGCTGTGTCCCAGCCAAGAGCTCCTCTTGTGTCCCTGGAGAGGGAACCCCAGGGGTTTTTTTCTTAATAAACATTTCTGATCAGACAATCTGCAGACTGCTGGTTTCATGTAAATACTTATTTAAATTTTTGTCTCTGGAAGCAAAACACTGATCTCCTGACTTCCCTGCTATTCAGTATCTACTGAACTGGGTGGGCATTTCCCTAAGCTAATGAAAAACCTCCCTGTGGTTCTGTGATTTCCAAGGAACAGCACTGAGTTTTTCTTGTCTCCATAGCTTTAGCTTGATTCGTGCTCAAAGACAGGAATGATTCAAAAACTGTATGTGGTGAAGTGTTAGTTTGGCAGGGGGTTTTTGCAAGTTCAGGGCTAAAATGTGATGTAAGAAAAGGCTTTTTTTGTGGCATTGCAGCTTTTCAAGCTTTCCAAGTCACCTCATTCCAATTTAAAATCTCTTGAAATATGCTTAATATGTTGGGGTTTTTTTTCATTGTTATTGTTGTTGGTGGGGTTTTTTTTTTGTGTTTTGGTTTTTTTTTAATTTGGGTTTCTTTTTTGCCTGCCTTAGGAAAATTTAACAGATCTCACTTTTTCTTCTCCATTTGAGTGTAGTGTTACCTTCTCAATTCAAAAAGCATTTGCTGTATGGGAAAAGCATCTTGCCTTGTGAAAGGACAGGTAGGAGCTGTTTGAATGGCCAGTGCCCTGCAGCACAGAGATGCCCGGGCAGCGGGGAGCCCTGTGCCAGGCACGCACCCCTGGCCGGGTCCCTGGGGATGCTGCTGCTGTACGCGGCTGATGAGGTGATCACCAGCTCAGCTTTACTGCCACAGTCAGACCCAGCAGTTTTCCTGTGAATCCCAGCAAACTGGGCCAAGGGCTTTGTCACTCAGCCCGGTTCCGTTGGTTTGGAGGGGTTGGATCCCAGTTATTCACACCAGGAGTTGCCCCTCCATCCTTTTGCCCTGCTTTTCTGTTCCAATTGTGGGAAATACTTTTTTCCCCCCTGCAGTTCACTGCAGATCCCCAAAAACCCACAGGAGAGAAGATGTGCTTCCACCAGGTGAGGAGCCTGATTTTGGAATGTTTGATGGAATTGGCCCAGCAGCTTTTCCTTCTGGGCTTCCCATAGTCTGTCCATGGCAGGTCCAGCCTGTGCCTTTAGCTCGGAGCCCTCAGTCCTCAGGGAAATGAACCCCTAGGGAAGTTCTTACAGCTCTGCCCAGTGCTTTGTGGATTGGGATGTTTTTCTGGAATTAGGCTGTCCATTGTGACCCGTTTTCTTCCCTCTCCCTGCAGACTGTACCTGCTGAAAGGCTGAGGTGACACCAGGATCTGTGAAATCCCTGACTCCCCGTGCCTTCCTGAGGCTGAGGCCACGTTTGCTGTCAGTGACCACAGAGTGGAAGATGCTAAAGGCTGAAAACTTCGGGATTTTTCTCCTGAATCCCAGGACTCTCTGCAGCTGTACACTGTCTATCTCTTAAAAGAGTTTCTGGCTTTTTAGAGGTTTTTACATTCTGCAATATTTATCTGTTACTCCATTAAAAAGAGTCCTACTGTATCAATGTGGTGTTAATGATTTTTTTTTGAGTTGGTTAATTAAAGCAAATTCTTGATAAGGGGTTTGAGCATCCCTTAGTTGGAGCTGGCAGCTCTTATTTTCTCTTCATTCCTTTAATTCCTTTCAATTATTTCTTAAGCAATTACTGCAATGATATACAGTAATGACAACAGCATTTCTGCCCTGCTGGCCTGAGAAATCCAACTCCAATTCCTTGGAGAGAGAGGAGAGGTCCCACAAAAAGTGGTTAAGGCCAGTTCTGCTGGCTTTGGGTGCTCCTACCCCAAAAATCATCCTGGTTAAAGAGAACATGGGGAAACAAGGGGCCCTGGGGGCCTGTGCCGGGGGCCTGTGCTGGGACCCCTCAAATTCCACCCAGAGGTGCTGGGCACTGCCAGACTTTTGGGACACGGTTACTGAGAGGCTCCACTGCCTGATCCAGAGGGTTTTCCCATTATTTTCTGTGGTGCTTAGCACCGGGCAAGTCATTACAGCCCCACAGGCTGAAAATCCCATCGGAACAGCTGGAATCACAGACGAGCACACAGACACCAGGCTGGGAGAGGAAATGGGCTGCTCCATAGATTTATTTTTCGCAATGTGTTTTGAATTTATACCAGATTCTGAATTTGAATTATCCCCTCAGATCCCGTATCCTTGAGTTTTGAGTTTTCTCTTAAAGAATCCTCGGCCTACACTGGGAAAAATAATTCCCTGGCACCGGGGTAGCGGCGGGATCTGGGGGTCCTGGGGCCGGCACGGGGGGGTCTCCCTGCCCCGGCCGGTTCCGTCCGTGCGGAGCCTCTCCGTTCTGGAGCTCTCCCCGCCCCGGCCGGTTCCGTCCGTGCGGAGCCTCTCCGTTCTGGAGCTGCCCCCGCCCCGGCCGGTTCCGTCCGTGCGGAGCCTCTCCGTTCTGGAGCTGCCCCTGCCCCGGCCGGTTCCGTCCGTGCGGAGCCTCTCCGTTCTGGAGCTCCCGCCGCCCGCGGCCATCCCGGTCCCGATCCCCGCCCACACCGCGCCCGCCGCGGGAGAGGCGGCGCCGCTCGGGACCCCCCGACAGCCGACACCGACAGGAGCAGAGCCATCCCCGGCCCCGGCTCAGCGCTCGGGGCTCCGGCTCCGCGCAGCACCGGGAGCAGCCCCGGTTCGGCCCGGTGCGACGGGCCGGACTGGCCTGGGGGACACGGGCGGGGCCGGTCTGAGGGACGCGGGCGGGGCCGCGAGCGATGACTCCGCCCCCATCCCGGGCAGGGCGGGGCTGGCTCGGGGCAGAGCCGGGGCTCCGTGAGGCGGGGCCCGGGGCCCCGTGAGGCGGGGCCTTGGGCGGGTCCGGGACTACGTGAGGCGGGGCCGGGGGCGGGCCCAGACCTCCATGAGGCGGGGCTGGGGGCGGAGTTTCAGGGGCGGGTCCCGGGACAGGCTCAGGTGTGCGGGGCGGGTCCCGGGACCGGCTCAGGTGTGCGGGACCTCAGGGCGGCTGCGCGGGGCGGGGCCGAGGTTATTTAATACCCGGAAATCGCCTTGGCCGCCATTTGCTCACTCAGAGCGTGCTGCGGGCGGGTGGCTTCTGTCCCCGCTCCGCAGCTTCTTCTCCCCTCCTGTTCCCCCCTTTACCTTTCCTTTCTTCTGCTTGTATTCCCCTTCTTTCTCTGCTTTTCTCACTCTCCCCTTTTCTCTCCTCCTCAAAGCCGACTTCTTTCGGCCTCCCCTCCTGTCTCCCCCTCTACCCTTCCTTTTCCTCCCTCCATTCCCCTTCTCTCTCTTCCCCCCTTTCCTTCTCCTCTCCTTTCGGCCTCCCCTCCTCTTCCCCTCTACTCTTCCTTCTCTTCCCCGTATTCTTCTTTTTGTCCCCCAGACCCTCCCCTCCTCTTCCCCTAAACCTGACCCCGCGCTCTCCTCTTTCCTGTCCTGTCCCTGTCCCGCTACTCCCTTTCATTCCCCCTCTCTCCCTTTTCTGTCCACTGTCCCTTGCCCCCTTCTAGCCTTTCCCTTTTCCTTTCGCTTTCCTCCCTGCCTCCTCTCTTCCCGTTCTCTCCATTCCTTCCTTCCCTTCAGCCGCGGGGCTGGGGGTGCCGGACAATAATAAAGCCCAAAGGGCCGGAGTCCGGCGCCCCCGGTCCCGCTGGAGCCCCCGGTGGTGTCCCCATGCAGTTCCGTGGTTGTGAACGCAGGGGACACCGCCGGGGCTGCGCTTCCCCCATCACACGGGGCCCCCTCCTTTGGAGGGGGTCCCGGCATGGGGGGGGCGGTTCGGGTTTGGGGACCCCCTTGTTTGGAGGGGGTCCCGGAGTGGGAGGCCCCCTCATTAGGAGGGGTCCTGGGGGGGTGGTGGGGGTTAGGAAGGGCCCCCTCGTTAGGAGGGGTCCTTGGGGGTGGGAAGGGCCCCCCGGAGGAGGGGGTCGTTGGGGGGGGGGGGGCGCCCCCCCTCCGGAGGGGGGTCCGGGGAGGGGTGGGGCGGAGGGGGCATGCCCCTCCTGGCCCTGTCCCCTCCCCAGGCCCCCTCCTCCGGACGGGGTCCCGGCCCGGCCCCCACCCGGGGACCCCCTCCTCCGGACCGGGGCCTGGGGGGAAGGGGGCGGGTGGGGTGGGGGGGGAAACCGAGGGGGGCACGTCACTCTGCGCCGTGAAACACACGTGTAAAAAAAAAAAAAAAAAAAAAAACCCGCACACACGGAAAAACCAACGGCCCTCACGTCCGGCCCCCCCGCCCGGGCCCCGGTCCGGAGGAGGGGGTCCCCAGGTGGGGGCCGGGCCGGGACCCCGTCCGGAGGAGGGCCCAGGGGAAGGACAGGGCCAGGAGGGGCATGCCCCCTCCGCCCCACCCTCCCCGGACCCCCTCCTCCGGAGGGGCCTGCCCCAGGACCCCCTCCTCCGGAGGGGCCCCCCAAGGACCCCTCCCCGAGGACCCCCTCCCCCAAGGACCCCTCCTAACGAGGGGGCCCTTCCTAACCCCCCCACCACCCCCCGGACCCCCTCCTAACGAGGGGGCCGCTGTAACCCGCACCCCCCACCCCCCCCAGTGTGATGTCGGGACAGCCGGAACCCCGGCGGTGTGGGGCGGTGTATTGGACTGGAATGGGGGGACCCGCAGAGCGGGCCCGGCCCCGTGTGGGGACCCCAGCGAGGGCGGGGGCGCCGGGCTCTGGCCCTCAGAGCTTTATTATTGCCCGGCACCCCGAGCCCCGCGGCTGCGAGGAAAGAAAGAGAGCGGGGAATGGAGAACAAGAATAGGGGAGCGGAGGGGTACGTGAGGGAGAGGTCGGGGTGTGCAGGGCGGCAGAGGACGGGGCAGGGGGGAGGCCGGTTAGGGAGGGAAGGGAGAGGTGAAGGAATGGAGGTGTAGGGTAGGGTACGGTAGGGGAATAGAGAAGTGGGATGGGAGGGGAGGGCGGGACGCGGCCGTAGGGAGGGAGGGAGGGGAGGGCTAGGGGGGAGAGGGAGGGGGGGGGTTTGGGGGGGGGTGGGTGTGGGGGGTGGGGGAGGGAGGCAGGGAGGGTTGAAAGAAGAGGTATAGAGAAACAGAAATACAAAAGAAAAGAAACGCAGAAGAAATTATAGAGGAACAGAGATATAGGGCCCCGGCCGGCCGCAAGCTCCCCTCCGAACGCCGAGGAACAAATAGCTCTGCCACCTCCTCCCTGCGCCTTAAATCCCCCAAGGCCCCGCCCCGCGCAGCCGCACTGGGGTCCCTCACACCTGTGCAGGCCGCGCCCCTCACACCTGTGCAGGCCCCGCCCCCGGGGCCCCGCCTCCGCCCCGCCCCCCTCCCGCCCATAAAACCCGGCGGGTCCGCGCCTGTCCCGCTTACTTCGGGGGATGCTCGTCTTGGGATGCTGCGGAACTGTTGGTCGGAGTGCTGTGAAGGGATCTGGATTAGGGCTGCTGCTGGTGCTGCGTGGAGCCTGAGGCGCTCAGGTAAGACTAGGATCAGGAGCTGGGCCTAGAGATTTAGGTCCTGGTCCTGCCGGTGTCTGCTGTGAGAGGCGGGCAGGGTGAGGGTGCCGGGGCTGGATGGTCGAGACGAGATTGGGACGGGATCAGACCGGCATCACTGCAGGTGGGAAGAGCCGCTCTGGGACCGGCGCCGGGACCGAGCCCGGTGCTTCCACTCCGGTTGCGGCTGGTGTGGGGCTGAGGTCCCGCCGGGGCTCTGGGTCGTGGGGAGCTGGGGCTATGATAGTGCTGGGTCGCCAGGAAGACGGCGCTTCCCTGAAGTAGCTGCTAGACCACGGCTGGAAATCGGTAGGGTAGGGGAATCGCTCTGTGGCAGCCCCGGGACGCCCCGGGCCCCGCCGCTCCCTCAGCGCCGCCGCCCGCCCCGCGGGGCGCCCCCCAGTGGACACGGCGCCGCCTCTCAGCCCCCGAGGGAACACTAAGCCCCCCTCACGGCCCGGCAGCACCGCGGGCACCGCGCTCCCCTGTACCGGGACACCGCACTCCCCTGTGAGAGCCACAGCGCCCACATCCCCTGCTCCGTATCTGCATCCCCGGGGAAATCCCCGCCGAACGAGCGGGGCTGTAGCGCTGGGGCTGCTGCTTCCGCTGCGGGCCTGGAGGAGACCAGAAGCCCCCGAAGGGCTGGCAGCCCTCACGCCCTTGGGATCTGCAGGAGGAGCTGTGTCTGCAGCGTGCCGAGCACACATCCCGGTGCGGGCACCAGGGTACCGGGACAGCGCTGGCACGGACACGGCTAAAGCACTGCTTGCGGCTCCTCAGCCACGGGCTGCTCTGAACAGGCCACGGAAAATACCTCAGCCCGGACAGATGCTGCCGACAGCCCAAAAGGACCCCAAGGAGCAGCTGGCATTACCTGGAATGGAGGCACAGGCTGTTTGCAGACGGGCTCAGACAGCAGTTCCTGTTTCTGACCTCCCAGAGCTCCCACACAGCTGCCAGGTATGTGTCAGCCACCCCAAACCTCCTCCCTCCTCTCCAGCCTGAGGCCATTGTTCCTTACCAGCATTAAAACTAAGGCCATCTTCCCTCACAGATATTGAATCCCAAGCTGTATACCTTGGAGATGCCTTAAAATCAGAGGTTTGAGTGGGATGAAGCTTGGAACTTTCCAGGGAGCCAGCTGGAAGTACAGAAGTGAAGGAAAACTTTTGCAGGTGGGTCCCACTGGAGGTGTGCTGAAGGCAGGGATGTGCATCCCTTTCCTGAGGGGAGAAAATGTGCAGAGCCTACTGCTGAGGCTCTGAAGGGAGCTGGGCTTCTTTAGGGAGAGCTGTGCTGCCTCAGCACAGGCTGGGAGCGCATCCAGCCACTGCCTTGTCCTGCTTTAAAACATCAACTGCAGCCTGAACTCCAGGGAGGGGTGAAATTAGCTGGGTTCCAGGGAACTCTGTCAAGTGACCCCAGGGACATCAGGGGAGCTGGGGGATGAAGGTTTTAAATAGCAAGTTCTATGGAATATAGACCTGTCCTTGTCCAGATCCCACTCAGCTTCCCTGGAACCTTTGCTGGCTCCTAACACAGCTGGTGTAAAAGTGGTAGCTCTGCATGGGAATTTCCATTCTCCATGAAGTGCTGTCAGGTTATTCCAGGAGGAATTCATCAGGGAATGTGGTGCTGTGGGTACAACTCATCTGAACTAGCAAAGCTGATACCAAACCCCAAATCCAGGCACCATGTAGAGAGCAATCTTTGTGCTGCCCTGTCAGCTAAAACCCCTGGGCTGGGAAATTTCAGCAGCCAAATACATGGAATAATCTAAGCAGCCAGCAGCCAGCATTCCTCAGAGGGACAATCCAAGTCCCAGGGTGGCAGCTGGTGTCCTTCCCCCGCTGCTGGTGGGACAGATTCCCCTCAGAATGGGCGGGAGCTGGGAGCAGGAGGGGTGGGAGGTGAGGCCGCTGGAATGTCGGCTGAATGGGCTGAAAACATTCCTTCCCCGCAGGAGCCAGAGCAGATCCCTCCTGGCCAGGCTGGTGGGCAGCTGCTGGGTCTGCTCTGGGGGAAAACGCCCTGGCCCTGCTTTCCCTCCCGGCTCCTGAGGGCGCCAGGGCCACCGTGAGGGAGTTCAGACCCGGAAAATCCCACAGCCCACAGAGTGAGCGATCCCAACAGAGAAATGCAGTGTTGTAATAAAAAACCTGTTAAAAAGGGTGTGACAACACTGGAATGGGACTCACAGGAACCTTCTGGTTTGCTCCTGGGTCTGTTTTTATATATTTTTAGTCCCTAATTAGGCAGCTCATAGAATTTATTCTGGGACTCAGAGGTTGAGCAGGGTTGGCTTTAGATTAGCCTTCACCTCTGCTCCCACTTGGGCCGAGCTGGGCGAACTCATCCCCTCAGCTTTTCCCTCCAAAATATCCCTTCCTCATTTCCCTGCAGGTGAACCTGGGTTTTGCCCCAGACTGTCCCCTCCTCACCTGCCCTTGCCCTCACAGTGTCCCTTCTGTTCCCCACAGGTGCCCTGGTGACACCAGGCGGGTCCCTCTGCCTTTCTCCTGCCCCAGGCTGCTCCTCTGCTTGCTCTCTCTGCCCTTGTCCCACACAGCAGGGCACAAAAGGGGAAAGAGTGCATTAATTTAATTAATTCTGCAATTAATGAATTAATTAATTCCCCAGTGAGAAGAACATGAACTCACAGCCACCAAGGCCTGACAGGTTCCTGCAGTGAGAGCTCAGTGCACGTCCACAGAGGTAAGTCCAGCATCTGAAAGAAAAAAAAGAAAACACAGGAGAAAAATGTGGTTTGTTTTGCTTCTAAGTTATTTCAAGTTCTTAGAGCCCAGCCAACATTTGCTCTTGATTTTGGTTGGGTGAATCGTGAGCAGTGGGCACAGGTCATGCCATTTGTGGGGGCAGAAAAAGTAGATTAAGCTCACCTTATTTCAAGTTATTAAAAAAGGTTTATAATTTTTTAAACACAACATCCTTCAATTACCATAATGTTTCTTCCTTGATTTTAACTGATTCTCAGTATATTTTTATAAAACTTAAAATAACACCTCCTCCTTAACAGACTCATAAAACATTAGACAAAAAGTCCTAATACCAACTTCAGGCTTACACAAGAGACCCTCCCCATAACCAAACAAAAAAATCAAACTAATGTGCCAAAAGTAAACCTTATTAACATTAAAAATACAACTCAACCATATCCAAAAATAACTTCAAACTTATTTCTTCCAAACTCCAAATACTCTTCAAATTCTAAATCAAAAACTCTTTAAAAAGTAACAAAAACCATAAAAAATCTTCAAATATCAAAAGCCTGAACCTATAAGTAAATATTACTCCAAGCCCACAAAAATATAGAACAATCTAATCAATATCTTAAATACAAAAAACCCACACTATACAAATTAGTATAGAACATAAATAAAAATCTTTTACCAAGAAACATAGCTCCCAATAAATAAAACCACCATGTAATGATATAGGTAATAATAGTAACCCAACAACCTAAAGTTTCTCCGAAACACTTTAAAAACTTTAATATTTATAAATAACAACCTTCAATAACTCAAGTATTAATAAAATCAAACAAAATTAAATTTCACTACATTGAAGTCTAAGTAGTCTTAAATTTCATTTTATCACTGTAATGGTCTATAAAAATTTGGTTTATTATTCCTTACTATCAGAATTAATTCTAAATCTTATTTAATGAAACTTATCCTAAATTTTATTAAAAATCATTTATCTAAACTATAAAGTATATAGTTACTTTTCTTAAAAAAGTAAAACAACTGGAATTAAAGCAACTAAAATAAAACACTAACAAACACCTATTTGTAAGTAAAAAAATACAGTTTGTTACATCATCCATTTCATTAAAAATTCTATTCTTCATTACAATCTCTAGTTTTATCTTTTATAAATAACACCACAAAATAGCAATTACTATTAATACTATTTTAAAATTTTTACTTTATTTCCCTAATATATAAATATTTTTAAAAAGTTATCTTCTCCAAACACCTACTACTAATAGACTAATTATAGAAAATTATTAATTTTATAATAAACATTATTTATAAAATATTATTATAATAGTTACAACTGAATTTCACGTACTTTACCATCTTTTATACAATTACCAAAACCACGTAATTTCAAAATCCCACTTTTTTATTCTCTAACTACTTATACATCTCTTAAACCAAGTTAACTCCCTAATTTATACACTACCTCTATAATTTAACCTAATATTATCTCATAATTTTAAATATTTTTCAAAGTTAAAAAAATTAAACTTTATTAAAAACCTCCTCCAAAGTATTAATCTTATAACTTTCCTCAGTTATTATTACAAAAACACTTCAATGAAAAATCCAACTACAACATTAATTTATTTTTCTAAGTTTCATACTAAGTAATCTCTCCTACATTTCCTCCACCCTCCACTCTCAATATCCAAATCCAAACTGACAATCCTGTCTATAACCACTTTCAAATATTTAAAAAATAAGTTTATTCTATTCAAAACATCTCTTTTCTAAAAATACTTTTAAAAACCCAATTGTTAATTTAATTAATCTTTAATCCTAAAATTTTTACTCATAACTATTTTTAAAAACCTTATATAAAAATGTATTAAGTAACATCCACCAATTACAATTTAAAGTATAATCAAACCCTAGCTCTACTGAAATAATTAACAACAATCCCAAATATTTGCTACATCAAAAATAAAATTCAAATAATTTTAACTTAACAATTTGACTTTATCAATATAACAACTAAACCTATTTTTAACAATTATGTAACTTTCCACTAATTCAAAATTTATCAACTGTTACAAATCCTAAAATAATACACAACATTTTAATACTTAATAAATATATAATTTCACATGTTAACTAATTATATATAATCTAAATAATTCCTAATAAATTTAATTTTTTTCTTTGCTGCATACTTATAACAAAAAAAATTATAATAATTTTAAATAAGTATCTCACAAGTCTCTATGCAATTTTATAAACCAAAATATATCAACAGTTTATTTCTCATATGGAAACAAAGTTTACTTACATGTCAACAAGTACAAAAACCCAGGTAGATTTCAATAAAATCATAAAACCACATCACACAAAAAACCTACACTGACCGCTCCACCACTAAAAAAATAAAGTAAATTGCACAATGTAAATACAAATGTAAATTACACAAAAATTCCAACTTACACCTGGCATCTTGTGTTACACCCACCAAAAACTATAAAGTTTCTTTATAAATATAAAAATCAATAGTATAAAATTGTTATTAAATAATAACTTAAAAATATAAAATTCAACCAAATATTATGTCTCTATTTAGTTTATTTACTTTTAATTATACAACTTTACCAATTAACCAACCTAAACAAACATTTAAATAACTTCAACTAAAGTTTCAAGTTTAAATACTTTGTATTTATCTATCACTACTCAAAAAAATCCATTCTTTACTTACCTAATCAATATACCAATTACAAATAATCCATATAATGAAAAAAGTACATTAATAACTCTTAATATTAAAATAATTACCAATATATAACAAAAAATCATTTATCCATCAATACTAATCAGAATATAAAAATAATTTTAAACCTGAAACTTCAAAAAACACATCACTTTTTATGCCACCTATTACTTCAACAACACTAAAACTAATAAATAAATTAAAATATTATCTAAATAAGCAATCTAACACTACATCCTTCACATGAAATAACTTTTTAACAGATATCAAAAGTATTAAACACACAGTTTTACAAAACAAAACAACAATTTCTTTTATTAACATGCAAACATAAATATAAAAAATTTAATGAAATATATTCAAGAAATTTATCTAATAACACAAAATCTATTTATAAAATATACTATTTTGAAAAATATCAAAAATAAGAATAAATAAAACCTAATTAAAAATTTAATAAATTTAACACCATAATTAACAAATATAACAAAATTTTATATTTTAAATACATTTTAATTATTATAATACTACTACTACTACCACCACCTTATTTACATTAATATATACAACCAAGACTTAACAAGTCTATTAATAAAAATTTCTTAATACATAGAGAGAGGGGAGATGTGGGAATTGGAAAACCAGAAACTTCCAGAGACACCAAAAGATTTGATCTGCAGCCTGGGAAGAAGCTTGGATTGATGTAAAAATGCAATACACAGGCATTAACAGAAAAATAATACATAAAATAATTATGTTTCTATGGCTGTAAGTAAGAGCATGCCTTAAGTGAGAAACTGTAAAGGTAAGATGGTGAAGGGTTTATAATGTGAGGGTGGGGCTGGATAGAGTAAAGTAAGAGTTTAGAATTACAACAGAAGCATCTGTGTGCAAGTGAGAAGCCATTGGACAAAAGTGTGCAGGTGCAGCAGAGTTAAGTGAAGGTGATAGGTCAGAAAAGCAAAATAAACCCTACTCAGCTCCTGTAAAGTCTCCTGGCCTCTGAGGCTGATGTTTGGGTGAGCACTAAATCCTTCTTACCCAGAGCCAGTCCCACCCCCAGATTGCTGACAGTGATGGCTCTGGGCAGGGCTGGCTCTGTGTCCCTTCCAGCAGACAGGGATGGGGCTATGTCACAGACATCTTTTATGGAAAATCCTTTCCTTAGGATTTTTCCTCCTGAGAAGCTGAGAGGCCTCAGGAACAAAGTGTAAACATTGATTATCTGCTGCTGTGGAATGCAACAGGTGCATCTGTGATTGGCCCATGTCAGATGTTTCTAATTAATGGCCAATCACAGCCCAGCTGGCTTGGACTCTCTATCCCAGCCACAAGCCTTTGTTATCATTCCCTCTTTTTCTATTCTTAGTTGGCCTTCTGATGAAATCCTTTCTTCTATTCTTTTAGTATAGTTTTAATATAATATATACCATAAAATAATAAATCAGCCTTCTGAAACATGGAGTCAGGCCCTCATCTCTCCCCTCATCCTGGGCCCCTGTGAACACGGTCACAGGGCCGGGCTCTCAGGAATGGCGTTCCCCAGGCAGTTAATGCAGCAGGGAGGAGCAGAGGAGCCCTGTGTCCCTCTGGCTCACCCCACAGCGTGGGCAGGACCAGAGCCCCTGGTGCTGAGGCCTCTTGGCTTTGGCTGCTGAAACACCAAAGCTTTTGGCAAAAGTGGGAGGAGTTTGGTGATTTTTCCTGTCCTGAAAGAGGAGGAAAAGAAAATTAAGTCCACTGTGGAAGTCAAAGGATCCAGTTTTCACACTTCTGCTCTGAGTGCTCACTATGGGGTTTTATCCATGAGAGGTGACCCCAATTCAAACATAAAAGTGCCCTTTTCCAGCATTTTTATTCCTAACTATTTCAGACATTAAAAGGAAGCTCATTTTTCTCCTTGCATTCTTTGCCTAATTTTAACAGAACCATTTTTATCTCACATCTCACGTGTCAGTCCTTTGCCACTGGACTTTGTACAAAGGGATGGTGTATCCCAAGAAATCCCAAAGAGAAACCCCCTCAAACCTGCCAGGGGAAGGTTCCAAGGCACTCCAGAGCACAGCCAGCTGTTCCTGCCTTGCCAGGCCACACAATCCTGTCCCATCCAGCTGAGCTGGGCAGGCCAGGCAGGGGCTGCCCTTCCTCCCCGGGAGCACAGACCACAGCGAGAGACCCTGGGCAGCACTGGAAACAACAGGGGAAAGGCAAAATGGAAATGTTTACTGTCAGAACAGGAGTGTCTGTAATCAGAACTTCTGGGCAAATTTAGTGACACCACTTTCATATGATAAATATGGGCCCTGCCTGTACTTCCAGCCCAGGTGAAAACAGGAAGGAGAGCTACAGATAAAGCAGCAAGGCAGAGTCCCTTGTTTGGATGTATTTCCCAAAGTCTCTTCTGCATTGTACGCTCTTTGTGCTCTTTAAAAGAATGGATTGCTGCTACAAAAATAATATTTTATCAGCCACAGCCAGGACAAGGTGAGCTACAGCTGCAGAGCCAGGTGTGGGGGGAGAGCTGGAGAAGTGAAGGAACAGGCAATCTTGTCAAAAATAAATCTTGTTTGGATTCATCAGTGCTGGGAACAAGGAAAACACGCTGTCCTGGCTGCATCAAGGACACAATGGCCCTGGTCTGGTTGTTGTCCTTTGTCCCTAAGCTTTGGCTTCACCCCCTCTGCAGAGGAGCAGGGAATTCCTGCAGGGTCAGGGGACTGCTCCCACTGCAGGGATGTGTCCAGGACAGGAGGGGAGCTGTTTGCAGTAACTGAGCAGTGAGAAGCCTGTGCCACGGGCAGCTGAGGCTGGAAATGCTCACTCAGGATTGCACACCTGGATGTGCCAGGAAGCACCTGCACACACGTGTGCCCATTTCTGTGATATGTCAGTCAGAATTCATGTAACCCAGCAACTTGCTCCTCTCTGCACCACTTAGAAATACATTAAAGAACAGAAAAAAACCAAACAAACCAAACAAACAACAACACACAAAAGAGAGGACTTCATGCAGCATCATCTTAATGTTCTGCTCAGTGATGGACAAAAAGAAGGAGGAAAGCTGTTCTTCCAGTGCTGCCAGTTCTGGACCAAGCAGTTTGGAACAGCCAAAATTGCCCTCAGCTGCAGCTTCCCTCCCTGCCCTGACTTCTGAGGGACCAGAGGCACCACACAGCCCAAACTGGCAGCACTCACACCCCTGCTAGCACAGGACACCTTCACATTCCATCTTTGGCCAAACAACCCCAGGATGTTTTTGCTTTCCTGTCAGACCTGGGAAATTTCACTGACATTTATCCAGGCAGCAGCACCCTGTGTGGCTGTGGGGTCAGATCCCATTTGGCACAAAAACCTGAGAGAAGATTGGAAGGAATCTGTTGAATCTTCCTCACACAAAGCACCAATTTATCAGATTATGCTCTTTTCTGACCCAGACATGGGGCAACTGAGAGGCATTTTAGAAACTTTGATTCCATGTTCAGTCTCATGTGAAGGGTGAGACAATACAGATGTTATAATTCATGCCATCACAATCAGCAGCCAACTGTTTCCTAATTCCAATACACTGTAGGTGTTTCTTGGCCTATCGGCTTTTGCCACACTATGCTGTAAATGCCTTAAAGCCAATCATCTAAAACTACCTCTCGTGAATCTTATTGCAATGCATCTTTCACAGTTCTATTTCTCTAAGGTATCCAGTCTTGTTTACAAAGCCATCCTTTAAAACTTGTTTCTAGCTCCAGTTCTCTCTCAGCAGTGTCTGTCCTGTTCCGTGGCATTTCTAAGTCAGCATTTCTTATCTCAGAATTCCCACACAGATACGCACCATGTGAGCCTTCTGTCAGACTCTGACAATTTCCTACACATCCATTTCCCTCCGCAGAGCTGCTCCCTGCCCGGCACAGGGGCTGTCAGTGCTGCTGCAGGGTGCAGGGGCTGAAGGAGCGCTGCAGCTGTGACAGTAACGCCAGCAAAGCAATTGCCGAGCAGAAAGCGACCCTCACCTGGTCTGAAGGCTGAATCCCTGTGGCTCGTCCTCACGGTGTCCCTGCTCCAGGGAGGATCACCTGGGGTCACAGGCTGCCCTGCCAGCAGAAGAGAAAGGGTTAATGGAGCTTTTTGGGCGCGTTCTGTCCCCAGAGGGGTTTGACACGGGCACGGGAAGCTCTCACACACAGATCATCCTGAGCCAGCGCCCTCCAGGGCATCCTGGAGACAGAGCAGGAACAGACACAGCTGCAGCCCTGATCCCGCTCCTGCTTTCCCAGAGGGGCAGGAACACCATTCCCTCCCGACCCCGGGAGCCCCAAGGACAATCACTTGTTGGGGTGGCACTGAAGCTGCCACTTTGCTGGCACTCTTGCCCTGGAGCCAGCAGGTTTCTGTGGGGGCAGGAGTTATTTGTGCAGTTCAGAAGCTGCACATCCCTAGCGCATTCCCTCAGGGACACAAAGTTTCCCATGTGCCTTTTGTAGTCCCATTTGTAATTTAAGTGCATTTCAAAAGAGTTTAAATGGGAATGAGGGGCCTTGGTGCCAGCACAGCATCAGAGATGGGGCATGAGGAGACTCACCAGAGACATTCACTGTAGACTCTCCACTCAGCACTCCAGCTGCAGTATTCACATTTCTCACCGAGGTCTCTTTCCAGGATTCCCATCAGGAAACTGGTGGCCACTTCCAGATGCAAATCCCCAAGGCACCGCTGCTCCTTTCCCCCCCAAACCCCCCTCCCCCCCCTCCATCCTTTCCTCCTTTTATAACCACGGCTCCACCCAGGATTCAAAGGGAGACTCCCAGGTGCTTCCCGAGACCCAAATCATTCCAGGTGTTTCAGGAAATAAACAGAAATGAGCTCATCCCTTTTGGGGTAACAAATTATCTTTTTCCACATTCCCCCTTCTGTCTGCTGTTCCCTAAGGCAAAACACCCGGCTCAGGTGGAGGCCAGGGGGAAAATGTCAAGTCCAAAACCAAACCAAACTTGTTTTTCCATCGGTTTCCTTTAGGACTGTTCAGTTATCCCTGCTGTTCCTCGGCCACAGGAGCAGCTTCTCTCTGGGACCCGTGGGGTGGGCACAGGGACACCCATCCCACTCCCAAGGTTTTGGAGCCTGTTCCGTGTATATCTTTAGATGTCCTCCACATCCCAGCAGCTCTCCAGAGGGAAGGGGACACCACAGCACTGGGGGTACTGAGGAGTGACTTCATCCAGCCACACACCTGGAGCTGTGGCTCACTTACCTGTTTTTCCCCATGCCCAGTTTCCCACAAGTGTGGAATAACAGCTAACATCTGGCACCAGGAGGTAGCCAAGATATTGCAATACTCTGTTAGCACTACAAACCAGAGGCTGGATGGATTAAAAAAAAAACTAATTTAATAATCTCTTGGTCTCAAGAGATGCCTAATAGCCAGGAGCAGCTAATTCACAAAAGCATCAAAGAACTTCAATCAGACATTCAGTCCAGAGTGACAAGGCAAGGTTTTCTTTCTCTGCATCTGAGGTAAGGTTGAGCTCTTTAACAGTAACAGTGCTGCTGCTCCAGATCTGCTTCAGTGCGTCCAAGTATGACAGAGGGAACCGCAGCCCGTGAGTCTGCAGGGGAAAAGGAGACAGAAAAAAACCCTCAGCAAAGTGCAGTGACTTTATTATACACCAGTATGTGAGGCTGGGGGGAGGGAGCAGCAGGAATGTGCTCAATTCCCACAGCACACTGCTGTGCATGGGAGCAGCCCCCAAAAGATAAGAGTTTCATCCAGAGCTATTTTACTTAGAGGTAACTCTTCCATGCTGCAGCACATTTTACAAGGTAGGGATGTTTATGGCACATGTGGCATCCTCCTGTGGTTTCCACACAGAAGAAAAAAAATAATTTTAAATTTAAAGAGAAGCTTTGCTAACTGGGCCACGGGGCATGCACAAGATATCCCATTAGCATCTCAAATGTTTAATTAAGCATGAGATCACATTACTTAGTTCTACTATTCACTGCCTGGGTTGCAGCTTCAGCTCATCCTGGTACTCTGGGAATGGGCTGAAAAACTCTGTGTGCTGAAGAACACAGCCAAACCCACAGTGGCAAGATAAATTTTGGGGTGTGTTTGCAGGAACAAACCTGTGCCACGCCATCCTCACTGGCAGTGTCATCCTCTGTCCCCATCATGTGAGTTTCTCTCCTGTTCTTTAAGGAATGATACACATAAACCATGTCCCTGCGAATTTCATCCTAAAAGACAGCAGGAAGAAAATGGTCACAGGTGCTCCTCACGCCCACCTCACTCCAGTGCCAGCTCCTTAATTCCAGAGGCCACTGCTACAGCAAGGAAAGCAAGTCATCACCTTCTCAACTGAATGCCCCAAGAGCAACCTCCCACAGCAAGAAGGGACTCTCCAAAACACCTCTGAAAATTTATTTACAACCTTCTGCCATAAAACTGACCCTGCTGGAGTCACAGGACTGATGCTGTATAGAAAAAATGCCATTCAAGGCACCTCTCCTGAAAAGTCTTAATGAACAGGTGTGCATCAATAATCTCCAGTCTGAGGCTGATCTGTCTCTTAAAAATCACATGGCTATTATCAATCCTTGGTCAAGGCTGTGCAATAAAATTGGAAAAAAAGTTTCCAAACCCTACAGTCTCACAGCAATGTGGACACAAATAAAATGCAGTAGGAAAATCAAAAAAGTTCTGGTATGTTTTTCTTGGGAGGGACACATTCCACTCATAAAGAAGAAAAAAACCAAAAAACAACCAACCACAAAAAAAACAAAAAAACTTTTACACAATAATCCATCCTCTGTATGTGTTTCTCCTCCCCTTTTTTTGTTTTTTAAGATAACAAAAAAGCACTTCTATAATTTCATACTAATAAACCCTCACAGATAAGCAGCAGAGTAAACACAGAATGATGCAAAATGCCAGTATCTATGTTGTGGAACATTTTATAAGTGCCACTGTCACCCACTAGGTACAGACATAACTCAGTAGTGAAGACTAAATGTAACCAAGAGAATTCCCTCTCTTCAGGAACCCTAATTTTATAACTTCTTCATGTTTTAAAACACAATTTTTGAAAAAAATCTATTATCCAGAGCTATAGAGGCCGTTTTAGCTGCTGTAATGACCTACCCCACGTGATTCAGAATCACAGACAATATAATTCTGTACCTCCCTCCAGAAGGCTGGAATGTGTTCAGCAAACAGCCCCAGGATCTCCTAACAGCAATAATGGGATGCAGGATCCAGAACTGCACAACCCTTTTAGCACAACAGAACAACAATTCCTGTGCCCCCCACTCCCCACCCCTTATACTTACAGCATTCTCTTGATCTGGTTCCACAGTGATGACAGCATGGTCTCTAAACTGCAGTCTGATTTTGCTGTCTATTTTTGGCAATTTCCCACCTAAGAAGAAAAAATTCTCCCTTAGAAAAGGAAGAAAACCAGACATGATACAAACTGAGCACCCTGTCCACTACCCATTCTCTCACAGCAAGATTTTTTGTTAAACTGTGTTTCCACAGCCACAAGTTCTCAAACTTGTGTTGGAAGGAGAAATAAGAAAGATTTTTTTTAATTCTAGGATAACCTTTATTTCAGTCTAAGGGAAACAGGTCATCTCTCCTACGAGACAATGGGAATTGACCAAGAGAGGTGTGCAAACACACACAGGACCAAGCACCACACAAAGCTGGGCCTAGACTGTGATCTTGGCCTGCCAGGAAACGCTGCAAGTTTTAAGAGGCAGACTCAGGCACCACCATCACATCAGCCAGCTTTGGCAAGTTCAAGCTCTACCTGGAGTCAAAGGATCAGAGTCACATCCCAGGCACGGCGGCAACCGGTGCGTGATGAAATCCTTCTTCATGTCGGATGACCTCAGCTCCCTGGAGCTCTCCAGGCTGTCTGCAAGCCTTCTCAGAAGGCTGCTCAGCTTTTTGGCACAGTCAGCTGTGTTCACCTGCTAAACATCCACACAGGATTCCAGCTGAACAGACCAGGCCTAAAGCAGTGCAGCAAAGCAGTGAAAATCTGGACACTCCTCTCTTATCTTTGCTCAGTCCCAACCCAAGCTTTGTTTCTTTCACACATTCCCCACAAGCTGTTCACACATCAAAGCTGAAGCAGCAGGACAGGACCACCATAAGGAAGTTCCACAACAATTCACAGCTTCACTGACTTAAAGATTCAGAAGCTTGGCCTGACAGAACTTTTTCTGTCTGACAGATCACCTGGATGCACCATTATTCCCTGGGTCCCACCTACACTAACCATGAGCAGTTGCCTTGGAATGCTTGTCCTCAGTGCCACATCCTCTTTTGCTGTATCAAACACCAGGCCAGGGATTGCATCCAATAAGAAATCACCCCAAGAGCTGAAGGACAGGAAGAAGAAAAAACATTACTGAAATAGTTCACTGAAACAAAACACACATCCTACTTTTTGTTCCTAACTAGTGTTAATATATAGAACAATTATTAAAGTCTCCGTGGTTGTTTTTTTTTATGATGTCTATTCAAATGATTCATTGTCTGCCACCCAGTGGGAAGAAAGAACTCTGGCCAATAAAAGGAATTGGACATTTACTTCTTAGTGCTTCTCTTGCCCTCGGTTTCCAAATGTCTTCAGTCACTCACTGCTTTTCCAAACTGCCCTGCTTATCCCACACGTGCACACCTCTCTGCCTGCTGGGATCTGGTCCAGACAAACTCTGCTTACACAGAGATGTCCCTTTTGTCCTGGTGCCTAAAAATACCTGCAAGTGCCACCTCCACAGCTATTTTCAAATTCTCTTCAACTTTCCAAGGAAATGTTTCCACATCATACTTCCATCTACAAGCCAAATCAAACCACCAGGACTGCTGCTTATTTTACCTACACTTGCTGACAGCAGGGCCAGAGGAAGGCTCTTACACTTCACTGCCAATAACCTTAATGGATGATGATGCCATTTTTAACTTGGGAAGAAGAGCAGTCTTGAAGCTTTTGCTGCTCTCTGCTCAGCCCTGGCAGACATCCCCAGGGAATGTGTTCCTGACAAGTCACGCACTGGACTGGCCCTGGGCTGGTGCAGCCATGGAGAAACTGCACTGACTCCTCACAATCTCCAGCAATCCCATTACAAGGAGCTGAATCCTTGGCTTCCCAGCACCCAGTAAATCCCTACAGATCCAGCTGGACAAACCCTGCTGTGCACACTGGCCACAGGAAGAGTGACCAGCAGCACTGACACCCTGGGCTTCCACACAGCACAGCTGGTGGTCAGAGATTCATCTCACCTAAAATATGCCCAGACTGGTTCTGCCCTGTTCTGCAGCTGACAGAAATCCTTCCCAATTCCTAAATCAGGCCAAAAACTCCAAGCCCAGCACCTGAGAACTGATAAGGTGGCAATAACAGCATTTTCCCCCATGTGATAACAATGGAAGGACAAGGACCTGACCTGTGTCAAAAGAAATCTGACTCTCATGCATGGGGTAGAAAATGAAAAACACAGATTAGCAGAGAATATTTGCATGGAAGAATTTGTCTGAAGAGGTGTGGGTGACCATCAAATACAGGAGGAAAGCTGATAAAAGGAATAGCCCATGGCTCTTTATCTGGATTATGAAATGAACAGCAACTCCAGCCACTGGTGAGGGTTTTTTTTTTAAAGACAACAGTGAATTTGCAGATGTAACATTATCTTCCACATTAAAGTCTACAGCTGGTAAATAATAAATAAAGCAATTAAAAAGCAATCAAGCTTGCTGCATGAAAATCTGGCAAAAAGGCTGCTTCAAATAATAATGGTCTCACTCCCCTCCTTCCCCCAAAGCCCAAAACTTCAATTACTGCTACTTCAACACTTAGACTCTGTCCCTAACAGGAGGGCACCTATGTAATAGTGGGGTATCTACCTGTATTCCATGTCAGCACATCCCTGGGGGAAAGCTGGCGTGCCCTATCCCTGTGGTACCCACAGGAAAACAAACCACACAAGGGCTGAATGGGATGAACACAAGGAAAACCTAAGCAGAGCTCATTACAAGGTTATTTTTTTTAAGAAACAGGACATCACTTCTTTGAAACACCTGCTTCAGGTCTGTACTATTCACACACATCATCTGGCAGAGGAAAGCCATACAAAACAAGAAATAAAGAGGAATTACTTGTTTTGGTAGGTGCTGATGGTCACGTGTGTTGAATGGGAGATCCCATGAGGAGTGTCAGCCTGGTGAATAGTCCCTCTTGGGAAGTACAGTAAATCACCTGGCTGCAGGAAAATCAAAGAGAATTGATACATTTAGGCCAGAGAAAATAACTCTGAGCAGACACACTGACAATATATATTCTTTAAAAATCACAAAACTGAGCAATTCTCCAATGCACACTTTAATAACATGAAACACTCTAAGCCTGAAGTCCAAAACCTCAAATTTTCCAACCTACTGTCAATATTTGCTCTACACCTGTCTGCAAACACGAGCTTTTAGCATGTTAGAACATGCAGAGTCCTGCTGAGCTGCAGGAAGGGGACAAAGGATCAGCAGAGATCCTTTGAATCTGCTGGTAATTCAGTGCCCTGGGAATTTGGTCAGGTCATATCAAAAGAAAAGGCCAGTGTTTCACAAGGAAAGTCAAATAGTTTGAAAATTTTAGTTAAAACACTTAAAAAAACAAATAGAACCTTCCTCCTCCCCTATCTTCTCACCTATGTAAATTAAATATTTAAGTATCTCCACAGAGAATAACAGAGACTAAGGAAGTTGAGACAAGAAAGATGGGCAAAGCACATGAAATTCCCTCCACAAAGGAAAAATCAGTTTACTCATGGCTTGTCCTATAAACACCAGCAAAAAGAGAAAGACTATAAAGCAACAGTGATGAAATCTGCTTCTATTTTAACCTTATGGTCCTCCATCAGCTGCTTCTAAGAGCCTACCAAGCATGATTACTTTTCTTGCTACCACAGCCCAGCCCACTTGAAGCAGTTAGATTGTAACACCTTTAATATGAATTCATGTGTGGGACTCCCAATCCTCTCTTCTGGCTCAACGTTGTACTCCCGAGCCAAAGGCACCGTTGGTTTGTAGAGCCTCCAGTGCTTCTCTCCTTCCAGCTGGAGGATGAACACCTGCAAAGACCATCAATCCAAACTTGCTGGGGGGCCTAGGGAAGCCCTGCTGCCCCTCACACACCCAGCTCATCAGGTATTTTAATTCATCCTCTGACTTGCCAAGTCTGTGGAACCAAGCCAGAACCAGAGACAGAAACACTGGCAGAGGTTGCTTTTCTGACAAACACAGATTTTCCCCTTCCCTGCTCTCAGCTACTCCCCAGCACAGCAAATACAATTCCTTTCACATCACCTCTTAGATATCTAAATGCACAAATTTACATTTGAACCAAATTTTTGTACTCTATTTAAAGACAACAGAGAGTTGTGAAATGTGATCTGTTTTATCCTGAATTTTAAAATCCCTGTTCCTCTCCAGTCACTCTTAAACTTAGCCACTACTATTAGTATAAAAATATGTGAGGAAACACTTGCAAATAATTACCCTAAGTTTTCAGTGGAAAACCAGAACTCTTTTAGAATGTTGATTGTGGGGGAGAGGTGGAAGCACACACAGAGGAGCCCACAAAGGGTCCCTCAGACAAGGTGGTGCTGTCCTACCTCAACATCATCGTAGTGAGGGGGAAGGCCCTGAGACCCCTGGGGAGTGATGTAAACATTGGAGCCCACCAGAGACCCAAAGTAACACTCCAGCTTCTCCTGAATCTTCCACAGCTCCTCCTATTAAAAAAAAATAAATTAAAAGTGCCGTTAGTACTGAAGAGCTCAGCCAAGCGTGGCTGCCACCAGCCCATCACTGTGGAAGAATGGTGACGTCCCCACAGGAACACACAGCCTGGGAAGCAGCTTCTCCTCAAGGCAGGCATTGCACTAAGCAAAGGAGATCTGCCATGTAAGAAATGGGTAAGCCAAAAACTCTGGTGCCTCAACAGAACACTGATGTTTGCTCTCTTCCCTGCACCAACTTCAGGCTGCAAAACCAGGCAAAAATGAGCCTAAACAGAATAAACCACCCTCATCCCATCTGCATCAAACAGAGAATAACACAAAGGTTAGGCACATTTCACAAGTGACTCCAATTGTTTATGCTCAAGCACAAATTTTACTCATTCATACCCAACATGTGACAGGGAAACATCAGGAGATGCCAACAACTGAGATCAGTCAGTGACACTACACGTGGGACTCGGGTGTTTATTTGGGTCCTTATTTGGGCCTGAGACTGTGCTGACACCTTGGGACAAAAAAGGATTGCCTAAATCAAAGTGCCTACAGGTATCCAAGTCCTTTACAACAGTGCAGCACCACTGTCTCCTTCCCATGCACAAAGACTGAGGACACTCAGCTAAAATGGGGTGGTCACTTCCATGGTGCAATTCAATGCTAATCCATTGGCAGGAATGGTGGAGTGTCCTGGAAGTACCTGACATGGTTTCACACCTCATCCTTGATTAAGGGGAAGTGGTACAAAAATCCCTGTTTGCACAAGGAAAAAGTGGGGAAGACGAGATAATTTAAGCACAGATGCCTAATCATCATAAATGCATTTTAAAAGCACGCTTAATATTGCAGGAAAACATAGCATGACTTTGTTCTAACTGCAGAGCACTGAAGCATGATGGGCAGAGCAGAAGTATAAACTGTGTTTTAATACAGTTCATGTAAAGATTCCAGCAGGTCATCAATGCCAACCTCCTCTGGGGCAGATATGAAGCCATGTCTAGTGCCACTCAGCAAAAGCCACACCACATTATAAAGCAAGCATCAACTACAATGAAACAATCCCACCTTAAATCTCTGAGGTTGATGAAACTGTATTGTTGCCTTCTTCTGGTCAAAATCCTTCTTCAGCTGCATGTAATTCACTCTACCTTCTTTATTGAAAACCTTTTTTTTCCCACTGACACACCTGCAGACGTTCACGTCTCGCCCGTATTGCAGGCCCTGGCTGCACAGCTCCTGCAGGTGGGACAGCTGGAACAGGGACTGGTAGTAAGCAGCCACCAGCACATCATTCCTCTGAACAAGCAGTGGCTTCTGCTCCCAGTAGTCCCTGAAAAACTCCTCTTCCTCGATGGGAGAGATCAGGCTCCTGAAGAGGCTGTCTGGGCTCTCAAAACTCAGGACTGATGGAGAAGCAGCTGCGTCCAACTTGGGCTTTTTGCACTGAGCCTGCGTTTCCTTTGCCACATCTGCGATCTTCCCTCCCTTCTTGGGCATCTTCCTGTCCAAGGGGAGAGAATCCCAGAACAATCAGCAAAACACAACCTCAAGAGATCACAGGCCCAGGGCAGCAGCTCTTGCCCCATCCAGGGGGATATCACAGTATATTGGGCACAGCTATGGCTTCAGGGGCTCACTAATTGCTCCCAGTCCTCTCCCAAACCTCAGCAAATTCCAAAGGGCTCTGCTGGCAGCTCACAGGAGCTCACACTCCCCAGCTGGGTTTGTACTAAAGAACATGTGATGGAACCCAGTGGATCATTACCAATGCAGGAACCCACCCACACAAAGAACCTGTGGGCAAGTGGACATGTAGTAAGAGCTGCAAATTATTAAAAAAAAAAATCAACTCAGCTTTAAGAGATTGAGTAGCAATATGCAGAGCAAGGTGGAGAGAGGGGGCAGGATCAGAAACTTGTATTCTTATTACACTTCCTTCAACAGTAACAGTTTACAAAAGAGGGAACATTTAGGCCTTTCTGATGATGCTATGTAATTACTAAATCTACAAGCTTAAAACTTGTAAAATGTACCACTTTAGAAACCAAAATGTCAAGATTCTGCTTTGATTCCAAGCTGTCAAACTCTGTGGTTTATCTAGAATAAAAACAATTCTTTCATACAAGTACAGATATTTCATTTTAAAGCTGAAAGTAATTTACTTTGTTTTTCCACAGTATGTTGTGTAGAATTATGCAAGAACAAAAAAGTCAATTCACAAATGGTTTAGCTGCCAAGTTCTCAGGAAAGTTAAGGCACAAACTGAGCTAGCAGCAGGTCTAAACCATGTGCACACAGACTTGCCTGGAGTCTGCTCCAGCATTTCCTCCCCCAGAGCAGCCGCAGCAGCCTGGGGAGCTGAGCTAAGCATCCTTTGGATGAGCCAGCCCCAAGGCCTGGGGCAGCAGAGCCTGGCAGCCAAACCCAAAGTGACTCTGGGCACATCTGAGCGAGTCTGAGAAGCCAACCCATGAGGAGTCAGGACATGCTGCTGCTTTCACTGCCGAGTAAAATGGCACCCTTGTTCCCAAAAGCAAATGCTATCAATGTACTGAGATGCTTTTGCCAGCACAGATCCCTTATCCTGAAACCCAAACTGCAGCTGTGGGTGGTATTTCCAAGCAGCAGGAAGTTCTCCTGTGCAGCAGGACACCCTGCAGGTCCCCCAGCTCCTGGGCCATGCTTCATCAGCAGTTCCCGGAGCAGCCTGTCCCTCAGCAGTAACCTGTGGTCACCTCAGTCCTGCAGGAGGGAATTCACATCACCGCCTTCCCAGCAGGATGGACATTCCCAGCTGCAGAAAGCCACTGTTCTACATGAGGCAAGGGAATGCTTGAAAAAATTAAAGACTGAAAATTAGTCCCTGGTTGGCAGCAAGATCTGAAGACACTGCTGGCACTAGGATCTAGAACTGGCATTCCCCAAATGCCAGGAACACAAATGCAACCAACCCTGAATTGATGATTTTGAATTCCAGACCTAAAGCCATCATTTCAAACTCCCAGCTCGCTCAGACTGATCCAATGAAGTTAAATTCACACAGGTACTGTTCACAGAACTCTGCTTCATTTACACCATGTGCTTCTCTGTAGTGTTTGGTTATTTATTACAACTGCAAACCAAGGATTGCTTTGGGTTGGAAGAGATCACCTGGCACAAACCCCCTGCAATGGGCAGGGACATCTCCCACTGGATCTATTTGGTCAAAGCCTTATTCAACCTGGCCTAGAACACTTCCAGAGATGGGGCAGCCACAGCTTCTCTGGACAAGCTGCCAGGGCCTCACCACCCTCACCAGAAAAAATCCTCCCCTATATCTAATCTAAACCTACCCCCTTACAAGGTAAAACCATTCCCCCGTGTCCTGTTGCTACAGACCCTGGTAAAAAGTCTTTTCTGTCCCTCTCTTACAGCATTAAAGTACTGAAAGGCTGCAAAAATATCCCTGGAGAACCTGCTGAACCAGCCCAGCCCTCTCAGCCTGTGCTCACAGCAGAGGAGCTGCGGCTCTCCGATCATTCTGGTGGCCTTCTCTGGATTCTCTCCAACAGCTCCCCCGGTGCTTCCCGTGCTGGGGACCCCGGAGCTGGGTGCAGCCTCCGGCTGGGGGACCACGGGGCAGGATCCCCTCCCTCCTTCCCTCCCTCCCTCAGGCCACGCTGCTTCGGGTGCAGCCCGGGACACGATCCAGGACAGGCTGCGCATGGCCGCTGCGGGCCCGCTCTTCACCTCCCCACACCGCCGGGTCCTTCTCGCCAGGGCTGGAGCAGGAACCGAGCGGCAGAAGGGGCTCGTTCCGTGGGAAGCAGCGGGAACACAGGCGGGCACAGCGGCGGCTCCGGGCAGACGCAGCGGCTCCGGGCAGACGCAGCCCCGCCGCCACTCCTCCCCTTCCTTGCCCTCCCCATCTTTGCCCTCCCCTTCCTTGCGCTGCCCTTGCCGCAGCCCCGCACTCACCCTGCGGGCGGGCGGGCGGGGATGTGCCGGATGGGATGGGACGCGATCGGCCCGGGATGGGCCGGGCTGTCCCCCGGGCAGGATGTGCCGCTGCCGCGCTGGGTGTCACGGGAGGAGACGCTTCCGGGCGGCCGGGAGGAAATACAGCGCTGCTCCCGTGTAATTCCTGTGTGTATTCCAACGGGAACGCAACGGTGTCTCTGCTGAAGTTATTCAGAGGATTACATTTTGCTTCGTACACACAATAGTGTCTGGGCTTTAGCTGCGGGATCTTTTCCTGGACCAAAATCCTGTTCCAGAGTCCCTCTGAAGCTCCCTCAGAGAAATCTTCAGAAACCTTACTGATCACATGGAAACTTCCAGAAGTATTTTTAATTACCTTTACTAAAGAGGCCTGTTAATGGTTTAGTTTACATTGGCTAATGACATCAGAAAAAGATGTTAGGTAGGCTTTGCTAAAGCTTTATTCTTGTGTACTGATAGTTTGAAGAACTATAAAACCTTTAAGAATTAAGGTGTCCGGTCTTAAAGTTTGCATCACCTACACTAACACCCACAGGATGTTTTCTTATTACAGATGGGTGTAGCAGCAGATGTTAAAAATAGTGAGGCCACATCCTGCACCTCAGCTGGTGACAGAAATCGTGACAAGCTGCTATTTCTGCTCCAGAAATCCACAAATACTCTCAGCATAACTGCCTGAGTGCCATCGGGATGAACACTCACCAAGGATGTACTTACATCATGCCTGTGGTGCTTTAACTCACAGTAAATGTTGTGGGATATAAAACCCACGCATGGGACTGGCTGCAACACCAGCAGGAATGGGAAATCCTCGTGAATACCTTTTTAAAGACTTCCAGCCCTCTAGCACCCTCTAGACAAGAAATGGTTTGTTGAAATACTGTTTGTTATCTTTTACTATTTATACAAGCAATAGATTTTTTAAGCATAATTTATCCTGATATCATCCCTGTCACTGCATTAAGAAAATAAAAATTTAAAGCTTTGCTGTAAAAGCATGCAGTTAAATGTCATCATCATTTACAAGAACATGGGGAAGGGAACAGGACAAGGGGGAATGGCTTCAAATTGAAAGAGGAGAGGATTAGATTGCATATTAGAAAAAAAAATTCTTTACTATGGGTTGGTGAGGCCCTGGCACGGGTTGTCCAGAGGAGCTGTGGATATCCCATCCCTGGAAGTGTTCAGGGACAGGTCTGAGCATCCTGGTTTAATGAAAGGTGTCCCTGCCCAGTACTCTGGGTGGGGAGAACCCCTGGCCAATGGTTTCATTCACAGCTGCAAGTAAAAAGAGCTTTCTCCACCTGAAGCAAGCTCTGCAGCTCTCTGGTGCCTGTACAGATGTGCCTGGAAGATAAATGCAGGCAGGAATCTCTTTTCCTCCACACCCCCATGTGAGGACCAGTTTGCTGCAGGCAGCCTACACAGGGCTTGGGCATGCTGTGCTGCAGGGCTTCTGCTGCTGCAAATCCTGCAAGGAATTTAGAAAAGGGAACTGATTTGGAGTCTTTTCTCTATTGGAGGCTGAGGCTTCACTCTTGGCTACACAACAAACACTTCTTGTAGGGCAGATAAATATGTGAAAACAATGATGTTATATTAGTTCATGTGAAAAGTTTAGAAGACACATCTGGAGCAACTAGATGGGATCTTCCCAGGCAATCTGGAACATCTGTGCAGGATGCCTCACAAAGGCAGTGCAGGAGCAAGGCTGTGATGGTGTATTTTTATACACAGCTACACTATACATCTGCTCAGCTGGATGTCTGCTGTGCTCTTACTGTTGCCAAAGCCTGTGTGTCCTTTGGCTTTGCATTCCCAGCATTGTCATTCTTGGTATGGTTCTGCTTTCCATGACAGGATTTCCTGGAAAAGTATCAAAGCTGTCTCAGCTCTGATACATTTGTTTGGCAGCAATCTGTCCCACTCACTCGGTGAGATTTCAGTCACTCAGCAGGCACCGTGTCACCACTTCTCCAGCTCTGGAACTGTGAGCTTGACAAATGCAGCTCTTTGAAAAAGAGACATCACCATGCTCTGAACAAACAAGATGGGAGCAAGGAAATAAATAAATTGAACAAAAAAAAAAAAGTAAATAAAATAACGTAAATAAAGAAATCAGAGAGTGGTTTAGGCTTCCAAATTTATTCCCACTTCCTTGACCAATAAACTTGACCAAGAATTTACCTTGTGACACTTTTTGTCACCAAATGATCATTTTGAACTTCAAAATGATCATTTTGATCTGACTTTGTAAATATAAATTGAGCTCATTAAATGACAGACAAACTCAAGGAATTTAGTGGAAAATGCTCCTTATTTGGGAAAATTACAAAAGTAATCTTGATTATTTTCTGGAGCTGTGAACACTTTCTGTGTTTATCCCTGAACATCCTTAATTCAGCCTCCTTAGCCTGAACCTAAGGATATTTCCATGCAGGATTCATCTGAGACTGACAGGTTTCCTGTATGTGTTTCTGTTTTGGCACAGCTGTTTCCTTTTATTTCCTGGAACTATGCTGGTGATCACTGCTGCAAGGGGCAGATGCAGCTTCTCCTCACTGGAACATTCAATCTCAAAAGCCAAAGCGAGAGGGAGGGAGGCAAAACCCCAAGTTCACGTGCAACAGAAAGCAGAAGAACCAAAGGCGTGGTTGGTTTGTTCTCTTGAGAAAATTGTCTAAAATCTCTGTCTCAAAGCCTGTGTTTCTAAGCCAAAGGTTCTGCAGGAAGCAGGGGATTACAGCAGGTCGAGGTGAGGCAGAGGTGTGTGGGTGACTCATGAAGGACACAGCTCCTGCTGGGGAAGTGGCTGCAAGTGCACAGGGTCTGGGACCTCTGTTATTCCTGTGCTGCCTCAGGGACCAGTGAGCCAGATTCTTCAAAGCAGAGGTCCCATGGAGAGTCATGGACAGCTGACAAGGGTGAAGGGTTTTCTTGAAGTGTTGCTGATACACAACCTACAAAGCCCCATCAGCCTGGCTTCCTGCTGGTCCCTACTGCACTGCTAAGCCATCATTTCCCCCTGGTTCCCATCCGAGGGCAGAGGCTGCTGAGGTGCACAGGGGTTGCCCAGGAAAACTGGAATGCAGGAAGGAGACAAGGACAGGACCTGTCCCAAGGCTGTCCCAAAGCCGTTTGTGCTGACTGCTGACCAAAATGGAGCACAGGTGAGGAACAGAGAGGCTGATTCAATAGGAAGGGTTGGAGTGCAGACACAGACAGGGCAATAGCCCAGGTGGGAGCTGCTGTCTGTTCAGGGGGTGACAAAGGGCTCCCTTAGTGAGCACACAGCTCCTGTGCTACTGCACCCCAGTGAAGCTCTGCATAGTCCAGTTGGAAAAGAACCCAGACATGGGAGAGTTTTTCATGAAGAGTTTTGCTGATGACCAAATCAGCCCAGGTTTGATGCAGAAGTCTCTTTTGGAAAACTGTAACCTTTTCGTCTACTGCTGTTGCATTATTTTTGAAGTATGATGCAACCCTCATACACAAAATAAAGCCTAGCTTATAAGCATATTTGTTCATATGTACAAACCCCAGTAAAAAAAGTTGAACACAATATATACACTGGGAAATATAATCCTGGAATACGTGTCAATAACATGATTGTTCTGCAAAATAATCCTGCCCACATTTCCCTTCAGAGATCTCTTCCTCTTCAGGCGAGGTGTGTCAGCATTGGAGATGTTGGTTTGACTTGCCCTGGTCTCATTCTCCTCACAGGGCTCTGGGAAGGGGCTCAGGTCCATGTCCTCATCCGCGTCGTGGTAGCAGCCGTCGAAAGCCATCGCTTGCACTGCGTCCATGCTGTACATTCCTGAAGCCTGGCAACAAAGGAGAGTTACTGGCAGGAGCCATTGTGGAAAATGATAAATGAATAAACCATCAGTGTTGAGCATGTGGAGAACAGGGCTGTCCCACAGTGTGGCTCTCTGTGGGGCCTGCCCCCCTGAGCAGGACATGAGCAAGGAAATGTCATCAAATGTCATAAACCACACTTGTGTGCCTGATCATTGCCAGCTGCTGGCTGGCAATTCGTGCCTCAGCTCCTGAAATGGAGGAATCTAACTCTCCTGTAGGTCTGTGTGGCTGGAGTTGTGGGAAATTACTTCAAACATTTCTGGGAGTCGTTTTTTGATGGCATTATCCAATCATGTGAGCAACATATGCATACTTTCTGCTCCTCCCCTCATGATATTCCAGCAAATGAGTTTACTGAGGGGATATTCTTCAAGCAAGGGTTTTTTAAGTGAGAGCTTCACAGAAAGCAGATGTTTAACTTGTGGCTATTTCTGCTTCAGGCACACTTTTCTAAAAATTACCTTGTCATTCATCTGGTCTTGGGACAAAAAAAAAAAAACAGGAATCAGGGAGGAATATCATATGAGGGCATGCTGAGGTCTATTTCAGAGACAGGAGAAATACCTTGATTGATAGGTATTTGAAAATAGAAGGAAGGTTATATTCCTGTGAGGGGGGAAAAAAAGGGGCAGAAAATATCCCTAACTCTGCCACAAGGGAAAGGAGAGAAAGCATAGACCTTTCAGGATCTCAGAGAGGAGGACACTTTGTCTCCCTTCACCCAAGTGAAAAAAAAAGTGAGATACAGAGTGGAGACAGAGATTGTTACTGTTCTGTTATCACAGTGGTGTACCAGGACTACTCTGTGGCTTGCATGCTTTCAGAAGGCAACAAAACAAAACAAAAAAACCAAGGTTGTACCTTGCCCCTTTTCTTGAGTTGTTTTCTCTCTTCAATCGTGGTGAGATAGTTCACCGCTGCGTACTCGATGACTGACAGGAAGACAAAAAGGAAGCTGATCCATAAATACACATCCACAGCCTTTATGTAAGACACTTGAGGCATTGAGGCACTTACTCCTGTCATGATGGTGGACATTGTCAGCACTGTAGTTATACCTGCCAGAGAGAAGAGAGAGGCTATCACAGTTCTGGCCAGCTGGTTCTGTTCAGCTCATCAGCACAGCAGAGCTTTGTGAGAGAGTGTGATTGACACCCCCTTTACCTCCCTCACACAGGCTCTGGCAAGTGGAGTGAACCATGAAGGACCCATCACACACAATGCCGAGAGCACTAAATCATCTCTGTGCTCAGAATGGTCACTGAGCAGCACAAGGAACAGGTTTCTGTGGCAGCTTTGGGCACTGCCACACACAGGTGAAAGCTGCGGCCATTCTTCACTTCCCAGAGCCAGGGCTGCCACTGCATATTTTCTTGTCCAGGAAAATCACTAAACAATCATTTTCCCTCCCAACCCTTTCTCAAATTGTACTTCTTGAGAACAAATATCAGCCTCTATGTCCCTGACATAACTCCACAGTTCTCTAAAAGCAATCTAGCATAAAAATGCTACAGCCACTGAAACTAAGAAACAATTATTGTTTGCCTCAGTGTGACCAAAATTTCACCCTCATCTTTTCAATCTCTGCTCTTACATCAGCTGTTCATCTCATTTTGGTTTGCACCAGCTCAGGAAAAAACAAAAAACCCTCAACTCAGGCTCTGCTTTTAAAGAAATCAATGTAACTCTGGAAGTGAAAACATCTTGACATCTGTGAGACAGCACTGTCAGCTGCAGCCCTTCTCCAGTTCTACCCCAGTTCAAGTCCACTGGAACATACAGGAATTTTCCCCCTACCTCTCTGCAGCTTCTTTAGTTTGAAGGATGGAGCTTGAAATGCACCATATAAGAGGAAATCAATTTATTTAATGTACATATACTCTAGGCCAAGGAGCTAGGCTTATTAAACTTTGTTGTTAAGGTTTCCTATAAATTATGTATGATTATGCTAATGAAATGTGCTTTATTCATGGAACTCCTGATGCATAACCTTCTGCAGAAATCCATACATAAAAAACATGATCAGCAAAACCATCTTGACAACATTAAAAATTGCCTACTGAGAATTAAAAAGTTATTTGTAAGGCTGAAGTTAAATTTCTTCTAAATAAAAGGAATTCATAGATGCATTAATAAAAGTAGGTAGGAGGTGCCATAATTTGTTTACAGATTAACAAACAGATTTATATCTCATGTATTAATAGCTTTAGACTGTGCCAATAGAAAGGGTTCTGAGTGGCTACAGTCCTATTTTTTCTGGATTGATACAGTTACAGAGAAAAGGAGGGCTTTTTCTCCTGCCTAAGAAATATGGCAACACACAGTTAGCTTCTGGGACCAGCATCAGTGAGAAGAACCAACAGAAGCTTCTTTATTTTAACCTGACAGTTGCAGGACTCAGGTGCATTATGGTTGCATTAGATATCTTAACAAATTCCTATCAGATCTTCAGGATCCTAATTTTTGTAAAAATGTACTCACTCCAAGGCCATCCGCATTACATTCACAACAAAGACAGCCTTGGAGTGGCATCCACTGATTCACCAGTGAGAAAAAAAATTAAAAACCCAAACTTTTATAAAAAACACTGTAATAGGTCCTCTTCTCCTGAGCTGAGATGTTCGGAACTTACTTTTTGGCTTCCATAGAAGATTGTGTGCCTTGCACAGCTAAGACACCAAAGCCAACAAAGGTGTCCCACAATGAAAGGCTTTGCCACACAGGCCATGTTTCCAAGTTGGTAGGGAAGACAGTGAATGTTTCACAACAAAGCTACACCATGATCCATGGATTTGGGGAGGGATCTGCCTGCTGTTATCCACTAAGATTCTATCACCAGTGAAAACCCAAACTTTTATAAAAAACACTGTAATAGGTCCTCTTCTCCTGAGCTGAGATGTTCGGAACTTACTTTTTGGCTTCCATAGAAGATTGTGTGCCTTGCACAGCTAAGACACCAAAGCCAACATTTCTAAGGTGTCCCACAATGAAAGGCTTTGCCACACAGGCAACTGTTTCCAAGTTGGTAGGAAGACAGTGAATGTTTCTTGAGAAAAAGAAGAGTTGCAGAGGTTTTCCACAGATTGGGCTACACCTAATGATCCATGGATTTGGGGGAGGGATCTGCCTGTTCCTACCTGTTACTTTGCTGGGAAAGAGGGAAGGAAAACCCAGGTTTTGCAATTAAGTAAAATTCTATCAGGAAATCTGCAGAATCATCCCTTTTTGCTTTTGTGGTGTGTGAGCTGTTTCCAAAAATAGCAGAGCCAGTCTGAACAAACCTCCCCTTTCCAAATGTAGAGACTGAATACAGGTAATGACAACAGAGGTAAAAACAGTGTTGTTCAGGCAATTAGCTGGTATTTTTGCTCATGTCCTGTGTAAATAAGCTAAGGTAACTCCAAACCCTCCCCTCTCAATTCTATTACCTCCCAAAGAAAATACAGCAAAGATTTACCTAATGACACCCTGGCAGGAACAGCTCTTCTGTCAATCCAAAAGGAAACCCAAGACAGCATCACCATCAGCATGGCTGGGAAATAGGATTGTAGCACAAAAAAGAAAATGTGTCTGCGGAGTGCAAAGTTGATAAAAAGTCGGTTGTACCAACCTATTGGGGAAAATAGGGAGAGGAACAGGTTGGGGGAGAAGAGAAGAGAGCTGTGTTATTTGTGAGCTCTGTTTGCTGGCCCCTCCTTCTGGCAGGAGTGGTGAATCCATAGCAGGAGCAGTAAATGCCTCAGAAATGTTGCCAGCACCTTGGTTTTACACAGTGCTTTACAAACTGTCCATCCTCCCTCATTTATGGGAGCGTGTCTAAAACACTCTGTTATAACTGAGGTTGGGAAATTGAGAAAAATCGAACAGACTTGAAGTGAAACTGCCAGGTGAATACAGACAGCATACAATTGTCCAGGGATGCCAACACCCTGCCTCCCCTGAATTACCTGACAAGAAGCAGCCCTTCCTTTTCTTTTTTTCTTTTGGTGGGAGCTGCCTGCTTGCCTGCCCAGCACTCACTTTAGAGGACAGGGTGCCATCTAGTGAATTTGGGACGTGCTCTGCCTGTGCAGCACTGCATCCGTGCTGCACCTCCTGCCACGGCAGGGAAACAAGGTTTCAGGGAGGGAAAAAGGCAGAAGTGGGTGCCTGCACAGCATCTGCCTGTCCAGGACAGACAGAGGCACCTGTGAGCCTGTGCTGGAGCAGTCCTGCCATCACGAGTGACTCTATAGAGAAGAACATTTCAAAATGAACCCCAAATAATATTAAATGTTCTATTGTGTTTTCAGTTGTGGAGAAGGTTTTTTTGCTTTAAAGATTGTCTCTAAAATGGATTTAAATTGTTGCTCTTCTGGAAGTCTGGGAACTCCAAAAGCCTAAACACCAGAGGTGTTGTTCACTGAGATTCACAGGAAAGGAGATGCAGAACCTGAAATGCAGAAAGCTGCTTTGTGGGAATGATGACTCTCATTAGAGTGATGCTGTTTATTCTCCAGTATCATTTACTTGGAGGGTAAATTTGCTTCCAACAAGAAACAAAAAACCAAGACAAAATGAACCTCCTGAACAAAAAAAAACCAAAACCTCAAAGCCAAGTGTAAGCCCACAAAGGACAGCATTCTGATTACAGATATGCTACAAGCATTATTCAGGTACTTCCCAGTGGTCCCTGGGACTTAAAAGAAGTCTTTGCTTTCACCTTTATGCTCCTGAATAAGCTCACCATCAGAATCTCTGCATGTTAAGTGTAAAGTTACACTCTGCAGAGTCAAAGATGCTGTGAGGTGCTGCAAAGCCCTGGGTGCAGGGCCATTGTGAGGGTGCCCTGCTGGGCACAAGGCTCTCTTTGCTTGCCTTGAGTGGTTTTTGATGAGAATAGCAAGGCAGAAAGAAGCCAGCTGAACTCCTGGAAGCCAGTCTGGTGGAAAATACCCCAGTCTCCTTCTGGCAACAAGGACAAATTTGATGCAGCTCTCAGCAAGGCACAGTTATCGTGGCAGGGTATCCACATGACAGTGGCCCTTGAAAGATGGAGCTCTGTTCTTAGCTCACACAGGAGCAGGAGATAAGGGTGAAGAACCTTATCAAGCTGTGAATTCCTCACTGCTGAGGCTGCATCATAATTTAAACTGGGAGTTCTGCATTCAGTAGCAGCCACCACAAATTTGGATGGTCCTCTTTAGAAAACAAAAAGAAAATAACCTGTAAATAAAATACACTAAATAAATATATCTGCTGCTTTCTTTAAAGGCTTTTTTCCAAAGAGTTGTGCACTTCATCATATTAAATGGAGTAATTTCTCTTTTATTAATCTGTTTTGATAAAAAGGGCAATAACCAAACTGAAATGAATTGTCTCAGACTGTAAAGTACAAGAAAACAGCAAGAGTGCTGTTTTCTTTGGTTAAAAACACATGGTTAGACTAATTACATAGAGAAGTGTTTCAAAATTTATAATTTCATGTAAAATACAAGGAAAACAAACCCTCACCTGCATGAAATCAAGACTACAATGAACTCCTAAAGCCTTGTGCAGTTTGCCAGAAAGTATAGAGCAAGATCTACGGGGAGAAATAAAACCTGTCTGGGAAAGATCAACCTGAATTTAAACTATGTTGCACTGACATAAAGGGATTTTTTTTTCCTGCAACTTTATGTATAAACACGGAAAATTAAGCAAATCATTGATTAGACCTGAACAGGTAATAGTCTCATTTGAAAATCCTCCAGTTAGCAGACTTTTAGTGATGTTACACAGCTCCAAAAATGAGGATATTTTAGCCAGTAAAACACACTGGAATTCCTCTTGTTTGCTTTCTAGTATCTGAACTTTTAGTATCTCCATTTTCAAGCTTTTCTGTATAGCCAGGACATAAAGATTCCTGTAAATTCAATAGTCCAGTGGCTTTCAGAGAAGCACCATGATTTTGCAAGAGCTCAGAACAGCACATTTTTGGTGGTTGTGCTTTTTTTTCCAGGTTCTTAATGCCAGATATGAAGTTACAAGTATTATTATGGCCTTTTTTCCCTAAAATAAAGTTTTATACTGGTAATGCAAAGAGAACCAAGGCCCCAGGCTGACAAGACCTCATTTGAACTGATCTCTCAGCAGCCACTGTCATTTATTAGCAAAGAATTTGAATGTGAAGGACATTCTGCATGATTTTATCCTGTGCTCTCTTCTGAGGAGAGGGGCTTACTATACCAGTACTGCTGTAAAAAGCAAGTCCACTGGAAGCACTGAATTCCTCAATGAAGAACTGGGAGAGGGAGATGTGCTCGTCTGTGCTCAGGGACTTGTTGCCATGTTTCCAGTACAACATCAGATCATCTTCATTGTATGCATCTGTGAGAGAGCAGAAAGTGAAGTTATAAAGTTACTGAAGTTAATCACTTCCTCTTTCCTTTCTTAGGGAGAGGAGGCCACTCAAGCAATCTGGGAAAACCCCAAAGAGACATTTTTTCACAGCAACTTGTCAGTTGGCATGAAAAAAGAGCATGTTCCATCTTGTTCCAAGTGCAGCCCAGCGCTGTGCCCTGCCAGCAGCTTCCAGCTGAGGCAGGGGAGAAAAAGCAGATGTTTCACAGTAACACAAGCACCCATCTTCATTTTTCCAACAAGTCAAATATTGACATTTTATTTTACTTTTATCTACACATCTTTTTTTCTCAGAGAAAAAACCCTCATGTTTTTTGAGAGATTTTTAGATTTAGGCCTTGGAATAAATAGCCAGTGGGAATTAAGCAGGGTGCATCATGGTTTTTCCACCTTCCCAAAGCTCACTGAGGTCTGGAAAGATCCCAAACTGCTTACAGTTCAATATGTACATGCTGGAGGGTTCAGGTGACACATCAAAGGAAGTGAAAGAGGTATTATGCACAAGATGGAGTGCTGGTAAGAAGGCACATGTGAAGAACAATTAGGAATTAAACTCACAGCTTTCCAGTTCTAAAGAACAGTTCTGTGTGTCCAGAGGAAACCTACTGAAATCCATGAAGCACATAGCAGAAACAGTTATTCTGCAGAAAAGAAAGAAAACCAGAAATAACATGAATAATTCCACACTTAGCTGTGCACACATCTTAGTACCAATCTGCTGTTTAGAATCCTGTTGATTGTGGTTTTCTGCCCTTTTAGATGCCTCTAAAATAGCTTCAAGATGGTGAAATAAAGTTAAATCAGTGAGAGATTTTTTTTTTTTAAAAGCCCCATAAATAGTCTTTATTATTAAATACATTGCCTTTGATTTTTAAACCCTGTATTTGGCCTGATCCTTCATTAGCCTTTCACACGTTTTGGTTTGAAGGTTTACAATTACAAAGATTACCAAAGGGAGTTCACATTTCTTCACTTGATTTCTCATAGACTGAAGTAGATAATATTACAGATTAGAGCAAATACTATTCCAAGGGATGTTTTCCCAGCTAGAACGATTATAATATTTAATTGTAAAAAGAGATTAGCTGCAATTTCTGGAAGCTTACTCTCCTCTTAAATGAAATGCTTTATATTGTAAAAAGCTTAAGGAAATCTAGGCAAAGCCTATTTCACATTCCACCTGCTTTTCCACAAATGTTTAGAGGACAAATACCCCTTTGTATTTAATAAAGAACAAAAAAAATTGAACTTGCTATGGGCAGAAAATTAAATATGGTAAATATTGCCAAATTTCCCTTTCCTGTCACAGCTTGCATGTCTTTTAATGTTCATTAGTTCAATTTTTCAGTTTTGCTCAAATGGAATCCCACAGGAAATTCAGTGAGGGTTATACAAGTGCCCTTTGAAAACCTGTGCTCAGTAACCACACTGTAGCTGAATTTTTACAAATATAAGACTTTACTGGCTTGAAATGAGATCCTAAGAGTGGGACATGCATAGGACTTCCAACTATGGATGTTGTTTCCATCCTTCAGCTATTGACTAAAGGAACCAGGGGAACATGAGGAAAAGAAAGTTTGTTTTAGCAACAGATCTGGATTTTGGTTTCATTTTGCTTCAATAAAATCCTGGATGCCAGGCACTGAAGAAAAACTGGTGAAATATGCAGATTTATTGCATGTAAGTATTTGGAATTTAATTTACTTGCTACATGTAAAACTGGCAATACAAAAAGGGTGTTTCAAGGCACATCTAAGGAACAATTCCTGCTTCTCACTTGGAGAATCACTGATGCAAGCCTTAGAGTGGAGGGGTATAGTTCCTCTGATCCCTCCTTCTCAAGAATTATGGAAATTAATACAGCAATAAAAAGCACATTTTACCTCATTGTTCCTTACTGTCAGTGTGACTCTTGAACATACATACACTACTTTAAAGTGGTGTACAGTTGTTGTGAGGATTTCTGCATGTCCTCATGACAGAGGAGATAAATTCACTAATTGTTGCAACAATTATTACACATCCACAACCTCAAATGCTTCCATAAATCTTCAAACTGTCCAGACTGGATGAAATATCACTTCTGTGCTCAGAGCTAATTAGTACCAAACTGAATTTCTGCAATTCACAGGCCTCAGATCCCTTACCCTAGGGGGAAAATTGCTCCATTAAAACAATTTCTGCCACATCATCCAAATCTCCTTCATAAAACAAAGCAGTAACATACAGAGGGAAGGGAGACACATTAATGACCTTGCTATTCCAGTTCTGGAATTGCTGTTTCACTCTCCAGTTCCTTTTAGTCCCACAACACTGGTGGTATCAGCACCAAAAATCTTCTCTCTGTGCCTGTCTAGAGCCCTGGTTTGTATCACTGGCATGTTAACTGGTAAGCCAGGATGAAAATAGCTGGGACAGTTTCAAAAGACTCAGGAAAAATAATAAAACAACCAAAACTATAGTTTTTTCTTTGTTAATAATTTGGGGCTTTACTGTACTCAGTAGCAATACTGCTAGAGCCACTGGCAAGGAATTAACACTTGTTAACCCCCTTGGGGAAACAATACCTGAATGATAGAAAAATACATTTTCAATCCTCAATTTCTTTTCCCACTGGCACACCAGTTTCCCATGATGTGCTGCCAGGGGATTAATGCCAGCCCAGTATGAGAATCTTATAATCACTTGCAAGTATTTCCAGTCATTTCAATTACAGCCACTACATGACAACTGCAGCCATGGATGTTCTCAGGGAAGGGTATTTCCTCACCTCAGGCTGAAGAGGACGTTGCCATCGGGGTACACTCGGAGCATGATGTTTTCCACAGTTGTATCATGGATGAAAGATCTTTTGGAGTGCACAAAAAACACATCAGGCACCCAGATCTTTTTTATCAGCCGTCCATCAAAAGTCATACTTTTGTTTTTGTTGCTACGGAATGAGAGCCTCTCATCCTTCCAGTAGTGTCTGAGATATAAAGTCATGGTGAAGTCCTTTGTTTTATTAAAAATAAAAGGAGACAGTACTTGTTTTAGTCATGTGCAATTGAAAACTCTACAAATGAATCAATTCAATGCAAAGATCAATTTCTTCTCTGCACATTATCTGAGAGATCCTTATTGAGAGGAACTAAGCACCACTCAATGAGTTTGAATTTGAATATTGATGAGATTTTGGTTGTTTGTCTTGTCCCTAGTGTCTGAGGCTCAGACTTCATTTATCCTTAGATAAAACTTCTATGAATTTCAGTGGTCTTCTGGATTGGGCCAGCTGTGCAGTGATAAAAAGACACTTTAAAACCAGACAAGGGTAAATGGAAAAAATGTTTCCTCTGGAAATCTTCACAACTTTCTCCAAGAATAGACTGTGGTTCCTTTAAGGTTCCTTTAAAAAGGAATTAATTGGAGTTCTTCATGAGCTCTAGTTCAATTTTTTAAATCCACAAATCTGTTCATTTTGTACAAATATTTTACAGGGGCTAAATTAATACATTCATTAATTAAATGCATCATAAAGAAACAATTCAATGAATATCATAAGAGTAAGCAGGTAGATTTTACAATAATTAAAATAACTACACTATTCTTTTAATTTAAAATGTTATTACAAATATTTTATGATCCTATTTAGAGAAACATCATGACTGCAAATCTACATGTGAGAAGAGATGGAGAGGATGCTGCAAAGCCAGTGTGAGCTTCTGCACAGCCTGACTGCTCTGTGTTCACCTATATAAATTTTGTATTATTAGGCATTCACCATTTATCTCAGTAGAACAATTGCTTTGGGTAAGAATACTGTGAAGAGAGTTAGATCTTCCCCTGAAATATGATTTTATGGGCCTGTAATACAATTTTATGCTTTGGGTAGGTTTGTAAAGGAGTGCAGGAGTTCATACTGACAATATTAGTGACAATTTGGACTGAAGAATGAACAGCCTGCATTCCAGAACCACAGGCCCTAATTGCAGTGTCTTCTTCCCAGGACCATTTCTGGAACTGATGTTTCTCTTTCCATTTGTTATGATCACAGCTCCACCCATGCCACAATTATGGAACACTCAGATTTGCATAGGCAAAAGAAGCAAAGGACATGAAGCCTCATCATGCAATGGAGCATTCAAACCAGAGCACTGCTCACTCTGAGCTGTTCCTCTGGCCCAGGGAGAAATTCAACACTTACTAGTTTAAATGCATGCTTCAAGGCAAGGATGTACTCTTTAGGGTTTGCTTTCTTTACCTACATTATTCTGTATCATCCATCTGGATGTTTCTGAACCCCCTGTATTTTTACTGAAACCCTTTATTCCAGTTCTGCTCACCATGTCAACTTCAGAAATGCTGTCAATGCTCTCCACCTGCACATCAATGCCCACAGGTATTGGTGACCCTGCATGGGAACAGAAAGAGGCATGAGGAGCAAAAATCCCAATTTTTAAAGGGAAGACTGCAACACCAGCAGGATACAGAGAGAGTTCTATCCCAGAATTTAATGCAGTCTCTCCACCTCAAAACAATAAATCATAAAAGGCAACAAAAAGAAAAAAGTAAAACCTGATGCTAAGCAGTTGTGAAAATAAGCACAAGATCTTCAGTGCTCTTTTTGCAGGCAGACCAGTTGGTTTTGGCACAGCAGTTTGGCAGCAGTGGCAGTGTCCTTATGATGCCACAGCTAATTAATGAACCCCTTGGAGTGCAATTCAGAACCACCATGGGAAAAAGCTGAGTAAATACATGGAATACATCAAAGATTGCAAAGCTTTCTTACCAGTTCCAATGCTTATTCACAAAACACATACTTATTATGACTCTTTAGTTACTGAGCTGTTTAAGGTTTGGTATAGCTGTTCATGAAAAAGCATTGCTTGCTCATCACCTCACAAGGGAAAAGCTGTGCACATGCTAATCATATTCTGTCACTGTGTTGTGTATTTACTGAGTGCATTTTTAGGATGAAGTTACTCCAAATCAATTTAAAATTACAGCCAAATATGAAATTATTTCCACTCTTTTCAGGGTGAAATATCAAAAATGAAGGATTTAGTTCTACGTGGGTTATGTCATTCCACTAATTGATTAATCACTTCCTGACAGGGGAGGAAGAGAGGAGCATGCATATATGCATATACACCACCACCCCAAGAATATTCTGCTTTTAGCATGAAAATCAGTAGTAATTATTGTACACAGGATTCCAATCACTTTTGTCAAAAATAGCCAGCTAAAATATTTTTAAGTACACATTTCAAATAACCAGTTAAAAACATCAATACAAGGAAGTCTAAAAAGCAACAGCTTTTCTAACTTGTCTTTTTCTTGTCTTTTCCTTTTAGCCCTGTCAAGCCAAAATAGTCCAGGAACATCACTCTTGTGATAACCAGCCACAATATTGTGTCCCTTTTTGGAATTATCCTTAAAATAGCAGCCTTCGAGGATTACACAGCTGCCTCCAGTTCTTACCAGTAAAGATCTTGAACTATTTTAGAGGTATTTTTAAATCTGGCTCTGTAATCTCTTGATTTTACTTGTCTTTTTTTTAATGGGGAGCCTGTCCCTGCACAGAACAGATGAAGTTGGATTGTGCATGGGAAATAAAGGTGAGATGTGCTCAGATTTAGCAGGGCACACCAGAAAATATTTAGGCACTGACAAGAGCTCGTGTCCCTCTCTGAGAGGAATGCCTCCCTCAGCCTCTTGGCCAAAGCCCAAAATAAGATGCAGGACTCCAGAGTCAGTAAAGTTAGTAAAACACCAGGCAGTGCTTTGGAAAATGCTGCTTCTTCTGGAGAATAGAGACAGGAAAAGACAGCTGCTCCAGAGGCTGATGCACACGAGTATCAATGAATATTTTCAGCCAGACTCCTTCATACAAAACAATTGAAGTTTTTAAACTTCTCCTAAACTAGTTTTTCCCACTTCTTGCTTTGTCTTGATCACAGCACCAAAATAGTTTATTTACACTAAATACCAGCTTATACCAAACACTGGTACAAAAGTGCCTGGTTGTAATCTGAGTCATCTTTTCTGTATTCCACTGAAATCTTATAAACTAAAAACAGATTTAGCCAAAGTAGAAGTCATTGTGGAATTTATACCTGATATAAGCATCGTTCACAAAAGGCATTCACACATCATTTAAATGCAAACAACAATTTATGTTGAATTATGTGGGTGGAACAGGAGGAGAGGGGGAGCAGCTCTCAATGTCAAGAAAGGTTTTACCAGTTCCTGAGTCAAGGACAAATCTAAAGCAAATAAAGTTAAATGTCTCCCATCAACATTCTTCAGGCAAACAAGGAGCTAAGCACAAATCATATCCCAGAATCAGACACCTGACTTTCTAAGCCATGAGTCATGCAGTGAGGAAAAGGCTTTTCTTAGTGACTGCTGCTCCAAGTGTGATGATAGCAGTTCTAGTAGTTTTTGTAATTTCAAAAATTACAGACAATTTCTTACCGAAACAAACATTATTCTAGTGTGAGCAAAATTTCCATCAACAATTCACCTCCTCTGGGCAGATACAAAGGATCTGATCACAGAACTAGAAATCAGTGGCAGCTTATGGTTATGTTGGTTGCATGCACACAAACCAAAGGGCCACTTATCCATAAATACACACAGAGACACCTGATTCTTTGAAAGGACAGCCTCTACTGCACTGGGAACTACCATAAAAATATGCTGGTGGTGACAATGAATAGCATAAAAGAAATCAAACCCTATGGCCAGGAGAAATACAGTGAACAATTCTAAAGTGAATTGAATAAAAAGGGAACTGTTACAATTAAATTCATTCCTGATTAGGTAGAAATGCAAGAAGTGTGAAACAGACTGCTTGAGAAGAGATTCCTTTTCTCTGTCTGAAGAAAGACAACCTTACTCATGATGCTTAGTGAGAAAACACTGTCCAGTCTAGCATTCAGCACAGAGAATTATTAAAGCACATCCCCTACCCCAGCCCTGATCCATTACTAACAGATCAGAGCAGCTGCAAATATTTCCTTCCTATTCTGACTCTACTTTGGCAACAAATGTAAGCAGATAATAAAGACAGTAAAGACTGCACATATATGATCACTGTGCTGTTCAATTTTCTCATCTGGAGCACTTCAATATCATTGTCACTAACACACCCAACAAGACACCTATTGGCCTCAGTCTGGTCTAATCCCTCATGGTTTTTGGGAACATTTGTGTGTGTGATTAAAAATCAACTCCACTTGAAACAAGGATAATTAGCTATTGGGAACAGGCTGCTAGGAACTGTAATTTCTTCATCCCTTGGAATTGTTTTGTCACAAGAGGATGTTTTTATAAAAAACCGTAATTACAGTGAGATTTGAAAAGGTTCCTAAACCAGCCAAAATAGGAAAGCAATTCATCTACCTCTGTGTCTGCACCACAGCTTTCTCCCTGCTAGATTGAGAATTTCAATTTCTGGCTGACCATCAGACAACAGCATCAAATTCCCTTTAAAAAAAAAGCAACCAGAGCAAAGCTGTGGTTTTTATTTCCCAGTTTGACAAAACTGGGGATGGCAGAGAGGATTTTGTTATTAAATTGAGCAGCTTCAGTTGCTTCTGGAGGGTCACTACAAATCATTATTTTAGAGGGATTAGTGATTTTCACAATGGAGGCTCCACAGATTTTCAGGATAATTATTCCTCAGCAGAAAAAAAGAGTATTGTTTTCAGACAGGTTTAATTTCATGCAAGCCATTGCCAGGCTTTTATTTTAAAGGTTTAAGCATAGTAAAAGAATTCCTTGATGAGCATGGAATTTTATTTATAGATAGTACATCAGGCAAAATCTGTAATACCCTTTCTAGAAGGGATATTATGTAAAAAGGCTATCCTTTCAGCATTTTTAGGATCAATTTCTACAGTAATAATGATTGGTTTAGTGAATGCTATAATATGATTATAATAGCCAGACCTTTGGGCACCCAACAGATTGCACCTGAAGATCTATGGGATAAATGTTGAATTTAGAAACAACTGCAGCCAGCTGGCTTTGTAAGAGTATGTGCTGGGGAAAAAAAAGGAGGTCTAGAAAAATCTGCCAGTAGGAGATGGAGACCAGGGGAGAATGAAGATCTCTGGGTGGACTTAGTTCTAAAAAAGAGGAAGAAAACTGGATAGAAATGAAAATAAGATCAAAGGAGGTGAAGCTTTGTGGATTTTTAAAATTTCTTCTGGCAATGACAGGAACAGGAAAAAAAAAAAAAATCGAGAGGAAGATTATTAGAGGTCTTGCAAATAATCAATATATTTCCCTTCCCCCCTATTCTGGACCCCCAGCTATTCCTTCCAGTAAGAGATGATAAAAAGCCATTCCACTTTCACCACAGGGAGAAGACATTTCTCATCTTTCAGGGAGAGCTGTGGTGCAAAAAAGAAAAGGTCTTGGTGGCAAAGAGCTGCAGCACTTTTTGAACATACACTGGGCCATATTTTCTTTCTTTCTCCCCCGCTTTACCTTCAAATGAATGTAAATGTTACTAATTTATTTTGAAGAGAGAGGAAGCAGAAAGGGGGAGTGAGATAATGGGATTTCTGATCCTCTGAAAATTCAGAATGAAGATTATGTTTAATTGCAGATCGAGATGCAAATTTTCAGGAAAGACTGCTACCTCTTCACCAGCTAAATGCTGCTAAATTATTTTCATCATTTCTAACACTTGCTTATGTTATCATCTTCTACATTGGTTGAAAAAGAAGAGATCATCAAATTTAAAACTTTAATTAATACACTTGTAACATAGGAAACTACAGGTCCTTAAGACACAATGTAGAAGAAAAACAATATATATATAAAAAACCAATATATATACATATATACACACATGCGTAACTGGTGTTACTTCCACCAGTACTTTGAAATAAGATAGTTCTGAAAATAAAAGTATATAGATAAATAGATGTATAACAGGGAAAAAAAGTAGATTTAAAGCATTTCTATGGATTTGCTCTCAGACCTCTCTCAACGTGGAGTTTTGGCTGCTATGGCAGTTTGCATTGTGGCCCTCAGATCTGAGCTGTTACAAGTCAGGATATGCTGAGAAGTCTCATTCACTGTCTGTGCTCACCTTTCTTGATGAGTTTAAAACTTGAGGATAATCATTCCAAGAAGTGCTGGCAGCATAATTTCCTTTCTGACTTTTTCTCCACTCCCAGTTTGTGCTGCCTTCTCACTTCCAGACCATACAGGACCGTGACATCACACAGAAGGCAACAATCAAACAACAACCACAACAAAAAATTTAGGAAAGGGAAAAAACACCACCAGCTTCCATCAACAACTCAAGAGCCTGGCTTAGAGAGTAAATACAATGCAACAATGTCAAGTTTAGATTTTTAAAGTTTGGGTGTACTGAATTGTTGGTTTGCCTCATTTATCCTCACTGTATAATGAACTGCAAAGTAACATTTTTAAAGAGTAGGATCAGCTTGCCAGCAGTTGCTGGGTTTGCTTCATCTCAATGCTCTGTGTTTCTCTGGCTTTGATCTCTAATCTGCTAATAAATGGACAATGTCAGGACTAAATTCTAAAATTTACAGTCAGAGAGTCAAATTCTGATTGTGCAGCTGCAATGGCACAGCAATCAACAGAAGAAAGCCAAAATACACTCATATAAATGGCAGCAGAGTTGTGTTCATTTGGTCAAAAAATGGATTTCTCACCTCCACAATTATTTCCAGTAACACTGCAGCCAGTAGCATCAGTATCCAACAGTTCTACATTTATTTCCCCCACGTTTTTCCCTGTGCATGTTTGCTCAGTTTACAAATCCAATTCAGCATGTGCTCCCTCTGTTTTTCTTTTGTACAGCTTAACTGTAGGTTCTATAAATTCTGGGTCCTGTGGTCTGCTCATTTACATGGCATATGCTGGGCTAAATGAAATCAAGCAAGGCAAACTTAGATTTAAGAGTTCCCTGAACTGAGGAATCTGCAGAAGCATGATTTTTCCTGCTACCTTTTCTCCTAAAATGGTGCAAAGGGTGACTGACTTTCTCAGGCAAAGGGGCACATTGAAGCCAGATCAACAAAATCTGTCATTCCAACTCCCTGACATACCCAAAAAAATCACAATAGGGTATAGGAGAGGGGAAAAAGCCCGTCCCTTTTCTAAATATGAAGATAAATATTTTTTAAAATAAAAAGGTAAAGAATAAATACTTGTTTTTCATCCAGCTTTCCTGATCTGTTTTTTGGTGTTGCAAACTGATGCACTGTGCTGAGCAGAATAAATCATGTGATGTGGCACATGACAGATACGAGCCCCTCATGAGTCACAGCACAGAGCTGCTTCATTAAATTTGATGAAAACAACCCCAACATTTCACCTGTGGTAACTGCACAAAGCCACAGTGCTGTAAGTCTCAGTGCAGTTCAGGGTTACGTTGTACCTGCTGTGGCAATGACTGCAGCAATGATGTCTCTAATTTCTCCCTTTCCTCTGGGTAAGTTTCCTCCTTCTGAACAATCATCACTGTTCTTCAGAGAAACACACACCCCATGTCTGCTGTCATAAAATAATCCAGAGGATGTTACTCAAATTCAAGTTTCTGTAGAAAAATGTGTCCACTGATGAGGTCACACTTGTGTGTTAAATCCCAGCTACTGCCTTATGAGTGTCAAACCACTCCTTACTACTGCAACACCACTGGAATCAATGGTAAAACAGGAACTCTGGAGTATAAATGTGGGATTGACACTCATTTCACTGGGACTTTTTTCACTCTGTGCTGTTAAAATGCCAGTGGATCTGTTTTAGTCTAAGAGAGATTCACATTCCACATCTTAAGGGAGTTCTGAAAATTTGGAAGTGTGTGAAGAAGAAGGTGCTTCCCATGCCAGTGTGGCATGTGGGTGACAGAGGAGAAGCAGAGCTGAGGCACTCTCCTCCTAAAAGCTATTTCTGAAAGCCAGGAGTACAGCTGAAATCACAGCCAGGGCAATGTGATGAGTGAGAGGCCTGTGCAATGAAGTCAGTGGAAAAACTACAGCTGGCTTCAAGAGGAACTGAATGGGCTCTGTGACGAGTCATCCACAGAAAAAGGACAAGGAGAAAAAGCCTGGGTGTGAAAAATCCTCACTGCCCGTGGAAAATCACAACTGCCAGATCACAGGGTGTGTTCTCAAAGCTGCTTTTATGTACATCATCAATACTGGTTTCTGAGACGATCCAGTGATAAAGGACACCCCAAACCTCTGTCTGCTTTCATGGAAATGCTACATTCTTTCTGAGGTGACACTCTCAGAAATTCAAATTCCTTGTGAGGTAACAAAAAGATGTCCAGATTAACAGATATTAACAAGACAGGTATTAGGCAAGAGGAAATCTGAATTTCTGTTGCCAAGAAACAGACTGTATCTCAACTATTATTCAAAACCAGTCAAGGTTTTTGCTGTCTGACAAGACATCATTTCTATGGTAACAAGAAACCCTTTCCCATTCTCCCAGTGCATCCCAAGATGCTTTCCTTACCCATTCTCCCTCCTGGCACAATCAGCAGGCCCCAGATCCCAACAGCTGGTGTCAACAAGAACAGCTCCCCAGACCTCAGCTTGCCTCCCAAATCTGTGTTTGTCTACACAACTGATTATTGGTCCTCATATATTTTCTTTTGGCCTCATAATCCAGAGCAGTCCAGTCTAATTTTCATGAATCATGAAAAGGGAAGTGGTGACGCAAAGGCTCAGACAAAGCTTATTAGTGGGGCAGCTTTCTCATTTTCCCTTCCATGAAGGAGAGTCAAAATTGAATCCAAACTGTGAACATCCCATTGAATACTCCCTTGATCCAGATGCAATTTAGCTAAATGAACAAATAATCATCATAGTGCCCAACAAGAAAGAAACAATATCATAATAACCTGAAGGCCTGTGGGTAGTTTTTTGTTTTGTTGGTTTTTTTTTTTAATTTTGTACACAGCAAACAGATTTAGGAACTGGTGGATCATTTCAATCTCTCAAAACAAATCTGATGACTAAATAATTTGTTAATTGCTACTAGACAGTGCAGTCTACAGGGATACCTTAATCACTGTTCTCAAAAACCTTATTCTAATACAATTTTTTACTTAGCTTTGTAAAGCAGACAACTTCAGCAGTTTCTCCTATTGATACACTAAACACATTGTCTTTGACTATTTCTGCATTTCTTTATTTTCTGAAGTACAACAACTGAGCTGTGCTGCCATTAAGTCTGCCAATCCATTTTAAATGACAAAGTTCAAGGAAACTCCCAGAGAGAGGACAAACTTACCCAGCCCAGTGCAGGCATGTGCTGCTTACCTCCAAATCCAGGTCTCAGAGCAAAGTCATGGTCCTCTATGTGAAGAAGCTGCTCAGTTTTGAGTGGTCGGACCTTCGTGCTGTCAAGTTTCCTCATTTTAATTTCTCGTTTGCTATGTTTAAAAAAAAAAAGTGAGAAACTTAATTTATTTCTGCTGCCCTGACATTCACAGTGCTAGTCAAATGAAATAGGGACCTGGGAATACTGGGCAGCTGAATCTGGAATGCTAAGGGTAATAACTATGCTAATAAAGCTGGAGAAAGATATATTGGGAAGGGTTGGGAAATGAGGTAGGAGGGTGCCCAGGTCCATGAAGAACACCAATTATTTATAAGAAGTCCCAGGAAGAACTACCAGTCCTCTGTTGTTCTCCTCAGAGATTGTAGCTATCATTATACAAGAGAATAGAGCTGTTTAAAGTTATTATTCACATAAACACTTGCAAATCAAACTTGGAACTAACACCACATATCTATGGTTTAACTACTTCATGCAATATCCATACTACAGAGACAACGATTCCTTTTTTATAAATGTGATTTTTTTTCCTAGGAGCTCAAATGATTTTTTGTAGAAGGACTGAGAAAGGATGATCCTGGATCTAGGGACTTGCAGGGGACTGGCTTTGAGTGGAAAGACAGTAGGCTTAGATTTGATATCAGGAAGAAATTCTATCCTGTGTGGGCAGTGAGGCACTGGCACAGGTTGCCCAGAGAAGCTGGATGTGGATGCCCATCCCTGGAAGTGTTCAGGGCCAGGCTGGATGGGGTTTTGAGAAACCTGGTCTAGTGGAAATTGTCCCTGCCCACGGCAGAGGGGGTGGAATGAGATGATCTCATGATTTTATGTTCTACTGTACACATTAGGAACACCTTTCTCACAGAAGTGTTCTCGTGGGAATGTATTGCTTGGGCAGGTTTTGAGATTCCTTTCACTCAGGCTATTTTAGAATAGGTCAGACATTTATTTGCAGGAATGACTTGAATACAGCTGCTTTGCCACAGGCAAGAGACTCTCCATAGACACAATTTCTTTCATGCCTTCTGTGATTCTCTGGGACTTTGCTGCAAGCAACTGTAATTATTACTTTTGACTGAACAATAGAAATGTGTTCTGAGGATTGGCCTTGTCATCAAACACTGCTTAAGGCAAGGTATGGAATACCTTAGGATAAGGTGTATGCCTCTATTTACTCATTTTTGTCCTCCCTCTCACTTTTTTCTTAATAAAGAAAGCCAAGAAATTACTTCTACATTACAGGAATGATGAGGTGGCTGCTGGGCTACCCAGAATTTTTGGGCTTGAACAAATTCATTTACCTTAGTATTCTTGAATGTCTTTGGCAGTGCTGTCTGAATGAAATTACCAGGGCCATCAGAAGGTCCATGAGGCATTTCAAACACAGACTTTAGCTTTCTGAGTATGAAATCATGTGGATGGTGAAATGCAAGCCCACGCTTCAGAGCATTAAAATCACCACAGATCAAGCCTGCATCAGGGTAGAATGGGCAGCAGAACTGAACAGCTGCAATGTTCTACATGAGGAAATTCTGCTGCCTGGGATCCAGGAGAGGAGAAAATGATGAATTATGTTCAGAATGCCATGGCACAGCTAATACAGTTGGGAAGCATGAGGTTATTTGTCATCTGATGTGCCAAGGAAAATGCCTGTTTGACGCTCCGAGGATTTCACTGGAAGAAGCAGGCTGGAACTGATTCATCTATTACAACTTCTCACTAGAAGCAAGTCTGTGACTGAGGAAGAATTTCCCTGGACAAGAGAGGCAAAACATAAACTACCAGGGCAGGAATTCTCTACTTAATAAGCCACTGGGAAGAGATCATTTGGGATTTTAAACCACAAAGCTATTTGGAAGGAACATGGCCTGCTAACTGCTCAAGGTAATGAGCTTAAGCATGCTGAACAGATTCTTACACTCCTGCAAAGTATTTGGAAGCCTATGGAAGTAGCTATCATGCATTGCAGAGGTCATCAAAAAGGGAAAACAGCCCCTGAACTGGGAAACCACTTTGCTGATAAAGCAGCAAGAGGGGTTGCAGAAAAGGGCATTCTTGCAGTGGTACCAGAGAAAGAAATAGATTTGTCAGGGTTTACCCCAAAAATACAATCAGAGGGATCACAAATTAATTAAGTTTCTTGAGGCTGAGATCAAAGAAGGTGGATGGGCTGCTATCCCAGCAGGACAGGTTGTAATTCCACCTCTGCTCCTTCGAGAAATAGCCCAGCAGGAGCATGAGAGTACCCACTGGGGAACAGAAAATCCTTTAACACATCTGAAGAAAGTAATAATAGGGAGAAGAATGATTGATATTGTACAATCTATACCAAGCAAGTGTGAAACCTGTTGTAAAAACAACCCTGACACAAGCATAAGAGTTGTGTTAGGGGTAACGAAGACAGGAGATCTCCTGGGAAATTACAGGCAAATAAATTTTGCTGAGATGCCCCACAAGGAGGGATGGAAATACACACTGGTACTGGTGGATCCCTTCAGTGGATGGCCTGAAGCTTACCCCTGTCACTCCAACACAGCAAGGGAAGTAGTGAAAGCTTTGCTCAGTCACATCATTCCAAAGTTTGGGGTTCCTTTGGGAATGTCACCAGATAAAAGACCACATTTTGTTGTGACAGTAGCTAGCAGGACTCTGGGACTTGTGGTAACCACATACTTTCTGAACAGAGAGAGACATAGTTCTCCCAGGATTTTCCTGGGAAGCTGTGAGAAGCTGTGGGAAACTTAGAGAGAAGGATTCAAACAATTATTATCTCTCTTTCTGTAACTGTTGTTTATAGATATGGTTCTCCAGAATGTGCTATTCATAGTTCACCAACAGTGTGAGAGAAGATTCCTAAAGGCCAATCAGGTCTTAGGTCCACCATTGTTCTCTAAGAACTGTAGATTTCTAATAATAAGATGTCTTTTCATGCCTTGTGAATCAACCCCTTTCTATGGACAGGCTGTCCCAGAACTTGACAGCCCTTTTGAGGAAGAAATTTTTGTGAAAACATTAGCAGATAGTTCTGTGAAACCATTAGAAGAGGGATGCACCTAAGGACAGGAAATCTTTCTTTACCTAGCTGCAGCAGTAGTAACAGAGACAACCCTGGTATTGGTGTAGATCTGGGCAATGATAAAAAATTATTGGTCTCAGTGAGGCACATGCTCAAGAAACTACTGCTTCCACTCATAGCTGTGCTTCCCACAGCTGTATTTCAGGCAAGGGCTTATATTTATGTAAATTAAATGGCAATCTATAATTACATTCCAAAAGAGGTCATAAAAAGCACTTGAACTGTTTCAGATCACATAGGGAATTCACTCTTGCTGGTACTTCTATATTAAATAATTGGGAGCACTAACTTTTTGGCTGAATACTATTGCATGGACCTTGGCATTTGCCAGAGATCTCAAAGAGCAGTTAGTCACTGCCTACAAAACCAAAGCAGCTAATTCAGAATTAATTAACAATGGACAAAGACGTGTCAGGCTTTTAAAGACAAATTTAGCTGCTCCTACCTAGCCTTGAAAACCATTAGCGAATGAAAGGCTAAAGGTCTGCTCAAGGGTACTTAGATCATTTTTGGTTAAAGCATTTAATCACTTAATGTCATCACTGTAGCTCCATAAACCAATGGCATGAGTGGTTCGTGTCCCATCTGGTCGTCTTTAACTTACCAGGCTATCAAAATTTTATGCTGGTTCACGGAGGAATAGGACAAGTTCATGGAAAAGAAATTCACTCAAGAACACTAAATCTACAGGAATTACATCCAACACAGGATGGTGCTGGAGGAAATTTGGTGGTTTGGTACAGCTGTGAATATTAGGGGGAAATATCTTATTTGCCCTGTCCTTATTCATCCAAGGTTGTGCTTGCAAGCCCTTGCTATAAACTCAGTATAGTACAGGGATCCCTGGAAAGATCCTGCTTGGCTCTTCTGTTTTAGAGCTCTGCTAATGATATGGTAAAAGTTCTTGTAGGACGAGAGAAAGGGTTTTTCCCCCACCATCCTTTCATATTCAGAATTAAACTAGGTAAGTTTATGAGAAGAATACTATTAAGGTGCCTTTTGTGAAATAATAACCTGGATGTCATGGCCATAAGTTTCTTTCCAATGTTGTGTCTCCAGGATACTCTGGCTACTCCTAAATCAAAGGTATCCAAAAGGCAGAAGTTACAGAAATCCTATTCCAAGGGGAGTCTGTGGGGTAATCCAGCAGTGTGACCTCTTAAATGTTTAAATACAGTCATCAAACCTTGAAGCCCAGATAAATGAAATAATCAAAATTGCACAATTCTCTCTCATGCACATGAAAATGCATTTCTAATTGTTCAGTAACATCAGCAATATGTACTAAGAAAAAACCTAATATTTTGACAATCAAATGTTTTGTTCTTTGCTGTAGGAAATGGACTATGAGAATAATCGCTTTCTCATGTACTTTTGGTTAATGCTTTAAAATCTTCTTTACAGGAGAATGCAGACAAACAGCTTTGGAGGGAGAATTGGGTTACTCTATTAAAACAGTGGAACTTGTAGGTTAAGTAACATTTTCACATGGGATTCTTTTTAAAAGGCCACCCATTTAACCAAGGCCATCTGTCAGCTGTGTCCCTAATAACTCTAGTGCTGGCTGAAAGATTGTTCCCCAGAAAGAAAAAGATGCTGCTGGAAAGTCAGACCCTGATGCAATGCACTGGAGGATAATGCTGCCTTTAGAACAAAGGCAGAGAATGAAACAAAGAGAAATTAAACACGTTTGGATCCTTTGCAGAGAAAAGCTGATTTGCTGCTGTTAAGCTTTGGGATCCTCTGTGGCTCAGATTTTCCAGTCTTCTTCCCAGCTCAAAATCACCAGGACCTTGGAAACGAGGATGTGGGATGCTAAAGTTTGCCTTGTACACAGACCACTGCCACACCAGGCAGCAGCAGAGGGATTCCTCCTTGTTCCTCTTCTTCCTTTCTGATAACACACTCATGCCTGTCTCCCAGGATTGTCACGTGGATCCATTTGCATGTGCCAGTAAAGATCTGTGATGATGCAGAGGACACTGTGCTAACTCTGGTGTTGCAAGAGGATTGTCATCAGGATGCCACAGAATTTCCTGTCTCCCACCACCAGGTTCCCCTCCTGCTTTGTGATTTGTTATGTCAACGATGGAGCAACTGCTCTCAGCTAAGGCAGAACAGGATAGAACAATAGCAAACAACAGCAGCACATGCTCCCCTCTTAGCACAGACAAAAGTGTAGCAGCTGAGCTTAAAATAGACCTCCCGTGCCACTACCACAAACAAGGTATTTTATTCTGTTTCCATTTGATTCTTAACTGCTTCTGGAGACTGGGAAAGCACCAGATGAAATCTTATGTTGATACTGGGGCTAGTTCTGTTTATCTTCTTTTCTTATTACCAGCACTCAGAATGTTCGAAACAGCCTGCAGAATAGCCATTCTTTTCATGAAGAAAAGAATTGGCTTGCACCAAACTTGGACCCATAACTCTGAACAGAAGTCCTGAGTGACACAGCACCTCTGGACACCTCTGTTGTGTCATCTGTTATCTTGCACTGCTAAACAGGATCTTATCAAGACTTGTAGAGATATTTCACTGTTGGATGATTGCATGAGAAGTGATGCAGGAGGTTAACAGCTGCACACCTGCTGCAAGGCATGCAACTTGAGGGGGGAAAAAAGCAGCTTAAACATATCAGAGGAGTCCAGTTATGTTACTTTTCTTCAAAATGTGATATTGTACAAATAAACTATGAGCTCCCAAGAAAGAGGAATTTTTCTTGGATTATCACTGGCAGCCATTGGTCTGTTCACACAGTATTAATCTAGAAACAAGTTGAGAGACCTCACTTGGCAGATGTGAGCTGCCTTCCTGTGGAAAAGCTCTGACACTTTGCCCAGAAATACACAGGTAAAAACCTCTCAATCATTATTCATTTTCAACCAGCTACTCAGTTGAAAGGCCAAGAACAAAGACAATTTTCAATGTCTAAAAGCATTAAATATATTCCAGAAAGGGACAACGCTCCACCATCACTACAAATAAGGTGTAATTCACCTAATTTAGTGCCATTAAAAAGTCTTCTGTAGCTTTATAGTGTAGCTACTCTGCTGTTTAGGTAATGGAAGTCACTTTGTAACACTGCCGTAGACTTTGGAAGGCATTTCTGCTTCTTGTGACAGGAGTCAGAGAGCAAGAATACTTGGAACATCACAGCAATAATCTGGTAGCCTTGTATCACACCAGGTAAAAGAGATGTGTGTGGGTGTGGGTGGGTACATAACTGTATATTTATGAGACATTCATAAAATCACAATGTGAAAGGTCTGGTTATGAAAAATTAATTAATACTTCACCATTTCTGCTTTGGGAACATCCTATCAATACTATGCACACTATAAACACAGAAACTGGAAAAACAGGAGAGTGAACCAAAGGAGTGTGCTGAAAGGTGGCTGACAGCATGAAGTTTACCAGATGAACAGAGACAGATAATGTCTATTTCTTACCTGTTATGTTTTCTTGAGAATGACATTTGTTGCCGACGATGAAGACGGTGATGCTGACTGTGAGAACTGTGTAGCACTGCTGTTGGCCATAGGCAGGTGAGGAACAGAAGTTTCATGACCAGGACCATCTCTTCCAAAAGAGAAATGCCTGATCACCCAATCCACCTTGCTGACTTCTTATTTGTTAGTGTTTTTGCCCTTTAGAAACAGCATAGCAGACAAAAGATGCACCTGAAGCAAGGCATCCCTGAAGAGAGAAGACCGGGGCATCCCAGTTCTGATGTCCTTGCTGAGTTCCCCTCGTATTTTGGCAAATCATAAACATTCCCTCAGCCCTACATCCCTGCAGCATCTGCTGTCCAGCCAGAAGCACCTTGTTTTCAGCACTGTGGTAGGTAGGGCAGTTTGCCTGGCCAGGCTGCTGTGCTCTGATCCATTGCTGCCTCTCTTTCAGCAAAGGCGCGGGTTTAAATTCTCCATCACCCGCTCAGTAACCTCCTCGACATAGCCTGTGCAGGCAAAGTGATGTCAAACATTTAATCCCCCTTAAATCCCACACAAAACCATACAAAAATCTGCTTTAATGACAAAGGTCTCTAAATTAATCTTGCTTTCTATATATGTGTGTATCTGCTCAGAATCATCTTCTGCACAGATCAAGCCCTTTTGTTAACTGGCTACATTGCCCTGTCTTCCCAGCCATTAACATCAATTCTAGCTCTGTCAAATGCTGACAGCATTTTGTCAGTACACACACACTTCCTTCTGAACAGAACAATATCACAGTACAAGCCCAAACTAAAAATGAACTCCTGTTTTGATATTCCCCAATACCAGAAAATACAATTTCCCCCCCTCTTTTTTCTTCTTCTTTTACTAAGCTCTGCAGCTATTTAATTCACCCTAAATTTACAAAGTATGTGCATGTCTAAGATCCAGTATCCTTCCACCAACCCTAATTTTATCTTTATTTCACTTAGCCTGCCCTACCTGCTCAACAGAAGGTTGTATCACAAAACATTTTATTAACAAAATGTTGCTTAAGCAATAACTTGTACATGGCAGCTAGAAATGATGGTAAGATTTCTTAGGGGCTTAAAACTTGACAATATTGGGGACACATCTTAGCTGATACAGCCAAATTTAACCTCTTCAAGCCATCAGCAAGTTCAGTTGTTATTAAAAGTGACAGCATATATTTCTTTTTCTTTATCTAAAAATCAGAGATTTGAAACTGAAAGATCAGGAAATGGAATATCCCACCCCCTTCTAGCAGCTGGAGGAGTAATTTGGGTCTCCTAGCAGGAGGCTTCTTCCTAAGTAAGACAAACCCAGGAATAAAACCAAGCCCAAACACTGTGTCTGCAGAGACTATGAGCACCTACACACCCTGGGACAATAATCCTGCCATCTGGGCATCTGCCTCCTCAGAAGTTCCCAGAGATTTCCAGCTAACTTCACCTGGACCTAGAAATAATTCCCAGGTATGGGTGATTTCCAGGTGGAGTTACCAATGGACAGCTAATTCCCCCTGAACTGGGTCTAAGATCAAAGGCTCTCAACCCTACCTACCATCCATGTCCTTCAGCTGTTTTATAATTTAATCCTTTCCTGTTCAGCAAATTCAGGGAGGACCATTTGCAGCCTGGCCCAGCGACAGTCAGAGAGTGCTTCTGGTGTTATTCCCAGGCTGGAGTTTCCAGACATGGTAAACATGAGCTGCAGTTAATAAAACCTGTAACAGGTTCCATTAATTTGCACTATCATTTGGGTGGGAAAGGGAAAATAAGGCAATAACTCTAATGAAAATTTATTCCAGGTGGAGATAAATACAAGTTCCTGAGCCAGTCTGGTCAAGTTCCCCAGTGCCACCCCAGCCTACATATATCCAAGTATTAGCCCCCTGATTAAATTACATGTAAGAAAAAATCCAAGAGCCTTTGGATCCTCTTCTTCCCCCACCCAAGCACAGGCCCAGGAGTACCAGCAAATGATATAAAAAGCAAACAACACTGCAGGCTGTGTGATAAATATGTTACCACATTTCTGCATGTCTAGCTACCTGCACATCCAGCAGAGTGAACTCATTTCCAATCACTTTGCTCAGCTATAAAAGAATACAACATTTTTACCCTGTCTTCCCTGCTAATTCCAGTTCCCATTGTTTCCAGGTACTGTGGAGAAAGCCGTGTTTTGGATGTTAATATAATCTTTAGCTGAAACCACTGGCTGTTATCCCACTAAGCAGGAGACAGGAATGGGCACAGAGAGGATGTTCTGGGTGCTGAGGTTTATGCACCAAGAGCTCTGTAGGGTACCTGTGGTTGCATCATGTCATGCTAATGTAGAAACGTGATGATTTTGTGTGCTGACCTCATGGAACTCAAAGGAGTCCATTAGAAATAAATAAGTCCAAAGTGCTTTGTGGATTTCTTTTCCAGCTGGAAAAGGGAGCGCTTAGAAGGGCTGCTGCTCCAGAGATGTGGCTTTGCAGAATGACTGGCCTGTCCCTGGCCAAGCTGCACATGGATGTCCCTCCCCCGAGGAGAGGGGAGTCTTTAACAGAGACACAGGAAATTAGAGCTCTTTTCATCGAGCTATCAGCACCCTGCTGCTTTATTACTCCTGGCTGTAGCAGCAACCTTTACCACTAAGCTGTGCTGTTGAAAAGACTGCTCCATGGGGAATTTCCAAAACATGCTGAATGCTCCTTTGACTATCCTGGCTAAAATAAGCTTTAATTCAACAAACTAACTAACTAAATAAATAGAAGGAGAAAGAGCTGCGTGCATTGACATATTCCACCACCTTCACCCATCTAACATGATAAATATACCTTGGGAGGCCTTGCCTGAGCACACTGAAAATCTAAGCACTACCCCTCTGTCCTGTGGCACATTCCCAGGAACAGTCCAGCCCACACACATGGAAAGGTGCCTCTCCTGCAGAGGGGAATCAAAAACATTTCCACTGATGGGCATAAATGTCAGTGAGGGCAAACCCACAGCAAGAGGGTTTCTTAATGCTGGACCTGTTTTCATTTCCTCTGGGGAAGGGAGCATTACACAGAGCAGATTACACCACCACTACAAATGACCATTAAGAAAACAGGTTAATCTCCTAAGCATTTGTCAGTAATAAATTCCAAAAAGATCTCCTTTGAAGAAGAATAAAAACAAGATAACACATTTTGCTTGTTTTGGGCAAGTTGCTGATCAATTCACGTTTTAGACACAGAGCACAGTCTCTTTGCTATCAGCAAAATTATTTCTTAAAAATGATCTGAAGCCTATTAAAAGTTTGCCATACTTATCTTCCTGGGACTAAACCTGGCACATGGTAACAGTGCATCAGCTCATTGAACAGTTTGCAAACAAGCAAGCAAGGAAAAGAAGCAAAGGTGAACACACCACCTGGTTTCAGAAAATGAGATGCCTTCTTCTAGTCAGCAAAATAAAACATTCCTTCTGGTAACTGCAATCTGGAGCTACAGACCCCTCTCCATCACAGATCACAGAGCAAAGCAGATTGACAACAGCTACTGTAAAACCAAGAACAGAAGAGTACCAGGGATGAAGAAATGCTTCAGAGGCTCGAATTTTGCAGAAAATCTGATCCCACCTAAAGGCCATTTTAAACATATGGAGATGAAAGACCACAGCACACTAGCACTTTTCAATCTATTAAAAATAAATTAGCTGCAGTGAGAAGAGATGCAATGTGGAATGGGGAGTGTAGGTTTACATGGCAAGTATTTTTTCCTTCTCCTAATCAGAGAATGAAATACAAGGAAGAAAATATTAATAAGTCTCCTAAGAGACACTCACTTCTTACAACCAACCAGCAAATCACAGAAAGCAGATTAACCACATCCATGACTCTGAGAGTGTGAATGCAATACAGCAGTACAGGAATAGGCAGCATTTTGCTTTTCTATGGTAACAGACCCAGTGCAGAGCACTCACCATTTATATCACGGTGACTTACAAAATTAATGTTAGAATTAAGGACAGTTTGTCCTGCTTATATTAATACAAATGACAAACCACGTTTCAGGAATTAAGATATCCATTCACATTTCCCAACAGGATGAAGTGGGAGGAAAGCAGAGACTGGGAATTTTGATTCCAGTTTGCAGATCTCAGAACAGAGCAAGTGCCTTTTCTTCTCATTACAGAACAACCAGCTGTCATTTTTCACTAAGGTAAAGGGCAGCTCATTAAAAAGTAAAGGTTATCTAAATAATTTCCTGAACACAGCTGTTGGGTGATACGAGGTCTCCTTGGGTGTCCAAGAATCCAGTCATAAACAGGGCAAGGGACTTGTACAAAGTCTGCAGCTCTGAGAGCAGAGCTGGACAGTTTCCACTAAAAGGGCCAAAGACTGGAGACCAAATTCCATTCCTGAGCCTTGTCCAGTTTCTTACTGTCTCTGTCCACTGCCTATTCATCCAAAGGATGTTTTAAAACTGTAGCGTGGGATCCTCACAAGACCATTATCCACCAAAGGCAGGTGTATATTTTCCCATATAAAACAGCCTCTAAATACCAGGCTTGAACAGGTGACTCTGTTTGGCACAAGGGGCTTTTCTGCTTTTCCTTCAATTTACAAAACTCAGGCTTCTGTTTGCTCTGGAGCTGTGTTGGCTACACACTTTTTGTACAATCAGACATTTGGTTTGAAAGAGTGACAAGAAAAACAAATAAAAACCACACATTGGATTCTTTCCCTTTCATCATTCTGCCCTGGACAGAACAATCACTGAATTAATTTCATCCCTAAATCCCTTTACTTAGCTTCTACAGCAACAACCTTGAAAATAGAACAATCAGTTTTGCTGCCTCTGGTTAAGGAACATCTGCATATTGCGGGTGATCTCTGACAAAACAAGCAGCCACATTTTTCCCAGATTTACATTTGTCACAGCCTCAGTGGCAGAAATCTTTGCCTTTCTGCCACCTCATGCTGACCACAGGCATGGGATACAGCCACCCTACTCCTGCATGTATGCCCATTTTTTTTTCCCAGGAGCAGTTTCTAGAGTTTGTTTCTTTGTTTCTGTAGGATTTTTAAAAAATTATCTTTTAGGCTCTTTCCCAAGTCAGAGAGGATCAAGGGGCTGACCCTTAAGCCGGAGCAATTCTCAGAAAGCAAGTGTTTGCAGCAGCCCAGTGTATCCCCAAGAAGAAGGCTACTTTGCCATATGTATGGCCTCAACACTGTGCTTCAATCCCAAAAGCAATATACACTGCATGGGATTATTTTTTTTCCCTGATTTCCTTGGCAGTCTGGTCAACAGCACAGTCTCTCATCAGCGCTTACCAGCCGGATCCTAACTGCTACCTCAAGTTCTTTTGGCTCATTTCACCTCACAGACCAAAACAAAACACTTCAGCAAGTGTGTTTATTCTTTTCTTGCTGCCAAGCTGATGTGTATTAAGTGTTTTCTCCAGCATTCCCTGTTTGCTGTCCAGGAATCAGCAACATATCTCTGATGAGAACTAATTTATGAAATGTACTGCATCTCTACAAAGCTCCTTTTCTGTCACCAATGAACACAAGGAGGAAAAAATTGTTGAATAGTGGGAAAAAATGTGCCTTTCAGCTTTGGCACTGCGAACTTTTTTCACCTTACAGTGAAAATAGAGACAGATTTATTGATTAAAGTCTGATCTCCACAGGTCGCAGAACAGCTTCAAAAGCCATCAGGAATAACTCTCAGTGGCTGTTTTCCAGGCTTTTCCTTCCCATTGATATCTTCCAGAGAAACATATGTTAACATCACAGAGCAGGTGCTCATTTCAAAGTGGGAAGCCAATTTTTACAGTGTGAATTGTAGTCTTAAGTAAATATATATTTCAGTTTACATATATTTGAGACCTAAAAGGAGGTAAGTGCATTTGGATTTTCTAAGGCTTTACAACTTCTGTTTTCCTAGCAGTTGACAAAATAATATCATTCTAAATCAATAAACATCTCAACAATCCACATTAAAATCTTGAAGGAGAGAGAAGCTAAGTGATGGAACAGCAGCAGAGAAGGATGGTTGGAAATCTGTTCATAGAATCACTGAATGGTTTGGGTTGAAAGTGACCTTAAAGACAATTTCATTCCAACCCCCTGCCACGGGCAGGGACTCCTCCCACTAGAACAGGTTTTCAAAACCCCATTCAACCTGGCCTTGAACACTTCCAGGGATGGGGTATCAGCTCAGCTTCTCTGAGCAACCTCTTCCAGTGTGGCCCCCATGCTCACAGGAAGAATTTCTTCCTGAAGCTCCAGCACTTGCCCAAACTCTTGTGTTCCTGTTCATCATTTCCCTGTTGAGATAATGCCCTACAAATGTCTGGGCTGGGAGATACAATACCGGTATGCTGGCTATGCCATGTTCCATCCTTAAAAGATACCTAAAGTACAGCTGAGATCCCCAACAAAATGGAGCACTTGCCCTGAAAGATCACCCTGCTGTGATGCCTTCAGAGCAGAAATCCTGATCTGGTAATTGCCTTCAGATGCATGAAAAGCTGAGGATGATACTGGAATGTGTCAACATGGATTTCTGTAAGACAAAAAAGTCACCCAGAGAAATCCAAAGTGGCGGGTCTTCCAGCTCTGCCTCCTCACCCTTGGGTGCTGACAAAGGACTCAAGACAGACTAACTCTCCTTTTGTCCCCCTTTTATTTTTGTGGGGGAAAAGCCCCAGGGCTGCTCACTGGTTCACAAACCCCTTTGTTGTCCAAAAAAATCAAATTCACTACCCGGTGTGCAACACACCAGTGATTACACACTGAGAGAGACATTGGTGTTCACCTCAGGGCTATACAAGCCTGGCTGCTCCCAGGTATTCCACAAATATATATTCCAGAGTCAGTGCTCACGGTCTGTCCCTGCCAGGATTACCTTTTACCCCGCTGGAGCTAATTCCAGATCAATTGCTGAGTCGGCTTTATCGGTTTCTTCCTTATCTTGTGGGTTCTGCCAAATGTCCATGTGGCCCGTAAATTCTGCATTATCAGAATAATATCCGAATAAATAATCAGAATAATATCCGCTATCAGCTGCATATCCTTCTTCCCGAGCTTTGTTAACCTCCCCCTACATGTCAGAGCATTAAAACCCACCGAGCCCTAAAGATAAACAAGGCAGCTCTACCGACAATTCACTTGTCTGCGAAACACCTGCGCCTCGCTGGGAGCTTGTTCGCTGCTCTGTTTCACGGATTAAATCTCATTTCTCGTTGAGTAGGCTTGAAATTATGCAAAGATCGAACAACAACGAGCATCCCTTCGTAAAAAAAAAAAATTTTACGAGTTCCACATTTTGCAACACTTTTCCACTAAAACGCGGCTAAACAGCGGCAGTCTCCACACGGACGCCGCCAGCAGCGCCCTCAGGCAGCCGACATGGCGGCTGTTCCCTGCCAGCGGCCGCGAGATGGCAGCGCCCGCCGCCCCAGCCCCAGCCCCGCCGGCAGCCGCGGCCCGGGGCGCCCTCCGGAGGGGACGATGAGGGCGGAGGGGAGGCGCTGTCCCGCCGGGGGCTCCAGTGGGGACGGTGGTGAGGGGCGAGAAGGGCTGGGGAAGGGGAGAAGCAGAGAAAATGGCCGCCGCTGGTGGCAGCGCAGGAGGGGCCGCTGCAGGGGAGAGCGGCCCCGCACGCCCCTGAGGGAGGACGGTGTGGGGAAAGGCCAGCGAGCAGCAAGTATGAGATGATAAAAAGCGAAGGGGGAAAAAGAAAAGTGGTTGTGAGGCTGGCCAAACATCCAAGATGACCCTGGAGGTTCCCACTTCACGAGTCCGTGTCCAGCAGCTTGCTGTTCTCACAGCGGCTTCCTTGGTGTTCCTTACAGAGACTGACTGCCAGCCCTCAGCACAAGAATAAAACAGGCTCCGGTGGCTGTGGGGTTAATTCCTTCAGTAACCCTCACTGTATTTTATGGTGTGAGGGACCACTGGAAGTCATGTAAACTGAAATAAAGATAGCAGCTTCATAAAGTGTGACAAGAAGCTGGGGAAACCATTGGAGTTTAGTTGGATTTGTTGGAAATGAGACCACTAGAAAAACGTAAAGGCGTTCATTAGTGAGAAATGAGCACATACACACACACCCTCTCCCCAAATAATTCAGTTTTGGGAATAGCCTATTTACTTCATGTGCATTAAGAATGTTTCAGTTTGTGAAAAACACCAATCACTTGGTTTGAATTTTTTTAAAAGTTTAATAGCAGTAAAATGGTTATAGAAATAGCAATATAATTAGAGTAATAAAAATTTGGACAATTTGGATTAGGACAATATGAGACAATAGAGACAAAGAGTTATGGGACGGTCCGGGTACCTCTTTCTGGGCAAAATAAGCCCAAAAAAGGACACACATTAACAGAGGATTAACCCTTAAAAACAATAACCTGTTGCATATTCATACATCTCATATGAAGAGGAATATAATTCCAATATGTGCGGATGGGACGTGCCCAGGCTTGTCTAGCCTCTGCTTCTTGGCTGGGAGCAACAGCTGCGGTTCTGGTACCACAGAGCTACCAACACTCATACATGATGCATAAATTCCATTTAAACACAGGATTCTGTCTGGTCAGTGTCAACTTCTTCCTCATAATCCTAATGGTGTCTTCAGGGCTGAGCAAGGCGGGAAGAAGTTCATTTCTTCTGATAATGGAGCAGTAAATTCTTTTTCTCTGAAAGATTTAGGTGTCTTGTGTCTGCTATCTGGTGCGAGTACCTCATTCCTTTCTTTAAAAAAATATCCCACATTCATAGTTTCTATTATAACCTTATGTTATAACCTAAAACTGTATTTAACATACTACTTGGAGAATTAATACAGCATAAGTTTCTAACATAACACATATAATATTCATTTTAATATTTGCAAAAAAGCCAATCATAAAATAAGCATTTTTCACAAGTTCATAGTACACAGGAGGAGTCTGCTCAGGAATGGTGCTCCTGGCCACAGCCTGAAGCAGCAGCATCCATAGGAGCCTGCAGCTGGAGCTCCAGAGCCTCCTTACCCAGAGCAGGGATCAACACCTCCCTCCTTGTACTTGTCCTGAGCACGCTGCTGCCACCACCTCTTCCTGCCATTCTTTGTGCCTTGTTTTCATCCTTATTTATTTAAGGTCGTTTGTATTGGAGACCTTAGATATTTTAATTATTGACTACAAGAGGTCCCAGTTTCTCCGAGTCCTTGTAATTCATGTTGCACGTAGGGTGACAGAGGCCCCAGCCCGGGTGCTGGGTTGTGCCATCAGGCTCAAACACATCCTCCACAATTGTATAACATGACCCAGCCACGGTGTCCTAGTGCTGTAAGGCCCCTGCCAGGTTACATAAGGTGACACCATCTGCACTGACATCTGTGACCTGCTGCAGGTGGCATCACTCTGCAGCACATGTTAAGAAGGGGAGGAGGCTCCTTACAGCACAAGTCTTTTTTTTCACTTTTAATCTGATCACTTTAGCACAAGGCATACCTAGCAACTTAGCAATGGCCTTTGTGTTTATACATTTATAAATATATAAATATGTTTATATAAATAAATATATATATTTATATAAATAAATATATCTTTATTTCCACCATACATGTATCTTATATATCACTTATATATATGTATATATCTTATATATCACTCCTATATAGCAGGAGTGACATATAAGATACATATAAGTGATATAGAAGATATATATATGGTGGAAATAAACACTACAGATTTTGCTGATGTGGGAATAATTTGAGGGCAAACATAGTAGGCATTTTGCCCCCAAATTTCAAATGTTGTCAAGTGCAAAAATTCTTCAGGTAAGAAATGCTATTTTGCTTGCCTCGTACTTTGTTAGTCCTGAGTGGTCATGTTTGAGATTTTCCACCAGAGTGGAAAAGGAAGAGTAAAAAAAAAAGAGTAAACAAAGTTTTGTTTTACAGAGAGTGGGTTTGCCAAGTGTTACATTATAGCCTGTTGTAGACCCACAGTGTTCAGAAAGGAAGATGGTAAATTTGCTAGGTATTCCTGTGGCAGTCACCATAGTGTGTGGATTTGGAGAATATGAAGAGAAAGAAAAAGAAATGCTTGGGAAATGCAGAGGTACTCCAGCACCCTGAGATGGCAGGAGTGTGATTAATACTGTTCTCATGGAGGAATGTAGGTGCAAACTCTGGCTGAGACATTTGCAGAAGTATGAGCTAATGGAGAATTGACTTTGAGTCCTAGTAAAAAATAAGGCTAATTTTTAAAGGTTTCTGCCTTGTTTGAATAAACTTTGAGCTCATTAAAACCTGTAGCAAAGCCCTGGGTTTCACAGGCTCAGGGATTCAGCACCTAAGAAACCTCTCCAGTATTTCTGAAGTGGATTTTTTTCTTCCTGTAACAAAGGAGCTTCTCTCAGCACACGGAGGACAACGTGCAGCTGTTATCGGTGCCCGCCGCTGTGTACCTCACTTGATCAGCCCCAGGCAGCAGGAGATATCGCCCAGCCCCAGGGCAGGCAGTCTGCAACACACCCAGAGTTAAAATCAGCAGCCTCAATCCGCACCTCACGACTCCCAGCCCCGCTGGCGTCTCACAAGCACACTCCCTGCGCTGATGGATTACCGGGGCTGTGGGTGCCTCCCACGGTGGTGACAGCGAGGGGATTTATTCATAGGTGTGTTTAAGACAAAAGAAAATCACACTGAAAATGCGTGATGAGAGCATCCCCATCTGCATCATCTGCGTCTCATCTGAGTCTCTCTCCACTGCACCCCGAGAGCTCTGAGCAGGAGGCAAGAAGTTCAGGGCTCTGGATTGCAATTTGTGAAATGTCAGGGAAAACAGAAACTGATTCTGATTGTCTCACTGGAAAAAAAAAATCTCTATTTTCTGCCTTTCACAGTGCTGCTTCTACCTCTTTGTTTTTCAGGCTGCAGATCAAGGTGTTCAGCAGTAGAGGGAAGGGCAGTGTAGAGTCCAGCACATCACAATTCAACGCAAGAGAGAGACAGGGTCAATCATTAAATTGGGCAGCTTGCAGGGCTTTCAGCATTGGGTAAGGAAAGCTGTTTGAAAAGCTACTTTCTCTCCTGCAGAATTAACTGAAAATGCATAATTTGTGTTTTTAGGGTATTTGTAGTTGAGACCATTGGGCAAACATTCATTGCTTGGTGTTCATAGTTTCCAGCCCTTCTGTTGTCAGTTCCCTGCTAGTGCAGGATCTTAATTCCAGCCTGTATAAAACCAGTGTAAAAAAGACATATATTAACACAAATATAACTACTATAGAGGGAGTGAGAATGGCAGCTCTATCACTACTGCTAAATACTTTTCCTTACTAAACTTTAGATCAGTTATGCTTTGACATGAATCCTTATCCATAGGAGGGAAAAAAAGGGTTTAGAAAGATTGTACATCACCTAAAGTCAGCCTGAAAGTGCAACTATGCAAATTGAAGTAAAAAGCAGTCATGAAGCTTAACATCCACTGGCAATGATTCACACTTCTGTTTACACTTTGGAAATACTCTTTGCCTTAAATTTTCTCTTGGGGACATGTGTTTTTACAAGACAATTTCTCACGTTCATCTTCTCCTGCCCAGAACAGAGCTACTCAAGTAAAGGCTGTAACTCTCAGCAAACCCTACCAAGTATAGAAAGGATTAGGTAGGGGTGGTATTGTTTGCCTTGTCATTGCTGAAAATAATGCATTTTCATTACATTGGAATATCCTACTTTTTAAAGATGTTACACAAGACAAAGGGATGATTTGTATGATTGCATGTTGTTCCCAGCTTTCAGGAGATTCAGTTTTCTACAAAGATGTCAGTTGGGTTAAGAGTTTGGTCTTTATAACAGCTTAGGGGAAGATAATCCATTTTGCACTTAAACTGTCCCTCTACCTTTCCACGTCCTAATGTGCCCTCCATTATTTTAAATTGCTTCATTTTCTTTGCTTACAAGTGCTCTACTTCTCTAATCTTGGAAAAACTGCCCTTCCTCGCACTCTACCTTTCTGACTTGCAATAAATTAGCTGCTGCCTCCATGACAACAAAATTGATCATGTCTCCTCAAGCTGTCTCCGGCAAGTTCATGGGATCTCGTCTTCTCTGACAGCTCCTGTCCTGGTTTTCCTGCAGAACCCTCCAACAGTGACTGCTAAGTGAAAGGAGACAGTTCTGGTGCTGCTTTACCTGATTGTTCTGCCACTTTCTTGAGCATTTGTTTCCCTGGCTATCAATGATGGCTTTTTATCCTATTCACTTGACAACTTGACACATTTAAACTTTTGCAACCTCCTGATTGTTTTTTTCAGCCAGTATCAATGCTCCTACTTGCTCCTCATCATTTATAGACATTAATTGTCCCATCACAGAGGCAAGTGTCTGGCTGCAAATCTGCAGTAACGGTAGAAGAGCAGCCATTCCTAAAGTTCAGCTCTTCAGCCAAACCTGTATTTTAAGAGGGTTTTAAAAGTGTTATTATCATAGCCTGGATACTCTTACCTAGTAGGATCTAGAAAATATGAAGGTGAGCAGACTACCAAATTTCCTGCTAATTAGCCCAAGCTGCCTGCAGTATGAGTGGAATATAGTCTGAAATCATTTGGCTTTGGGAGGCCTGTAAAACTTAATCAACTGTTTCATTAATTACCTTGTCACTTTTTGACCCACAGGAACAGAGCTGCTATTTCTGCAGATACCAGGAATGGTCTGTCAAGTCAGCAGCTTGGACTAAAATGAGGGATACTTTGGTGGAGACAAGGAGAACAAAGTTTGTACTGTCTGCATGTAGACCAGAGAACAGTCAGGTTTTCTCAGAGGTGATATGCTCAACTCCTGCAAATTCAGGTTGAAAAACTCTTTTGATTAGAGTTAGAAAAGGAGCCATGCCCAGCACGGTTCTGTCTCCTCACTCCCTATGGATAAATCCTCTAATCCCACAGAAGTAAAAAAATCCAACTTTGCCAGTGGTTTTAGTATGTCCTTCCTTCTGAAAAGAGTGTAACTTGTTCAAAATTCTGTTTGCAATCAGCCTAGCAATTTTCTGCCTGCTCCACACACACGGGAATTCTCACCCACAGCCACCCTGTGAATTCCTTGCCACTCAGTGTGCAGCTATCAGCTTCTTCATGCTTGAAATAGCTCCCCTGCTCCCAGCTGACATTCCCAGCCCACAGAAATCTCAGTATTCCTGTGCAGCTCCTCAGTTTGGGAAATCCAGAAATAACATGCTCTTTTACTATTATCTTTGCAAGCTGAGGTGAATCTTTTGGAGATAGTAAAACCAAGAGAAAACTCCTGCATGTGCAACACTGCAATTCAGCAGGACATAACTGAGCTCTTTAGCTGGGCTCCTTTGTCACCATGGGGTTAAGTCCCCAGGATAGCTGGTGCCTCACGTAAGAGGAGCCTGGATATTTTGGCCATAGACTTAGAAAGGTGGCTCTAATTTCAACTAAAAATACATTTGCATTCCTTCTGCCTTATTCTTAACCACACAGCTTCCCTCTCACAAAGGCACAGCCCTTGTGCACTCCTTTCTCCCCTGCCCAGACTTTCTTTGCACAACCCTCTATGCCTCTTCCCAGCTCCCACTCTCAAGCCCCACATTTCTTCCAGATTTAAGTCCCCAAAATCATCCAGAACTCAATTGATTTCTCCTTTTTTAGGCAAAGACAGAGAAGATTTCAGAATTTGAGGGTTGTATTATACAAAGTACATTGGTGGGTAAGATGTTATATTAAAATAAAGTCACAGAAATAATTTTATTCCATTTGCACTAAGGTTTACAAATTTTTTGCAATTCTTGTTTAACCAAGACAGGTTTCTTTTTCAAAAGTATTTAATTGCATTAAATACTAAAATACATTGTATTGAATCACATTAAATACCATGAAGTAAACCTTGTTTGTTACTAAGTTAATCACAAAGTATTACTTTTACTCAGATATAATCTGGACAGAATATTTTCAGATTCACTGTCTCAGAAGCTCAGTATAACACAGAATTTGCTAACTTCTTAACAAACAAACAAGTTTCTCTCTTTTGGCTAGATAATCATGACCTCCTTGACATTCCTTCATGTTTCACATCTTCTAGGCAGAGATTCTAGGAATCAGTTCTTTCCTTTAAATTAAAAAACAAAACAAACTAAACAACCACCTCACTTTTCCCAGTGTTTGGTTTGGAAGGACTAATATAATTTGAAAAAGCTTCCTTAATCTATTGTCTTGTTGTGTTTTTGGGTTTTTAAAATGCTCTTGCCCTGTCAGTAATTAGCAGATCCAAGTAATTTTAACTGGATAAGTTTTTCTTTCTATTCTGTTTTTTTTTTTTCTTCTACTGTACAGCCAACCTTGTAATTGGCTGTGAATTCATTCAAAGCTGTTCAGTATCTGTGCAAGCTTCTAAGAAGAATATGTTTTCTTCAGTAATTATTCCTGAAGAAGGTAATTTATATTATTAAATGTTCTTCAGGTCTACTTTCCTGTGGTTTATGAGCTCTTGGTAGCTTCAGTCATGTGGAGAGAAATAAGACAAGTCTCCAGAAAATAACATTAGGGTTTACAACAAGCCACACGAGGGATAGCATTTTGAAACCAACAATTATAAAAGTTTTATGTTAAAATATTTCTGTAAATTGTAAGTAAAGTCCATTGGGGTTTTTTAAGAATGAAAATATTTTTCCTGGAGAAAACATTTCTGACTGAAAGAGCTGTGTGTTGCCTCCGGGGACCCATTTTACTGAAAGCAAAGATGGGGAGTGACCAGCTGGCTCAGAGTAATTGAATAGCCTTAGAAAATCCTGCTCTTGATGCAGCTGATTTTGGCAGTAGCTTGAAAATCTTGGTGTGATCTGGTACCTTTTCTCACTGCCAGCCATGACCACAGCGTTTCCATTTCCCAAGTTTTTTGGCAGCATCTGTAAAACTCTTGATATCTGGGAGTGCAGTTGCTGAAAGCTTGAATCAAATGCTGCAGGCACTGAAGAGTCTCCCAAGAGCACCATGTATAAAATGAAAAGTCATAATGTGTACATATCTATAAACCAAATGTGTGCTTCATCTTACTTTTCTCCTTGGTGTTCATCTGCATCCTTCAGTACATAATTATCATTTTCAGGTGTGCATTTCCTTACCTATCAGGGTGTACCAGCTTTGGCTCTCACAATACATTTCATATTAGCTGTCCTCTATGTTTGATACATTGTTTTAGGAATACAATTATTTTTTGCTGATATCTCCACCACTTTGATTCATAAAATAAATTAAAACCATTACAACAGGAGGTAATTTATGAAACACTAAATAAGAAGCCCTCCCCACCCCAAGAGCTGACTAAGACAAGAACAAAAGGAGTAATCACGGGTGATAATTGCATTGTCTCATTCCATTTTCTTCTGAAGCCTTATTACAACTGTCCCAAGAAAACATACATTATCCAATCCAAGTAATGAAAGAGCAATTCCAAAAGCTAATTGTCTATATAAAATCTAGAGTTAATCCTTTACTCCTTGGAAATGGGAAGGTAATTGCATTGGTGTGCCAATTCATGATCATCAGCACTGGGTATCACATCCAGCCTCAGAGTACCAACTTCTCCCTTTCATAAGGTGTTGAAAGAAAAAAAAAAACAAACCTATTCAAATATTGCAGTGAGACCATTCCAGCACAGATGTGATTTTCATTCATCATGGGTCTATATCTGAGAGGAAAATGCATGCAAGATCCAGTGGCTAAAAACTGAAGAGAAATTCTGTGGCCTGGAGCAGGAGGATTATCCTGGCACCTTCAAGCTTTAAAATCCTTTAAGCCACTACCCAAGTTAGGAAAACACTAACATCTCTTCAAGCATTCCTTCCAAGCCACAGGAAACTAGAATGAGAAGAGGAAACAAATCACAAGTGGTTGCATACTTGTCATTTTTTGGTGCCCCACTGACCATTTCATGGCATGGAAGTTACCTCAGGTGGCAGCAGTGGGGTTGCTCCAGAGGGTCTGATCAAAAAGCAGACCTGGAAATTCTTCCCTCAGCAAGCCTTGCCTTTGCAGCTACTGCAGAGACAGCAGAAGACAGTGAGGAGAAACATTGCTGTTCACCAAGGGGAATGAGGATACCAAAGATAAGGGCTGAAACGCTTTCTGACTGAAATGTAACCCTGGGAAAGAAAATGTATCAACTCTGCTTGGGAGTGGATGAAGAAAGTCCTAAGAAAGGAACATGAAACTGTATCTCACATTATCCATTGTTATTTCCACAAATTTTGTTGGGGGTTTTGTTGGTTTTTTCTTCAAGAAGAAATCATTAGGAGATTAAATTTGGACAACAATCTGCCACTTATTGCTGCTTCTGCTACTACCATGGCCCCAAGCTGATGGTACAACAGCAAGAGGCCAGCAGCCAAAATGCATTAGGAACTCAGCTGGCATCAATAACTCTGCTGAATGTCTTGTACCACATTAATGTCTTGGTGCAGATCAGCAGTACAGATATTTAACAGTGACTTTTCTGTGCAGACAATGTTTAACAGGCATGCAATAGCATAAACATGTATTTTACAGAAGAAAAAACCAACCAGGCTCATCTTATGAACAAGAGCAAAAACAACTCTGAATTCAGCTATTGTAAATATCCTAGTAGAAAAAGGCCATAATTATTCATCTGTACAAATAAAAATATGGACTTATAAGTGTAATACCCCCTTTGGATTAGAAATCAAATTTGCTTGGTGCTGAGATAGAAGTTTCAATAAATGTAGAAGTGTGTGAGAAAATGGTGTCTAGGAATTTATCTTCCTTGATGATAGATTATGTATATGCAAATGAGTGTGCAGCAAATAGAAGTTTGAGATCATTAAAAATAAAAATAAACATGCAGTTTCTCAGTGATTTAGTGAAATGCTGTACTCTGAATATAAGGGCAAGTGATCCTTCTATGCAAGAGAGTAGCACATCTCCTACTAGGCCCAAGAGATGAACAAATCATACTCACAAAAATGACCAAAAATTGGGGATCCAAATTGATTAGGTGTGGGATTTCCATCCTGTGCCTTTAAAAGCTGGCAGTTTAGCAAAAACATCAAGCTGCATAATTTCCCACTGGCTAGAAAAATACTGCTGATGGTCTCTCAAGTGGAACTGAGCAAAAAACCTTATCTCATGCAAACAGTGAGATGTGTATTTTTGGGGATTCTTTTTTTCCCCTCTGTGTTATATAATAAGAAATCGGGTGCGTTTTCCATGGAAATACTGATTCCTCATTTCAACTGCTGGGTTTTTAAGAGCTGCCTTCAATGTATATATTGATTATAGGATTGAACATTAATTTGTTAAAAAGGCCTAGAATTTGATTACTACACACTCAATGCAGCTTAATGAATCTGCAGATTCAGCTACACAAGATCCCTGTGCTCATCCCTCAAGCAAGGATGTTGATAAATGAAAAAACCTGGCACATTTATCCTGGACTTTTCAGGTTGTACTGCACAAACAGATCAAACGGAGCCCAGAACAAATGGAAGCATCCTAAACCCACCATCCCTTACAGCTCAAACCCACAGCCTTTAACAGCAGTGCATCTCTCAGCTGGTAACTGCATTTTTTTTGGCCATAACAAGACCATGTGTTGTTCACAATGGCAGAGCCCAAAGTGATGCACAGTGAATTAAGTAGAGAACTCAGAAGCCTCCCTGTGCTGCTGCTATTATGGAATCATTTCTGTTCACTCACCTGGAGGAAGAGCTGCTTTTAACTCTTCCCTTCTCTGCCCTCTCCTGTGTTCTCTCTGCTTTGTCCATTAGCAAAGGGACCTTCCTGGTTGTGCCATTTTGGAGCTGGCATCCTTAAAACCCCAGTTTGGAGATGAGAAATTTTAGGTAACACTTGGCAAATCCAGAGGACGCTGCTGGAAGCTGCTGATATAACTCCAGTGTTCATCCATCTACTGCATATGGAATATAAGGAAGAGGAGTCAACTCAAAGGTTTCTGAAGTTCATTATGGTTCTTTCCAAGTAAACAAAAAAAGTAATTTTTCCCTGAAGAGTAAATTATTTTTCTTCATAGTCTAAATTTTTCAGTAAGTGAATTGAATCTGATGGGTTTTTAATGTTCTTGTATAGCCAGGAAAATGTATTAGAAATTACTAACATTTATCATGTTCCTTGGTAGAATAGTTAGATACTTTGGTTAAAAAGAAACCCCACACAGATTGTCTCTCTTGAATAAATACTTTTACGTAAATAACTGGGGCTGCTGAACAAATTAAGAAGAAACAAAATATAAATAAAATTATATTTCTGCAAGAAAATAGTGTCCAAATTTAGCCCATGCAATTTTTGTCAGAAAAGAGAAGCTAAAATTATCTCCAGCTAAACCAAGGCTCTCACATTCTTGTCATTTAGGAACTCTTTCAGTGACATGCAGGCAAAGACTAGAACTGACAATTATCTCAACAGAAAAAAAGAACAACAAAACGGAGGTTAGAGGACACGTTATTTATTGTGCTCATCTGACAGCCCAAATGCAATGAGATGAGGCAGAAGTGCCCAGGCACTGTTTACAGGAAGAATCATCTCTTGAAATAGACTTGCATTTCCCTTTGCTCTGTCATAATTAGAAATGTCAAATTTCTTTGGGGAGGAAAAAGAATTAAAAGGCATGGGAAAAGTTTTTGCTTCCTCTTCTTCCTTAGGAAATGAAAATAAGAGTGAGAATTGAAATATCTGTCTGCAATAAATGTTTGTTTGCTCAGCCTAAAACGTATTTACATTTTTGGAACTGTGGAGTGCATTGTTCATAATCTAGTTAGTTCATCAAAAATATATTCAGATATGAATTCCTTTACCTTTGAATTATGATGAATCTGTTATCCAATGAACTTAACCTGAGATACCAGCAAATCAGGAAAAGTTTCGGAAATGTTGCATGTAGAAAGCAACAGGGTAGCTGAGAAGTTCAGGAAAAAGTGGCACACACAATCTGTTCATAGATTTTGGATACTAAGGTATATCATGTTTCTGAAAACAATCTTGGAAAATTAATTTTATATAACAGCACATCTGCTATAGTGGACTTACCATTGCACACAGGATAAAGGAACCACAATAAATGTGGTTCACAAAATCCTCCAACCCACAGCAGCAATTGCTGGCTGACAAACCCTTACAAGAAATGTTCTTGTTCAAACATGGTCCTGTGCCATGTTGGAACAGCATGTTTCTTCTCTCCTTTCTTCATTTCATATTGTTTTGTGAACTGAAAATTTTAAGGACATTCAGTTTTCCAAACATTTCTGTAAGGAAACAGGCTGCCTGTGTTGTGAGAGGGGCGCAGTGACTCCAACAACATCAATTCCAGCTTGCAGCTGCGTTTGGATCCCAGTCCTTGGCTCTGGGCATGTGTCAGGCTGCCAAACAGCTCAACTTCCCAGCAAAATGGGGAGCCCTCCCTGTCTCTGCTGGCTTCTCGTGAGAAAGGGCTGGGGCTTCATCGAGTCCCTTGCTCAGGGCAATCCACAAGGCTTGGATTACATGGGAATTCAGCTAGCTCTGCATGTTTCACGGCTCAGTGAGCAAATCTGGGAACAAATTGATGGCTTAAATTGAATTTTGCTTCTGATGTGCCAAATGGACCACCTGGGTAGATTCCTAAATCTGAACGTCTGGCTGTGGAGTACCACCCTCTGAGGCAGCTGAATCCCATCCATCTGCCACCCTCCAGCCCACAATTTAGCCCAGAAGTTGCATTTTTCTGAAGTGCACCCCATCCTAGGGGGTTACCATGGCAACTGAGGGACGACTGGCAGATGCCGATCCTGCTGCAGCTCCACTTCTGTCAGGAGACAGCTGAATGCCTAAAGCTCCATTTTATGGTCTTTATTGTAAGACCGAAGGTGATTAAAGAGCTCAGGTCACACCTGCACAAACCCACCCCATTCAGAGCTGTTATTCCCCTCTCAGTGAGAAGTAATTCCATTTTTTGTACCAGCCATTTTTTGTTTTGAGAAATTGCATGAAGCACTCAGCTTTGCCATCACACAGCTCACCAAGCAGTGCAGCAGCAGTGCCACTAATGGTTTACCAAGAAACACACGTGCTCCCTCTCCTCAAGAGGTTAATGTGAAGCTGCCAGTGTGGAGGAACTTGTTAGAAACTGAGTCACCTCCTATTTTTAAAAGGCTGGTGGAAGGGGACTTACCTCAGAAATGTTAAGGTTCCAAACCCTACTTTTATTATTAGACTGATAAGGGATGGTAGGCAAATTGTTTCCTCATTCATGCCCAATTTCTCAATCTTTTGAAGAGGACTTTTGATGTTGTCTCTCTCTGGAAACTGGCTCTAACACCATTTTAAAGCTGAGATATGTAAAAGCTAAATATGATCATCACTTACATCAGCACTGAGGCGATTGCTGAGCACTGTCAGAGGAGGATGGCAACATTTGACTCAGAGCCTCATGTCTTGGTGCTAGAGCATCCCCTGTTTGCTCTCTGGATGCCAGAAGACTTGGTGATATGGCTCAAAACCCTGGTGAGCACAAACTGGGGCTCTGCTGCCAGGCAGAAGAGACTCCCAGCCTCAATTTCCCATCTACTCTTTTTTCAGGAATATATCCTGGTGGATGTCCCTTATTTTTCAACCTGCAGTTTCACTGAGATGTCAGCTATCCTCTCATGGAAAGGAGAAGCCCGTTTCTCACCTGGATAGGCAGCACAGCAGTTTGTTATCCTGCATAGATCTGCAACTTGGAAATACTTAGTTAGAGTTGTGTCATGTGGCCACTACCCAAAAACACAGGAGGCCACATCCCTCTGACAGCTTTTAATGCAGGATACCCCCTGCCATATTGCAGGCACGTGGCATTGGAGCGTTTCCCCGCAGCCCAGCTGCACTTCAGTCATCTCTGTAACATCCCTCTGCTTCTAAACTGTCTTTCAGTGAACCAAAATCTCATTGCTGCATTGAAAACTTTTCCCCTTCTTTGTGTCTGACTCACCTTTTCATTTATCCTCACATTGTTTACTTTCAGTTGCTTTCTTCTTCCCAGGGAATGAATATGCAGAGGGAAGTGGAGACCTTTTTTCTGCTCTTCCTGTCTGCTCTCTGCCTGTCCACTGACAGGCCAAAACTGCACCCTGGGTTCACTCTCTTAAACCTTTGAGTCACTTCTCCAAACTGCTTCATGCAAACAGAGGGGAAAGACAGCATGAGAAGCAGGATGTCAGAAATTAAATCAGTTTCTCATTTCTGGATCTCTTGCCCAGCTCTGCTCTGTAAGAGTATGTAACAGTCCAAATTTAGAGCCTCCAGACTGCAATCAAATCCATTCAGCGCAGCGACGTGGCATTCAAGTGCTGTGAATGAAGCTCAGTTTCTGAGCCATCATGTGCATTTTCAGTGTGCTGGGGGAGTGTGTGACTGTCACCCTTGGTGGCACCCAGGGCCCCGGAGCAGCACACACAGCGTGGTTGTGAAGGAAAGAGGGGCTGGGAATTGCTCCTGCCATGGGGAGGTGGTGCTGACTCTAACTCTGGGCGTGTGCCAGTCTCCCTGCTCTTGGGGTGAGCAAGAGCTCCTGCCACAGAGAGAATCCCCTGCTTCAGTGTACTCATTGCACAACCTTTACATGCAATGGTAGCAGGTGCACAGTATAATTATATCTAAAAAAAAAAAAAACCACCTGAGAAAAATTGGAAAGAATTTCGAAGTAGGTCTTCTATGTCCTTGTGCCTGGAAAGCTGCTGTAGTGCAACCAGCATCCAAGCCAAATGGTTTTGTCACAGAGTCTAACACTATTTTTAATGCTATGTTCATTTAAAGACCTACAGAACTCTTCCTTGCTCTTTCTAATCCTGGGTAAAATAACCACAAATTATTTTAAAGCACAGTATTTCCCCTTTGAATGCTCATGGAATTACACAGGTAACAGTCCCAAACACTCTCCCATGAACAAAGTGCTGGATGTGCATCCTCAGAGCTGTCTACTGACAACTATGACAACATTAAGTCAGCAAGAATTAAACCCCCAACTCACCTTGCACAACTATGAATGGTCATCACTCCCTGAGGAACAGAAACCCCATCTTGCAACTTGGCAAATATCACATTCAACCCACCATTAAATGTACCATGTGTTAATTATCATTCCTTTGGATGACTTAACTGTTACAGGTTTGTTTTAAAGGTATGTGATTTTTAACCAAATCTCTTAAGAAGTGAGGTGAGGAAGGAGAAAATCTTGGAAACAGGGTCTGAGCATGGAGTCATCCTGCAGAGGGGAAGGAAAAGAACTGCCGTGCTGTTTGTGAACAGCTGCAGATTCCCTGGGATTTGTGTTCCAATTAGTTACAAAGCTCATTAACAAACTCTATTTAGAGGGTTTTCTATTTAAGTGAGATTTTCCTAAATTAGTAGCCATCAGTTCTTATTTAGATAGAGAATCTGTCAAATTCCATGGACTATGCCAGTGTACAGCCATCCTCCTGCGCAAAAAAAAGGGCAGCATGATAATATGGGTAGAAAAATAATCAGAATAAAAGGAGCTTGCTTTGAAGAGTAGCATATCCCTATTTTTCCTGTTGAAACACCTTGCTGTGGGTTGTAGTAGTAGTTGTTTTTTGAACTTCAGATTGCTCTGCCAGTAAAGGGAAATTAATCTAGAGGGGAACATTGACAGAAAGTTCTTAAAAGGCACTGAGAAGGTGGATGGTGCCTTTTCATCAAAGAGAACAAAGCAAATGCAAATACTAAAAGGAACATTTAAACCTGTGGAAAATAAATCTCTATTACCTTAAATAACTCAGGCTCAGCAGTACAGAATGTCACTGAGAAGACAAATTGGATGTTCACACAGATAAAGGTATTTGTGCACTTGATAATTCATGGAAAGAGCCTAAAATTGATTTCACCCCACATTTCAAAGACTAGTTCAATCTCTGTTTAGGCAGAGCAGTGACCTCACAGATGCCCCCTATGTCATTCCCTGTGCTTCAGCTGAGGCTTTTGGGGTTGGCCTCTTGTTGAGTGTGAGACTGGATCAGGAGGAATATGGGCTGGGATCCAACTGCTGCTAATTGCAGCTCATTTCTTAACACTGCTGCCAGCTCTGCCCACGAAACAGTACTATTCCCAAGGATTGTGAGTGATGGCCTGAGCCTGGCTCAGTGGGATCTATCCATAAAAGAATGGCTCAGCTCTCCCAGGCAGCCCCTCTGAGCATATTCATGCCCTGCACCCAACCACACATATTAAGTGCTTATATTGTTGGTGCAAGGCCAGTGAAACCCTTATTGAACATTTACTTCTGGAATTTCTTCCTTAAAAACATAACCTGGGATATTCTCAAAGAGCTAAAGGTGTACACAGTAGCCTACTGTAACATTTATCTACTGCTCAGGTAAGAAAAATTCACAACACAAGTGATGCAGGATGCCTTTAACAAACCTTGTCCTGCCTCCATCAGGGGAGGCACGAAGAGCAGGACTCAGTGGTTTGAACAAGCTCAGCATCTTTATCATTTAAAGGAGATTGTGTCCTACAGGGACCATCTGCCCAAGCTTCAGGACACCAAATTATTTACCAGCAATTGCAGCAACATATCAGAGAAGTTGCTTTTGATCTTTGCAATGGTGTAAAGAATATCCTTCCTAGAAGTGAGCAGGGACACCTGAACCCTTGCTCTTCCCAGCACACAAGCACTGAAGTGCTGAAGTGGATGTGCAATCCTCACAGCAGGAGAAGGTGCTCCCTGTATCCTTATCACCATCCTGTCCATCAAATTTGGGCTGCTATTAGACAATTAACGTTTTGGATAAGTCCAGCAGGAACGGGGCACTAGAGGGAGCTCCGGCAGCACCACCCACCTCTGAGCCCCAGCCTGAAACCAGACCCCAAACGGAGATTTCCTTCTCCAGTTGTGAGGCTTTGGGATGGCTTATTGCTTTGATTAACTTCTCTGCACATTTGAATAACATTTTCCAATATTCTTTTGCAGCTGCAAACTCTGGAATTGCCAGCTTTCCCCGTTTCTGCCGACAGCTCCTATTATTGTAGTTCTAGGAACTCAGATTTAGCCCATTTCATAAATGTTAATTAAAAAAAAAAAAAACCCAAACACTATAGATATCTTCGTTTTAGAAAAACTGCCTGAAAAGCTTCAGTGAAATCTGAAAAACCCTCCAGATATTACATTTTTTCCCTTACTGAGATTAAATCCTCCTTTTAATCAGTAAACCCACAGCTGTGCATCAGGAATTAAAGCTAATATTTAGCCTTTGAATAAATAAGAGACATTTTGGGAATAATGTTCCTACTGGGGAACTGTGGGGGAAAAAAGACAAGATTATTGGTGTTGGTATGCTCTTTGCTGGCAGTTGCTATAAGTAAAGCAAAAGTGGCAGAAGCAGCTTTTTTATTTTTAGAAAGACATCCACAGTGATTTATTAAACCTCTCTGGGGAAGACAAAAGCTATCCTCTCCATATATTTACTTGAGGAAGTATTTATTTTCAAGGCAGAAAACTAATAATTTCTAAATAAGAAGAGTCAGGCTTCTGTAGAAACACCATGGCTAATTTTGGAAGAAATTAGCTCAAAAATCAACTACAGAGAACCCAACTGCATCAAACATTGTGCTACTCTATTTCATTCACAAAATTTTTCAGGAGCCCCAGCAGTGGAGCAGACAATCCTATTTTATCTATACACTAAACACCTTAGATATTTCCTGTATAGTTCTTTGAAATCTAATGAGAGCAGAACCCCTGTTATAAAAATTCAGGCTTAATTTACATGTGATAGAAAAACATTGCTCAATGCAGTGCTATGAGCAGCAAGGTTTGAATAGTGCTAAACCCTTGTGTTCCTCCCTTTCCAAACAGATCCACCACAAAGTTATAAAATATTCTTTCATTTCTTACTGATCAGAACATGCTTGACTAAAATGTTATCTCATGAGAAAAAAGCTACAGTTATGCTCCCTTCTCCCACAGAAGGGTCACTTACTCCACCAGAAAAGGCTGACATTATTAGCTGATCCTCTCACTCCATTTCCTTAACAAACAAGCATCTTACCTTGACATTTTCTCCTCTCCCTGGTTGATGTTAGGTAAACATCAAACACTTAGCAGATCTCCATCCTCTCTCTGTTGCACTGACCCCCTCAGGATGTGAAGTTTCCTGGGTTTCACAGCACTCCAGTGTTTGAGGTGTCCATTCTTCTCAGCAACCTCTGCCTCAAAAAACCTCTTTTCCCAACAGTTATTTCCTCCTTTGCCAAATTCTCTTCACTGCATCACTTTCAATGATTTCTTAACTGCTCCTTTAAAACAAACAAGGAAACCACCCAGCCACCCTTACCCCTCTCCTCACACTTTTCCTCTCCCCTTATGTTAGTTTTCCTTTGCCCAAGGGAATATCTTCAGTGTTACTGCCAGCTGAGTTCCATAGAATTCCCACTTCTCCTCCCTCACAAATTTCTCCTTATCTCTTTCAGTTGTTTTAGTTTTCCCTTTATGTCCCTTCAGCCTGCCTGCACTGTGAATCAGGACATCAGAATGTTGTGCTAATGTTCTTTTTTACTTAGTGTGGGGAATTCCTTTTGTTGATGTCAGCAAAGTTTGTGCAGCTCGTGTGATAATGTGTATTTTAATGTCAGCAGGGTAATGAAGCCTCCAGTACCCTCATCCCCCTGATTTAGAATTCTTCCCAGCATTCTGTATTCCCCAATGGAGCCTCTCAACATCTGCCATCCTTGGCAAGAGCTGCCATTGAGCAAACAGCTCTTTCCACTGCTCCACCTTCCTTCCTTCACTTTCTCGTCCCCATTGCCATCCAGAAATCTGTGGAGGAAGGGTAAAGCCCATAAAACAGACTGAACAGCCTTCCCAAATAGTTACTCCTAGGAAACATTGCACAGGAATTTTTAAATTCATGTTCCCTAAAGATGTACCTGCTGCTGTTGCAAAGGCAGACTCACAGATCTATCAGTGAAATACAATTATTTCACAGCTCTAGAGACCCAAGCACAGGGAATGGGAAGTGACATCATACAACTGAGGGAGAGATAATTTTTGCCTGCATAAGTGTGGGAAATGCAAGAATCAAGAGACACAGGGTCTTAAAAGTCCCCAGTGCTCACTGCAAGAAATAATTGTGTTTGTCACTTCATACTGTAAGAAAGAATGCAAACACTGCAAAGGCAGCAATGGGGTTGTAGTTACAAGGTGATAAACCAATTGCTGCACAAAGAAAAAACAGAAAACTACTTAAAACAACCAAATCTTTTAATTAGAAAGCAACAAACATGCAAACAGCAGGTATAGAAATTTATTTGAACCAACGTTTTTACTATCATGAAAGTTACTTTAAAACATTGATCCAAGCTCTCACATTTGCTGTTTAAGGAAAATATTGCACTTGGCATCTTCTAGCACCCCTCATACATGGCAAAACATTTTAAAAACATTTTTGTTTATTTTAACTTGCACACTCTCCCCAAGTTCATGCACACAGTCATTCAAAAAAACAAAAGGTTAGGTTATCCAAAAGCAATACCTCAGAATTGCACTAAAGCTCTGTAAGGAAAAATATAATTAATGTCTTATACAAATTTCATTGACTTCCAGGTGCTCACACACAAGTGTTGGTTACTCTTCATCTTCATTTTCATTCTCCTGGCCAGATCCTTCTGATCTGTCACCTTCCAATCGGTCTGCAAAACACAGATTTAGTAAAAACAACTTGCAAAATTTTCTTTTTCTGGTAAATATTTAGACATACTGTCTCCCTGGACTATTACACAATGGGATATGGCTGTGGTGTTTTAGGGTAGAAGAAAATCTGTGTGGACTTACAGCAGAGAGTGGGCAGAAATGTTACCACAAGAAAGGAGAAAAGGAGAAATGCCCTTAAGGATTTCCAGGCATGAAAGCAAAATCTGTGTACAAAAGGAAAAACCTTGTAGCTGCTGACTGTCAGCACAGAAAAGACAAATGCAGGTATAACGTTAAAATGAGATGGTGACCACAAGGGACAGCAATGCTGTGCTGGGGAGCTGAAACTACAATAGCTACAGTTAGAAATGTGAATAGTCCAGAAACTGGGGAATCTGCCTGTCACTTCAATACATCAGAAAAAGTGCCTTTGGATGTAAATATTTAGAGAAAGGCAAATACAGAAATGTGTGAGGGAACATGACTGGCTCAAGACCAATCACTCAAGCAACATGCTTGAGTCAGGTTTAGAAACACTCCACCCAGCCATAACAGATTTTTGCTGAAATTGTTGTAACTGAAGTGTTGGGCAGTTCTTTTAGCATTTTGCTCAGAAGAGATAATGACAACTGAAGGAAACACAGGGGCATGGAGGTGCAGCACTGGCCTGGACACATGGCACCCTCCTGGCTCACAGAGCAGCCAGAGGTGAGAGAGGAGCAGCAGCTGCCACCAGGCACAGCTTCCTTCACACCTCAGCCCTGCAAGCCACTGCTTTGCTCAGCCAGAGTCCCCATATTGAGTATTTCCCATCACTTTCACCTTCATCTACAGGTCTGTTAGGTTTTTGCCCCATATGCCATGCCAGCCTCCCAAAACTTCATCTCCTTGCTTCCTACACAGTCTGTGATGTCTCTCCACTGTCCTCCACCTTCAGGGTCAATCCACTGCACTCAGCTTCTCCAGCACCAACATCCAGTTCCCAGTGAGGATTCTTCCATGCAACCCTCTTATCTCCAGTTTCAGCCCCATGGGAACTGGAGGGACATCCTGCAGCCCTGGGAACAGCTGCCAGCAGCCTCAGCAATGCCTCCCACAGTCCTGAACCTTCACACCTTCCTTCGCCCCTAGACAACTCCCACAATCACAGCCAGTTTATCTTACAATTCATCCAGTCCTCCCCAACAGTTTTCCCATCATACTCACTGAAAAGATTACTACTGAAGAGAGTATTTTTCAACATCTAAAATTATATTTTGCTCTTTGTTTTGAGATAAAAATAACAGCTGCAAAGATGTTCCAAGTCTCACACCAAAGAAGCAATTCCTAAGTACTTCTATTAACAGAACCTTGAACAACCCTTGAATCTTCTCACCAACCCCAAGTAAAGCCACAGCCATTGAAGGTCTCGATGATTTCCCAACCAAGCTGCTCTTTCATAGACCAGTGCTGTGAACAAGCTCTTCAGAAGTCTCTCACCTGCTCTTATGTGATTCAACGAAGCCAACATTCGGAGCATGAAGGAAGCTGGAACAGTGATGGTGTTTCTGGTCTCTTCCAGCATTAATTCATTACGAGTTATAACCTGGAGGCAGGGAAAGGAAAAAAACAGCATCAGAAATAAACACAGAATTATACTGCATTGATAGGGGTTTGTAGATACAAAGTTCTGTGTAAAGCCATTTTGCAGAATCCAAAATTACAATAAGGGAGCAATATTTTAATAATTGCTATTGAATACTGTTGTCTGGGGTAAGAAAAGTCAGCCAGTGGACTCTGCCTGCAGGTGTCCAATTCTCCATCTAAAGAATATTCCAGTAAGATCACAGTTCCACTGTCCACATGCAAGGCAGATACTAAGATGAGTGACTAAGAAAAACTTTGGAAATCTTTCATGAAGTAAAGCAGATTGATGAGAGAAAGAGCTGTTTCCAGATGGCAACTGTTGTAGAGAACCAAGTTCTAGCACCAGTGCTGGCCAAGAATGTGGGAAGAAAAAGAGATGAGGTTACCCTCAACTCCTACCTTCATGCTGCTTGAAACTTTTGGAGAAAATCCAAGGAACACAAGCCATTTCTATCCCACTTCAGGAATATTCTTTAGCTCCATAATTCTTTGTAAACAGAGCTACAGCTTGCCTCTAAAGGACTTGAAAGAGACAGTTCCTACTGTCTCATTTTAAAGGAAAAAAATCCACTAATGAATACTTTTATTTCTCTTCCCTCATTCCTTCCTCATGGTACTTCCTTGCCATCCTTTTTTCTTCCTCCATAAATTTTAATCCCACACTGTAGGTTGTCCCAGCTTTTAGACTATATTCTTTTGTTATCATTAAGCACAAAAATTTCTTTAGGTAGAGACAAGTTATGACCATTTTTCAGTCCTTGCTCCCAGATCAGCTGCTGTAAGACAGGAAAATAATGAAATTCTTGCTCTCTCTGAGACTCTTCGAGCCTGTTCCTCTTGTGAGGAACATGTTCCTGCAAATGTTTGCAGTTTCTTCTCCCTTTGCAATCACAGCACCTTTTCTGTCATTCTCACCTGTTTGCCAGGCATATGGCACAGCTGATCCCTCCCTTACAGAAGCAAACTGAGAAGGCAGCAGGCTGCTCTTTATTCCTGTTTCACCCCATATTTCTGCAGTGCATCATCAATAACCCCCCTAAAAAACCTGGTGCTGAGGTCTTTTCCCCATTCAGAGCTTTGTTCTTATCCCCACTGTCTTTTCCCTTTCACTAAGGTCATGGCCTCTCTCAATTTTAAATACATTTCTGTGTCTATATGGAACTTTCCTCAAACAAAGGAAAGTTTTCTCCTCAGACCTTCCCCCTTCTCTGGAAAATTCAGTTCAGGTATGTTGGACACTCGTTCCAGCCAAACATGGTGAGAACTATTTTGTTGCTATGAACATCTCCTGTCTCCAACATAGGTATGTCAATACAGGGAATAAATTAAAAAACAAAAACCATGGTTTTGTTACAAACTACAAACAGCACTGCAGTAAATTCTTCTGAAAGTTCTCCATTTTTATTAAAGAAAACATAACTAAATGTTTAAATAATTTGCAATAATTAGAAATAAAGGGAGGGAGCTAAAGTACAATAATGAATTTTAGCACACATATATGTTTAGCAATACTTCTAAACCCCAAAGGCTCCAAAACATGTCACGACTAAAGCTGTCACACAATATGCAAGGAAGGGTCTCTTCACTCAGCGCTAAAATAATGGGAAAGGTTCAAAACTCACAAGTGGGTGGTTTGGGGTTTTTTCAAGGGATGTGGGGTGACTAAGGGTTGTATGTTTCTGTTTGTTTAAAATATATTTAGTACTGCTACAGAGTAGATTAAATTAAAAAATCTCCAGTCTTCTCTATCTGTAGTGCCCAAGAGATTTCACAAAAAAAGCCCCCAACCTGACCACCCCATAACCAGATCTGTCCTATAATATTATTTACAGAAAACCATATAACATTTTGATACATTGTGTTATGTAAATCCCTCAAATATGATTACTCAGCAGTCAGCTATATGGTCACCCCAGGCCAGTTGCTATATCCAGGTATTGCTCTGAGGACAACATGAAAATAATGAGTTGCATAACTTCACACTGGACTTTTATAACTGATTGGGCTTGCAATGTTTGCTTTATTCCATGAAGTTCCCATGTGCAATCTTAACCTTTAAGTCCCTTTTATGCCACTGAATATTTAATAGGATTAATTTTTGTAGTCTGTGTTGTTCTGTATATCCTTGTATTACCTTCAGTTTATTTCCTTCATCTTCCCTTCATTTATTTGTTTAGAGACAGGCACTATGTTCATTTATTAATTCATGCCAGTTTTCCTTCTATATCTGAGTGTTCGCACTTCTTCCAACTCCTTTCATGTACATAATAGCAGATCATGTTATATAATTTCTAGGAGAGCTGAGGAAATGCAAAGTGCCAAGGATATGAAAGTCAGCTGTTCTGAAGGGCAGCTTTTTATTTGTAGCTCATTTGTTGAACATTAAATAACTCTGCTATTTCAACAGCAGTAATTTATACCAAAGGCTTTTATAGAATTAAAGACACAACATTACCATGAAAAAGGAGGAAAGGTTCTTACCTCATCTGCAAGTTTTCTGTTAAAAATCTTGGATTCTTCCAGTGGTGACCAAATTTTTATATCATAATCAATACCCGAAGAGGCCAGAACTAGAAGTAAAAAACAGTAATTCTAAATTAAATGTGTTATGTTTATTGGTAATTTCTGCTCTTAAATGGAAGAAAAATATTTCACTTGAAGCATTTATTTGCAAATGTCAGATCTCACGCTGAACAGAGCTTGTAATTACCAAGTCTCCACATGAGGTCTGCTCCATAGATTGTTTTTGAATCTATGTCTATATAGATACAAAGAAAACAAATGCAAACATCAAGAGCCCCCTGTTTTAAATTTGAAAAAATCACTAAAATATCTAAAAGATAGAAGCAAAAAGTAAGAGCAAACCCAGCCACTACTGATCCATTTCTGCTGATAAGTATATGAATTAATACCAAAGCTTTAGAATTTGTAGACCCAGTACAAAGGCAGAACCAAGATAATTTCAAATGTACCTTTGATAATTTCAGTGAATTTTGTGTAAATTTATTTGATATTTAAATATAAAGATGCAATGGATGTTGTTATAAATAAAGTACGAAAAATATGAAAAGTTGCAGAACATTGTCTGGATCATTGCACCAAAGCCACTGCAGGAATTCAAATTCCACAGAAAGCTCTCAGTAACTGGGAAGCTGAACAAGAGTAACTGTCCTAGAAGGAAGATGAGCTCTCTCAGTGGCACCTTCAGAGTGTGACACACTCCAACAAGACATCAGCAAGGCTACAGGGTACTTTGAAAGGTGCTTCCAGAGGAAGTATCCAACTCAGGACATTTACAAGAACTCAATTTCAATAAAATAGTTAAAAGTTCAAGGCTTACCCCCTATGTAGGACACTATTCCATGTTCCCCCAAAATGTTTGAAAAACCCCCAGCTTCTTTTAGTATTATTGTAACAACTTCACTTGCTAATTTACTAGTAGCAGACTCTTACTATACTGCCAGGTAAGCTGTGAAAAAAAAAAAAAAAAAAATAACACGAATATTTTCTCTGACTGTGTCAGAGGCTGGAGGATGGTTAAGATTTCCCAGCTACATGTGGTTCCTTCTAATGCTTTGGTCCATCTTTTCTATGGATTTCCTCTAAACACAAATTATTAGGATTTCTATGATTTTTATTAATTATTCTAATCTCAAAATGCCAGAGTGATGGAGACATCCACTTCCACTGCATTTTTTTTAATAGATCCAAGAAGAGACCAGATTCCAATATAATTTCTAAGTATTGCTGGCATTTCAGCAACCCCATATTTCTCTCATTAGTGTCATAGAAAATATTTTATGTGTTGAGGGCAGCAAAAAAAATTGAGATTCTTCTTATTACATCTGACAGTATTTCTATAAATTCTGTGCCAGGAGTAGTTTGATTTCAATAAATTTTTGAGTAAGGAGGGATTTAAGGGCCAAAGGTCATTAGAAAGAGATAAAATTAAAAGCACTATTATCTGAATGATATAGGGAAATATGAACAACATCTCATTAATCATTGCATTGCTCTGTTGAGACAGAGTTTAGGACTGAAATGCTCTAGTGCAGATAAGCTGGGTGTGCAGAGTGTGAGAATGCTGCTCTTACTGGGGTCAAAGGGGTGAGGCTGCAGGCAGTTCACCACGTGGTTGTCAGCCTCCAGCAGCATGAGGTGCTCAGCAGTGTGGCGGTCCCAGATGAAAATGTGGCCACAGTCTGAGCCACTCATGACAAAGTTGGATCCCCAAAAGTTGGCTTCCTTTATCTGCAAGAAAAACAAAACTTTGTAAGGCCCAGCCAGAGAAAAGAGCACACTCCTGTGTCTGTACTAACAGTGCTGCTGAAGGAAAAGCTCAGCCCATGCAGAAATGAGATTGAAGAAATTTTAAAGGAAACATTTAAAGAAGAGTGATTAAAAAAATAAGAGTTCAGAAAGTTTTAGATTTCCAGAGCAAAGTAGCTGCAAACAGGAAAAAAAAAAGAGAGGAGTTGGGGCAGACTGAACAGTATGAAAATAAATGTCAGCAGATCTGTCACTTTCTGAAGTCACAGAAATGATACTGGAGACAGGGGTATGCAAAGGAGTTTTAGGAAAAGTTTGGCCAAGTTAAAGCTTGTGACAGGCTAATCCCTGGGGGGGATTTTCCACTACAGATAAACAGGAGACAAGACAGAAGCCTGTGATACCCTCTTCAGAAATCCCTTCTGATTTTACTCAGCATAGGACCTCAAAACAACCATTGTGAAATGATATAAATTTGCTATCCCATGTCCTCTACAGGTGAGAGGCTTGATGGGGAGGCAGAGGGAGAAGGGACATTGCTTCAACAACAGCCAGAAAACTCAGTCCCAGTCATGAGATGTGAGCTGAGAGCTCCACAACACCCTGGTGTGTGTGCTGCAGGAGCAAGCCTGGAAGGTTGAAGTGTAGCCTTGTGTGGAGAATTGTTATTTTGAGAGCCAGCAATATCTCTACAAACTCTTTAAATTGACATACAAGGGGCAAGAGAGGTACCTGTGCAAGCAGGAGCTGCCTGGGCAGCAGCTTGGAGTTCACAGAGAGCTTTTCAACGCTGAAAATTGTTTGGCATTTAGGAATAACTCCAGCATAAGGGACAGAATTTTGAGTTTGATACTATTTACACAGAATCCTGCTATGAATTATTTTGCAGGTAAGGCTCTAAAGAGGGCCATGCCTGGATCCTTATGTTTCTTTTGGCAGACATCCCTCAGAAAATGCCCTGAAGAGAAGGGCAGAGATGTTTGCCTTGCTCTGTGCTTTGCTCAGCTACCTTGATACAGATTCACTGGTAAGTTGAACCCTTATGCTGTTAGAAATATGTGGTTTATTTCCAGCATAAGTATGCCCAGTTTTAAATTTCAGGCTTGGTAGATCTTTGTCGATAGAATATGTCCCAATGATGGCAGTCAGTGCAATAAAGTCATCCTGATGTCTAAAAATAAACCAGAACTCATTCCTGTAATGAATTCCAATGTATTAATCTTTCAGCAGCTTTTGTCTTATAGCTCCTTTTAATACATATTTTCATTATCCTGTTACATTTAGATTATCCCAAATAATAAAAAAATTAATTTTCTATTTTAATTTTCAATCATGACCTCTTCCTGTGTCAAGTGTATTCTCTTACTCATACTTCTCAATACTCATAAAATCTAATTTTAGCATCCTAGAAATGAACAGAACTGAAATTCACATTTAAAAATTTTGGTTTTCAAACATTTCTAAAAGTCACTGTTTTAAAAGCAGGACTATAAAAAAATGTAAGCTTGCCAAATTCAGTTTTTAAAAGTAAGGAAGAACCAGAATTATTCCATTTGCTTGCATAACCTTAATTCACTATATATGCATATACACACACACATATATATGTATGTACATGTAAAAATTATATACATATATATAAATGGTTCATGTAATTGATAACATGGCTTTATCCCTGGGCTGCTCAGGTGTGTAGCAAACAAAGCTTTTTTAAGCTGTCTCCTTCATAAATTTGAAAGGGAAAAATCATTAGCTCTTGCCTTGCAGGAATGAGGGCATTACTCAAACCAGCAGCAGATCAAAAAGAAGTTTGCAACCATAGAGACCAACAGGGAAAACAAAATTACATTTTCTTTCATTCTGTGCATTCCTTGCCATAGGTGTTTGTGTGAAACAAAAGCAAAAAGACCAACCCACATCCCCAAAAAACCAAACAACAAAATCTGTTAAATAATCTGTATAATAACAATTATGAAGACAGAGACTGAATTAAGCCTTAGATGAACTCACTTTTAGTATCTTTTAACCACAAAGTGCCTGATGCCAGGACTTTTAAAGTAATCAGGGTTTGATCAATTCAAATATATTTCTGAAATACAGTGCAAAACTCCTTGTCATTAATCAAAGTGTATTCTAAACCCTGTTGCTTATGTAGACTGAAACATGTACTTAGTCAAGCATTTTTCCCAGTGTAATCAAAGCTATTCACACAAACCCTAGAAAATGGCTTTTGGGGGTAAAGGGACTACTCCTCTCATCAGCTGCAAAAAAACCACACCAGCTAATTCTGCAAAATACCACCTAGAACTCAGAACTTCGCATCTTCAAAATATTGCAAAAACCAAAAAGAAGAAATTGCAAGGAAAGCAGCATCTGGCTTTCATGTACCATTGCTTTACAAACACAATAACTGCATTTTTCTTAAAATACAGGAATTTTTTTTGTGTGAAAAAGATGAGGCATCTAGTACCTAAATTATAATTTAATAACTAGCACTCCTGCCTTTTTTTAATTCAGAGATGCCAAGGTTCTTCAAAACTCTGATTTGATCCTCACTTTCCCTTCCAAGCTCTTCAAACTGAAAGATTAAATAATGTATTTGAACAGCTTGGAAGGGAAAGTGAGGATTAAATCATAATTTGGGAGGTAGGCACATTTTATGCCACATAAGCTGAGAGAGAAAATGAAAAAGAAGAAAAATACTCCAAATTTTAGTGGATGTTAAGGGGAGAGACTCAAACTCGGGAGTATTTCAATGTCTTTCACAGTGACACGAGTCACAATAATTTAAATTTTCACACAGCAAATTCTGTGCCTTCCACAGAAGCCAAAGCGCTTACAGAGCATGCCCAGATGGTTTTTGGCAAGGCCAGCAGGGGCAGCTGCCCTGGGTGAGCCCCTGAAGCCCCAGCCCCCAAGCCCCAGAGGCTGTACCATGGTGCGCGAGTTGCGGTGCCCTTTGTAAACCATCTTTATCAGCGGGCGCCTGATATTCAGCGTCTCCAGCTCCTCCATCTCCTTCCTCTCCTTCCTCCTCCTGAAGAGCTCCTGGATGCGGGCCACAGCGGATCGTCTGTGAATCCAGAGAGAGCAGCACTGAGAGCCCCTCCCCAGGCACTGCAAGGGGCTCCCAAACATCAGCATTAGGCACTCCACCACATTCTCCATGAGTTTGACACAGACATCAGCATAATCCCAACTGTAAAATTACAGACGTGAATTTTTTCCATCCTGGCTTACAACAAGAATAGCATGCAAGACAGTGGAATGTCAAGTGATGCCAGGTTTTATTCCCCCTCTGTAGAACAAACTTCAGCTGCTGGCAAAATTCACATGCTATTTTATTTTCATCCTCCACCCATACTGAGGTAGCAAAATTCTGAAGTGAAAAAAAAAATCTGTGCCAGAACAGAAGTTTTTAAATTTTAAAAAGCCATTAAGTATCTAATGTGTATCTCAGTGTGATTTGGTTTTTCATAAGATTTTGTACAATGTATTTCTTGCCAGTATTTCTCTATGACAAGATTTAAGATTTACACAGCTTTTAAGAAGTTCTTACTAAGGAAAAGATGATTTGAGATCAATTATTGGAGCACCTATCCCATATGATAGCAGTAAGGTTTACAGCTGGAGATTTCCTAAAATAACAGAGGAAAAAACAAAAGCCAAATTATGTAATTTGTTTTGTGAATGTTTAATTCCAGGAACTTGATTTTTTTATTAATCTGTGAAAAGACCTTGGTGTCAAATTTTTCCTCTTTAGCTGTTCAGTTTGCAGATCCCCATAATTCCAGCTATGATCAGACAGTCACATCTCAGTTATCTTTCTTCTGTAATTCTTTGTCATTACTAGCTTTGAAGTCCTGAACACAGTCCAAGGGGGATGTCACTCTCAAGAAGAAGCAGGTACAGATTTTAGCAGAATTCAAGGAGTGAAACTATTACAGCAATTTGTATGATCCTAAAAATTAAACTGATCCAGGAACCTCACTATACTGCTGCCAGAAAGCAGCCTGAATTTGTTTTTAAGTAATGTTTTCCAGTGTTTTAGTCACTGATCCCGGAGACTCCAGCAACAAGTCCTCTGCTCCAGAAAAAACCCTTCCAAATCTATCTCATCACTAATTCTCTCAGCCAGTGACCTGCTTAGACTCTTGTCCAATTTTTGCCACAGGAGAAAGTTGCACCAAAAAGTTAAGGTGAAATAAATATTATGCTACAGCTAAGTAAAGAAGAAGGAATGTAAGTCATTAATGCAAATTTATTTACTATAAAACAAATAAAGCAACAAACCACACGCTGTTTTACTAAGACAGATCACCTAATACAGCTAAGCTTTCAAAATAAATTTTAATAAGTTTTTTATAGAAACCAGAAGAGTTTTGAAAGCACCAGTCAATAGATTCACTTAACAGTGTGCTACTTATTATAATGTATTTCTTAGATGTTTGCCTAGCAAACAGCACCAGAAAAAGTAGACTATTACTACTCCCTTGATGAGAGTTTTCTATCCTTTCAATCCCCAGACAATTTCCTGGTTCATTTTTTTTATACTACAGTAAATAAACACACTGTATTTTTTAGTTATTCCTTCTCATATGTCAAGTTTCAACTTTAATCTTCAACAGATTTAAGAGGGTTCTTCACAACATCTTCATACAACAGAGGGGTAAAAAAAGAAGCCTATGTTCTTTATCTACTGTGCTTTAAAGATCACCGAGTTACTCTCCTCACCAGTTTGCTTCTACATAAAGGAAAAAGGGTGACAGACACATGATAGGCTGCATCAAACACTTACAGAAACTTCAAACCATTATTTGTGCAGATTTGGATTTTACTTGCTTTTAAAAAAAGATGGGGTTTGTGTGAGAAAGTAAAAGCATCTATCATTTACGGTGATTCCTTTTTGAAATTTTGGTGCATTTATTCACCTAAATTAATTAAGGATGTGCAGTGAAGAGGCTGGGAAGTTAAACATCATTAGGAGTGAGACAGCAGTAGCCTTGTCCAGCTGTTTCAGAAGGGTTACTTGCTGGACAGCAGTAACAGATCTTGGGATTAGGAGATGATATTAAAGTTGCTAATTGGTAAAGCAAAGTAGTTTCTTGCACAATTTTTCATCCAAACATCTCTATGAAAATTGATCTCCTCCTCTCCGTTTCCCTAGGCTGAAATATGCAGACATTACAAAAAAACCTCAATACTACTCAGCAATCAGAATCATGCATTTTTAAATAAGAGCAGAAGCACAGAAGCAACTTTTGGTTAAAACTGTCTTTCAACTAAATGGAGCTCTGAATTTAACCTCCTCATTTGGGACCTCATTTTAAAAGGCAGGAGTGGATTTCTATTTAGTTATTTTGGAAGCCAATGATTACCTTCACCAGGGAGAAGGCAGCCAAGCACACACAGCTGTCATACTGGGATTGAGCCTGGCAGAAAGCAAGAACATGGCAGAGGCTAGTCTGCTCCAGAAAACAGAAATATGAGCCCAATTTAGTGACATTTCAAAACAAAGAACATTACAGGAAAAAGCCTTCTCTCTGAGATATATTACTTGTTGATAACTACTTGTTGATTTTCTCTCATTATTTTTAAGTCATACACGTGCAAGAATTTTAAAATCTGACATAGCTGTTTTCATTTGTGTTTGTGATGAGCAATTCCTGTCTTTGCCAACACAAACACAGAATCAGCCTCATCACTTGGAGCATCAGTGGGTGCAGAAGTGTGCTGTGCAATTTGAACTGTTCTGAGGTCAGCCGGAGCTGAGCCTGGCTGAGAGCTGCTGCTTCCCTTCCACACTGCTCTTCCAAGCACAAAATGTCAGACAATGGAATTTATGCACATTGAATTGGCACTCCCCAGGTAACCCCATCAATGGGTACAGCTCTAGGAAGTATTCACAGAGCACTGCTTTTCCCCTTATGATCAGCCAGGTTTAAACTCCTCAAAGTTAATAGTTGGAATTAATTATCAAAAGGCCATTTAAATTAAGCCCAAGATGAGTGGAAAAGGGATTCAGAAGTGCAGCCATATTTTTTTAGTTAAACATAGGTTCAAAACAGGCAAACAAAGAAACAAACCCACAAAAATCCTGTGATGCAAATTGATTCACAGCTATATATTATAAATTGAGAAAAATGGAAAATATATATACACATAAGCTAAGTCTTAAAATATATAAGTTGTCACATAGGGTGTTTTCTGTATATTTAGAAGTTCTGAAGCGTAATGAGGATTTAAAAAAAAACCAAGAATCTGTACAATTTGCACAATTAAATACCTGGTTTGCTTGTTAAGGGACAATAATATAGTGGCTGCCATAAAACTCATCTGGTACCTGAGATAACCCTGCTTCTTCCAAACACCATTATCCAGCCTGATAATGGTCAATCTCCTGAGCTCAGCTGGGTACAGAGCTCACGTCTCCCTGCTTCCTTGCTCCATCCCTCTTGTCTCAGCTCTGCACTGAGTATTGAGCTCAGTATTGATTCCTTCAGTACTGAGGATTTTTTTCATTTCCCAGGTTTCCAAATGTACTCAGAGACAAACATGGTCTATTTTTCATAGTAGACAGCTTTGGGCTGGAAGGGACCTTAAAGATCATCCCTCTGAGCCCCTGCCAGGGGCAGAGATATCTTCCACTGGACCAGTGCTGAGGACCACAAACCCTGATTCCTTCTCTTGAGCTCTTTGATGTTAACATCTAATTTTTTATCCACTCTTGTTGCCACCTTCTCCTTTGAACTGTTTTCCCTATCCAAAACAATTACAGAGAACCTAAGGCTTATAACCAGTAACTTAGATCTTATTTCTCCAGTGCCTTATGGTCATCTGGACAATGCTCTCAGGCACATGGTGGGATTCCTGGGGGTGTCCAGTCCAGTTGGACTCAGTTGTGGGTCCCTTCCAACTCAGGGCATTCCATGATCCTGATATAATGTGTGTGTGGATCTAAACCACTGCAGCAAACCCTGATCCAGGTCTGGCATTTCTTCATTGATCCTGTAAAGGAATCCACTTGGCAGCTTCCACTGATCTGCCCAAGAATTCCAAAGGCTTGTCTTTGGAATTATACCACCATATTAAAATAGATCCCTTGACTAAATGCCAACATTTGATTATATTTCTGATATTGATTACTTTCTTTAGGAGCCTCTGAACCTGTGGAAGAGATTTGTCAAATTTCAAGCGTTAAGACAGCTCAACACCAAAGGCAAAACCATCCTGTTAACAGCATACTGACACTACCCCTAAAGCCCAGGTTATTTCACTGTTGATCATATAAAACCAGATGTTTACTGTAATGCCCTCCTAGGTAATTTCCCAGCTTTCAAACACAAACAATGCTTAAACTATTCTCAGTTACAAAACATTTAAAAATTTTCACCTGATATGCTGATGAATGATGAGGAAAAGCAGAGAAAAAAAGACTGATATAACATTCTATGCTGAATGCATCATTTATTTTATATTAAATTTATAGCAATATGAAACTAATATTCCCCTGGGCTGTGCTGAAGAGCTAAAGAACTCCTTGGTAAGCATGCTGAATATAGAAAGAATGCCTACTGTAAAATTTCGAGTACAAACAGCAAAGATTCCTGAACCTCTAAGAAAGCTGACGAGTTAAATCCAGCTATTCCAATTGCAGCTAAGATGAAAATAGAAGACAAAGAAATACAGACCTGCACCATTTTCCTGGAGGCATTTAAAATAGAGGACTCAGGCTAAGTCTTTTATGGAACCTCATCGTGCACCTTTGCTTTTTCAGCCACAGAAAGCCAAGATGTTCATTTTCATCATTGTAACAACTTTGGGCCATTTCCCCTCTAGATTGCCTCTGGCTGAAATCACAGCAGAAAGTTTCTCCCTCTTACAGCATGTGGCCAAACACAATTACCCAAATTGCCTTACATGTCCTTACAACTGCTTCCCTCATGTATTTCAATGAAAAATATGAGATCAAATGATTTTTTTCATTTAACATCATTAAAAGCAATACAGTGTAAAATTTAGCATCTATCTTTCTAAATGTGCATTACCCAATATAGTTCTAATAATTATGCTTAGCTCCATAACCTTGTTCAGGCAAAAAATATAAATGGTTTTTGAACCATGTAGTCTTATATTTTTGTCCAGAACTGGATGTTCTCTACTACCAGACAAAGCAAGTCAGCAGTAGCCCATGCAAATATAACTCATTCCTCAGCAGCTCAATTAAAAAAAATAAAAGGAATATTTCTTTTCACAAGCTACACACTTTTCAAATTCCATTAATTTCTATGGCACACAATAAAAATGTTAATAGGTTGTAAAATGTATACACTGCCATTTCTTTTCAATTTCCATGCAACACATGCAGCTAAATATAACTCAAGCAATATGCTCTGTAATTCATAGCATTTGAAGTACAGCAATTCTTAAAATGCCAGTTAGATATGAAAAACCAGAACCTGATAAATCCAATATATGGCAATAAAAAGGAGGAGGGGAGGAATAAAATAATTAATTACCTCATTATTCTATCACCTATCGCTGTTCCTCTGATATTATATCTAGTAAAGGGAATAACAACTGAAGTCATTCACAAATGCTAGGCACCATGTTTTTCAAAGGTTAGCATCTCTTACAAAATGTGCTCTATGAGTTCTAACTGGAAGGCTCCTTCCCAATGTATGAGTCAGTATATGAGACTACTTGTATTTCAGCAAAAATAGCATTCATATAACAGTACACAAAGTAAAGTTATAAAATGCAGTAATTCTTCATAGATCACAGCAGCTGTATCATCATTTCCATTTTACATTCATATTTCTTTAGATTTTAACCTACTAGTTAAAGCTAGTTGTAGCTTTTTCCAGGCTTAACCTCCACCCCCAGATCAACTTCAAAGTCCAAACAAAATTAATTCAGTCATTTAAGGAGGAAATCAGCCCTCAGAGAGCTGTTTTGACTAATTTGTAAAAATTAAGATCAATCCATAAAAAACTGCACTTTCTGTGTATGAAGAACATTTTGCACAGATTTTTTTTTTCCTCTCCCACAGATTACAAGGTATCACCCTCTGTTTGAACTAAACTTACAGGATCCAGAAAGTTTTAAAGAAGAAATGCCCTTGCATATGTCCAGACTGAAAGACCTGCATATGTTGTCTTATTTGTCAGAGAAGGCACCTTTTCCTGGGGATTCCCTAAAATGCACAGGAGGTTATTTACTCTGGTGAGTATCTGGCTAAACTGCTCTGCTGTACAGAAAAGGTTTTCTTTTTTTTTTTCATTTTAAAATATTCTGTGCACTTCCTTATCCATTTTGTTAAAAGAGAACATGCATTGACTGGCCCAACAACATGAAAAAATTAAATAACTGCTTAGCTTCTTCTAGTCACTTGTGAAGACCATTCCTACAGTGATACTCAATGACTAAGAAATGCTGCTGAAAAAAATCAGATGTCACATTCTCAATTATTTCTTTTAAAGAAATGTCCTTCTGTGTCAAAACTCTTCCTAGCTGACTCCTAGTCAACATGCAGCTGACTTAGCCAATCAATCAAAGGATCATGGTATTTCTCCACATTTTGCTGCTACTATTTAAAGTCCTTTTCAAAATATTAAAGCAAGTGCAGACTTTGCCCAGTCCTTCCTGATAGCTCAGTTTCAGGTTAGCTGGTGAGAAACCACCAGTCCTCATTATGTTTTGAGATTTATAAGTATCCACAATATGAGATTATTTGAGGAAAAAATCAAACCCTCAGCTTGACAACATTACAACTACAAATAATATTCAAATAATGGAAGTCTTGTACAATTAGATTTGCAAAATAAACAATATTTTTTAATAAATCTGAAATCTACATCCATCTTAGTAAAAATAAAGTGAGATGCAGCAGAAAGTTCTCAATTTATTCAGAGCTGCTTAACAGAGCTATCAGAAGGGTATTTCTGCCACTTTTTTTTTCTTAAGAGGAAGCTACAGATCATGATTTCAGAGTATAGAATCAGAAATCTACCCTTCTTTTTCAGTGGAGAAAACTGTACTTCACAGTGGGAAAATGACTCAGACAATTCCTTTATCTGAATTTCTCCACCTGTAGAATATTCTGCTCAATGTAAACAAGAGCTATTTGGTTTATAAGAAAACACAGCCTAAAGAAAAAGAAATTGATTGTAGAAAAAGCCAGTAGTGCTACATATTGGAAAAGGCTTATTAGTCAAACATTTTTTTGCATTCTGCCTCAGAAGGCTACAACAGCCTTTTTAAATTTTTTGTCCCACAGAAAAACAAAACTTTTTTTTTCATCACATAAAATATGTTCACAAAAGGTAGATTATTGCAGGCTATTCTTTCTTCTTCAGAAAAAACCAAAAACAACAAAAAAAAAAAAACCCACAGCAAAACCAATGGAAACCCACAACAAAAAAGACCAAAGCAGCTCCCCCTAAGTAATTCTACAGAGAAAAAAAATCTACTGTATTACTCAGATATTAATGCCATTAATTATCTTATGACACATTGGAAAGTAAAGCATTAGATAGACTCGAAAAACATTGGATTTAGTAAAGGAATTGTTAGATAACACAATTTACTGAGTGAGGAAAGAGAAAAGAAGCCTACAGAAAGCATCCTGGAGGAGTGGAGCCCCAGATTGCAGGCCATTTTGCATTTTGTGCCATGTATTGCTACTGGTCCTTGAGCAGGGGGTAGGAATGGAATCATGCAGCACATTGAGGTTTGGGAACTTATTAATAGAGGGGACTGTAGGACCTTGAGAAAAAAAACCAGCAGTATAAAATTGAGTTATACACCTCTGAGCTGCCTTCTGGTGAAAGGGAACATTCATTAATCAGGAATGACAAAGTAGGGAAGAGTGCAGGGTGCAGGGCTTGTGTCTGACCACGAGCCCCCACTGGACAGTGACAGGCAAGAGAGGAGGAGGACTCAGCCCCAGCTCATTGTGCTCAGAGAATCCTCTCTAGACCCAGAGTAACAACCACTGAATTACTCCAGCAAAACCCAAACAGTGCAGGGGCTGGGCTACCACATTCAGGCAAAAAGTGAAACATGAAGGGGAGACAGAAACCAGTATGATGGCAGGAAACCCATGAATTTTTACTGCTAAGAGTGAGAAAAACTTGGCACTCAGTCTAAGGAGACAAAACCTGAAAATGGACAGGATGAACATCATTCAATGATGAGCACTGGGTGTAAAAAAATAATTTCAATCAAAACAGAATGTTAGCAGAGAACAAAATGACTAATTTTAGTTCACGTATACCCAAGGTAGCAGCAGTGCTTTGAGTTAGCTTCCTACCCGTTAAGGGACATGGGGGATTTTATATAAATTTGATCAGTTTGTGAAAGGGATTTTAGGCTATAACAACTGCCATAGTACTGCTAGAGAGAACTTCCAGTTCCTTTCACTCTAATATGAGATATAAATACTAAGAGGTCTTAGAGCTAGAGCTTTTAGGACCATCAGTGTCTGCTTCCTTTCTGGAAATCCAAATTCCTTTGAGCACACACAGGATGTCTAACTTTTCCTTAGTATCTCAGAGTGCATTTGGAAACTCCTGAAACCTGAAGAATAGGAGGGAATGTAATGCTCAGTAACTAAACTGGAAAACTTCACTGCTTGCACACACACAAAGGCAGAACAAAATGATCTGGACCTGAGCAATGAAAGCCTGCAGGAAATCCTAAACCAACACTGACTATGAAGCATGAGATTTTATTTGGGGGAGAATAAGGGAGCAGGGGACTGCATAAAGGATTTTAATGGTATCATTCATTTAGCTGAATGATCTTTCCTAGGAGATAAATTTAACTGTTACAGGAAAAAAAATCTCACAGCACAGAGAGGAAAGGAAGCATGTCAGATAAATTGTAACTTCATTTGGGATGTCCCCACTAGTGGGAAATGGTAACAGCTGTGTGATACCTGGAAGTGTAATTCTTATCACATTGCTACAGGAACTATTACATTGTAGAGACAACATGGTGCATGAAGAGAAGCGATGAATCCTGCTTGAAAATGGAAATGGGATTAAAATTGCAGGGCTTTTCACAGCTTGCTCTTCAATCACTGGATCATAATGAACATTGGCTCTGCAGGGGAAAATATTTCTGCCATTCCATATCTGCCTACAAATACTTAGTACTGCATGGAAAGTTAATGGGTTAAGACAGAATCTGTGTATATTGGCTTCTTCATAAAAACTGTCATTTAGTGAGCAGAATTACTTGTGCTTTGTAATAAACAACCACTGACTGTTCTTTTTGCCACTACTGACAACGTGCTGGCTTATGATTTCTATTTTAACTGCAAATTATTCAAAACCTTCTCTAGAAACAGCTTTAAATTCTTCCTATTTCCTAATGAATACATATTGTAAATTCCTGTGAAGAATCTTCATTGCTAGCATAAGAAATTAATAGCACCGTCTTTGAATGGGAGTACAGCAAAGGTATGTGACATGAAGCTAAATTACACCTAAAGCTAGTAAAAAGGTATTGTATGAAGTCTAACAACAGAAATGTTGCTTAAATAATTTTATAGTTTTGAAATTAGTGAAGAAAGGTATTAAACCAACAATAGCAAACTGAGGGTTCAGTTTACTGAATGATCAAACAAGTATGTACGCTCTTCATATAAAAAAAGCACAAAGCTTACTAAATGCATCTTTTATTCATGGTAATAGCTAGTCTACCTTTTTTTTAACTGACATACATAGTAATATTTAATAACCAACAAAAGGAAAAGGATTACAGTTTCTCTTTCAGAGAAAAAGAAGAATGAAAAATTGAACACATCACTTTTAATATACATACTACAAACAAACCATTGCTGCACAAGAGCAGTTAAAAGCTCTTGCTTTGCCAGAATAAAAACACCTAAAGTATAACTGAAAGAAAATGTAAGTCCCTGACCCCAAATCTATGAACATTCTATACTTATGACTAAAGGGAGAATAATAACAAATAAACTGCAAATATTTAGCACTGAGGTATTCAGCAGGCAAGAGATCAGCATAAGCAGGTATTAGATCTGTAAGAGCCTTCCTGGCTTGTAGGGAAAATGCAGCTGTACATATCTTACACATAGGCAAATTACACTCAGCCATCAAGCTCTTGGCCAGTCGCCAAAGAACAACTTTAAGGATATGAGGGCTGAGTTTCTCGATCTTTCATTCAAAGCAATAAACAAGAACAGAGAAAGGGGGAAAAAAGCAAGAAGCATTTTTCCAAGCAGAGCCAGGTATTGGCCTCACCTGTGGCCAGGGCCTCCTCGATACCTGGCCCCTGGGATGAGGACAGGGTCGTCATCGCTGTCGTCGGTTTCCTGCAGCGCCGAGCTCCTGGTGGAGGCGTCGTCCGGAGCCGCCAGCCCCGAGGGCTCCGGCTGGGACTGAGGCTCCTCGCTGGCCAGAGGGCTGGGGGCACTGGGGTCACTGCTCTGCCCGCAAAGGGCTTGGTGTGCACCCTGCTCACTGCAGGCTTCTTCCTCTGTGCTCCCAGAGACAGCATCAGCACTGGGGCCGGTTTTTTCTGCTTGAATTCCGGAGTGCTCAGGAGCAGGTTTATCTGATACTGCTGAAAAGCAAATATTGGGGAAAACAAGTCACAATAACAATTATAGTCTATTTTAGAAATGGTCAGTGAAGTTAAATTATGCAAACTGAGTTAATATTTCATTCTCTACTTCTTCCTGTAACTATTTGAAAGATTACAGATACACAGTTGCTATGTACAGATACCTACTTGCTTCTGTTGTCTCTGCAGCTTCATCGGTACTTTTCAGCTCTTCAGCACTTGCATCTTCCTTGAGAGATTCATCAGGAACCCCTAAATTAAGCAATTTCATGGTAAACCACATGATTGCAATTAGATGCAAGCTTATAATGTAAGCAAGTCTAAAAAACGCCAGCACTCCTAGAAGAAACCAATCCAAGCAATCCACTCCAAAGTCAATGTCTCTACTGAAATCTCAGCTATCAGTCACATAAAAATCAGTATATATAAACCTATCTAGTTGACCAGGTCAACACACTAAGAAAAACTTAGTCATTTCTTGTTCCTTAATGTATTTAAAAGCATATGCTCTGAGAACTTAAGCAGCAAAAATAGCATTTCTACTCTTAATACAGACACTAACTATTATTTCTGAAGATGAATTTATCAGTCTATTAAAAGGGATTTTTTTTTTTTTGTAATTCTCTGGAAGTAATCATTTGACTTGACTGCCCTTTTAGCAACGAACTGAGCAAGACAACACATTTAATAAAACACAATGAAAGCTTGAAAGAAATGTAACAGAATTCCAAGCACTCATTTATGACTGCAAAGTGCAGTTGTTCTATTTTCCTATACAAATCGAGGCACAATATCCTCTAAGAAGAATATTGTTTTAGAACTAAAGACAAGGTAAGTTAAGGTTTATATTTATTACAGCTATCTCAGGTTAATGTCTTCTTTCCTAAAAAAAATCATGCTTCATTATGACTCTGCTCTGCTTCATGTGCATATATGAGACTCCCAGTGTGTGCAATGGTACAGGGACATAGGAGGGCAGAACTTTTGCCTTAGCATTAGAGAAATCCCAATGTATCTTACTTGTTTCTTCCCCATCAGGCCCTGATTCATCCAAAGCTTTTGTTTTTACAGAGTCCTCTTGGCCTTCAGTTTTGCAATGACTTCCACTCCCTCTAGAGCTTGAATTTATGCTGCTCCTGGCAATGTAACATGGAAAAAGAAAATAATTTAGGATCATGTAAATACACAAATAAATAAATAAATAAGATCAGTGCAACAGCACAGCCTGAACAACATTGTCTACCTCACTGCAGTAAGTGAGAGCTCCTGGCAGCAGCCACAACCAATTCTCAGCAATTTCAAAATTCACTTTTATTGTGTCCATTGCCACTCATCCCACACAATTCCTCTCCATCACAGAACCTTGCTCTCTCCTTCCTGTTTTTTTACCTTTAAAGATTATTGTCATTGCTTTTCCAAATATTGTAAGAACTCCAAAGAATTTGCTTTATTTCACTATTTGCACACTTTTTAGATGTATAAATAATCACAGATCATCTTATTATAGGTATGACAAGCTATCAACTGAGCACTAATAAATGTTATCCCATTCAATTAAAAATTTTATTCAGATAAAAGTCTCAAGGTCCTTCAACTCTAATTATCATTCCTGTACCTTTCAAGGTATGGACTTTCAGTTCTCAAAGTTTTGTTATTTCTCAAGCTGGTATTTGACATTTACTCCTCATTCATGTTTAGATAATTATTGTGGGACACCATTTTCTCTTTACAATATGGAAAATGAATCCTCAGGAAATATGTAAAATGTTGTCCTGAATGTCATTGAAAATCATGTTTTTAGACTCTCTAGCAAAGACTTTCAGGAAATGAGGTCTTGTTGCTGAGCCCTCTTAGGTGATGTGGCCTAAAACTCAGGCAAATCATTGGACAAAAGCAGAAAAAAGGCAATTATAAGCATGATTATCAATAATTTAGAGTGTCTCTTTACAAATATCTTCTGACTTGTGTATGTTATTAGCAAATATTTAATATGCTACATTGCTAGAAGCAGCACAAATCATGCTTAGTTGAGATTCTTGAGAATTCAGTCTAGACTTCAGGAATTTTATGTCTTAGGTTAAACCAGAGCTTTTACTCCTCTTGATGAGCAATACTCTGTGTATTCATTGCTGTAGTGGATTTGGAAGCTGTAGGGAAATTTTTGTTAGTCCTTACTTCTAAATCCAGAATTTTCAGCATTGCTTCTGAATGGTCAGACAAGAAGGTACTGCTAGACACCAGGTGGAAGATTTTTGCTATTTTATGTCTCATCTCTCTATAAACCTAATCACAGCCTAAACAGTAAAATATTTTTTTGACTCATAGGATTTACATGTCTTCCTCTGCTTCATTTTCACAACTTCCAATTCTCAGATTAGGGAGTTATTTGTTCTCAATTGCATCATTTTGTCAGATGGAATTGCATCCTGCTCCTGTCGCTCCACTCTTCAGCAGCAAGGTTTTTAGTCAGCTTCTGAACTGACAATGACTTGCAACTTTGTCCTACCAGAAAATGCTTCTTCCTCTCACTACCCACACCACACTACCCACCACCAAACTCCATGCAATTTGCTGACTAACTACAGAATTACATAAAAGCATCATAGCAAAACTAATTTTTTCAAAGTTTGCTGGATATTGGAGGCAAAAATCAGTGTTTTAAGTTTCCAAACTGTGAGCAATGTGCATGTGTTGTGTCTAAAGCCACAGCACTTAAGAGTGGCTAAATGTGGCAATTTCAGTGTTTGCAACTCAGGAACTGAGTCACAGAAAGACTCACTTGCAGAATAATTATGTTTGCATTATAGAGATTCACAGTAAATAAACAAAAAAGAAGTCTCTTGTATAAATTTCACATTAGAGTACATCTATCTTATGTTCTGAATTCATTAAGACTACAGCCATTTCAAATTGTGTAGATACACCTAAAAATAGGCATAAACCACAGGAAAAGTAATTTATAGCTATGCCAGACAAGTGTTTTATGTACTAATCATGAACTATTCAAAACCAAAATTAGCTTGTTCTTACCACTCATCAGTGAAGTCCAGTTTTATTGTGCTTGTAGTCGTTCCTTCTGTACTGTAGTGCAAACTTAAAACTGGTTCACCTGTTCCTGTTCGTGGCTTATCACTCTCTGTAAATGTGGGGTTGATAAAGTTTGAACAGGCATTAGAAATGTACATAAAGTTGCTACAATTCTGAAGATTAATTAAATTATCAAATGTGGCAGTAACATATATATTGTCTGTTTAACATCTCTTACAGCCCCAAGCAAAAAGTTAAAAAGTTCCAGAGTAAACACACCAAATTTGCAATGCTTGTAAAATGGTTTAACATTATATGTAATTATAAGAGCAAACAAAAGAGATGCTGTCCTTCAACATGCAAGTAAATAAAATTTCAGATAGATATGTGTACACACAATATAATCATTAATAAGCAGATCCATTTTATAGCAAATATATTAATAGCATTATTTTAAAGTGGTATTCAGTCTTTTTGCCTTAGTAAATACACATGAAAAAAAGATTATGAAATCTAGACATAATCAGCCTAGAAAAATCACCATCCTCTACTTTGCTGCCTACTTAGAACCCAGACAACTACCAGTACCCTTAGCCTGCTGTAAATTGTCAGTCAGTTGTCATAAAAATACTGTAAATTCATGTTTCAAGACTTTTATGCTTAAAACCCTATTTTATATTATAATAACTGCAAGCAGAAGGGAACACTTGTAAAATGGGCTCATTCATGATTTCCAAAAGCAACAGAAGTGAATGGAACTGACAACTATAGCATACTGGTCACTCCTCTGCTGCAGAGATGGTTCTAAGGATGTTAATGGGTTCCTTCAGAAGAGAACTGCTCAATGACATCCATCCATCCATCCATCCATCCATCCATCCATCCATCCATCCATCCATCCATCCATTTATCCCATTGGAGTAAAGTTCATGGTCACCATCTATCCACAAATGGCAAGTTTGCCATCAGTCCTGAAGCTGGGCAATATTAAAAAGTTCATGGAAAGCAGCATCAGATGGAGCCTCACTACAGAGGTGCCATTCTCTCAGAACTCAGAGGAAAGGTTTATTTAGAATATTCAAATGGCCACCAAAAGTCTCTGGGGTCTTGCTTTTCCTGACTACTGAGTCTTTTATCTCAGGATTATTTGGACAAAACCTTCTGTCCTTTCTTCAGTTTCTAGAATAGAGAAATGAGACTATAAATATCCTTGCAGTATTGGCAGCACACTGACAAGTGTAATAAAGGAAAAGTTGCAGATCATCTTTGGAAGTCAGTTAAAACCTAACGTTGCATTCAAACACAAGCCTACAAATTTCCTCACTAAAAAGGCTGTTGTCATAACTGTAATGGCTACAGTATTGGCACAGGATACTTAATTCTAAAGATACAATTAAATTATAGCAACTATGAGATAGCACATCAGAATTTAAGCTAACAATCAATGCTCATATTTTTAAACTGCTGACAGGCAGAAGCCCACTCACAGGATCGGAGCAGTGATCAGCTGTGCCAAAGAACTTTAAATATGCACTTCTGCATGTTCTGAAGAGAAATTTAAAAACCCAAAACATACCACAAAACCCCTGAAAGAACAAATTAGAATACTTTTTTTAAAAATGAAAGAATTAACCAATTACAACCATGACCCAAATAATGCACAAGGTATGGGCCCCACTCCATGGGAAGAAAAGCTTATAGCTCCTTTAAATTAAAAGTTCCAGTTACATTCTTGTTAGAGTGGAGCAAGGATAAAACTGATTAAAAGAAAGTTTATTTAAGGAACTGGAAACCTATGAAATGTAAGGAAATATTTTACAGTGCTCTATAGACAGTTTGAACAAAAGTGACATTCTTTCTTAACTAAAAGGGTGCTTCCTCTATTTTTTGACAATCTATAATTTACAAAATCTCTTTTTTATAAATGTCTGTTCAGACTTCAAACATCCCTTCCTCAGCAAGTAGAAATATTGATTGATCCCACATACTGCACAAGGCACCAGGAAGTGTCACTGAAAGCCAAAACTGAGAGTGGGAGAATTCTTCAGCTTCCTTTTAACAGCCTCAGACAAGACAGATCTTTGACTTGGGAACCCAGCTACAGACAGACAATTTCCTGCTGTGAATAATCCAAGATAACCCCCAAATAATGACTTTACTCATGGACTTCCTACTGCTGTGCAAGGTTGGCTTCAGCACAAAACCACTTAATGCTGCCAATCAAAGTAACCAAACCTGGCTATCTACAACGAGCCTAACTGAAAACCAGGATTGTTTTTCTTAAAATCTTAATGTCTGAAAATCTAATCAAGATGCTTAAGGACTGGCTACCCTTACTCTGGAAGCAATGCTCATATTTGTCCACACCCAAAAATTTGGGAGAATTGCTGTAGACTTCACTGAATGGGCACTGACTGAGAAATTATTTTTTAAAGTTTCTGGGAACAGATAGCTGTTAAACCATACTGGTTAATAGCATTTTCCTAAATCTACAATAACACGAACTACAATTTCGATGGGGTCAGTTTCTTCTTTCAAGTAACTTTAGGGCATAACATAGGCACTAATAAGAACAAGAAACTTTTTAAAAGACAGATGAGAGAAGAATCTGATAATAAATTGCAGAGAATTAGTTGTGTGGTTTAATATTTGATATTGAATTTACACCTCTAATGAAAGTTGACTGGGAACATCTGTGAAGAAAATGCTTTGCCTCCTACATAACTGAACATTTTTCAGTTATGAAAGAATAACATAAACCCTATAAATCTTGAACTCTGTTTTCCAGGAGAAATGTGATGGCTTAAAACTGCCCAGATTAGAATGAAGTTCTGTTCTCTTCCTCTACTAAGTTCATCCCATCAGGGCAGATCTACTTCACACTGAAAATGAAGGGAAGGAGAGGAAAATGGTCCAAATTCTGTGATCTAGGCAATCCAGTTTATTAGTCTGGTTGCCAACTCTAGCAGAGTAATCACTGCTACAAGAGAAAGCTGTAGCTTGTCAACACCTTACTAAATTTCATTCTAAATTCCTCAAAAATACCTTGAAACTTTCCTTAATTTTACAACCAAACACACGATATTTTGAAGATACTAACAACACTGTCTAAAGCACACTTCCATTAAATGGACCATTCTCCAGGTGCCTACAGCAAGGAGACACTTTTAAACTACCACTCTTAAAACTGAAGACAAAATTTCATTCATAACCTGACATGAAAAACAAATCCACAAGCCAAACTGCATAACTGACAGCAACAACCTTCAGACCCACTTTTTCCCTTAGAAAATGAACCTGTGCAAGTGTAACTTCACAGACACTGAGCCTCTCAACCATAAAGAGTTAAGTGCATAAGGACAAGTTTACAGATTGCATTTCCTAATTAAACTAACACTGTAAGGAACTTCAAGCCAGTTTGCCACATCTCAAATGCTGCCCTGTTCACTCATCTGTTGGCAACCTCATGAGAAGAGGATAACTTCTCATTTAAAAAAACTCAAAATAATTCCTATCCAGCACTATATTCTGTGTGAAGACCGGAGAGAGATACTTCTGGAACGGAGAAAAATTGATCCAAAGAGGAGAAAATAAGTTGTATATTTCAGAAAAACAGGAATTCTGTGAGAATTTAACACATGAAATTCAATCAGGCCTCAGGTTCCCTCTTTACTCATTCCAACTAAGAGCAGTACCTTAAAATCCTCAGTTGGATTTTAAGGTACTGTTAAAATCCTAACACTGCAATAGATCTAAAGGCCAAGCCTCCACTATTACAACCACAGTCCAAAACAGTTTTAAAAAATCAAGTGTAGATGACTGTGATCCATTTGAAACCATTTTGTACACACAGCAATGACTTCTGGGTTCTGCTGGACTGTCAGAATGTTGGCATTCTAAATGTACATGATTGTAATAAGAATCAAAAGATCTTTAAACCCCAAACTTGTCTTAAAACATGAATGTCAACAAGAGAAACAGGTCCAACAGAAGACAGATGATTCAGTACTAAATTAAGAGAAGGCAAGAGTAAGAAGGAAATGTAATTCTGTATGAAAAGAACTGTTATGAGTTCCTTCATTAACTACTTACACTATTGTGAGAATTCAAATGGAAGTGAAACTAATGCAGAAATTCAAGTGGATTTTAGCAAACTATTCTTTCTGCTTATCATTTGAACAAAAGATTTCCTAATAAATTTGCTCGTTTTCAAATTCCTAGTTTTACAAATTAGAAGTAACATCGTCTGCTAACAAAGCAGAAAAATATTGCCTTAAAACAACTGGAGAACTGGGGTACTGAAAAGCAAATTTATTTTGGTTGTTTTTTTTCCACATATTAAAAAACCTGAAGTGCTTCTATGAGAGGGAATCTCTTAGTTCAAGTAACTTAATGAGAAAAAAACACAGTTTTCCTAAATTTTTTGTTGTAAGAAACTTAAGAAACTTACAGACTTTCTATGTTAGTTCTAGGTTATTCTACTCTGATCAAATAATGTTTTATTCTGAGTTTAGAACTGAGAGCATAACTTGGCCACTTGTTATAAGCAAGGTTTCCAGCTAAACCTCATTGTTGGAATGATGTAGACTATTAAACCATGAATAATTAACAAATTTACACATCGAGCTTTAAGATTATTTCATCACAAAATATATTTACACAAAAAGAATTTATTTTGTCAAGGCGCAGCTTGATTTTTTTTTCCAACATTCTGGCATCCCAAAGTAAGCCATAATCTCAACAGTTGCCAAACAGACTATTTTTCAGAAGTGGGATTTCAAAACAGCCTTCTAGTTTGGACTGTGAAAAAAGACAAAGCTGTTTTGTGGGATTTAAGCTATTAAATCTCTACAGACACTTTGATATAGAAGCATAATGCAGAGTGTATGGCAATCTATTTTTAAATTAGCATCTATCACTCCTTAATTATTCAGCCATAAATATTCCCTGTGGATGACATTGATGCAGCTGGAATAGGGTCACCTCTGGCCCACTTCAGTGCTCACAGTTTGGAGACTGCTGCATAATGGGCAGAGAGAAAGCCCCCAAGCATTCTGTCCAGTCCACGGGGATCCTACAAGAAACACCAGTACCTGTTCAGCAGGAGGGGTGAAGGACAAGGGGATACAGAGGGAAGATGCACCTCAGTGCAGTGGGTGCTCTGCAGTTACTCAAACTGTGCAGGAATCACAAAGCTGCACATCACTCATGGATAAGAACAATAATTTGGCATTATGAAATTAAAGGTTATTGCAATCTTGATATTTGCCCTTTGATCCAAAAAGAACCATTCAGAAAAAAACCCAACCTGTTTAAATATTTTACTTTATGTTTTACAAAAATATTCCGTCTGTAAAATATATGAGACATTTACTGTACCTACACTGAATCATAGTAATTGCATGATGAATTGAGCTTAGGATGGCTTTCAAAAATAACATTAACCTCACTCTGTTAATCATACTGATCATTAAATAATGAGTTTCCAGCAGATCTGCTTACAGAATTCTACTATATGTGGATGAACAGCATTTTTAGACTGTTTCTCATCATGAAAAGCAACTTTAAAAGAAGCATTGCAATCAGCTATGGCTGGGTATAGCGCATTTCCTGTCACACGCACCCTGTGGCTCATCAAGTGACATGGATCCAAGCTGTTTGTTAACCACTGAAGAAGGAGAATCTGAAACAAAAACGAGATTTCAACTTAAAACATAAGCAGCAGAGAACTGCACAGCAATGTCACGATCATATGTTAGTTTAAAATAAAAAAGCAGCAACATAAGGAAGCTTTGGGTTTGTTTAATGAGCAGCCAGCCATATTGCATTTTCTAGGCATGACAGAAGCAAAGCCACTTATTTCAAACCATTATTTATTCACTGAGCAGCCTGAAGCTTGCTGACATGTTGATAATGAAAATGCCTGTCCATTACCAAATATTTATTGTGTTCTTCACACTTATGATATATCAGGAAAAACACAGAAGAGTCACGACTCCTAAAGCCTTTGCTCCAGCTACCAAATGACACCAGTAATTCACATCATGTGCAAAATGTAAATTTCAGAATATTTATACTTCAGCATAAAATACTCCATGGCGTACCAGTACCTCGAATATTTAAACACTCCTTTAATAATAATGTTTTAGAACATCAAAACACCAAAATACATCCCACTTATATGACACTGGTAGTTCTCCATTCTTAGATGCTGCACCTCTGATGACTGAGAACAAATCTTGATCAGTTTATCACAGTACCACACCCATCAGTCTTACAAGCATCCCCATCAATCACATAAACAAATAAATAGAATAATCACCCCCCTCAGCAGATAAGTGCCTTTTTTCCCCAGGACACTACCAGTTAATAACTATCACCAGCACTCATTCACTGCACAGACACAGCAGATGTCTGAGTCTACTTCCCTTGTCACCTCTGAAGACCAGATCTTACTTCTATATTATTTGAAGATGAGCTGATGTACATAAATTACTGCAGTATTCTAAAGATATTGGCTAAAGTATCATATCTTGGTTCCACTTGATAATCATCTATTATAAACAAATCCATCCTAAACTGAAAGGATTTAATATCCTGTATTACACACTGAGTCACAGTCTGCCAGCATCACAGCATGCTGAGTGACTTTTAACAAAAATGTACATCCTATATCAGGAAAGCAATGCAATAATACTCTCTCCTACAGCAAGCTCCCTTCCAGCTTTGAGCCAGAATTACCAGTGAGACTTCTTTCGTAGTACAGCCATAAAATCTACTAAACTGACCAAGCTGCTTTAAATACATATATTCCCAAGCAGTTGTTCACTCCCAGCCATTGGTGGAAGCATGGCAGTGTGCTCCTTTGCCACACTGATATCCAGGTGTAGGGAATGGGAGGAGGAGCAAAGGAAAAAGACCAGGAAAGTCTGAGGCAGTGTGTTCTGGAGGCTGCCTTGCTTTGGGAGCTGGGCTTGCACAGCTTATTTCTGTAACTGAGGAACATTAAATTGGTTCTGGTTTGTCTTCCTTGCTCAACCATGCCCATACCTTGCACCAAGCACACCTAAGTCACACCACAGAATTTATCATCTAGATTTATGGCATGTAGCTGTTAAGTAGAAGACTTGTAGCATTAATATATTTTACTTTCCAAAAGTGAAGTGTGCTTTATATATAATACCTAAATCAGAAGAGAAGGATTTACAGGGGAGTTTTTTCAATGGACAAATAAGCCACTTTTTAGAAGGTAAATCAAAGCAAAAAGCTGGTGTACAGACGTCACAAGATGATCTCCTTCTGTTCCAGCAGACTCAGCACAGAAATCTGTGCCTCTTTCAAGGGCTGGCTTTCATCTTGCAATCACAAAGTCCATGCCTGGGATTAACTTGTATCAGAAGGGCTAAAGGGAGGGCAGATGCTGGACTGCAAGCTGAGAAACCTAATGCATGACAATGATCCCAGCCATGCTCTGTTCCTCCACTCCAATCCTTTCTAAAAGCTCATATGCCCTTGTTTAAAAGGTATTTTGTGCTGCCAAATATTTCACTTGGCTGGAAAAGCTCATCTCATCAACTCTGTAATTCAGACCTGTATGATCAGAAGACTGAACTAACATATATTCATTAGAAACATTAAGAAATTACATTCATTACCCTTACCAGCAGTTCTAATTTTATAAAGACCTCACTTTATACAGCAGTAGGTAAAAAAATAGGTATGTTTTGCCATGTGCATCATTCAACCACAGTAAGTGAAAACGAAAAGGATTTCAGGTAGAAGTCCATGCCACAGGAGGCTTAAACCCCTTACATCTCACTGTTACACCCAAGTCTCCATACTTTGGGAGTTCATTTCACTTTAATAAATTAATATTTAACCAACATATAGGAAACATCCTAATTACCTGAATTAGCATGGTTAAGAATAGAGCTGTTTGTAGCAATTTGAAACCTGTTCCTTTTCCAAGTACCCTGAAGCCACAGATCACCAGCACCCCCTCAAGTGGCTCTGCAGTCTGGAACCCTGACCTCAGGCAGGGGAATCAGCATGACCATGAAACCAGCCTAGAGAAGTTCAGGTAAATGCCTCTTTTTTTAATATATGGCTTTGTTTTGTAAAAAAAAATCTGAAAAATATACTTTCATAATTTCTTATAAAGCTTTTGAAAAAAAAGTATTACCAAAACTGTGCCATATAGTTAAAAAAACAAACAAAAATCCAAACTCTTACCTGAGCCTTCACAGGCTGGGTCTACATCCCAATGCACTTCACCACTGGTTGTAATGTCACCAGTACATTCTAAACTGGAGCACCACTTAAAGAGGGAACTGGAGATTCATAAATTTGGGGAACCTCAAACAGAAAATAGAAGATAATTTTAAGGTCAGTTATATGCTGAAGGATCTTCCTACAGTTTGGGCAATCAGCACGTGACTTCACCAAAATATTAGCATGCCACCTCAGTTTTGGTTGAAAAAAATCTTCCTTGTATCACCAGCTTCAGGGTGAGGTCTAAAGCAGTGAGAATTGTTTTGAAGTCCTAAACATGATACATGTAGATGAATCTAAGAAATTAAATACTTGATTTAATAAATATAAATAGTTGCTTTGCACAGTGAATGTGTTCTCACTTATATATTGTGCACTTCAAATATTATTTCTACATCTTCATATAAAATTTCTACATTGAAGTGTTAGCAAAGAATCTAATGATAAACTGCTGTCATTCCCTTGTTCTTCTCCAAAAGCTTTAACACAGAAATTAAGGCCCAGTTTGTTCTGCTTTAAGGACTCACTGTATAGATCAACCAAAAGCTTTAAAAAAGAGTCCATTTGGAGCACAGGTTCTGCAATATGCCAGCATGCACATGTATATATCTGCATTCCACAGCAAATGCAGTATCAATCAAACTTTTGCCCTCTAGAAAAAAAAAAAAGGCTAATATTGATTCATGGTTTTGTGGGTAAGATTAGGTACAATCACCACTGCAGGAACCCTTAATCTATAATATGTTTTTTTTTTTCACTTCATGATCAGCTGGTTCATGCTTCTGTTACTTTTCAAATTGAATTCCATCTCCTTAAAATTCTCAGAATGAGAAGTGATGTAGAAATGGTGATGCATATGTTGCATAGCAGCAATAACAACAGGTTAAAGAGGTTGACTTTCTTTGTTGTTTGCATATAGCACATAAATGCAGTTGTTTAAATACCTCACAGGATGTAAATGTTACAAAATGCCTCAAAAATGCAAAGAAAAACTAGGGTTTTGAGGGAGAAATCATATAATAAATAAAAATCCAACTAAACTGAAACATTTACTGTACTTTCCCTAATTAAATAAAGTAGCAACCCAAAATATCTAAATCTATTCAATACCTAAGCAAAGGCTTGAAGACAAAATAGACCTGATCCATGCAACACACACTGCTTCTAAAATTCAGCCAAATTCCAAATTTAGTATCCACTAAAACAAAATCTCTGTCATCTGAGACCTTTTGTCTCAGAGTCAAAACTCATCTCCCTTTCACATTCAAAACCATAAACTTCTGACCATATTTTTCTAAATAGGTTAACTACTATAGATTCATCTTACAAATTCTCATGTAACTGGGAGACAGAATAACTACCACACAGTCTAATTTTCTATTAAACCTGTAAAAGCTCTCAGCTCTTGACATTTTCTACTTGTAATTTCTTACATGGCTGGGATACTTTTCTCTTCCTACACAAGCTTCTGTGCCTGCAAAGATAAGGATTAATAATGAAGTACAAATCAGAAGAAGTGGCCTTAGTCTCACACTGAATTCCCTCCAAAACTGCAATTGCAATTTATACAGGTTTTATCAGAGCAGGGATTGAGAATTTGCAGACACATTTTGTGGTGTAATTTTTTTGTTTGATAATTTACATCTAGTGTGTGCCTGAAAATGGAATATCTGCCTCATGACAGGGCAGCAAAAAAACCTTTCAGAAAAAAAAATAGAGATTGTCTCTGTATAGGAATTTATTACTTTTAAAAAAGACTCCAAACAATTCAAAACCACTCACTTATTTTCCTCCTACCATATTTCTGAATAACCAGCTAAGCACAGGGTTAGAAAACAATTGTATCTATGGAAAAGCAAGGGGCCAAAAATGTGCAACACTGGTTTTCCAAAGGAATAGATTACAAATAAGCAACTTACAAAAATAAATCTTGTGAGGTCAGAAAAGGAAAACAAAACAAAGTAACTTTTAAAAAAAGAAATGAGCAAGTGCAGAGAATATCAGAGAATATCTCCATGTCCAGACTGCAGAAATCTTATGAAGTAAATTAAAAGTGCAAAGGAGATCCACAGTCAAAAGAAATGAGCTCCATTTGTTCCCTCCCAGAGCAGAGGAAGGAGGAATGCAATGAAAGAAGCCGACAAAGCACAACAGGAATATATTATTTTTACACATACAAATAGAAAGGAAAAGAAAATGTAATATTTTATCAAATTTCTCTAGAACTAATTGACCAAACATATTAAATATTTTCAAATTTAAATTTCTCATTTTGTAACTTCCATTGCTTATACTGATGAAGACAACAATTCCACCCACCAGACCAGACCTCAATAAGATACATCCAGATGGGCTGGAAGTCAGGGAGAAAAATGGTTTCCCCTTTGTCTCCCCAGAAATAAAAGTTTCCACAGCACTGAGTAAATCTGTCTTTCAAAGCAATTATTTAGTAAGTCAAATGGTTAAATTTGCAAATTCATTGTCATGTAATTCATGACATGACAATGTAAAATGTAAATGTATATTCATTTACATGCAGAAATACATAAATATTTAAATGTTAGTTTCCTCCAACAGGAGCTGTGGCTCCTGGTGATCCCAAACAAAAGGACTGGATGTTTCCAATAGTTCCCTTAAAGTTCTAACCATGAGGGAACTCAAAAAACTCCAAGAGGCAGTTTTGGGGAGGTTCCAGCTATGCACAAGACCCCTCTGCCTCCCAGTCAAAGCAATTAGCTTAAACCTTTCCATTTGTGGCACTATGGATCCCACAGTGTGCTGTAGGAACCCCATAGGCAACAGGGAGTAAGAAAATTACGTTGCATCCTTGAAGGAGCACTAAGGAAGAGATGGGAGAGATGCACCAAGTGAAACCCAGACCAACACTCCCTTCAGAGGTAGCAAAAATCCCCACAGATAAACCTCCAGACATGGCTGTAAACAAACTTTATTCCCTACTTCAATTCAGTGGGAAGCAATTTAGCAAAAAAAAATTAAAAACTAAGCCATTCTGAAAAGGAAATGGGAGACCAAGATTTATTGACTATGTTATGATTTTTACTCTATCAATACTTGGATTTGAATTAATAAATTCAGTTTTCTGGAAAAAAAAAAGACAAAACCAAAACTAGTAGATTTTTGGGGTAGATTTTTTTTTTTTGTCCTGGCAGGAAACTGCAGCCCCCTACAAGGCCACCACTACACTGCTGTTCCTGGTCTCCTACAGGTAAACAGGTACCCATGGTTGCCATCCCTAAGATAGGCACACCCCCTCCCAGGATGGACTGGTTTTCAAAACACTCTAAAAACTCACTGTAGTATTTTCTAGTGTAGAAAGTCATTCAAAATTCAGTAACTGCATATTGTGACTAGAGCATCAGCCACTGTTACATTAAATTTCTCTGTGGAGCTCCAGATTAAGGAATAGACTGAACCATGGCAAGATAGCTGTAAATGTGTGACACAATCCTTAAAAGCAATTTAGCCACATCTCAACTGTCACAGGATTTATCCACAGAAGAGACACTGCTAGACATGACTTTGCAACACAAAATACACCAAATTCTCACACAGCATGCAGCTCACTCATTTTCACTTGGTGCCACGACAAAGTTTGCTTCAAGTTTATGCTTTAGGGTTTGCCTCTTTATTCATATGCATGCTTCTGCCCTAACTTTCTCAAATATGTTACTGCAAACATATTTGAGGCTTTCTTGTAATCATTTTTCATTTCAGTAAGACAAGAGAGAAAGAGGATGGTGAAATGAAAAGTTGCTCCGTTCAAAATAAGGAGAGCATATCTGGGGACTTTGGCTCGGTACAAGTATTTTCACTACACTTATTGTAAAGCCATAGCACTGAAGAGTGCCAGAACTCTGTTTCACTGAATTGTTCCTCTGATTTAGAACACATGCTAACCCAAAGCCCAGTCGTAAATGTTACTGTTGGATTCAAGTAGCACCAAAATGCAATTTCAGTGTGCAATTCTCCTACTCAGAACACAGCAATTTCTTGCTCAGCTGCTCTAACGACCATTGCACAAGCCTGATACCATGCACCTAGAAAACCATTTCCACATAGTGTCACTCAACCCAAACATGTTAGATCAATAAACCTGTCCATCCAACCGCTTCCCTGACCATGTGATGATAAACACCACCACATGCAAGGCAAGACAAGCAGCGAATGCAGGAAATGCCTTGTTCTGGAGGAGAAGCATCTCAGCAAACAACAGCAGCACAAACTACAGCTACATCATCTGCTGGAGAAACCTTGGCAAGTGACAACCTGCTGCCTGAGGGTCCTGTGAGGAGCCCTTAGGGCTGGGCTGCTCAGAAGAGGAGGGCTGTGGTGCAGAGCCCTCAGCCAGCTCTCGCTGTCTCTGCTGCTCTGCCTTCTTAAGCCTCAGTCGCTGCAGGCCCCTACGGATTATTGCTAACTCGGGTCCCATTAACTCTGACAAACAGGGAGGGGAGACAGACAAAGGGGGAAGAGAGAAGCATTGAGCAATCAATATACAGAATATAGAGGAGGGGTGAGGGACTGACAAAAGAGACAAGCAACAGGTACTAAGTGTCATTACGGTGAAAAAAAATTACTAACAGCCAGAAATCATCCAATAGAAATATTGAAATTGGTTTTCTCTTCCTAAAGGCATGAATCATAGGACTTAAATGTCCAGGATTTGGGCCATACAATACAGCCCCCTCCCCATCTCCAGCAATGAAACCATTAAACAAAGAATTAGTTAAGAAAAATAGATACAGCCTGGTTACATCAAAACAAAGCACACAATAGATATATTCGTTTTGATGCTTCTAACACACAGAATAAATGAAAATATTTGGTCTAAAACTATGCAACTGTGGTCTACATGTAAGGTTTCAAAATGAATGCAATAGCTTCCTGATGGTTCCAAAAAAAAAAAAAAGGAACATTTTGATCAAACCAAACCAGTGCAAAAAGTAAACTGAAACTATGGAAAGAGGTGGCAGAACAAGAGCTAAACCAAAAAATAGACTTCTCTATGAATTCATTTTTAATTCCAGACATTGCCTGCAGATGAAGATTCACAGTCTGAAATCACTGTTAAATAGTCCTACAGACAAAGTAATTTATAGGATCAAGATCAATCCTTAGTAGCATCCTCTTAATAGATTATTCTTTTAGTCCCATCTTTAGAGGCTTCACTGTTTTCATCATTTTGTCTTTATTCATTTGCCAGTCAAACTATTTTGGCATATTGAGTTCATTGCCTGATTACCAGTACTTTTGCAAACTACCATAAAATGAGATGTCCAAGCAATTTTTTATTCTTTCCATGCTCTTTGCAGATTTCCTCCACTTACACAAGTGCTGTGTGGCAAGTGCTCCTCTTTAAATAACACAGATTGTGTCTTTAATAGCAGTGCCTGAATCACACAATGTTAAAATAGTAGAGAGCATTACACTAGCATGGGGCCTTTCAGCCAGGCAAAAGCTTAACAAATGTTCTGTAACCCTTATCCATACAGTGAAACAAACAAATTTGCTTTTATAAAGAGAAACAAACCCCAAACCAGAATCCAGTAATTGGAAAGTTAGTGACAAGCACCAGTTAATACTGAATAGTCATGAGGCTTAATGTATTTACTCTAATATCTTTTCTGGGAAAAACATACTCTCAAGTTTATGGTTGATAAGGTGTAACAAAAATAAAGATATAGTTCCTAAAAGGAATATGGCATCAAGAAGATTTGCTCTGAATTATTTTCATGTCCCAAAACCATTTATGGAAAGAAAAACTCCAAATAGCCTAGGGAATACTTTTATGGGAATTTCAATGATGCCTAAAATTGCAGTTTTCAGTACTTGCTGCTGATTCAGTTCCACTGAGTTAAGAGACAGCCACAATTTAAGATGTAACAAGAACTACAATACCAAATATAAAAGCTGCTATCCTGGATATGCTTGGTGACAACACCTTTCAATATATTCCAGAATATCTAAGCAAATGTTTATTTTGCCAGCAAATGGAGTGAAGAAATAGAAATAAATTTTAAAACCCCAGTTATTGTCACATTTCCATTCAAAATTTAAAAGCAGTTACCTTATATCAGAACACATATTAGGGTTAAACTTTGTACTAATTAGCCAACTGGCCCCCTGCATCCCCTCCCCTGTGTGTATCTGGAATTTTATTTATGAGAAAATCTGTAACATATTTTACTGTTTGTTGTACCTAGTGTTTATTACTGGCTTAAAACATCAGCGTCTTACAACTAATATACAAAAATTAAAGGCTTCCACTGAACGGCACAAGAAGGGCAAGAAAGTAAATTTGTAGTATTTTTCCTTAGTGACAAGCATGACAATCTCCACCAATTGTTCTCATTAGATACATATATTAAAAATTATTCAAATGTTCTGGCAGTAACAAGCTACTGAGATTTTGCATTGATTTTGTTGTTTAATTCTAACATAAATGTTCAAACTTCTAGAATACATATTCTGCTAAAGAAATCTATCCCACCAAGACCCAGTACCAAACCATTTCTGTATTGACTAATTTTTGAACAGGCACTTTATCTCTTAATATTTTAAAAAGTAATTCAGATATAGAAGCTTAAATGCTCACCACATGACACATTTTCTAGAACACCAAAGCAACAATAAATTGGAACTGTATATTTATGCAAAGGTACTGTGATTTCAAACACAGGATTACCATGAGTGCCTGTTTGAGTGTAGAAATGATTTATGGAAAGTTGTTTACAGGCCTGGGTTAGGAATTCATGCTCTGATTCTAAAGAAGTAATTTCCTGAAAACCAGTTCTTCATTTGCTGATTCTTTGCTACAATATTCAAAATTGCATCTGCCATGACTTGACACAAAATAGTGGCTGAAAACCTTTTTTCCTTCTTCCACCTTCCAAAATGCCTCCCTTGTCACCCACTTCTTATAACACACTTCTGTCTGGGCTTCCTACTCAGCCCCACTGTATTTAAACTATTCCTATTAGCACTCTTCCTCTCCTGGCACCCCAAAAAAGCATCAGGTTTTATTCACCTTTAAATGCAGGTGAACAAGCTCAGGGAAACCTGTCCTTGATGGAGAAGGCATGTTTGCAGATAGATTTATAAACTACAGACTGTGAGTAAATAAAATCTCACAACTGAGCACAGCCACAGGATACCAGGGTACATAAACATTGCAAAATGGACATTCCCAATGGAGCCTGCTCATTCACAGACCCAGTGCTACCCCTCTGCCCAGGAGCTTCCCCTCTTCCTGAACTCACCCATATTACCCAAAAACTTGTTCTACAGTCACTCCAGTGTATCTTTTGCATTGCTTCTGAAACAGGATGCTTATTAGGTGTACAAACACATTGAACTACTACATTTATGCCTGCGTGAGTCCTGTAGACAATTTAAGCTGCCAATCTGATACCCTGCTTAGATTTAGTCAAAGAATCTATCAAATATTATACAGCAAATTAGAAAGCATCCATTGTCTGTCAACCAAACATCACTACCCCTTTCTAAATACATTCTGAACACTGATAAAGAAGAAATACTCTTAGAAAAGAGCTAGACTAAGAAATAACTTCAGCTTCATTCTAGCAGAATAAACTTTTGCTTAGAAATTCAAGCACATTCAGAGACAAATATTTTTCTGGTCAGCACAGATTCCTTAAAATGCAGACTAGAAAATACATCACAATTCCAGAAATCCTCTCTGGAGCATTATATTTTTGAAACCCACAAAGTTTCAATGAAATAGCTTGAAGCAATGTTTAATATGGTAGATACTGACTCTGAAACATTGAGGATGGAGGTTCCCCCTGAAGGATACATCCCCTACCTCACCTGATTTTAACAAGCACAGGTTCTGCTATTCATTGCACTGGTGTTGCTACAGCCAAATCCCAGTGGAAGAAGGCAAGATGTCACTATACTCCACGAAGACAACAACAGTAAATTTAGAAAAAAATAAGCAAAAAGTTTTCATTTCTACTTCAAAATACTGGTGATCCCCTTGCAAATGTCTTTTTCAGACAAAGCTATAGAGTTGATGGTTTCACTCTTTCTTTAAACCACAGCTGCAACCGCAACTATAAAACACCTAAGTCTCATGAAGGATATGCAAGGAAGAAAACAGATGGGGATCAATTACTCAAAATAGCCTAAAAGAGAATTGTTTCTTATTTTTCACAAACAATGACATGATGGATTTCTTCTCACCAGACTGATGCAGCACAGGCTGAGTTGAGGCCCCAAAAGAAGGCCTTTGTTCATTATCAGGAGAGGACAGTAATGAAGTTGAAGGGGGACTTTCTGTCGAAGATGATGTTGAAGGAGCTTGAGCTGACATGGTAGAAGAGGAAGATGATGGAAGCTGTTCAGAACCATCTACTTCCATTGCAGTTTCTGATTCTCTACTAGGTGCCATGTTATTAGTAGAAGGAGCATCAGTCCGATTAGTCCCACCTTTGATTAAAAATACAACAAAAAAAGCAAGAAAAAGAGCTCAAAAGTAAACTTACTCTGCCTCTAAAGATCCCTTTGCACTATCATTCTTATGGCAAATAAATGTGCTCAGCTCTTCAGTGCACTAAAATTTTATTTACACCTAGGAAAGGCTGATATTCCAAGCCTGCACATCCACTATAAACACAATTTCTGTTGTTGAAAAGAAGGAAATCACCTCTGGACCGCGATCTTCCCCGTCCTCGATTGCTCTGTGCAACTTCACTGGCTTCTTCAAACCACCTTGACAGCATGTCTGACATCCTCTGCATCAGAGACACATTGGGACTCTGCTCCCCTGTAGAACAAGTGGTGCTGAAGTTTTATCTGTAAGTTTACCAAAAAGTACCTTTCCCCCCTCATTTCTTCCAGGAATGGAGACCAGCCCTCACTCCCTTCTCCCACAAGAAACAATTCCCTTCAGCCTGTTCCCCTGCCTACCCTCATTTCCACAGCATAGGTCTCTGACCCTCTGCTGGAATCCCTCATTTCCCTCCTGTGCCTCAAACAGAGCAGCTCTGACCTTTAAAAAATGGAATTACAACAGCCAAAGAAAACAGACTAAAGGTGGTTAAAGATGCCATAGGGAATATTAACAACATATTCAAAAAAAGTGTTTCAGAAGCCCACAGGCAACAGAACCACGCGCAGATTGTAAAGGAGCAGACGGGATCGCACTCCCCAGTGTTTCTAATCAGTAATTCCAAATACTGGAGGAGCAAAAAGACAGACTAAGGTAAGAGGACAGGCTCATGTTCTCTCCCTAAACAGCATCTCCTACTGCCTGTGTCAGGTACAGAATCCCAGACACTTCTACTCTAGTTTGGAGAAGCAGGAAAATGAGAACAGCACGGAAAGTCTGGAAAGGGAAACCATAAGCAGAAAAGGGAGGAAGACTTAGGAGAAGTAGAGTCAAATATTTGGAACCCCATAGTTTGTCAGATTTAAACAGAAACACATTGTCAGATGAAAATTAAGATGAGGGACAAAAAAGGCTGTGCCCTGCTTTGGTATCCCAATTTTTGATAGCCAAGCATTGCTTTGGAAATGCTTTATTTACTCAAATCTCAAGCAATTGAGTAATATATTATAAACATGAAAATATAAGCATAAAATGTAGTCACCCTGTGTTAATAAATGACATTATAAAAATGAAAAGTATAATATTAGAATCCTATTGCTTTGAATTCCAGTCCCCTAATGTAGCCATTAAAGAGCATTTTATTTGTAATTGTGATTGCATATGAGGTGTGACTGGGGAAAGAAAAGAAATAAGTGCTAGTGTTAGTCCCTGAGCAATGAAAATGAAAAAAAAATCTCTCCTTTACTTACAGCAGCCTAAATGAAACAATAAAATTTTCCTGGTAAGAATATTTTCAATATTTTCAATTTTAAAAATCATTGTACAATAGCAGCTCTGTGCTAAACTCCAAGAAAACCATCTTAAGGCTTGCCTGATTGTTAACAAAAGGACAATCTGAAGCACATATTTTGGGAATATGTCAGAAAAACTGGAAAATAAAACCCAAACCAAAGCAAGGAAAAACCCCCCCCAAAAAAAAAAAAACCCAACAAAACACAGCAGCAAAGACAACAACCCCCTTCAAATGCAAATGCTTTTACCATCTCTCTCTCTCTCACTCTCAGGCCTTGCTCTTGGCCCAGTATCTGACCAATCCCCTCTGAGCCTCAGACGTTTAACGGGCGGCTGACGTAACTGGGGGAGAGAAAAAAGGAGAGAAAAGCATCACACAGCTATTTATGTTCTACAGTACAGGATTCTAAGCCTAAAGATAAATCTCTATTTTCTTAAGTCACCTAAATTCGTATCTGTCACCAAAACACAGAATGTCAGCCTTATGTTCAGACTACCCATGAATAAGCACAATGCTTATCAACAAAATGCACAAGTTTTAGCTTTAACAGCCTAAATAAATGACTCCCAGAACTAATGCAGCTTTTGTTTTAAACTAGCTTCATAATGTTAATTGAATCTTTCTATAGTGACCAATAATAATTCAGGTTTTCTTAAATTCAGCCTGAATTAAATTCTGCAGAAATATTTACCTTTTAACATTAAAAACTATATAAGAGTTTCAGCTTAAAAAAATGTGGATTTGTAATTAAGCAAAAGGAAAAAATCAGACATTAAAAAAAAAGAACATTTTATGCAAATAAACTCAGGTTTATTTTTCAACCTAATTTCTTTTAGCTTTTATAGTACTTTTTTTACAGCAGGAAGTATAAAACAATCACTAAATGGGTGGTGTTATTTTCAGCAACTTCAAGAAAAGAGGGAGTGCTTTGCTCATTTAGAAAGGCAGGTCAGAGTTTGAAGTCAAGTGTATTGGCTGGATATTTCTGGCTTTAACAAAAATCAAGAAACCAAACCAAACCAACCAGCCAACCCAGAAACTGCTGACAATTTTAACCTAAATGCCCTGTGGTGAAAGCACATCAAAGTTTTAACTTTCATGACTCCACTAGCAGATTTTGGAAGAAGTCTTTACATTTCTTCTACTCTATACTAATTTAAGCCAGGCTGAAATAAAAATACTCAAGCTATAACATTTTTAGGGATAACAAGGACAAAGAACAAGCATTTAAAAGCAAAATTCCTGACTCTATTCCTGACTAAGAAAACACATAACATAAAATGTGTTTGAAAACATTTAAAAATGGTTCCAAACAGATTCTAAGAAAAAGGAGGAAGGAAATGTCAACATCACACTTCTCACAGCAAAAAAGAAAAAGAAATCATCATAATTATCATCACACTGATCCTGCAGGTGAGGACAGCAGGATGCTGACAACTCACTGAGAACTCCCCTGTGCCCTCAGACTAAAGATGAGGAATTAAGGATACAGAGTTTGTGAAAGGGTGAGCAAAACACCAGAGAAAAAAACAGTGGATGGCTGAGAGAAGTGCAGGGAGAGACAGAAACAACCTCATTGCAGTTAAAGGCATTTTTTAAATATTGATCAGAAAATTTAGATTGGAAGGGTCAGCATCATTGTAACTGAGCTGATAATTAACAACTGCTTGAATTTTGGAAACTTTAATACTGCTCAGTAACAGTGGCTCATCTCCTTGATCTGAACATCTTGTACTCCCTAATATCTGCCAGGAAATGATAACTTTTACCAAGGAGTATTAATATTTAATGTCAAGGAATATGTTTCTCATGGCATGAAAAGTAAGAGAACACAGAGTGACCTGCCAGCCTTGCTGGTCTTACACCCCAAGGTTCAGGCAGATGCCTTCTCATCTCTAAGAGAGGGAAACCAAACGAGAAGGAAAACCAGAGTGACAAAATATTGCAAATAAATACATAAATAAATATGTATTGAAAATACACCATTTTTGTGACAATCTACTTGTCACACCAGCAACATTATTTTCAGATTAAAGGGGAACACAACTGATGGTATTTCTTGTGTGCTGCAAGCTACAAAACATAAAAGATGAAAGGAGGTCATCTTAACCACTTGCCTCTTCCCTTCTTTCTTCTGCAGAAGGGACTTTAAGTTCTCGTGCTGTGTCATCCTTGGGATCAAACAAGTAAATGTAATCTGAGGAGTAGCTCACAAGGATCTCTTGGCCATCTTCACTGTAACACAGGGATGTTACCCTGCAGGATTTGTTGTTGAGATGAGGAGGGACAAAACGGGCCACCATTCCAACAGTGCCCCTGCCAGCATAATTCCCTTTATAAAAAAAAAAAAAAAAAAAAAAGAGAGAGAAAGAGAGGAATGAGAGGAGGAAGAAAAGAATTACACATTTACTATTGCAAATTTTCAACAGCTTCAATAAACCCCTTATTTGGGATCCAACAAAAGAGAATCAGGGACAAGCTATGTATCCTGTAGTTTCTGCAGGAAATTACAGGATATATTGCTTTGATCCTGAGAATGACATATCAGATTTTACAATCTTTCTTATTTTTGTTTACAAATTCTATGTACAGTACAAAAAATAAAAGATGAAAATACACACACTTATATAAATGTCTCACATACCCACCACATGGTGTTGTATGGAAGCTATTTGTCAAATGTGGCACAAATAGAATTTTTAGAACCAAAAACCACAAAATAATGATGCAAATCCATATCTACACACAAATGAGAAAGGAATTTAGTGCCTTTGCACTATAAAGGGAAGCACAGTGCAGGATATTATGGAGTTCATGAGATCTCCTCCCATAAGAAGCATCAAGTTCCAGCATGGTAAAGTACAAGACAAGAACTTAATTAAAATTCAGGTGGACCACTGGAGGCTGCAATCCCTGGCTTTTTGGAATCCTGGAATCACACATTTCAAGACAAAATAAGAGACATTACAAAATGTCCTTTTCTGCATTCAGTACACAATGCATTCTGAGATGTATGAAGAGATTAGGTTTACTTCTTTGAAGATTTCTGCATTAGCAAATATTAGAGTGAAATGACTCTACTATTACAAACCATAGTTCCCAGAGAAGGAAGCTACACTTTTGCAGTGTTACACTTGAGTCATTCACCACCTATTTTGAAAATAACCTAAATGTGGCCCTGCCAGTGGTTAGAAATGCTCACTGCACAATGTGGCTCCTACCTGTTGCCCTTGTGCCAAGCATTCTCCTGTCATAGATCCTCACTGAGCTGTCAGAACAGCCTACAGCCAGGTAGTAGGGGATGGGTGGACAGATAGCAACAGAGGTGGCAGCACGACGACAGTTTATTAAAATATCCTGGAACACACAAAAATGCAGCATTGAAATAATAGCTCTGAACATCTGAAGTAGAATTCTTTGTTTTGTTTTGTTTCATTACACAGGCCCCTCCCTTAGTCAAGCAGATTTTGAGAAAATAGGTCTGGCCTGTGAGGACAGATCATAAATGTGTTATCAGAAAAGCCACTGCACAGAAGGAAAACTATCAGAGAAAGAAAGCTGGTACCAGAACAACTGAAAAAGAAACCTAATCAAAACAAAAACACAGGAACATTTAAAATAGATAAGATAAAAACTACAGACTTATAAACTACCTTTCACCTTGGATTTTCTTATGGAAACACAGCCACTGTGGAGGTGGAAGAGTACTAAATATGCAAAACCAGTTTAAATCAATTAAAGGATTAGAGTAGGTTCCATCTACAGGCAGATAACTGGGTAGAGGGGAAAAAATGAAAGAAACCCCTAGAACTGGTAAATGTGTATAAGGCTGAACAAAATTAATCAAGACTAGCAATACATACTTTGATATTTTTGTTCCAATTCAATATTAAAATTGCTTCTAAAATTCAAGCACAGTGGTCACTGGTAATACCAGTAATCTAGTATAATTCATTACTAAATCTTTTCTTACAGAGGGACAAAGGATGGTCAAGAATACAAGGCTGCAGGTGATTCTCAACGCTCGCTTTTTGCCTGCAGTTTTGCACTCTACATTATTAGTATAAACCAGATTAAAAGATTTAATTTCAAGACCATTTTTTCCTACCATATCTGAAGCCTCACACCAAAGCATTTTAATAAAATAATTTTTAAAAAAATGCCAAAGGAGATATAAAATGATAAAAGAAAAATGAAAAAAGACTCCCCAAACTTTATTATTTCTTGGGAAACATACCATCATCTCCGCCTGTGACCCTGAAATCTACTATTTCTAAAAGCTTTACCAGAATTCATGTAATGTGTTTGTGTGATGCACAGCTCTACATTTAGGTAAACTTTACTAAAAGATTTTCATTATTATTTTATTTTGCTTATTTTATTATTATTATTATCAAAGAAAACTTTATTAAAAGATTTCATTCTTACATCTTTACAATCTTCCTTTGTGCAACTTGTTTTGATGCGAGTATCAAACCATCTCACAGTGCCATCCTCACCACAAGAGAGGAAAGTGTAGGGATCATTTGGTACTGTCATAATCTGCTCAAAAGAAAAAAAAAATAAGATTATGAATGCCTCCAGAAATAGCACTAATTTAAAAATAAAAACATCAATATTTGGAGCAGCAGTAAGGCAGTTAGGACTCAAGTCAAGCTTTCCAGTGAAGTAATGAGAAAAAATGAAAAACTGATGATGTATCTTCATTTTCAATAAAAGGTTTGAACTGTTGAAGTCCAAGGAAACTTTTAAATGTCACATGAGATTAAATATCCATAGGTCAAGGCTTACAGTTGTTTCTATTATCTTTTAATGCACAACATACATTTACTGCAATCACTTTTCAGATAGCTTATCAGTTTGCTGCAACAATTCTACAAAAGCTCTGTTTATTGTCTATCAAGTAATAGGAGACAATTACGGACAAAGTCCTCAGAAGTCTGAATACCTTGAAAATACTAAATGGCTTTTATTCCCATTGGGCTATTCCTTTACATCCTAGGTAGTTCCCTGCAACAAGTCTGCATTAAAGGCTGCTACCAAGCTACCTCCTCATTGCAATATTTTTTTTACTTTTTTTTTTTGAGAGAGTGCTGTACTGAACCATTTTCCTAAGCTCAGCCCTTCTCCAGCTAGGGACAACTCAGATGGAATCTCACATGAATGGCTTCACTCAAAGCCTCCTCAAGATGAGATAAAAAGGCAAGTGACCATAACGTTAAATATGACTTGAATCCCACAGGTCAGTGAATACACAGGATATGTCAGTTTACTTACACTCTGTCTTTCAGAAGAGAAAACAGAGAATGTTGTGGCAGTATTTTTATTTTCCTACACTCCTGCTATTATCAGTACAAATTTATAAAGCATCAACCATGGTTAACAGTGTAATACATTCAGGGAACACAGATCATAAGTGATTCTTTAATATTTTAAATGAGATGATTTATCACCCCCACCTCCCAAAATTCTTAATAAAAGTAACTTATGGATATCTGCAAATCTCTCTACCTGAAATGGGGTTACAAAGGCAACAGCTGAAGGCTTCAGCCTCTCTTTCTAAGGCTCAGCACAATAACTGAGACAATGCTTGCTGTGCCAAATAAGAAGTCTAACTTGCAGAACAAAGGCAAGGTTTGAATACCAGTATAACTGCTGAGCTATGACCACTATTCTTCAATATATCAGTGTAACATATTGAAGACTGTTTTTCACTGCATATTTCATTCAAATTAACTTCATTTGCATAGCTATAAAAGTTAGCAATCCACTAAATTCTTCAAGCATTTAGCAGAGCTTTCAGTGAAAATGTTTTGCTCCAACAATGTTGTTGAATGTGAAAAGCTCTTATTTTAGTAGCTGTGTTTTATTTTTTGTTCACACTGATGCAATTTCACCCTCTCCATGTAATATAACTTCCACATGGCAACTTTTATGTCCAGTGTTCACAAACATCCTGAGCTCTTTATAAGCACTAAACCACAAAAATGGAGAAGTGCAAGCTCCAATAATTGAGTCAATATTACCACATTTCAGTTCAACAAGTACACATTATAAATATATATATAAAATTGATTTTTTACTAACTAAAAATTTGTTTGCTACTTAACTTTAAAAGTGTATAGCTGTATGATCACTTCACTGTATTTAAAACAAGAAAGTAAGAGGTGTTCATAAAAGTACATTCTCTTTCTGAAACGCAATTCACATGAAGGGCAATAAAGAAAAGATTTGGCTGAAGAAAAACAAACTTGTCAAGGTCTTGTACAAACAATACATTCTTCAGAAACATGTCTCAAGAGTCCCTCCCTCTCTTATTCTCTTCTCACTCAGAACTGAAAACAATTGTACAAATATCTCACAGTTTACAACAATCTACCCCAGTTTCCACATTCCTCTGTTCCATGTTTTTGTAATGTCCTGAACTGCCACAAACTCCAAGGGCTGCATAAATCCAAACCACACTCAAATTTAGAATTGGTACCTCAGGGGCAGCTTTTAGCTTTTGTTATTTAGAGAACCCAGTGAGTCAAAGTTCTATATTTAACATGATGATGTGGTTACATACAGCTGGGCAGCACCATGACAATATTTAGAAATTATCTCCCCACTCCAGGAACCTCCCAACCTCAGTGCAAAACAGGATAAGAAAAATAACTTCATAAAGAGAGAAAGTTGTTAAAACAGTCAATGTCATACAGAAATTTTGATATTCCTTCCATTAACAGTGTTTAAAAGCAGCAAAAATAACCAAAACTGCATCAAAACTGCAATTCAAAACAACAATAATGCCCTCTTGTTGATTTCTTTATATATATACATATATATATATATATAATTTTATATATATATTTATATCTAATTTATTTATATATCTATTTATTGCTGAATAAAAATCATCCCAAATAAGACCATTTTGATGGTGCAATATAACAGGGAAAAGTAATTGGTGTAATTACAACCAGAAGGACACTTTTCCTACAGGAACAAAAATTAACTCTGGCAGTACTTCAGCCACTTTCTTTTTTCACACACTCCAATTCTTTTTATGAGAAGTTTTAAAGATTTTATTCATTTAACATGCAAAGAAAGTGATCTAAAAGCTGGCTATGAAATCTGAGCTGGATACATAAAAAACCAATGGATTTGGGATTTTTTCCCCCGTGTGTGTGCTGTAGTAGTGTTAAAAAAGCCCCAACAAATAAATAGTGAAAGAAACAGGAACATTTATAACCTACCAAAAAATTTACATTTTTTTATATTTTAAGCATAGTAAGTTTTGCAAGCAGCAGCTTTTGCTGTTATTTAAAAGAGGCAGATAGAACAACAAATCTTTCTATTTTCCTAACTTAAGTAATACTTTGCTTCCTCACTTGCCTAATTTATATGAGCAAAACTTCCAAGGGAGGACTGAAAAGACTATGGCAAAATTTACACCTAAAGAGTTAACTAGAATACACAATAGAAGAATTATCTACAACTGTAATACTTTTTTCAGATTAAGTTGTTCACACGCTGAGCTAAGCATTTCTTAGAAGAATCTAAATTGTGAAAAAGGCATGAAACTGCTGAAAAGTTCAAGGAATAGAGGAGGGTGGGGGGAAGAATAAAAATAAAAATGCAAAACAGTGACTTCCCCCACCCCCACAGCCTACTTCAGGAAGAAATTCAGATCTCAATTTTAATCTGCTTTGCCCTGCAGAATATTCATTCAGTGAAGGTGAATTCATATTTGCAAAGTGGTCTTAATAGTACCACTTATTGCAAAGTTCTCAATTTAATTTAGCACATTTCTCTCTTCAAGCCTACTTTTAAAATGGGATAAAGAAAGCAATTCAAAAAAGACAGAAGTTCTGTAACTCTCACTGCACTGAAACAAAGTTTTCAACAACCTGGTTAAAATCTTGGGACACAATACAATAAAATATGTATTTTACCCATCTTAAACTTATGATTTATTTCAGGAGGTACCTCGTAGGTAGTCCCATAGTGGCAGGTGTACTGGCATTGCCTGTTGGTCTCTGCATCCTGTTCAACATTCGTGTAGAAAATGACTCCGTCTCCGGAACAAGAAACAATCTGTTTGTCATTGGTGCATGGCAGGAACTTTGCACTGAAAATGTTGGCTCTGTGTCCTGAGCGAATCGTTGTGAGAACCTAAAGAACAAAGGCAAAAAGGAGGCTGCAGCAGGTCAGTGTTTTCCAAGCAAATAAAGGATGGAAAAACCTCAGACTGTGAAATACCAGTTCTGCACAGGCTGCCAGGGACCTACAGCTCAGTACACCACAACAGAGAAGCTGCCTTTGCACCAAATTTCTTCTAAGAACAACGTGGTTCTAGAAGAGATATTTTCTCATGCACTTGCACGAAGCAGTCTGCAAAATACAAGGGCTGGAATGCAGCTGCTACTTTTGTTTTTACAATGCTGGTTCCAGAGCACATCGGGTTTCTCAAAGTGAAACATTAGTCAGGGTGATGGTGCAGCCACTCAGCACAGCAGTGAGGAGAGACTTCGAAGATCTGGGCCATTGTAAGTCAAGAAGAATAAGGCACTGCAATCCAAGCCAACTTTACAGACTTTAAAATTTGATGTTACTCTCTAATTCACTCTAAAAAGGAGAACTGATATTTATAAAGAAGAATGTTTTGAAACTAGCCAAAAATAAATAAACATTTAAGAACTTGATTACAAAGGGAAATAAACCAGGACTTGACTTAGACTCATTCATCAACATTAAAGCAGAGAAACATATGATTTACTTCACCATTGCAGCTGATTTTAAACACTTTGTAGTGACTCTTTATCCTTCCTCACATATTTAGTTTACCAAAACTGAAAAAAACTCCACATGCTTTCCTGTGAACGAGTAAACATTATATTCTTATTTCTCCCATCTGCAGCACTTGAAGCAAACTGCAGTTTCACCACTCCCATTAGGAAAGAAATACTCACCAAGTTGTTTACAGCATGAAAATTACTCCCAAATTTCCACTCAATTAACTTAATCAAAGGAAGTGTTTTGCAAATGAAGTTTCTCTGTCAGTAGCAGCTCACGACTAACAGTTCAGAAGTGCTATTTCACACCTTTTAAAATAATTCCCACTAAAAAAGTTTAACAGTTTATCTACATATTCTGAAAGATACAAAATATTGAAGGCTGAAGTCTATTTTTGCTACTCTACCTAGATAATAACAGAAAATATGTTAATAAGGATATTTGCCAAGATGACAGAATTACAACACAGTTTTGATACCAATTTGCTGCCTTTTCCTGTATAGATCCTCTTACTCAAGCCAGAAAAAATTAAGCTAACTAATTGTAACACTCATTAAAAATCACATCCCTAGTACATTTCAGGAATAACACTGATTATTGAGTCTTCTCGCTGATACCTGCTGTTTTATAATTGCATTTGCATGTACTGGGGAAAAAAAATTTCAAAAACATCTTCTTTGCTGTTACAAAAAATAAATAACTCAGCTAACTGAGTGAAAAATAAAAAAAAAAAACAAAACATCTCCTGCATTCCTCATTAGGTTTAAGTAGAGAAGTAGTATACAACAGGGGGGGAAAACTGTTCCATGAAAGCATAAAGCTTTAAATTGCAGCACCTTTTAAAATATTACAATGTTTTAATGTAAAAATTATATAATGAGCAACTATCCCATAGTAGGATATTAAAATAAACTCTACACAATAGATAACATTGAACATCCTTTATTTGCATGGAAAATTCTTACTCTGCAAGTCACTCCACCAACACTCACTTTGGATTATATCCATCATCCTCTTCACAGCTGCCTTTGATACCACTTTTCCAGCAGAACTCCCAGTCCAAGAGAAACCCTACCCTAGTGATACTGATCTGAACTTTCAGGCTGACACCAAAACTGAAAGGAAGAGATGAAGTTTGGAAGCTCTAGATTATTTGGAGAGGTGAGCAAAAGGGCCTTACCTACAGGCACAGGCAACACTCCAAACCACCACAACCCTTCAGGAAAGCAAACTATTATTTTCTACTCAAACTCCCTTCCACCATACCTTCTGTTTCTCCCACACATGTAATTTTTGAGCATATCCTCGGGGTTTAGTAGTCAGCCTCTGAGAGGACACAGCTCGGAGCACCTGTTCTACCAAGCTATCAGCAGTTCCTTCAAGAGAAAGGTGTGGGACAGTGCCACTACATGATGGATGCCAGCTGGCACTACTGGGAGTCTTTCAGCTGCATTGCAACCCTTATTTCAGTACAAATTATTCTCCATCCACTTGCAGGCACACACAAGGCAATGTAATTTTACATTGGAGTGAACTATTTTAATCAAGATTGACACCCCAACAACATTACACAGAAAGACATTATGTACAGTACATTACACAGAGCAAAAAACATACAGTATTTTAAAAGTGAGAGGAAACCAGTTTATCTGACTACAAGATTTCATGAGAATTACTGAATCCTATTGCTGGCCCTGACACTAATCTGTGGTGAGACCATGTTCCTTTTGTGCCCGGCCATGTACCGTAAAATGGGATAATACCAATGTCACAAAGCATTAGAACTCTCAAGTTTTAAAGCACTGTGAGATTTTATTCCCATTTATATACACTAGGAAGTGCATGATATTATCTTTTTCACATAATAATTAATATCTGAAAACTGATATATTTAAAAATATCTTGTAATACCTTAAAAATACTAACTTGCATCCTATTTGAAAATTAACAAGCAGCCAGAAACAAACCTACCTTTCTGCTGTAGGGATTAGTAATGACCAGGTTGGTGTCATCTGAACCAGATAAGATATATTCTCCTGTATCATTCCAGCAAATTGTATTCACCTGCATGAATTAAAAAAAAATTGTTTAGACTTACATTAATTCAGTATTCACCATATTAAAACATCAAACTCATCCAACACTACAGAAATAGGACTTAACAAATTCAACTGAAATTATGTAATTTCTAAGCAGCTAGCATTAAAAAAAAAAGTGTTTTTAAAACAAATTGATAAGGGAATCACCTGCTTCACCTATGGCATCTCAATTACTCCCTCTGCTCCTCAAGAGTTCATCAGGTTAATTAAGCTTCCCACAGTAGCCACAATTTTACACACTCAGGTGTTTTAATGTACCAAATCTACTCCACAAAGAGTTCTCTGAATTTGAACTGGAGGGCATCACAGTGCTCTCATAACTGCATCTTCACCATATCCAAATTCTGACCATCCATTGCTTTGCACACTTTTCAGTGACCACACCTTCTCAGGGAAAAGCACTGCAGAATCCATCCCAGATCCCTTTTGAAAAGTGTGAGTAGGCTGGGAAAGAAGAATCCTACAGTGAGGTACAGAATTGTACTGGGAGAGCTTTACAATACATTTCCTTATCAATTCTCCTTTTCACAAGACTGTGCTTAATAATGTGTCAGTGAAACAAAGCTGTGAAATCCAGGAAGCTCAAAAGGTATCCTCCAAGCAGCAGCTCATGCACAAGCACCAAAGACTGCATGCAAGACCATCATTATTTCAAGTAAGCCTCTAAAATACCTTCAAGTGTCAAACTGCAGCCATCACCATTTTCTGCTGGCTAGATTCTGTTGGCAGAACAGCTGCCTTAGTGTGATGTACCAGACTGGATTACAGAATTGGTAAAAAACTCACTTTGTTCTGAATTATTTTCTTACGCTTTTTTTTCAAATGCAAATGTTTCACTCTGAGCACCCCCCCCCCAATAAAAATAATTTTTGTTTAAAATAAATACACCCATTCTAGTTGCTGTTTTGATGACAAGTTGAGTGGGGGTTAGTTGCAAAATCAGAGTTAGCAGTTTCAGGCGGATCACAGTGGCAAGAGCACCTTGATATTCTCAGGTGGAGGAACTTGAGGAGAGATCTTGGTGTTGAACAAACATGCCTATGCCAGGGCTAGCTCAGTGGTCAGAAACAATCAGATATTGTTAGGATTTATTATACTCAGAAGAGCAGGGTATACATCCATGCATGGCAATCCCACATGTCCCACACTATGCAGTTTGGTTCATATCCCACTCCTGTATTCTCCATTTCTATTACTGCCCACTTGGAAAGAGAAATGAAGACAAGGAATTACTGGGGTGTTCACAGATATCTAACACTTTTTATTGCAAGAACCAAATGATATGTACTGCTCTAGGAAAGGGAAATTACAGAAGCTTATGAGAACATGAATGACATGGAAAAAGTAAAAAATAATTTTTTGTGGATCCTCACAGTACAGGAAATGGAAGGCCTTAAATAAACAATCCAATGACACATGGCTTTTTAATGAAACTGGAAATCATTGTTATAGAACACCTTAAACACCAGAAGTGGAAGGATATACATATTCAACAAAGAGAAATGAAAAATGATCAGAAACAAAGGTGCAGCTTCCACCTCTATCTACTCATTAAAGCAGGATGTGTTCTCCAGAACACCCATCAAATACTGCCTGCTTGCCCTGTCTCAACTTCCTTCAAAAATATGTGCTGGCCACTTTAGGGCCAAGTTATCAGGCTCCACTGAGCTTTGGTATGACCTTGCATGGCTACTTTTATGATTTTATAACTCTGGCTGTCAATCACCAAAAACCACAATTTCAACTAGCCCCCAGAAGCATCTATCATTGAAATAACCTGTCCTGACAATGGCTGTACTCTAAAATGTTGTCAAACATTGCACAGCACTACAGCCAGGGCAAACACACAACCCAGCAATGTTTATTTTCATCTACATTTCCTCTCAGGCAGAAAAGTATTATTATCATCGCCCTAAAGAAACCAAAATGCTAATGTAAGAATATAGGAATAGAAACAAGAATGAAACACTGAAAAAACAAGGAAGCTACTGAAAAACCTAAGTCATGATATGAGAAAGAAAAGTTAGCACAAACAATTAAACAAATTGAGGGGATGGATGTGTATATTTATGTACAAACCCAAAATCTGAATGACAGCAAAGCAGAGAAACATTGAAGATGCAAAGGGGAGATGAGATTATCTAAATTGCAGCATCACAAGTCTACACAAGACATCAATCATTCTCCTCCAAAATCCCAATATCATTGCAATGATTGCCTCAGTTGAGCAATTTCAATGTACCCTACCCAGACCAAAGTTAGTTCAAAAATAATCCTGAATGACATAACCAAATTACTAGAGGTCTGTAATTAAAAAGGCTTTTTTTATTCTGCACCCAATCACCTTCTCAGCATTACTGGAACAAATAACTCAAAAGTAACAAAGTTTTTCAGTGAAATCAGCTTGGTTGGGGTTTTTTTCAGAGACTTTCCAGTCAATATACAGTGTTTAGAACAATCTACTGACCAACACTGAATAACCCAAATAAATTTGCATATGGATCACTAAAAAACCAGAATTTAAAAAAGTTCTCCTCTTATTCCATTGTAGTAAACTACTAAAATATGATGTAAAACAAGAACGGGGTAGAAAATTACTTTTTATTTTGAAAAAGTTACATATTGTACTACCTGCGCTGCCACTCAACACCCAACTAAAAGTAAAATGTAACAGTTGCTATTCTGAGTTTGGAAACCTTGGGAAAGGGTTGGTCGGACCCAGAAGAAAGGATACATCAAACACAAATGACAGACAATTACTAACAAGCTAAGAAAAGCCAAAGGGTGTGAAATTAGTTTTTTTCTATTAAGCACTCCATATTATTAATTGTATCTAATTTTATTTGTCACTCATCTAGCCTTGCCAGGAGTCAACAGGCACTTTTGATTCATTAGTCAATTAGTCAGATAGTAAATTTACTATCTCTGTGTTCTTCTCAAAGACAACGCAGGAGGCAGTGCAGCCAATCCTTAAAAAAACAACAAAAAAACAAAGTCCTCACTTCCATGCAAAATGACCTCAGAATCAAGTCTTTTGTGAACAGAAGAGATTAACAGAATACAAAAAGAGGAGAAAAGAAATTTAAATGGCTGTAGATACCCAGAATGTCAGGAATATCCCCCAAGCAAAGAAAGGGGTAAAAAAGGCAGTGCTTTTCATCTGTGGAGTACAAGGTGAAAATTGTTTCTAAGAAAACACAAACTCCCTATACTGGTTTAAGCCTGGCTTTGAAGAGTACATCTGAAAAGGACTTGTTCCCAAGTGCCATCCTGAAGGAGATGAATGCCATGAAGGATGCTGGTTTGTTATTGATCTGAATGCCTGTACATAGCAATGAGAAGTTACTCCTTCAGGTAATATTCTTTATTTCAAAATGTAGTATTTATTCATGTCAAATGCTTCATCTACATCCTGTATTTCATCCTTCCTCAGCTTGCACAGGACCAAACTAGGAAAAAAATAATCAGTATTTTTATTGCAATTTAATATGTTCTAGAGTTTCTTTATCCTCTACTTTCCTCACACTTCATTGCTGCTGGTCCAGATTGCTTCTCTTTCAACATTTCTCCTTTGGATTTAATCACTTCATACAGAACAGCTCACCTACCTCTGTACATTTCCTCATCTTCTTAAGCTCCCTTTACAGTTAACACAGAAAATGGCAAATTCTGGCATACAAATGATCTTACTGAATTTGACCATGTGAACCTTGTTGAAAGAGGCAAATCCTGCCCTGGAAGGAAGATAAGGCTACTGGCAGACATCAATAATTCTGTAGAACCAATTCAATTACTTCACACAGTGCTGCTAGAAACTGTGTCTTCAAACCAAGGGGAAAATGGGACTGTTTCAAAGAGAATTGCCCCTGAACTCTGAGGTGAAAATATTCAGATTTTAAACAAAAGGTGTTATGGTAATATTACTGTTACAAGAGCATGGATATGTGAAGTAATTCATGGACTATTCCCTTCTTCACAGATATCCTGCCTGGGTATGATTACACACACAGTTGTATCTCCCACAGGATCTCTCTTCTGTCTAACAGGCAGGAACTTGGACTTTACTTTTATCCTCAATTATTAAAAAAATTTCTTGCCTTAAGGAACTTGTCCACAGTGTCCAATTACACAGCATGGTTTATAAAGAAAATATAAGTCACAGCTTATTCAACAGAACAATGAAAAACTTCTTAAAAACACCGATCAACCAAACAAAACCCCAAACCCCTGCCATCCAACCTTCATTAAAAAAACTCAACCACCCAAAAACCAAATCCAGAAAAACCTTTTAATAGGAAAATATGGCATTAATTCCCTACATTTGAAATGCATGCTGAGTCAGCAGTTATGGGAAGAAGAAAAAAAAATCCTAATTACCATGATGGTAATAAGGAGTTTAATCAGTACAAGCATTGTAATTTCATTGATTTCTTTGTCACAGATTTTTAAAACAAATAGTTAGAAATTATACTGCATGATTGTTAGCCTTAAAAAATTATTCCTTGCAAAAGACCACACAGTAAATGAGGTAAGAACTCCCAATAGCCCATTTCTTACAGGTGGAGAGTTCTGAGCAAATTTAACTTCTAAGGACATTTCTTTAAACTGTAGTATTTTAATACTGTATTTAAATACTGTAGTACTTTAAGCACCAGCAAATAATGCTTTAAGTTTACAATTCAAGTATTTTTCACCCTCTGGAACAATGAGGCCCTATGTTAAAGCATATTTTCAAAGCTAACACAATCACATCAAAATTGGTTTTCAGATAAATAGCCATCAAGTAGATTAAAGCAACATCAACAGCCAACACCAAATCTGCAACTTCTATTACATGACACAGAGGCAGATAATTGAATAGTGATCAGTTACTTAACATTTAACAAGTAGTGAAGAAATATTATTTTCCTATATTCTATTTAAATAGGAAAAAAATTACTTTTTTTACAAGGAAATAAAGAAAAAATAAATAAAAAGCCCTAATCAACTTCAGGAAAGCAAACTTGAAAAATTTAATCTTAAGTATTTGAGGAGATGAAAAATTACTTAGAGAAGAAATTTGGAAGCAAAGTATCACTGTTACAATCATTAATATGAAAATTAATAAATACACACAGTATCATAGAATTGTTTGGGTTGGAAGAGACCTTACATCATCATTCTCATAACATTTATTGGAAAAAAAAAAGAGAAATGTATAGATTTGTGTCATTACACCAACACCATCTGTACCAGAACTTAAACTTATAATGTAGTCAGCACAGAAAAAGCAGCTCACATTTCCCAGACTTTCCAGGCTCACAAAAACACAGGCACATCAAAATCACACTTCTGATCTCGAGAAGGCTGGATGCTAACAGCACTTGTTCCTTAAAACTACTATTGTGTTAGTTAACAATTATATTGCTCCTTAATTAATTAAAAGTCCAAGAAATTCAAGTTAAAATAATCATTGTTTGTACAGTTTTAGAAATACACATTAAAGTAAAAAAGCTGCACTTACATTTTCATTTTTTTATAGAATATTTTCATTTTTCAGATATCTTGTACAACAAATGCTTTAACAACCATGAATTTCTCCCCTAATCCTCAAAGGTAACATGGCAGCCTCTCTGTCCTGAACCTAGTTTAGGTAAAAGCTTTATTTAAAAGGGTATGTCTTAAAATATTTGGACCCCTTTCAAAAATCAATGTTAATATTTAAATAAGCCTTTCAGGAAGGCTTATTTTTGTTTTCATTGCCTTTAAGTCAGCATGTAGCACTTGATGATTTGCTTTTTGAAATTGGAAAATAAATCACTCAAAACACTAATAAATTTTTAATTCAGCACAGTATAACAACAACAAAAAAAACCCCTTCATTTCAAGGTTTAAACTGAGTCCTAACTGAAAAAGTAGGAATGTGTTTAAATGGCAGGAGAGATTAATTCACCCAGCAATAGACACAACATTAAGATACAGGATTGGTATTTTGTTTTGCTTCAAAGGTTAAAGTGTCAGATATTCAAGAAGAAACAAATAGCAAGAAATTCAGGTGTAGATCTCAACAAGCAGAGTGGTCCTGCTCAGCTTTAATGCACAAATAAAAGATATTTGCCTTTTTAAGTTGAGGGACTATTACCACGGCAACAAAATCACAATTTAACAATTTTTAACAAACAAAAAAACAGCAAGTGACTTACACATCCATCATGCACATTCAAGGTTGCTTCAAGTTTTAATCTTTGGATAAATTCTCTTCTCCCTGTGAAGAAAAATACCAATTACATAACTTATAAAAACTGAAGTAGATAAGAGCCTACTAATGACCATTCACAGATAAAAACCTAAACGGTAAAGAACCAGAATATAAATTTACATCTTGAAACAATTCATATGGTTCTCATTTTACAAATCCTAAGACAAGCATGACATTTGCTGGTTCTTCCACCACCTTTATTAAGAGTGCAGAAATGGCAAAATGAACCTTTCACAGGTCCACAGGCTGACGCTCCCTCTAAAACTAATAGCAAGAAAACAAAATAATCCTGTGGTTATTTGGTTCACTTAACTGAGAGGGAGCAAGTATAACACAGTTTAAGCAGTACAACCCTTGCATTTAGGAAATTAACATTCAAGACCAGTAACACTCCATTTCATAAAAATTATCTGAAAAGAAGAGATGAAGCATAAAGGTGAAATCTATAAACACATATGAAGACAAAGCCCCGGGAACTTGCATGTCCTTATACCCTATGTACAAACTGATTTTACCACTGCACTCAAAACCACTACTGTACTAAACACGTGAAGAGGGAAACTCAAAGTATATTGAGAAAAATATGGTCTTTTCCTGAGCTACATGTTTCAACATATGGCTTCAACTCTCAGGTTATACTGAACCTAATATTCCCCAGAAAACACTCTCAGAAAATAAATATACTGGTAGACCTAATATTTTTAACTTCAGTCACAAAAGCTTCTAAACTCAAGGACCATTACCTCTTTTTAAATTCTGTGTTAGCACATCTCTCAGAACAAAACTCCAGGTAAGAGCATCAGACTATAGGCCTATGCCAGGCTGCACTGCTTCCAAATATGTAATTGTGAAATTCACTCAAAATGAACCTTAAAAACCTAGAATCAGGAAAAGAACAGCAAGAGAATCCACATCTAAAAATCCTATATTTGTGAACTTCCTTTGGCTCAGCTCAAGGCAGAACCATGTCAGAGCTCAGTGCTGTCTCTGGCAGTGTAGCACATATTTGGAAAAGTAGTTTCTTCTCTCTCCACTTGCTTCCTCTGAGTGCTTTTAATTTCTCCCCTGTACAGCCCTGCAACAGAACACCGGATATCCACACCTGGTCCCCCACAACCACCTGTCTGGAAGCAGGCACTGAGCATCCCTGCCCCATTCCCTCCTCCAAGGCCAGGACATCCCTCCAGCAGCACCAACTCCTGCACCCCACCCAATGTTCATCCAGCCTTCCTTCCATCAAAAGGTCTGGGCTAGATACCTCAGTTTTACTGGAAGTAGAAGCCACCTCCAGAATTCAAAATTGCTCATAACACTGCTTAAATACCACATTAGATGAAGATCATACTTGGGCAAAATATATTTTCTGTTTCAGGAGGAGGTACTTAGTGGGTGAAATGGTTATAAAGTGCTTGCACTTAAGCATGCCTGAGCCAGCTTTAAAAAGATAAAAGCCAGACTTCCCTCATGCCCCATTTTATAAACACTGAAGTTGTGACATCTCAGGTGCAACAATTTCTGCTAACCAGGAATAACCATAATTAGAGAAAGATTAACATAATGACATCGTATGCACCATGCTCTACTAGCAAGAATGAATGCATTCTTTGATTAGGAATACACATCTACCTAGTTCACTATGCTTTCTTCACCACTTCTCCTTACCCATTTTTCCTCCCTCCAGGAACACACTTTGAATGTAGATTCTTAATGGTTGGTTTATTGTACCTTTCTGTGAAATCCTATTATTTTTTCAAATCAAATGATTTCTGTGTTTTCAATGAAGATTCCTACTTTCAGGTTAATTTAAATTCTTCAATTGCTTGTAAGTAAATGTGAATGCTGAGGTGGGAAATATCACCTGCTGCATGCTTGGGTATCACTTTGCATAACAGAAACTTTAAAATTTGCTTCTGGGGTGCTCCTGTAATGCAAAATACAGAGCAGTTATACATGACCTCCAATAGGATAAGTTCATTAAGAACTGTATACTCCACAGACCAACACAAAAATACAGTGTGTGCCAGACCCATCACACTTTCACTGAAGAACACAAAAAATCTGATAGCAGTGGATGATTGTTGGGCATTGTACCACGTGCATAAAATACATGTGGAACGAGGTGATGTCTGCAGAGCAACAGGCAGGTGCTTGCTGAGAACCCTCTGTACACACAAACACCAAAGATAATTCAAACCAATTTTTAAAAACAAACAGAACAACAGATTTTACTCCTTCCTGTATGCTCTGGTTTTAATCCAAACACTTAAACCAGCAAGTAAGAAACAACAACTGTGTTCAAACCACATTTTCAGTTTCAATTTGTATTTCCTTACAGAAATCTGTTGACAAAATAAGATATGAACAATTTGTTGCTGTTGGATTAGGATTTTTTTTCTTAATAAGCACACAGTAACCATACAAGTTTTGGAAAACCTGAGACACAGGCATAAGGTGTCTCATATACTCAACACTTGGCCATTTAAAACGTTTTTAAAAATTCTTAGGATTGCATATATGATTTGTTATATATGTGTTTAGTTATTTATCCTTTGATCATTTTTTATCTAAATATTTGATAAAGGAATTAAATGCAAACAAAATTACAACTTAAATAGTTTCTATATTCCTTAAAGGAAAAGGGGGGCAAGGGAGAAAGCAGTTAAAATGTTTTGCCTCCAAACCCCCTCTTATTTGATTAAGTACTAAATGCAGTAAGACAACTGAATGGGTTGTTTATAGTTTATCTGACCATTCAAAACTGGAACCACCAGATCCAAAGTGCTGCTTTTACTCTTAAATAAAAACCTGAACTACATGAATAAACTGATCTGAAGAAAATACTGCCTCTGCTTTTGCTGTTGTTAGAAGCTGAGCCAAGTCAGTGAATCTGTGTTCCTTGTATTTCAACGACTCCCACAGGTTCACTTGGTTTGATAAAAAATGCTCAGCAGTAAGTATTAGAATTTGTCACTTGAGTATTTTTGTCACTGATCCACTTTTATGATGATGAAAAAAATTTAGAAGCAATACCTCTTGGTTTGTTTTGTATTTACTCTTCAGCATCTCAGCTCTAATTGCTGGACTTCCTAACAGTCAGATTCTCCACGTCAAGGGCTCTGCTCTCCCAAGTGACAACAACCTTCACAATCCTTAATTCCCATTCACCTAATCCAAAGGCTGCCTGTTCCCTCCACCTTCCTACAAAGGCAGCTCTCCTGGCTCCCCTTTCAGCTACAATGATGGATGAAACCCAACCTTTTAACAAAACCCCAAAAGTACTTTCCTCTTACAATATCAGCATCAAGTCCTCTGTCATGTTTAGATTTTTCCCACCCCAATACTAAGAACAGGCTCTCAAGCCAGAAACTATTTATTTTTCCCCTTAACTATGTAGTACCCCTAGAAAGGCAATCATTCAATGAAGCATGTGAAAGTGCTTCAATATATTCTTTCCTATATTCAAATATGGCCTAGGACATGGATCAAGTGATCAAGCTGTCATCACCAAGATTATCTCACTGGACACATGGGGTTTGTTCAAAACTGCTAAGGTGAATTTAATAACAAGAACATGATAAAGCAAAACAAAAAATTAAGCCCTGGTAAATTTCAAATGGCTGTGATGACCTCCCTGTGTTTACATAGCTGAAATTTGGAAAGTTGTCAAACTAATGCTCCACCCACCCATTTTCACTAGTTATGCACCAAGTGAAGCCTCAAGGTTCAGTGCTATTCTCAGTACAATGATCAATAATATTCTTAGTTTTTAGCCATCTACCTATTCTCACCAAACATTATGCACTACTGAAGCCTCAAGGTACAGTGAAACTCACAGTGCAGTGATCAATAATGTTTTTAGTTTATTTTAAGCTGGAGACTTAGGGACCATTCTGTGTATGAAAGAAGCCCCACCTTGGGTCATTCATGATATAAATTTAAATAATGAGAAAGCAGGTGAAAGAGAAGCTGCAACTATTTCTTTGTAACTTTATTTCTTCAAAATATCCACTGTGCACAAGGTCAAACCAAACACTGCCTTTCAATTGCCACCTGGAAAATTACCTAACCTGGGTGTCTGGGCAGTGCTCTATCCTCACTTCAGGGAACAATACCAAAATAAACCAGCATCCCTTGTACTCTCCACTCATAGTCCTTATGACACCATTTAGGTCACAATCCTCAGTTTAAGAATTGCTGATCAGGTGCTTCCTATGTGCCTGTTTTGGCAGACAGACACATACCTTCCTTTTGTAAGTAACTTAGTCAAACCTGCTTCAGAACTGATGACAGCAGACAAGTTAGATGCTCTGAGCATGCAAAACCTTCATATATTTAAAACTGGGCTCCAAAGTTTCCCCTTGAAGAAGTACAGATCATTTAATGATGAAGGTTTAGCTTTAAAGCACACTTGTGCTCCACAGAAATTTAACTAAACTTTGATCCAAAGCAGCACCAGCACAGTATAAGATGTTAAAAGACAACCCTTATTCAGTAATAGACCCCATTTATCAAATGAACACTCATTTATATCAAGCTGGCTCTTTGCAAGGCCAAGTCCCTCAGCGCTGGCTCGCTGTGACATTTGGAATGCCCTAGTTTAAAGCTGAAATGGAGCCAGCATCTGTTCCCAATGCAGAGCACATGTTATCCTGCACTCTGAGTGCATTTCAAAACTTCTCCTGGTTTTTCAGGGTACAATTTAGGCATTTCTGAAGTTACCCCATTTGTATGTAGCTTATTTTGCTGGATTAATTACATCAAATTCTTCTGATCCACATTGAAACACAATTTTTCCAGCAACCAGAATTCTCCATATACTATAAAGCAAACGGGACTACACATAACAAGCACTGAATTAACTTCCATCAAGGTAAGTTAAAATTTGTGAAGATTAATTACAACCTTAAAAATCACTTGTTAGCTATGTAGGCCAACACTGGTCCTACTTTATAGTCATTGGAACAAAGGCTAAAGCAATTTATCAAAGGAAAAGAGCGAACCAGCAGTACTGCCAGAAACCAAATCCATGGGTGTGACCTCCAATCCTCTGAACAAGGCTCTGTGTTCTATTTCTTCACTCTTCTGCACAACTGCAAAAATGTCAAAAAAATATAGCTCTTGGTTCTGTCAATGTTTAAAAGACTACCTTTCAAGAGCCTATGATCAACTATTTCATTACGGTTTAAGTTCAAAGCAGATAAATTATTCTTTGTTCTTAATAATACATCACAAAGCCTGAAAGAATGAACAATATGAAGAAAACACACAATATTTTTATTGTCTACAAAGTGATTTCTTTGCCATTTTATATGTCAGAGTTTTGTAACTAACCAGCCAGCATCAAACAACTTGGTGCTAATCAAGCCTGTACTCAAATCCTAAGATAGGCTCAAGTAATGAGCTTTAGATATTAAGAAACACAAAACTTTCAGATATTATAACACCAAGACAGAAACTACAGAAGACAGGATACTATGCCCTAAATTAAATATCAGCAACCAATAATACCTCATGGTATTTATTATAATATCAATACAAAATCTGATTTCAAAAAACTCACAAACAACAACAAAAAAAGCAAACAAAGAAAAACAAAATAAAACCCAAACCGAACAAAAAACCCCAAACAACCAAAAAAGAGATCTGCTGAAGTTTTGGGGAAAAAAAAAAGTAGTTCAGCAATGTTATACATTTTAGGGTAATAAATAAGCATTTTGGAAAATACTTCTGTTTAGGTTTGCTTCTACAGAATCTGCAAAAATAGGTTACTGTAGGTAAAAGCACGGATAAGATGTGCTTGGTTAGTACCAACAGCTGTAATTAACTTTGAAACATGTTTTGGATACTGAAAGTATCCACTCCCAACTATAAGCCTCCACTGGGCTCCATAACTGGTAAGGTTACAAGCATTTGGGCTTTAAACCCATGTCTTTGTTTTCTGTTTGATATTTACCATGGTTTATGCCTGAAGGATTTCATAAAATTCAGCTGCATTAATACAAAGTATTTAAGGTGTTCTCAGTGACAAAATGGACAAAAAGGATAAAGTACAAGTACCTTTCTCAGAGAAGGCACATGATCTGTGCTGTACTGACTGGTGCCAAGTGGATTTCATTCACAAGTACACCACATTCTGACAGATATCCTTACATTTCCCATTACACTGGCCATACTTATGTCTTCTGTATTGCTCTTGCCACAGACTGCAAGTGAGCTTTTGTGACAGGAGGAAAAATATGCCAGTTTTCAGCAATTTTGATATTTATTCAATCCTTTAAAGCAGTCTGATGATCAAATACAAACTACTCACTGAGACAAAAGGCACTTGAAATTTTTCTATTATGCCACAAATGTTTCTAATTTCTGTAGAGCAGAGGACAAAATTCATATGACAAAACTAAGGGCAGCTCTATCTACCTAAAAGATAACACATACCACCTTACTCCTCTCAACAGAAAACTATCTGGCATAGCTTAAGTGATTAACTGGATGTAGGATTAACTACGTGCAAAAGATTTTGCTGTTTCCCCCACCAGCACTAAAATAGGACTCCCAAAGAAACTCCTCGAAATTCCAAAACAGATACCAACACAAAAACACTAGCTAGCAAATCAAGAAAAATACTTGTGCCCTGATTTCTTCTCCAAATAAAAGTCAAAGGAGGCTTCTATTAACTGAAGGCAAAAGTAAATATTATGCAGATTGTTGCAAGTTGGAGTAAACAGCATTACTGTAGGTTTCAATACATCTTTGGAAATGCTTTCCTTTGACTTTTAAAAGTCTTCATCTGAAACTATGTGGGCAGTGATGTTGAATACTTTCCTATAAAAGTGACAACAATGCAATAACCCAGCCAATCCTTAACAACACTTGGAGAAATACACATCAGGAACTCTGCTCTATGTTCTCAGGTACTACTGACCACAGTGACACCCAAGGTTCATTAGGAGCTCCACCTCCCAGCAGGAAAAGATGATATCAAGGAAGCTGAAATGCAGTGCTGCTCCACCCCAGTGCAGAAGTTAAAATTGCTCCTAGCAGAACCAGGATCTCTCACCTCCAAGCACTCAGGCTAAATGAACACTGGAGCATGCAGAATGGCCAGGAGAAGGAAAGAAAAAGTGGAATCTGCTTTTAAGGAATGTCCTCTTTCCTGCTGAGGAGGTGACTGTCACCAGTCCTGCCATCACCTTCCAGTGCCTGCTGCTTCTCCCACTCTGCCAGCAGGACTAACCCCAGCAATTCCAGATAAAAGCTCTAGGCAAAATTAAAGCCTACTATTTAAAGTTGTTTAAGCTAACTCAATACTCATCTTTAAACAGATTAAAAAGTGATTATACAGAAGCTTACCAGCATATCTATAGGCATGTCTTCTAGCAAAAAACACCCCAGGGCCTGCCTTTCCCACAAGTGAAATTGAGAACTTGGACAGCATGGAACTGAATTAAAGCATTTAACATTCTGCACACCTGCCTAATTTAACATACCATTTAATCCTGGTAGTATAGGAATTGTACAGTGCTGGGTTTGTTTGGGGGAGCTCAGGAAGCAGATATATAGATACCATAATAGATATGGGTCATAACCCCATAAGATTACAAATGTAAACAGCAGGAAACTGACCAGGATTAAAGACAGATTACATCAAAAGCTGAGCTGAAGTAGAAAGCTGAATCTTGATGGTAGATGACTGTTAATTTAACAGTGTACTGACATAGGTTAAATTATAGCTGGGTATTTAAAAACAAATGGGGGGGGGAAAAACCCTTTTAAACTCCCTTTGTTTAAAAATAAATGGGGAAAAAAAACCTTTAAAAATTACATTGTCTGTTGCAGTAAACTATATGTATTCATCCTAGGCAAAAAAAAACAACCTGTTTAACTCCAAAGACTCCTTTTACTGAACAGAGTTCTCAGGACACAACAGTGTTTTTAAAATAAAACCAAATTAAAAAGGAACCAGATTTTTTCCTCATTTCCTAGAAAGGTAAATAACAGGAACAGAGTACAATAACTTTAACAAAGCAATGCAACTTAAATACAGAGGTGGGTTGGGTTTAAAAGTTTAATTTTAACAGTTTTTTATTTTGGTGAAGTTTCAGCAGTTCAAAAAGGGTTGAACAAACACTGATGGTTCAGAACAGGTTGAACAAGCACTGATGGTTCAGAACACATGAAGTTCACAGGGAAGAGAAGGGACAGATTCTCCTCTTGCCCATGCTATCTGCTAGAGAACAGTTAGCATTAATGACACACTCAATCTTCCCAGAGAAAAGCCTGCAGATCCTTGAAGAACAAGAGGAGGAAAATACGGGTTATTAAAATTCGCTGGTGTGACTCAGATTCCATCTCACAATACTCATATTCAATATTTAATGATTCAACACACACTAGAGCACTTGGGACACTTGTCTGAATCAGCAGCTCACAAAGCTCCAAAGACACAAAAAAGCCAAGACTTGCACTCAAACAATGAAAAATCCAGCTTTGTTCAAAGGCTGGCATAGTTTTTGTCTGAACTTATCCTTTCCCTTGGTGCCAGGACAGGACTGGTCTCAAGTGTCAACAGGTTCTTGATACATGATCAGCTATATCCCACTTGACTATTCTGGGGACACTCAAGGATAGAAGATCAGGAATCACATGCAAAGTCACAAGAACTCACAGAGCTGCAGTGCAACATCTTGGAAGTGACTGAACACAGGCAGGTTTAATGGTCTGCCCTAATGCAGTTAATGGAAGCAATCCAACTGGAAGAAAGCTACAGGAGGTAAAAAAAATTAAATAAATAAATAAAGGAGAGAGATCTAAAGGATCTCTCACATCACTGCCTCATCCTGAAATACAAATCCAGTACATGCTGTACACGACTTGTTTTTGCAGCGAGAGACAGCTTTCATGTATCAAAGCTCATTATTAGAAGATCAAGGTACAACTTAACTACGAAGCTGTCTGAAACACTCAGCATCAAGGCAGGCAGTTATTTACAAAGCAAACACATTTCCTGTACAGTCTTTAAAAGCACACAATGTAAATGCAATGAAATATTGCAATCAAAAATGAAAATATATTAGAAGTGCACAGAAGTGTCTGCAGTCTCCAGCTGTCTGCAGAAGAACACTGAGGCTCCAAAGGACACAAAGCAAATACATTTGCATCCTAAGACTGAATATATTTCAAATATTATAATACATGCAAAGCCTTGGGACTACAACCCACTTACACACACTCCTACTACTACTACCTGGCAGCCAGTAACACACATGATTAATGTTCTGTTAGTCACAGATATTACACAAAAGGTTAATCCCTTAAAATCAAAAAGTACATCTGCATAGTTCTGTCCATTTGAAGAAACGATGACAAATCTGCAGACAACCAGAAAGGCCTCCTGAATTTCTGAAGGACAGAAAATCAACAGTGTGAAACAGTTACACCAATTTTTCATCATTTCTTTCTGGCCAAATATAATGCCAGAAATCCACCTTCCATTTTAATTCATACGTCAAAATGCAACAGCAGCAAAGCAGTTGGTGGTTTAGAAAATTAAAACATCAAAACTCAGTAAGTAGGTTCATTGATAAGTTCTGATCTAGGCAGTAGTATAAAAACTTTTTTAAAAAGAAAAAAAGAAAAAACAAAGCCCAAAAAGCAGGTTTCTGCAAAGTAATCCCACCAAAGAACACAATAATGTGATCCATAAGGGTCTACATTTTTACGCAAACAGGTGTTTGTACATAAAAAACCAGAAGCTGTGCTACTATGAATCCCCAGCATCCTAAAAGCAACCATTGGAAATCATTCTCTTATTTCAGGACAGAGTGACAGAAGGCACCAAGTAATCCCAGACCCTGCATGTAATTTTTCCTTGTTTTTTTTTTTTTAAATACACAAAAATTATCATCAACACATTATCACTGAATGGAAGTAAAATGAGACAACACTGTGGGGAAAGAAGAAACCAAATCAATTAAACCACAAAACACACAGGAAGAAGAAACTGAAAAAAGGTCAATGATATCAACCACGTGCAAAGATTTCTAAGAAAACAGCAAAACAAGCTGTCAAATTTACCTAGATTAATGCTACATGGCTGTACCCCTTGCAGGTCCAAGTGGCTCCTGTCCTCCACTCCCACAGCTCAGTTAGTCTATGCTTGAAATAAGCCCAAAGATAACAGAAGGCTGATTAAACTGAAATTAAAGCTAAGCATTCAGCACTTAGGCCACAGAAATACTCATCTAACCTTAATCCTTCCTCCCAGCTCACATCTCTTTCTGGTTTTCTGATATGTACTAAATTATGACCAGCCAGCATTTTCTCATTTGTTGTTTTGTCCAGATGATTCTGTTACACTGTGCTTTTATTATTCTTCACCAACATTAAAGGCTTTAAAATGGGTGTCTTTATTATCTGAGCTGATTTACTTTGAAGTAGGGAAAAAATCATTAATCCTGTATGCTAGGATCACCCTTCATATCTTTCCCTACAAGTTGTTTTAGACATCCATATAGTGCCTTTCTGCTCCTTGGTACCAATTTAAATGAGATAGTATCAGGGAATTCATTTCAGACACAGTCTCTTGACAAACTCCTCCAAATTCAATTTGTTATCAACAGGTCTCAATGCCACATTGTTCTTTCAATAGCCCATCTGTAATTTTTTAAGGACTGTAGTCACTAAGCCTTGATTTTATTAACAAGAGAAAAAAAACTCCAAAGATATCCAGTTTAAGGCAATACCTGATCACTGTCCTCTCTTGTGGATTTTTCAATTAAAAAGTTACATCCCTTTCCTGCAATACTCTTAGGCATCTTAAGCTTTTCTACACAACCAGTGAAGATCCAATGACTACACAAATTTCCTGCCTTCCTAATGCTTCCTGCCTCCTTCCAATATTAGACTGAGCATGTAAAAATTGTTATACACAGATGTGTTTTCCTCCGACTCATTCATTACACAGTGAACTTCAATTCTGCCTCTGCCTATTTCTATTATTCAGAAAACATTTCTAAAGAAAAAAAAAATCTGAGGAGTTCACTTACATTTCCAAACACTTCAGTTAGTCAATTTTCACAAAGTACTTGATGTGTAATAGAATATGTCACTACAGAACTGTGCTCTCATAATCAGACCATGAGGTACATTTACAAGGCTTCTTTTTCAAGCAGCAGTTAATCTGTTAGACTTGAAGAAAAAATAACATAAAACACCTCTACCAGACCTGGAGTTCAGCTGTGACAGATGAGTGTTTTTAACTCATGGTGGAAAAGAAAATTAATTCCAGAGGTTTAGGGCGTGAAATGTAACAGTGTACAAAAAAACCCCAAAAAAAAAACCCACAAAAAACCCCACCAAAACAAAACAAAAAAACCCCACCCAAACCAAAAATCCAAAAACTAAACATCAAAAGTATAATGCAAAGAATTTAAGAAGAAAGGCTGATTAAATACTCTGCCCATCTCCAAGTTGGCAAGAGCACTGACTACAAAGCTGATCATGTTAAAGCTGTCTGACCCTTCTTATTCCACATTATTTTCAAAGACCAAAATACCACATGCTTAAATATAGCTGGAACAAAAACTGGGGAAAATAATGCCTTTCTTTTTGGTTGTTGTCCCCAGCATTCAAGTTTCCCTTCTGCTGGGTTTGGTTGGTTTGTTCGTCCAAGGAAAGCAAAATAGAGAATGAAAGTTTACAGTATTTTAAGAAGTATTTAACTGCACTCTCACACTCTGGGCAATGTATTTTAGGAAATACCAAATGTTCAACAGCAACACCCAACTCTATGTTCATTCAACCAGCCACTACTAGTTTTATAAACTGACATGAATGGAAGGCAGTATCCAAACTGATCAGTTATAACAGCTATTCTTGCCTGGTTTTCAACCCTACTTATGAGCAGGGCAATCAACTATCTTCAAAACTGTAATTAGCTCTGGGGTTACTGTGGTTCATCCCTGCAAACAGGGAGAACTATTGAAACCTAAGTAGTCCAGTGAGTTCTCCCTACATGCAAGTATTCTCAGATCTCTTTTTAGTAAGAGCTGCTGAAGCTTTACAAAATTTAATCACACTTAGCCTAACTACTGGTTTCCTTACAGTGAGTCTTTTACAGACTTCAAACTTTTCCCAAATCTTAAAAACCTGGATGATAAAAACTTAGTGAGATATGAAACAATCTTTAAAGAAGGAGGAGTGAAAGCTCACAGGAAAGCATCACAATGCTATCTCTAAGATACATGCTAAGCTTAAAAGAAAAAGAAGGAATTAAGATTTCAGAAAATAGTATCTGCATGAAGATATCAGAGACTGGGGAGAGCTGGTTATTTTGATATTTCCTTCCATTGTATCAAGTACCACAGCTTCTAACAACCATTCTGAGCTAAAATACAGCATCAGTTCCTCTCCTTTTAAACTGAGAGACTTTCTCTGGATAACCTGCTATGTCAGACAGCAAAAATAAACCAATGAAACAAAACCCCTAAAACAAACAAAAATAAAAAAAGTCTTCAATCTTCCTGCTCTCTAAACAGAGCCATTCTTGGCAGCAGGACCCTTCACAGAAAAGCAAATAAACCCACATTAAATACTTCAGAGGAATTATGGATCCCTCTTTCTGCAAGAAACCCATGTTGCCATTTCTCTAGCAAAATCGTTATATGATATATTTAATCTGCACAGAGGCCTTTATTGTGCTGGCACAGAACATTTTACCAGCCACCAGAACAGGTTTGTTTACCGGTGGCTGAAACATTGCCACAACAATACAAAATTGCAAGTTTGGAGATTGCCGTGAAAGTATCCTGAGTAATTACACTTGCCAGCTTCAGGGCAGAATTTAACTTGGATACTACAGTTTGCACCAATGCTTTTCAGGGTGAAAGCCCCACCATGTGCTACTGAAAGCAGTCTGAAACTCAGTTTCCATCTGTGATCCAGCAGCAGGCTCCTCCCACCAGCAAGAGGAAGCCTAAACTGAATTAAAGAGAGTTACTGACAGCCTCCCCCAGGCCGGCCTTCCTCTGGAGAGCTCAAACACAAGAACTGTCTGAAATTGAGATAATTAGCCTACAAATGCTGAAGGAAATGTAGCTCACAGAGACATTGCTGAGACCCACACCTCCCCTCTCTCAGCACAGCAGGAGCTCTCACCAAAGGATAACACCTGAAGGACACATCCCAGGGATGCACCCACGGCCCCATCTTCATGAGCTGCTCCTCTGGAACTCTGTGCAGAACTGACCGGGCTTCAGAGCAATTATTCAGAGATCTTGCAAAATCAGACGGAGTTTTTGCAAGGCAAAATAAATTCCAAAATAAATTCCAGGGGTGAGCTATCTGCATGGAAAGGTACATTACACAGATCCTTCCTGGAGCAGCTGCTTTCAGAAGCTGAGAGAGGCTATTTATAGAGTGCCACTTGATTGCCAGTTCACATGAAGCTAAAACACTGAGTAAATAGGAAACAGCAATTAGTTCTCGGATGTCTTCAAAACATGGTCACTGTCGATATTTCTGATATTTTACACTGTAGCACAACACAACCACCCCAGTGAAGGGCTCATTAAGCAAGTACCATCCACACAGACACATCTTCCTCCCAACTGCATTGTTAGTCATGGACTTGCTAAAATACTTTTCCTTTGATTTGGTGGCTGAAAAGGTGCAGCAAGCAAAGATATATATAAACTACTTCATTTTGTACCTGAATCCATAACTGTTTAGACAAATTTGCAAAGAAATTTTGCCCAAACACAAAACCAAAAAATGCATGTGGATAATGCTTCGAGTCTCCCACTACTCCTAAGTTACAATGAAATTTCTGTCCTCCATTTGTTCTGCCTTCCAGACTGTTGAAACATTACTAAAAAAACAAATTATAAATAGGAAAAAGCCTCACTTCCCACGCAGATCAGACCAGCGGTGACCAACAAGCAGTGGCAGCCAGCTGCCCACTGCAGTCTTGAGCAGCGAGCCAGAGAGCAGAGCTCCTACACAGAGCGGCTGAAGTCTGAAAGAGAAAAGACCCACGCCTACACTGCCCTGCACACAAACAGGCACAGCAACAGGCCTCTTCTCTGGGAAACCTGCACTCCAACAACCACACCTGAGCAGCACCCCAGTCAGTGGGTTTCTAAAGGCCATAAATGCCATTCGGGGTAAGAGTGCAGTGGTTCCACAAGACAAGAACACCCTGTAGCAGCCCTGGTGAAAAGCAGGAGTGAGTAAGGAACGAGCACGTCCTGCCACCACCAGTGCAGATCCCAACATCAATTCAGTGGGAAGCCTCTCCCAGGCCCTATTCTTTCAAGGCTCTCAAGCAACTGAACTTGTTTGGGTGAAAAGAAGAACAGTAAATATGAGACCTTAACCAAGGCACCAGAGTTCTGTTTTTAGCTAAAGTTACGTGCATTTTATTGGAGCAGCATCCAGAAAAGACATCTTAGTAAGTCTGGGAAGATGATTTCTACTGTTCAAATCTTAGTACTTCAACTGTCAGAGACACAACCACATAAAATCAGAAGAAAAAAACAACAAAGGTCTTCTTTTTTAAAAAAGGCACTTCTTCAGAATCTGCACATTACAGTCCTAAATTTAACATTGAGCTTTTTTGCTCCAGAGCAGACAAAAACAACAACAACAACAAAAAAATCCAGTCAAAAGGATTGATCACTAAAAGTTAGAACAATCCTCAGCTAAGGCTTGGCCAAGCACAGCTTGAGACATTACCAAAATCAAAAGCAGATAGATCGTTAGTTCTCAACCTTTTTTTTTTTTTATTTTAGGACTCCAAATTTCTTTCCAAAGGGACTTGTGCACTACACACACCCCCCCCTCTCTGTAACCGGTAGAAACCTACCAGCAATAACCTTGCTTTCCTCGATTAACCTTTTGTGCATTACTGAGCGCTCAGGGACTACAGACAGAAAACTCCTGAGTTAGGCTCGGTAATGCGATATCCCACCTTAAATTCCACCAGGAAAAAAACCCAAACGACAGACCACGGCCACCGAGCACAGCCGGGAAAGCCTGGCAGGCTCAGATCGACACTCGTTTTACAACGCTGTAAATCAAGCTCCATCTCGAGTACTCGAGGTTTGCACTCCAAGGCAGGAATTGTTTTGCCACACGAGCACAAAAGAACGCGTTCCTGACCCACCGAGCCACCTACACAAATCCACAGTGCCACTACCATGGATCTCCACACCTCCGAAAACACGGGAATAAATGCCGGTGTTTAGAATATTTTTTTTTTTGTAACGTTTTTTACAGAACCTACGCCACGACAAAGAATATCGATAGCTCCTTCACGCCACGGGAACCTCCCCGCGGCCTCGGGGACTAAAAGTGGCGCTGGCTTTAACTTGGAAAGTGAAAATTCCTGGTGAGGGCATGGAGGCGAGGGCAGCCCGGGGCTGCGGGCACCCCGCGGAGCGCTTGGGGACACAAAGGGCGGGCGGATCGGCCCGCAGCGAGCGCGTTCCGGCGGCTCGGCTTCCCCCGAGCCCCGGGAACACCTCCGGGCTCCGGGACAGCGGCCGCGCCATCATCCCGGAGGAGGCTGCGTGCTTTGTTCGCAGCCTCGGGCAGCTCAGCGCCGGTAAATCCGGACCCTGCCCGGCGCCGGGCACGGAACGCCGACCCCGGAGCTATTTTGAGCCGCCGCCCAACTTCCCGGCTGGATCGCGGCGTGCAACAGTTCCTTCTGGGAAGCAAGGGCGGCGGGCGAGCGGAGCCGCGCACCGAGGCACCGGGGGGTCCTGGCGGGCCCGGGCCACCCGACAGCGCTGAGGGATGGGGCCGCGGTGTCCCGGAGCACCCCTGAGGGCGCGGGGGGCCGGGAGCGGGTTTGGAGGAGGCATCGCCGCCCCACACGGGACACCGGAAACTTCGGAGCTGCGGGACAGCGCGGCCGAGCGGGGCAGCGGCGGCGCTTGGAAGGGGCTCCGGGCCCCCTCCCCGCCCGGTGGGGCGCCAAGGACGGCGGGAGCCCGCGGGCACCCCCCGCCCCCGCAGCGCCGGTGCTTACCGAGGTAGTGCCTGCGCAGCAATCCGGGCTCCTCCAGCCCCAGGGTCCGCTTGCGCACGTCCCAGAGCAGGTGTGGGCAGCGCCCGCGGGACATGGCCCCGCGCGGGCGGCAGCGGCGCGCGCCGAGCGGGGGGGGTGCGCCGGGACCGGCCGGGCGCGCGCGATCACCATGGGAACCGCCGAGCGGGCCCCCGCGCGCGCGCCCCGCGCCCGCCTCGCGCCGAGGCACCGACCGCGAGCCACAGGCGCGGCGGCTCCGGGACACGCCCACCGCGGGCGGGGCCACGCCCACCCCGGCCGCGATGGAGGCCACGCCCACCGGGCAAGAAGGGGGGCACGGGGGGCCGAGATTAATGGGCGTCTCGCGCGAGCCGGTGACGTCGTCCCGCCCCGACTGAGGGGAGGGCGCGTCGTGGGCGTGGATGGTGGCGTCAGCGCGCTCGACTCCGCCGGGAACAGACCCGCCCTGTCCAGTGAAGCGCTGTGAAGCCGCAAAGCGGCCATCTTGGCTTTGGGCGCATTACTCGCAGCGCAGCGATCCCCACGGCGGCCATCTTCAGGGGAGAGCGAAGTGGAAGCGGCCATCTCTGAACCGGGCGCCTTGCCCTTGCGAGGGCGGCGGGCGCGCCAGCTCTCCCCAGGTGCCCGGGCCAGCGAGCTCAGCCAATAGCGCCGCACACAGCTCTCCGCCGTGCCCCGCCCCCTGCGGCGGTGACCAATCAGAGCGCGAGCTGGCGGTGGGCCGGTTCGGGGGGCGGGGCCGGGGCGGAGGAAGGACGCACGGACGGGACGCGGCCCCCGCTCGGTGCCCGCTCGCCCCTCGTTCCCCGCTCCGAGCCCGCTCGCCCCGTCCCTCGCCATGGCCGCCGCCGCCGCGGGACTCCGCGCCTCCTACCACCGCATGCTCGACCGCATCGAGCTCATGCTGCCGCCGCGGTTCCGGCCCTTCTACAACCACCCGGCGGGTAATGGGCGGGGGTCACCTTGGCCCCCGGTTGGAGCGGCGGGAAGGGCGGAGCGGGGGATGCGTTCCGTACGGGAGCGGGGCGGGATCGGGGCCGCAGTAACGCGGGTAGGAGCGGGAAAGCGGCCCTGGAGCGCAGTCCTGTTCCGTAACGGGAATCGATTGTGCCTGCGAAGGGAGAACGGGATCATCGGGCGGTTCCGGGAGGGATGCGCTGCTGCCGCTGTCGCGGTACCGCGGCGTGGATCCAGGGATCGCGTGGGATGCCAGAGCCTGGCCCAGGGGATGTCGTGGGTTTAAAGGGGCCTGGAGGCCTCGGCAGCCGCTTCTTTCAAGAGGATGTGCTGGAAAAAATCATAGAATAGTGGAATGGTTTGGGTTGGAAGGGATATTAAAGATCATCCACTTCCACACCTTCCTCCAGAGCAGGCTACTCAGAGCCCATCCAGCCTGGCCCTGGACGCTTCCAGGGTTTCTGATCTTGAAATGTGCCCTGGTCAAGTCAGGCAGCCTTTGGTTTTATTTCCTTTCTGCTGAATCCCAGCTTCTACCAAAGGCAACTCGTGCCCTTGGTGAATTGGCTGGAGGACTCCTGTGGGTAAAGAATGAGCTCCCCTCACCTGACCTACAGTTTACCTTTCCGTGGGGGTTTGTGTTATTAGGGAGAAACCTCCTGTAAAGTGATCTCGTTCAGAGCCATCTACGTGGTGTTTGTCATGTAAACAAATTGCGTCGGTTGTTAAAACGAGCTCCCGATAAAATCCTGGCATTCCATAGGCTCTGTCCCCACTGCCCTGTGTCAGTGTCACAGGCATCCTTGACTCTTCACCTACCAGGAATATGCACTGTGGAAGTGGACTTTGGTTCGCAGTCAGTTGCTCTGTCCTCTTTCAATGGCCCTTTCTTGGAAGGAAAGTCGTTGCTCTAAAGGAATCACAAAGAGTGAAAAGTGCAGTTCTCAAAATGTTTGATTTGTACTGAATTCACTTGACCAATGTATTTAACATTAACGTATTGTTTTTATATATAAAGAGACAATATGTCCAACACTGAGAGACACATTCCACTGGTGGGAAATGTGGCAGCTTCCAGATGCTCTTAGTGGATGCAAGGCACAGCAGGTACTGGGAACATCCATGTTCCTTCTTCAACAGAGCTGTAGTGGGAATTGGAGAAGGTTTTGCAGGTTCTCTTGCAGTGCCTGTGGGCTGCTTTTAGTCATCACCATAATGTTGTAATTAATAAATCCATTTTTAGGGATTCTGTGTATATATGTATGTTACATATGCACACACATATCTACCTGTCATAATCTATTGCTGGAGGTATAAGTGAGAAAAGCCACAGCACAAGCAAGTATAGAAACAGAGCCCCTGCAACTTCTGTTTTAGCCTTGAAGGTGTGTCTGTGAGAAAGTTATGCAATAGGTGTCACTCTGACTGCAGAAAAGAAAAAGTGGGTTAAAAATGAAAGGCTTTCTTTTATCTCGAGTGACATCTAAATCTCTAGTCTAATTCAGGAATGTAAGCATCATTGTCATGAAATTATAAATCACTTGTGAGGCATGAAGCACTTTCTGGCATAAAGAAAGTTTCCAGCAAAGTAACTGGTGCCTATTACAAACTGTTTCTTTGGCTGGCATTGCTGGAGGACAGTGGAGGGCCTGGCACACCAGCTCCCCAGGCTGCCATGGGAAAGCAAGGGCTGAGCTTGTGCTCCCTCCCCTTTGGCCTCTCTGGTTCACTTTGCCTGACTAAACTCAAGTTTTCAGCACAAAGACTTCTTATATTTAATAGAAGTCATAAATTCCATAAACTGGTCACACATGTGATATCCAGATTAGCCTCTGGTGTCCCCCTGCTCTCTTGTGCTGCTGTTATATTCATCATCAAAAAATTCTGAATGTCAGGAGCTGGGAAGAACTCAGCCAGGCTGGGTGCTTGCTGGATGCCTCCAAGGAGGGGTGTTTGACAGTCTTACCTAATTACAAACTTGGCTTGGTACCTTCCCTGTCTCCAGCTGTTTCTTAGTTCTGCAGTCAGCAGTTTGAAATGGTTGACTTTTCCATTATTAATAAAAATTAATGACACTTCTTGAAAACTCTACTAGCTGTTTAGAGAGTGTCAGTTTAATAATTTATACCCACATCCTCTAGTACTCCAAATCTGAATTTGTGTTTTAGAATAAGATAAATGTTAGTCATTAAAGCTACTCTATAAGACTGATTTATTTATAACAAGCTGAATTTGCACCCTGATACTGACACACCAAATAAGTGCCCAAGAGAACAGCAGCTGAAGTTTGTATCTTTAAAGGATGAATATTAAGCTGCTGTTATCTAATATTCAACAATATTAGACAAAGGGTAATGTGCTTGTAGTTATTAAATGCAGTTTGAAACTTGATCACAAGCAGGGTGGGTTAAAAAGGGCTTTATGCAAAGCTGCCAAGCCAGTTTTTGTTTCCCAAGTCGTAGTTTTAAACTTGAGGGTGGTTAAAACTGGAAGTACAAGTAGTCAGTGCAAGGTATTTTAAAGGTTGAATTATGAATTAATTAAATTATGAATTATTAGTTAAGAAATAGCTCTCATAAAAAGCAGGCAACCAAAGTCCTGATGGTTATTCCTATGTAATATATTACAGTGAGAACTTGGCTTCATCTTGCATGTTATCAGAGTGCTGAGCAGTGACCCAAACATTATTTTTTTTGTGTGATAAAATTAGAACAGTGTCCTGACTGTTTCACAGGGGGGTTGGTACTTTGGATTGTGGTCTCTCATTTAAGGCTTGAAGCAGAAGTCCCAAATTAATGATTTCTAGCACAGTTGTCGGTGTGGCTTTGCAGGGCTTTCTTTTAACCAACCACTTGCTATTTTGGCACCACTGAAAATTATATGTATTTGTAAGAGAGTTGTTTTTTCCCCAGGTTCCATGCCATTGGATTTTTCTCCCTTCCTTCTTGAGATTTCATCCTCTTCCCCATAATCCTCCTTTGCCTCCTGGTAGATTTTTGTGTTGTTTTCCCTATTCCCAGGCCTTTTCCTAACTCTTTCAATTATAAATGCATTTTGCCTGCTCTGGTGTCCTCAGTTGCTTAAACATGGATATACAAAATCCTATCCAGCTGTTGCAGAAATGTGTGGAGCGATTACACAACTGAAGGCTGATGCATTGGGTGGATGAATTATGAGTATTAGGTGCCAGAGCTAATGTACAGCAGTAGAAAATGCTAATATAAACAATTCATTATTAAAGGAACAAAATAAATAAACCAAGTTAAACTTACTGTGGGTATTACAAGAGCCACATTTACTAATAACTTGTTTTCTCCCATCCTCCCTCAGGTCCCAAAACAGTGTTTTTCTGGGCACCTGTTATGAAATGGGTAAGTACAAGAAGCCAGCTGGTGTCTGGGTGTCAAGCCCAGGGCAATCTGCAGCAACACACTGAGCAAGCAAGAGTTTCCCACCAGACACTTGAGCCTGCAGAAGATTAGAGGCTCTAATTCTTAATATATGGGGAGGAAGAAAATTAGCCTTAATAACAGAGAGCACAACGTGAAGGGGATACAGTGTGGGGAAAATGCTTTGTGGAAGAATTGTGCTTTTCACTGGGTTTCACAAAGGCCTTCTCTTGTGAAACACCAGCTGTTGCCCAAGGTAGGCATGATGCAAAACTCATAAAGCATGTGTGTCATCTGAGATTGAGGAATTTGAGAAGGATCTTAAGGAAGCCAATTTCTAAGGCTCATAGCTTGAAGCATGTCAGAGTGCAAGGTAGTCTTGACCTAAAAGACAAAGGCAGCTGCCATTGTGGCTCTCAGTGGTGCTCTGCCTCCTGTGAGGTTCTGCTTCCACTGCCTACAGCCCTGGGCTGTGTTTGTGCCCAGGTGATGCAAATGCCACCTCCTAATTCACTGTGCTCTTCTGAGGTGTTGCATTGATACAGATGAAACAAGAGATCTCCAAACCCACGGGGGTTTGATCTTGTTTGATAGCAAGGATGTAACCTGCTCTTACCACTGCCAGCTGTTTTGTAACTTTGCCATTGTGAACCCGAGCGTTTTATAGGCCACAGGCAACACTGTGCTCTAAGCTACAGCTTGGTTTCTTTGTCAGTTGTCTGGACTGGAGCTGCAGGAGCCATGGTTAACCTTCCCCTTCCTCGGAAACACCCTCCTGAGCCTGAGCACACAGGCAGCTCTTCTGTGCCCAGGAGTCCTGGGTGAAAGCACTAGGACTTACTTAGGGGTTTGTCTGGGGCTTTTTGTGAACTGGTGTAACAGGAACATGAAATTGTAACCGGAACGTGAAATTGTATTTCCAGTAGAGGGCAATAACACAACAAAGCAAGCAAGCAGTGTTTGCTGCTAGTGTCAAGTAGATCAGCCAAGCTATTCCTCAATTCGCCTGCATGTTTTCTACTATTACTGAAATTATATTTTAAAAAAGCACTTTTACCCCCTCAGATGAAGCTGAGTGAAGACTCTATGGGGTGAAGTTTACCAGCAGTATCTTAGCCTGACCTGTGGGAAGAAGGCCCTTATTTCGATAAGCCTCTACTTGTTGCGTGAAAACTGGGGTGGATTTTTTTTTTCAGTTGTTTTCTTAAGCAGCTATGTTCAAATTAACCTTGTTCTTGAATTAATACAAAACTGCCAGTGCCTGGGATTTTATTGCCACACAGTTGTAGCTGCCATAAGTGTGTTCTTTTTCCTACCACAAAGGACTGGAAATGGATGGTGTCTCCCAGAGTCTAATTGCTCATAGAATGCATCCCATCTCCTGCATAATGCAGTAGGATAAGCACTGAGCTGTGAAGCAGCTTCCCCTTGTAAAGCTCTTCATCTGTTACAGCAGTCCCAGACTGTGCTCACTGAATTTCTCTTTGCAGGGCTTGGTGGGGGCTGGACTGGCTGACATGGCCAGACCAGCAGAGAAGCTCAGCACAGCACAGTCTGCAGTACTCATGGCCACAGGTAAAGCCACACTGACTCCGTGTTTTCACACAGAATGTTCCATCAGTACTAATACACTTCTACAGAAAGCCTTAATTTGAACATGCTAACTGTCACTATTGCTGTGGGATGCTGATTCTAGGCCAGACCTCTACTTGTTATTATATCAGTAAGCATTCTGTAATTATGTAACAGTTTTCCACACCTGTCTTAATTTGGCATTGTTCAGCACAAGTTGCTACGAGTTAGGCATGAGTGTCATCCCTTAAGTTACCATGATACCATTCATTGAATAAGTTACCTCTTTTCCTTCAGATCAAGTAATTTTGAAATCAGTCCAGGATACAGTGACTTTTTTAGAACAGACTTTAAGGGATTTAAGAATGGTAGGTTAATTACACTAACATAAATGGAAAGAATTTCCAAGTGTTCCAAGAAATTGGAAGCAGTGGCACACGGATTACTGCACTGCTGTCTGCCAAGAATTCTCACACTGGCAGGAACAATGTTCTGTAATCCTAGAATCATTTAGGTTGGAAAAGACTTTTAAGATCATAGAGTCCAACCATTAACCCAGCACTTCCAAGTCCACCACTAAAATGCGTCTCTAAGTGACACAACTACACTTCTTACAAACACCTCCAGGGACTGTTCTGCACCACTTCCCTGGGCAGCTTTTTTTCCAATGCTTTACCTGTCTGAAAGGGTTCTCCAGCCTTCGATATCTGATGCAGTCCTGTGCATTTTGCACAAGTTTTGCATAATCTCCAGTGTAGAGCAGCAAGCTGGATATACAGCAAAATACCATTACCCTGCAACTGTTTTGGAGAATTAAGGTCTAGGCTGCTGTAGACTATGGAGGGTATTCAGACCATAATTGACCTTACTGTAGCTATTTCAGAAAAATGCAGTACATACCTGTAGATGTCCCACTGGCACTCTTCACTGAGAAAAAGTTAGTTATAAGCAAAGCAGTTGTCTAACATGAAGTTATGAAATTTGTTTACTTCAACTGGCCTGTGAATCGGCCTCCAAACTTAGGGAAATATCTGAATATTTCATTTGAAATATATTTAAACTTTCCATTTTTTTCAACAGGCCTTATTTGGTCAAGGTACTCCCTGGTGATTATCCCTAAAAACTGGAGTCTGTTTGCTGTGAACTTCTTTGTTGGCTGTGCTGGTGGTTCCCAGCTTTTCCGAATATGGAGGTATGCATTAATAAGGGTACAAGTACAGCTAAGCATTAACCAGGAATTTATAAATGCTGCCAGCCTCTCTGCCAGTGCAACAGGCAAGAGGAACTGAACCATTCGTGAAACATTACAGAATGTTTTTGCTACATTGTTAGTGTTACGGTTAAGTCGGAGTGAAGCTGTAAATATTTTCAGTCTAGCTAGAGCAGCATTGCATCTGTGTCAGTTCCAGCTGAAGCAAAGGGCTTTTAAGCAGAGCAGCATTTTTCAAAAAATTGTTTCTTGAAAGAAATTTTGGGAGTTTTCTGGCTTCAGTACTGGCCAGGAATGTGGCAAACTCAGCTACTTTGGAACTTCCTACAAGAATTAAGATATCCTATCCCGAGTTTCCACCCTCAAGTCCACTGTAACTTTAAACCTCCTCTGGTGAACACATTGCTAGGAAAACACTGTTATTGTAACTGGTGTTCTATTCTATTCTTAGCCTGTGCTCTTTCTTTTTTTTATTCCTATAGGTATAATCAGGAGCTAAAAGCACAAAAGCAAATGCAATAAAGAGATGCTTAACCCAACAGTCAAATCTAGCAACGCACAAACCCATCCCCATGGGACCTAGCTTCACTAATTTTGTTTTTTCTCTGAGAAAATAGAGGAAAATAAAGGAAGAGCAAATGTTTTCTAAGTGCAAATAACCAAGTATCTCCACACAAATAAAGGGCAACCTTTTAAAATGAAGGCAGAATTGTTTGTCTTGTACTGTCTCTTTAAAGAAACTGGCTGGATTTTGCCTAAAAAGAGTTGCTGAGCCTCACCTTATCTGACTCCACTAAACAGTGCTGGGAGTGACACAGTACTGGTGACAGCCAGAGCCTCAGACTGAAGTGATCTTTCCTGTCACAGTCAGAAAACCACCTGGGTGCGGGTTTGCCATATTTCAATAACCAACAGTAGCATTTGCATTTCATTTCCTGGTGCTGTTCCTTCCCTGGTAGCATAAGGATATTTGTTCCAGCTTCAGCTGTGTGTGTCTTCATTTGTTCTCCAGCCACCACTGTCCTGAAAAAAAAAAACAACCAGCAAACAAATGTGCCACTGGTGCTTTAGCCTCCTTCACAACTCCAGGCAGAAGATGGGAGTGTTGAAGCACCAGACTTAGACTCAGGAATTCACATGCAGGGGAAAACATAACTGAGGCAAGGTAGGTTCTGATGAGTCTATCAGCTCCCCTTTTTCAAAGGCTGTCCCACCATGAAGTCAGTTCTCTGCTCTGCCACAGTTCCAGGGGCATGTCTTGGTCCTTGTGGCTTGGTCCTTGGTCCCAGGGTCTCAAGTGGTTCAGTTCTCCAGCTGTGTTGGCCACCAAGTGCACACAGTGACTGAAGAATACTGCTAGGAAGAGAGATGGTGTATTCCAGTCCCCCTCCCTTCCCAGTCCCCAACCAGATAACACTCATCCAGCAAACCAGTAATGGGAAAAAAAAAAGTGTATTAAAATATTCACATGATTACAATAGAAAACATTAAAGTCCATTCAAGAAAAAATATCCAAGATAACTGTTTCCAGATGAGTCTGTAAAAGCAAAAGCACTAACAGTTGGTACACTGGCTCTTCATGTAATCAGGCCATGCAATGCATATCTAGCTCCCTCACACAGATTATACACCTGTCTTACAGGTGTTTGTTGTCTTGCACACCTCCAGGACAGAGGTTTATAGAAGAAAAGTACCCAGTCTATGTTTTCAATTACATTTACCACATAAGAACAGTTGGCATTGCAGGGAGACAGAAAACATTGCACAGCACACTGATCTCCAAAGGCATTGAACTTATATTTTAATGAGTGCAAAAATGCCTGTAAATGAAAGGGCTTATTAGCTCTAGGGCAGTGAAGAGAAGGGAAAGAGAAACCTAAAGAAGAGAATAATTGCTGAGCCTTGTTAATATGATTTTGTAGTCTCCCATATAAAAATGTTATACTGCAGAGGTGTGGCCATAGCCCAGAAGTCCCACCCACCTTCTCTCTTGGTGGTTTTATTGAGGAAGTATTTCCATCACCTGTGATACAATAACTTTTTGTATTTGAGGTCCTTGGCACATACACTAGTGATGTAGAATTCCAAGACAAGATTCCAATACAGAGTGAAGGTGTTCTGGTCACAAATCAAAAACTCCATACCTGATCTCAGTGAATCCACTGTAGGGCAATGCAGCTTTTAAGTTGCATGCACACCTTTACTGCAGTTACGAGACAGATGGTTACCTAGACAGTTCTCACACGTTTAAAAAGTTTAAAAACCTACTTATAGCTCTTGTCACAAACTGAAATACCACTAAAGCTTTGAGAGAAAACAAAACCCTACAGGTCTCCAGTTATAAATGACACATCAGGCAATGAGTTGCAGGGACATATCTGCCTCCCTGTAAAGGCTCTTAATGCTAACATTTTGTGAACATGGTGAGCATCTTCCTCACAGAACAACTGCTGAAGTTAAAAGGGGCCATGGAAACCTGATGGACTGAGTACAGCTACCAATTTACTTAGCTTGATACCTTATTTGTAGTCCTCTTGAAATTCATTTATGTAATCAAAAATAAGGAAGATTTCAGACTGATCCCAGCTTTGTTTGCATGATGAATAAGAGAGAATTTACTGCAAGTCTGTCATCACACAGGCCCTCCCATGTCCACTATCCAGGAGCAATGACCCCCCTAACTGATTTAGTCACTGGCTACTGCCTTGAGAGAGGGGCCTGCTCCTCCTCTGGGCTGCTGCAAGCCTGGCATGCAGCCCTTGTTTTGAAAATAGATGATCCTAAAAAGAGCTGGCAGCAGTGCTACAACAGGACAAGGACAACACCCTTCATGTTCCTCAAAATCCGAGCTCTTTATTTTCTTCCTGCATGGAACAGCATCAGCAAATTAAGAGAACAACAGCAGCAGAGCAATCAGTGTTAAACTTCTGGTCACCAGAACAGCAGAACCAGACCTTGTCGGACTGAAATCTCTGCTTGCTCTACCCATCAAGGAAGAGAAGTCCTCTGTCTCCTGAGGCTTTACTAAGTAAACCAACTCAGCACCAGTCCCTTTCATCAGCACAGGTTAACCTATCATTAAACCATCTCAGGTAACCTGAGGAACAGAAAGTTCACAAGTGTTGTCTCACAATGCCTGAAGTTCTTCTGACTTCAGCATGAATACATTACTTAATAATCATATTGCTCACTTTTCCATGACAAAAAAAAAAAATTAAAAATCAACAGCCTTGGCACTGGAGTGGGATTCAGACAGATTTCTGCCATTTCTGGGGGAAGACTTTTGTTTCTTTCTAAAAGGAGGTTTATTGTTTTTTAAAAGTAAATCCAAGTTCATTCTGCCTTCATAGAGAGGACCCAAGAAGCCTTGCAGGGAGCCTCCTCAGTGTAGGCAACATGAACATACCTGTAGCTAGACAAAAGCCATACAAGGAGATGTCTCCTTAAGTCAGTTAAAATAAGCCAGACCAGTGTGTCTCCTAAAGTTAGCACCAGATCAGTCCTAAAGTTAGCACCGGATTCATGTGCTTCCTAAAGTTAGCACCACATCAGAATTGTGCTCAGATTCTCCAGTACATTCCAGCAGGAAAAGAAGCAAACATTAGTAGCAGACTTCAGAGGCAAGGCCAGCCCCATCTTCTCATAGCAGCAAGTTTCTGATCGCCACATTCATCACAATTCTCCTTCTTACTCAAAAATGCCAGGGGAGCAAGACAGTGATGCACAGGGATGAACACAGGCAGATCAAAATCAAGTTTCTCCATCAACCACATCCAAAGCATTAGTGTTTTATTAAGTGTAAAATAAATGTTGGGAAGTAACAGCCTGATAGATAAGGAAAGCAGCAGCAGCAGGATTCCTCCTGATCTTAATCATAATTTATACTGGGTTGGAAGGGACCTATCAGGGTCATTGAGTCCAACTTGATCCTACAGAACGACAGAATCACAAAATGGAGTGGGTTGGGAAGGACCTTAAAGATCATCTGGTTCCAACCCACCCACCATGGGCAGGGACCCTTTCCAACAGCCCAAGTTGCTCAGAGCCCCATCCAACCAGGCCCTGAACACTTCCAGGGATAGGGCATCCACAGCTTCTCTGGGCAACCTGTGCCAGGGCCTCACCATCTTCTGGGTAAAGAATTTCCTGACTACAGTCACCAACATCAGCACTGCAGCAACCAAGGCAGTGGATCTTATCAACAGATGCAAGCTTGAATGGACAAACTACCCCTGAGCATTTCTGGGGTGAGTAGGTCCCACTCCATCAGCTTCCAGCACTGGGTACAAGCACCATAGCCCTTCATGTACAGTGCTGCTAAAAAAGCCCTGCTTAATCCATGAAGTAGAAGAAGATATTTAAAGGTCTCCAGTGAAGAAGAAATTTGTCCATTTTTCATCTTGTATGTGTTACTGCCAAAAAATAAAATGCTAAAATATTTACAGAGTTGTTAGTTAGCCACAGCTCAGTTCCCTACAAGACTTGGCAAATACCTGAAAACTGATGCTTTAAAACTGAAACATGCCCTTTTTTTGATACCAGCCAAGTCTTGGAAGAAGAATTACACAAATTTGGATATTGCAGGATTAGCAACTGACATATGGCAGAATAAATTAATCCATGGTTTCCTTCTGAGCCCCAGTTTTAAGAAGCTGGTTCTGGCTTTGAGGACAATGTCCTAAGATCTACCCAGTGCATGTGTACAAAAATAAAGCTGTTGATTTCTAATAAAGGCAGCTGTTTGTCAGGAAACCAGTGAAGTCTGATCCTGATGAAAGAATATAGTGTTGGCATACCTAATTTTCTTGGGGAAAAAACCCCACTCTTCACAAAATAGTTATTAAAATTGCATGTCATAATTAAAGGACTATCTAATGTGGTTGTGAAAGGGTCTGCCATGGGCCTGAAACTATTTTTCATGTGCTTGGTTTTAAGAGTCAAATGTGGGCTTGAGTTTGTTTGGAACAGGCTGCCCAGAGATGCTGTACAGGTCCCACCTGTGGAGATGCTCAAAACTGGGCACAGTGCTGGGCAGCCTCCTCTGGCTGACCCTGCTGGAGGAAGGCTGGATGATCTCCAGAGGTCCCTCCAACCTCAACCATTCTGGGACAGATTCTGAAACAGACTGAACTAGGAAATGGATAAGAATCAGAGAAAAGGATTACCATAGACCAAACTGAAAATTATTTGCTGCCAAAAAAAAACCAACACAAAACAAAACTACCATATTGGGATGTACAAAACAGAAATCTTTCTTCTATATGCCACTTTGAGAAGATCTCTGCTGGAAGGCCACTTCTAGTTTTGAGCACCAGTTTTCAGGATACAATGGGTCAGCAAAAGAAATCCTCATCAGCAGAGATCCTTAATAATCTAGGAGGAGGTTAATCTAGAAACAAGAGGCTGGAAAATTGTATTCAAGCACTAGACTTGCAGTGATTAGGGAAATAAACTGCACATCCGCATCTTCTGTGCAAATACTGGTCACACAAAAAAGCCCACACATCAAAAAACCCGAAGAGCCCTGGATTTCCTCCAGTTGTTCAGCCTCCACTACAGGCTTTTGAGAATGGATAAAGCACCTCCAAGGAGGTGACAGTGGCATAATGGAGCCATGGGAGAGAGGTATGGGAGTACTACAGCTTCCAGATCCCTTGGAGCCCTTTTTAACACATGAAATGACAGAGCTTTGAGGAAAAAATATTTCACTGAAAGGTTCAACAGAGTCTGAGGTAACCACCTACAGCTACAGCTTCCTATGCCTTTAACTCACCATCTCCTTCATTTTCACAGGTCAACTACCATTTCACAGAATTCATTAGATCAACACTATCCCTGCCCCTTTAAGGGCCGAGCTTGAATAGCTGGGCTCATTGAGAAGTAAAGTTTTGTGACCCACCTCACACAGGTCAGGTAGGCCTAAAGGTTTCCTTCACTCACACTGCTAAGACATACATTTCTGATAGCTAGGAGTCACAATTTGGCTTACAAGACCAAGTGAGAGGGTCCAGTTTACACGAGAAGGCAGCCTGTACTGAGAATCTGACCAAGGAAAGATAAATACCCTGTATACATAAAGAATTCTGAATATAAAGAAAATGTCTTCTTTATAGTCACCTCAACAAAAGAAATTAAGCCCTATAAGCAAAGAAAAAAGAATCTCCAGGTCAATCTAGGCATCTTCCAGTTTCTCCATTAATAATCAAGATAAAAATATTTTAAAATTGTGATGCGAGTTTTCACTTTCTCTCTCGTCACACAAGATACAAAAAAAAAAGAATATTGGCAATTTATAAGCAAAATTCTTACCGCATTTCAACATGCAACATTGGTCTCACTTCTGTACGATTAAATAGACTATTTACACACAATACATATATATCTCTCCCTCTGTATGCACATGCATTGGTCCTAGCCTAGGCATCAAAGGCCACATGTGAGAGTTCTCTGGGTCAAATCTTGCTCAAGCAATTCCAGTCTGAAGGTGTGTTGTCCTTTGGATAGCTGAGGATCTCAGTTCTTCCGAATGTCGGCGTAGACCACAGACTCTGACTTGTTGATCTTGTCGCTGTGCTGTCCCCCGGAGTGATCTAACTGCGCGTAAATGACTGGGCCCTGCGGACACAAGGAACAGCCACAGTCAGGCTCTTTCACAACTGCCCACACTGCCCCTCACTTTCATGGGGGCTGCAGCAAGATGAACGCTAAAGCAACACCACGGAGCTTTTATGACTGCAAACAGCACTTGGAAGCAGGTGGAATGAACCCTCAGCTGCACGTGAGCTCTAGTCTGCCACCTTTCTCCTCTCAGGAGCATGCCAAACAGCACCCTTGCCTCCCTCCAAACCTGCCTGCTGCCACAGAAAGCAAAAGCTAGGATCCCTTGCTCTGAAAAGCAGCAATTCTTGTGTGCTATGTAGCAAAGACACGTGGCTTAGATGCATGCCAGATTTAATATTGTTCAAGAGGAACTGTCCTAGAGGTTACCAGTCAACAGCAGAGTCTACTTCCCAAATTGGTACTCAGGTCCTGTAAATCCCAGCATGGCTGTGCCACTTGGACAAGGAAGCTGCAGCCACCCTGTGACTCAAGTCACTGCCCAAGCCAGAGATGGGGCCAAGACTTACACAGCAGTGAGCCTGAAGTGCTAAAATGGAGCAGCAGTACAGAATTCTTACCTGACCTCCAAGCCAGCCCAGGCAGCAGCAGCTCACAGACACCTTGGGCAGGCATGGCCTCACACCTCTGTGACATTTGCTGGGGTGCAGGGGAACACATTACACAGCCCTGTCTTTCAGCTGAACATGTGAGCACTTCCTTAAACACCACACCCTCTAAAACATAGCCCAGGGAAAGCCAACTGCAGCTACTGAGGACAGGACTGCAACCTCCATGGAGCAGAGGTCCAGCAACCAGGTGAGACCTTGACGGCACGAGAGCTGCAGCTCCCATGCTGAACCCCCCAACTGAGACAGGCACAGGGCGGCCACCCCACAGCCCACGCAGGAGGCAAAGGGACTGTGTTATCTTGGGATGACGGGGGGAATTAAAAATAGCAACCTTTTAGTTTAGTTATAGCTTTTCCAGCAGTTTTTCCTTCAAACCCTTTCATCCATTTAAAGTGTTCTGGTGTCCCTGATGTCCCAGGAAGAAGTAGCCTTCACTGGCACTCCTCTACCCCATTCTTGCCAGTACTTTTGGAATCCTGACAAATTAGGAAACATATGTATAGACCTGACACAAAAATTTTTCCATCTATTTTCCAAAGCAATTATGAACCAGAGATGAAAACAGACCTTCTGTACAGAAAATTAAGCTGCTGAAGGACCACAGATGTTTTTTCCTGCACAGCTGTTTTTCCCCCAGTACAGTGGCAAGGCTCATACCTGATAAATACCTTGTTCTCTTTGAGAAGTGATTTAAATCCAGATTTTATTCCTTCTGGGTAAAGGATTTCCAAAGTAATAAAGAATAGATGAAGAAGATTGACTGAAGGGTAAAAACTTGCAAGTAGGTATAAAACCCTGAATATAAACAACACACTGAGAAAATGAAAAAAAAAAAGACATTGATGTCCTAGAAAACTCTGGATTTCAAATCTCATTATAGCCACTTTTTAAAAAAACTTCTCTGCTTTTGCTTTCATGTTGTTCTGGTCTCCAACACTGTATTGAGATTAGTAATTCCAATCAGATCACAGTGTCTATATAAACTTCAAGACAAAGTAACCCTGAAGTTTAATTGCAAGCAATTTTGGAAATCTCATCTGCCTGAGGCCAGAGGTCAAGGGTATGATAAATCCAGCTTGAGAGCACTATCAGTTAAAAACAATATAAAATAATAAATCTAACTGCAGAAAGTACTCACGGTGACATTCCAAATTTTGTTCAAGTAATTCTGACGGGTCAATTGTCTACCAGTGGAGTTCACTCAGTATCAGCTAGCACTGTACTGGACTTTTGCCAGTTTAAATATAGTCACTGTGCTGCCAGCAGCATGTTAGTGCTGTGGAGAGACTGACTGCTGTGATCAGCTGATCCAAACCCAGCTATCATTGTCTCAATGTGTTCACTGTCAGTCACCTAAAAAAGGTGGTAGACAGCCAACACAGAGAGAAGGAGGGACCAAGGATTTATTGCAGTGTTTGTCTATTTGATTTGCTGGCAATTGATTCTCAGCTGACTGTAAGCGTCACTTGGGCCATTTTAAAAACTGTCTAAACAATTCAGAACTTTCATCTAATCCCAAGTAAGTTCATCCTGACTCTTCAGAACCAGAAGACAGACCAGCATTGCTATATAAAACCATCATTTCCTGAAGCCTTGCAATTTTTCCATTCAGAATTGAAGGGGAAAGAGCAGCAGGTGTACCTGCTAAGGGTTTGACAGCAGTCATTAATTGTAAGTTACAAAAAAGAAAAAGGAATTACAAAGTTAGACCACCATGGTCCAACAGGAGTCTACAGAACATTCAAATTTCTCGGACTCTGAATGATGTTGCAACTACCACAGATTCAGACTCTGGGAAAGTTATCTGAAATTTCAATCAAGATTCCTGGCATTACAAACTGCTCCTTCTCAGGGTCCTGGGATCCAAACAAGGACATCCATGTGGGAAACCCATGTAGTTCTTCTCTGCACTGTAAGTCATTTCTTACTCACACAAATAACAGTCCTGGTAGAACAGCAGTCACTAGAGAATGATGGCAGGGACAAGAACCACCACAGACAAATCTGACAGGACAGAACAAACCTGCTGAGAAGGAGGGCACAGTGAAAACAAGCAGAGCTGATTCAAGCAGCTGAACACTCACAGAATCAGATATGCAAACTTCAGAAAACAGGTCACAACCTGAATAACTTGCCCTCAAAACATAAAGGAAGTGCAGTCTCAGTGCACTTTCAGCTGAGATGTGATGCAGACAAATAGTCCATCACTGATTCTTGAACTGATACATAAATTAAAAAATGAATAAACTTCATTTTATTCCTTTAAATGCCATTCTAAGAGTGAACACCTCTGTTACTGTTTCTAACTTGCAGAGGCAGTTTTGTTTGTATTCACAGTTCTTTTCCACCAGTGAAGTACAAAGCATTCATTCACTTCCTACACACCCTACCTAGTAAAAAAGTAACAAGGAAGACCACAGGCCTCTGCTGTTTGACCCACACTGACTGTGGGAGCCACTGGTCTAAAACTGCCAGGCATTCCAAGAGACAAGAGTGTGCCTGAACCAGCAAACAGCCTGCAACAGCTCTGGGAACTGCTAGGAATGAGTATCTGCCTTTCACCTTAAAAGCTTGAATACTACAACTCATTTCTTGATTACCAAGAAACACTTGTATGTGATGAAAGATTTCAAATATGTTGATTTGCATGCTGATATGACCCTTAAAGAAACAACCAATCAATGGCTAGAAGCTAACAATGTAAGTGTAATCAACTGAAATTTAGCTTCCTCACTTGTTTAAATATTCTGTTCAAAATCTGATCTACCCTGATTTCACTGTGGATCTTTATAAAGAAAAGAAAATATGTTTAATTGTTCTGTAAAGATGGGGCAAATGTTCAAAAGAAAGTAGAGGAACTACTTGCTGCTACAAATGTCTGGCACAAAAAGAAACTGTTTGCCTGACAAAAGAGATTAAAAATCTAAAAACTACACTAAAATTGAATGAAACAAAAGCCATTTGCAGTATTTTTCAGTTGAGGTCAGCAGTGCTCATACTTTGTGTTTTCCTTTAGGAACTTACCTGCAGGGAGAACTCTGTCAATGAAGAAACAGACTGCAGTGACTACAGAAGGGCAAAAGCACCCTGATTCTGAGTTAACAATACCAAGTTTAGATTTACTCTGCTGCTCCTTCCAGCACACTGAGACTCAGAACCCTGGGCACATGAAAAGGTGAGGACACCACAAGTTTTCACACCAAACATTAGAGTAATTTTGCTTTGAGGATGCAAGCACAGAACAGCATCTGTGTGCAGTTCTCAGGGCACTTGCAAGTGCTCCTTCATGCCATGACAATAATTAGCTTAAACTTTTGGGGTTTTTGACCTATGGATGTTGATTCCACAGCTACTGTATCATGAATCCCACTGTGCTGGTTTTGCAAAAAATTTTTTTTGAAGGGGAGATGGTGGGAATCATCTGTCTCACTCACCCATTCCAGAAGCATCTCCCATGATATAGAAAAGACAAGTTTTATCCAGGGGCTTATAGGCAGCCTGATGCTACAAGACCTATTCCAGTAAAAATCTGACTATTTTTAAATCCTGATTATATAGCCTCTGTGAATAACTGATCTCTGAAGGCAGAAGGCAGCTTTGTGGGTGGGCCTATGTGCTAAAACTTTGGAAATACTGCATGGCCCAAAACAAAATGCATTTCAAAACCAAACCAGAAGCAGAGTAGGAGCTTAGACTTTACTGAGCTGACTGTCAGCACATTTGTTTTTTTCCTGTAGTGTTAATACATTAACACACATCTCCATTATTTTGTCAGGAGAAATTAACAAACCAGGTATTGACCTCCACACACTACACTGTAGCCACTTGCTAAAAGGTGGCTAATTAAAAAAGAGTCCATTTTGAACTTAAACTTCTCAGGACCTGCATCTGCACAGGAAAATTGCTAGGAAGACAAATCAAGAGGGAAGAATTTCCTTCCAAATAAGGAAATCCTGTACTACTAACAGGTAATGATCCATTGCATAGAATCCTTGCCTGACTCATGCTCTGTCCCCTCCCATGGAATGCTAAGTCTGATAAAAGCCACTTTTTCCCTTCAAAGTCAGCATAACTTCGCCAGATGCAGCAAGCACAAAGACTGGCACTTTCAAGCCCACAGAAGTTGGGAGGCTCAGCAGAAGAGAGCTCTGAGCAGCACAAATCATCTGCAAACTGGTCAGCACTTAGCTCCTCCCCTTGTGAAGGAAGTACGTGCCATGGAGCATGAGAGTGCAAGGCAAATTCCTCCCCATTACCATCCCAGAACAGACTAGGCAGCTGTATGGGGTGATCCATATCTGACAGACATTTATTGTGTCTGTGTTAAACGTACTCACTGACCACTCCCCATCCTTGCACTTCACTATCACCTCTGTATGTTAATGCACAAGATCACAACTGTAGCTATGATATTTTCTGAAAAATCTTTTCCTTAGGATTTTTTCTCCTGAGAAGCCTCAAAAACAAAATGTAAAAAATGGTTATCTGCTGCTTTGTTGCTATGGAATGCAACAGGTGGATCTGTGATTGGTCTTATAGAGTTGTTTCTAATTAATGGCTAATCAGAGTCAGCCAGCTCGGACTCTGTCTGAGACAAAAGCTTTTGTCATAATTCCTTTTTTCTATTCTTAGCTGGCCTTCTGATGAAATCCTCTCTTCTATTCTTTTAGTATAGTTTTAATATAATATATATCATAAAATAATAAATCAAGCCTACTGAAACATGGAGTCAGATCCTCATCTCTTCCCTCATCCTCGGACCCCTGTGAACACTGTCACACACAACCATGGTTTTTCATAATTCAGTATGAAAAGTGCATAAAACTCCATCTCAGCTAATACAAAGATGCTGCTCTTTGAACTGCACCAAGCTTTCTAGAGCAGAGCTCACCAGCCCCAGCTTCCTGCACGCCCCTTGTGCAGCGCACGCTGTTTCAGCAGCAGACAGCCCCTAATGCACAAATCCCACCCTGCCTGGATGTTCTCCACAGCAGCTGCCCCAGGCTGGGGGGAATCCTGCCTCGGGGAGCAGCAGGAGCAGTTTACCTGGTGTGATCTGGCGGGCACGCTGTTTACCAGGCCCTCTGTGTCGGAGGGCGCCTTCTGCGGAGCTTGCTTAACCGGAGACATCAAGCTCTCAGAGGTACTGCAGCTGACGAGGTGGCAGAGCAGAGTTTGCACGACAATGTTCAAGAGGCACACGAGAAACAAAACAAAACAAAAAAGAACAAAAAGACAAAAAAGAAAAAAAGAAACAAAAACAAAAGACGAATGATGGCAAGATGAAATGTGGCAGGTTATGCCAAAGTAAAAAAATGAACATAATGGACTCTGAAATAAACACACACAATTCTCCATCTCTCCCGAGACATTTCTCTGTCCTTCCTCTGAGCTTCACTGGAAGGAGCAGCTATTAACATAGGACAGCAGCTCCTCCACAACCCCTGGTCCTTAGATACTCCCATTCAACTCAGCCTCTCCAAAATCATGTGTTTTCTTCTCAGTTAACAGTGGTAAACAGCAATTATCTTCTAACTAGACGCTAAACAATGCCAGTCACTGAGGCAAGTGTTGTACCAGTGCTAGTTAGAGCCAACACTGGCAAGAGCCACCAGCTCTCTCTACACAAGCAAGGTACTTCCTACCCAACTCTGCATTAGTTCCCTTGCTTTTATAGTTAGGCTGTGAGCCCAAAATAATTCTCCCAGCAGACACCAGTCTGTGGAGCAATTACCTTAAGAGTCACACAGGATATTTATGCTGTGTGCCCTCATATAGCTACTTGAGTATCTAATCAGGCAAATCTTGGTTTTCAAACAAAAGAACAGTCTTGTGGTGGGAACCAACACCCCTAAAAGAAGGCTGCTGGTTTTCACCCTCTGATTGCTTCTTTTCATCTGCCTAAAGCACAACTGAAAAGAAAACAAGCCTGTGATAGAAAAATGAATACCACAGAGCAAATGCCCTTCAAGTTGGTGACGTCTGGGCAATGCAGTGATGGGTCCTTCCCAGTGCTAGGTCTACCTCCCTGTACCAAAGCACCCAGGAGAGTTAAGTAGCCACCTCCTTGGCAGCAGTTACAGGAGTGCCCTCTGCTACAACCCCCTAACCACTGGGCATCCTTTTTTCTCAGTCTTGGTAGACAGTGTATAAATTGAGTACAGAAACAAATGAGGACAGTGACATTAAGCAGACCACCTCCTCACAGGGCAAGCATTTTTTACCCTTTGGTATGTCTTACCATAGCAAATTTAACTCCTCATACATGCAGCACTTAGAATTAGAACAAAGATACTACCCCAGCCATCATGGCAAGGGGTCGTGACTCTCTCAAAAACAATGCACCCCTTCTGCTACCAAAATTATGTAATCATTAATTGCTTTATTCACAAAACTCCCCAGATCTACACTGTCTAAATGTTATCATTCAGGTTTAAGCAACTAATGTACTTAGATCCCTGCAAGTTCTCCAACACCCAAGCTGTCTGAGCCAGAGGAATGCTTACAGGGAATTTACTTTTATTTTGACACAGAAAGAGCTCTGAATTTCCTGTGCTTTAGTCAATGCATTGGCAAGTTCACTGTTGGAAGAGATGGAGGGACATCATCTGGGATAAACAACAACTCCACCCCAGTCAGACACGAGACAATGAAACCCAAGCACCCAGTGAAATGCATCATCCCTTTGCCAACAGATTCCAGCACAAAATTACAGTGATGTTAGTAGAGAGCTAGCTGGTTAGTCAGCAAAGGAAGAGGAAATGTGTACACACACACAGGTATTAACAGCAACCACCAACTTGATTAGTTACCATGGTGTCTAGTGGGACTGGAAGAGAAGACCCAGCCCTGTTACATTCCCAATCTGGCGTCTATATCAGGATCTCTGTAAGGAGAGGAAGGTAAGCAGGATCCGATCCCAGCACACCAGGGCAGAAAGAAAACAAAACAAAACAAAAAACACCGAAGTCAGAGCATGAATGGAAACTGTGGCCATGCAGGGGTTCCAGATGCCACGCAGGGCCCCAGCCCACCTCAGTTCAAGGCAGAATGGTTATCTAGGAGTAAGTGCTTCTCTCCACCACCACACACCGGGTTAGCATCATGTAGAAGACAGTCCGTAAGTTTGGAGGGGGTCACAGCACACTTGGTTTCTTTCTACACATCATGCAGAGCTGGCATGGTCAGTGAAAGCAGGATTTAAACCTCAGAGATTACTTTCCCAAGAGAGTAGTTTAATCTGCTACAAGAAATCACAGTGCATGAACTACTGCTCCAGGCTCAGCACCAACATGTGTCCTCCAGCAGGAAGACACTGGAGAGCAGGTCAGTGGGAAGCAGGGCAAGCAGGCCACCTCAGGCACACTGCTGGTGCATGACACTGCAGGGTTCTTTCCAGTTCTTAGGGGAAGGACACATGCAGAAAGGGAAAACCAGGCTTTCCACACAATTCTGAGCACACACAGCCACCCTTGCTGTATTTAGCCTTACCATTGGGCAATTGCCAACTCACTTTGTCTAAGCTCTCCAACTGGGAAAAGGACAGGGCAAAGTTTAATTTGGAAATCCCCACAAACTTATTTTTGGAGCTATTTTCTTTTATCCCACAGGCAACCCAAAGAACCTGCAATAAGCAGGAATATTTGTTGGGCAAAGAACAGAAGAAACTTGTATGTTTTGGGGTTGTTTCTAAGACTACATACATAATTTTCATTCTTTCTTAGAGAAGCAAATTACCAGCTAATTAGAGAGGAGAAAAAAAGGAAGCACCTCCTCCACCAGCAGCAAGTTTCATCACCACAGCACTCTCATCTGCCTTTGTCAGTTCTTGTTGCTTTTTCATATGCCCACTCAAAGAACTGTGCTTCACTCTGGAGTTATCCTCCTAACACTAAAAACCCTGCAGGTATGGTAACAGTTAACAAAAAACAGACAGTGAATGAGAATGGATGCAGAGTGGCTACTCCTTCCTTACTTTCAAGTGTGGTGATGAAGGAGGTTTTGGCAAGTATTTTGGTCCAGGCTTAGGAGGCAGACACTGGTAACAGAAAAATCCAGTCCTAATCTCAACACACAGCATTCCTTAAAAATGCATGTGTGGTGCTTTTCCTTTGGAGGTGGTAAAGAAAGGAGAGCTGGAGGGAAGGGGAACAGACCAGAGCTAGAGTGTTGTGGATTAAATGCTCTGAGGGCATATATCCTTGTGTCTGGGGCTCAACTCCAACACCTAGTGATTTTCATGTGCAACTCATGGTCAGTAGGTCCCTTCAAGCTCAGTACAGAGGTAACCACTAAATGCAGATGATCACAGTTCCACATGACCATAGCTATCTCTAGCTGTGATTACCAAGGCTTGGCTGAAACAACTCCTACCCCCCTGTAAGCCCTCCCTCTGATCCTGCTGCTGTTCCTCACATCAGCCACGGGTGAGGAGGGAGATCTCTTACCCAGAGTATCGTTTTTTAGAGTTGTTCTTTCTGATGACAAGACACACGACAATAGAGATGAGCGATGAGAGCCCTGTAACCGTACCGATGGCTATCCCTGCCACGGTGGCAATGGGGAACGCGGGCAGGCTGTCTGCGGAGAGAAGGGAGAAAACATTCAACTCTTCTGCATTCCCTGCTCAACACAACTGCAAACCACAAATGCCCTTGAGCCTGGGTTCATTTGGAGCAGGAGGCACTAATGTAATACCCAGAAATTACAGCATGCAGCCTAAGTGGCAGTGGCAGCAGGCAGCCAGCAGAGTAACATGAACAGAGCACACACCAGGAGTGTTCTTAGTGTCACCGTCCTTCAGGAGAGAGTTCATGTTGAACCAAAAATTTTTACATGTCAGGGAACACAAGTGACAATGAGGACAACCCTGTCTCATATTGTATCTGAAGGGGGAATAAGAAACAGGTTACAGCCATCTGGCAATTCCCAGCAAGGTCAACAGGAAGAGGCAGGCACGCTTGAAAGCAGATTTGGACACAGCACATCGCTAACCCACCAGGAGTGCTGAATGCTGGGTGTTCTCCAGGGAGCATGCAGCACACAGCAGAGCTCCTACCCAGGATCACCCTTAGCAGTGTTTTTACATGACTCTGGTGTCTCAAAACACAGCCCTGTACAGTTTTGTAGACTCATTTCTTAACCTTAAGTCAGGATCATTATACAATACCAGGAAAACATGTAGAAGAACACAGTATTGCTTTACTCACGTTTTCCCTAATATTATTTTGGGGGAGAGTAGGCCAAAAAAGAGCAGCCAGAAACAAAAGCCAATCAGAGAATGAGTACAAAATACCTACAAGTCAAAGAATACACAGACTACCATTACAAAAGAGAAACAAAGTCCTTTCCTACCCCCCACATCATGATTAACACAAGGAACATCTCAGGCCAGAGGGTTTCTTACAAGACTCCATGCTGCTCTAGCTACTTATACCAAATACAAGTGAATCAGCAAAAACTCCATCAAGCAAAACCTACACCTATATAGAAAAATCTGTCCCAGACACCTCCACCTGATCAACACAGAATTGCTGAGGTGGAAGGGATGTCTTGAGATTGTCTAGTCCAAACCCCCTGTTTAAATTAAGCAGGGCCAAGCAGCACAATTTGCTCAATGCTCTGTCCACTTTGGATTTGACTGTCTCCAAGGATGGGAGACTCTTCAGGCAACCCAGCTGTCATGGCTTGACAGTGGCCCAACACCAGGCACCCCCGAGAGTCACACCCTCACCCTCCCCTGCCACAGCTGGGCAAAGGAGGGAAAAGGAAAAAAAGTTAACAAAGGTTTCTTCATGAGTGAGATAAGGACTGGGAGAAGCATTTCAAGGGCAAAACAGGCTCAACTCTAGTTGCAAAGTGAAATGTATTACTAACAGAATCAGAGAAGGATAATGAGAAGTAAAATAAGCCCTTAAAATGCCTTCTCCTTCCAAGCCACTCCCTCCTTCCCACTGAGAGCGCAGAGAGACAGCATGGGGGTTTGGTTAGTCCAGCCCCAAGATTTTCTTCCACTGCTCAGGGAGAGGAGTCCTCCTCCTGTGAGGCTGTGGGATCCCTCCCACAGGAGACAGATGTCCATGAACTTCTCCAGAATGGCTCCACTCTCACAAGCAGCAGCCAAACTACACCTGCTGCAACGTGAATTCCACCACAGGCAGATTGTCCTCCTCAAACTGCTGTGACGTGGGTCTCTCTCTCCATGGGGTACAGTCCTCCAAGGACAGGCTGCTCCAGCCTGGAAGCAAGGCCCTTTCTCTCCACCATGTCTTCCACTGGATCACAGCCTCCACCAGGCATCCACCCACTCTGGCATGGGCACCTCCTACAGGGGCTGAGGTGGATCTCTGCCTCCCCTGGGGATCTCCATGGGCTGCAGGGGCACAGCTGCTTCACCAAGGCCTGCAGAGAAATCTTGGCTCTGGCACCTGAGCACATCCTTCCCCTCCTTCTCCACTGACCTTGGTGTCTCCATGTTGTTTCCCCTCACATAATCTCACCTCCTTCTCTTCTCTGTCTAGGAGCAAAAACTCCCTGTGACCTTGTTTTGATTTTCTTCTTAAATATGTCATCAGAGGCATTACCAGCCTCTCATTGGCCCAGTTTTGGCCAGCAGCATGTCCATCTTCTGGGCATCAGCCACTGGCTCTGCTGGACACGGTGGGAAGCTTCCAGCAGCTTCTCACAGGAGACATCTTAGTGGCCCCTTGCTATATAAAAGCAGGCAGTGCCAAACCAATACACTACCTACCATGTAGGTACTGCAGTGAAAATCAGCTCAGTTAGTTTGGCAATTTTTAAAAATGAGACCACCATGGAACTTATTAAATGCTTAATCCAAAACCTAAAGCTAACCTATCATCTATCAGCTCATTTAAATGGGCAAAGAACGAATATGGCTTTGAACAGTTTATACCACCAGATGTACAATTCAGAACCATTAGATGCATACACAGTAAAAAACCAATGTGCACAAATGTCATAATGTATTTATTCCAATTGAAAAAATTGCTCCAGCTCAGTTCAGGATGAGTTACAACCTATTACAAGAGCTTGGAAACACATTTTCAGTCATCCTAAAAATGTGAAGAGAACTGTTGCAGCATTTTCTCCAATGGTGAGAAGTGTTTCAAATACAGGGCTCCATTCAGAATCAGATTCTCTTCCAGGTGCCCCACCTATGGGGAAGCCAGCATGCAAGTCTGTTGAAAAATACCAGCAGAATTAATGTACTGAGGTCAGTCTTTAGCTGCTTAACCTGGACTAAAAGCTGAGAAGGCTTTTGCAAACCAGCCTGACTTTGCCAAACCAGCAGCTGCTTTACTGCTCCTTCATAGTGACAATCATTGTGAGAAAATAAACAGACCCTATTTTATATAGGCTTCAAACATCCACAAAACAGAAAGTTCTAAGTGATAGTTGGACCTCCAGAGGTCCTGCTCAACCCAAACTGTTCCATGAAGAGAAAAATTAGATAAAGACCTTGCCTACATAAGAACATGGAATGACCTCCTGAGCAAGGGTACACACCTGCCCTAGCAGCAGAATCATTCCAATCAGGACATACAGACAGGTATCTTCCCTAACATATCAAAACTAATGGAATGCTGCATGAGCACTGCCATTTATGAATTCAACATTTATTCTTGTCCTTCCTGAATGACAAATTTGAAAATGCAATTACTGTAACAATCATTTCATTGTACAAAACAACGCATTTTGGCTGACCTTAAGTTGAGCAATCAGATGTTTTGGATGATAAAGGCAAATAAAGAGCCAAACTGAGAAACAGAATCTTAGTGCTCTTCAACTGTGACAAATGTTCCCAAATGCTAACAAGAAGCATTATCCCTTGAGCCTGGATTTGTTTAGAGCAGGAGGCACTAATGTAATACAAGTAGCCAGGCTCTGAAGTTTTTAAGAGTCACCATGGATTCTTTAAGAACACCTGAGTAAAAGAGACTGAATGCACATTTGATACAAACACCTTTGCATGGAACACAGTAGCATTTCACTTTCTGTATGTTTGGATTTATAGTTTTGCATTCCATTAAGTATACCAGAAGGGTTTCAAGCAAGCAAGGGTTTTCTCCTTGCTCACCAGACTTCATAACCCTTAATGCAACATAATGCAGGAAATATATTCATAGGACATCAAAATGAGAAAATGTGTTTTCATTAAGCCTTCCATCAGCCTTTCCTAGTAATTGTTTAAACCACAGAAATTAGTGGGCATAGAGGAAAAGGGTATGACATACACTTTTTAAACAGCTAACAGATACTGGTTCCATTATTAGGACCTGGAAGAAGAGAATTAAAAACCAGTTGCTCCCTCCAGGCCATTCCCCCACCCCCAATAAGAGTGATTTAGACAAGGAATGGAGGGAAAAAAAAAACAAGTGAAAAGGAAAAAAAATCATATAGGGTGAATGAATACCTTTCTCCACAACTCTAACTCGGATTTCTCCTGGTTTGACAACAATGTCAGGTGGGTTCTTGACATCACAAATGTACGTGCCGTTGTCCCGGAACTGCATGTTTGATATTGTGATAGAAGCATCTTTCTTGTTAAGATCTCCAGCCCAAGTGATCCTGTCTTTAAATGGTATGTCTTTTCCAGGGTATGACTTCCCATTAGAGTAATAGAAAAACTGCAGTCAAGGAAAAGAGGATACAAGAACAACCCAATTAGCAAGTATGGAACCACTGTGCTTCTCCCACTATTCCAGCACTCCCCAAAGCCAGCTGTGCTACAAAACCTCAGCCAGCAGCTGAGGTTTTTCTCCTCCTGCCTCACCACTTCTGTGGTCTATCCAGTCTGCCTTGTTGCCTCTTGATAACATAACCATGTTTGTACCTCAACCACACCAGAACAAAAGACTGCAAGTTTCAGTTTTCTGTTGGTTTTGATTTGTTTTGTGGTTGGACTGGATGGGGCTTTTTTCTGTTTTGCAGGGGACAGAGTTTTGCAGACAAGGAGGTGGGGGAAAGAAAAAAACCTGGTAACCTGATAATAATTAAAGGACAGAACACTCCTGGAACACAGCCATCTGTCTTTCAGGCACAGGAAGCCACCTGCATCCTAGCAGAAAAAGGATACCAAGTTTCCCATCTTGTGTTTTGCTGTGTGTTACTTGCAACTGAAGCACAGCTAAATTAACATGCAATACTCTCCCTTCCTTCCACCCCCTCAGAAAATCCCATGACCAATTTAGAGTATATCTAGCTGTTTTCCAGAAACCTTCAGGTAACTAAATATAACTGTTTCCCAGTTTTTAAGTGACTAAGCTGCACATTGGCTCTGCATTCCCTATACATGACCAAAAATCTTGGAAGAATAAACCTCCTTAGTAGAGACTAAGGAGTATTTCCTAACTATACCTGCCCAAAATTGGAACTTGCAGCAGTAGAAGTACATAGACTTCTGCAGTACAACTCTGCTTTCAAACACATGGGATACCCTAAGAGAGGCATCGAGGCTGCAGGAGAATTGCAAGAGCACATTCTTTCTTAATTGGTGTTCTGCAGGACAGCAAGATAAATCCAATCAGGAATCAAGCTGAATTCCCTTCAGTTCAGTCTCCAGAGAGCAATGAAAAAAATTTAGGACAATATTCCAGCTTCCTCTTCCTCCTGCCTTATTTACAAAGCAGCGGCTCTGCCACAGAACACCCTGCCTACTGCCCCATATTTCCATTCAAGTCACCTCCTATCCTTTTTCCTGCCTTTGATCTCAGATTTGCTATTCCAACACCCTTTCTATCAGACCTGCAGTGTGAATATCAGGCCTTATCACTTGGCAGCACAAATCTTGTCCAGATCAGGTATGTGCACATCATGGCCATCTGTCCTGCTGCAGTCAATCTTATTTGTTGTCTACAGATTAACATAAATTCAATGAAGTATTTCATGTGGTAGAAAGCTGGCAAGCACACAGCCAGCTGTCAACATTTTGGAGGGACTCTGCATCAGTCTGCAGCTTTTCCAGCTGGATTGTAACCTTTAACACAGCAGCACTGCATTAGCACACCCCTGTGCACAGGGGAAGTCATCCCACTGAAGTCTAGAAGGCCAGAGGCAGATTCCCCAGCTCTCTAGATGTCCTGACCTGGGGGAGGAGAAATCACAAAGTAAAGTAAGTCCTGAAACACAAGCTAAGTGCCTCAAGCCATCCCTTGCCTGTGGTGGAGTGAGATGAGACTTTGGAACACGTGGTGAGGGAAGGGGACAAGCAGGGGAAGCTCCCAGTCAAGTCAGCTTCACCACATGGCCCCAAGATTGCCAGTGGGATTCTAAAGGGACACAGGACCATCCTTGTAAAGGGAAGCATGGGCTTAACCTCAGACATAAGGTGATCATGAGATTGGTCTTTCAAATTCACACCCACCAAGCTATGCAATGCCATGACTCAGGCTCATAAACAAACATCCCCTCTACACTTTCCCCAGACCCTCAAAAGAAACAGGGAATTAACATCAAATTATGTTGGGTCCCTGCCGCTCAAACAAAATTTGCTTTTCTTTCAGTTGTGCTGATGGTTACATCCAGGTGGAACACCACAACTGACTTCAATTCCAAAACCAATGTTATGTGCTGAAGCTGTATTCCTACAACTCAACAGTGATGCAGAAAGGGAATGGCAAAACAGGATATATGGGGAGCGGAAATTCACCAACAGATGGCTTCTCTTCACCCATCCTGTTCAGCACTGGCAGGAAATGTGCCCTACTTCCCCCTTACTTCTCTCCAGCTCCTGCTTTGGACTCCCAATGGGAAGAGCTCCCTCTTCAAAACTAAATATTTATTTCACTGAGAATTCAGAAGCTTGTTCTTCCGAACTCTACATACTGAGCAAGATGCTCACACACTGGTTTTGACCATCTCTGCTCTGAGCATTGAAGAGGTCCTAGAGTTTAAATGAGCTCATGTCTGTAGCAGAGAGAAGGAGACAAACACAAACAGGCTGAGCAACCTGCTGTCCCCACATCTTCAAAGGTGTCCCAGAGTTCCTTGTTCTGCTTCCTCTAAATTCTCATTCAGTACAAGGAACAAGAAAGAAGCAGAAGTGTCTGAGGAAGAAGAGGAAGAAGACAGCTATCAGCCTAGCAAAGCCATTTCTTTGAAGACTTACATCCAAAGATCTGAGCCCCCTTGGGCCCAATATACAGGAACTGAGCCATGACAAATGTTACTTGCCTAAGTTCCTTGCTGGCCTGATTTTTCATTTGTCAAGTAACTATAATATGAGGATGTAACTGCTTCCTGATTTGAGCTATTCAATTCTGTTCTGAAACCAGGGCGACTGGTCTTACTTTAAACCCTCTCAAACAGAGGGTATACAACACACAAGCAAAATAAACAATACACAATGTAGGACTGCAATTACAGTGGTAATTCAAATTCTCTGACTGCTATAATCAGTCAAATGCAAAAGGATAGAGGATTTACAAGATTCCTAGATTGTCATCTACTTCATACATACAGCTTCAATGCCAACATCCCTCTTCTAAGACTAACAGAGTAACCAGTATACTCTGTGGTCACTGCCCACTGCAGTCTTGGCAGAGATCTAGCAATATTTTCATACAGCACTATAAAAGCCGCCTAAAACCACAGTGATGGAGATAAGGCACACGAAGGAGGGTCCAATCCATATCTGCCTGCTCCTTAGAACCAACTAGAAGACCACAGCTCAGCTATGGCAGCCTCCCCTCCCAGGTCTGCTCCCCTCCAGCCATTGCTTACTGAGATACGAGTGGCTGCTCCCTCTGGTTGAAAGCTCCAGGAGACAGATGCTGCACTGCTGATCACTTCTACGGATGTGAACGTGCACGGGAGCTTCGCGTCCGTCCCGTTCTCCACAAACATCTCCTCCGGGGTGTTCACCTCTACTGCTGAGACTTGGACTGCATGGGAAAGGCAAAGAGAACAAAGGAGGAGAACAAGACACATCAGTGCTGCTTTGAGAATGAGGAAGTTCAGATCACACTGCCTACAAGGGCAGAAGACAAGAGGCATCAGTAACTCCTGCATCGGGTGATTGCACAGACATTGCATTATACCTGCAATCAGACAAGTATAGAGCAGGCCAAGTACATTCACTTCTCCTTCCTTGTATTATCTGTGACAGGATGTTTCCCCTCACAGATGTTTCCTCTGCAACACTTTGTGGAAGTCAATTCTAGGGTGCAAAGGATGAGTTTAATACTTTTTCATACCAGCTGACAGCAGGCATTGTAATAATTAAGCCTCATCAGAGGAACTAACAGCCTGGCCCAGCTATTACTCGGTTTCCTCTTTGGCACACATCTTGTTTCATATCTCCAGATTTTCCTAGCTGTAGGTAAAACAAAAGCTCACCTCCAGAAAGCTGAGGAGCAAACTTCTGTCACTCCCAGCTATGCCATCTACTCCTGCTCTCTGCCATGCTCCCAGGTCTGTATGTGCAAGGCCTCACAAATAATCACTCTGCTATAGTTTAGAAGCATTTAATTTTCTTCTACCTTATGCACAGTGAAAACAGCAAGCAGACCACAACCATCCCCCAAATTTAAAGTAACCAATGTTGATATTGTGCTTGTACTGGTAGTTTTCCTAACAAGTTATATTCATAATTTGGAAAATGTATTGAAGACATGCTTTATCTGGCACCTTCTAAACTGCCTATTCACACTAAATGCACTATCCCTATCCAGATACATCTCTACATTCATTCAGGTTTATGTAGAAAAACAAAGCATGATCTTGTGACATCACAAGAGAATGTCAGCATTCATGTCACATCCATGTGAAAGCAAAAATCTTGTCAAGTCAGTGTGGGTGGGTGCACATGTAATGTGTATTCCTGGTACCTCAAACACGTTTTGATTTTTATTAAGCCATGATTTTCAGCATAGAGATGGTAACAGCAATCTACTTCTGTTCATAGGATTCTATGTTTCTGGGCTCCAGTACCTTAAATCCCCTTGTTAGAACAGCAGAACAAACCTTCCTGCTCCATCAGTACCTCAGCTGATTTGCTTCTCAGTTTTAAATAAAGTAGCTCAAAGCAGGCAGACCAAACAGAAAGATGCAAGTTGAAGACTGTTTATATAAAATAAAGAAAAACCCACCTGTTGTACTTTGGACCTGATTAGTATAAAAGATTTGATAATCAAGATGCCTTGGCAAGAACAAACAGAATTTTGAAGACTACCAGAAGATTGAATCAAGACTGGGTGACAGGAAGATTGAATCAACTTCTGCAAGCAAGCGATGTTGCAAAATGTCTAAGTTTATTTATGTGATGACTAATCCAGTCATTGTAGTAAAAAATTACTAGCCTTCCTAGACAGTATATAAGCATATGTAGTCCACAATAAATTTGGATTTTCTGCTCACTACTCAGTCCCCCTGTCTCTCATCATCACTGATACTCACCTACCTTAGTCCTTAAATCATGAAGTTTGAGTTTTCAGTCAGTGAGAGCAACCAGCTCTGCAGCCTTGAGAAGCTGGACAGCAAACATCTGACAGAAAGAATGGGCATGCAAGCAGGGGTGGGAGGAGCACATCACAGTAACTACAATAACCAAAACCAGAAGAAACCACCATTCATTAATTCTGCTGTTCACAGTCCACACTGTTCACTTCCAAAATTCACTAACTCCTCTGTCCCATCAAGTTACCTCTTGATACCTCAAGATTCTCCTCTCATCACTGCTCTCATTTCCAAGAGAAAAAGCACCAAAGGGGGATGGGGAGTAGGGCTGGTGAATTTTCATCATGAGATTTTTTTCAGAGCTTCCTTTCTCTTGTACATACTCTGACTATGGGCCAAAAAATATTCTTTCATAAAACAACTACCAAATATTTATTTGGAACATACAAAGACTTCTAGCAATCAAATTAAACGAACTGAGAGCTGCTGTGCTTTATGTATTTTTTCCAGCTAATGGTGTAGAAAAGAAAAATAAAATAAAATCCATTGTATAAAGTCCAAACCACAGAACAAACCTCCCTTTCAAGCATAAAATAAGCAAGATGCCCTCAGTATTTGTGTAGGAAGAAAAGAGTCTGCACAGACATTGTCTGCTTGTACATGGTACAGAGAACTCCTAGCCACACACAGGCAGTGGGTAGCACAGATCTGCCTAATCTAAAGAAGTCACTGTTCTCACTAGAACTGTAGTGAAGCAAAAATAAAAAAGAAAAGACTTCACCCTACTTCTTTCCTAGTCTGGGAAGGAAGGAACTCTGTAATCCTGTACAGATATTTCTATCAAGTTATCAAGTTTAATTTTCATCTGTCCTATTGCTGGCTCAATGTAATGTTCTTCTTTGCTGATTTTCTTCCCTCTGCCTCTTTCACGGCTTCAAAAATTTTTTTCCTGCTTCTGTTGCCTTACAGCATGAGACACAGGCTCCTTAAATCATAACCTGACTTATTTGCTAGAGAGACCACAAGATTTGTCAGTTGCTCACCCTCAGTCTGCTAATCCCATACTTTTACTGATATGGTGGCTGTTCCCACTACCTTGAACTCTTTGGCCTCCTCTGTCATAATAAAATCCACATGGATCATCTCCAGCTCTAGCTCTTTTCCTCCTCTTTCCACATTTACCAGGATTACATCCACCTTCCAGTTCCTAAACCTATTTAAATATTCCAGTTGGAGAAAGTTGAATTTTGAGACATATTTCAGTCACACTTACCCACTGCTGTATTCCTCAAGCTTACTCAGCCTTAGTTCCTCTCAAGAGGAAAAAATGATCACAGGAAACTGTCTGAGAGAGAAGAATGCTTTAGGAAGGGAAGGTCAGTGAGGTACATAGGGCAAAAATAAATATTTGCTCTTCTCCCATGCATCTGCCTTGATCCCATCACCTTGTCCAACTGCACATAGCTCCAGTATTTCCTTCTGAAGATCTCATCTAGCTTTCAGCTGCTTTTACTCTTTTCAGCAGAAAAATGTTCTCATTTTCTCACCAATCATCAAAATAATTTGGAAAAAACCCACCTGTGCCTCTTCAGCCATTTCTTTTAAATCTCTAGTGTTGTTCAAGCAGTTTTACTCCAACTATAATAACTTTCTCCAGCTCCATTTTCAACCCCCAACTGCAATTAAAACTTTCCATCCACATCTTCCTTTTGAGACAAAATCCTTCCTTTCCTTTCAAGATCCTCCTGATCTTGAAATAGGATAAGACACTCGTATTCTTACTAACTTACTAACCTTACTTTTCTTATTTTTCCATCACAGATTTTCATTCTTCATCAATGCTCTCTCTAATCTCAGGTCTCTCTTTCCTTGCTATCTCGCCTCAGAGATCCCATCTGCAAAACAGGTTCAAGCTCCCATCACTGCACTGACTGCTCAGATCTGTGTCTTTGCTCAGGATCTGTCTCCTGATGTTCTAACAACAGCCTCAGTCTGACATCTTTGTCAATGCTAAGTTGTCAGCTCACACTAAATGGGACTGAAGCAGAGCTCAGAGCCCTCCACAACTGCTTTTACCACCATGGACCTGCCATGTGTCTCTTCAATTCAACACCTGTGCAGCACCTCTGACTTTGAACTCTCCCCAGGTCAAGGCAGAGTCTTTCAGAGTTTCCAGTCACCTGTTCAGCTGACACCAGACTAAAACCTCCAGTTTGTACCTTGGCCTTTATTATTGTGATGTCCTTTTTGCTCTAAACAGATGGACAGTTATTGGTCATGATGAGAGATAAGAGATGGGAAAGACTGACTGGTGATCAAAATCCAAATTTACTGTGAACTACATATGTTTATATACTATTCTAGGAAGGCTAGTAATTTTTCACTACAATGATTGGGTTGATCACCACATAAATAAACTTATACATTTTGCAACATCTCTTGCTTGCAGAAGTTGATTGAATCTTCTTTCCTGTCAGCCAGTCTTGATTCAGTCTTCAAAGCTCTGTTTGTTCTTGCCACGGCATTCTGATAATCAGATCCAAAGAACTCTGTCTTGGGTGCCCCAACAGACAGTGGCAGACCAGTAAGTACTGCAGTTCCTGGTAACCAAGCTGCTCCAAGGGTGACACTAAGAAGAGGGGGACATCACATATGCAAGACCCCTGCTTGCTTCCCTGAAGTGGAAATGACACCAGGCACCCATCCCTGTCTCAGTATAAACAGACTTTTGTCCCCAACCACATTATAGTATTGGTCTCATCCAAAACTCTTCAAATCCAAACTGTAGCACTCCTCTTAAATGCTGTCCCTGAGGCTTGGGAGGATCTGCTCAAAACCTGCAAAATCCTTTCACTTCCTTTGAGCCCTCCAAAGCATGTGGTAACTGCATCTGTATGAATCCAACAGTGCCTAAGCTGCCAGTGCTTGGAGATCAACACCTTTTAAAACTGAAGTAATCTTTTCCTACTTTTACTTGTACTCCCTGGTTGCTTACACTTGCCTCAGTGATTTTTTAAAAATATTTTGGGCAAGAATTGGTTTTATTCTACATTTTTTATGTAGAAATATGGTTGACCATTTGGTTTGGTAGCATATCACAAAGAAATTCTTCTGTGCACCAAAGTTTTACAATAATTAACACATAGATAATAATTTCTTTGCAGACCACTGTTTCTACGGATATCTTGGATCCAATGAAAATATTCTCTTAATTAAGACTGTGAACACACCAAAATAAACTCAATTCCCCTGGATTCAACTCAATTTGATCACCAGGAGACCTAACAAACCAAGAACGCAAACAGCTAACACTGTAATCGCAGGCATGTTATTTCCAGCAGCACAAACACAGCCCACATGGAAACTCTCCTCACACTGCTAAATACAGGATGCTAATGGCTGTTATCATTCCCATCCTACTCCAGGAAGAGTGTTACTCCCCTCTTCTTGAAATGGCTAATCATCAGTTTATTAATTAAAACAAGCAACTTGCTTTGCTTGTCTTAAAGGCACCTGTAGTACAGCCATGTATACAATTTATAAATGAAGTCACTTATGGATGTGAGGTCTTGACAACATGGCAGAAAAGCCAATGTTTCATTATCTTCACTCTGGTCTCCCCAGCAGCCCAGAAGTTTCATCAGAAAGGAGGATGTGTTTTTTTCTAATAACTAAGGGTCTAAAGTCACAAAAACAATATACACTTGAGAATCGGTGCTTTCATTAACAAATACTCTTACTCAATGTCAAGTGTCTTGTGAAACATCTCCTGTTGACAGCATTCTCAACTAGGGTTGCATGGCATTTAGTACTTTCTCCCACAAAGCAGCTGCCCTGTACAATCAGCATGAAACAATAGCAGCCAGACCCCTACAAAACATCCCAGAAAGCCAGAACAAAGTTATAGTCCCCAACTACAACCACAGGCACTTATGCCCCCACAGACCATTTCTTCACTGATAAAACACCTGGAGGAGAGGCCTTAGCTTTCCTGCCTTAATAGACAGTAGACATGCCCAAATTGTTCCTGTGAAACTGCACAAGATCTGTTAAAGCACCCAGATGCTGGATAGAATTTCCACAGAGAGTTCCTTCACATCATTTAGCCTTACCAGAAAAGTAGAGCCCCCGCCAGCAGCTCCACCCAGGAGCAAACCATGGTGTACTTCATAAGGACACCACCACACAGGTATTAAGAAGCCACATGTGTCCAGCCCTTCCTCATGGAGATCGTGCCCGCAGCCCCCTGCCACCATGACCTGGATGTCTGCACGCCATACATTTACACAGGACAAAAAGCAACACCAGCTACAGAAACCATGACTAGACAGAGTCACAGCAATCAATCCTGACATCTAAGTTTCAAAGCAACAAAAACTAAAACATTGACTGGAAGGAGGACAGAAGAATTAAATTTCACCTCGAATACCAATTTCACCAGAACAGCTTTTAGCTGCTGCCACAGCATCTCCCCAGGTTGCCAATTTTGTCGAGTAACCCAGGCTGCTGGAGGAAAGAGAACTTCCTGTCTCCAGTAACACATTCCTGCAGCTCCAGGAATCAGAAAGCACAGCTGTGACACCCAGCCCATGAACACCTACCACCTCCTGTCACCATGCTGCTGGAAACCTCCATCCCCCAAGCAGAGACGAGCATCTGCTAAAGAAACATTCACTTTCTCCTGGCCTCTTTGCAAATTCAGCAAAGCTCTGCCTGACTCAACAATGAAGGAAAAAAATAGCATCTTGTCACCCCAAGTGAAAGGAAAGCAGTTTCACTGAGAAGTCTTGAGCAGGCTGTGGCTAAGCTGTCAAAGCAGACAATAACATCCATGTATCTCAGCCCTCCATACCTCCATGCACCTACTCTGACAGGACTTAAAAGACAAGTCTCCAGAATCACCAAACTTTGGTACTTCCTTCTCCTCCCACACCTCAGGGTCAGCTTTTGGCATGTTCTAATCCGTATGACGCAGAGCTGCTCATTGTTCTGCCAAGGAGCAGCAAAAAGAACCTATGCTGAGATTTACTTTCAAAGCCCATGCTTTAACCAGAAATTAGAAGAATGAGAAACAGCAAAAACTGCTTGAGCTCCCTTGCCAGGCAACAGATTTCTTGTTCAGTCCTGAGGAAATAATTTCACTGCTACATCACTCTCTCAACTCTCTCATCTCATAAAACAGAGATGCTTGTAAAGGTGCTCAGAACTACGAACAAGCAGTGTAGCTGCACAGCTTCAGGCTCCTATTACAGCATCAGTCATATGTCAGGTTTGGGCAGATACTTAGTCTTGAGGCAAGAAACTTCTAGTTACTTCTAGTGCTTTTCCCTGAGGATCACAAGGCAACACTTCCCTGCCTGTGCTGCAGGCTGGGACACCAACCAGCAGCTCAGGTACTTTCCAAACCACACATTGCATTTTTCTGCTCAACAGCCCTGAAGTGGTTTTCCTTCCATGCCCAAGTAAGTTTACAAGAGCACAAATGCAGGTAAACAGTTCTTGTTGACAAAGCCAAACCAAAAGAGTGGAGAACCCAAAGGGGGCAAGTTAAGTAAAGCTGTTCAAAGTGCAAGGGGTAACTGGAACAGCTGATGGCAGCTGTTCTACCTCTAATCCTGCAATACCAACAGAGTCACTAACAAACACAGCACATTATTTTCTGGGCACAAGGAAAGATGCCAGAAAATGGGAACACAGATTACAGAAAGCCAGAAAAGATGGAAAAGTCTCCTTGAAATACACCAGATTTTTCTGCACAAATAGGGAATGAAGCTTACTTAGCTAAAGATCTGAAAGAAGCTGGGTAAACATCTCAACACATGGCAGAGAGAATAAAAAAAGCATCCCACCATCACAAGCATTCCCTAAAATTGCTATAGCAATCCACTAAAACTGTCACAACTACTAAGGAAATGAGAGTATTAAGGATCAGAAGTTGTAGACTAAAAAACCACAACCAAACAACAGCAAAACCCAAATCCATGGAGTGGACAGTAGAGACTGACATATTGCTGGCTGGGACAAAAGCTTCCCTCCAGGCTTTTTTCTTTTTCTGGTTATTAATACTATCTCAAGTGAAACTATGTTAAAAATACCAGTCATGTTGCCAACTGCTGATGGCATGCAGCATCTTTTGGATAAAATCCATCATTAGCAGCATGGGAACTACCAATTTCCAAAACAAACCAGGCAGTGGATACACAAAGGATGTGGCTACACAAAGCATGTGGATACACTGTATGTTCATGGGGACACACAGTGCAAAGCCTACATATCAGACATAGGGAGCTGCCCTTTTCCTGAGCCTTTTACAGTAACCAATTCACAAAGCTGCAACCAACTCAGTCGATACACACCAACAAACATCTGCAAAAGCTGCACTCTGCACCATCCAAGGTACCATTAGCATTCCATGAACACTCACTCCCACCTGTCATCATTCCTGAACCAGAATCACGTCCATCTCTTGCCCAGTATTGGTATTTCCACCAGCCTGAAAGGCGAGCACAGCATTTTTTTCCTGTATACAGAGACTCAATTAAAACCTGTTAAATAAAATCCTACCATTAAACTAAGCAAGAAGATAAATGAAATTACATCATTGAAGCAATCATCCTCCTCAGCTGACAGGGTATTCATGCAGCCAATCTATTCTGGTGTGACTAGAGGCTTACTTCAGCAGTTCAAGCCAATCCAAAGCCCTTGGAGGACCAGATTCCTTACTGATCCATGGATTGCTGAACATCTGCAGCCAGCTCTGGCACCAAGCTTGCAGCAATCTCACACTTACTTGCTAACTGAACTGCTGAGCAAACTCGTAACCAGCTATAACCTGCAGCAGCACAACCACAAAACCAAAAGGTAAAGCCCATGCTAAATATTTCAAAGCATTGTTCCACAAGAATTTGTCAGTGGTGGTGCCAATTTAAATAGCTCACACGCACAGTCAGAACAAGATGAATCTGATCAGGAACTAATCTGTGTTCAAAACAGCCCTTTCACCATTGTTTTCTTTCAAACCAGACCAACACCCTAGCCCAGTCCACTGTATACTGTTTTGTACAACTGAGGAGGGTTAGGAAGCACCAAGTAGGAGCTTATTCAGCTGGTTTTCTCAGGAACACTTCTTCTGTGAAGAATTTATGGCCTTCCTTGTAGCACACTACATCACTTTCCCAGTTTACGTGTGTGGTGATTTCTAGAGCCATCCCTTGGATTGGAGCAGCACCTTCCATCCTGCCAGACCTTGATCTGAACACCTTAAGACACAGAAACCAGTCAGATTTCAAAACTCCTGCTGCACATGGAGCTGTTCATCACCTTTCACTTGCACACATTACAAAAACAAGTTACTGAATAACAGGTGGCTTGCAGCCAACTGCAAACGCCTCCAGCAATGGCCATTTCACCCACCTGGAGATGACCTGCCCTGATTTACCTCCATCTCATGAACTGAAAGTGCCACCAACCACTGACAACTGCTACACTGCCCAGAGTTTAACTCCCCCTTAAGGATCAGAATCTCAATCTGCTTTGAAACGCTGAAGGTAGGGTATACCCAGTGTTTCCAGGCAGCTCCCTTCATGCCCCTTAACACCAGTATGTAAAACACCAGCAAATGTACCACAGAGCATCTTTTTCTGCAGGGCTGGAGGAAAGAGAGCTCACAAGAACAACCACAGCCTTCCAGTTTTCCTTATGCACTTTAAGCCAAAACCTAGCAGCAGCACCGAGAGGAAAGTGCCAACTCAACAGATACATAAAAATGCAGGAGCTGAGAGGCACAGCAGCCAAAAGGAACAACGTGCAAGGACTGTGGGCTAACCCCAGCAGGCAGCTCAGCCTGCACAGCCCCTCGCTCACACCCCCAGTAAGACCAGGGAGAGAACTGGAAGCGTAAAAGTGAAAAAACTCGAGGGTTAAGATTACAACAGTGTAACAGGGAAAGAACAAGCCATCACCCATCAGCTTCCATCGGCAGGCAGGTGTTCACCACCTCCAGGAAAGAAGGGCTCTGTCAGGCATAACAGTGACTGGGAAGACAAATGCTGTAATTCCAAACAGCCCCCTTCCTCCCCCTTTTCCCAGCTTTTACTGCTGACCATGACTTCTGTGGTGCCCTCCCAACTCCTCAGGCACCCCCAGCCCACCTGCTGTCAGGGAGGGGTGACAAACAAGAAAGGCCTTGGGGTGTGTAAGCCAATGCGAAACAAGTAACCAATGCAAAACATTGTTATCGAGGTTCTTTTCACCACATGTCCAAAACTTAGCACCATCCAAGCTAAGAGCAAAATTACTTCTGTCCCAGATTAGTACCAATAAATTTATTTGATATAAACATTTTCCTTTTTGGTTTTTTTTTTTTAAAGCTTATTCAGGGCAAGTAAAAAAATAGCCCTTTAAAGATAAAAGAGATTGTAAGGAAAAAAACTTTCCTTCAACCTGCTCAGCAAAAAATACTGATGTTAACCCTGCCTTAGGATGCATTGCCACATCTTCTGTGCTATGGGGACTGTTTACTGTTAAACCCTAATCTGAGTAAACACTTGCTTTTCCACATGACTGCTGTTAGAGATAACAGTGAATCACTGCAGTTAGAGTTCCCCAAGCCTCTTTGCTGGCAATAAAGCCAGTTCAAACTTCTTGTCCTCTCCTGGCACAGCCTTCTCTTACACAAGATATTCACATCCTCTCCATTGTGCTAATCACTTCTTGTGGGGTGCCACTAACCCAGACCACTAAAATAATACAGACAAACAAACCACACACAACAAAACAAAACAAAAACCAAAAGGATATATGCCATAAGGATGTTAATGTTTTCACACAAAGAGCTTTCAGCTTCTGATGTATTCCTAGGATATCCTGAGTTAGCATTCAATAGTTCAAAACTGTATTTTCTTGCATGCCAGGCTGTTTATTTTGGTAATTACATGCAGGCAATGCAAAGGGGCAATGCACGCATACATGATCAAACCACATCACATCCCACCACATTTGGAGAACTCCCACTACAGGGGCTAATGATAAGCTTTGGCTAGATGACCTGATGGTGATCTATATGTCACTTCTCCAGAAAGTCTTTAGAAACTACTCAGACTAAAATCTTTCAAGACAAACAGCACAGGATAATACCAGGTTTCATTTTTTTGGTCTTCCATCTCAAGTCTGTATGGGATACAGGATATCCAGCACTAGTCAGGACAAGATGGGTCCACAGGCGGTGGAATTGCTGTTTAATGCAATTAATTCTAATTCAAATAACAAGCAACACAGCTATGCATGCTATTAGTTACACAAGTAATTGTCAGAGACTGAGACTGTTGGACAGCTGGGGCCAAGGAGCATCTGTCCATTTTACCTCATTTTATCACCAAAACATTAGGGTTCTGACTTTTCAACATATTCAAGAACTTTCTGCTGCTGCTGCCAGCAAGGTGAGCTGAGAGTTTATGCAGCTTTTGCCTTGGCAGAACCCACTGAGCAGTGCAGGCAAGGCAGCTTTCCCACCTGCAGCATCAGTGGGCTGAGCTTAAAAGGACTAACAGCTTCTGACGGGGGTGACTACAGGAATTCTGACTAAACCTGGCACAGGCACCAAGTGAGCATTGCAACCCTGACTTACACTGTTATTTTCAGGAAACATTCCAAGCAGCAACTGAAATGGGCTGGTGAGCTCAAAGCAGTAACAGGCACTTGAGCTATTTAACATCTCAATGCTCTGCTTATTACTGACCCGTGTGGATGTGCCCACGTGCACTTGTATGAGTGTGCACAAAAGGGGTAGTAGGAGAAAATCTATTTCAAAAATGATCAAGCTTTGTTGGTATCAAAAAGAATAATAAAAAAATCATAATTATTCTTTCCAGTAATATCTAGACATTTTTTGAGACTATCAGGAGTAATCAGGCACCACAGTCATGTCAAACACAGGCAGGATAGCACTTTAAGTCATAATTACATGGCTTACAAATGCACAATTGCAAAATACTCCATTTTCTTGATACTCTTGGCTAGTTGCTCCAGCCTCACTCATGCACAGAAGAAATTATACCTAGATTAACTACTTATGCTACAAAATGTCCCCAAAATCACAGACAGCACATTTGACAATGCTCCTTCACTCTTCCAAGTAAATGAAGCAATGGGGTTTTCAGATGACTGAGCACAAAGAAGCAAGGTGATCTCCTAACCCACACATGCAGGGGCACATATGAAAATAATCCTAGAACTGTGTTATCTGTGCTTAGCTGTGAAGCAACTGGGCTTGGCAGAGCAGGCTGTGGTGTTTAATGGGGCCTGCACAGCAGAGCACCCTGAGCAACCTTTGTGTCTCACTGCAGGCTCCTGGCCGCAGGAGCAGACCTGCCAGGGAGCAGATGAAGAGGCAGAAGAGCAGGCACGAGGCACAGCAGCCACGTGCACAGCACATCACCCAGCCACACGCCACACCTGAGCGAGGGAACAGCACAGCCCTCTGCAAACACCACTCCTGCCCCTGCCAAAAAACACAGGCTTCGATTTCTGAACCTCTCACGAGGGGAAAATCCAGCATGAGGAAGGGGAATGGGAAGAGGGCCCTTGAAAAAACATCAGGAGCCTGAATGACACAGGCAAGAAGAAATGCACAGCACTGATTACCCAGGACGCCTTAGCACCCCAAACTCAGGGAAGGTCATCTTTTCCTTCCCATCACCAAATTCCTTTGGGTATGCAAAAGAGTCGAAGAGCCTGCACTCTGATCACTTATTCCCATGTAAAGATGTAAACCTTGCTTTTCACAGCAGACAGGAGGAGTAAGGATGTGCAAGGAGAGAAGAAGCCAACACAGGACTAAATTCAGACCTTCTACAATGATCTCCCACTACCCATAGCATTACTGTAGCTGTACCTTTTGTTGTGGTCAGGGGAAAATATGCTTCCTTCTTCTCTTGCCTCCATATGTATTTCCAAAGATCTCAGTTTTACTGTAATATATCCATATTTCACATCTACCTACTTAATCCTAAATACTAAATCTGTCTCTGAAGATACACAGGAAGCCTTAGCAATCTCTACTTCTCTATTGCAAAATGCACTCAAATAAATGCAAACAATGCCCTTTGGGAATAGATTTAGGAAGAGGAATAATAATAGGAATTAGATATTAGGAGGAAGTTCTTCGTTGTGAGGGTAGGGAAACACTGGAACAGGTTGACCAGGGAACTTGTGGATGCTCCATCCCTGGAAGTGTTCAAGGTCAGGCTGGATGGGGCTCTGAGCAACCTGGTCTAGTGGTAAATGTCCCTGCCCATGGCAGTGGGATTGGAATAAGATTATCTTTAAGATTTGTTCCAACCCAAACCATTCTAAAATTCTATGACATAAATTTTAAGCCCCTTACTACTCATCACAGTTTCTTAACAAACCTCTTCCCAGACAGACTTATGGTTTCACACAGTTTTCTGGACACATGAACTGAGGAGGCATCAGGCTTCTTAATGTCTCCTACTGAGATACTTCACAAAGTTTTACGCACTAAGCAAATACTGCCAACCCAAAATATCCATCACTGGATATTTGGGACATATAATACTGGATATTTCCTCACTGTCCATGCCCAGCATCTACACAGAAGAGCTGGCGTGGGAAATCCGTGTAACTTGTCGAGTCCAAGTGATGCATGGAACCCTCTGAGAAGCCACAGAGGAGTGAAGCAGCACTCTTGCCATTCCTACCGCTCCATAGCCTTGTACTCCTCACTGGAAATATTCCAGAACCATCTGGATGCAATCCTGTGCCATGTGCTCTGAGATGACCCTGCCCGAGCAGGGAGGTTGGACCAGATGACCCCACTGTGGCCCCTTCCAAACCGACCCGTTCAGCGATTCTGCACTTACTCTCCTCCTATACGAGTCATGAGTGCATCATCCGACTGACACAATTCCCCTCCCTCCACCCAAATACTTCACCACTGACCGAATCAAGCCATTCACCACAACCCCAGCGTCCCCACTCCTCGGTCACGCCGTGGCTCTCCCAGCAAACGCCACCCGCGTCCCCGGGGGAAGGACCCACGGCGGTGCCCGGTCCCGGCTGGGCTCCATGATCTCGGGGATCTTTTCCAAGCTAATGGATTCTGTGGAACCAGCGCTGACACGGGGCCGCCGCGCATCACTGCCCTGGCACCGCGGCACCCCTGCCCTGCCCACGCCGGCTCCCGGGGGCTTTGTCCCGGCACACCGACCCTTCCTTCCCCCGGTGAGGACGGGGGTCCTCGGCCGCCGCCGCCAGCCCGGCTCCGAACCGGGTGGGCAGCGAGCGGCAGAGCCGTGCCCTACCCGCGTAACCGCCCCCAGCCCCGGCAGCGGCGCTGAAGGGCGAACCGGCGGCCGGCCCTCCCTCGGTCCCTGACTCACCGGCGGTGAGGGCGGCGGCGGCGATCAGCAGCCACGCCGCGCAGGGCCGCCCTGCGCTGCCTCCGCCCGCCGCCATCTTCCAGCCGCCGCCGCCTCCCCGCGGCGCCCTCATTGTCCGCCCCCGGCCCCGCGGGCCCGCCCCCCGCCCCCTGCCCCGCCCGCCCATTGGCTGCTGCTGCTGTCATTCACACACACCCCCCGCGCCGCGCTCGCCCTGCCCGCGCCCTGCCCCGCTGCTCCAAGGTGATTGGACAAGAGAGCCATCAGTCAAGTCCAGGTGCCCTATGGACGCAGGGAATGCGCTGTCCCGCCCCCCAGCCGGGCGCATCGCTGGCGCCCCCCCGCGGTCGGCCGGCGGTGCTGCGGAGGGCGCGGGCGCTGCGGGGCCGCTCCCGCCGGTGCATCCCGGGGGACGCAGAAACGCTGGATCACAGAATCACCGAGTCAGCGAGGCTGGAAAAGACCTGTGAGATCATCCAGCCCAACCTATGACCCATCGCCACCATGTCAACTTAACCACGGCACTGACTGCCACGTCCTGCCTTTCCTTAAGCACCTCTCCAGCACCTCCCTGGGTGGCCCATTTCAATGTCTCATCAACCTTTCCGTGAAGAAATTCCTCCAAATGTCCAACCGGAACCTCCCCTGGTGCAGCTTGAGGCCATGCCCTCCTTGTCCTGTGGCTGAAGAGGCCAAACCCCACCTGGCTCATTTCAGATGGTTGTAGAGGGTACCAAGGTCATCCCTGAGCCTCCTTCTTCTCCAGGCTGAACATCCCCAGTTCCCTCAGCCACTCCTCACGGGGCTGCCTCGAGCCCTGGCACTGTCCAACAGTTACCCTGCAGTGCGGGAAGCTTATCCAAGTGCCTTTGGAGGCACAGTACCAACCATTCCAGCTGGCACTGAACCTGTCTGGACCATACTGAGAGCCACAAAAGTGACAGTCACGCCAGTGGAGCTGTGCTTCCCGTAGCCAAGAGCACCCAGGAGCTGTGGGGTGACTGTGGCCCGTAAGGATCACAGCGGTTTCATCATTGTGCTGTGGTGTCCCAGCACTCTGAGCTATGGAAGTCCCCTGCCGTGCATCACTCGGCCCAGTTTCCAGCAGGGAAGTGGCAGCAGGAGCAGATCCCGGTGCTCATGGAGTGCCCCAACCCCTCTGCCAGCCTCCAGCTCCCCCGGGTGCGCGTTATGGCACCGATCTGTCCCAAGGGAAGCAGGAGAGCTGCTGCAAGCTCGGAGCACAGGCAGTGCCGGCTCCTCCTGCCTCCCCAGCCATCCTGCCTGCTGTTCCCAGCTCACTCAGACAGCCTGTTTGGGTGTGCACTGCCTGTAAGCACAAGCTCCTTCAGCACAAGCTCCTTCAGCAGCTCTCCTGCTGCACCAATCGCACAGCCACCTTTGCCTTTCTCCTGAAAATACCTGCTTGGAATTTCCCTCACCTTGCTGACTGGACTCCCAGCTGCTACACGCCCCCTGAGACCAAGCTTTCATCCTTCCCTCTTCTTCCTTGCTTCTGAGAAGCCCTTTGTTGTGCCGTGTTTTCCCAACCATGCATTTTAAAGAAGTTGCACAAGCTGAGTCATATCTCAGGGCTATTGCTCACTGCATCCCTGAGCCTCCAGAAGCCTGGGGGGTGCTCTGCTCATCCCAGTGCTCCATGGATGCTGGTCCTCGCCCAGATCCCTGTGCCACCCGTTTCTCTGCCACTCCCTGGACACCTCATCACATCTGCAGGTGAAAGAGGCCACAGGAAAGGCCACAGTGTGCCATGCTGAGGAGAGCTGTGACAAAGCAATGCTGCAAAAACACAGGCAGATTATTTTCTTTCCAGCTGTGATGCCAGACACCACCTTAAAATTCTCATGGGATTTAAAATGTAACAGCTTGTGCATCCATTATTTATACCCCAAGGGGAAGCTCTGGAGCACATTCCTCATCTAACTGTTGTACGTGTTTTCTAGAAACCCAGCCTAGCAGAAATCCAGGGCACCTCTTGGGAATAAATATCAACAGCACAGGCAACTCTTTGTATTACAGGGAAATATCACCTTCTTTGGTTGGCACCTCATTTGACTTCCCTTTTGGGTGGGTCTCTAGCCAATTCATCAATACCCCTGCTTTCCAAATGGAGCAGAAACTGATAAGACTTTCATTCCAAGCCCTTTTTCCTCAATACTTCCTCTGAGCTCTTCCTTTCCATGGGAACTCCACCCAACCTTACAGCTCTCCTGGGAGGCTGGAAGTGCTCTTACCAGCATGGAAGCACCTCAATACTCAGAGACCACTGCTCACCTCCAGGTCCTTCAGTACTGCACAGTTCAAAACTGTTCAATCCTCTGAAGAGACCAAGCTTCACCCTTCTGGGTCATTTTGCAAGATAGTAAACCTAAAAAAAAATTTTTTTTTAAATTGCGTTTTTCTTATTCTCAAATTGTCTGTCCTTCACAGAGTTCACATGTTCCCTTTTTGTGTACTAAACCTGATTTGGCCACACACAGCCCTTACCTACCCTGTCCCTTCCCTGAGAGAGCTGAGATCACATTGCTACAGGAACAGCCCTGACTTCCCTGTTTGTTGTGTAGTAACACAGGTGTTCAGTACACAGAACACCTGGGACAATATCTGGTCTACTTACAGCAGAAAACTCTTCATCTAGATAGTTATGATCAAATTATTCTCTTCTGCTGCTTCCAGAGAGGAAACAGGGTGCTGGGACAACTCCATTTGTCCCAATGAACACATATAGCATCTTCTTCCTTCTTGCTGTGTATGTTAGAAATTCAGACCTTTGTTATCCTTATTAACCTTTGTTTTGGAGAGGTTTCTAGTAGCTTGCAGGATTTTGGTGTTAAAAAAAGGGGGTGTAATAATTTCTAGGAGGAGAAAAAAATATATTTAGATTGATTTTACATTTTAATGGCTTTGATTGTCTTCTCTTTAGCCTGCATCTCTGTACATCCTAGAGGAATTTTACAGTATACACTGTTTAGTGTGCAAAGATGTGCACTCCTGCAAAAAATATCGCACCCAACACACTCATTTTGAATTAGTAATAGAAGAACATGAGAGAAAAAGGGAAAAAACAGGCTCTATTTGCACAAGAAAGCATTGTGTGTCCCTTACAGCAATATTTTTTCTTCTGCAGGTTGGGAGAAACTGTGACTAGCAGATAATGCCACATTCATGTTTACTTTGGTTAAATAGAAACGCAGGGTTTTTTCCAAAACTCAAGAGCTGGCAGCAGCACAGTAATCGCATACAGACTTTGAAGAGTTTGGGAACTATTTTTCCCGGAGTCAGTGTTGTTGAGGCTGGAAGGGACCTCTGGAGATCACCTAGCCCAACCCCTCTGCCAAGGCAGGGTCACCTTGAGCAGATTACACAAGGAAATGTCCAGGTGGGGTTTCAATGTCTCCAGAGAAAGAGAATCCATGGCCTCCCTGGGCAGCTGTTCCAGTGCTCTGGCCCATTAGCACAAAGAAGTTCCACCTCGTGTTGAGTGGAACTTTTGGTGATTTAATTTGTGGCCACTGCTCCTCATCCTGGCACTGCGCACCACTGAAAAGAGCCTGGCACCATCCTCTTGCCACCCGTCCTTGAGGTATTTATACATATTGACGAGATGCCCTCTCAGTCTTGTCTTCCACAACTTGCCTTTTTCATCATTTGATTCAGAAGAATGTCTTGAATCACCCACTATGCAAGGATAAGTGTTCTCAGGAAAACTTAGGACAGAAAAGGATGGGAATGATGAGCTATTCCAGTGCTGAATGGATGCAAAGGAGAAATTTCAGTCATGATAACCTTTGCTGATGACCTTGATACATAAGAAAGCACATAAAATGGAAGCAATTTGTCTTCCTGTCTCGTCCTCCTACCTTTCTCCCAGCTTCTTGGAATATATTGGACTATAGGCAAAATGAGTTTAGAGGCTGTAACTGTAGAGAGGCGAAAACCAAGGTAACAGTGACCCTGACCAACATCAGCGTTCCAAGACTCTCTGTTTAAGCAGCTCTGCATAAAATCATCATCTGTAAGTTAGGAAAGTAACATTACCTCTACTCGGCTGTGGTGCAGTTTGAAATTATGGAAATGAAGCACGAATTTCCCCTCACCGCGCTGGGGTTTGTGGCCTGGCTGCCGCGGTCCATGGCTCGCCGCGTACGAGCAGCTTTCACACCCACAGGGGACAGGGCCGCCCCTCAGGAGCCCGGGGAGCGCCGGCAGCCGCAGGGAAGCGCCTGTGGCCCCTCAGGGACCGGGAGCACTGAGGGAATTGGGCCGGGCCGGAGGTGAAGGCACAGGGGAGCGCCTGTGGCCCCTCAGGGACCGGGAGCGCTGAGGGAATTGGGCCGGGCCGGGCCGGGCCGGAGGTGTAGGCGCAGGGAAGCGCCTGTGGCCCCTCAGGGACCGGGAGCACTGAAGGAATTGGGCCGGGCCGGAGGTGAAGGCACAGGGGAGCGCCTGTGGCCCCTCAGGGACCGGGAGCGCTGAGGGAATTGAGCCGGGCGGGCTGTGGGCCCTAGGCGCAGGGGCGCCTGTGGCCCCTCAGGGAGGACTGAAGGAATTGGGCCGGGCCGGAGGTCAGGGGGGCCTGTGGGCCCTCAGGGACAGGGAGCACTGAGGGAATTGGGCCGGGCCGGAGGTGAAGGCACAGGGGAGCGCCTGTGGGCCCTCAGGGACAGGAAGCACTGAGGGAATTGGGCCGGGCCGGAGATGTAGGCGCAGGGGAAGCGCCTGTGGGCCCTCAGGGACCGGGAGTACTGAGGGGATTGGGCCGGGCTGGAGCTGTCCCGGGCAGGGGCTGCACGGCGCCATAGTAGCCTTCCTGTGCAGGAGAGATGGACAAGCGTTCATGGCGGCTCGTTGGTCTAGGGGTATGATTCTCGCTTAGGGTGCGAGAGGTCCCGGGTTCAAATCCCGGACGAGCCCGAATTTTTTTTTCTTCAATGGTCTTCCTTCTCCGGAGGAGCGCGGTTCCCACACACAGCGAAGGGGCACGGAGGGGACTGACAGCGAGACCCACTCGTTCCTTTTTAATGCAAGAAAAAGCTTGAAGAACTCACCAAGGACCGGCCGCTCCTCTTCGTCTGGCACCGGGCGTCGCTACTCCCGTTTTTCCCAGGCAGCCCCCGCAATCCTCCTCATCCAGACAGCGCTGCGGGGCCGCTCCCGCCCTTCCGAGCAGCTCAGCCTCGGCTCACCGTACCGGCTCGAGCGCCGTCCCCGCGCCCCCGGTCCCGCTCGTGGCGGCCCTGAGGCGCAAAAGCGCAGGAGGGCTCCGCGGCAGCAAAACGAAGGAAGGGAGCTTACGCATCCCCTTCCCAGCGGGCTCGTCCGGGATTTGAACCCGGGACCTCTCGCACCCGAAGCGAGAATCATACCCCTAGACCAACGAGCCGCTCTGTTGGTGCTTTCCCAGCTCAGCACTTAACTGCCGTCCCGCCTCGTCCCGCCCATGCCGCCCACATCAGTGCATGTGCGGGTCGGTCCTCGCCGACCACCGCCGACGGCTTTTCCCAGCGCTCCGGAGCACACCGCTGCTCTCCCGAACTGCGGGGGCCGCGGCCATTTCTCCCTGCTCGCCCCCTCCGTCACCTTTCCCAGGGTAATCCCCGGCGTCGCCCTCCCCCGACCCTACGGCTCCGCTCGTTAGCGACGGCTCCGCGTGTCCGCGGTGGGGGGGCAGCGGCCCGCGCGGCGCTCCGCTGCTTTGCCCCGCGCGGACCCCGCTCCCGCGCTCATCCGAGGGGCGCAGGAACAACCCAGCCTTCTCATTCCCATTCCCACTTCCACTCCCATTCCCACTCCCGCTCGGCGCGCGCGGTGGCGCTGGATGCCGGGCGAGCTCTTTCCCAGGGGATGGGGAGGCGGAGGAATGGGACAACGCAACGCCCCTCATCTCCCTCCGCCCCCAGCGGGTTTGGTTCGTCCCGGGCCGCGCAGTGCGCTGCGCCCCCTGGCGGCGCGGAGGGGTCGCACCGGGTCCCCCCCGCGTGTCCCGGGTGCGCTCGGACCGTCCCGGGCTGATCCACGGGCAGGACAAGCGCCCGCAGGAGCCACGGGCATCGCCCTGGGGGTCTGAGCGCACAGCACCCTTCTGGTTTGAATCCCGCTTGTCCCTGATGCGCTCTGTCCTGCTAATGCTTCCTGACATCCTCGTGTTTCCACGCCTCTGCATCCCGGACCTTTTTCAAAAAGTCCTACTCCTCCCTGTTCCTCAGTAGCTGCTCTCTCATATTAAATTTAAATTTTGCAGTCCTAATGCCAGTGGAATTCTCACCCCTTTTTTTTCCTGCTGCTACCAATTCTGCCCATTCTTCCTTAGGCTTCTTGATTTCTCCAGGAGGAAACAAAACACAGAGATTTTTGTTTTGCTTTGGTTTTATTCCACCATTTATTCATTCTGTTTCCCCCTCGGATTTCCATTCCCGTGCTCGGGACACACATACACGTTCTCTACACAGGCACACATATATAACAGTAAGGCACAACCACTCACATCCACCGTGCTGAGGGAAGAAACAGGGGGCAGCCAGTGATTGCAGCCTGCCCTGGAATACAAGCTACAGCAAGCAGATTAAAATGGATGCAAAGGCAACGATGCTCCACAGCATGGCTCAAAAGGGTGTGGAGGTCGTGTCTGCCAACAAGCCCATGATAACTGGGGAGGGCAAGCGCTGCTGGCTCCCAGCAAGTGTGACCTCAGTTCACGTCACAGTATGGACATTTTCTGTGTGGCCAACACAGCTTCAGGCACTGCTGTCAGGAAACTGGTCAGGCGAGGGTCTGACACCCACCTTCTCCCAAACATCCTCCAGATTTAAGCTGTAGTGACTGCTAGCCCATGACTTTCAGTAGCCCAAGAGTGAATGCAAATCTAGCACAGGGCATAAGTACTCTGGAGGGACCGACTGCCTGAGCTTCACCACTTCAGCCAGGCAAGGCCACTGGAAATTCAGCCAGCTAAGACTCCTTCCTTGACCTGCACAAAATTAATTGGCTGTTTCCAGGAAGCTGGGATGCTTTCTGTAATGAGTGGCTCTTGGTGGCCACACACCAGAAGTTTCAACAGAGACTGGGTAGGGTTTGGAAGTGAGAAAGACTGATGGACAAGCAGCCCTTCTAAATCTGGACTGGAGCCCAGAGCCAGATAAGAGAACATGCCCCATTGACCTGCTCAGCACGGCTTTTCTTTGCATACAATCTGCTGGTTGTCATTTTCCACCACACTAAAAGCACCCCAAAGCTGAAGCACACAGGACCTACCAGCCTACCACAGGTGGCTGGTTCACAGATCAGCCCCATTTCAAAGGGATTTTATATTTTATATTTATGTATTTTTATGATCAATGTTCTAAGAGTTCTCCCTGTGTTCAGGGTCCACATTGTCTGCCATACAGCACATATAGAGAAAACATAACTGTTTCCTGTTGTTAAAACATTATTTACTGAAGTTTTAAAACCCAAAGTCCTTTAAAAGAAGCTACCAAAAAGGCACTGTACATGTATGTATGTATGTAACTGATGAATTTCATCTAAGACCAATGCAGGGGAGAAGGAAAAGACATTTTGGAGCAGGATGAAGAAGCAGAAGGACCATGAGTGGGGGTGGCTGTTGCCTCCAGGACAGTGGGTATCAGGTCTCTCAGTCCCCAAATATCAGCAAGGAACACCAGCCAACACCCTGAAGAGATTGCAAAGTGTCTCCTGTTCCAGCTGTCCCAAAACACGATGGTGCAAAGCAGAGAGCCAGCAAGTGGCCACTCAGCTCTGTGATGAGTCTGGACGTCAGGGGATTTCTGCATTCTGCTCCTCTCCTGCCACTGAAGGTTTTCCAGTAGCTTCCATCTCGATTGGGTTGGATGGCTCCTATCCACATGTTAAGTCTCCTCTGCCCTGACTGGGTGTGTCCTTTTGAGAGGGGAAATAAGTAAGGAAATAATGAAAAATAATCATGGGTCTAAGCAAAGACAGTGCTGGGAAGTGCTGGGGGTGCTTTGGTGGTTTCTGTGCTGGGAGGCAAAGGTGAGCTGCAGCCTGACCACGGGAATCCTTCCTTCAGTTGCTCCTTGCCAAACCAAGGAAGCATTTGAAGAGGAGGTGGTTGAGGTGGGACAAGACACATCCTCAGGCATCTGTGGCTATGTCATCAGTGGTTACAGAACGCACAAGGAGGAGCATGGAACAAGGCCTGCTTCAGCCAGTGGAAATCCTGTTTTATTTCAGTGGCAAAGGCCCATGCTTGCATGCTTTCAGAGCTGATCATGAAACTGGTGTGCCCTGGCTTTGCTGGCAAAGCTAACAAGCTAAACACATAGGAATATATATATATATATGTATGTACACATGTATACATATGTGTGCACACATATAAATATTTATATGTTAGGAGTCATTTGATACAGTGCATACATAGCTACTGCTGGGGAAATGTGCATTTTATTGCAAGTACTTTCAGACTGCTTTCAAAACAGCAATGCAGGAGGGTGCCTGGTGAGCAGAGCCTCTCCATTACACTGAATCCACAATCAGCTTTGCTTCTTTTCCATCCTCTCTGTAACACCACCCAGGAGAGCTGGTTGTTTTGAGTACCCTGCTTCACAGTCTCTGCACGCCTGAGATCTGAGGCTTTTGACATATGGGGAGCAGCAAAATCGTTGTTGTGTTCTGTCACAGTTGCCATTTTTGCTAACAGCAAAACCCTCAGGTGCCTCAGGAGCCACCATCACGCTGGCCCATCTTACCTGTGTGTCACAGCTACGCTGTGCCCTGGTCCTGCGTGGCAGACACTGAGGGCTCACTGGCAGTCCCTAATCCCACTGCATCCTGCAGTGGTTCAGGTGCCAGCGCTGTTTCCTCAGTGTCTGATGTCCCCTGTGTGTCTGTGCTCTCACTGCTCTCCTTTGTTTCACATTCAGCTTCCTCCTTCTCCTTGTCTCCCTTTCCTTGCTCACAGGCAGTGCTTTGCTGCTCTTCTCCCTGGGGACTGTCACGCATGCCATTGTTTCCAGAGGGAGGCTGAGGAGAGTTCTCTCCTGGGCCATCACGACACACTTCCTCCTCCTTTGTATTCCCTGTGTTATTCTTGCAAGGAGTAATTTCCTCTGCCTGTTTTTCCCTTTTTCCCCATCTTCTGATCTACTGGATCCTCTTCTTGACGGGGGCTTCTCATCAGACTCTGCCTGTTTCTTCTGCTCTTTGCTCCCTTTTTCTTCATCCTCTGACCTGCTGGATCCCGTCCTTGATGCTGGCTTCTCATCAGACCCTGCCCGTTTCTTTTGCTCTTTGCTCCCCGTTTCCACCTCCTCTGTCTTGCCATTGGGCCCAAAGACCTCATCTTCCCTGGCACCATTTTCTGGAGAGGACAAGCTGACCCCTAGATCTTCCCCGTCTCCGTACTCGGACAGAGATCTTCGGAACCTCCGGGAGGGAGGCCGGCGCTTTATGGATCCTCGCGTCCGCACCTGGGGGCAGGCAAAGCAGACAGCAAAGCAGTCAAGAGAGGGGTAATGGAAAGCAGGAAAGCACAACAGAGGAAAATGCCACTGGATGTATCAGCCTTTTCTGCTCTTGGCAGGTTGAGGAAGGAGCCTGTACTCCAGCTGGTGATGCTGAATGCAGGTTATAGTTTCTTGCTTAAGTGCTGAGCACTCTGGTGACACCTGTGAAACTGAGAAACTCTGTGTGGCTCCCCAGACTGAACCTGAGCCACCTCAGACACTTGCTGGTGTGCGGCACCACCTGCTCACAGCACCTCCTGGCACCTGCCACCCTGTTACTGCCGAGCTGAGGTGACTGGGTCCTGCCCCTCCATCCCTTCCTTCCCACACACTGGCAGAGAGGAGATTCCACACAGCTACACTGAAAGGCTGTTTGGAACCTGCTGCACAAATCTTCGCTCTTGACCACACTCTTACAGCAGGACTGAGGGCTCAGCCTCCTCTTCCTCCTCATCCCCAAGCAATAAGCAAGCCTCGTGGAATGGAGAAGTCCCAGCACATACACCCTACCTTGTTGTAGAACTGCAGCTGTGTGCTCTCTGGGGGCTGATCAAAGCTGACTGGCGTCTCGCTGGGCTGGGACTGGGTCCCTGGGCTGGTGGGCGTTGAGGGAGGTGTGCTGAATGGAGAAACCAGGACTTTCATCCCAGGGCTTTTGGGAGACACTCCTGGCAGCAGAGCAGCTGGAGCAAAAGCCAGATTGGCCTGCAATGAAAGACGCCCATCAGCAGCATGCCAGCGTGTGCTACACACGACAGCCACACAGGGGAACCCCTGCCTTGCCACAGCTCTCAGCTGTCACAAGCCACAGACCTGCTGGCTGTGGGTTCCTCCTGGTGACACTGTCAACAAACAAGCCTGGGCAGAGAAGTTATGACTGGACATTTGTCTCTCCCTGGCAGCTGGAACTCAGGACATGTTCTTTTGTCATCCTGAGGCCTTTTGGGATTTTCCAGTGACCCAGCCAATACACCACAGTCTGCAGTGGCTGAGCTGGCAGAAAATCTGAACAAGCAGCCAGCAATGGTTCAAGATTTAAACTGTCCTGCATGTGCCCAACTGGAGCTGGCATTTTCCAGCCGGATCTTGCAGAATGACCTGTGCAGCTGTGAGAAGACCATGGAAAGCAGTGAGTTTGTGACTAACTGTGGCAAAACACTTCCTGCTGGCCTCGCACTGGGAAGCTCCCCTAGGCAAATGTCCTTGGGTGCATCAGGAGGGACAGTGCTATGAATAGGCTCAGGTTGTGTCCGGGTGGCCAGGAGGCTCTGGAGTGACACGTGCTGCTGGGACAGGCGGCTGGCAGGGGCAGGGCACTCTGTCTTCAGGCCATCAAGTGCTGAGCTGCCCTCAGCAGCACAGATCAGGCACCACAGAAGCTCAAAAAGGGCAGGAAGTGCTGGGTGTGCTGTGTGTAGTGCGGGAATCCAGATGAGGGAAGTGCAGTGCAGAGCTTCCAGGCACACACAGGGCACAGCCAGAGCCTGGAGCACATGCCCCACTGCCAGGATTGTCACTGCCTGTGCTCGAGGCCAGCTCCCCAGTGGAGAGCAGGGGACTCAAGTGAGTGACACTGCTGTGAGGAAAGAGCTGGAGGAAGTCTCAGCCAGGGTTTCCATCACTTTCTCTCAAGAGTTGCACTTAAACTGAGGCTCCTGCCCCTGCTCAGGCAGCATTGCTGCCATGCCCATGCCCAGCCATGGACTCCACAGATCCAAACGATCCTGATCCATGCACTGACATGCTTATGGTCACACCTGGGGATCACTGAACTGCTTCTGGTGCCCATTACCATTACCAGACCTGTTCTGCCTTCCCCTTTGTGTGTGGTGGGGCTGGATCCTCCCCAGTGAGGCCCTGTTTCCCTGGCTGTCACCCCTGGCTCCTGCATCCCCTTCCCCTCTGGCTGCTCTGCAAGGGAAGTAGCTGTGACCAATGCCAGTCAGTTTTCATTTGCTGGGGAAGCCATGTGGGCTCTGCCAGGACCTACCTGCAGCTTTTCAATCATGGGTGAACTCTTCACCTTGACCTTGGGAATGGGGCAAGCATTTGGTGACCGCTTCTGCAAAACAGAATGCAACAGGAGAACATCACAGTGCAGTAGGTGGAAAAGAGGAAATACAATAAAGGCAGAAAACTTGGAAGGGATGAGCAGAAACTGCTTGTAGGGAAGCAAATGAAGCTTCATCTAGTGCTCCAACACAAAAGTTTCTTTTTCTTCATTCCTGACCCCATTCTCCTTTTGCTATCTAGCCATCCTAGGGCTAGGTACATGTACCCCTCTTCTGGGCAAAAAGGGCTGATGTCTGAAGTGTCTGAGTTAGGTGATGTGGAATGGCTCTGCTCCTACATTGCCTTCATTTTTAAAGTATCTAGCCTGTGGCACATTTTCTCCTGGTATTATTTCAGGACCAGGAAGATTACAATTCTACCTCCTAAAGCCTTAATGCTGGCAAATATTGTGAACTTTCTGTAACGGGAAAGACTTTCTGCCACCACTCGAGTAACCAAGTTAAAGGATATTTAATTAGTATAAGCAGGAAGGGCCTAAATGGCAGGAAAGGTAGAGCTTTGAAAAGGCTGGAAGCAGTTTGAGAAAGAGAGAGCATTGCTTTGAGAAGGGGCATATTGCTTTTTTCAGAAAAGGAAGGAATCTAACATTTTAAAACTTAATGTTCCTTTGGCATGGAGGCAGCAAGAGCCTGTAGCTCACAGATAAGAAGGACCAAGAGCTACCTGCTTGTTAAGGGCAGGTGACAGTGTGAAATTTGGTGGGCAGACCTCATACCCTGAAATACTGAAAGACAGAAGTGACCAAAGAGGGTCTGAGTGTCAAATTTCAGAAGCAGCAGCCAGCTTACTGGGACCTGCTCATTCAAGGGTCCTAAAGAAATATTCTGTGGGTATTGCCAACAAGCCCTCTCTTCACTCTGGATTAATTACTCCCTTTTTCTGAAGATGAAAAAATCTCACGAGCAGAACTATTACCCCATTATGCTCAACAAACAGCATGGGTGCTCCCTGTTCCAATCTAATAAATACCAGTGGTTCCTCAACAGTGGTAACTGGATGGATCCATCAGTGTGCCAAGGGTGAAAACAAAAGCAGCAGAAACGGGCTGTGCATCCATGCTGCAGGAGCAGGGAACAGCATGGAGCTGACTCTGGGTCAGGACGTGTGTGAGAGCAGGGGCAGGTTTGCTGCTGCCTGATTGATGGCTCTGACTGCACAGCCTGACCTCTCTGCCACCACCAAGCTTGTGTCTCAGGAGAGAACAGGCTGCAGAGAGGAAAGACCTTGTCCCCCTATTAAATTGATACTCACTTGCTCATCATTGTCACTTGTCTCAGTTTTGTGGGAATACAAGGGAAGGGAGCAGGGTGGTTTCCTCCGAGTTGGCTTATGTGGTGGTACCTAAGAGAAGAAAACAACCAACTCAGCAGCAGAGAAATCAGGTTTCTTAAAAAGGAAGTGAAATTCAAGCACCAAAGGGCATGCTGTGTGAGTGACCTGCTCATGAGGCAAGGCTCAGCCTGCCCAAATGAGTCATCCAAAGGCAGCAAAAGATGGTATTAGCACATGGCTGTGCTTGTGGCATCTAGAGCCCAGTCCTACTGTTGGAAAAGTATTTTGTATCTTTTTCTTTGTGCAACATGCACTCTTCTAAGCTGTGGAGGGTGGAGAAGCCTTCCCAGAAACTTTGCCTGCAAAGCATCCTCCTGGAAACCCCTTCCCACTGGAGAGGTTATTACCATTCTCTTTCCTGTCATTACCAGGACTTCCTCTCAATCAGTCTCAGCTGCCTGGTTCAAGATTTCCTCCTTTATGTCTGATATATTTTTGGGGCAAAAAGGAGAATTCTGACTTTTTCAGAATTTCAGCCCCATTTGTTTCTCTTGAATGACATAAAGCAGTGCACAGGGACAGGGCCTCAGCTGCAACTTAAATTTGACTAAGAAACAAATTCTCCAGAGGAGAAGGAACGAGGCAACTTAATGGCAGGGACACTGATTCCTTCTGAATGTCCTTGGACTCTCAGAACTAAGAGAGAGCTCCCTAGGAAGGAAGGGATGCAAGCTCTCTCTATTTTTATGCCAGGTTTGTAGTCTCCTGCCAAGCTAACACACTTTTCATGTGTTAAAAAAATAATCCAAAATAACTGGCTAATATCTGGAATCTTGGATAATATCCACAATAAAGTATTTGCATAATTTTGTTACCTTCTCGCAGGGGCTGGCATGTGAAAAGTTGGATTTATGGCATCTTTGCCCTCTCTACAGCTGGCTGTCTTGGAGGACCTGTGGACCTGATGTCACTTAAATTCTGGAGGTGCTGCACCCAGCCATGGCACTGCTGCATCTCTAGGCAACCCAGGGCAGCCCTGCCCTCATCCTTGTGTCATGCCAGGAAGCAAAAACGTGTCTTGTGGAAACCCAACCATTCTGCAACCATGAAATGCCGCACTGTGCCACGGTGGATGCGCCAGAGGTTCCCTGGTTGACAGGATTCCCCTCTGCTGGCATGGGCCAAGCAAGGGTTAAAGACCATCCCTTGAGTCATTAATCTGAAGGCAGCTTGAGAAAGCTGGTGGGGAAGTGACAGATGGCTTGGAGAGAAAAGACAGGAAACTTTGTCCTCCCCTGTCTCTGGAGAAAATGAGTTTCTCTGCACTGAGAGGCCCCTCCACACTGCCCTGGCTTGGGAGCAGCAGAGGTCTGTAGATAACAGAGGTCTGGGAACTTTCTGCCTTCTGAAGGGTGAGGGACTTAGTGCAATTAAATCCCATACCTTCAGAAGAGGAAATTACTGTAATGGGATGGACTGAGTGGTGTGCTGGCGACTCGAGGGGAAAAAATAGAGCTTGGGAAAAGACTGGCTATTCCCATCCTGGGAGTGCTAAACTCTGATAGATGATGGCATGCCAGCCCTGCAGGGCAGAGGTCACCACTGCATCCAGCCAGGGACAGGAGGGGTGACAGGGAGGATACCCTTAGGCCAGGCTGGGATCCAGAGCTGAGGGGCAGAAGGGAGCAGCTCAGTTTCAAAAGGGGTCTGAAAAGGGCCACCAGCAAACATTTATGCTTCTGAAAGAAAAAGGCATAGTCATACAGGAGGCTCTCTGAAAATGTCCTCCTTTCATAAATAACTCTGACTTTCCTTTCTTCCTAAGAGAGGTATTCTAGTGTTTTGCTTAGATGAAGAAAGGCAGTGAGGCAGTGCTTGGCATAGTGGGATTTCATTAAAATAAAGTTCAGCATGATAGAGATAGGCACAGAGTCTGAAATATCATTGGGAAGAGGCAATGAAGGTGAGTAAAGAGGCAGATTTCTCTCAGACCTACACAGAAGTAATAACCTGGAGGAAACTTCCTTTTGTGCACGAGGCGCTGATGACATGCCACTGGCTGCTACACAGCATCATCTGTTGTTTGTGTCTTTTCCCATCAATACTGGCTATTTCACTATTCACTGCTGCTGTCTGCCCACAAAAGCCAGCCCAAACAGGACATGCATGCACTGCTGTCTGCTGCTGTTGGGTAAATCTGTGCACCTCACCAAGCTCTGCAATGTCTTGGTTAGTGTTTCTCCCAAGACATGGCTCTAGCAAAACACTCACCCACCAGTCAGCAATGCATGGAAGATACAGCCCCAGCCTGCATTGCATGAGGAGATGAATCCTTTGTGCAGATCCAAAATCAGGGTGGATTCATGCTCAGATCACTGATGTTCCAGCAGGAAGAGACAACTGATTAACTTCCCACTCATTTCCTGCTGGTGGCTGCAGAGCACCTTACCTCTTTTCCAGGGATATTGGCTGCTTGCTCTTTGAACTTCCCTGCTAGCTGAGCCACTGAGGGTGATGCTGACTTGTCCACCTCTGAGTTGGTCTCTGCTGGCCTGTTCTGACAAACCAGGAACAAGAAGTTGTGAGTGAAGGTTGGGAAAAGCAATCCTGTGTATGTGTGACAAAGTTCAAGAGTAAGCAAGGACTTGAAGCAGTGTTTCTCACATCTGGCATCAATCAGCCAGCCTGAGAGCAAGAGGTTTTGGAAGACAGGATTTAGCAGCATTTTCAAATATCCCAGAAAATCAGTAATTCATGCAGAGCCTTCAGCTCCAGCTGAAGAGCCTACACTCAGTACTTTTCAATGGAAGCAAACCAGGTATCTCAGGCCAAGTGTCTGCTCCTTTTATCCTTGCAGTGAGCAGATGGAGCAGGCAGTAATGTACATCCCCACACACATCCTCAGCCCTCTCATACCCTTGTTACTGCCCTGGTCACCATCAGCCTTGCTATTCCAGTGGTTCTGCTGTGATTCCCAGTCCTCACAGCAAGCCAACATCTGCTTGGAGATGTGTCCCTTGCTGCTCTGCTTTTTTCTCAGTGAAATACTGAGGCGGATGGGGGGGAAGGAGGAAATGCCACGGCTGAGAGAAGCCTCCCCTCCCCTGGGTCGGCAGCAGGCTGAGAAGCAGAAGGCTTGTGCTGGAGTCTGGATGAGGCAGCTCTTCCCACACCACACTGCCCTGGTGTCATCCCACATTCACCTTGTTTTCTTTGCTATGTGTCTACTGAGCAGTGTGAATAGAAAACCTTGAAATCAAAGCTGTTAAAGGAAACCTTTGTTCTCCATCTCTAGTACCTGATGCTGGGGAAATCAAACCAGAGGAACTGAGAACAACTAACCAACAATTGTTATTCCAACCAGGAATAACAAGCCCGATTCTGTTAGAGGTGGAGAGCTCAGAACAAGAAACCAGGCTACAAACCATCTGTAAGGAGCCTCACAGCTGCCCTGTACCACCACCATGAACCCATGACCAGCACCACACTCCTCACCCCACTGCCTCAGTGCCCTTTCTGTTTCTCAGTTTTTGTTTGCATCATGGAGAAAAGCCTTTCCTTTTCTCAGAGAGCTGTAAATAAGTACTCCCAATAAATGTTATCTTCTTTTTCCCAGGCCCACAAGCCCCTGTAGGTGTCTGCCATTCCCTGTTATATTTCCTGTACACTTTGGAATAGCTTTCGGGAATCCAAGGAAGTCATATCAAGCTGTCTCGTCCCAGTGACCTTCATGCACCTTCCCTCATCTTTTCACCTTTCACTGGAGTAATTACAGACAGGGAAAGTGGCAGATAATGGAATGGAAGAAAGAGTGAGGTAAGCAGAACAGCAGGGCAACCTGCTGCACATGAAAAATGATGGCTGGGCTAAGTGGGGAGGGACACCAGTTCCAAGATGCAGGCTCTGTCTCCCTGCTGTGAAGAGAGGGCAGGCTGGAAAGAGGAAGGAACAAAGAATGAACCTGGAGAATGCAGGATGGACTGGGAGGCTTGGCTCTTCATACCAGCTCCCAGGATACCTGGGCATGGCAGAATGGACACCTCAAGTAAGGACTCAGCTGAAACTGAGCAGCTGCTAGTGCTCTGTCTGTGGCAGAAAGGCTGCTTCCCTCGTAGTCCAGTTTTTCTCCAAGAGCTTCTTTCACAGCCCTTTGCCTTTTCCCAGAAAAGACACTGAACTTCCTCTTGGCCTCTCTGACCTCTTGTTTTCGGGGTGAATTTTCCCTTTCTTTCTCTTTCTTTTCACTTCAGCCTGAAAACACAGCTGCCTTTCTTTGATCAGAGCTGGGAGGCCAGCAGGGTTCCAAGGGTGTCTTGTGCTGGCGGCTCCTGCGGGCGCGGGGCGCGGGGCCGGGGCGCAGGAAGCTCTGAACATGCCATTCTAAGATTAGCACCAGTAGCCCACGGGGCTGTGTCCTCCAGAAACTGCCAGCTGCAGACTCTCCCGTTACAGAAAATAAAGAACAGGAAAGGATCCTTACTCAGATCCCTTCTGGCACTTACGCTGCTGTGCTGTATCCAGCGTTTTTTACAACTTTTTCTCTGCCTCAGGTGATGTGCCAGGCTCTGTGTCTCCTGGGCAAGGGAAGGTGCTGTATTTGGGTGCAAAAGGTTCCCTTCCTTGCACTGCAAGGAGAACATAATTCCTCTGACCCCCAGGAGCTCGGCTGGCAGTCTCCCTCTCCTCCTTCCCACCACTGTGAGGAAGGTGGGAAGCCTCATTTTATCATTTTCAACCCAGAGCCCTCAGCCCTCAGTCTCTTCCACACCTAAGACTGAGATATCTGCTTCTCTCACCCCAGAGCTCAGTGCTGGCTCCCTCCTGCCCCACAATATTAATTATGCAATCTTTCCCATTCCTGGTCATGCCACCCACCTTGGTGAAATAACCCACCACTACTTTACTACTTTTCTAAATGGTTATGAGAAGTAGCTCTGTTCCTTTTCTCTCTCTCCCTTTTTTTTTTTTTTGGCTATAAATTATTCACACATGATTTTTGTCCTTTTTGCAGCCAACTGCTGATTCTTTTCCTTTTCACAAGAAAAGCATGGTAAGCGTGCATGGGCTAAAACCACTGAGCTAAGGTTAAAGGCTTAGTCCATCAGTAATTTGGTGACTGATATTCTGAGATTTTTTACTGTTCCATAAAAATAAGCACTATATGTTCTGAGAAATGGCAGACAGAGCTGTAAATGGGAATTTAATTATACCATCAATGTAAGCATGGCACTGTCTGCAAAAAAAGGAAGTACAACTACCAAGTTCTCTGTAAGGGGCTTGTTTCACTTTTCTCTTCTAATAAATTTATAAAATTGAGTAAATTTGAAAATGGTTTTCAGTACCATTTTTCTTCATCTGCTTTTAAAACTGAGTCTAGTCCCTGTTAGCACTGGGGAAGAAAGTTCTGCCTTTATCTGTGTCTGAGGTACAAATGTGCCAATTTGAGCCCCCCAAACCTCTCCTTATTCATTGGAGTCCTTGCCTCTATTGTGAGAGCAGAACTGCCCACCAAACCCAGGCTCTGCAGATTGTGTGAAGGGAGGCCACTGCTTTGGGCACAGATCCTGCTGGGTCCACTGGATCCCCACAGAAATGACCTGCTCCACTAGGTCCCCACAGAAACGTCCCATCACGTACCTGCTTTGACTGCCGAAGAGAGGAAAGTTCTACTGGCTGCCATTCAGTGCACAGTTTTGGCTAAATACCAGCTGAGTAACAGCAGAGATCCATACTTCCCTAACCTCCTTCCTTCCCCTATGAATCCTCTGACTCATGTGCTTTTGCAGGTAGGACATTTTGGCCAGATGGGTCACCTTTTACCTGAGAAAAACACCTCCACAGCACCTTGCAAGGCTGGAGTATTCAGCAGCTATGAAATCAGTGATGGCTACACAATTTTTGGTACTGGTCCTGTGCAACTCTCAGTCCAATTCTCATGCAGCTGCATCTAGCCATGGTTGTGAGGCCAGTCCCTGATCCCCATGTTTTGAAAACGTCCTGTTTTCCACAAAGCTTCACAGGAATGATTCCCTGCAGCCTGTTCTCACACCAGCCCATCATGCCAGATCCTGTGCTCACACAAGTGCTGCAAAGCTCCCCCGTGACTCTCATAGGGATCTTTTCATTGCTGCACACACAATCTACCTCAGCAACAGCAAATAAGGCAAAAATAATTTTAAATACAGTGTCTCAGAGGCAGATACAATCCAAGGCTCAGGGCTAGTGCCTTGATTACAGATTCAGAAAGGGTGATATTCAGCACCCAGTGCTGCACCATGAGAAGGGAGTTGTCAGTATGCTAGAAGAAAACAAGAAGGTGTGAGTTTTTGGGGCACAGTTTCATAAGCCCTGGGTTTCAGACAGCTTCTGTTTCCAACCACTCATTCTCCCCTGACCTTTCCTTTCCCCCTTCCCCCCTCCCCTGCACCTGTGTGAGTTTGTGGGGCTGTGCTGTAAACTGGATCACTGAAATGATCTGGGCTTAAAATACACCCCTTAACTCTTTACAGGGTTATTTTTAACCCGGATCATTTCAGCCTTGGAGCTCACAGCATGGCCCACCACGTGCTTGCCCTGCTGTAGTGGAAAGGGAGGGAGAGGTGACAGGGGCAGCCTAAAGCACAGAGGAGAGGGCTCCCCTTTAACTGCTCCAGCCAGAGCCTGAGGAAATTACATCCCTATGTGTCCTCCTGTTCTGATAAGACAGAAAAATCCTATTTTTGCTTGCCTGCTGGTAGAGGCTGGGCTGGTCTGAAGTGAAACTGGTGTTTCACCCTGCAGTCTGCTGCCACCCACCCGAGGCGCAGCCAAGGCCAGGCCATGACCTCAGAGCCACCACAGGGAGCACATCACTGGTAAGAAGTTGCCATTAAGCACCCACAAAACACCCATAAATACCGTGTCAGCCATCCCCAGCAGCTCTGCCTCAAACAACAGCAGCCACAAAGTGTGAGCAGGTTCTCTCTGCTGCATGGCAGAGGCCAAGCTCTACACCTGCAGGACCTGCTCAGCTAAGGAAGGGATGGGGCATGCATCTGTGGGCAGGAAACTCCTGAAGTCAAAATAAACCATCACCACACTCTGCCTGGAGGCCAGCAACTGGGAAGCACTGCTGTGGTTTTGCTGGGATTAAAGCATCAATCCCGACCAAGGCCGGATTTCAGGAGGGAACAGAGCCTCTTGCAGACCCTTGCTTCCCTGCCTGGCTCAGCTCTCCCAAAGCAAAGCATTCTGCACAAAGCCTTCCCAGGACTGACCCTTCTCGTTTTTCAGTGAGGTAGCTGCAGGACTTGAGGAGCCAGCCAGCCACAGCCCTTGTCTGCACAGGAAAGCTTACACCAAACTGAGCCAGCTCTCCCAGTTTGCAGGGCAAAACAGAGCCTTAATCTGATCGAGGTGCTGCTTTCCAGCCCAACTGAACTCATTTGCAATCAGCCTGGCTGAAAGGAGCTGTTCTCAAGCTCACCAGTACCTGATTCTGACACAGAAAGCAGCATTTTGGGAATGACACCGTAAGCTGCATCAGGGAATTTGGCTCCTTTCAGGGCTCCCCAGGGGTTGGAGGGGGTGAATGTCTCCTACTCCTGCCCTGAGGTGCCGCCTCCTCCCCAGAAAGGTTCCCCTGCAGAGCTGGGGTTTGATGGACTGGAGATGTCCTGCACATCTCACACCAAGCAATGGAGAAGCGATGACAGTACAGCTCCAATGTGGGGTGATGATTTCCATGGGCAAGAGCCAGTCCCTTCTCCCTGACCCATCTTTTCTTCAACCACAGAGGCCAGCTGGAGGCAAAGGTCACTGAGCAGTCACACAGGGCACTGTCTAAGGTACGCTTCCTGTTTATCTGCAGAGGACATGAACTTATGCTCTGGAAAATGCACCACAAATGCATCTCAGTTATTTCGGCTCTCGCATTTTTTAAGTGCAGATAAGATTAGATGGGCAGCTCATAAGGAACTCCTCTTTAAATCAACTAAAAAAGCTCAAGAGTAGTTTTTAATTAGGATTGGCCCCATGCTACTGAATGGAAAAACCTTGTAATTTGTAGTTTCATTCAAAGTAATTTCTCTGACATTTAGATGAATCCCAGCTTGCATCCTCTTGCCAACATAACCCGAACTGATTTGTTTATCTGTACCCATGTGAGTAGATCAGTGGCATCAGGATCACACTGAAAGGGGAACATTGTTCGGACTGGGAAGGGAGGGGCAAGTAAGCAGGGTATGTTCAAAACACAAACTCCCCCAAAAGAGCAAGCTGAAAGACGAGAGGGTGGGAAAACACCTGAATCATAGCATGAGGAATCAGGCAGCACAAAGCAGGAGGGGCTGCTACCCACAAGCTGAGCCTCCCTGCTCTCTGTGACCCACAAAAGCACGAGCACAGGCTGAACACAGATTGCCCAGGAAGTAGGTGGGCTCACACTGGCCTTGGCCCATGTTCCACATCCCTAGAAGGAAATCTCATGATGCTTGTTCCGACTGGAGCTCAGCACCACGCTGGGCCCCTGGCTCAAGAAGCAACACATCCCAAGATGTAAGCCCTGAATAAACAAAACTCTTCTTGCTACTCTGACCCCTCTTCAGCCCAGCAAAGCATCCTTCTTTGCATCTCTCTCTTTACTGTTCTTCACAAATCATTCTCACTGGAGACCTTCCAGCTCTGTTTCAGGAGGGATTTGTGTGATTTATTTACTCACTTGGCGTCTTATCTGGCAAGGAAGCTGCTCCTTGTCTCATTGTAGTAAATTTTAATTATTGGCAGAAGCCCCAGCTGGAAGTGGCTGCAGCTGTGGCTCTGTGATACCTCCTAGCCAGCCCTGTCCATCACTGTGTCAGTGTAGCCTGTAGCACCTTGGGAAGCACAGCCAAGGCTCCTACCTGCCTTTCCTACCATTTACTGTACAGCAGGGGTGATATTCACTGTGCTGTGCTCCACCAGAGCAAAAGCTACCCCGTGAGCCACCTCTGCACCTTCCTCCGGTGGGGCTAGGCTAGCCCTGAGAACTTTGTGAGCATTTAGAGCACTACCACAGTTACCTTCCAGGATATTCCAAGAATATCTTGCAGGTCTTTCAAATGTATCCTAAACACTACCAAAAAAATAATACTTTTCTACTTCTATCTTTCTGCAACATTTCCTTTGATCACCCTTTACCAGACACTAAACACCTCCATTTCACAATCCCAAGGAGAATTTTGTGAGCTTTATGAATGGCAGCATGCAGATTCCCCCCAAGCTGCCATCAGATGGCTGAGCAAAAAGCAGTAACTGGTCTCAGTGCGCCATGGGTCCCTCACTGCTAAAATGCAGGAGTGAAACATAATAAAAAGCAGAGCAAAGAAAGTAAGGTTTCCACTTCAAAGGTACAAGAAGCATTCAGGAACTGATACCTGGCCATAAAATCTGGTTATGAAAGAGGGTAAGGGCTTGTTGAGGAGTATAATGATGACCCCAGCACACTCTGCAGAATCCTTGGCTGTTGTTTGCCAGGACTGGCATTTTGAAGGTTGTGCAAACAGGTTTCTAGTTTGACTTGCAACTAAAGGAGTTAATGTCTCATATGAGAGTGTACACAACTGTGCAGGACCATTGCATGTCCAAGATAAAGCTTCATCTACACTGTGAAGCCTCAGCCAGGGCAGAGGAAACCTCCACATCTGGTTGATGTCACACACAACAGATTCATTCTTGCAGCTTTGGGGAAAGCAATCTGTGAATTATATGGTGAATGCTGGAGTTTGGGCTCCAGATTTCTGAACACTCTGCAAAGACAACAGGACCTCAGATTAGGTTTGGGACCAGTCTGAGCTCCTGGCCCCAAAGATGAGTTTTAGACTCCTCTGACCCAGCCACACATCTCTTCTGTACATATCTCTACATAGCTGGAGGGAGTGCTTGTTAATTGAGAAATGTCAACAAAGTAAAGAAATATTGGACATGGAAGTTTTGGAGGCAGTCAGGAGGAGGTAAGGAGTCCTGCTTGCACATGCTGCCTTCAAGGCAGTCAGTGTTGTTAGAATGCAGAGATCCCTAGCAGCTCTCCTCAGTTCCCTCTGAAAACAGGAGCTCTCACAGCAGCCCTAACAAAGATTCAACCAAAACTCCTGAAATGCAAATGGCAAGAAAACACATCAGGTCTTCTCTTGAACTCTTTCTTTTTGAAGTATTTTCAGTGGAGAGCAAGCTTCTTGCCTGAGGGTAAATCACTGCTGGCCTTTCTCTTAAGAGCCTATTGAATAAGTTAGCCACAAGAACAATACAGAAGTATGACATTCCTTCTCAGAGTGGCACCCAGGCCAACCTTATCCCACCACAGAGAAGAGAATATAGGATGAGTGTGTGCCTGGCCTCAACTGCAAGGCTATTGCACAGCTATAATGAGGGTGATAACGAGGTAGGACCTCTGACTATAACCCAGGGCAGAATAGTATGAGGAATGTGGACTACAAGGGATTGTTTGTTTTTAAGAGAAAGGGCAGAAAAATTCCACTTTACATAAAATATGTAAAAATATGTAACACTTCCCTGAGTTTGGAAAGAGCTTGCTTTAGGGCAACATTCTTCTCAAGACTTGCAGTGATCTGGTCTTGATTTTCTCAAACTGAGAGTTCCCTTGTGAAGTGATGCCATCTTGGCACTCGGGGTCAAGCACTGCCCAAAGGGTAACGTGAGGATATTCCAGCTCAGCAGCTTTCATCCAGAAGACTGCAAGAAAATCTCTCAAACGCCTCACTTGAAAACTACAGAGGGTTGGATCTGCCAAATTTAAAGGCTAACCAAAGCAAGATTTGGGGATTGGGTAGAGGCTGATAAGTAGCCCGAAAGTAGAGTAGTAAAGGGACAAATGTTTCTCAAAGGAAGAAGCACTGTGTTGAATTCATCCACTACACTGTAAATAAATGGTTTGTGTACTCCCAGCCTTGCCTACTAAAAGTAGAGGGGAAACTCCTGATGGCTTTCCATCCTTTAGTGGTTTGAGGTACCCAGGTCTATTTGTCCCTAGGAGGTACCAATAGCCCAGGTGTGCTGGGCCACTGGGTGGTGGCTGGAGTGAGATGCTGTGGTGTCAGCAGAGCCAGGCAGTGCCAGGCAGGAGGGGACAGACAGAGGAGAGCAGCCAGGGCCAGACACGCAGGAGAGGAGCTGTGTCCCTCACAACAGAATTAGAGGAAACATCTGCAGACATTGGGAAACTCACTGTGGTGAATAAACTATCTGCCTTCTGTTTCAGAGAGGGGCTACAATGAAAACTAAATTAGATAATCATTATTTAAAGCAAGTTGTTCTTTCCTTTGTGCCTTGGTAGGTATGTAGCTCTCAGGAGTGCCTGGCCTGTGCTTGCCAAGCTCCATCTGGAGAGATTAGCAAAGGCAACAAGAGTCACTGTGAAAGGCACAAGTGAGATCTTGAGTGTCCCTTTTGGCAATGAGAATATTTGGCAATTGCCTGGTTCCTGCATGTTCCCAACACTGCATGGGTTGATTAATCTCAGCAGCATTACCTCAAAGCACTGTCAGGAGCATGTGCTGAGAGGTCAATGCATGGGCTTGTGCACTTTAATGCCTGTATAGCTACTGCTGCATACCCCCAGAACTGGTCCTGAGGCAAGCCAGGCTTTCACCTGTCAGGAGAGCACTCAGGTGACCAGGCAGATGTGTGAGGTCTCCTCTGCCCAGCAAACCTTGAATTCTTTGCTACATCTTGCAATGGCTTTAACAAGCAGGCTGGCAAGAGCTTGCCCCAAACCCTGGATTAAAACCCATCCCTTGCTGGGCAGACCAAAGGGTTTGAAGCCCACACTCTCAGAGAACAGCACAGAGCCCAGGCTTCCTGAGCAAGTGTCTTATTGCTCCTGGCAAAGGCTGCCCAGAGTGTTTGATCCAGCAGCACCATTACCAAAAGAGGCAGTGAACTGCAGCACCTGGTCCCTAGCGGGCAGAGTGCCTGTGCAGGGGCAGCATGTATGTGAAACCTCAGCCTGTACCCTGCAGAGACACAGGCAGCTCTTGGCTCTGCTGTGCCCTGAGCAGGAAAAGGCTGTTCAGCCACGACTCTCTGTGCAGGGGATGGCAAACCAGTTAAAATCAATCATTTAAATAAATTATTTTGTGTGCATTCCTTTGGGAATTCGTGACTGAGGTGACCACAGAAGCCTCCAGCAAAACATGGGTGTCACTGTTTCCTTTCTACAAAAAGTGCTTTTTGTGAGATGCCTGATCCTGTCTGCCATGCTCAGAGTATTCTAATGGGAAAAGGAGTGCTGGGAAGAGGTGAGGATGTGGGACAGGGGGAATGCAATAGAGACCCAAGGACAGGTCATGCAGGGCAAATCCAGGCTTGTGCAGAAGCAGCATCCCAGGCACTGGTTAAGTTTTAATACAGAGCAGGCAAGTGCCCAGTGAACTGGAGGAACCTACAGGGTCAGGGAGTGACTGCAAGATATGGATTGCAGCCTTTCCATTCTGCATTAGTGCTGTAGTTGATCTATGACATGATAATTCCCCTCAGCTACTCAAAAATCCAGGAAAGCATTTTAGTGCAACAGCTAAAATGAGACTTGGTCCCAGAAGCCAGAATGCCCAAGAGGAAGGACACAGAAGGTACTCAGTAAAGGACAAGGTGACTCCTGCTGCAGGGAGAAGACAGGGGGTTGGCATGGGAGGTAGGAAGGTGAATAAAAGGCTGTTAAATACCAGTGAGACCTGAGGGGGAGAGGCGTGGGACACACAGTATAAGGAGATCATGATCATCAGGATTATTTGGTTTGTAAGATGCATAACAACATTTGCCTGCAGACAGTGACAAGGAAAAAACAGGGGGCTAAGCAGAGAGGCAAAAATTGGCATTTCCAGCCAGGCCAGCTGCCTACAGACAAGGTGCCCAGGGTGTCCAAGAGAGCAGGGAAAACACAGAAGCTTCACTAAGGAGTCCAATGGATTCAAGGAGAAACGGCCTCCGCCCTTCCTGTCACAGGGCCCTGCGTCTGCAATTGCCTCACAACAAACCCAGCACAGCTGCTCGCAGTCAGGCCGGGCAGCCAACATGGAAATCATTCCAGGCAGCAGGAAAAGGATCGTGCATAAAGCTGATATGTGGCTGGATGTGGTCATACCCAGCCACACAAGTGGAAAAAGAGGGAAAAGCGGGGAGGCTGTGCCCACACAGGCTGCATGGCAGCCTTTCCCTGGAGAGGCTCCATGCAAGGGGGGCTCTCCTGCCACCTGAAGTGCACCCATGCTGGATTTTGAGCCCAGACACAGCACACAGGGCTCTCCCTTTGACTCTTTGGGGTGCACTGCTGTCTCTGTTCAGAGGCTGAGGTATTTAAGATGACACAGCTTCAAGAAATAAAAAATAAGTACAGAATGGCTGAAAAGCTGGTAGTTTACCGTGTGGCCTCTGTAGGTGGAAGTGTATTGCAAACCATCTAACTTCAGCTCTACCACTGCAAACTGCAGCTCAGCCATCAGCAACCTTAAGCACTGAGACACAAAAACCAAACAGTTGAACACAGATCTCTACAACTACTAAGTCTGACTACACTAGGAGACTAAATTAATACACCTCTCCCCTTTATGAAGTCCTGGAAACTCAGTGTCTTGCTGTTTCCTTCAAGTTAATATACTTGTTTTAAAAATACTGGCTGTATTTATCTGGAACAAATAGTTTCTAAAAAAAGGTAGGTTTTTTTTTTTCTCATGAGGCCTTAAAAGAATGGTGTTGATGCTGCAGAGCTCTTCCCTCGCTCCAAGTGAACACCAGGGACACATTTGAAGCAATTGTCCATCAAGTTTACCATATCCCTAAGTCTCTTGGGGAAAATAGCTGTGCTGCTTAAATGGGAGTGCTATCAGTAAGCCAGAACCTTGCAGCAGATACACTGAGCATTCCTATTATTTGAGGTTATGAAAATTCAGATTGGGATGCTGAAAATAAAGTCCCTTACTCTGGAATGCCCTGTCAAATACAGCCCTCAGCTCCTCGCTTAAAGGAGGTCACAATGAAGGACGACAGTGAGAATTTAACAAGCGGGAATGGCCTCAGGTTGCCCCCCAGGAGAGGTTTAGACAGGATGTTAGGAAAAATTTCTTCACTGTAGGGGTTGTTCAAGCACTGGAACAGGTTCCCAGGGAAGTGATGGAGCCACCATCCCCAAGGACATGTGTATGTAGCACTCAGGGGTTTGTTTTAGTGGTGGGCTTTGCAGGGCTGGGTTAATGGCTGGACCTGATGATCTTACAGGTCTTTTCCAATCTAGATGATTCTGTAATTAACGTGGCAGCAGGATTTCAGTGTCATCTGAGAGCTAATGCACCACTTTCTTAAGTAATGGAAGATCCCCACTCTCCTTCAAGCAGCACTACTTTTCATTTCTCCAAAATTAAATTAGGTGAACACCTACACAGTTTTCAGCTTAGTTCAGGAAGACATCTGGCTTTTCTGGTATGTCAGGCAGGATATGGATACAAAGTCCTGTCATTAATTCCTTCTCCCCATCTGATGGGAGCCCTGTGGCAATAAATACTGTCTGAAAGCTTGGTGGTACAACAGACATGAGCTGTAGCAGATATCTAAACTGCAGATAATATGCTTGAAGGGGGGAATGGGTTATTTCTCAGAAATCATCCATTGAATAAATAAGTTGATGAGGTTGTGTTGTTTTAAGAATCCACAGACACTCCCAATGTGGAATTGCTCTGCTGGAGCCAAGGGCTGATCTGTACCCTGGCAGGGTGATGCTGATGTCCTGATTTACAGCTGACAACAGCTGCTAGCAAGATGTTGGTCTGGCTGGCCTGGAGAGCATTGCTTCCCCTGTGCCTCCAGCAGCTTGTCCAGGCAGCCTCTGGGATGTGTCCTGGAGACTTCCAAAGGCTGCTTCCAAAGGCTCCATGGCTGGAGGGGCGTGGTGGCAGCTCTGATGAAGAGCAGTGGTGGCCACTGTGAGATGTAGCTGCTTTCCTGGTGAGCTGCCTCCACCAGCTGCTTGTACAGAGCTCTGCTCCTGGCCAGGGCTTCCCTCAGGATCCTTCTCAGCTTCCCAGTGTTTCCCTTCCAGACATCTGTTTTTCTTAATGGTCTGGGAACTGTACACAGCTTGTCAAGCTCCCCCAAATTAATTGGTGCCTCTCTGTGTGTACTTCCAGGCCTTCTTCTGGGGAGCTCTTGCTGCTCTAGGAGAGTGAAGGGTGAGCTAATGGAGGAACAACCAGCAAAACCTCCCAGGCTGCCCACGGGAGACAGGAAATAGGGCACTCTCTAGGGCAAGTGCTCTGCTCTCACGTGAGCAAGGAATTCTAGACTGACACAGAGTGGAGGGATGGCCAGGAAGGCTGGACTTGCATGTGTATTACTTCAGTGGGGAAAGAAAGGCATAAACCATGTTTATCATATTGTGCCTTGAAGTAAATCATTATTTTATGCCATCTCAGCCATGGTGCTCCTTTAAGTGACTTGCTGTAGCTTCAGACACGATGGGGGGCTACACCCTGCTCTCACCTGCAGACCCTTGGGCAGCTGCTCTGTTCCATTGCTGAGCCAATGGAACAGCCCCTGCAGCAGAAAAGGTCTCGACCCAATGGATCTTCTCCCCTGGCTGCCTCACAGGGGGTCAGGGGAAAAGCCCTGCTTTTAGCAGAGCCTGAAAAAAAAAGATGAATTTCAACATGAGCAGGCTCAGACTCAAGATGCTCCAGGTGGGATGAGGAAGGGATCGCTCTTGGCCTAATGAGTAGTTAAAGAGAATGAACTTTAGCAAGTGCATATACAAAAGGCATAAATTATCTAATCTGAAGCTATTCAGAAGGTTAAATTAGAAACTGAAGTCACTGAACTGTCAAAGAAGGTGCATGGAGAATGCAAGATGCAGGGACAGTCCAAAATACTTCTGATAAATGCTGTAAGTAGACTGTGGTACCTCCCATTTAAACTCAGTTAGAGACAGCCTGGTTGGAGCAGCACAGGGATTCAAATTCCTCTCAATTTATCATGCTGGGCACAGAAAATCAGAAGGGTAAATGAGCCTACACAGAGCTTCCAACTACAGAGGCTTCCAGACTCATCAGTTAGGACTGTGCTATCTTTGCAACACATTGCTATTAAATTAGGTCTACACTGGATACAGGCAGGACAGAGAAGGAGGTTCCTACTTATCTAAGCCAGGAATTTAGTCTAAAAAGGTACACAGATATGGAGTGGAGGAAAGTGATAGCAAGCACTCTGCTGGCAGCCAGCTTGAGGTGTGAATGCTGAGCTATACCCACAGAGATGTCTTGTTAGCTGGACCCTGGAGGGCTCAGTGGCCCCAGTGGCACTCAGGACCTGGGTCTGCAAAGCTGCTTTCCCACCCTTTGGCTTCATCCAGAGACTCCAGCCTGCAAGACTCCTGAAAACTGGGCCAAACACTGGGAAAATGAACCCAGGCAGCTGTAATTTGCTGTTATGTTTGAAAGTGCCCGAGTTTTCAGCCCAGTCTGGATCGGCCATAACGGTGCATTGGAAATTTAGTCTTTTCCACAGGTAAACAGCTCATCCATATCCCCTAAGGAAAATGCACACAAGCAACTCCTGAGCTGCAGCTTGGCCTTTGACATAGATTATTTTTTGGTGATGTGAAGAAGATAATGATCTCTGTTTCTGAGTAAAACTGCTCATAAAAATCTCCCAAAATGCTTTAACAGAGAAACCCAGTGTTTGTAAGAGCTTTGAAACACTCTACCCCTACATCAGTGCTCTATTTCTTTTACCTGCTGCTGATTGAACCCCGCTTACATGTTCTTTCTCTCTGGCAAGAAGAGAAATTAAAGTTCCTTCAACCTCAGGCACAGTTTCCCCAGGTTCACGCTGGGCCACAGGAACCAGGTGTCCAGGAAATGTGGGTGGGCTCAGTGCCTGCACAACACTTGCTCAGTGAGTGAATCAGCACTAGGAAGCTCTGGCCAGCAAGGCCCTGAATTCACAGGTGTTGAGAAGAAAGATTAAATTCAACTTTTGATCTCTGGAATCACTGGAACGATCCAGTGATTTTTCAGTACCTTAGCTGGCTATGACAGGACGATGCATAACATGAGAATGAAGTTCTGATGTGAGAGAAAAGGCAACTTTGCACTGAGCTGGGAGACAAAAGACACAGTGCTAGGATTGTTTCTTTTTGTAGGAGTAACCAGTGTGCTCAGGAATCCATCCCTTCCACTCTGTGCTCTTCACAGGCCCCTGCTGTCTGGAGTACCATGTTTGTTTGCACAGAGAGCCCCTCTGCCTCTAACTGGGAATGAACACCTTCAAACTGGGAATGGAAACCCTGGCATCTCACAGAGGGACAGTGTCGACAACTCCATGCACCTTGTAAAGACTAAATGGGAAACCAAATTAGACTGTGCACATTTCACAAGTTAAACATGCCCTCACTGCAAGGCCCAAGGGGTGAAATTCCTGGGAAGCCTGGCCCACCAGCTCAAGTGTGTGTCTATGAGAACAGGGCATGTTTCATCTGAACTTACATCAGGAGGAACATGGCACTTTCAGCAGAAAGGTTTTTCAAGATGATTGACTTGAGTAAGCCATGACTGCTGTTGTAGTATGCAGTTTTAAAGGATAAATAAACCCATTCTAAAAACAGGAAGAAAGAATAAAAATAAAATTGGTTTTGTGTTTTACACAGGCAATAAAATCACCATTCCCAGACTCTCGCAGATGTGATGCCAATTTATTTTGACCTGAGCTTCCCACAGGCAGAAGTTTGCAGGGCTTGAACAATGCATTGCAGCAGGGAGGAATCATAAACACTGTTTGGGCCTGATGCTCAGTAGCCACTGGTTGCTCCCAGCAGCCCACACGTGGAAGAACTGCAGAAGCAGCAGGGTGCTGCCCCTCTGGTGGCCCTATCAGTACCACTAACCTGAATACAACTGAAGATTGCTTCTTATCTTTCTACCACTCAGTCCAGTCTATTTTTGAATCATTCATGGGAAAAAGATTTTCTACTACATTTGGTTTCCACTACGCTACTCCAAACCATGCCAGACCTCGCTGTTAGAAATCTTTCCCGCTATTTGGTGAGATATAAATCTTTCCTTTAATTGGATCCCATTATTCCCAGGCATACTGCTTTTTCTCATGCACTAACAAATTCTGTTTCTCTGTGCTAACAGTTTTACAGTATTGTCCTCAGTCTCCCTGCAAAACCCCAGTGACTTGTTAAACTCCAATTTTCTGAGGCAGAATTCCCTCTCCTTTGCATTTTTTGTGCCTTTGTGTGCACAAGAAGTCACTGGTTTGGACCATTTAGATATTCAGGTTTTCCAAAGTACACATGTTAATTCTCTGTGCATTTGAGAAGCCTGGGATGAACAGGAGCTTTGTTGAAGCTGGCAGTGGTAAACCAATATCCTTTGCAGATTAGCCACCAGTCATCCACACTGACCAAAACCCTGTGTGCATCTCATTAGAAAGGGTAAACAGGTGTATTTGCATAGGCAAAAAAACCCCAGGTTACAAGTTTTCTACCTGTTCTATAGGTGTGGGAACTTAGGGCAAACTACTACATACAGGGTTTGAGCTCTTCTAAAAACTGGTGATGAATAATGAAGAAAAAGTCATGCATGTAAATATGCTGTAAATCTGGCAAGGGAGGTGTGGGTCTTTGTTTGCAGAAGACTTCCAGAAACACCTTCAGCAAGTGATGTGCTTTAATCTGACAAGAATTTGGTGCAGCCTCTTTTCCTGTCTTTCAGAAAAGTGGCACTAATGGGGCAGATAAGGCTTATCCTTACAGTACATGACCAGGACCCAGATACTGGTGGTAAGATATAAAGATATAACTCGGATTTGATGTAAAGGCGTTTCTGGCATGAGATTGCATAGCTGGATACACTGTGACCTGCATGAAGTCATTTAAATCCATGCTTAGGTGAGACTGTAGGAATTAAGTGCCCCATGCCTCTGTCACAACGAGGTGTGAAGCAACTCTGCAGTGTGTAATAACAACTTTTCCTTACACAACAGCTCTGCTGTCCCTAGACCACATTCAGGGCCTGCTGCCCTGTCTGCAAAGCACCAAACAAGGTCCTCCAAAGAGGTTTCCTTGCTGCTGGGTTCAGCTGCCAGCTCAGATCCCAAATTCAGGCTGTAGAGCTGTTGTTTTAGGAAAAGGAGCCTCCACCTCTCTAAAACACCTCAGTTAACAGACCAAAGTGGAAACAGAATGGAAAACCAATCCCAGCTTGTGTGAGCTGGTTCATTTCCATGATAAAAGCCAGCAAGTTTCCAAGCAGCATCTATTGATAAAGCAGTGCTGATGTTCTGCCCTGTTCTTCAGATAAGCAGCTCCTGGGAATGTATGGGAAGGTATGCATGATATGCTGCCCAACTGCAGAGCATCCTGCCAATTAGACTATGGAGCACAGCACAGAAGGCGTTTCCAAAATGCTGTCACCATGGCTTGGGAAACTCACACAACCAAACTGGGGAGTGAGGAGAGGTTCAGAAGAATTCTCCTTTTCTGGTGACACAGGAAAAGACTTAATTCCATTTATTCTGGGGTCTCTGCTAGGTGGAAGAAAGGGCTGCAGCACAGCCCATAGGGTTTGGTTTTGCTGTTTCCTGTCCTTCAAGAGGGAGGCCTCCAGTCACAGGGATGTGGAAGTCTGGCAAGCCAGATCCTTTCCAGGACTCTTTGCTGCAGACATGCTATTTACTGTCAAGAAGGTCCCAAATCTGCCCAGACCTGAGGGGTAAAATGGGGTCGTATAGTACCTCTCCCAGTTTACTTAAACACTCTTCCCTTTATTTTCACACTGCACAAATGTGTCATTTTGATGGGTTTGAGAGAAAACACTGAAAACAACCTGTATTTGAGGTTGAACTGTTCTGTTAAGCAAAAAAAAAAAAAAAGAAGAGGGGAAAAAGAACTTTTAGAATGAAAGCCAATCATCAGAACTTCCTGAGAAAGGGATATTGCTTCCTGGCATTGCTAACCATGGCGTAATGCCTGTTTGTAATCTTGGCTCCACAGCTGCCAGGGTGGGCAGAGACCCCTCTCAGCCCAGCTCACCTCCTGCCCTGCTGCTCTATGACCAGGGTGGTCACAGATTTCAGCCCCCTCACCTGCACTGTACCCATTCCTGCATCCCTTCCAATTCAGTCCCCTTGGGTGGCATCTCCTCAGTGCAGTTTTCCTAAGGACAGGGTGAGGGCTGCCCAGGAGGTTGCCCAGAAGGGTGAAGTGAGCAGAGAACTGCCCTCAGCCCTGGAAAAGCTTTGCCTCTGCTGGGTCAGTGCACCAACAGGAAAAATGGAGATCTAGCAGGAGTAGGTGCAGAAAAGAGACAATGGATGTCACAGAATTAGGGGGGAGCCTTCCCAAAATACACCTGGCTGCTGCACCCCTGCAGCTTAGGGAACCCATTACACTACAGGGAGCCACTCAAGTGAAATTCACTCTTGGATTGTTTCCCTTCGCTGTGCAACCAAAGTTCAAGTGTCTCTATGCTCCCAAGCCCCTACAGAGAGGCTGGGAAGAGGAATGCCATGACTGCTGTGGAATATGGGCTGCAGAAAGCCACAAGCACTTTCAGTGAATGCCTTAACTCACAACATCTGCAGCAAGGTTTGGGAACCCACAAGCCATGGGAATTACACAGCTTGGGCCAAATCTGAAGATGTAAACTAACAAACCAACACAAAAATGTCTAATACTTTCTGTACCGTAAGTGCAAAGAATGTTTCATGGCTGCTTTTCTTTACAAGTGGCTTAGCTTTCCCCAGTGCAGTTTTACACATTTTTGATATGAACTCATGTTAACAATCTGTGGTATAAACTTCATTATTTCTTTTCATCTGCCGTAACACTGGAAAGAAAATTGATTGTCAAATCTATTTTGCATCAAGAAGATGGGCCAAAAAAAAACCCAAACAACAAAACAAAACACTGAAGATCACAAAAATTATGTGAACTGCAAGGGCAGGGTTTTGCTGCCTTTTTCTCCCTCATTAAGGAGGGCGAAAAAGGCAGCAAAATAGTTTCAGTTGCCGCTTTCAATGTGGCACATTCCTGACAACAGGATGGCTAAGACCATAGGTACAGTCCCTAAGTAGCAGCAACTGAAACTAACCCCTTTAAGAAAGAGATCCCAACTATCTTGCTTCTGTGAGTTTTTCAAAACTAGGGTCTTCCTGCCAGGGATGTGATGGAAATCAGCTGGCTAGGTCAGCCCTCTGCCCTTTTCCTCCTAATGCTGGTAATCCTCATGTGTCCCATTAGAGCAAAGAGCTTGCCAGTTATGCCAGCAGGAAAGCAGGGAGCAGCTCTGCCTGCCACTGATGAAGCAAACAGGGAAATGACAGGACTCCTCTCATTCCTGCTGCACAGGATCATTAAACCTGGTTTTAAAGCAAAAAGTGTGTGGTGAGCCTCTGTGTCCTGCCTGTGAAAAGCCCCCAGGAAGAAACAGAGAAGAGAATCAGCTGGTGAGAAATCAAGCTCTTGCTCTAGGCTCTATTTTAGTCTAATATCTTCTTAACTTTGGGACATTAAACACCATTTTGGAGGCTTGGGGGCAGGACCAAGCACACTACTAATAAAATTATCTTGGACATTGAGATGTTTTAAAAATAAGAATGGATTCAGCAATCTACAGATGACAAAAACAAACCAGGTAACACAAGGAAAAGGTGGGAAATAGAGGTAAAGGGACAGAATCAAGAGCAGGGAGCTCTTAGGTCAGATACTTCAGAGAAGCTTCCTGGCCACCTGACCTTCCACATGTGTCACATGTGTCTCCAAAAAGGAAATGGCAGGTGTGTTCCTTTCTACTCCACAGAGAACAATGGAAAATACTTGAGGGGCGCAATCCTTTGTGTGTGGAGAGGAGAGGGGGTGAGGGAGAGTGTCCTCAACTGCCAAAATACCTGTTTCAACCCTAAATTATAAGAAATTAGGAGCTCATTTCCCCCTCCCCCTGAAACATTAAAGGATACCACAGTGAAAAAGAATAAAACAAGTGTTAACAGTGAGTGACCTAGGCTCTGTCAAACCTGAAAACCCTTGTAAAGCCAAACATTTGTCATGTCACCTAAGTAGCCTGTGCTGAGCTGGTTCCACCACTGCTTGATCCTTCTCCACCCCAAAATCTATTTAGATAATTCAGCTGAGGACATTTTTTGTAACAAACACACCTGAACAGGCCAAATCTTTAACCCTTGCCTGTGGGGCAGGTCAGCACAGATAACGAGGATGGTGATGTTAGCACCTGGGTGTTACCACAATTGCCCAGCTGAGTTATGCACTGGAATTCTTCAAAGAAAAACTGAAGTGGTGCTTGAAGCACACTGTTCCCTGGCTCTGCTGAGTGTCCCCTGCTACTGGGGCTGCATCCACGCAGAAAAAGGCTTATCTGGGAAGATAATATAAAGTGTTTAGTAAGGTCTCTGTTTAGCAGAGAGAAATACCAAATGTCCTCTTTCATAATTTGAGGTTTTGCCAATGTTGTAATCACCTTTCTATTTCCTGTGCCCCTCCTAAAAATAAATATTCCTTTTCCCTTGCCACTTTAAAAAACTGAAAAGCTCACAAATCCAGCCTGACATGACCAAAGCAAACACCAGCATTCCCATTTTAAATGAATGGGAGGGGAGGCAGAGGGAGGTGAACTGCCTTGCCCGGGAGGGTGTTACACAGGAGAAGGCTTGAACATAAACCCCAGGGAAGCCAGGCTCCTGTGCCCACCCTGAGACGTGAGATCCAACTCTCCTGGAGCACAGGGTACACAGAGAAAAAGGGACAGCACACCCTCTGGGGGTGTGCTAGACTTACCTACCTCGCTCAGGCACAAGCTCTCGGGTCCCCTTCCCTGACCCAAAATGTTCTATTGATAAGGAAAATGAGACCTCCCAATCCACCTGGGACAGGAGCCACACACAGCTGAGGGTGTGAATCCCAAGCGCTGCCGCACCGGTTGGGAAGGAACCAACCCCAAGGAGCTTGGAAAGTTTGTTCTCTCACGTCCCCATTCTTAATGATTCCTTAAAACCTCCTTTCAAAATGATACCTTTTAAAACCTAACACTCCAATCACACCTCGGAGACTAATAAGTAAATTAAATTCTTCCTCGTTCCCCTTTCACAGAGGTAATTTCTTCCCAAACCATCCCCCTGCTTTCCAAATCTGGGTTAAAACCTGCAAAAGAGGCTGAGGTGCACGACAGGAGTCGGGGTGGGAGGAAAGAGACCTTTATCTGAACCCCAGCAAAAAGATATTTTGAAGCTGCCTTCAGGGAGAAATTGCTTTGCAAGGTGGAGCTAAAGCAGATCGCGGAGCCAGTCACAAGCTAGTGGAAATAAAAAAAGTTTTCTTTACCTCCATGTCCTGCAAGAAGAGAGGTGTCCTCGGGGCAATCTTTCTTCCCCACCCCTTTCCCTGTTATCTGTGGGAAAAGTTCAGGAGAGGCAGAGCAGAGCCGTGGAGGGCTGGGAGATCCCAGCGGCTGCTCAGCCCGAGCCGACAGACAGAGCCCGGCCAGTGGCCCTGCGCTGCGAACAAGGAAGAAGGGCGGGTGGGTGAGAGGAGAGGAGAGGAAGGGAGGGAGGGAGGGAGGGAGAGGAGGGGGAGGCAAGGCAATCAGGGTTTAAATTTAGACACAAATCTAAACAGATACTGTCCTTCCCGGAGCGCCGGGCTCGTGAGACAACAAGCAACAAGCTCTGCCTCCGCGCCCAAACTGGGGGACACCGCATGTGCATTTCCTCTCTCCCTTTTTTTGTCTCCTCCTTCCTATTTTCTATCACCTTATCTTTATTCCCCTCCCACCCCTCCGTTTAGTCTCTATTTCTCTCCACTGCTTGCAGTTCCTGCCTTGCTATCTCTGCTTCGATCTCTCCGCTGTCCGCACTTCCCTCTCCCAGGCTGCAGGGTCTCTTGCCTGTTTGTTTGTGAGGAGAGAATCCCTTTCCTTCTAACTGCAGCTTTCCTTTCTCTTCCTTCTTTTCGGTAATTTCACTCGGCAATGAACCGTCTTTAGAAAGGCAGAATAGGAGGAGAGCGAGGGTGATTATTGGGCTTGGGTAGAATTTAAGGCGTTGTCCTGGGGCGAGGATGGAACTCCCAGGAAGGACAAGCATCTGCTGGGTGATCCCGCAGGGAGAGGACAGGGCTGAATTGTGGGCACTAGCAGAGGGTGCCCATGCAAGGTTGCCACTGTCCAGCTGTAAAGCAGGACCAGCTCTTTCCACCTTGAATTTGTGTCTCACACCACCACGTTGGAAGGTGTGGCTTGTTCTCCTCTCCCTTCGCAGGGATGGACAGACTCGTGCACTGGAAGTGAGACGCTTCCGTGGTGGGAGAGAAATTCAGATGGGGAAAAACAAAGCTCCGGGATGTTTTTGCTGCAGTTTCCCTTTCCACGCTGATCGCAGGGCTGTAAACGGGACATCTCTTTTAGCAACTGTTTGCATATGCTCCTTCTCAAAGAATTTCAGTCCCCACCTCTCGAGAGCAGGGTGGTGCAGAGGAATTTGGAAACGCTCCCTTTGTCTTCTGCTGGCTTCCTCGCCCTGAGTGCAGCTGCAAAGTGACACAATGTCATATCGTCATTTTGGCACGGTACCTTGGGGGCAGAAGAGAGTTAAAGCATGTTTTCTAGAAGGGATGCATGCTTCTCCTTTGCAGTGTTTCACAAGTCCCTGCTGGCTGTGGCTGAAAACGCTCCAGCATGGATTTAAATGTGAGCATCATGATACCCCAGCTCCCTGTTACTGATAGTGGTTCTTCCAGTGCAGTTAACTGTTGCTGTCCTGCATGCTGCAGGGCTCCTGTGGAATTTGCAGATTTAAATCCTGATCCAATTATCTCCCAGATTCAATATACAATTGTCACTCTGTCCTTAGCCAAAAGAATGATAGGCTGAGTTGCTGCAATGTGGAGATTGGGCAAGAGGACTAATTAATCTTGTGTTGTTGAAACACTGGATTAGATGGATTAGATGAAACCCCTCTGCTGTAAGCAACCAGAAGATGGTGCAACTGTAGATATAAGAAAATAAAATCTCAAATAAATATGAAAATGGAGCTACCACTTGTTTGGAAATCCAATTGATTTCTTCAAGTCCTGACAATGGTACATTAGGACAGGGAAGAGAAACTGAACTGAGAAGTAGGGTTGAGGCAGGGAGGGCAGGATTCTTCTACTGCCCATGCTTTGCCTGCTGTTGGGACAGCAGGAGGGTTTCAAGCTGAGGGATTTCACTGGACATGGGTCACAAGTGTTGTTTTCTAGATCTCTGCCATGTAACACACCGTCAAAGTCACACCTCCCGTAACTGTTTCCTCCTGCTCAAGGGCTCTTTCAGTATTTTCTTTCTGCTTTCAGGGGTGTGCAGAGGAAACCATTTGCTTAGGTGTACAGAAAAGGAAATGCTAGGGAGAGGCAGTATCGCTTCACCCATATTAGTAAAGCAAAAGCTGTTGCAGCTGCCCCACCACAATTCTTCACTCCATTTATTTCTGCCCCCAAGTATCATGCCACAAAGCAAGCCTTTTCTGCCTGCTGGATTCCCAAATGCCATTGCTCTGGGCATGGTACGCAGTACTCAGAGCATTTTTATCATTTTGTCTGTACTTTTGACGCTTTTCCATGCTAAATCTTCCTTCCTGAAGGAGCAAGAGGCAAATGCACAGAGATATGGTGTCTGTTTTTCTCCAGACAGGAAGACATGAGGTGTGGATTTGTTTTTCTCTCTTGTTTCTAGACTGAAAACCACTAGAAAAATTGAATAAACAACCCACATGCTTTAGCTGCAAGAACTTTGAAACAAACCTTATTAAGGGAGGCTCTACAGAGAAACTGGGTGTTTCACATGATGTGGATTTGCAAGTGTTTGGAGGTATCTTCCAGTATGACTCTTTGCATCCTTCTGTACATCCCTGCTTACAAACCTGAGATGTAGCAGTGTCTATGAGACTAACTTGTTCTTATATAAAAAAAAAAGTTCCACATCTGTTCTGCTCTGCAGGGAAAAAAAAAAAAAAAGTCATCACTAGTGCCATTAAAACAGGCTTTGGAGGGAAATTTCATTTGACTGAGAAAATGCTGCAGTTGTGGCCCCCTGGATTTTGCAGCTTCCTGTCTGATTGTTTTCAAGACATGTGAGGCCAACACAGCGAGTTTGCTTCTGAAGAAATGACTGGCACTCCTGCTACAGGCAGCACGTGGGGGAGAAGTGCAAGGAACTCCTTCATCCTTGTATTCCTTCAAAACAGGTGGTGTAAGGGGTTCTGCCATGCTTGGAAACACCATGGGCAACATTTGATGGCTTCTTGCATTTTGGCTATGAAGGATGGAGAATGGAGCCTCTGCAGGGCGCTCAGAGGGAGCAACAAAAAGGAAATGCAGACGTGGCTGTGCTTTATTCAAAAACCAGTTAGTTAAAAGTGCCTTGGAGGGCATCTGAAATTTTGTCTCTGGCATTTGTGTCCCTGCAGTTATCTCATTTGGGTGTGTCTGCCTAGCTGCCAAATCTGGCAAGGTATGTTTGTCAGGGTGGTGGGAGAGCAAAGGGTGGAGGGAGCTGTGGGTTCCTGCAGGACAGATTGCAATTCTGTGCTTTGTTAAGACATTTGTTGAGGGTTTTAGTACAGCTCACCTGTCAGTGCCAGTATCTGAGGTCGTTCTGTCCACCTCTCTGCCTGGCCTTGGCTGCTGTTGCCCACATCCTTTCCTGGAATTCACACCACTAACCAGCAGCTGTTACTATATTGGGCTTTTGACCTCCTGAAAACGGGGTTTCAACCCTTTCTGTTCCCACTCAAGCAGCTCAATTCTCAACTGAAAAAAAAAAAAAGGGGGGGATAAGGTAACCTCCAAAGAAACAACATTTGCATTTCAAAGATCAATCAGCTCGAAAAGCCAACATCCTGTTTTGGGTTGCCTTTACACACCAGGTCTGTCACTTGGCAGCCCGACAGGAAGCGAACGTGAGCGGCGTTTTTCTATGGGAAACTCGCTTTTCCAGCCCACCCTTTGCTGAGCGCGCCCCGAGCTGCCCGGCCGTGGCCCTCAGCACTAAAGCAGCGCCGCGGACGCTGAGCCTCGCCCTCTGCTTCGGGGACTTATCAGCAGGAAATGAACTCAGCCGGAACGCTCAGTGCCATTGGACATTTTTGTGCTCGGGTCCTGCAGCTGCGGGGAAGCGCTCCTGAGAGCACAGACACACGGACACACACGGACACACACACGGATGCCAGGCTCTCTGCACCCCTGGGAACTGATGGCAGTGGGAAAGTCCCGTTACCAAAGGGAGTTAAATCAAAGGATGTGGTTATAAAGTGGCTCTCACTAAGCTGAATTGGAATGTGTCTTTTTCGTGCTGGCCACCTAAAAAAGTAGGTGGTATAGACTAACTGAAAAACTGAATAATTTGACGTGTTCCTGACTGTCAGCTGGTGCCCGAGTGATAACATCGTGGTTCAGACTGACCAGGCTTCTTATTTAGGGCTTCCTAATTGCCAGTTCTGGGCAAAAGCCTGTCCCTAAGCAGGCTAAAGTTAAAAAATGCTGTATGGCGGCACAAGGAGCATTTCACCTCATAATAATGAGATCACAGCGAGGTGGATCACCCTGGTGCCACCAGGGGCTGGTGGGTGGTGTTCAGATAACTGGTGTCATCTCTTGCAGCACCTGAATGTTTCTGGAGAGCTCTTCTTTCTCCTGATCTGCTTGACTTCAGAGAACAAAGTGAGCTGGGGTGTTAAGAGGCATGGCTACATCCCATTGTACTCATATAGTACAAATATTATCAGCATGAGCCACTGACAGCTTGCTTCCAGACTGAGCAGTTCCTCTATGGTTACTAGTTTTAGTACACCAGGCTTACTTTAAACCAACAAACCAGCCAGAGCATGGCTGCTGACACAATTCTGGGTATATGTGCTGGTGTTGATGGCACTGTTCTCAGGCCAGTCCTACTGCCCATCTCTCAGTGTCCTGGAAAGCAGCACCACAAGCAGTGGCCCTCGCCAGCAGCTGCCTCAGCATGCAGCCCCAGCTCTGGCTGAACAGGATTTTCTAACTAAAAATGGGTCAATATATCTGTCCCTAACAGGTTGTTCACAGGGGAAGCTTGCCTTGCCACTGCCTGTGTGGTGGCTGTCAAACAAGTAAAAGGACTTTTGGTTGAACATGAGGCCCACACTATAATAACTTTACCTATCTTCTAAAAAATACACCAAAGAAAGAGTCACAAGCTTAATTCCCACCCAAGGTGATTCAGGAAGCTTGAGGGTGAGAACAAATAAGTGTCTTATTTGTCTGTGCTGTGTGCCACTTGTAGCAGCAGCAGGGCTGGTACCTGATGAGGAGAGAATCTGACCAACATTTTTAGAAGCAGTTTGCATGGTGTGTCTCATGTGGCAGCAAGCATTGGCACTTGAAAGCACTGAGCACTTCAGCTTTTGCCAGAGCTGACTCACAGGTCAGTCTCCTCTGTCACAGGCAGCGGCAAGTGACTTTAATCACCCCGGCAAGTGACTTTAAGCACCCTGGCTGGCATTTGGATGGGAGAGCCGCCCTGGCTCGGGAATCAAGCGCTGCACACAGCGAGACTGCACAGCCCCCGAGTGTTATCTGGACACAGAAAGGTTTCTGTGCACGGACAGACCGCCTGACCTAGACAGGAAGCCTGGAGCAGAGCACAGCTAGGCTGTGTCTGAGCAGAAACCGTGCCCAGCCCATGCAGCAACCGGGCTGGCTGCAGAGAGAGCTCTGAAGAGGGCAGACAAAACATGGCACAAGCCAGGATGGAAACCTTGCCCACTTTCTGACTAATACATCTTCTCCAGGGACACAGCCTGAAACCCATCACGTATAAAACACACTGAAATTAAGATCATTCCATGAACTCGACCTTGGAGGAAGTATCTCCATTTATGGTGAGATATTACTGTCTATTTACTGGCTTTTAAATGCAGTGAGGCACATGATTTGGAAAGGAGAACTAGTAGTGCCTACCAATACTTTCTTGACCCTGTTATGCAAGGATGCTGAGAGCCCCTAGACAATATTGCAGCACAACAGAGAGAATCCTTCTCCTTTCTCTGAGATCTAACTGAGGAAGTGAGAGAGCCTAGTGGCTGCACATCGGGGGTTTAGAGCATCAGTTTTTTCTTTTTTTTTTTTTCCCCTATGAAAATTTCAGTTTCTCCTGAGCATCTCCAGCAGAAGGCAGCATCAGGAGTCTCCATGTGTCTTGGAGAGGAGCAGGGATCTCTAACCATGCTCTGCAGGCAAGGAGAATACTGGAGGAAAAAAATATTTTGTTCTAGGACAGCAGATAAATAGCAGGGAATGGATGGGTGGTGTGTTTTCCTTGCTGAGTTCAGCCCAACAGGATGATCCATCTGGGCTGCTATAAGCTGTGGGTGCTGTGGGGCACCTGGGGCAGATGGTGCTCACAGGGCAAGTTAATTTGGCTTTCTCAGTGCTACATTGCTGTTTACAAAGCTTGGATCCAGGTGGAAAGATGAAAACCCACCATCTTTTAAGACCACTTGAATCAAGTCTCAGTTTTAGCCCAGTTTAAAGCATCTCTTTATACAAATCTTTATAAGGTTACTGAGCACAAAGTGACGGATAAAATAAGCTAAGTGTTTATTTGGGTAAGTAATGCTTGGAAAAGCCTTCAGTGGAAGGTGGAATGGTGTTCAACTGATAAACCCAAACCTTGCAGAGGCAAGGGCTCTGACATACACCCTGCAGTGTGCAAGAGGCAACACCTGAGTTCTGCCCATTGGCAAATCATTCTTTGGGCTTTGTGGCCCAAAACACATAGTCCCTGCTGCTGTGATTAAAGGATAAGGTTTTCCCAAGGGAAGGCTGGGCCTCAAACACCTGTGGTGACACAGAACCAGCCTTTGCGGCTGATTTAGCAGTGGGCAGGGATAGTGGGGCCGAAGGATTGTAGAATGACAGAATCATTATGGTTGGGAAAGAACTTTAGGATCACCAAGTCCGCCTGTTAACCCAGCACCCCGTGCTCACCATTAAAGCGTGTCCTCAAGCGCCATATCCACGCGGGTTTTGGACACTTCCAGGATGGGAAAGACTTCGTCAGGTGCACAAAGCAGGGGCGATGCCATGGCCTGTTCCGCGTCACTCTGACCCCGCAGAACGGGGGGTGTCGGAGTGGGGGCACTGGCTCGGCATAGGCGGGAGCCGCCGGGGCATCTCCGTGACATCCGCGGGGACATCTCCGTGACATCCGCGGGGACACGACAGGGGGACATCTCCGCGACATCCCCGGGATATCGCCGGGAGCCGCGTCCCGCCAGCGCCCCCTGCAGGCCAGCGGGAGCGCTGCCACCACCTTCCCTTCATCCCGCGCTGGCGCTCCAGGGAAACGGGATTGTGAGGGAATTCTGTGGGACGGGGCCAGCGCCCCTCTGTGGGACGGGGCCACAGAGGTCCGAGCAGGCCAAGTGGCACCCGGGCCTGGAGCAGGAGTAGCGTGGCCAGCAGGAGCAGGGCAGGGATTGCCCCTCTATACCCTCGAGGGCACACCTCGAACGCTGTGTCCAGTTCTGGGCTCTCACTTCGGAAAAGGCCTTGGGGGCTGGAGTGAGTCAGGGGAAGGGTCTGGAACGCGAGTGGTGTGAGCTGAGGGAGCTGGGGGTGTTGAGTGTGGAGAAGGAGGCTCAGGGGGCACCTCACTGCTCCACAGCCACCTGAAAGGACCCCAGGGGGGGTTTGGCCTCTGTTCCCAGGGAACGAGGGACACGATGGGAGGGCACGGCCTCAAGCTGTGACGGGGAGGTTCAGGCTGGACATTCAGAGGAATTTCTTCACAGAACGGGTGATTAGATATTGGAATGGGCTGCTCACTGGAGGTGCTGGAGTCACCGCCCCGGAGGTGTCCGGGGAAGAGCTGGCGGTGACACTCGGTGCCGTGCTCCGGGGCACTGGGCGGTGTTGGGTCCCAGCTCGGACTCGGCGACTTTGGCGTCTCTTCCATCCATTCGGTGACGCACAGCGGAGCTCCCGTGGGCTGCCGGGCCGCCGGTGACTCCGCCCCCTCTCGGCCCGCGCGCTCGCGGTTGTTTACACCGCCTGAGCTCATTGACCCGCCTCCAGCGGCTCTCATTGGCTGAGGACCGCCGACCTCGCAAGTCTATTGGCTGGCAGCGGGGGTGGTGGCTCTTCACTCCCGAGATTGTCGCTCATTGGCTCGAGGGGGCGGGCAGCGCTGCTCCCATTGGTGAGGCAGGGCGAGGCTCCGCCCCTCCCGGCGGGTGGGCGGGCAGTGCGGGCGGGCCCGGCAGTCGGTGGACGGCACCGTGCGGGGCGGGATGTGCCGGTGCGCGGCTGTGCGGGGTGCGATGTCCGTGTCCTCAGCCATGGCGCGGCTGCTGCTCCTCCTGTGCGCCGCATCGGGGCTGCTGCTGGCGGCCGTGGCAGCCATCCCGCCGCCCGAGGAGGCGGCGCGCATGGCGCGCTACGTCCTGCACAGCTGCGACTGGGGCGCGCTGGCCACGCTGTCGGCGCAGGAGGGGCTGCGCGGCCGCCCCTTCGCCAACATCTTCTCCCTCAGCGACGGCCCGCCCGGGCCCTGCGGCGGCAGCGGCGTGCCCTACCTGTACCTGACCGACATGGAGATCTCCGTGCAGGACCTGGAGGTGAGCGGGGCACGGGGGAGCGGTGACACCCCAGGGAGAAGCAGCCGGCTCACTCAGGCCGGCGTTCAGCAGCAGGTGGTGGTTGCAGGGCAGTGTGACAGCGCTGGGCAGAGACGCGGAATTGCTGGGGCTGGGAGGGACCTCTGGAGAGCCTTCAGCCCACGGCAGGGTCACCTCGGGCCGGTGACACGGGAACGTGTCCAGGTAGGGCTCTCCAGAGAGGGAGACTCCGCCACCTCCGTGGGCGGCTGTTCCAGTGCCGTGCCACCCTCAGCGTAAAATCCTTCCTCATCTGTGTTTTACTTCATGGCTCTTTCGTGGATGTCACCCCGTTTGTCAGCCTTGGGGACATTATTAGCCCTTGAGCAGTGCTGTCTGTGGTGACAGCCGGGAGGGCTCCTGAGAAGTTCCTGCTGATCGTGGTCTTGAGAAAGAAAGGGCAGCACCAGGCAGAGTGTCTGCAGCTTCCAGGAGCACTGAGCAAAGGAATGAGGCGCCACGGAATATTTGAAGAGAGGGAATTTCACACACAACAAAGTCAAAAGGACTGGAACTTGTCAGTGTGGGGACCTAAGCAAAGAGAATTTTTACAGAGCCTCCTGAAGGAATAGTTATTAAATCTCTGGAGCTTACCGTAAAGGGAAGCACACATGGAAAGGCAGCTTTGGCATGCTGAGACTCTTGAGTGTGTAATTGGCCTTGTTCCAGAATCTTTGTGGCCAAGAGTTTGCTAAAAACTTAATGAAATAGCAGTTGTATTTATTTTGATATCCTTTATTTATATCACTTATTGGATTTGTTTGTTTTAGTAACTTACAATGTTAGTCAACACAAAATAATGGTAATTCTTCAGACTGTTTTATCATTTTTTGTTTGCTCCCTGTCAGGTTTTAGTTTGTTACATTAAAATAGTTTAATTATGTGTCTAAATACTGTAGAGAGTCTAATTTGTTTCGCCTGATACTTTCTTTCCATCCCAAATACAGCTGATTGCTTTCAGAATAAAACTAGTATAAACTAGTAATCAATATTTCCTTCAGAGGGCTCCTCAACAGGTCCTTCCTTATTTTGCTGCTTCAGGGCAGAAACTCTGGACACGTGATAGTCACAGGCAAGGAGAAGGTGCCGAGTAATCATGAGTCAGCTTTTTGGGAGTTAAGCAACTTCCTATCTCACAAGTGGCTGCTTCTGTTTCACGAGGTCACCTGTGCTCTCCGTAGTTTTCAAGTGACTGTGGAGGGTTTCTCTTGGACATGAGCCCTTCTAATGAAACTTCTCAAAGCAGGGGAGCTTCCCTTACTGGGAGATAATGACCCTTAGTACGTGACATTCTGCAGTCCTGTTTGGCACCAGTGATTTTCAAGCCATGGTCACCAAATTAGTTTTTAGAAAAACAATCAGATATGGGGTTTTTAATCCTTCAAGTTAGGTGTTTCACATAAATACTCTGGTTTTTTTTTTTAACCTAACTTCTAAAGTTCACTTTAAATGCCAAAAGAGCTGTTTGGGAGAGCTAGGAGGCTGTTTTGAAGAGATGTTTTTATTCTAAGTAATTTTACCAACAGTTGTGAAGATCACTTGGTTGCCTTCTCAGTAACACTTTGCCCTTCCACCTGATGAAATTCACTGTATGTCCTTGTCTTCTGTACTGTCCTTTGTGTCTGTAAATTGTAATATATCATCATTTACATGTGAAATAGGTGGGCTGAATTCAGAGTTTTAAGGAGTCTTGTTCTGTGATGTTTGCATTTTATGTTAAAAAGCTTCAGCACACCTCTGAACTGGGCTTTATTTCAGATTCAGAGCTGGCCCAAGGAGCCTTTCAGATGTAGTTAGGAAAAGGTGGTGACAGCTCTGCTCTTTCTGCCAGTATTATTGAGCAGAATAAAGTACCAAGAGCTGAATAAAACACCAAGAGCTGAAAATGTGGTAGGTATGACATTTTTTTCACATAAGAAAAGTAACCATAAACCTCTTATCTTACTTCTTGCATTTCAGGTCAATTCAAATGCCTCCTTGACTGTGTCTTTGGCACAGACTCCGTACTGCAGGAAGCACAAATATGATCCCCAGAACCCCCTCTGTGCCCACATCATCTTTGTTGGGAGCATTGTAAAGGTGAGCAGCTGAAAGCTGGCACTGGGCAGGGTTGTGTGCATCAAATACAGATTTGTTTAATGGAGGGAGAGGAGAAAGGTGAGAAATTCTGTGCAGAAGCATTTGCTAAGCTGTTCTGTGCTGTGATACCCAAAGCCCAGCTCATAGTTTGTGGGAGGATAAAAAAGTTAACCCTTGATTATTGCAGGAGCTCTGTTGGCATGCCTTTAGCAAGGAATTTGGGGAGACAATAGTGCAGGAAATCTCCCTTATTCCTGTCAATGTGTTCTGAAACTAAGAAGTCTGAGGCCATTATTTTGGAAAAACATTCATATTCACATCTCTCTTGCTCACTTAAATTCTTTGGTTCAAGCAGTGTGACATGCCTGCTTCTGAAACTGTTGAAGTAGATACTAACCTGAGCTACTAAGTTGCAGATATTCTAGACAAAAAGTGTGCATCGTGTGATCTGGTGGCATTGCTGCCAGGGCAGTGTTCTTTTGTGTAGCAGTATTTGGTGTCTTGTAGGAGGAATTGAGAGCTGTGTATGTTATTCATTGAAGATCCTAATCCCATTACTGGGGTAATGATTGATGATGAGAACTAGTCATCACTACTCTCTTACTTGATAGTCTCATTCTTATTTGGTGTTTTCACAGCTCTGATATTTGCACTGAGCAGTTTTGTAGTTGCTTTCCTGAGTTTCTCATTAATAATGGAGTTGATTTTATTTAGGTGGTTTTTCTTATTCTATACCCAGAGCTCTAAATGGTTGATTTCACCCTTTAAATGTCTGCACATTGTATATTAAGTGCCATCACGCTTTTCAGCTTCCCTTCTCTGTAGATTCTGTTATACCATCCCATTTGTTTGTGTGTTTGCAGATGTCTGAGCACAGTTGTATCTGTTTCTGTCAATTTGAATGAGCAGGTGCAGAGGAGGTGAAATTACACCTGAAACATCCCATTATAATAATTCATCTAACATCCATACTTCTCTGTTTTGTGATTTGTTTAAAGATTTATTCTTATGTTGATGAAATACTCTCTTGCTCATGCTAACTCTGAAAGCAGCATTTTGATTTAATGTTGAAATCCACAACTTTGTAGGTGTTGTCTGTCTCACACAGTTGCACACAACACTGAGGATGAGCAGCCTCAGCCACAGTAATGAGCCCCTTGGGACAAGACCTGGCTGGACTAGAAAAACACATTGCAGTCAGCAGAGGTTTTTTTAGCTAAAACTCATCTTTACATGACTACCTTATTGTACTATTTTCCTGGGTTTTGTTTAGGTGAATGATTCAGAAGCAGACATAGCCAAAAAAGCATTATTCACTCGCCACCCTGAAATGGAAAGTTGGCCCAAGGATCACAATTGGTTCTTTGCCAAATTCAACATCACCAATATTTGGGTGCTGGACTACTTTGGTGGATTGAAAATTGTGACACCAGAAGAGTACTACAGTGTCAAGCCTTAGTGAGTATTGAAGTTCTTCATGGCTGACTCTCATTATATTTCACACCTGTAAACTTCTTGTTGGTAACAGGGAGGAGTGACTCCTGTAGAACTGGCACAGTCACTGTCCTCTGTTTGAATTAAGTGCAAGACTGATGATGTTTTGGTCTAATAATTAATAGTGGTGAGACTCTTCAGCATTTCTGAAGCTGTATTAATGGGATTACAGCAATATTACTGATACTTCTAAAAGAAAATTGCTGTTGAATCTGTCCTTATGATTTTGAATTGTAAAGAAATTGTCTTCTATTGTCTACATAAAACCAAGTCTTCAAAACTTTCAAATCTATTTTAGCATAGTCAACATGAATTATGCATTCATTTCACTCTTATTCTTACTCCTTGTAGGTGGAAGAAGATCCTTGGTGATGCTGATATGGAAATGGATGACTTTGGCTGTTTCATGAAAGATTTATTTTTTCTATGTACTGTAGAGCTGAATTAATAATATAATAAATCAAACACCTTGCATTGTTAATGAGCATGTATTACCCTTATGAAGCAGATTTAACTTCTCACTAACTTGAATGATGTCACAATGAAAAATCTTTATGCATAAGCAATTACTAAATTTTATTCACTGGATGTGAATTTGGAAAGGTGTCTGACAGTGTGCATTCAGGAATGTTGTGTTTACTGGAATATAAAGGATTAGTCCAGTTCTAAAGTGCCTTAGTTAAATAATGTTTCTGAGCACTTTCCAGTATTATTTTATTTTTAATATCAGTTTAGTTCAGAATTCTATGGTAAAGTTCTACAGGATGGCTCAGCTGATGGAATGGAAAGCATTGTCTGTATTACAGTGACAAAGGATGTGCTGAGTTTCCAAATCCTGTTAAGAATTTTCTCTGCATGCTGATAAACTCACTTTTTTGAGCCATTTTTCTGTTTTATTGAATGTGCTGTAGAATACAGTTGTGTTCATGCCAGCTGTACCTATACCTCAGGATGAGTTCTTGGTAATTCCTCAGCTGATTACATGCCCTGACTCTGTAATAGAAGCAGATCTGTAGTACCTAAAATATCTGACTCAAGAGGAGTAGTGTCTTGTAAATTCAGTGAGAAAGTTGTGAAGGGTAAATGTTTTCTGATTGAGATTCTGAAATACTCAGCTTTGTTAATCTGATCAAATGGCAATTCATCAGCTTTTGTTCCCCTCAACAGCAGAACTGAGCAGATTTTTGGGGTCTGGAAGCCTTAGACAGCAATTTTAGATTAGTAACCCAGAAGTGAAAAAGAAGCAATACAGTTTGACACAAATGATTCATGATTTCTAGAGAATGAAAATTAATGAAAGGTGTGCTTAATTAATTCTGTGTTTAAAGTAAGTTACACCCAACCACAAAAAAAAAACAACACCTTTTTAACATCCTCTCTGATCTGTTGTGCGCTGAGTTCACCAGCACTAAAAAGTATTTATGAACAAACAAGTTGGTTTTACAGTGAACCTAGTTGACCTAGAGTAAAGAATTTAGACTCCTTAGAGGAGGCTGATACATAGAACAGTGGGATTTGTCATTTAAGATCCCTATATCTTAATGTTGTTGTTATATCACTCCTTTTCTCAGATACTGGGATGATTTGTGAAAGTATTTTTTATGTAACTTATTAAGAGTTATTTCTTCATAAGGGGAAGGAAGCTACTTAGTACTGTTCTACTGTTCTGTTCTACTATTTTAAAACTAATTTAGAATTAAAAAACTTAGAATATAGAAACCATTTCTGTTGGATAGGTAACACTGATATTTAATGTGAAATTGAAAAAAAAAACTTATATAAGGTATGACAGTTGTGAAAACTCAACTGAATCTCTGTCATGGACTCAATACTTTCTGTGAGGACACCTGAATGCATTACGTGTAACCCTGTAATTTCTGATGTGTGAGACTGATGTTGCTGGGCTTTTGTTAAAATTAAAATATTTTTTGACAAGTGGTGTCAAGCATTATTTATTGCATGTCCCAGAATTATTCTCTCCCTCCTGCTCTCTTTCATAACAGCACTCTCTTTTCAGTGTTCTTGTTTTTCTGTTTCTTTGATAGCTTTCATTCTTGCTAGAATTAATGGGACAATGTCCCTACTTACACCTGCCTTCCCCTCTCTGGATTAAATCTGTGTCTTTGTACTTCACATGCTTTCCTGCATCTAATGCTGTGAAATGAAAATTTGCAAAGGCCAATGCTATCATTCCACACATCCCCAACTTTCTTCTTCCACCAGCTGCTTCTGCACCCCCAGATTCCTCTCTGGTAGGGCAAGGTGAGAAGCAGGAAAGGTCCTGACATTGCATAAACAATAAAACATTGATGTGTTATCAAGGTTGTTTTAAGCACAAATTCAAAACATAGCCCCAAGCAAACTAAGGCAAAAAAAGCCCCAACCACAAACCCCAAATCTCCATCCCAGCCAAAACCAGAACACCACTTTCAAAAGTATTGCTTTCACTTGAGGGTTTGGTGTAGAATAAGCCTGGCTTTGTTGCTGGTTTTCTTCTCCTATTACTATCACTTCCCAAGTATTTTCTCTTTGGAAGTGGAAGGCCTTTTTTTTGGTAAGAGTAAGATCTTAAAACAGTTTTGTAATACTATTGCAACAACTGTAGATCATCTCTTCACCTTTGAAATTTGGGAGGACCCCAGCCAGATGTTTCTTTGGGAGCATGGTGAACAGCAGACTGGTTAAACTACCTATACAGACCTGGATTTGAGGGTCAATTAGAGAAGAACTCTGGAGCTGTATCTGTGCATCTCACTGAATTTTGGTGTGTTTTATATGCAATAGTGGAATGTAAAGCAGTTCAGGTTATCAGTCTTCTCCCTTAGTAATAGGTGTGTAAATGTTTATATCACCAACCCAAGAAAGTCATCAGCTGGTCCTATTTTTCCTCACCTCTTTTCCCTGTGCTCACATTCATCCTGTTCAGCTCATTCAGGAATTTGTTTGTGAGCATGTTTCCTTTTTTCCTGCCATCCAGGAGTAATACTGTGGCTTGGAACAGAAGAGGCTGAGTATAATCAATTGATACAGGTGTAAGAAATGAATCAGTGTTTTGATTTCTGTGTGTATCCTCTGCCAGGGCATGCTTGGAGTACCTGAGCATATTCTCAGCAGCAATGAAGTCAGCCTCCCCACCTGGGAGGCACCTGCACTCACGGGAATCTGACACAGGATAACTGCAGGCACCTCACTAAGCCACAGGATGTTTGTTAGCTGGGAATCTAATAAGGGTAATCACAACCTGTCATGTTCTGCTTCCTACTACATGTTCTTCCTTCTATTGATCTTGCTTATTGACATGTTTGTGTTCCTACTTCTTGATTTTCAATTTGTTTCTTGTGTTTTAAATGGAGGAGACTTGTGCCCAGTAGGCTCTTGCAACATCATTGTGCAATGCAAATGCCATTACACAATAGATCTTAAATATATCAAGTATTCATTTAATCCTTTATTCAGTTCTCTCTGGAATTAGTTTCTAAGCTGTTTAATATTGTGCCTGTGATCTTCACAATAAAATAGAGGTAGGCGAAGCAAAGTATCAGGCTAACACAAAAAGTGTTACTCGTAACTTAATGGATTAATTTTTTGCCAAAGGTTTTTCCCTGAGCAAAAACATTGAATCGAGATAAAATTCAATGAAGTGATATATTGTTGTCGAACACAAGAGGGTGCCACAGACTTACATTCGGCTGGAGTGTTAAATGTTTAATACTTAAAAGTGGTTATTGAATTCATCATAACTCAAAGATGCTGGAAAAGCAAACGACGGGGGCATAATATGAACAAATTCTTTTTCTACAGTGCTTTACATTATGAATGCTTCCCTCCATAAACACAGCAGCCTGCTGGCTGCAAAAAAAAAAAGGAGCATTCATCATTTTTTTGTGTTTTGTAATCATTTTGTGCTACAGAGAGCTCAGAAGTAATATCCATGAAAATGATTTAAAGGTTTTTAAATTAAGTAACTCTAGTAAAGGAAATGGACACAGGTATAGAATGCCTCAGAACATCGGCTGGGAGCAGCCGGCTCCAGACTCAACAATGCTTATTTCTATCAAATCCAGAGAGAAAGGGTTCATTGGTGTGACCATGCTTTGGTTTAGGCTTATTATGAGCTGAATTAAACCATTTGACTCTGATTTGTAATTTCCACCAGCTAATTAATCTTATGCTCTTCAAGTGGCCCCAGGCTGCTCTCCAGTGCTTTGGGCTGCCCTGATGATGTGCAGGTGTTTGGGTGATGAGGCAGAGCTGGGAAAAGCCTGAAGCTTCCCCTTTTCCCATGAGGGCTGTGTTAGAGCTCAGGCTCTTGTTGTTTGCTCAGTCCTATCCTGGCCTTAAGCCTGACTCGAGTGTGGCTGACCCTGGTTGCTGTCACCCAACCTCTGCTCTTCTCCAGGTGCTGTGGGACTGCTTTGTTTGGGGTTGAGACCACTGCCCTGCCCTCCTTGCCAGCTCCTCTTCTTGGCTCTCTCTAATAATGGTATTTTCTCTGCTGGGCAGCTCAGCCCTTGAGTTTCTCATGCAAGCCTCTTGCAGTTACTCTCAGGGCTCTTTGACTTAAGAACCTTGTCTAGAGGCTTCCTCAGAGGTTCTAAGTTGAACTGATGTGTAAAAAGATTAGGCTGTATTAATTCTAAGTGTAGGGATGAATGTTCTTCACAGCTTGGTTTTCTGTGGAAACAAAGCTTGGGTAACATTTCTGGGTAGTTGCCTTTGTCAGATTTGTTTTTACTTTGTGGATTCAGATTTGAAAGGGGGAGTCTGACCTCAAAGCTAGCAAGCTCCTAAAAATGTCATGACAACTGTGAGCTGGGGAGAGGAAACAAACCCTAGTTCACATATTTTAAAGGTTAAAAAGTCATATTTTGAAAATTTGAGTTTCATTAGTTGTGCTGATTGTAGAGCTGGAGTGCTCTGGTTGAGTGTGACTGGGTAAGCAGTTAGTACCAGAGAGGGTGCAATTCTGCATTGTTCAGGGGATATCAGGCTTTATTCAAAGAGCCTGATAGCTCTAATGATGACTCTGAGTTATTTTCTTCCTCTAGCTCTTAATATCCTACATTTAAAAGCCTCAAAAATTTCCCATTACTATTTGCTTCTGATTCCTGCAGCTGCTAGGCTTAGTTTTGCATAGAATTTCTCCAGTTTAAACAAAAGAGATGCCACATTTCTGGTGATGGGCCCAAGAGCTGCTGTATGTCTTGTGGAAAGAGGACAGTCTCTCCCTTGACCTCAGTAGTATTGTCAGTGTATCCCCACAGGTCTAGAACCACTTCATGTTATTTTTGCTACTGTCACTGACTCAGATTGTAAATTTACTTTGCATGATTATTTTTCCCTTCCCCTTACCTATAAAAAGGTAGATACCAGTTTGTAGCACTCATGTAAAATACTTGCAACTCATCTTGATAACCTTAGATGACAGGAATGCTTTATTTGAAGAATAAGATTACTTGTTTTTAATCTGTGAGTAATTTTAAGGCTTTTTAAAATAAATCTGTGATTGCTACAAGCACAGAGTAACTTGACAAAACCCAACAGAGGGGGTGTGTGTGCAAAGGGGAGAAAGAGACTGTCAAGAAGTGTGTAATTGCATATCTAAGCATGTATATTTATGTGAAAATATTGAAGATAATTTGTGTTTCTATAATGTTTTTATGCCAATGGAACCTGTTAAACATCTTCCAGTGTTAACAAGTAACTGTTTTTAGATTGAAAGGTGGTGGCAATTGTTTAGAGATAACACAGAGAAATAGTTGCACAAACCCTGCATTGTATGATTATAGGAACATTGCACGCTAATTTCCTGTTGTCTTTTAGCCAGAAAACAGTTGCCTAATCAAGCATGAATTGGATTTTTTATTTGTTTTAAATGCTTAAATGAATTTCAGTTAATTTAAGTTTTTCCTCAGGCGAGCATTTGAAACATGCAGAAGAGGTGTGTGTTAGGGGTAAAGAGGGGAGGAGAATAAAGGAGAAGTAGATGCTTGCCACAGACCTTAAAATGTGGCTTTTCAATATTTTTATATTTATAAAAGACATAATCTGATAAGTCATATTCTGTACAGCCATGCAAGAAAACACTGAAGGTGTTCTATAATTAAGAGAGCATTTCGAGCATGTGTGTAGTGATAAAGTCACAGAATTTTTCTACATATGCTGCAGTGTAATTGGGGAAATTCACCTGCAATTAACAGGGTTGTTGATGATGCCAGGGAGAGTAGCTCAAGTAACTGAAAAGAAAAGAAGCACTGTTCCTCCTCCTTAAAATATGATATAAGCAGTGGTCTCTTGAGTGCATTAACAACAACAAAATCCAGAGCAGATCATAAAGGTGTCACTGGAGAGGGAAAAATTGGATATTACAGATTCAGTAATCTCAAAATTGAGCATTCAAAGAGGGTGCATTTTAACTTTCTCCTAACATCTCCTTTATAGGTTTCCACAAACCCTGTTGCACTGAAGATTTTAAGAGCAGAGCAGGAAAAAGGAAACTGCCAGTCACAAAAATCCCTGAAATAATGAATAGAGATATGTTTTTGCATTGCATCAGGGCCTGTTTATAATCTCCCATAGGAAACATGCACTCCTGGCCATATTTGTCTTTGTGGTCCTGCACAGGTGTCCCTTTTTATGTTTGGGTTTTTGGTTTTTTTCTTGTTGCACGTGTCAGGGTTTCTATTTGCTCAATGCAGCTACAAGGAGTAGTGACAGTCAGGTGGGTTTTCCTTGGAAAAGCAGCATTTTCATACACAAAGGGGAGCAGTTGTAGCAAGAGCAACTCCTTCTGTCTCCCTGTTGGGAGCTGCTAAGCAAGACCTGTAGTTAGACACTGTCCTCTTTCCAGCTCTCCATTTGCTGGCAAAAGTGCAGGGCAGGGACTAATCCTCTTGGAATGCAGCCATTACCACTAAATAAGTATTAATTGCTGCATTCCAAGGGGATTAGCACAGTTGAACCCAATTATGGCAAATCGAAGCTGCACTGTAAGGCACTACAGTGCATTGAGATGCAGTGAAGCAGTGTAGGACTGTCAGTCTCCAACATTTTATCAATAAAAATTGTGGGCTTATACACTATAAACAGCAGACCATTTCTTTTCAGTGTCTTAGTCTGAGTGGCATGCCTGGCTGGAAGCTACAGCCTGCTCACCAGTGAAAATTGTTGCTTTTTTTAACACCCATTATCTTTGTGTGAACATCTCAGAAACGTTTTTAATACTTGTTGAGTTAATTATGGCACTGCAAGCATCACTCCCTGCTGGACCAGGGGCAAGGCTCTGCAGTCTGTCTGGATTCTCACATCTCTGAAGTCGGCCAGCTCCTCCATCAGGTGATGTAGGAATTAATTTTGCCTGCAAGTGTTAACTGTATCAAATAGGCTTAGGAGAGCTCCTGATAACCGACCTGTTCTCAATCCCAGCAGTCTGCAGTGATGATTACAGGCATATCTCTGTGGTAGCAATACAGGAGCCAGAGGGCAGTGTGTAGTTATATATATTTTTTTAATCCTCAGCTTGACTGTGGTGTGGGTTTGTTTTTTTTTTTTTTAGTTTTCATTTATTTCCTGTTAAAACTGCAAACCCTGCTGCTTTTTTTTTATAGTACAGTCAAAGCATAACCAGTAAGCGTGAAAAGGGAATGCTTCTGGGAATGAATCAGCCCCTTGCATTAGCGCTGTTCCAGGATTTTTTGTGTCCAGAGAAAGGATGGCATATGGATGCACAGAACCAGTTGAATGTATGCCTTGACTACTTTATGAAAGATCTTATCCTTACGGATAATGAGCTGCACCTTAACCAGCATTAAACACACTGAGCTGTACTTGGGGACCACTTCAGTTCCCTGACCCATTCTGTTTCAGGAACCACAGATCAAATATTGCAGTCTTCCCAGTGCAGGTAATTCTTGAGAATGTACTTCCCTCCACCCATATGTTTAGATGAAGAGTCAAGTTTAGCTGAGAGCTTTCCTTAACACAGCAGGAAGGGTTTTATATTTCCACTGTGGCCTTGTCTGTATTGAGAAAAATTGCTGCTGGTTCAGCTGAACAAGGGTTGGCATTCATTTCTAGTCCAGGGTTAACAAAGTCCTTACAATCTGACTGAAGTGAGTAAACTGAAACATCAGTATGGTTTAAACTGTTGGTAGAAGTGCATTTGCAAGATTGGCCAATGCGCAATGTGGGCAGGAGGTGCTGAAGTTTTTATAGTGCTGTGTAGCTCCTGGAGATGCAAAGACTAGAAAGGCTGAAAAGAAGGTGACAGTCTAAGCAAACCATTCCTCATGGTAGAATTGAAAGCCTTATGAACACTGAAAAACTTTTTCCTAGAGAGGAGACCACTTCCCTTTTATCGTTTCCTCTACTGCTTGATTTGCATCTCTCCCACACCATGCTTGTTGTGAGAATAATTCATAATACAAGCATGAGTGCTCTTCTGTATACTTTGATTATATTTGGATAATGATAAGCTTGTCTTAGTTCAAAAGCTGAGGGATGGGGAGGTGGGAATTTCTAGGGGCACTGTCATGGAAAGCCTTTTTCCAACTCTACCCACACTTCCAAGTGAAGTCCATATACTCAATTTCTCTGACCTTTCCCTATCTAGACATCAAAACACACTGGCCCAACTGCTGTTCTCCCAGTGTGCCTACTGTTGCTATTAATCTCTCTTTCTTACACGGCTCTTCATTTCTTTTCCTTACCTTTGGCCTCAGCTCTTTATTCAAAGTGATAATTTGCTGGCTTTCTGCCGGAGGGAGAAGCTATGATCAATAACAGGAGGAGACAGAGGTCAGTGGAATAGTGATGAGCAGTGCCATCTGCTTCTCTGGAAACACCGTTACCCAAAAATATCAATAACTAGGATGGTATTTCAGCTTTTGGATAAGGCATCAGTGAGATTGAGGCAGCCAGCAGTGAGAGCAGGGGTCTTTTTTCTGCTCACTAATTCCTTGTTTCAGCCAATCTTCTGTCACACAGAGATGTGGACAGAAAAGGCTTTATCCAGCTTGCACTGGAATATAGAACATGCACCTGAGCACAGCCATTTCTGGGGCTAATGACACCTTGTTCAGGTTCAGTGCATGGCAGCCCTCCTGGGCTGTGCTCTGCTTTCTGCCTGGTGGTGTCAGAGCCCATCTCCAGCCTTTTCTTGGAGCTTTTCGGGTAGAAGAGCCACAAAGAAAACCCTTCCCAGGGCTGGGAGAGAGCAGTGACTCAGTATCACAGAAGGGCATGCTGCACTATTACAGCTGGTGCTAGACTACTACTAGTGTCCAGTACTTTGAGTACTGACTGGCACAATATATAATTATTCAATTAAAGGAAGAGACACTTTTATCCATGTATTAGCCTTATCACTCCAGACAGCAAGGTGAAGAATTTCTTCCAAGAACTTCAGTTTACTTTACCTTCAAAAGCCTTACCTTTTTGTGTGCACAGTAACTCTCATCCCTCCATGATCTGTTTCTGTACCTCCTGGGGATGCATATTCCTCTTTCTTTTCTAAGAATTAGAGACAGGAAAAAAAAAAATTATGCATTTAGATGCTTGGACTTCCTGCCAGCCTAAGCTCTGGTCCTCAAGTGCATTATTAGTATTACTGTTGTAAACATTAAACATTCAGTGATCTGTTGAGCCAGATGTATTTTGATGGGAGTGAGGCTGAACTTTAAGCCATTAGGTTTATCTGAGCTATGTGTTTCTAATTCACAGTTGTCTAAATGAACTTTCATTTATTAATCAAAAAGTGAAAATTTTTATTTGCCTGCATTCTAAAAGAGCACAGTAACGTGAGATGTCTTACAAAATGGGAGTTAGAAATAAGTTTAGACAACTATATTGTTCAAAAGTGACTATAACTTACAGTTTTAAATTTCTATTTATGCCCTGTGCTGCACACTGGGAATAGTTGCATAAACCCCTTTTTGAAGTCAGATCAAATTCAATACCAGAAACAGAGACCAGCAGCCGGTCTCTGACCAGCTGAGTGGGGATGATCTAGGAACCATCAGACAAAGTGGAAAAAACCCCAACTCACAGAAAAAACCATCTTGCAGAGAGGAAAAGGATGAATAACAAAGGAAACCCCAAACATCAGTACCAAGAAGGCAAACCCCAGCCCTCAGTCAGAGGCTGTGAAGGCAGAGGAAGCCGGCAGGTGGACTCCGAAAGCCCTCATAGGAGCTGAGCCTCTTCCTGTGGCTGCCACACACCAGCACAGCCCGTGGAGGAGCCTCTTCTTCTTCTTCCTCTTCTTCTCCCCTGTCCCCAGCACTGTCCAGCCTGGCAAGATGAAGAAGTGGAGGAGGATCGCCATCCTTGCCACCCTGCAGGCCCAGCTCCCAGCCACAGGTAAAGGCGGGCTTTGGGTTTGCCAGGGGTTCCCGTAAAGCTCTTTTGAGGAAAGGCTGTGGTGCTTCTGTGGTGGATTCACCACCATTTTGGTAGCAGGAGTGTTTCTGTGTGAGCACCTCAGCCATGTCTGTCCCCCTGTGAAGGAGGAGGGGGATCTGCTATGTTGAACTGGCCTGGGTTAAAGAGCCCCTCTGGAAGGAAGGGATGAGGGGCCCATCTCCTGCTGGAGCAATGCCACAGCTGAACAGTAACTAAACAAAACTCCCAGGCCTCACCTGGGCTGCTTTCCCTGTGAGTCCAAAGGGGAGGTTTGAGACAGCGATGGAAAAGTTGTCACTCAAAGTAAACTGCATGGAGAGGTTTCTCATGGAGCTGGGCTGCGGGTTTGTGGGCCACAGCAGAGCCGGCAGGCGGGAAATGGGGCACAGGTGGTGACAAAAGGGCAGGGCCCTTCCCCTCACGTCCCTGCCGGCTGCTCCTCTCCACCAGACACAGCACAAAATGAAGCCATTTCTTCCTTTGTGTTATTTATTTGTGTGGTGCACAGGCCGGCCCTGCCTAGGCACCGAGCAGAGCAGCTTCGGTGTGCACAGATCTTCCAAAGTCACATTAAGTTTGAGAAGGAGGAATTTACTTTTTAGGAGCATAGTAGATCAAAAGGGCAACAAAATTTACATTTGGAAAAGACATCAGGTGAGGTCTGAATATGCCATCAGCCACATCTGAGCTTGCATTAGAGCCAAATCCTCTGGAAGATTTTCCCCCTCAATGTACACCCTGGCTGTACTTAAACCCAGCGTCCTCAAGAGCTTGGGTGACTGCCACAGACATTTTATTGGAAAGTTTTCTGGGGATAAAAGGAGAGTTTTGCAGCTGCTTTCTAATGCTGTGCAACCAGTCCTGGTGATTTTTGGGGTTTTTCTTTCAGGAGGGTTTTATGCTCCATGGCAGGCCATGATTTGTGTTTGTCCTCCCTTCAACCCCTGGGGTCTCTGTCCCTTTCTGATGCCCAAATATGATCCTGTACTTTACACTTCTCATATTTTGTGCCTTGCTCTGTATCCACAGATGCATGTAAGGCTACAAAAGTATGGAAGTTACTTTAGGTCAAAATTCATCTGCAAACAATCATTTTTACATTTCCTCCCCTTTAACCTGTCACACAATGTCTGGAGTTCAGGCTCCTATTTGTGCATTTTCAGCAGAAAACTTTGAGAAATATGTAATGCAGTTTGCAGAGGTGTCTGGTGCAAAGCTCTTGGGGTATTCACACTCACAAAGAATAAATGGTTCAAGTTTTGACCCGGATACTGTTGTCACTGATTTGGAGGTGGCTGCCTGTGGATTTCAGGGGAAGTATTTTTGATTGGATGCCCATAAGAGTATGAAGTAAAACAGCATTTAGCCAAAGAGTGTAGGTAAAATAGAAGAAATATAAATTAAAACTCATGGAATTGTTGCCACGTTATAGATATAGAATAGACAAAACTGAAAATGCAAGATCTGTCATGAATTTAGTTCAATGATGAGACCAAACAGTTGGGTTTTACAGCTCAGAGCTGTGAGCAGAAAGATTTTCTGCTGCCTGGAGGGTTTTCAAGCTTTCTCAGGGTTCACTTCTAGAAGGACTTCTAGAGAAGTGAACTTTTAATTTTTTCATGAAATAAGCTCAGATTCAGTAGGCTGCATACCTCCTCACAGTGAGTTAATTCCACTTCACTATAAAATGTTTGTGCTTATTCTTTAAAAGGGCAGCTGAAAGATGCCACCAAGATTAGCACCAAGGAACTTGCAAAGCTTTTCTTTTTGATCTTTGAGTTCTGAAGTAAATACATCAGCATGAGGGAAAAAATGTTTTACAGTAATTCTAGAGATGGGCCATGAATTCTGATGCAGACTTAGAATTTACTGACGCCGGACCACAAATTTCAGAATGCTCAGATTTGGCCTTTGAGCAATTACAGAGGGAAAGCATCTCACATTTTCAAATACACATTTATATATATACAGGTTCAATTTTCTTTATTTTCCCTCTTCAAAGGCACAGAAGTGTACATCTGGAAATCTAGCTGAGGTCCTCCTATAACCCTCTGTTAAAAAGTCCATGAAAAGTAATAATTTTAACTATGAGCAGATGACTTTGTTAGTCATGTTGTTTGTTGAGACAAGAATATTAGAAGACTTGTCCCCGAATATCACAACTAAAATGGCAAAAACCTTCATACAGTTGACACAGCTTTTGTTCTGAACTATGAGAGTCTTTGATAGCAATAAAATTGTTCTGTGAGCAATACTGTAGAGTTGCCCCCCTATTTTTTTAAGATTGATGAGATGATTTGATTTATACTAACACACACCACATGCGTGTATATAAATGTATGTGTAAGAATTTAAGAACAGCCCTCCCCAGTTCTACACTTCTTTACAGAGCCACTTTTCTCAGAGTTGTCTGCTAAATGGAACTGGACAGTGCCCTGTTTTCAGCTAACTCTGTGGAAACTACAACAGTGTTGGTCTTTACCAGATGTTACTTGCACAGCTCATTTCCACCCTGTTTTTCTGCTCTGCATATCTCTATCTCCTGCCCATTGGGTTGCAGTGATGCCATCAGCCTTTTTTTAGTCAGTTCAGGGACAAGTAATAGGTCTTACCATTCCTTCTTTTCTTCCCTCTCATCAGATGATTTAGCTGCTCTGCAAATGACAAGATTCGTAAACTAGGAGTTGTTTACAAGCTTGTCTGAGGAATCCAAACAAGTAAATTCAGATTTTTTTTTATACCATCCTCGTGTTCTTATGCGCTGTCTTAAGTTCTCCGAGCTGCGTTCTTGTTACACCTAGGGGGAAAAAATTTAAAGGCTTAATTTTACATGTTTTATTTCTTTTATTTCTCCTGCCTGTTCACAATGATTCATTAATAATTCATGGAAAAAACCCTATGAACTGGCAGAATGGAACAAAATGTAGGCAATGTAGCCTTTCTTTGTGAAGGGACAGTTGTTGAGCCCTTGCAGTGCTATGTTCAATTTTGTAATGCTTGTTACAGAGCAAGTGCTTTCTAGCTTAACCCTTCCAAGCAGAATTCCTAATCAGTGAGGTAACCAATTAATGATCACATTCCTTTTGGTTTTTTATGTGCACTAGATGGGAAGGATATTACAAAATACAGAAGGCTATCTGCCTATAAAATATATTTATATTTTTCCTCTGTGTGTCCTTCTTAAGTAAGACTACGTGGATAAAAAGCCAAAGTGGAGTTAAAAAAGGAGGTTCACTAGCAGCTTAAGGGGACAAGAATTCGATGTTTAAATGAATGTTCATGTGAGGAATGTTTTTGACAACCATTTTCTGTTGTTCACACAGACTTTGAATGATGACTAGCATGCGAAATAAATTTTTTATATTTTTTGTCCTTGCATATTTCCATTAGGAACTATGGGTTATTTCCTAACTCCTTCCAAAATCCAACCAAACTCCCTTTCAAAAAAAAAAAAAAGAAAAAAATGCTTTTTTTTTGCACAGTTGCAGACAACCATCAACTACTCCTCCCCCTTTCCAACGAATCTATATGAGTGTCTGTATTGCACGTAGAAATGTAAGATGCATCAGTTATTTTGGCAAGAAAATAGAGGGTATTTTTAGATGGCATGAATGGAAGATGCAGTGTTTTTTAAAAATACTTAAAATGTGTATTCTGCTGAAGGTATTTACTTTCTCCTTGTGCATGTTAAACTTGTAAGCGTATTGTTGACTTTTCACTCTTCTGCTGATTTTGGTCAACAGATAAATTTAAGTTTCACTGCTGATTATTTTTTTTTTAGTGTTAAGAGAGCAATTTATGCTATTCTAGAGTCTGTGAGAAGATGAAGTTTTGCAGATTTTTCTGATTTGTGATGTTGTCTAAGGTAATATTTTGAGACTGGGACTGAATATTGTTTTCTTAATTAACTTAAGCTGTGGTCCTTTAAGTATATAGTATTTTTAGCTTTTAAAGTATGGCAGTCCAAAGTAGGTTTGTTTTTTTTTCAGGAAAGCAATGAAAACATTTATCTCCATTCTGTCTGTTGATTTATAACTTCAAATATAACAGATAAAATGTGCAGGCAAATGAAAATCTTGGTTTGCAGTTCTTCGATCCATTCACCCAAACACACAAGCTTTGGAAAACAGCAAAATGCTTCTGTTCAGCCCCAAACAGTGGGTACATCCATCTTTGTGGAAGTTAGACTTTTTTCAGTCCTTTGCCAATATAACTATAAAAAATAGAAGTAGAAACCAGCTAGTTCCTCAGCCTCAGAGGTCACAAGCACTGGTGAGTGCAAGTTCTGCTTAAGTGATAGAAGCCACCTCAATTTTTGAGCCATGTAGATTGGAAATATTTAAGTCCTACAAGTTCCCTAGGAATAAACCATCAACCTTTGGAAGCCCATTGTCAATTTTGTTCCTAATCCTTTTTTATATATCTGTTAAGTCTTACAAGAACAGCAGCTCTGGAGTTTTCCATCGTTCTGTGCTTTTGGTATATGGCACTATGTTAAATATCTGCTTGTGGAGCCTGATGAAATGCTTGTACTATCTTGCCTATTTCTTTTGTCAGATGTATCTGTAGTGAAAACTTCACCTCTACCCTGACTCTTTCTGAGTAGCAAACTATTCTTTTCAGTTTGTTGTATTTAAGTGAAGGAGAAGCCATAATGATAACACAAATTTCTGAAAACTCAGATAATGCGGAGGTGAAATATATACCGAATTAGAATTCAATGGAAGCTGATGGGGGAAAAAGATTGGAAAATTTTCAACAAATGATAGAATAAACAGCAGCAGAACACATTGAATAAGTCTAGAGGGTGGCCAGTTGTTAATACTTGTGGGCTATTTTGTTTTTTTTTGGTTTTCTTAGGAAATCTCACAGTATATGATTATCTACAATTCAAGCTGCTGTCTTAGGTGAAAATCTTAACTTTCACCACAAATAAAATTTTCTAGTTTCCTGGTAACGTTTTCTAGCTTTTTAGTTAACCTTGAAATGCAAGCCTGCATGGCTCCAGAAAAAAAAAAAGAGAAAACTAGCTATAGAACTTGTCACTTATAATTATTTTTTTTAGGCAATTGCTGGTTTTGGGGGGCGATAGCATGCTGCAATGCTTATGGCTGCAAACACTAAAAATAGTTTCCTTATCAAAAAGAAAAGCACATGAAATGTTTTGACCCAGAGAACACTTAGAGAAGGTTTCCTAACACCCCTCCAAGTCTGTATAATAAAAATGTATTAATAGATTTTATTATTTACATCACAGTAATGGTCTGAAATGCTCTTCTAATGGGAGAAGGTGCAATATCCAGGAAATTAATGAGTGAATACTAATTTGGGTGGTGTTTTGCTTCAAGTAAGCGTACGCTGGCCATTGAATAAAGACCTATGTAACTAAAAACCCTTTTTCCTGGTTGTTCATCCAAATTTCATAATGAGTTTCTTCCAGACAAGAGCATGGGTGTTTTTCATTCATTTCACTTAGAGTGTTGCTGTCGTCTGCATGACAGCCAGACGTGAAATAAACAGAGCCAAATATTTATAAAAACGCTTCCCAGATATTTAACGCATCAGCGTGTTGTAAATTCATTCCAATTCCCCATGGTGTGCATCTCCTCACAAAGCAAACTGAAACTTGGGGGAAACAGAACAGAAAAATCTCCAGGGGCTTACCACTGGATGGGTGGGAGCAAATCAAGGCTTTTTGTGTGTGAGCATGTGGATTTTGGAGCAGGGCTCAAACTAATGAGGTACTTTGTTTTCAAAACATTTATATTGAATTAGTTCATGTGAAAATCCAGCTCAAACTAAAATTGAACATCCAGTATTTTACTTCTGAGCAGATCAGTCTGAAGCAAGAGTTTGGTATAATCTGACAATGTAACTTTTTAAATGCTCTCAGCAAACTCAACTTCCTAATGGTGGATATTGTGCATTTCTAGGCATCAAATATTCATTTTGTCACTCAGAAATAGCTGAAAATTTTAATTACTCCTTTAAAAAATATATATATAAATTGGATTCCCCAACTGGGATCTTGCAGCTCACAATTAATGCAGCAGAATCTTAAACCTCCGCAAAGAAAAATTGTAGTGCGTATCCCATTGTATTGAGTTGCAAAATAAAATTGCTACAACATTTGGTCATTTCTTCAGTTGCATACCAGCAACCTTCAGTCATGGAATCCCACGTCAAGTCTTTGGGAGGAAATATTATTCCTCTTTTTATCCACTCTGAGTTGTTGTCATTTATGTAGTTTTCCATCCAGCCACATGAAGCCAGCTCCAGGAAAGAAAGTGATACTGGAATTTGGATTTCTCTCCTGCTCTTTCTCTCTCTCATGGACCTTTTTCCCTCCATGATGCAGATTTGCACAATGTCATCACTTTGGGCTTTAATGTAAGTAAAGTAATTTCAGCAGCACTTTGTGCACGCGTGCAGGTGCATTTCTGGAGATGGCAAAAACAGAGTAAGTCTTACAAGTTGGATTAATAATCATCCTCTGAGGGAAGGAAGATGGACACAGACTGAGAGGAATACTATATTGTTGGTATCTTGTAAAAAACCTCTACCTAAAGACAGTTTCTAAGAAGCAAACAACTAATTCTTGTTAATTACAACAATGCTCTGTTCATAAAATGTCATCCATGTGCAAATTAGTATCTTAAGATAATTTTTGAAAGAATGCTGTTTAAATTCTATGTATTTCTTTTGAACAACTTGCTGCTAATGTTCAGGATTCATCTGTTGTTTTATGTTATTTTATGATTTGTTGCCTAAAATAACTGAGTTAATGTCCAGAGGGGAACTGGTTCTGAAAATCTAATTCATTATAGGCTAGAAACTCTTAAGGCAATTTGTAATAAAAAGATTTTCAAGAAAAGTATATGGAGGCAGTGCTGTATGAAGTAAGTGTACATTTTTCAGTTTGATTTTTTTTGTTATGACTTTTCAATTTTCATATTTCTCAGGAAATTTTTAAAAATCTTGCTATTAATATTGGTTCAGCACTTAATAGTCTGTTGGAATTTGAAGAGATACAAATGCAGCACAACCAAAGTAACCCGTGTGATAATTAACTGGAGGCTTACATTAGGGAAGGATTTGACTTCATCCTTGTTTGTTACCTGCATTTTTTTCCCCATGCTTATTTATCACATCTTCATTACTAAGGGGCTCCTGGTTCTTTCAGTCTCTTTCAGGACATGTAAAAAATTCTCTACCTAAATTTTTCTGAGGGGTTTCTCTGATGAGTAATGTGGAAGAATGAAATATTTGTAGGTGGTAATCTCAAAGAGAATTAGTGAAAGCAAATAAGAAAATCTTTCAGAGAAGGGAATGGGAATCACTATACCCCATCACTTGTTGCCTAATTTTTAACTTGGAAGTATTGATCTTTTAAATGTAAAGCTGAGCATCCATGTGTTATGAGCATAGCTGTAGCTGGCAAGCCAGAGAAGATAAACAAGATTAACCCATCTGGATTTCAAGCAGAAGGTCAAACACCATTCCAGTTACTTGAAAAAATGAGCTTCTATTATATGCCAGAAAGGCTTTCTAGAATTTACCCTCTCTGAATATGCATCTAAAAAGGAAAGAAAAAATATCTCTAAAATCTCTTGGATAAAATTACTTTTAATTATGCTTTCCATAGGTCCCATTGTCATTTTTAGTGGAGCAGGGAGATGGGGGAAACTTTGCCTACCCCCACCCTGTATTCTAGATGAGCAGAGAGGTGCAGGGAGTGCTGATTCCCATGGCACAGAGCTGCATCCTGCTCCATCTGGGTCAGGCACAGAGGGGTGGCCTTCACTGCTCATGAGCCGTAAAATGCCCTCATCTGAAAGCCCAAACCATCCCCAGTTTTGGCAGATGGTGCCTGTTTTCTGCATCAGGCTCAGTACAGTTTGCTGACAATCCATATTTCTTTTCTCCAGAAAAGTATTCCTAATTTTACTGGAAATAGCACATTGCCTGTTGTTTGTTTTTTTTGGTTTTTGTTTTTAATACAGCAAGTTCGCAAGAGAGAGTAATTTTTTTGAGGCTGTCTTGATGTGATCTAAAGTTCTGATGAAGAATGTTTGTAACTTCAGAATTATGGTCAGCTCCCAAAAGTTTGGAAAGAACCACAGATCTTCAAGAGTTTTGCTTTTCTTTTTCCAAAGTGGTTTATGTAAAACATACTGAAAAATTCAATGTTGTGCTAACTGGAGTAATTAATTGACTTTTTTTTAATTTCTACAATGTGATCCATTCTGATCTCATCTCCAAGTGTTTCTCCTTGACTCAAATGTTTAAAAACCCCAAAATTCTCTCACAAAATTACTTATTTCTTGAAGAAGCAGCTTTAATTTATCTTGGTTTGAATTCTCTCTTAAATTTCAGATGTGAACTAGGCAGAAGTATTATTTTCCCTCTCCTATTCGTGCAACTAAATTAATTTCGTTTTTCCTAGTAACTCAGATGTTATTTCACTACTTGACTCAAAATCCAGCAGCACTACAATGCATTTGTTTCTGCTGTTAGCTGTCTCTCCTGATGGAAAAGGAGAACTGCTTATTTTCAGGTTTGAGACAACTTTTTTTCTTCTTCTTCTAACTCTCTTAAAGAAGTTACAGATATGAACCTTCAGCCCTATCTTGTGGTAACATCTTTTCCAAAGTGTTTTTCTCTGATTTTATCTTCCTCAGCTGCAAAGAAGTAGCTAACAAGTTTGCCCCCTTTCTCTCTTGCTCTTCTTTTTACATCCTGAGCCAAATGTTTATTTGTTAGACGTAATGGTTGTAGTAGAACAAATATCAGGTTTAAAACAGAGCTGGAAGGGAAGCTATTTCTGCAAAACTTCAAAATACCTTAACACTTCCTGCCTCCTACCCCCCTCTATTTTCTATTAGGTTAATCAGAACCTTTCCAAGGTATTTTTGTGAGACACCAAAAATCAGTGGGCAATTTGTGTTCTGCATTGGGAAGAGGGAAATGCAAATCCAGCCCTTTATTCTGAATGATTTGGAGCAGGAGCTTGAATGGGGCTCCCACATGCTAAGCCGTTTGAGAGACTCTTGCTGATTTTGGTGAGAAATTGTAATGGAGTCCAGGAAAATTCCTGAGTTAATGGGTCATCAGAATTTGCTCCTGATGAACTTGATAAACCTACTAAAAAAAATCTCAACCTCAGCTGTATTATTTTACAGAATCAGTGTAATCCTTTGCAGTTGATTAACGGGTATGTGTCTCTAAGAATTTCCCCATCCACCCTGGCAAAAATTGTCGTGCTCTCTTTAGTGGCACCTGTATTCCAGCACAACCAGGATCACTGAGCAGGTTCCTATGTGAGAGACTCTGCAAAATGGTGCACAGAGGTGGGGCTGTTCCTCATGCCTGGTTACATAAAAATAGCATTATTATGAGGACTGATAGTATATGCTTATATATGGACGGTTCTGCCACTGCTGAAACCACATAAAATGATACAGGACTGAAAGATTTAGAAGGTGGCTAGCAAATCTTAGATATACAGGGGTCTCAGGGATTCAGCAACACGAAATTTGATCAGCAGAGGCAGTCTGAAAAAGCCCAGCACATGTGCTGACCTTTCCTGAACAGAAGGATTATCTGGAGGGCTTCAGGTATTTAAAAAGATCTGGCAAGCAGTATCACCTCTAGATGTGCTGTGACTGTAATGTGGGGCTGGTAATTAATTTCTGTCAAACGATCCCCTTCTAATTAGTTCATGTCAGTGTTTTAGTAAGTGCCACTTATTTAAGCATAGCTAATTTAAAACTAATTTGGCTATCTTGCTTAGGCAGCTGCCCAATGGTGTTAGCAGGAGTTTTGCTTCAGACAAACTGCTGGGCATTAACCCAGCTGCTCAGCCAGACTTTTGCAGCTCACACAAAGATCAGTGCTGGAGGAAAGGTGGTGTTATCAGATAGCTGGAAACCAATTTAGTGATGTTTTTGTGAGATGCTGCCACCTCCATAAAGACTGCAGTATATGCCAACCACTTGGGAAGGAGAAACTTTCTCATTCTGTGCCTTTGGCTTCAGTAGGGTCTTCTCTTTTAAAGCTTTAGGGTCACACTATAATAAAATCAGGATAGTGTTCAGCCTCATCCACAGTCAGAAGGTATCTTATACACAAGGAAATGAATGCCTACAAATAGTTATATTATCTAGCATTCCTTTGTCAATTTGCATGTATAAATGATTATACAAAGCAGTTTAATGAGATCTGCAGTTAAAAAAGGTATAATTCCCAAGGCAGTTTTGTTTTGAGGTTTTCATCTTTAACTCCTCATTATCTTGTTTTGTTGTAGTTCTGATTATTTTGGAAGTATCTTCTGGTGCTTTTTAATCCATCTGATTAGGAAGATAGCTATTAAGATACTACAAAAAATCAATATGAATGAAATGTAGCATTTTTAAATCGGGCAGTTTGAACTTTGGAATCTTTTTTGAAGGATTTGTAGATAATTCTGGCAATTCCAATCATCCCCAATGGTCTTTCTCCCCTTAATGAAACAGGGCTGGTTTTTAGATAAGGCAAGAAAATGGAAAAATGGGGTTGCAGGTTTTGTATTTGTGGTTGATGATTTACTCTGCAACCTTTAGAAATCCACTGGAATGTGTGTAGGCTTTCCAATAAACTGGAACAATAAATTCCAGCTTAATTCCAGCTAAAATGGGCCATACTTTGGCCTTTTTTGTTAACTGTACATTACTTATCTGATTGTCAATACACAAAGAACACTTAGAAAGTGTTAACACACATGCTCCTGAAAACTATATGGTACTTTAGAATTTGATTAATCAACACAGAGGTTTATTTGCCTATTTCATGATGGTGTTTGAAAGCTGAGCTCTATCAAGCATCCTTTGGATCCTCCAGAGCAATGTGCTATATATATAGGAAATGAAATAAGACAATTATATATAGGAAATTTAAACAGTGCCTGCATCTAATTGGCTGCTACATTCACACACAGAGTGACACGTCCTGCTTACAGGAGAGCCTTTAGTTGCCTTGGAAAAGCAGCCAACTTTTCTCCTTCCCACTCTTGAAAAAGCCTTTGTAATTCAAAACTCATTTGAACTGATGAGAGTAAAAAGTAAAGATTAAAAAGTAAAAATTAGTTATGGGTCTGCTGTTAGTCTTCCTCAAGTGGGGATAGAGAGGAAAAAATAATGTCTGAGTGTTATTTCACAGATACAAAGAAGCTGGATCTCTTCAGGAAATGTGCTTGAGAGCTGAAGAACATTTCTTGCTCTCCACACAACACATGCATCTGTCACAGCTCTTAAGGTGATGGTGTTTAGCCTGGTTGGCAACCAAGTGTTGTTGTTTAGAGACAGCCTTTCTGGGATCACGAAAATACAAACCCAATTATCCTAGCTACCTACTGCTTACTCCTACAGGAATATCTGTGCTAAGACATGACAATTGTAATGTCTAAATATCTCATTTAGGCTAATTAAAATGTGATATTTTGGATGGGAGTAGTACTTGCTGTTGCAGTGGATGTTGAGGCTCGGCTCTCAGCCGTCTGCCTGCCTCTCCCTGCATGCTGCTTTCCCCCCAGGTAGCCCCTGGCTGCCGAGGATTTGCCCTATGCATTAACTATTAACCAGGCATCAAGGCAAGGCCCTCCTTTGGGGATTGGCCGCAGTTTATTTGCTCTGAGTGCGCAGAGCTCTGTTGCCTCAGGCACCAAACAGAGCACCTTGGTCTTGAACTCGCTGGTCTGGGGCTGCTGAGGAGCGCAGTCGCCTGAGGGGAGCTGTATTTCAGCAGAGCTCTTGTTCTGCCTGCTTTGCCTTATCCAGGGTAATACCTGTAACGGCGCTGGGAAATGCTCCACACCTGGCATTTCCCTGTTTTCTGTGTCACCAGTGTGAACCAGACAGCTGTGAGTTTGACTGAAAGCTACTTCGGGGTTTTGTTTTTCCCTAAGCCTTTCAGGCTTGGTGTCTTGAGCTGAGAAGGAAAAGTGTGAAATATTTGGTGATAGAGCCCTTAAGCCAAGCGGCACTTTGAACGGAGTTTACATATAATTAGTCAAACATTGCCTCTTCAACATCTCTATGTAGCATGTAAAAGAACACCCTCTTGAGTGTTCATGCAGGGGATGATTGCTGCCTAAAATACACTGGGGGAGAGAAGATGAAATGAAAATGAGAATATGTGTTATTGAAAAAAAAAAAAAACAGCTATAAACTGATTGCTGAATTACCTCAGGAGGACCAGAAGAAGGATTCACACTATCCAAATAGCTTTGGCATAGGGCAAAGGGGGTAAGAACTCAAATCTTTACTTGGGAACTGTTGGCTGAGTTTATGGAATGGACTTTTTCAGGTTGGCTCTAGGAGGCAAAGTTTGCCAGGGAGACCTTCCTCAGTCCTAATTTGTTCTAATTTACGCATTTGAGAGGTGCGTGAGAAGAGCAATGTTTGATCAATTCCATTCAAGACATATTTATGTTAATTTAATGGTTAAATTCACATGTGCTCTTTGGTGTATCAGCATGAAAATGTGTTCCATGTCTATTATCTAAACCATTTTTAAATGTAGATTTCACGAGGATCAAAGATGATCTTTAGTGTTTGTTTACTGCAGCCTGGAGACATATTAAAATTACAAAATCTATTGATCACCTTTCATCTTTTATCAGATAAACAGCAGCTTCCTGTGAGTAAGTGAAGTTCTACTATTAGATACATGCAGCCCAAGGTGGAGGGAATAATGTTTTCTCAGCAGGTGCCAGGAATAATGGAATATTTCTTTTTTTTAAGCTTTGCATTAGTGTTTCAAAGGCAGTGAGGGCTATTGCTGCTGGAACCCCCTCTGTTCTTCTCCTACTTCTTCCCTTTTTACTACCTGGATTTTGTGTTCTGTAATCAAATGGTGCGGGTATGTCTTCCTAGTTATTTACCTCCCTGCCATCTGAGATTTATTATCATTTCTGTAATAGGAAATGGTTGGAAAAATGCAAACAGAGCTTGAGAAATCCAGAAATGTGAATTCATTAATATCTTTTTAACTCTCATTCTATTTGCCTTTCTCTGACCATACTACATGTATATCCCTGGATGTTCTCCTTCACACATATTTCCTGTATAAGAAAAAAAGGTTCTGTGTGTATGCCTGTCATCTTTTAGAATTACACTATTGGAACTTTAGGGCTGGCAAATTTTCTGTCTTTAAAATACTGAATTTGTTGAATGATAGGAGTAACACCTTTGATGGTATTTGAGAGATGCATAACCTCCCTGCTGCAAGAAAGATTTTGTTAAAACTCCTGCTGCTTCAAGAGAATTTAAAACTGTGAGTGGAAAAAGGAATAGTACAGATCCTTTTGATGGAATTGTGAGACACAAGTTGTTTTTCCCCCCCTGTATAATCCTTTCATATAGAGGGTCTCTGAACTGTCAGGAGGGCGGGAAGAGCAATGGTTGTTGCAGCTACGTTTAAAGAAAGGAACTTTCAGCATCCTTCTTGCTTGGGTTCATCAAACAGTGATGGACATGAGTATATTTAATTCCTGAATTTTTGTTGCTGATGACCTTCTTAGCCAGCTTACATATGAACATAATGCAGTTCTGTGACATGCAGGTTCTAACATTTACATCAAGCCCCAGTTTTCTGAATAACAGGTCTGAAGCTTCTGGTGTGGCAGTAACTGCCTGCACAGTTACCATTAAATACAGACAGCTTGCCTGTTGAACTCGAAATTTAAGAAATAACATAATGTTTTATTTAGATTCTTCTTCAATCAAATGTCTGAGTTCATGACAGGAGATACCTAGAGAGCTGATCATAGCCGTGGCAGTTCTGTCAGCTCCAGAAAGGGATTGATGGCTTGTTCTCTTAGGGGAGAAGTAAGCCAAGAGAGCAAACCATTAAACCAGCACCGTACATCTAGGTGGCTGTGTGTGAGAGTGAGACATACTGGAGTGTAAGGAGCAAACAAGTCAAGGTCTCTGTGCCCTCTCTTAAGGGAAGGGTAGGGGTGATGATCTGCTACAAGGAAATACACCTTTGCTGTGTCTTTTTTGGTCAGAGAGGCCTGCCCATGTTGTTTATCCCAAGGTGTAGGTCATTGTCATGGTCACATCCCTCTCCTTCAAGAGATCCAGTGCTGGTGGGTGGGGTGTGTGGACTCATGGAAGGACAGAGGCCTCAGTGCCCTGTTCAATATGTGAGATGTCACCTCCATGCCCAGCATTGTGCATTAAAAAGTAGCTGTGTGAGTGCTGAAGGTAGCCTAGGTTGGCTACACCAGACTGCCGGCCCTTATCAGCACCTCAGCAGGTATCAGTGTTGCAGTATGAATGGAACGTCTTTTAGAAGCATCACCACAAATGGACTCTTGTGAAAGCAGACAGAGAGAAGCCATGGTGCAAATTAGTCAAGCTATGCTAAAATTAGCTTCTTGGTAATTGACATTACAGTGAGTCTAACATGTTTTGGTCTTGCAAGGCAGACAGGACTGTGATTTGTGTCTTTACCTCATCCCTGAATTATGTGATAGCCTTTGGTTTTGGCTGGGCTGTAACGTGATTTGGGAATGTGGCTTGACACCATCAACGCTGCAGAACAAATGGTGCTCCCAGCATGTCTGAGCAATTATCTGATGAGTACCTTATCCTCCTGCACTGAAGACTATTTTTAATCTTTTAATGAATCAGCACTTGCTACTTACCTCATTGCTTTCATTAACCTAAGAATTCCTTAGGAATTGGAAGTATTTCATAACCCATAATAGGTCCTCACCTTCCTCACCTGAAGTAGTATGGTCTTGTAATTTCTATTCTAATGGGGTAAATCAAAGTGCAGAATGGTTAATTGTTTTTCAGAAAGTCTCTGTCAAAGTCAGCAACAGAACTCCCACTTGCTTTATCCATTAAATAATCATATTTAATCTTTCCATGCTTGAATTTGTGGTGAACTAATAGAATGGAAAACCAGACTAGAGCTGGAAAGAAACTTTTTACATAAAAGTATATCTCAGGAGCTTCGCTCATGAGCTTTCAGCTAAAGCAAGGGGAAGTTGTTTCATGTTGCTGGTTTTGCACAAAAACTGCTATATAAGTAGAAACTCATATTAAGATAAGAAAAGTATCTCCACAAAAGCTGTTGCAGCAAGAATGAAAAGGAATGGAAGATAAATGCAGTGCTGAAGCATGTAGTAGGTGAGTTGTAAGATACTCTGCATACCTTTACAACCACCAAATTGAAAGAAATTTTAAAATCATCAACTAAAGCCAACCTGATTGACAGCACTTAGATATGTCTAAGTGTCATGTCCAGCATGGAAAAGTCCAGACATATGATTAAAATCCATTTGGTGGCTCATAACAGGATGCTGGGAATGCTGAAATTTTACTAAATAGTAGAGTCCAAAAGGACATGTGCAAAGAAGATAAGGAGTAAATGAGATACTTCAGTGAGGATTTAGGTTAAGATAGAAAGGGCATTGGAAAAGCCTTAACTGATGTTAGATACAAGGTTTGAGTGTGGTTGTTAATGTGGTGCTCTCTGTGATACTATCCCTGTTACTGGCAATGCTAAAGATGCGCTGAAAACACAAGGCAGCAGGATTTAGCTTAAGCAACCATCTGTTGGATGGAAACAGTGAAGCTGGCTTTACCTTGGAGGAGCTGGACATCAGCAGCTGACATTTGAAGGGGATTAAGATGAAACCAACCTCCAAAAACCCGCCAAGGATGTGTTGTTCTGCAGTGAGCTGGCAGAAGGGTGTCATGGCCAGGAGGGAAATCTTGCTATGAGTCTGTTTTTCTCTTGAAAAGGCAATAGTGCAACTGCTGCATTAAATTAGAGGCTTCAGTAGAGAAAGTGCATCCATCGACCTTCTTGATTTTGTTTCTTATTTCTAGCAACATATAAATAGAGAAGTACTTTGTTTCCAAGCAAAATATGCATGGAAAGCAGGAATAAAATCTTGAGTTCCCAGGGGATTGCTGTGAGACTGGATTGTGTGTCTGCATTAACCCAGATGTCTGTCCTAGGATTACTGCTGGGTAGCCAACCCTCAGGTGGGCTGCTACTGATCTTAGCAGAGCAGCAGGATGATGAACATTTGACTGCTTCAAAATGCTGGCATCTGTAACTGGAAAGGTTTCTAAATTTAAAACAGCAGGGGTTTTCCCAGGTGTTGAAAAGGAATGGGGAGAGTAGGTGGCAGAAGAGCCATCATAAATTTTCTTCAGATACAGAGGCTGAAAATGTTTTGAATTCCTCCCCTTCGGGCTTGCCTTAAGTTGAGGACCAGAATCAGAGGGGCTTTCAGGAAAGCCACGTGTGGGTGTAGAAAACGAAAGCATGGTAAGGCTACAGCCTTCAAATTATTACAGAGAATAAATTCAATAATCTCACAGGGTCTGAGGTTGTGATATTCATTTTCCTCTTGTACAGGAAAACCACGGTGCCTCTCACAGTGCTGGTTGTCACTGGATGCTGGCACATGCCTTTCCCATTTGTGGTCCTTTTGGATCCAGGACTGTCGCTGATCTGCCATGAATGTCAAACGGCCATTGCCTGTTTGTGTGCCATACCCCTTTGTTACTTGTTCACTTGGGTTCTGATTGTGTTGCACCTCACAGTGTATTAATTAATGCACTGATTGAAGCTAGGGTTAACCAGAAACACAAGTCTTTGCAGGGCTGAGGCACATGCAGTCTTCTGAGGACAGCTGCTGTATTTAAGCAGGTGCATGTGTAACACCATAAACAGTATCATCTAAAACTGCACTGATTGATGGCTGGGCCTCAAGACTATTTAATGATTTACAATGGCAATCAACTCTTGCTGTTATCGTTTTATGGGCACTGAACATTCATCAATGAGAAATACAAGCCTTACAGCAAAGCAGGCTGCTGTTGGGAGTTCCACGTGGAGGTCAACTGGATAGCTGAGCACCTCTGTCAAAAGCCTCTGGGTAATTTAAAATAAGAGAGCTCTGTGGGTTTGGTTTGGGTTTTTTGTTCAAAATTTTCCATCAGTCTCCAGAGACAGTACTGTTTTCTCACAAGAGCATCTTAGAGGCTGCATCTCTTCCACTGCTGACTTGTTTAGGGTCAGAGTTGCTTCAACACCGACACCGTGACTCCTTTTGTTTTCAATGTTTTTGCGCGCTCCTTCTGAAATGCGCAAGTACTGGGCTGCTTTCCCCTCAACTCAGCAGAAAACTCAGCCAGCACTGCTGATCTCTGTGACAGAGCAACGGGTGACAAACTGCCTTGTCATTTCAATCAAAGCCACCCACACTTGTCATTAGGTTTATCCAGGGTTAAACTGTTCATTACGTGCCAGCCCGGCTGCCAGGGGTGGCTGTTTTTCTTAATCTCGTGTCATAACTGTTGTAGGTCGGAGGCGGGGATGGAGGCACCTGCTGGCTCAAGTGACAGCTTTATTCTGGGAGCTGCAGACTCAGCTGAAAGAGAAAACAAATGGGGACACAGATTAGTAGGCCTGTAGTTCACAGGGATAATGTGTTTTGTCAAATTAAGAGTTTGTTGAAATGAAATTATACAGCAGTTCTCATCTCCTCCTGCTTCCTGTATACCCTAATTTTGGACTTGTCTGGAAACTTTGGTTTTCTTTTGTATATCCTTCTCTCACATGAAAGTGCATTTTAGTATTGCTGGAGTTTTGTTTCCTATTCGTTTTGTTTGTTTGTTTGTTTTTAAGAGTCCTTGATGTTTTAATTGTAATATATTCAATAAAATTTGTTATGAATTCCTGTTCCAGGCTTTTGGTTAAAAAAGGCAAATATATAAGAAGAAGTGATATGGACTCAGGTAGTGTAGCCTATTTCACACTGGAGCAGTATAACTCCAAATAAGTTTGGTTTTGTTTTTGTCATGTTATGTCTCTGGATTACAAACTTCTTTTTCTTCATCTTGACCCTGTAGTGTTAGGGCAATACTGTTCAGTGCCTTATCTCTCAGAAGTGGGAATCTTACTTTGAGTATGACAATGGCAGGCTTTGCCTACCACTTACTACAGCTAAGTGGAAATAAAGAGAATTTTAAAATTTTTCATTATGTACTGTGCTATTATTTGTAAAAAGCCAACCTGGACTCCTGGGAGACAGCTACTCCCTGAATAGCTAAGGGAAAATAGAATAATTAGATTTAGATTTATTTTTCACCCAGCCAGGAAAATTTTTTGGATTTATTTTTGTCCCAGGAAAGAAAATGTCTGCGTTTGAGTTATTTTGAGTAAATATTCTATGATAGGTTTCTTATATGATAACATTTACAGGTGCATTAAAACTTTGATTTAATTTATATAGTATGTTCTAGTACTGGGAATAGTGTATGTGTATTTTTTTATAACCTAAACTACCTGAATTCTGGCAATACTACAACTATTCATTGCTACTGGATAACTTTAAATGACCCAAATATCCTAAGCAATTTCAGTAACTCAAGCTTTAAACCAATATAACCTATTACAGCCCCAGATTAGTAGGCCTGTAGTTCACAGGGATAATGTGCTTTGTCAAATTAAGAGTTTGTTGAAATGAAATTATACAGCAATTCTCATCTCCTCCTGCTTCCTGTATACCCTAATTTTTGACTTGTCTGGAAACTTTGGTTTTCTTTTGTATATCCTTCTCTCACATGAAAGTGCTTTTTAGTATTGCTGGAGTTTTGTTTCCTATTCGTTTTGTTTGTTTGTTTGTTTTTTAAGAGTCCTTGATGTTTTAATTGTAATATATTCAATAAAATTTGTTATGAATTCATGTTCCAGGCTTTTGGTTAAAAAAGACAAATATATAAGAAGTGATATGGACTCAGCCTATTTCACATTGGAACAGTATAACTCCAAATAAGTTTGGTTTTGTTTTTGTCATGTTATGTCTCTGGATTACAAACTTCTTTTTCTTCATCTTGACCCTGTAGTGTTAGGGCAATACTGTTCAGTGCCTTATCTCTCAGAAGTGGGAATCTTACTTTGAGTATGACAATGGCAGGCTTTGCCTACCACTTACTACAGCTAAGTGGAAATAAAGAGAATTTTTAAATTTTTCATTATGTACTGTGCTATTATTTGTAAAAAGCCAACCTGGACTCCTGGGAGACAGCTACTCCCTGAATAGCTAAGGGAAAATAGAATAATTAGATTTAGATTTATTTTTCACCCAGCCAGGAAAATTTTTTGGATTTATTTTTGTCCCAGGAAAGAAAATGTCTGCATTTGAGTTATTTTGAGTAAATATTCTATGATAGGTTTCTTATATGATAACATTTACAGGTGCATTAAAACTTTGATTTAATTTATATAGTATGTTCTAGTACTAGGAATAGTGCATGTGTATTTTTTATAACCTAAACTACCTGAATTGTGGCAATACTACAACTATTCATTGCTACGGGATAACTTTAAATGACCCAAATATCCTAAGCAATTTCAGTAACTCAAGCTTTAAACCAATATAACCTATTACAGCCTGTTTTCTTATATCCTCCTGGTTTAATCAACCCAATATAGATAAAGAAGCATTTAAGATAAATATATATAATTATGTGTTACATCTATTTTATGTTATTTTTAATACAACATTGATATATAAAATATGCTGCACGCTAAAAATAAGTGTATTCTAATAATGCTGAGGCTTTCCAAGAGAATATACAGCTTGTGTCTCAAGTTGGGCTCTGGGGCAAGATTTTATTATTTTGGCCATTAAAATAAGGAGGTTTTTTTCATACAGAAAAGCAACATCAATCATCTGACCTGCATCTTTCCCTCAGCACTCTGAACAAAAAGGATTTTATCAGCAGAGTTTCTCTCTGCTGGCTAAAATGCTGCAAAAGCTGACTGGGGTAGTTTTTAGGAGCTTCCTAAAATGTTTCAGTCAGGTACCTGATTTGTTCAGGTCCTTTGTTGATAAGGCAGAGCAGGTGAATCTTTTGGCCTGGCACAGTGAGGGACCCAGACCTAGACCTTCCATTTGGGATGGATAAGTGGGACCTCAAAGCTTGCACAGAGTCAGGCCCTCTGCTGTTACCTGGGATTATGTGGCTGCAGATGGTTTGAGTTTGCTTGGAATTTTTTACTGGGTGATTTAAAATTGGAGCTGTGGGATGCATGTGGAGTGGGGAGAAAGGGTAAGCTTAAAAGGAGGGGAGGAGAGAACGAGGCAAATGTTCTGTCAGGGTTAGGCTTCTTGCAGAGACAGCCGAGATGAGAACAAAAGGGGAAGCATCAGAGGGTAAGCAGCAAAGCATTGGGTTAAGGGGAGAATTGTAGGGATGATAGCCCAGTAACTTACCTTGATATCATCCTTTTCATGTTAGAAATGATCCTGGCAAGCCGAGCTGTGGTTCAGAGGCAAGATGAGATTCAAACACTGCTTTGATGGTGACCCCTAAGGCAAAGGTAGAAATGACCTTCCTAAAGTTTTGCTTACACAGATGAGGACGAGCACAGAATCCCAGAGGGAGCTATGGATTCACCTCATGAGGGTTGTGGGGTTGAATCTCACACAGCATTAAGCTGTGATAGTGGTACCTTCCCTGCAGGTGAGTACATGGGTTTGGATAAACATATATGTTGTCCATCAGAACTGTCCACACCAGAGTCTGTTTTCCTACCTTTTAACACTTTGTGTCCTCAGGTATTTCAGTTATTCATGGTTTGCACATAAGTAATCCTTACTGTTCCCTCACTGGCTGGTAAAATTGGGAATGAACCATTACAGGGTCAGTTCTGTGCATGACACAAAACCAGCAAATGTGCTGCTAATTCCCCAGGAACAAGAAGAGCAGGGATCAGTTACAAATCTGTTCGTGCTGCTCCTCAATGGGCTAAAATGTTTCAGGAGAAATTCTTTGGGAAATACACAAGTGAGGAATGTAGAAAGAAAGATAAAATGCAAAGTAGCTTTACCAAAGATTATGAGGATAACTAAACTGATATCAGTCGGTAAATTGGTATTAATTATCTCCACAAAGGAATGGATGATGGATTTATCTGAATCATTTTTCCTGGTGCTTCACAGAACAGAGAGGTGGGAGGTATTGTACCTGATGGAATATTGGTCGTGTAAATATTGTAATATTGGTCCAGTATGATGGGCAGGTGAAAATTTGGGTCTGGAGAGATGATTAGTGAGGATCTGTAAGAACTGATATGGATATTACTATTTAATATCATGTTTAACAACAATGGCAGAGAAATGTAGGAGTATGTGAATAAAACTTATAGACAACACAGGCTAGGAACACGTCTTCACCAAAGAAGCAGTCTGCAATATCAGACAGAATTTCATGGACACTTGATAGACATACAATAACTCATCCAAAGTGTGCCATTTATCTTTGGTTTAAAAATTCCAGAGTATGACCACTTCATTTCCCTGCAGATTATGTCTTTAGAGTTAACCAAACAGTGGTAAACTGCTTAGCTTATGGGCTCCCTTCCCTCCTGTCAGAAGTACAAGGATGTAAGTTGGTACCTGAAGTTCAGCCAAAGTTTGCACCAACTTTAATGATGCTTTGCACCAGCTTTTAATTCACTGACTGCTGTGTGAATCGTATAATTCTTAAACTTGTTATTATATTGAATACAAGTATTGCAGAGCTTTGTATCCTTGGCTATGTTTTACTCAATAACAAGGCATCAGTGTAATTCAGATGTCATAGATCTCATGCTTGCTGCTGTGCTGCCTTCTGCCTCAGTAAACAAGAGGAGATCACTGTTTCCTCTTTAAAACAAAAACAGAGAAGTGTGTTGTAGTGTTACCCCCACTTCAAGCCTGTTGCCAGTTTAACCTGGATTTCCGTGCCCTGCTCAGTGCTTCCCCTAGTGATTTTTATTGGGCATATCACACATGCATTTACCTTCAATGTGTTTCAGTGCCTATCAAAAGAAACTCAGTATCAAATATTAAATACTTAATGGTCATTAATATATCAACATTGGATCCTGTTCCTTGAGTGTACTGTGAAATCTGGAGGGAGAAGAATGAGAATCTTAGTCTAATCCATTTTTTTTTCTGTGTTTTTAGTCAGTGCTGAAAGCAGAAGTTTGCAGGGAAATGTGGCTCTTGAAAGGAAGGTGGTAGACCAAAGATGGTGCCTTGGCTTTTTTGAAAGTATCCAAAATGACCATTAATCCCTGCCTTGCTGCATAACTAAACAGTCCCATGAAACATTTGCTCAGTTCTGTCTGTTACAGAACTGCCAATGTGTCATATTTTTCTCAAGTGTCCTGTGCTTTTGTTTTCATTTATTTTTGAATGCAAACTAATTATTTATAGAACTCTGGCTTTTTTTTTTTTTTTTAAAGCATGCAGGGTTGGCAGTTCAGTGCCTCTGCTGTTTCCACCACATCCTATCTAAATTTGCTGTTACCTTTTCAGTAGTCATGTGCTTGCCTGCCTCTACACGTTTTTCTCGTCCTTCTGTTGCTGGCACAGGAGCTCTTGCTGTGTTTGTAGCTTTGGGAGTTGCTGAATGCTTCTCAGTGGTCTGTCTCAAATTTTTGCCCTCGCTGCACCTCGTGGATATCTGTCTGAAATTTGCAGATGTGGAGATGAACTGGAAAGGTTTCTGCAGTGGGAAGGGGTGTCGTGGCAAGGAGGTGGACTCGGGCGGGAGAAGGTTCTGTAAACTCCACCAAGAGCCAGAGCATCCCTCAGCTGTGACTCTGGGGCACAGCTGGAAAATCATCCTGGCACTGTGGGACTGAAACAAGCAGCAGAAAACCCCAGAGAGAGTCAGAAAGACGATGACTTCTGTGAACTGGGGTGTTTCCGTGGGTGAGGCTGCCTCCCGTGGGGTCGCCTTTTATCGTAAACAGCAGCGAGCAGCTGGGCTGGGGCTTGCCCAGCAGAGCTGAGCCACACACAGCTCTCTGCTGACCTTGTGCTGAACCAGCAGGGTCAAACTGCACTCTGGGGGGCCTGTGCCACCCGCCCTTTGGGTTGCAGGCTGGGGGTATGGGTCTGTGCAGTAGAGATGAAGGTGGGAAATATCCCAGACGAGAGCCTGCGGCACTAAAAAAGGGAATTTTTAAAATAAATGGGGTTTTGCCATTCAGTTGTTGAATTTTCTCCATCTGAAATGGTGTAGACTAAATTAAATTCAGGATAATACAAAGTTTCTTGTACAACTGTAGTAAATGAAATAGATAAATTATGATTTTTCAATACCAGCACAGCAAAGAGACATTACTAAATCCTACCAGAACTTAGATTCCAAAACAGAGAGACTTAAAAACTCTTTTCCAGAGTCGAGTGGAAACCTTTTATCGCTTTGTGTGTTTTTAAAAGAGTTTTCTCATAACAACCAGAAGATTCTTTGATTTAGAAAAGACGTATTGTTTGATATTTAAAAATGAGACTTCATGAGAATTAAAAATGAAATATCACATGGAAGTGTACATGGTTTTATCTTTCCTTTGATATTTTAGAAAAACAACCCCAAAAATTCAAAGTTTCAATTTTTCAGAAAGAAAACACTTGAAATTGTAATCTTCTCCAAAGAAGTGCTCTGAGCTGTGGTGTTCCTTTATGGGCCTTTCAGCGAAGACAGAGTGCTCCTTCCTTTTTAATATTACAATGGTTGCAAGTCAGCAGCATGAAGTATTAAAACTGCATTTTTGCCACTCTTTAGTGCCACAGTATCTTGGGTTTTTTTAGAAGAAAACCAACAGGAGTGTTTGCAACGAGAGCACCATTTTTATTTATAGCAAATTGATGAACGTAACTTGAACTTTTTAGCGTGCAAACTCAGCTAACAGTCTGGGGCACCAGAAGATATGAATTTCCATCACTGGACTGTCTTAGAGCACACATACCATTTTCTGCACTGGGACAAAAATAAATCGAGCTTTTCAGCTTTTTGGGGTGAATTATCAGGTTCATCTCAAGGTTGAAAAGGATGTTCAAGCAGGCAATTAACCTACCAGTTTAAGTTAAAGCTTTGGTTTGCTGCTTTGAGGTGGATGTAATCTGGGCCCTGGGCAGTTACTTCTCCTTTAGCACAAACGAACACGTCAAGCATGAAATTTAATGTGTTCTTACTTTTGCAAAGAAAAATGTTCTTGTAATGTGGTCTAAATACCGAATGCAACATAATATGTGCTCACAATTGAAGACTTCATGGTCAAAAGGAAGTAAGAAATAATGTGTTGATTTTAAAAAAACACTATTATTTTGAAGTCCTTTCTCTATTAACAATTTAGTCCTTTTCATTACAAACATTAACAGGCTCTACTTAATGTAGTTTGTGTACTTTATCATCTTGCTTTCTGGTGCCCTGTAACTTTTGATATTTGAGGCTCTGCTATCTTTTAGGCTCTCCTAGTGCAGTATTTTGAAGGAGACAAGCAACATGCTCTCCCACAGACTTTTCTTTCAGCTTACTGATTAACTATTTAGCTTCTGTGACTGGTGGCTGGGCTTTGACAAGTGGCCAGTAGCTAAGAACACTGTAAATAAAGAGAGAATGAAGCAAACTTCTGATTTCATGGTTCTTTTGCCCATGCAGTTAAGGACACACTGTAAAGCACCACACAAACTCCCCAATAACCCAAGATACCTTGTGCTGCATTCATTTGTTACCCTGATTTTTTATCCTCCAAAGACTACATCCATGACCTGTCATTAATTTCTCACCCATCTCAAAAAAGTGATAAGTTTTCTTCAAACCTCAGCTGCTGGGGTTCATGTGGTTGACCAGGTCTTTAGGGATTTTTCTTCAAAAAATAAATATACCCCTTTTTTAACTTCTCAATGATAGAAAAATGTGGAAGTGTTTATGGCAAAGAACCTGATTAAAAAGAAAGCAGAGGATGCAGCTCTTTTGTCACGATCTTGGGATGTGAGGTGTGAATGAATGCAGTCTGCAGCCTTTTTGATTCCCTGTGATAACCCATGTCCCACATTGTTGAAATAGATGCTAGTGACTTAGGTAGAGCTGGCATGTGGATGTCATTCCTAACAAGTGCACGTTGTTTTGAGCTTCAGCACTGTCCCTGATGTAGTTGAGTTGGCACCTTCTGAGTGCTGGCAAAGCCCAGGCTGTATGCAGGAAAACATTACATTCTCATCCAGAAAAACAGATTTTGGCCAGGGAGAACCGGCCTGTCTCTCTTTGTAAGATGTATCCTTGCTGTGCCTGGGGCATCAGCTGTCCCCTGGCTATACCAGTGTGTTCAGGGATGACCCCTGAGCTGAAGCAGGGCTTGCCCACTGGTAGGGCTGTTTACCACTAGCAAGAACAGGACAGAAAATGCTGAACAGATGAAATGCTTTAATTTTCCACTGTTTTGTCTGTATTGTTTAGGTCTCTTCCTTTAAACAGAGGAGTAAAATTACAAATGAATCTGTAGTTCCTCTCCGCTTGAGTGGAAAATATGTTATTGTCTGTTTTTATGAATCCATTCGAAGCTGCTTACTCTTCTTTTCCACAGACAGAAGAAATGGCTGGGGTGAGTGCATGTAGATATAGGCACACATATAAAAATACGTGTGAGGGTTATGTGGTGTATCCATGAATATATGTACATGCACCCTTGGTCTGTGGTATTGCACCTATGTTTATGTGGAAGGGAAAGACAGCGAGCACGTTGCACCTAAGTGAGAGAAAATGGCAATGGATGAACCCAAAAGCTTGAGGTGCTCACTTAAACTGAAGAGCATCACTGGTTTAGCCAAGTTCTGCAGCTCTGGAAGGTGGCAGGAAGGGAATCCTGTTATATCTCTGTATTTCTTTCAGTGTATCTGTCACTGGCTTATCAATAGTCACTTCAGGAGGAGAATGCTCTGAGGCTACATAAATGCAAAATAATGGGGCAAAGGCAATACCAGCGTTGTCAAATTGAAGATGTTTATCGAAAGTTCAGTATAGATTTTTATTTTGATTATTCCAACTCCAGCACGTGTTTGGAATGAAGGGGCGAAATGTTCTTGAATAAGAAGTAAACCTTCAAATACAGATATTTGGATGCTTTTGCATCTCTGCCGGTATTTTGTGATTACCTAGAATTTGTATTTCTTATGAGAAAGATATAGCCTAACATCATAAGACTTGGGTCTAAACTTCTGAATGACAAACTGTTTTGTTGCTTGCTCACAGGAACCAATACAGTATATTCCAGAAAGCACAAACAGGGCTTTTTTTGCCCTTTGTCATTATAAATTGACTTGTTTTTCCCTAAATCTATAAAGTCAGTTATTCAGATTGAAACTTTCCAGTTGCTCATTATGAAGGAGTGGGAGTTGGCAAGAAATATTCAGAAAATTCATGCTGCAATTCACGGTCCTGTGCATAAAAGAGGAGAGTTTGTGTATCAGTGGTTATTCCATATGGATGTGATTTTGGTTTTGTGTCTGGCAATTTTGAATCCAGGGTCAAAGCTGTCTTCTGAAAAAAAAAAAAAGAGAGAAAGGTATTTTGTCTTTAAAAAAAATGGAAGAAGGAAAAACAACTTCTTGCCTTCCCTCTCTGCTTTAGCCTGTCTGGCAGCATTTGGACTCACACTGCCCTGTTGTAGCCTTAGTCTGGCACTACAACACAAGATCATGTAGTGTTGTCTTTTGCTTTTCTATCCAAACTCCCAGGATATGCTGAGAGCCAAATTTTCCAGTTCAGGCAGCAGAGGTGCAGGACATTGTGTGTTGAGGCATTGGGTCCTCTCTGCTGAGCTCTGCAGGCACGTCCCATTTCATGGGTGAACGCAGTAACTCCCACAAAGACAGTCATGTTTTGAAAACAAACAAACAACCTTTTCCACCATCCTTTAACTTAAAAAAAAAAGTGTTGCTGTGTAAGATGGTGTCATACACATATTGCCTGGAGGGTGTCAAAAGGGCTTTCTTTGGAGCCAGGTACTTCAAAGGAAAAGCAGTCCCTGCTCTTGCTGCGCAGTGGGGTTGGTGTGACGCCTCTTTGGTGGGTTGAAAGCCTGTGCAGTCTTTCTGCAGGGTCTGCCACGGAGCAGAGCTGGGACACTGATCCCAGGTGTCCCTGCTGCTTCCTGCCTCCGTGGGGTCACCTGTCCCCAGGGCTGCTCGTGTGTTTCTCAGAGGATTGCTTGCTTAAGGTCCCAAGTTTGGGAAAACAATACCTGTGACCCAGACTTAAGGTGCTGCACTTTTTTTGTTTGATTAGTTGGGTTTTTTAATTCCTGCTGCAAAAAAAGAGAGGCTGAAAAGCCCTGAAATTATAAAGCCTGCTCCTACAGTTACCTTACTTTGAGGTAACAATTTCTATCTCAGTTGGAGGAGTTTTCAGCTGCTCTGAGCAAGTGCTTTCCCAGCCACACCTGGCATTGGCTGTCTGAGCTGAGGAGAGTCTCAGATGTGTTTTTGCCGGGGCGGTGTGTGGGGGGTAGATCCGTATCTGCCAAAGGGAAGCGTCACGTCGCGCTTTGAGGTTTGAGGGGGCCAGGGTGTGCATGGGTGAGGGACCGGGAGCTTGGCTTTGTTGCCACAGGTTATAAGTGAAAGGGACTCCGTGGGCATGGATCTTGTGGTTGCTGCCAGGCAGGCGAGCACAGCCCCCAGGACTGTCTCAGCAGGGGAACAAATCTGTATAAAATATTTAAAATATTCAAGCCATTTCATAACCAGCTTCATAGCCAGATCTTCAAAACACTCAAAGGTCTCCCAGAAATCAGGCATCTTGAACAAGGAAGAAAGGTTGAAGGAATGGAATAGGAAAAAGATAAACACAATTAGTGATGTTAACCTGACCGAAGAGACAAAAAGGATGGAGATTTCTGACAGAAGAAGCCAGCCTGTGTTGTGGCAATGGGGGCCAGAGCCAGCTTGTGCAGTGCTGGAGGGGAGCATACAGGGAGAAGGCTTCCTCCTCCAATGAGCCCATGCCCTGCCCCTTGGCAGGCCAGAACAAACCAGAAAAATCACAGGTGATGTGCTGGACAAGCAGCTCCTGAGCAGTTCCTGAAATGGCCTGGCTGGTTTTGTGCAGCTGCTCTGTGATAAATGATGGGGGATTTTCTGGGGCTGCACCAGGATGCAGCAGCAAGGTGCTAGAGCAAGAAAATTTATTTGTTTTTCTGAGTGTGGCATCAAGCCCTGATTTGTATGGCCCACGCTGAAACACAGAGCAGATTTTTTCTGGCCAAAATACTGCACATCCAGAATGTAAAAGAAAGGCAAAGGTAAGTCATGGTATCTCTGGTATGGTCTGTACCAAGAGGAGTGCATCATTAACAAAACCTGATCAAAGGACAATTAGTGGTCAGGATGGAAAGCTGTAACACAGAGGTGAGCCAGTTGGGTAGGTGTAAGAAATGTGATTTATCTGTCTGCAAAGGATAATAAAGCACTCATTCTCTCCTTAACTATGGCTATAAAGCTATTATTAAAACCAGCCTGGAGAGTGTCTGGTGTGCAATGCCCAGGGGGGCAGCAAACATGAAAGAGTGTCCTTGGCTGATGTCATGGCTCCGGGTTTTCTGTTCCTCCCTGAACTTTCCTGACAAGCATTGAGGACACCATCACACTGCAAGTACATGTTCGTGCTTTAAGTCCTATTTTGTCCAACTTTTTACAGCACAGAGTGGTTTTACAAATGGGGCAGCATGGAACACTCTGGTAACTATAGAAAATAATTTGATGACATCACTTTGTTTTCTGTCATTTCCCACCATTAAGATTGTCTCCATAAAATGCACTTTCTTGGCCTTTTGACAAGTACTTGGGAAGTTTGTGCAGCAGTTGTTTGAATGGGATCATTTGAATTCAGCACCTTATAATCATCTCCATGCTTGTGCTCTAGATTTTGATTCCTATGTGACCTAACAAGGTTTAAAAGGATATATTAAAATAAAGGCAGGAATAGTTTTGCAGAAACTGCTGGGGTTCTCGTTTGACCTAGTGGTGCATTTGTGAATTGAGGAACTTGGACAAAAACAACTGGAAGTGTAATGCTAAATTCTCTATAATATTGCAAGCAGCATGTGGAACTGGCTTTTTCACTTTTACACTTCTGGTCAGTAATAAAAATAAAATACAAATCTTGACTGAAGATAAGGATATCAATTTTGCTACTTCAGTTGTAAAGTGAGTAGTCATTGAGCAAAATGACTATGCATTATTTCCATAAAAATGCTGGTGCCATCAGACTCCACCACAACAGAAGAAGCACAAAACATTTCTGTGGAAATCAGTAGTCAGTCGGGGTTTCTGGGAGTCAAGTTCATAAGTTGATCTACATGTGTTAATAACATTATTTAGAGTTTTTATTATTGATTTCAGCACTGCTGCGTACCTTTCTGGATGGTAAAATTTAAGCTGTCCATCTGCCAGTAGAGCTTGATCTTTCTGAGTTTGCAGAAGATGTTTCTGATGGGAAGCAAGTCTATGCAAACAGACAAATGTGCCCTCTTCACTCCAACTGCAGTATTCTGCTAAGAGAAATTCAAATGGAAGAGTTTATTTTGTTTTAAAAACATGACTTACTGACACTTCCCAAAAAACTGAAAGTTCAACTACTTATGAAATATGATTTTTGAAAAATCTTAATTATACAGGTGAGTCTTGAATTACAAATTGGTTGTGCAGGATTTCTAACTGTGCCCAATATCTGATATTGGGTTATTCTGCAGACAGCATAACCAGCTGCAGAATTTGATCTCTTAAAATCTGCAGAAATTCTAATCTCTGAGCAGACCACCAGGAGGGTATTTCTGTGTCGTAGTCAGCTGAGAATTTTAAGTGAAGCAGTGTGTTCAGTGTTATACTTTATTTAGCTTTACCTAGATTATAAATAGCAGCATAAAACTGTCACTCAATTGCTGCTTCTAAAGAGTACATAATAATTTTGCACAGGATTTTACAAGTATTTTTTCACTTTTTATGCTGCCACCATTATGACAGTGTTAGAAATGGGACAGGGAAAAGAGAAGAAATTGCTTTTATTGCTGTAAACTACGTCTGAAAACCTTAGTGTTTGGATCACCAATTGTTAGCATGGTAATAAAATAACTGAACAGATTTTCTCTGTCCCAGCTGGTCAGGCTTTTTCTCTTTCAGGGACTTCTTTCTGATCATAAACTTACAAGAGTGAGATATTTAAGAGTCAGTGGGACACTGGAGGAGGAGGGGTCTTGCTAGCAGGGAAATTTGTCTTCAGGGGGCTTGTAGCACTAGTTTGGTAAAATAATATTGTCTAAGGTCTATGTAGATTTGCTTATGGATTTTGCTGTTTAGGTTTCATTGTTTTTTCCCCAGCCTATATAATTAAATGCATCTTTATGAAATAAAATGAATTAATTAAGATAATGTTTGCTCTGTAGCTGTATCTACATCCCTATGCAATTTAATTTAGATAAAAACTCACTATGTGACAGTGGATGCCGTTATGTTCAATAAATTTCAGGTGCATGGAATGTGTTAGCAAATTACTTTTTTTGTCCTGTCCAAGCAGAAAATCAACTGACAGCAGAAATACATAGTGATTTTATTTTTCCATCAGTTTTGGTGAACCAATTTTATATCCTAAACAGTATTAGGTACAGCAGGTTACAAAGCCAGATTTTTTTTAATTTTATGTGCACAGGCTTTGTATTTTGGGCACGTGCTATGCTCTTTTTTAGTGGAGATGCATAAATGTTTGGAGAGTTAAATATATATATTTGGTGCTGTGCAATGAGCTGAACCATCCAGTCCTTCCTGCTCTTTTGCCTTGTAGTAAATAATTCTAATGTAGTTCTTGCAATGCACTTGGAGTAAATCACTGATAATTTTTGTTGATAAAACAGAAATACAGCTTTAGGATATATTTCTAGAAAAAGAATACTTTTTAAATTAAAGGGTTTGGAGGCTTTTTTTTTTTTTTTTTTTTTTTCCCCTTTGACTTCTAATGTGTAGGCATGTGAAAATGAATTGCAGAAGAACAGACTGTCAGGTTACTCTGAAAGCAGAGTAAAATATAGTGAATTTAAAGAGTAATGAAAAAGTTTATTTTCCAGAAAAAAATTGTGTAGAGTATACTCTCCAAATTTAAATTTGTTAGATTGAGTAAATATTTTTTGTATCATGAAATGTAGTGTGTTAGGAAAAACATTTGCATTCCTATTTGAATTACAGATGTACGCTCCCTGTTCTTGTGCATCTTTGAAGGTGTGCGTGTCTGTTCTGTGGCTAAACCTGTTCTCATTGAATTAAATGGCCTGTGCTCATTTGAAATCAATGGTGTGGGGAATGAATCCACCCATTTTGGAATCTGCTCTTTAGTGGGAAGAAACCAGGACATCTTACATTCATTTGAGTTTCTTCCTCCGTTTGGACGCGATAAACCCCAGCACAATCCTCGTGAGTGCCATTGGCTCCCACAGCTTCACTTTGTCTGTAAGAACAGGGCAGCTTCTCCAAATGGATTTCAGGGGCTAGATTGAAATAATTAATGCACATCTAATGGCTAATTCTGTGGGATAACACTTTGCTTAATGGGATTCATTCCAGGCTTCCACATGCCAGAAACTCCCGGCGGCACAGATGAGGCCACTGCAAAGCCCCTTGAACAGGGTCCCTGGTACCTTCCCTCTTCCCCTCTGTCCTATTAGGAATACACACCAAGTCCAGATGTGAATGAACAATGGATTCATCACAACTAATCTCAAAAAGCATTTGTATTAAGGGAGGAGAGTGTTTTGTCCTGTACAAGCCCATGCATTTTCTGGCTACCCAGTTTTTGTTAGGTATTTTAGATAGTGCGATACACAATAAAGGGTTCTGTGGCAAGAAAAACTTGTAATGGATAGAAGTAGAAGAAAGATTTTTCTTACAGGGTACAAAAAGTAAATTAAACACTAAGGATCCTTTTAGGAGAAAATTTATTTTCTGTGGGCATTTGATCACTTGGCAATTTTTCACTCCATCCAGCAGTTCTGTGACTGCACTTTCCCAAACTGTGCTTTCAATAAAGCTGACCTAAGCTCCCAGTGCCATGAAAAATGGAGCTCATATAAATTTCCTTTGCATTCTAAATCCATCTCAGCTGCACACAGAAAGCAAACAAATACAGTTTCTACACAGCCTTTTTATCTCTCTCCACATCCCAGAGGCTTCCCAATCTGGCATTTTGTGGGAGAGAGGGGCGGTTTAAAGTAAATATAATTTCAAAATTTTCATCCATTTTAGAAGCAGCATTAAAGATCTTAAAAGGAACATGTTTTATGAGCCTGACAAGCAATTAGATGAATGCAGTGGCAGTACAAGTGCACGATTCTACACTTACAAAATTAGCTGGAGTGAGAAAAATCAGAGACAACATAATATCCCATCTCAAGTGGCTGCTTCAGATAGGTGCTCTGAAACTTGAAGGCATGAACAGAATTGTTCTGTAAAATATATCTGGTAAGTGGCTGAGAGCTGCTTGTCTATGCTAAGATGGAAAGAATAAATACAAGGCATCTAAATCCTTTGAAACGGCTGTGCCACTCCTCCAGGAAAACAAAACTAAACTAAATCTAGTCATAAGCAACAGAATAGGATTCTGTTTGCTAAATTTCTGGAAAATCTTTTAACAAAAAATCTTGAAAAAAACCATAGGGTAAATTTAATGCTGTGGATGAAATGAATTTAAATTACTCATGGTAGCTCACCTTTCCAGATTTTCAGTGTATTCCAAAGTAATTATTGGAATAAACTTGACAAATTTTAATATTGTTAAAGTTGCATGCAATGGCTAAATCATAATTACTTCATCTGAGTTCCAAATACTGCCATAGAATGGTTTGAACTCATAGTGTAAATAAGCAAGAAATTTTCTTTGTGATGAGAGATTGGGATCCTTTTCCTTGGGTTTTTGGATTTTTTTTCCTACAAGTCTGTTTCCATAGAGAAGGAATTACGTAGGTACCAGCTTCTAGTGCCTGAGCTTTTGAGAGCACTTCAGTATTTTTGACAGTTAATGTATTAGTTTTATCTTATAGTTGATGAAATAAAGGTGTTACATAAAGTCATTAATGATAAGGAAATTCTTTCCTCCTGTTTCTCCCACCCCACACCAGAATGTATTGCTTTCTAACAGTCTTTATTCCAGTCCAAATTTATATATAAGCTCTTCATTCTTGCCATTTCCTACCTATGTATGAGAAGATGTATTTCAAAATACAGCTTTTTGTTTTCCCCTTATCCTGTAATGCCATCTGAGATAAGGTTTTCTAAAGTTAGGTGTAGTTCCTCAGGTGTCTCTTAACAAAATGCAGCAGTGGAGATGTACCAGCCACAGTTTTGTCACCTGACAGAGGAGCACAGTGAGGGGTTAACAGGGAGAAATAAATCCCTGCCCCACTTGCAGATCCATGACAGAGCCCTTTCTCTTCAGCAGCACTTCGCTCCACCGTAAAATTTTAGTTGCATCGTTGCTGGATGCTATGGAAATGTGAATGCTCCCAAATCATAGAAAGGGCATTTCAGAGGTTGAAGAAGCAATTCCTTTTTTTTTTCCCCCAAGTGGAATGTGTGATTCCAAGGAGTTAGGGTTTGTTCTGAGCCCCTTTGCTGAAGGAGTCCATCAGAGACCCAGGCAAAGTTTGTTGTGATATTTCCATTTTGTGAGAGCTCTTCCGTTGACTCTTTCTTTATGAGGCCTGTGAAACGCTTCATGTGCTTCTTTCAGAGAGGAATGTTCCCCAGTAGTCTTAATATTCTTATTGCTAAGCTTTGTTGAGCAATGCTGCAAGAAAAATATGCAGGGAACTAATATGAACCCAAGTCCTTAATCACCCATTCTCTCTACTCTGTACCCAACTTGCTGTTGCACAGGAGATTTTTGGCCTGTGCATCCTCTGGCAGGGGCAGGACATGACACACACATCTCTGCACTAAGTGGGTCAGCGGCAGGGCACTGCTCTGAAACCTCTCTCTCCCTCCCAGTGTGCAGCTACTGCAGGGTTTAGAGCCTCAGCCGTTGGTGCAACCTCCTTCCTGCCCACTGCATCTGCAGATGATTTAACTATTTCCCTCCTTGACACCAAGCTTCACCAGGAATTTCTTCACCCTCAGAAGCCTCGTTGCAAGTGGATGTTGCAGTGAAAATATCTTGAGGCTTTGCTAGCCTTAACACAGTCTGCTCCTAGTTGTCCTGCTAAAGTAAATCTTGCAGCCTTCCCACCATTTTCCCACCTTCCCTGTGATTCAGTCATTTATCTGCTGGAAAACATTGTATGAGGAATGTTTTAAAAGACTTGAGTGACAGCTACCTGGGTTTTGACAAGTGTTGCTATGAAAAGTGGATGGCTTTCAGTGCTGGGGATTTGGAGTCCTTCCCTCCTCCCTTTTGGCACTGGTTAGATCTGGTGCTGTCGGTGAGTTCAGGTAGAAATTGACACTAGAAAAAGGAAATTATGAGATTCCAGTAGGACTAGCAGTGATGAGTGTCCAGGCATGGCTCTGAGCATACACCAGGGATGGCTCCTGTCACTGTCCCAGCTTTGGTGCGTGTTGGCTGCAGGGGAAGGAATTGCTCATGGGCTGGCTGCTCTCTGTAAATGGCCTCCTTGTAGCTGCAATTCTCCCTCCAGCACCTCCACCCTTAGCTTGTGTTCTTGTGAGAGATTTTTTACTGCTCTGCTTGCAGTAAATCAAGGCAGTTGCAATCAAACTCAGGCTGGGACACCAGCCCTGGTGAGGCTCTTGCTGGGCCTGTGCATCTCTGCATTCAGTTCCCACCGTTTCCCACCAGGTGGGACAGCCCACCTGGGCTTAATGACTTTTGGAAGTTTGAAACTAGGATAAAAGTGAGTGGGAATGCCTTATAAATCTCCTTGTTGGGAATTGTTCTTGTTACCAGTAGATTTGATTACTGGAGCCATGAGCTAGCTGTGAAGTCTAACATAAAAACACTAATTTAAAATACTTAGGGAAATGTCTGCCACTCTGAGAAGCGCTCACTGAGCAGAGAAACACATCTGATTGTCATCAGCAGCATCTTGTGCCTGGCTGGTGTCTCTTCCTTCAGCCGTGCAGCTGTGAAGTCTCTTTGGGATTCCCAGGGGGACAAGGAGGCTCAATTCTCTTATGTGGTCCTCCATCATGTGCATGGGGTTGTAGGAGCTGGAATGAAAAGGGCACCTGAGAGTAAATCACTCTGGGGTGAGTTACTGCTGTGGGACAGAGCTGGTAGGGCAAGGGAAAGGCTAAGTGACCTAGAAGCATTTGAATAATAATTCCTGCCTCTTTGTACACTTAACACCAGATTGAATTAAACACTAGAAAATTTACAGCGGGGAACACCTTTTGCATTAACTGGATTAAACTTTTGCTGTCCCTGATGAAGATGGGTGTAGTAAAAGCACTTGTGCCTAATCTAACCCCCCGACAGAAGCTGACAGAGCTGCACAGCTTGCAGCTCTCAGCCCAGCTTGTTGGATATCCACGTCTGCAGCTGCCCTGTGCATGGTTTGCTGTCTCTAGGAGGCAACACCAGGCTTGCTTCAGGAAAGCCCTTTGCACCGAGTCCCTGCTCAAGTGAGAAGTGAAAGCAGTTGCTTTTTCTGAGAATGACTGACTGTTTTGATGAAGCAAGGAGTCCCCTTCCAGAGATGAGCAAGGCACTCCCCTCCTTTCTGTTTCTGACGAGGCTCTGGAAGGATTTGGAGGGTGAAAGGCTGCCTTGTTTAATTATATATTCAAAGTTAATCTTCTCCACCTTCAGACTGAAAAGGTAGATAGGTTTCTTCTTCCCACATATCAAACAGCAGCTGGAGATCTACTTGTCTTGCTCCTGTTACAGTACCCTGGACTTTTTTATTAGTCTTTATTCCATGATGTGCTAGAAAATCATAGAATCATAGAAAAATTTGGCTTGCAAAGGACCTTAAAGATCATCTAGTTCCAAAGCCCCTGCCACGGGCAGGAACACCAATTTTTAATCCCATGTGGCATTATAGTATTTTCCTTCTTTTGACTGTATTTCTTCCAAATAAATCGGAGGTAAACTTGAGTTATTTGAACTTTGTGTTAGTGCCTCCCTGGAAGGGATCCTAAAAGGAGTAAGAATGGCTCACAGGAGTCCTAAAGCACTTTACTTTGACTTTCCATAGGGCTAACATTCATTGGTGTAAAAATTTGGAAGCTAATGGCCTAAAATACTTTCCTTTTTAAATGTAATTATTTGGGCTGCCCAACATTTGGTCTTGTAACCTGAATCCTGATCGTCTCAGCAGCTTCCTCCAACAACAACGAACTCTAATGCTGAACTTCAAGGGCACAGCTTTGCTTTGGGCCGCACTGTGTTTCACAAATATGTGATGGAATATTGATGACAAATTAATTGAGCCTCTCCCTTCTGCAAGTGAAGGAGAATTGGCCTCTGCTTCTTTATCCCTGAAGGGTCACAGGTTTGTTTGTTGTTTCTATCTATGAGTAAAACCCATATAAAATATAAATACAAGCAAACCCCATGAAAGATACATTCTTCATGAAGAGGATTATTTGTAATAATTTTAGCTGGCTAATCTGTAGGTATTTAGTCTGGGCTGTCCTTTCAGCTGCAGGCCTGTGTACACTTGAAGTGCAGCACCATGCAAGGTACTCCTCTCTCTCCTCTGAGCCCAGGGAGCTCTCCTGGGTTCAGAATTTTGCTCTCAGAAGCAGCAGTGAGGCAAGAGCCATCACACCCAGCATCATCCAGAGTCACAGGGATCACTGCTGGTGGAAGATGGTGGTGTCTGAGAAAAGCTGCCCAGCAAGCAGCTCTGGCAGCTCTGGGCTGCTGGGAGAAGACCCTGCAGGATCTGCCTTTAAACACCTTTGTATGTAACCACAGTTGCATCAATAAATCTCTTGTGCTGGGATTGGTTTTCCTGGGCTCCACTGAGAAACTCGGTTTCCAGGAAGATAAAATGCTTCATTTACAGCTGTGTTACTGAATTTTGGTAACCCCTAAAAGTAAAACCCTTAAATGAATCACTTAATAAGGCCCGTGGGAGAGAAAAAAATTTATGGTAGACAGATGTGATCTGGATTTACAAGTAATTCAGCTTTTATGGTCTGTATTTCTCAAACTATTATCAGGAATCATGGTCTAACCCAATCCAGATGCACACTAAAAACATTGGAGGAGGAAAATCCTATTAAACAGAAATGTTCTGGCATGTTCCAAGGGCCCAGGCCATGTTCCAGTGATTCAGTTCAGCTGGTCCCCATTGGTACTGGCTGCACTGGGCCAGCCCTGTGGATTGGACCCCAGCCAGCTTTGGGGGGTGCAGCATCCTTCCCTCATGTCATGGTTTGGAGCAGTGTCTGGATGTGGTTCTGGGACTCCTGCATCTCTCCAGCACTGGAGCAGCAGGCAGTGTGGGCAGGGGGCTGGAGCTGAGTTTGCTGCCCTGTGCAGGGGAGCTGGGGCTGGGCCTGAGCTGGGGCTTGAAGCTGTGAAACCACGCAGGGCTCTCGAGGCGGGCGCCGCAGCGCAGCCTCCCTGCCGGCCTCAGACTTCCTCTGCCTGGCCCTGGGGCTGCTCTCGCCCTCTCACCACTGCCTTTTTCTCACTTGCTGTCCACAGCACCTCTGAATTGCCTTTTTTTTCCTTTTTTCTTTTTTCTTCACCCATGCTTCAGAAAGTAAAAGGCCACAGGAGGTTGTTGCAGAGCTGCTTTGGGGAGATGCCAGCCTCGTGTCCAGATGTGGGAGTGCAGGGACCTGCAGCAGCAGCACAGGAGAGAGTGACAGAGGAGAGCAGGGCTGCACTGCTAGGTGGGAGCAGAGAAAAGGGGGGAACAAAAGTCCAGGCTTTGGAAGGAGGAGGTGCTGGGAAGAAACTTCTCAGGAGCAGAAGCACAGGTGCTGACAGAGCTCCAGGTGTAGGCAATTGGGATTGAGGAGGGCTGACAACCTGGGCAGTGCTCTCCACTCAGTGACTGTCTCCTCTCAGCTCTGGTATGTGAATATAGGAAAGGCACTGTGCAACTCCCAGTAGGCACTGGATAACCTGTGAGGTTAACAGAGTGGGAATCATCAGGGAAATATTTGCTGTTTGTGCTTTGCTATTTGTGACTGCTCCCTTGGGCCTGGGCACAGTTTTGCTCTGCCCAGCTCCCATCACCAGCTCATCTGCTGTGACCTTGGCCTCAGCCTCCAGACACGGCTGATGAGGGACAGAAAGCACATTTTGGTGGTGCCTAAGGGACTGGCCTTGTGTTTTGAAGAGGCAACAACCCCTCCTCTGGCGATGTAAAAACCTAAACGGGTCCTGTTCACCCGAATGGATGGTAACTGCTTCAACTGCCACTTGCTCATTGTGCTTCCTATCTCTTTGACCTTTCTTTTAGTAGGGTTTGTATTTCTGTCTTTTTCTCTTTCTCACTTTCTAATCCAGAACCCTGTTTCAAAGGTTATTATTTAGAAAGTGCTTTGTACATTTTGCTTTAAGAATACAGAAATCAAACATATAAAGGAAGGAAATAACAAAAACTAACAGATAGGACAAGGGGAAGTAGGTTCAAGCTGCACCAGGTTGGATATAAGGAAAATTTTCTGCACTGAAAGAGTGGTTAGGCATTGCAACAGGATCCCCAGGGAAATGGTGGAGTCACCATTCCTGGAAGTGTTCAAAAAATCAATAGATGTGACACTTCACAATATGGTTTAGTGGGCATGGTGGATATTTGGCTGAAGGTTGAACTTGATGATATCGGAGTTCTTTTCCCACCCTAATAATTCTATTCATTTTACTGTTTTTTTCCTAAACATTGGATTTTGTCATAGTCTCAAAGCATGTTTTTCCAGGGACAATCACAGCCAGAGAGCAGGCCTTCCCTCACTGAACAGCTTTAATCCATTAGCGGGGATGCTGGAGGCTGGGCTGCCCCACGCAAGCACCGTGTGGGCACTTGGTTGGCTCTGCAGAGTCAGCCAAGGTTGACAATGGCTGGCACAGGGCCACAGCTAAATCCCCTGCACTCCTGACATCTCCTCCACAGCCCTCACCGTCTCCTGCTTCGTCTCCTCCTGGTCTGGGGATTTTATTAGTGCTGGAGAAATATTGGATTTGAGATGATTGTATGAATGTGCCTGGCTTTGGTACAAGAAGAGGGAATTCAGGGCCAGGATACCCAAAGAGTACACAAAAATGCTGCCTTCAGCAGCATCTCAGATGCCTCCAGGCTGGTGTAAAATATTGTCCTGTGAACTGTTTAGAAGAAAATCTCTGGGAAGGTAATCTCAGCTCATTTGTTGGTTTTATATACAACGTTGGGCGAATAATGTAATCTCTCTGTCTCTGTTTACCCCATATAAATGAAATTTTATAGTCCTGAGGAAATGTGGTGAAGGGTATTTTTCATAAAGTGCTTGAACCATATTTTTTAAATGACAGAAAAAGAGAGGGAGGAAGGAAAACCATCTAGGATCTCAATTTATTTCAATGGATTTGTTTCTAAATGCATGATTTAGGGAAAAAAATTAATGCAAGCTCCTAGTTCAGACAAACAAACAAATCTACTCTCTGTATTTTTTCTGGGTGTGTGAGGCTGTCAGAGGGAACAGTGATTGTTTATCTTCATCAAAGGGCTTTTCAGGTTATTGATAATTTTTCTCTTTCTCTTTTGAACTCCCTCCAAATCTGCACAAAGCACAACTCGGATTAATTTTAAGGCATTTGTTTGGTTGGTTTTTGATATAACTGTGCAATACAGGCTTTTCCTTGGGGGATGGACATGGAGCTGCATATTGGATCTATAGTTACTTAGCCTTTGATTTTTTTAGCTATTCTTGGTGAACTTTCTAAATCTTTATTAACTGATACAGGGGCAGTTTTATCAGGTTTATCTGCTGAAACCCAGCAATATTAACGTGTCCTGCTGGATGTGGCCAGTGTATAAATATTTAAATGGTGGCTGAAAAGATGGAGACTCCCTTTTTAGGAGTCACATGGAAAACCTGAGGGGCAATGGGTTCAAGTTACTCTTGGAGTATTGAATGTGATGGTGTCAATCTTCCTTTACATTTAGTGCAGAATTGAAAAGCTCTCCCCAAAAATTTTGTCCAAGCAATGTATTTTCTCACACGCACTTGATGAAGGAAGCCTTTAACCAGGCCCAGTCATGAATCCCTGCAGGAGATGCTGCTGGGTTTTCCCAGAAAATACATGTCCTGTGTTGGCTGGGGGAGCTTGCAAACATTTCTGTCCATGGAGACACTCTCAGCTGGCTGAGCTCCTGACAGTCTGGTTTAACTGAACCTCTTTAGAGAGAAGGCTGGACTTGTCATGGTCCTTTTTGACCAGGTTAGTCCTATAATTCTTCCATTCACAATTCCATCTCCTTTGCCAAGGGGCAGTGTTGCCCTCACACTGGCTATTATTTTTCCATGGAGTGCTATGCAGCACTGCCACATTTATGCTGCCAAGCACCCAGTGACACAAATGACTTTGTTTGCTGATGTATCTGATCTTTTTGTGCAGATGCTGCATCAGTTCTTGGCCTCACAGATCCCAGGCTCTGCTACATGCTGGATGGATTCCTCTTCATTTATGCAGTGGTCATGACAGCCCTTTTTGTGAAGGCAAAGGTCAGTCTAACCCAACACAGATGCATTTGGATTTGGTGGTGTAAGGTAGCTGAGCTGGGCTGGAAATGCGAGTGGAGGGGAACCATCTCTTAGAATGAGACCCTTCTATTCTTTTGCTTTCTTTCTCTCTCTCTTTTTTATTTTTTCCCCCTCAGTTTCTGGTGTCCACTTGAGCAACCTAAAGCAGTCTTTCCAAAGAGTATTATGAGAGTGTTTTGATGTTACACTTATGGATACATCAGAGATTCTGGATTTTGTAGATGGGAAGTGGCTGATCGGGAGTAACGTGGATTTTTTTTTCTCCTGCTCTGTCATTGGAAAGAGAGGAGGGGATACACAGAAAATACAGGGAAATTGCAAGCTTGTGAAGGATGTATTAAAATGTCTCAACAATTCAGACATCTTTGATACTATGAGTGTGATGATGCAACAACCCAAACAACCACAGGAGAGGACTTGAGTAATAGCTACGAACGTGATTCTATGCCTAAATATAGACTGAGCTAGAAGGTTACTTTTAATAAAGAATTGAACATGATAATAACTCAAAAAGAGTAAATCAATACAGAATGTAGTTTGACAGGGTTTTTGTTTAAACACTACAACACAAAGCAGCTGCTCTCATTGATCCAAACCTGCCCCTCTTTACCAGAAATTTTGGCTTAGCAATTGATTTCTTGTAAGTATTGTGAGCAGCTGAGCCAAAGAGCAGCTACAGAAGGATAATCCTTTACCTCTTTGTTAGCTGCCACTCACATCAACTTATTGGGGTGGCAACAGAGCCCTGCAAGCCAAGTGCTGCTCCTGATGGGCTCAGGGACTCCCTGAAGGAAGCCCAACAGCTTTGCAGGCAGCTGGAGAGCCAAAGTCCCAGGGAGGCACAAGATTAAGACAGGAGAATGGAAAGACAAAATCTGAGGAGGGCAGGTGTTTAGGGAACAAGCTGAGAAGTTTGTGAGCTGGTGTTATGTGAAATAAGATGACTTGGCTGCTGAGGGCAGGCTGCTGTGTGGATAAAAGTGCTGCTGCAGCAGGGGTTTGCATTGCCTGTAGCCACACAGGGAGCTGCTTGTGGGTTGCTGTGTTCCTGATGAGGGTAACTGGTAGGAGAGAGGGAATGAAAGGACCGAGGGGAGCCACTGTGTCTCTGCTCATGGAATGGTCTCTATGGTCTCTCTTGCAGCTCAGCCAGGCCTCTGAACCCCAGCTGCGAGCAGGCCAGGATGACGTGTACAATGTGAGTAACTGCTGGTCCTTGTTCCCTAATCCACCATCCAGACAGACCTTTGGGGCACAGGGACAGTGACCTGGCTGCTGGTCAGAAAAGCTTTGGATGAGCCACTGATGAGTAGGCTGTACATGTGTGCAGCATGGCAGCTGTAAGGAGGAAAGGCAGAACCTCACAGGGACGGGTTCTGGTGTCCCCCCTCTGCCCAGAGCCGAGAGAGCTCTTTGGGCTCTTGGTTCCTGATTTGGCCCACTGAGTTCTAGGTTGGCAAGAGCCCAGGCTGTTTGCTGTGCTGCCCCATGGAACAAACAGGTTTGTGAGAGCTCTGGGTCCATTGCTGGCACTGCCCCTGTTGCTGCTGCTGTTTGATGTGGGCTGGGCAAAGGGCAAATGCCAAGGAATGCTGTGGAGCTGCCTTTGCACCTGCAGCTCGTCCACTCTCAAGTGTGTGGAGCTTGAGCTTGCCTCTATTCCCAAGCTTTCCTGTTGCTCCACAGCAAGCCCTGCTGTACCTGATCATACCAGAGAAGTGCCTTGTCCTGTGCCCTGAACAAGGGCAGCATCTTTAGGCAGTGAAAGAGGACAGAGACAAGTTCCTGTCTGAGGCTCCTCACTAAATTGCCCACTCATGGCAGCATTAAACTCTAGCTATTTTTGCTATGTCTAGCTGTCTTTTAATTTTTTTTTCTCACGCTTTTGACCATAGCCACATCCTGTGATGAGTTCTGTTTAACTCTGTAATGTCTGAACACTAATGCAATTTCTTTTAAGTGTAGCCCATCACCTTTCAAGTAGTGCTCTGTCAGCTGTGTTATTTTGACCTGAAATCTCTCCTATGCCCTTGTCCAAGGGGTAACCTTTTCCAGCTAAGAGTTGTGTTGGGCATAAAATTTCTGTAGCTCCTTGATGCAAATTTAGATGAGCAGCTCTACAAGAAAAATGAAGCTCATGGATCTTTGCTCTCCAGTGAGAGAGAAAGCATGAAAGTCAGAGTCCCTCCCCCTCATGCTCTCTGGTTTTCAACTCATTTCCACTTAGGAAAGGTCCTTGATGCAACAGCTTGCAGTTTTGTGTCATTCCCATGGCTTAAATGTAGACATTTTTGTTGATAGTTGCATTAGGGCATAGAAAGAATTTCTAGTTCAGTGATAGTCCTTGTGAGCTGAGCTGGGTTCCCTTTCTTTTCTAAGATCTGTTCTTATCTCATTATCACGGTGGTCCATGCAGTGCTTTCTCTCTCCCGTTTCAGAAACTCTCCCGCGGGCACAGAGACGATTACGATGTTCTGGGAGGAAAGCGAGGAGCAGACCCCGAGCTGGGCGGGAGACACCAGGTAACCTCCAGGCACATGTGCGCCTCTGTCCTTTATCTGGTGCCTCCTCCCACGCCGTGTCACGGTGCTCACACAGGCAGCCACCCCAGCGCCTTCCTGGGGAGGCAACGACGCGCTCTGTGTCGTACCCCGGGCGGGCGGCGCGGGGGGCGGCAGCGAAGCTCCCCCTCCGCTTTGATCCGTGCCCCCCTCGCCGGGCCGGGAGCTCGCAGCCACCGGGGTGGGAAGTGACACCCGGGCCCGGGGCGGATGCGGAGGAGGCCCGGCGGCGGTGGGTGTTTCACAGAGCTCGCTGCGTCTGATGCCATCAAACAAGCGCCCACAAAGCAGAGCAGCAGCCAAAACAACTCTTTGTGCTGCACGGCCCATCACTTTCAAAGGAAAAGGGAGGGAAAACCTCCTGCATCAGCAGGTGACAGCTGTAGGGGGTGAGCAGAGAAAAACTAAGTTTTACCAATTGCTAAAGTGAAATTAATTTCCCCCAGACAAATTGTCTGAAGAGAGCCTTACAGGTGGAGGCAGGATGGACTGGAATGGGCAAGGGGAGTCCACAGAGCCACAGCTGTGCCATGGAGCAAATGCATAAGCACATACAAGGTGGTGGGGGATGCTGGTAGTGCAATTTATGGGCAACTTCTTTCTTCTGTTTTACAGCAGAGGAGAAAGAACCCTCAGGACACTGTCTACACTGTGAGTAGAGCACTCTGGAGGGAGCAGAGAGGGAGGGATGACTGGGAACAGGAGATCTGTTTTGTAGGAGACTTTCCCCCTGTCACCCAATTTCAGCTCTGGTTCAAAACTCAACAGATGCTTTTCAAGACTTCTCTTTCCTTCCACCCAACTCTTCCCCCAAGACCCTCTGTTTTTGTTTGAACATTTCTGCTCACTTCTGAGTGACAGGAGCAAAACACTGGAGAGATGTGGAAAAGAGCCTGGATCAAGATACCTGCTAATGCCTAATGCTAGTGACTAACCAACCTTGATCCCATGTGATTGCTGCTGCAGTATTTCCTGTGCATGGATTCCAGCCCTGTGCCTGCTCTCTGGCAAAGGCCAAACACCAGTGCATCTAAGAGGGGATGCTTAGAAACCTCTTGATGGAATTATTTGACTCTGGCTAAATGTGGTGGTCTGTGCTCCAAAGCACAGACACAGGAATGTTGATTCTCATGTCTTAACTTGGGTCTTTCTGGGTCTTTGGTGCTTGAGGAATGAGCTTGTTTTCAAGACCTTTTCTGCTATTGAATGAGACACTCTGAGTTCAGCTGGTTTTAATGTGGCTACCCAGGGGCTGCCTTGGCTTTTCCATTGTCACACTGACTCTTTCCCCCTCTCTGCCTGCAGTCGCTGCAGAAGGACAAGATGGGTGAGGCATACAGTGAGATTGGAATGAAGGGAGAGGTGAGTCTTACTGTCCTTCCTGCTGAAAACATGGCAACAGAAAACATTTCAGCTTTTGGCCAGAAAACCCCTGACAGCTGCCCTGGCTGGGGGGGCTGAAGGAAGGTCTGGTGTCAAGTGCTGCAATGGTCCAGCAGCACTGGAAGATTTTGGGGCATGTTTCTCCAGAGCAGCTCAAAGCTGCAGGTTTATGGTTTCCCCTCCATGGGCTGCTGAGGCTGGCTGGTGTTTCAGGATCAGGAAACCAGGTGCCAGCCCCTCCTTGTGCCTGACTTTAGACAAGGAACAGGGGAAATGTCCTCCTTCCCACAGCTCTGCTCTCAAATGTTTAAGGCACACATCAGTCATAGCAGAGGGAGTTTTTAGCTCTGTGCACAAACTGCTGGGGGAGGAGGGCTTGTGTCAAAAACAAACCATCTGGGGACACTTGTTAATGGCAAAATGAAAAATTGCTCTGACCTACACAGGTTCTATTTTATGTCAAAGTGTCATATATATATATATAAAACCTTTCATTTCCTTCTGATACATGAAAAAAGGGGCATTTCAGAACAAAGTTTGGTGTTGAGAAATGCTGAAGCAACACCAACATTTACTATCTTCCCCTTTTTTATTCTAATACTCCTCAGCCAGAGTCAACCTGTGTCTATGAGCTATGGGGTTATAAAGTTGCACCATGTTTTTAGAATATTTCTGTTTCTGGAGGGACAAGAACACCAAAGCCCTTGTCCCATTCCAAATATATGATCATTTAATCGCTTGCTGCAATTTTAACTGTAACAAGCACTACTCCTTGACACATTTGTGATACACTCTAATACTAAATAACCAGTGTCTACAGAAATGCTGCCAAATCTCTATACATACAGTGAATCAAAGAAATAGCAACATTCTAACAGTATGACAGGGAAATATGTCAGCAAACGAAACCAATTTCTTTTTATTTCCTATCCTCTCTATTTTCTCCTTAACAGCCCTTGCAGCATGTCAGGGCTGGTCCAGACTTACCAGGTGCTTTCCTGTGCAGAGCAGAGTCCAGGCCACGCACAGCTGGCACATCCCGTACACCCTCAGCACAGCATGGGGGAACTCAGGGGCTTCTTTCTTTTTGCATGATCTGGAAAGCACCCATTAATCAATCTATGCTTGTTTTATTTTCCCAAAGCAGCAGAGGCGGCGAGGCAAAGGCAATGAAGGTCTCTACCAGGTAAGCATCACCTCCCACAGCTGCTCCCCTCACCTGTGGTTGGTTATCCAATGGCAATGTCAGGGAGGCACAGAGAAGTGATTTTATGATGATTTTATGTCTGTTCATTTAATTATTGATGCTCATTCTAGCATCAGTTAACTCTTAATAATACACAAATAAAATGTATGCCAAAGATCTGCAGAACCAGTTAGGATCATTTGCTGTAGTCATATTTTCATAACCATTGTTCAGAATGTACCTTGCCTTCAGGTAAGTAATAGCTATCTATACCACACAAAGACTAAAGAATCACTCAGGAGTAAAAACCTCTATAAGGTAGTGACTGAGCCCCTGCCAGTGAGCCAGGAAGAAGTAAGCACTCACACTCACCCCTCACCTGCTTTTCTGGTTTTCTCTTTTCAGGGGCTCAGTGCAGCAACCAAGGACACTTATGATGCTCTCCAGATGCAGCCTTTGCCCCCTCGCTAGGTGGGAGCCTCAGAGGGGATGGGCAAGAGCGAGAGATGCCCACCTGCTTTGGGGAGGAGGGGGGGAAAGCCTTTTTCATCCAGCACAAGCACTGTGTGTTTTCTGTGTGCAAGAACCTCCTGGGGTTGGTGCACAGAACCTGGACCTGGCCTTTTCCTTCTCTCTCTCCTCCTGAATTAAGTAACTGCTTCTGCTATTAGAATGTACATATCTGTAAAGTTGTTTTCAATTACAGGGGGTATTAGGCTGGTTTTTTGGGTTTTTTTTGGTCAGGTTTGTGTTGTGGGGACTAGACCACACCTTCTAACAATCACAGCTATTTCCATAAGCATTCCTTGTCTTCCAGAATATTAAGACATGGAATTATGGCTTTATTGCATTTAAACAATTTGCAAAGATTTACTGTATTTACTTCCTGTAGTATTTATCTTAAGACTATTTCACCCTTTTTGCTTTAAATTTGCCTTTAAAAAAACTGCTTCAATGGAGGGCAACTTTTTTTCTTTAATTATAAAGAGTGACATGATGTTACCATAGTGAAGCAGAGAGGCTGAATGCCAACTTTCCAGTAGGAAGAAAATGAGCACCAATATCCAAAAAAAGATCAAGCAATGGCACTGCCACTCATCCATAAATATGAGCCAGGTAAGCTGAGTGAGAGGCTTCTCTGAAGGCAGAAAAACAAAGAAAACAAGGAGATGGATTCCCCTATTATCACTTCCAGACAACAAACTGTACAAAAGCCAACATAAATGCAGTTTCCAGCCCAGACTCTCATGAGGGTGTCTCTAAAAGGTGCAGGTATCATTCCAAGGAGGTACCAGCTCAATAATGTCATGTGTTTTTGATGAATTAATAAAACAGTGCCACAGTCCCGTGTGTGTGTAGGGAGCAGCAGTGGGAATGGCACGGGCTCCTTACCTGAAGCATTCAGCCTGACTGCACCTGGCAGCACCATCTCCCAGGGAAGCTGAGGAGGACAGGATTCCAGCTGGAGCTCCTACACACGTCCCAGAAGCTGGGATGGGCTGTTGGGAAAATGCCCCAAAGCCAGGTATCCAAGGGACACTCACCTCCTGCTGCTGCAGCCTCAGTTTTGGCCGTGCCTCGCGAGGCTGCACAGGGAAGGCTGGAGGAATTCAGCAAGGACAAATCCAGCCCAGCAACATCAGGGGTGCTTCACCTCGACTCGGGAGCTGACCAAGCCATCTCACCAGTCCTCACAGAAGAAGCAGAGCTAAAGCAAGGCTGTGGGAACAAGAGCTGCTGCTCTGGGTGCTGGCCAAATGAGGTTATGTCTTCTTTCCAGGGACTGGGTGGGTTAGCAGCAGATAAACTTGCTGAAATGGGTGCTATGCAAGTTCCAAGGCAGTTTTACTTCTTTAAGCAGTAAAACTGTGCCTGCAGTAGGTGTTTGTAGCTTTTAAAGAATATTTGCAATAAATTAAAGCAAAAAAAAAAAGTAAACTGAGACATGGTAATGAATGCTTCTCACAAAAAAAACTAATCCTAGATCCTTTACTGTTCTCTGCAGTGACAAGAAAAATTGAGAGAACTGGGTGATAACTGAGACAGCTGAGCTGAAAATTACAGTAAAGTTATGCTGCAAAGCACTCGATGCAAGAACAAAGAGTGCTGAAAACAGCTTTCTCTTTTTAAATCACCATAACTGTATCTGCAAGATGTAGAAGTCACAAGCTTTGGAAGCGTGAAATACCAACCACCAAACAATAGGAATTAAATTCTTTGGCGGGGGAGGAAAATCACCTTTATGCTCTTTATATATCAGTGGATACCTTGATTTCAAAAAGCATCCAACGCTGGTTTTGGGGCCACTCACTGTGGGGTTGAGCTGAGTCCTCTCTTTTCCTTCAGGAAGCGACTGAAGCTGTTTCTGCTTTTGGGAGAGAAGCTGATAAATACAGAATCAGAACAAAAGCTTCAAGCAGAGTGCATAAAACCCGGGCTCTCCTCCAGTTTGACAAGACAAAGGGCACCAGATCGATCTTCTGGCCCAGTCTGATCCACAGGGGAAGGGCAATCAGCTTCCCCTGACACATTTAAAAACTACAAACAAGTGCATACATGTTAAAACACTTGGAAAATGGTTTAATGATGTTTACAACAGAAATGAACTGTACAATTACAGTAAGTTTAATATATATAAAAAATTACAGCAGACAAATGCATCTACACAAAATCTACCTTTTCATTCTGATTTACTGTAATCTACACAATCTCTCAATGCCTACAGCTATCTGTAGGCAACCACTGGGAAAATAATAATAATAATAATATAATAATAATAAAGAACATCTTTAAAGAGACAGCATTTCGCCTTCCTCCTCACCCTTAGTGTGATCAGCAAGGTTTTGAAATGTGTGGGACTCTCACATTTCAGTCTCCAGAAAAGCTTGGGTTGCGTTTGGGTAGGGTACTCCCACAATGGCCCTTGATTTCAAGTGTTCTGCTGACCTCAAGTCTATAAATGCAGTGTATGAGGAAGGCCAAGGGAAAAAAAAACCTCCCAGCCAGTGTAAGCAGGCAGTTGCACAGAGCAGTGAAACCATTAGGACCAAAAACTTGTCTTATTTAGAAAAAAAAGCAAAAAGGGACTGCCCAGACACTACAGACATTCACAAATCCTCATTTCTTTGAAAATTATGATGAGATTTAGAAGAAAGGGCTTGGTTTTCCACTCCCAATTCTTCATACAAAGGGGTAGTTTTCAAACTAACACTGTAAATATGATTTTAAAACAAAATTTTAGCTACTTCCTCTTTGGCCCACCCCTTAAAAACAGTGAAACCCCCTTTGCACTGAGAAAGAACCTCAGGTCAGTGGGGAAAACAAAAGAACATGCTGTCTCTTTAAAAAGAAAGAAAGAATCCCAGTTGGGAGCGGCCATCAGTGAAAATGCAATCCAAATTGGCGGTCTGGTGGAAATTCCTCACGGAATATTATGTACAGTTTAAAAACCCTTTGTAGTTGGTTTTTTCTTTTATTATTATTTATGAACACCTAGGCAGTGAAAACCGTTATGTTAATACATACATAGACACACCCAAAACATACAAAAATACTATTATTTCAAACTACTAAGAATAGGACAAGTTCAGTTATCTCCATGCTATGACTTTAAGAGCATTACACTGAAACAAACAAGAATTTAAACGACAATTTTTTAATATCCCAGAAATATACCAAAATATACATCTAAGCTTTGGAATTACTGAGGTTAGACTAATGCAAGTGCTGGGTAATCGTACTTAATACACAAGTCTAAGGTTCTGCAGGAAAGAAATTATCTTTGGTATCTGCATCAGGCTAATAATATTAACATTTGGATTTTGCTTTGGGATAGAGCTTGTCTGACCCTAGAACCAAACACCCCCCAATCAACTGAGATTAAAAAGATCCATGTAAAAAGTTCCTCCATTTGCAATCCCCCCCCAAAAGTTAAAAAGTCACAGGCATCTACCTAGCATAAAAGGTTGAGAAATACAATGCATAGTTGCACAGTGGTGCTGCAAAAATAAAAGAAATCTAGAAAAAAGGAACTAGAGGAGAAATGAAAAGCTGCTTCTTCTTCTTTCAGGGATTTCTCACAACAGGACAGCCTCTTCCAAGCAGTGAAGGGGGGGGAAGCTCAGAAGTGCACCTCAGCGTGTATTAATCAACATCACCCAGCCCCCAGAGGGTTAAAGCACCCAGCAGAGCAGCCAATCCTGCACCCAAGTCTTCAGCTCCTCAACCCACCTGCGAAGCCCCGGCCTCCCTTCCCAGCCTGTGCCCCAGATCTCACCCTGGGGCCGGGAGCTGCTGCCAGGGGCGTTCTGGAGCCCCAGGCCAGGCCGGCCTCACAGGTGGGCTTGGTGCTGAAGACGCCCTTTGTCTTTGGTTTGTTTGTTTGTTTTGAGTTTATACAATCATTAGGAAATCTTTGGTTTTGGCTGGAAATTTTAAAAGAACAAAACAAAACAAAGAAACCGCCCCCTCCCGACTTATAGCAGCCACCGTGACCTGACAAAGCTTCTCTTTCCCATGGGGGTAGGGGAACTACATTCAAATAAAGATGGACCGGGTTAAGGATGCAGCTTCTGGCCAGGTTGGGGAGTGGGGAAGGGATACAGGATTGTCAAATAATAAAGAAGAAAATTAAGTATTTGGAGATTTCTATTTTTTTTTCCTTTTTTTTTTTTTTTGGTTATTTGGTCATGTTAAAAAGTGAGTAGCATGTATGCAGCACTGGGCTGAGAGTGCCTCCTGGCCCTGGAGCTCAGTGTGGCTGTGGGGTGGGAAAAGGCAGCGTGGGTGGCCCTTTTCCATGGAGAGTGGAGGGGAGGGGGTTGGATATTCACAGACTAATCAAGAGGACCCCTTGTAACCAAAGGAAATAAGATAAGATTGCAATTTGCCCTCACTTTGCAGTAGCTTTTAAGCAGCGACATTCAGAGGCGTTAGGGGGTCACTCCCCAGGTTGCAGGTCACGGGGTGCTATAGGCCAGAGTTCAGTGTTAATCAAAGGAGGGAGGGCAGACTTGGCAACTCTGTGGGGTTTGGAGAAAGTTAAAGCAAGTTACTCAGTTACGAGTTAGAAATGAGGTATACGACAGCTCCTGTACCTGTGGCGGATAAACACCCCACACCTACTCACACCTAGCCTTAGATACTACCACAGAGGAAGGAAATGGAACAACGGCATGGCGGGCGCACAGCAGGAGCTCCTGCCCGGGCACTCGGGGGGCACTCGGGGCCGGAGCTGCTCCAGCCCTGCCCCGCAGCGCTGCCTTCCTTCCCTTGCCCGCGCTGCGGGGAGGCGCGGCGGCTCCCCGGGAACTCGGCTCCCCGGGAGGGAACTCGCCGGGAGCGCCCGGAGCTCCAAGCCTTTCTCTTTGCGTTTTCCCCTCGGACTCGCTCGGCCGCAGGGAGCACCGGGGTCGCAGAGGCCGACACATGGAGAGTGAATGGGGGAAGAACTAAAGGTTTTGTCTCAACTGCCTTGTTCTCAGGACACTGTCACAGGTGCTCTTGCTCCTAAATCGTTTCTCAAGGGGGTGGTGCGATCTCCACGAGTTGCCCCTTGGCATGCCATTCCCTAAGGTCTTAGGATTCCTACTGTTAAATAATCTCAGGGTTTTATAGCACCTCAACGTGCCGGCTTGGAACGCACACGAAGTTATGACATTCAGGGAACAGGGCTTCCATAGCTGCTGACATTCAAAGGATGAATTTGGGTGGGGCCTACAACAGATAAGACAATTTTGGGAGGGAAGGGAAGCTAACGTGATAAATTAAGTATCTTAATATCCCGGAGAATCAAAGACACAGTTTTAAGACAGATCAGCGTTTTGGTCTGAGCTACTTGACAATGTCCTGTTTGGTTGAAATAAGGCAGAGGGGGTATGTTCCAGTTCTGGGGCTGAGCCTCAGCAGCACTAAGATATCTTCCTCGCCTCCCACAAGCTTTTATAGATTTGTTTTCCATTCCACTTCTTGTTCCAAGTGGGCTAACACAGTTATGACATTCAGGGAACAGGGCTTCCATAGCTGCTGCCACAGAATTCCCCAAAGGCAGTGTGAATTCTGAAGTGGGGCCTACAACAGATAAGACAATTTTGGGAGGGAAGGGGAAGCTAACGTGATAAATTAAGTATCTTACGGTATTATGTAAAGCTCTGCCGGAGAATATTCCCCAGCAGACCGACACAGTTTTAAGACAGATCAGCGTTTTGGTCTGAGCTACTTGACAATGTCCTGTTTGGTAGAGAGATGAAATAAGGCAGAGGGGGTATGTTCCAGTTCTGGGGCTGAGCCTCAGCAGCACTAAGGAACGCCAAAGGTATCATCTTCCCTCGCCTCCCACAAGCTGTTTCATTTCCTTCCTCAGATTTGTTTTCCATAAAGCACACCTTGTTTTCCACTTCTTTTGTTCCAAGTGCTCTTTTCTTTGAGAAGTCATTTCTTCAATATCCCTATTACCTATCTATAAATCTAACTAGCTCTTTGAAAAGTCACACAATATTAATACCACTTTTACATAATGTCAGAACAACAATTCTATTAGTAAAGCTTTCAGTGAAGTTCTGCAACCCGATTGGTGTCCGGAGGAAGAGTAGCTGGACAACCCGCTCTCCCCCTTCCTCCCTCCCTTTCTTCACAAGAGCTCACCAAGTTCACTGATAAAACAGCTCAGCCCAATAGCACGATACATGAACATGTACAAGGCTACTTTGGGGAGCAAAGAAAGGAGTCTTCAAGGTCCCTCCCTTAAGAGAAAGACCATCTGCAAAAGCCGTTGAACAGACTCTGACCTTGGACTACACTGCTTCCACATTTGAAGGAAAGAAACAGTTTTCCCTGACTGTATCCCAACATCAGCCTAAGACCTGCAGCACTGGGCAAACCCCAGACACCGTTTGTCTTCACAGAGCCGATGCAACTCCATGCAGAAAAGGTGGGAGTACCCGCAAGAGATGAGGTCCTTAGAGGAAGGGACACTGACCCAAAGCTCAAAAAACCCCCACCCAGCTTTTCCTCTTACCCGCTCTGAGAACAGCAGAGCTGACAACTTATCAGTGCCTTTGGTTCCCTACGAGGCCACTGGGAATTCTCCCTCCCCAGTGGAGTGGAGCTCCTTTAGAAACGCAGCTCTCGCTCCCGCGCGCAGCCGGCGCTCACACGCACTCGCACACACACCCACCCACGCACACCCTGCCCTCTTCCCCCGCTCCAGCAGCCCCAGGGGAAACGGGCAGGGAGCCTTGGAGCCCGCACGGAGCTGGCTGCAACACCCTCCCAAGGCAAGAACCACTCGCTCTTCTGCTACTGCCACCGCAACACCGAGACATCGGCCAGGAGAATGACCTGGTCCCGCACCAACAACGCCTCAAAGCTCCTCTCCCACAACCTTCTCACAGTATTTCAACCCTTTCAGGCAGACCAGCCAGGTGTTAGGAGTAGGTTAGCTTTCACCTCTCTCAGTTTGGTTTTTTCTTTCATAGTTTTTGGTCTAGACAGGATTAGCATTGCTATTAGAAAAGGAAGTGTTTAAAAAGTTTTCCACCTATTATCAAGCACTACAAGCCCTACATTCAGTAACAAGACAAGGGGGATAAAAGGAACCTGTTTCACTTTTGCTCTCCCAGATAGATTAAGATGCAACAACCATTCTTGTCCCTCCCTGGAGTTAAACACAGCGGACCCAGTTCAGCTCTGGAGCAACTCAACTCAACCAAAATGGATTTCCAGCCCCGAGGTCGATCCCAGCCCAGTACAGCCATCTCTCCCCCGAGCCTCCTCGATATTTGTTGCCTCATCTTCAGATCCCAGCGAGGGGCAAGGAAAGGCCGAGAGGGAGGGAAGTGTGCGCACACTCGAAAGGACCCTGAACAGCAACCCCATCAGTAACCTGCATGCCACCACGTGCTGTGCTGCAGATTAGACCACAGATAAACCAACCAAACAACAATCCCAAACCCAGGAGCGACAAAATGTTTCCTTTGGCAAGACAGATACAAGGAAAAAAATTTATGAGCAAACATTTTCCTTCTAACACAGTCAAACCCCCTTCTCTGCCCCCAACATCCACCCACCCCCACCCGACCCTATAAAGTTGTAACCTATAAACAGGATCTCAAATACATACAGCATAATCATGTTTATCAATCATAATAAACCATCAGTTCAACTAAACTCTACAGCTAGAATTATCTCCACTATTTATAAAGTTTGCTTTTCTCTTCTGATTTTTTCAGTTTAAAACCAGTTCTGCGACAATGCTAAGCTATGCTGAGGTATTTTATGAAGGTGCCAGAAGCCAGCTGCTACCCACAAGTATTGTTCTCAGAGCTGTATGGTGCTACCTTTCGCTGAGGGAAGAGGGGGAAGGAGCAAGGAGGGAAAGAGGCAGAGGGACGGAGACAGGGAGGGAGAAAGGGGGCCCAGATTATTCCAGTTATGGACGGTTCTTAGCAGGGCATCACTGATGGACCTAAAAGCAGCCCCAAGACAAAGCTCAGTAGCTGCTTCATGTTCAGGAACCTGATACGTTCTACATGCTGACCTTATTTGTCCACGTGAGTAAAAGATGTCTTTTTTCCCACAGTTAAACTATTTGTCATTTCAGTGCAATCTCCCTAACGCCCTCCTAACAGCATCCCAACAGGGGTAAAAATTCAGAGCATGTCCCCACTTGGAGTATCCTGGGAGAAGTGGCAGACAGATCAAATGCAGATAGATAAGTTGAAAAAATCAAAGGGGTTTTTTTGTGCATTAATGTGTCCATGTGTAAAGATATGCAAATAGAGGAATTGCTTTTCATTGTTCCAAAAGCACTGAAATTCCTTGCACTGACACAGAGGGAACCAGGTACCACTCACAATGTGGAGACAAAGATATGAGCATCTTAAGAAATTGTGAATTGTGAGCCAACAGCTTTTTGACAAAAATATCCTGTCAAATATCTTTAAAGTATTTTAGGGGACTCCCCTCTGGAAAGAAGAGAGAAACTCACAAGCAGCAACAAGAGATTTAATGAGTGAGAAGGGCAGAACTCGTGCAAGATAAGTATCTTGAATTCTATATTGCTATAGTACTTTGGGAGGGAGAGGGCAGATGTCCTGGTTGCAAAAACAGAAAGGGATTTGAGTTGGCTGTGTGAGAACTGACAGCCATAAATGCAGTGGGGAGCAGCAGGCCAGCTTATTCCTTTGGTAATACTCCACCCTAGGCATCATCCAACAGGGACAGACAGGCCCTGCTGGCATACAGGGTGTGGAGAAACAGCATTTAACCATTTCAGGCAGAACAGGAATAGGGAATAGTGACTCTTTGTAAAGCTAATGTGGCAATAAAAACATCTACATTTTAAACTTCCAGTTTAAAACCAAGTATCATTCAAAGTTTGGACCATGCATTATTTTATCCCTCCTAAAACACTCCAATGACCATGAGAAGCTACCTGTCTCTTTAAGATAATTTTGCATTTTTATATATTTCTTTATCTAAGAAAATATGAATCAATATTTAAGGTAAATTAGATGTTGCTTTGGTTTAGTATCTGTGGTATGGCTCCAGCTGTAATGGTTGTGCTGCTCCATTTGCAACAACAACAGAAGAAAAGGGAATTCCCATTTTAAGGAACACTGCTTTGCAGGAATGTGCACACAGTTAAGGAATTAACTCTCCTGTGTCCTTCACTAACTCAACTGCAGAAATGTGTCAAAGCACCCCATGTGAGGCTTACAGAGGTGGCATTTGAACATCAGGTCACAGTTCTGAGAGATGTCACATCCACACCACCTCACAGTGATTGATAAAAACGTACTTCAACTAACAGGTGTTGTACAGTGACTCAGAACCAAAAGAAATGCTCTGGAGGAAATCTAAGCAGATGTAACAATTGGAAGCAGCCACACCTGGCTGTGTGTACTTTCTTTGGGCTGTTTGTGAATCCTTTCATGGTGACTGTGGAGAGTGGGTTCTAAGGAGACCAAGAGTGCTAAAGCTAAAGTGTGCTAAAGCAAAACATGTTTTTCTTAAAATCAGAAAAAAATGTCATCACCAAGCTACAAGACCAACTCCTGAAGCCATTCTCTAAATTGTTCTTGACCTTCTGGGCATATCTGTGTTTGTTTTCCTGGAAATCTCTTGCTTTTTGAACTATCCCTGTCTGCAGGGAGAGCTTTTCACCTTATCTTTTCTTGCATGGGTACTGTGACATGCTTGCAACTATGAAAAGCAACCCTCTCACCTTTAAATACAGAGACATGGAAGTCTGAAAAAGAGATGCTATTATCCTTTTCCAACACACCACCAAACTTCCTGTGATCATATTTACTGGGTCTGTACACAATTGTTATTGTTTCTTTTCAGATGCATCAATTTCTGCTGCCAGCACGATGATGATCTAAAAAATAAACTTCTGCTAAATTCTGGTACATGATCTCATATTCTTTTCACTCTCTGAAGGAGCACATGCACTCTAATTTGGCAGATGTACACCCACTGCCAATCTGATTTCTGTCTTTCACCTAAATACTGGAGGTAGCCAGCATCCATGAGGAAAAACACCGATAGGGATGAAAGGCAGGCTCCAGGAACAACAGTCAGTTTTAGGGGGGATGTCACAGGGGACAATGAATCAGAGCATACTGGCAATGGATGCCACGGGATATGTGCTGTTTGGGTATTATGTCAGTTTCTGCAAACAAGACCAAGCTTTTTTGGATATGTGGCTACTCTGAGTTTCCAGTTTCTCTCAGAAAAAAACTCGCTAAGGAACTCCCTGGAATCTGGGCCCCAGACAGGGTGATGGGGTAGAGAAGAGGAGGGTAAAGAAAGGGGTATAAGGTGCTCACACCAAAGCCATGTGACCAATGCAAAGGTAGTCAGGAAAAAAAGCAGATTTTTATAATAAATAAACCATCCAAGCTGCATTAGTGTTCCAGATATGTACTCAACAAGACCCTCTCCCAACCACAAACCAGCAAGAATGGGACATGAAAACTCATTCAGACAGCTAATGGCACAGTCTCCTGGAACTGTGGAGAGAGGATTTTCCACTGATTTAAGGCCCACCTTTCTTTGTGTTTCCTAGATATCTGCAAGGACCACGCCCCCCACCCACCACAAAACCCTTGGGAGGAGGGAAACCATCCGACACGAGCCCGGTGGTCTCCCCCCCCAACAAAAAAAGCTTCCTGATAAATTGTACTTTTGCACAGGCGTGAAAGTAAGCAGGGACTTTCAGAGTCAGGAACAAACGCTACAGCTGCGGTTTTCCCCATCCTCTTACTTCACTCAAAACAAGTCCAAGGACTTGCATTCCTTTGGTAGAAACTACAGACCGTGCTGTGGCCTCCAGACCAGCACAGTGGGTACCAGCATCTTCTCTTCTACTTTTTCCCTACCTCCCTGAAGCTCACCCAGCCGTACCTGTTGCTGCTCTGAAGCTTTTACTGTGGGCCAATGCCATTTTTGCAGTATTATTCATAGCCCTAAAAGTCTCCTGCACAGCCCGAAGATGTAGAGACATATCAAAAATACAGAGATTCATCCATACTGGGGGGATAAAGGTGGGACCTCTTGGATAACAATCCTCTGACATTGCCATTCTATTTACACATCAAATAAAAGAAAACAAATTAAAATCAAGTTAAGAGTCTGCCCCAAGGATAACACAAATTACCAACCAAAAAAAAAAAGATTAAAAACAAGCAGCAACTTTTATATAAAATTAATAAAAACAAAAGACAAATGAAAAAGAAATTGTCAGTAGCATCTATCGCCTCTCTGCATCTGAACTGCACTTACACAAACTAGTCCATTAGTACAGCAGCTTGCTAGAAATTGACTTTGGTTCAAGCTTAGTTTTAAAAAAATAAAACATAAAAAAATCAAAAACACATAAGAAACGGTGGACGGACATTTGTTAGTTTCCCTGCTTGCAGTTCACTAGTTTTGAAGTTTCAGGGGTAATTGGTTTAAATATCAGTAAAACAGGAAGGTGGAGAGTTAGAGATGAACAGAGCAAAATCATGGTGGTGGGGGGAGAGATAAGGGGTTCTGCCACTTGAGTGCAAACACAACTCCCACATGCTCAGCCACAGACCAAAGCATGTGTAGAGTTTAAAGCTGCTGCCTTCCGGATCTTGGATGAGAAGCTCCAGGATCCCCCTGAATCATCAACAAAACGAACATAGCTGCATCAGCTCGTTATTTTAGGACACTCTGGTGACAAAAGAAAAGGGGGTGGGAAAGGGACTTTTCTAATACCCTCACTAGCTAAAAGTAATTTAGTTTTGTACACATGGCAGAAACCTTTAAATCCATCAGGAATGGAAAGTTTAACGTGAACTGCATTGCAGCGATCCAGTCTTCTCTCTTTAAAAATCTTTTTTCTTTTTTGGTTCAGACACTGGATTGTATATTTAAGAATATACGGATCTAACTTCTGTACAGTTCATTACTCCTTCCTCATCCACAAAAATATCCTTTGCTCCACAGATCAGAATCACCCTTAAAGAGTGAGCTGCAGTGCCAGGCCAGCCCTGGGCGCTGGCCAGAGGCGCCGATTGCCGCGCTCACCCCGCGAGTGGCCCCACAGCTCAGAGACCACACGAGATCAGCCCGGGGTGTGCAAAGCCCCAGAGTGGCTCTGTTGTGTTGGCATTAACAATGGCACCTTCTGTTCCCATAGTCCTGGCTCCTGTCTTTTGCAGCCAGAAGCACTTTTTGTTTTACTAGGAAGCTCTTCTAAATAGTGTTGGAAGCATCAGAAAAGGAATATTGCTATGAATGGGGAGAATGTGACCTTCTGAAATCCGGTACCAACTCACCTAGAGGGTATCTAGGACTCTAGATGCTGCTTTACATGCTGCCAATTAGCCTGGGTCATGATGGTTTTTAAATATTTGTGTGTGCTTTTGCACAGCAAAACGAAATCTATGGAACAGAAGAGCCATCAGTATTGTCACACAATCCACACTCGGGAGGTCACATCCCGCTCTCTGAAGTAAAAGGAACCAAGCACACGAAGCTAAGAGCAGAATTTGGCTGTTTTGTCTAAATATTTGAGAGGAGAAGAATGGCAGTTTGGAGCAAATTCCTACCTCTGCTTACAAAGCAGAGACCAGCCTGGAAGTTTGCACACAATGATCTCTGCTGCTGCACTGAGCTTCCTGCACAAATGATGATGAACATAAATTCTTCTGACCCCTACAAGTAGGCATTAGACAAATTCAAGGATGAGGAAACTGTTTAGAACATTTCCAGAAGATTAGGATAGAAAGTCTATTTGTGCTCCATTCTTCCTCTCCACCACCCCACCCTCCCCCCATGGTGTGGGAGCTCGCTGAAAATAATCCAGGAGCAAAAGACAAACGCGTCCAAACTATATATATAAAAATAATAATAATAATAATCATAATAATAATAATAGAGATACACCAGTAATACAGGCCTGCCTAAATTGTACCAGTTAAGAAAGGAACCCCCAACATGATTGATACGATTATAAACACCTTGTATGACATAATGGCCTGTACAACAGACCTATAAAATGATAATTAAAAAAGAAAGATATTTAGACCAAAAAAACCAAGAAATCCCCTTCCTATGTTTGAACTGATAACCCACCTTAACTTGTCATTGTGACTGCTGGAAATGATAAGTAGTCCTTTCACTTTTTTTGTGTTTTTGCGGTTTTTAGTTTTTTTGTGGTTTTTTTTTTTTTTTTTACATTTTTGGTTAGAAAGTTCTCCGATCCATGAAGCGATCCTGAAAAGACAGTGTTTATTATAAAATTAGGCAAATGTCTGTCCCAGCTTTAAATCCTTCCTGTTTTGCTTTTGTTTTTTTTTCTCCTTTTTTTTTTTGGTTTTTTTTTGTTTTGTTTTTTTAAATATTTTTCCTTCTCTCTCTCTCTTTCTCTCTCTCTCTCTTGTCCCCAGCAACACGGTGAGAGGATGCCCATGGCATTTTCAGTCCATCGACCGGGCTGGCAGCCGATCCCAGCGCACAGTGACCCAGGCTGCTGGAGCAGAGCCCAGCCCGGCTCACTGTGCCTTGGAGGCAGTAGTGGTGGTGGACGTGGCCCCGCTGGCAGAGGCCACTGTGAGGAGAGAGTTCTGGATGGACTCGGCTGAGGTGGAGGTGGCGTGAAGGCTGGCGACTGGTCCAGAGGCCCCTGCGGAGGCTGCAGCTGCAGAGACCAAGCTAACTGGGTTGCTGGTGAGCAGAGAAAGGTTCTGAGGGTTCAGGAACAGAGGGGCAGTGACGATGTTAGGGGTACCTCCAGCATTGGCAAACACCAAGTTTCCAGTTGCATCCAGTGATGTTATTGGAAGAGAGCCACCGGATGCAAGAGCTAAAAACAGGGAAAGTTGAGCAGGGAGGAGATAACATTAGCAGTAAGCAACAATGCAAAATGTGCCTAAAAGCAAGGGGGCTCTGCATTTGCCTTTCTCTGATGTGTGTGGTCTCTAAATTGCTTGTTTGGGGTTTTTTTCCAAATAACCATTGGGCAGGATCTTGCAGATACTAGAACGCATCTTTCATTTGCTGCTAAACTAATTCCACAGTGCCTTTCTTCAGCTCTTCTAGCACAATACTGGTCTGTGTTTTCTGCCACAGAGAGCCAGTGCATCCAGGCAACTTGCACTGGGAAGGGCTGAGATGAGGGTTCACGTGAAATGACAGCTATCACAGGATGGAGAAGGTCATGTAACCTTGAGCGTAACATTTTAAATGTTGACATATAACCAACCACTGTTACAACTTACTCTCACGGGTCTACAGCATTCAGTCTGCCTTAGATTATGATCTCCTAAATTTATCTGTGACACTTTATGAAATGGTTCTTTCTTGAAACCTAGAAACAAGATTTGTTCAGCTAGTTTAGAGGATATCTGAACACACAGGTTTTACCTAGCTCTTTAGACACTTGTACCACCCAGTTTTTAAGGGTGACAAACTATGAACAGCTCTTGCTGAAGCCAGTGATAACTTTTGGCTTTGTGCTACTTCCAAAACAAATAAATACCTACTCTTCTGAATGTGGATTTATGTATTTCAAGGTCTAAGTAAGGATTTTAGGAGGCAGGATGTTTCTTTGCTAATACATATGAAGACATGAATTCAGGATCAAGACTTGCTCAGAACTGCCCTTTCAAGAGACCTCAGAATGGTGCAAGTCTGCTCAAGCAGACTACAGAAGAGCTATAAAAAGCAAATCTCCAACCTGCTAAAGATACAGGCCAATGAGGCAAGGACAACAAAATAAGTTCCAGATTATATTCAATATCTTAAATGCCTCCTTTAAATCATACACAGCTCTGATTCCCTATCTGAAGTTGTACCTGCTCCTATCTCTGTGACCCACAAAATGTATTTGCACATTTAATTTTGTAAAGCCTTTACTTCTACACAATTTATGCTCAGTGCTGAGGAGTCAGTGCTCTCTGGTAGGCAAAACCAGAGTGCATAAACTGAAGTTGTGTGATGGAGATGCATGAAAAGGAACACTACTGACCTTGAATAGTTGCCAGTGTACTGTTGCTCATCAGGGCCGGGCTGAGAGCACCACCTAATGTCCCTGGATTGAGACTGAGTAAGGCACCTCTGCAGCAAGATCATGGAAGAAGTGGGAAAGAGAAAGAGTGTTACTTTTAAGAAAAGGTTGTCACTGTTCAAAAGTACACCATCATATTTTTAAAAAGGGGGTAAGAGCAAGGAGGGAGGAAAGACCAGAGATCAAGGGCTATTTTTGGATTATTTTACTTTTAACTCCATGAGGGGTTCATGACATGCTCAAAGTACAAGCACTGTAAATACATGACTTGCATTGATTGTTGGTGTAAAATATTCTTGTAAAGTACCTGGGGAAAACTGTTAATTGCTAGAGAACTACCATCCTCTCCCAAATGCAGATAAGAAATATGTAAATCAAGAGGAATTAAACATCTGAGCAACATTTCTAAAACTATAACTTCAACAATACATCATTTTCCATTTTTGAGAACTTCTTGCTCATGATGGAGAAATGTATACAGAGGTGTGAGGTGGGTCTAGGCTATCTCCATTTTACAATTAAGAGGGCAGATGCTATGGTTCAGTGGTAAGTTGCAGTTTTTAAGTCAAGCTCTGCAGTGGGATGAATGATTTATCAAACAACATCACTGCAACACAGCTTTTTCACCTTTAAAATCAGCACAGTATTTGTGCACTGTCATGGGAATGGTCCATTGCCATCTATGAGTAAACCTTCAGAATCTGAGATAAATGACAGCGATACAAAAAAGCAATTTATCCCAAGAATTTTCCTTCACTCTTCCGTCACCTCACCTAAAAGGGTGTGCAAAATGGATCCTTACCCAGCTGCAAACTGTGAGGATGCCATCAAGCCTGGGTTTAGTCCTGCTGCAGCAGCCATGGCAGCAAGACTTGCATTTGCAGGCAACTGTGCAGCTCCTTGTAAGGCGGCCGCTGCCGCCGTTTGCAACCCTGATGCCGTTACCATCACCTGGCTGGTCCCGAGAGGGGAGGACAAGGGGGTGGAGGTTGTCTGTGTTGTGCTGGTCTCACTGGCACTGGAGGCCTCGGAAGTGGAGGCTGAGGCAGAAGGGGAAGGGCTCGGGGAGGGTGATGTCACTGCTGAAGAAGCTGGAGGTGCTGTTGAAATCACTGTTGCCGTGTTGTTGGAGGTGGTTTCTGTTGTGCCTGGAAAAGTGGTTCTGGTCAGATCAGTACAAAACAGGGATACCAGACAACAGAAACCCCTGCCCACCTGGTCTCAACTGCACATCCAGCTGGAAGGGGCACAAGCACACATTTCTGTATTACCAAGAGTTCAAATGAAAAAATGAAATTACACTTCCCAATGGGGGGCTGAGGAGCTCCAGAAGCCAGCAATGAAACATAGTATATTTTGTTCCAGCACCACCTGTGATTTTATTCCTGGAAAAGTCAACTCAGCGGTCACAAAAACTGAACTTTCTTAGTGCAACAACAAGAAACGATGACAGGAATGTCCTGGGATACCAGTGACCAAAAGTGAATGACTCTTTTAAGAATTCAAAAGGCACAACCGGTGGGGGTTGATGTGGTGGCAGCAGAGATGAGCCCTTACCTGTGACTGACAGACTGGTGACAGCAGGACTGGCCAGAGGGAGCACGGGGTTGACAGTCAGGGTTGTAGCTGCACTGCTAGTCACAAGGCTTGGCGTGGTTGCCACCTGGAGGTCAAAAACGAGAAAAACTGCTCAGCTGCTCAAAGACAGTTACACACTAGACCTGGATTGCTTTCTTTCCACCCTCAGCTGAGGAAGTTATCAGTGAAAAACGCTGCATATAAACTATTTTTTTTTGTAATTTGGTTACTTAATCACTCAATGAAACAACTAAAGCATCTTCTCTAATTACCAGCAATATCTTTATTCCTAATAATTCAGTATTTGAAAGAAGATACACCCCTATCCATATTGTCTCAAGACTGCAAGTTAGCCCTCTCTGCCACCCCACAAAGACAGCACCTTGTTTTAATAGAGACACTCTTACAGAATTACAAAATATATTATTTCTAATTATTTTTCCTTGTTTGAACATCTTTCAGTTCCAAATCTTTCTCTGATAAAATTATGTAAATGCCCCAGCATTAACAAAGGTATTTAGAGTAGTATGTTTATATGGAGAAGCAGAATAACATTTCACTTTTATTCAACCAAACTATAAACTTTACTTTGATAAGCTTCCTTGTGCCAGAGGAAGGACCTCTGAATTTTAAAACATACAAATGGACTTTTCAATTGTGGATGGCTTATTACAAGAAAGCCAGAATAAACTGAAGACATTATAGATAAACACTGAAGATTTAAGGCTGGAGAAACTAGCTTATGAGGAAAAATGAAATATAAGGAAAGGACTTTTTATGGACAAGAAATGGTGTCCAGCAGTAATATTTGAAGGCTGTTATACATCAATGAGAGAAATGAATCCTTTAGAATTGCCCAAGAGAACATAGCCAAGGATATAGGCTAAACATTCCTCCTTTCCACCCTCTTACCTTAAGTCTATTATCAGAGAAATATCTCTCCTGCCTCTTAGAGGGAGTCAAATGCTTCACGCATTTTAAACAAGACTGGGGCAACTGGGACAGATCTGAAAGCTTTCTGCCCATCTCAAATAGTGTATGAAATTAAGAGGAGCTGGATGCACAGTACACCTCCCACTAATGCAGCCCAGCCACCACATCTGTCATCTGTCCAGCAAGCAGTTAAGGCCAAGGTCACCATCCCTGTTTCAGGGCAGAGAATGACCTGGAATTAATACAGCTCACCCCCGTGGTTACAGTGAGTGACTCCAGCCAATGCAAAAGGAGGCTGCCCCCAAAAGCAGCCTTCTCCTCCAATCCTGCTGCAGAGCCCTCGCCCTCGTGCAGCCAGGCTGCAAGTCACACTGGTTATCTAACCACACTGAAAATTCATCATTGTTCCTCACATGGCTAATTTGCAGTCAAACTACTAAAGTAAGCCCAAGCATCCTATGGACACAATCTCCAGAGCTGACACAAGGAATCAACAAAGCACACGGTCAGTGAAGGCTGGTGGCAGCAGGGCTGGAACATCCATTTGAGTAACAGCACAGTCTTAAGAGAAGCTTAGAATGAGTGAAAACACTAGTGAAACTTCACTGATGAAAGGGAGACTGTGGTTAACACCTCCATTTCTTACATACAATGGCAGATTACAGCAGCAGGAAAATTTCCCTAGGAAAGCTCCTTTAAGTTGCAGTCTGAGGGAACTTGCACAGTTACTAAAACATACTGTCATAAATCTCACTATATTCTCCTTTCGTAGCAAGGCATTCAACCTTGCTTTGCAACTGGGGAAAAAAACCAAACCAAAATAACAATAAAAAGGACTAAGTACACTTAACACAGCCCTTCCCCTGAAACAAAAGGTTGCATGCACACACCCTGAGACAAGGATGAGGGGAGAGAATAACACATCACCAAAATTAATGGTTTAATGAAGTACTGGAAGATATTAGCTACTACGGTGATGAGGGTGGAATAAATACTACAAAAGGACAGCTACAGTCTACATAAATTCCACCACATTCCTATTAGCATAGCTACTATGAAATCTAATAGCTACTGTTTCTATTTATGAAAACAGACCTCCATGGACATTGGTAGCAAAGGTGCTGAAGGAACCTTGATGCATGTGTTTTGTTACTCTTATTTTCATGAAGTTTGTGTTTACCTGAGGTAAATACAAGTGTGGGAAATTAATTACATGAGTATTAGCTAAACTGTTCTTCTGTTCCATGCCCTTCTTTTATATAAATCATTTCTGACTAGAAGTAACAACAATGGTATAAGTGGATTTGTGTGACCTAAGTCTTCAAATGATACAGAATCAAAGGATGGGTAAGATTGGAAGGGACCACAGTGGGTCTCTTGATCCAACCTCCCTGCAGGGTCAGTACTAGAGCACATGGCACAGAATTGAATCCAAATGGTTCTTGAGTATCTCCAGTGAGGGAGACTCCACAGCCTCTCTGGGCAATCTGTTCCAGTGCATGGCACATTTTACTGCTGCTCATTTACTGACCAGAGCTGCTAAAATAAGAGGTGGCAGGGAGAGCTATTAAGCACTTTAAAAAATTACTATTCTTTTATTTAAAAAAATGGGTAAAAGAAGGAAAATCCAGATATAAACTGGAGGCATTATCTGAAGTAAGTTCAAAGCAACAACCCCAAGCGCAAATTTGGTAGTCAGAGTATTTGTTCATGAACTGACTAAATAAAACACCCTCACTGAAGGGCTGACTAGTGCCTGATTTGTAAGCATTATCCTTCTTAGTATCCAGGTGGAGCACTCAAAATGCCAGTAAAACATAAATATGTGAGAACAAGTCTGCTGTACAGAGAAGGTGCAGCACGTGTAGCTTCCACAGTGAGCACAGCAGAACTACCTCCACCAGTGATCTTTGTCAACACAGCTCTTGACTCTTACCAGTGAGGTTGGACAAGGGAAAATTGCTTTGATGGGCGAGCTGCTGGTTCCACCACTGCTGGGTGGGTTGATCCTTTTCTCCTTCTGGCGCCGGTTACAGAACCAAACGCGGATCACCTCCTTCTCCATGTTTAGCTGGTCAGCTATCATGGCGATCTCATCCGAGGTAGGCTTTTGGTTCTGACAAAAGAAAATGGGATTTGAAAAGCTCTGAAATTATGTCCTGAAGTTTTGCATCATAGCTTGTTCTCCAGTAGGCAGAGATATCTGAATTGGTGATTTAGATCCAGAATTTGGTCAGTGGCACCGTGGAGACAAACCACAGCAAATGATTCTGCCCTCCATCTAAAAACCTCAAATTATGTGTGCTTAAGACTATTGCCTCATTTATCCGTCCTCATGAAGGGCACTGTTTAAACCTATGTCTGAGTATACTGGAATGCAAAATCATAAAGTCAGTGAAGTGCAAGAACCAGTGAGTTTTTCTGAGGGGGTTTGTGTTTGTTTTTAAAGTGAAACAGATGCATGTTTCTTGGTTTGGCCTTTTGTATTCCCCTTGTTTAGTACTAGCACTTTCCTAAACAGCAAAGTAATGGTTCACTCTAACACATATAATTGTTAAGAAGTTTCTCCATTTTTTCATAGGCTGAGCAGAGCAGCAGGAGCACTGACCTCCAGGAAACTCTTCTCTAAGGCCACACGTATGTTGGTCTCTATGCTGGTGCGTTTCTTCCTCCTACGGTTCAAGCCTTCGATCCCTTGCCCTGGAGAATTCAGGGCACTTGGGCTGGAGAGAGTTGAATCAGATGAGAGGTTTTCTGAAAAAGAAGAAAGTAATACAAATCAGGAGATGTCATCTGAATGCAGCACAGTCTAAGTGTTCTTCATCTGTGCAAGGTATGTTAAGACCTGTTCTGTATCTATTCAAATACATAGAGGTTTATGAAGATCACATGCATTAATTATTGTATTTACAAATTACAACATATACCTGAAACTAAAAATCTACAAATAAGCCCAGAGGATGCCCTCTGCTCCTCTATGCTACCACAGGATCCCTTTTATATTACCTATACAGAGTTTGTCTCCCATATCTCATTCTACTCCCCATTGACTCCCTGCAAGCCCCAGTTTAAAGGAAAAATAAGTACTTGATATCCATGAGCCATAGCTGAAAGTCACAGGCAGTTATGAAAAAAGTCTGAGGAGCCTGAAATTTCTTTTACCCACTCTACAAAACACTCAAGGAAGAAAAGTTCATAACCAGCTCCACAGTGTTCAGTGTGTTCTCTCTGGACATCTTAGCAGACACTCAGGGCTACCAACCACTCCACACAGCAAGCAGCTCCCCCTTCTTAACTTCACCAGGGCTCCCAACCCCTAAATCCTGTCTTTCTGGATTCACAGAGGAGCAAAGAGAGAACATTTAACCCCACTTTGCAGCACGAAGAGCAATCTAACCAAATGGCAAGTTTCAGCAGGGATTTTAAACAAAATTATTAATTGTGTCTGGAGCTCCTTCACTGCACTGGGGTTTGTGGGTGATAAGCAGGTGTCAAAGTTCACAATGCCCACGATTATTCTGATAGACTCAAATGGGCAAGTATTTTCTAGGTATTTTTAAACAGTAATGGCACCTGTAAATATGTGGAAACTCTTCCTCATACAGAAAATTTCACTGAGAACCAGCTGAGTTCCATGGCAATAAATTCTGGAACCATTGGTATGCTTCTTCTGCCTACTTTTACCTAAAAGTAAAACAGAAGCTTCTAAAGTCACCTGAATCTTTCTTCCAAAGATTTTCATGGAACTGAGTCAGAGCCAAAGACAATGGCTTGCAGGATGTGAAGAACCATGACACTGTTCACCCAACTTCAGAGAGACAAGTACAAGTATTTATTCAGGCTAGCAGGAAAAATAACCCCTATGACACCCCTTGCAGCACTGGACACATCCAATGTTGCTGGAAGGTTTGGGGATCACTGTCCTGCGGACTTGAACACTTGGTGTGGAGGTATTTATGTTTTCTATCACAGACCTACAACACCTAATGATAACTCCTGTCAGCACAACAGAATGACACTTCCTTTTCTCAATGCAGGACAAATTTTCAACACTGCATGAAATTACTTTTGAAATTCCAGAGAATGCTGTAGGTGCCAGCATAAAGCTCTCTCCACTTTGGTAAAAACAGGAAGGCACACACCATCCCTGCCATCTGCTTAACATATCCATCAGTTTTATGCTATGCATACTTGGAAGAAAAATGTGGCTGACAGCACTCTCAAATACTTTCTCTCCTAACACCTAGCACCACCACACAAGCTCCTTTTGCTGGTGGGAAGCAAAAAAAAAAAAGAGCACTACCAACATTGGCATAGTGAATAACCTGTATCCCAGAAAAAAAAACTAATATGGGAGGGAAAAAGCAAAACCTAACCCACAAAAAACTCTTCCTACAGGGAGAAATATTATTTATCTGAACCACTGGAGAGAGATAAAAGGAATGCACACAGGGGTATGGAAGGAGATGGATGCAATAAGCTCTGCCTACTGAAACAACAAATCATGCAACCCTCTCTCTACTACACATCTGAAAAAGAAAGCTAGAAGAGGATTAGAAGTTATATGCATTAACATACACGAAGGAGGAAAACCATGACACATATTGTACCTCATCCCATGCAACGGTTCAGCTGTCTAGAGAACACACTCACTCAAAGTTCATAGTGAAACTATTTTGGATGCATATAGGCACATGGAAAGTGAACTATGGACCATTATTTCTACACCCTCATTTGTCCCATGGGCAGCTACAAAGGCTGGTAGCTTCATAAAACCATAAGGGCACAAACGAAGCAGCTTTTCAGGATCCTACTGATTTTGGTAGGCTGGTGAAGAAATACACAGACTCATTCACCTGCATCATTGAGCCACTTTTCCAGAAGTGGCTTTAACTTGCACATGTTCTTAAAGCTGAGGTTCAAGGCTTCAAAGCGAGAGATGGTAGTTTGGCTGAAGTCATTTCCATAGAGTTTGCCCATAGCGAGCCCAACATCACCCTGGACAAAGAAAGAGAAAAAAGGGATTCACTGACATAGGCACTTCCAAAGCAAGGAATCCTGTCACATTCTGGTGTTCTCTTAGTGACACCACTGCTGTGTGGGATTTCAGTTTCACAGAGGCTTTCTCAGTGCTACCGAGATTCATGCTAAAGCAATAATCATAAAGAAATGTCAAACCTCAGTCAGTTTAACCTTGCAACTCTTTCCAGGAAATCCCTGATGCTTTGTCTTCTTAGCATTATCACTGAGCAGCACGTTTCACTGAATGTTAACTTGTAATTTTCTTCTTAGTTTTTTAAAATAAGTAAAGGCCAAGCTCTCTTTGGGAGCAGATTTAAGTTTTTCTGCATATTTCACATTGGAAGTTCAAATAAGCAGAAATGCAATGAATTCACTCTCCCAAATTTGTAGAAAATACTCAGGACAAGATGTCTGCAAACATACATCACATTTAAATAGATGCAGAAATATTCTTATCTGAACTGCAAGTATCTTCTGAGGTTCAAACCAAATTTCCCCCCAACAGATACAAATTTCAAAGCAGACAAGAAGTTGAACCATTTCAAGTAATGATTAACTGCAGTCTTGACTATCATTACCCATCTGCCAGAAAGCTATCCAGGAGATTTACAGGCAGATTATCATCTCTTTATATCTGTTATTGCTTTTTAAACTATGTTTTAGCTAGCTATTCTGCTAGCAGACATTCTGCTTATCCTAATATTTATGTATATATTATATAGCTATGTAAGTATACACTTGGAAAGTGGTGTTTAAAAAAAGAGAAATCAATCCATTCTTGATTGTGGCCATTAAAAACACCATAGCATTTTCATGCTTTGCTTTAAAGCTGGAAGATCCTGCTCTTTGGGGAAAAAAAAAAGCACTTATATTTTAAGTATACTATTTCTAAAGCAGCTTTATTTAGATTTTTACTTTTTTAAGCACAAAACGAAGTATGAGAAATGTGGAAGAGGAGGCTGAAAAGCTGGAGCACAGTTAGTGGAGTTTAATTGCGAATGGGTTAGTTGGACTGGGCATAAAGCTCGCTTTTCTCTGAGGTCAGCTCCACAACCACAGCTGGGTATGAGTACACTGACAGCATGCAGAGTGGCCACACACAAGCCAGGAAGAAAACAACCTTTGGGAAGCTTAGTAAATTGTGCAGGTTGAGCAAAGAAAACAATTTCCTTCCTAGAAAAGGACCAGAACAATTGGTTTGTGTGCCTTTCAATCAGAGGAAACACGTGGGAACTCACATTTATGCCTCGACTCATATGCCAGGATTCTGTGCATTTTAAAACTCATAAATCATTCCAAGAGGAGTAGCGTGGATGCTCTTCTAGGTTTATGAAGAAGAAAACCTGGCTATGTAAACCATTTTAGAGATAAGTTGATTTATGTCTTGGCAGGAAAGAGTTATGAAATTTGCTCCAGTCCCTCAACTAAATTTAATTCCGGACTTATGTTGTTCTTACAAACATTTGCCTTCTGATTTAAAATGAATAGTTAACCATTTCTTTGTCAATGCCAAAAGGTGGCAGCATTTCAGCTGTAGGCAAAGGAATTTACATATTGGGATGAGAATTTTATATATTGGGATGGCCCACAGATAGGATGGAACAGAGTATAGAGGCACTGAATACACATCTGATCTACTCTGTAGGCTGACTGAAGCTCTGGTAATGAACTGCAACTGATTATAAGGTGCATCATTGTTGTGTGTACTGGTCTGTTAAGAAGCTCAGATGGTCTAGCAGAGGCAATACCTTTCACAGAATAAAAATAACATTGTCTAAAATGTTCACTCACGTCTCTTGAATCTGTACTGAGCAATTAGTCCCAGGCCTGCAATGATGCTAAGGTGCAGTCTGCTCATTGTGTCCCTGTATGTCAAACATGGAGGTATTTTTAAGGAAAACAAACAAAGGGATTTAAATGCATCACCCACATTTCGGGGTGGGAGAAGAAGCAGAACTGCTGAAATTCAAAACCCTGTTTTATTGTTCACACGACAGAATGTAGTAAGTGATTAGTTTGCAATGCAAACTAAATCTTACAATTATTTTTGAAAGGCAGGGGTGGGGTGAGTCTGAAAAAGCTCACAGTACTGCTGGAAATAAATTTCTTTTATCCTCTGAAAGGCAGTCTATTTATCCAACTATAGGAAACCAAAGTAATCAGGGTCTCTAATTATCATCCAATTATGCAATTAGGTTAAAGTTATTAGAACAGCCTAATTACACACACCTAGTTACACAAACTCAGAGCAGGATAGGAATGACCGAATGCAATTTTATCACATTCTCAAGATTCCCCTTTTTTAATCTGAAAAGCAAATACTGAAATGTAAGCCTGAGCAGTTGTGTTCATTTTTCCTCACCATGAAAATTCATAACCAGGTCAATAAAGAAAGGTTAACACATAGCTTAAAAAGTCTAGTTGAGCTTTTATAATCATCTCACAGCAGGGCAGATTAAACATAATAATGAGAGATCTACACGAACCTCCTCTGTCAGGCTATAGGGAAGCTATTGTATTTTACCCTATTCTGTGCTGCTCTATTCGAGCTTTTGTGTGTGTCCATCACATGTATTTCTGTGCCTCCCTCTAGTGGAAAGAAGGGAGGGAAAGAGACACACATGCCAGCAAAATGCACTTCATTTGACTAAGAACATTCTATTCTTGACTTATAATTAAGATGCTGCCAGGAACTCATTATCAACTTTGATTTTTCAATTTAGGACTTTGCCAGAAAAATAAATCTGACTTCAGCACATACTTTCAGCTAGAGTAGATTTACTTATTCTATTCCATCATGTATGTTGGACTGACTGCTCTGAGCTCGGACTTTTAAATACTTTGATTTTTGCATGCTCTTTCTTCTAGTAAAATCATCCTTATGCTTAACCACGGACTCCTGCCAAAACTAATTGTTTACCTGGGGAGATATTTTAATTTTGCAGGGGGAAAAAATAATTTTGATATTAATAAGAAAGGACTCTTGGAAACAAGTTCCTTTCAACACAATAATGGAACATATAAATGCACTTTGTACTTTTAATTGTGGTCTTCAATCAACCACCTTCACTATGTTCAAGATTATTTTTCTTCTGCTCTATGGGTATTTCTGAGCTTTTAAACAAACCAAAACAAACCACAACTCCAGTTCACCTTTGTAAGGAGAAAACTTCAAAGGTGACAGTCCTTTCAGGTTTTGTTTAGGAACCTTAGCAAAGGCATTAAATACAGAAATCATTGATGTTTAATAGGAAAATACGCTTGAGAGATAAAAACCCTTCGACATCCAAAGCAACTGCACAGATGTGATACACTTTTTAAACACACAGAACAGTTAATTGTACTGTATGATTTTGGGAACTTTGTACTTCTGAAGACAGCTTTAAAGTGCTTTGTCCCATTCATGTCACATCCCATGGAATGAATAGTGCACATGCAATGACATCTGGAGCTGGTAAATGCACGTTTTCCCCTGCTGGGAAAATGGCTATGCTTTAAAACCAACAGGGAAGTAAGATGGATGTATGGCTTTTTCTGTTATTTCTTAGAAATCCCCCACATAAAGGCCAGAGCATAACCCTATTTAAGCAGGTTCTCCTAGGAAACGATGGAATTGTAGTCTCCCCCCAGACTTGAAAGATGAGACCTCAGGTTCCACACTGGCAGGCACTAAGGTACGCAGTCTCACCTGAGTGAATCCAAGTTTGATCCGTCTTTGTTTGAAAGTCTTGGCAAACTGCTCAAGCTCCTCAAGGTCACTGGGCTCCTCCAAGCTGGGAGTGTCGATTCGCTTTGGTGTTGACTGGCTCTGTGGAAGTGGCTGAATGGGGGTCGCTGCTATTGTGCGTGTTGGGGTTGCTGGCTATTGAGACAGCAAGGAAAAGATGAAAATCAGACTTAAGAGGATAATCAACAGAAATTAAATTCCTAAAAGCTATGTGATGTTCTTCTGAGAGAGGTCAGTGGATTGGACATTTCCTGAAATCTGGAAGTTCCTCCATTTATTAACATTCCTCTCCAAAACAAGCAAACACAATCCAGAAAACTACAATGGTATCACAGGCTTTTAATGGTTCTGTCGTAGGAGATATTCAATGGTAACCAACAACTTTCACTTGCGGCAGAAGCTGCTCAAAGTAAGGCTGAACACACTCTACTTGATATACTTCTATCACTTGTAGACACCTTGGCATTCATCCCTCTTGAAAAAAATTAAAATTGAATCTACTGGTCTTGTGAGGTGGCAGATTGTCGTCAACCCAAAAGATTCAAATCCCCTATTTAATCCTGGAAGAATGAGCGCATACAGATGCAGCAAACATGGCAAGTTTCCTCCAATACCATCTCTTGTGACTGACTCAACTGTTCAGGAAGATAAGACTAGATTTACCTCTAAACTTTCTGTTGACAGTTGCAACAGTAAAATGAACACATTGGTGACACAAGAAATTAGGCAAAGGCAATCTGCAGAAAATTATTCATTTTAGGTCACACTTTTCTTCTATATAAAGGGTAATTTTCTAGGAAGTCTGTGGAAGGTTTACTATTCCTGAACATTGGCATAATAAAGCATTTTGTGATTCAACTACAATAAACATCTGAAAAAAAACTATCATCTTGGAAAATGTTCACAGGTGAACAAAATATATTTAGATCTCGTATTGTACAGTTCAGGCTTTATGTGCAACAAGAACACTGGAAACATGTTTTGAGTGCATAGCTCTTCCTCCTTACATGCCATGACCAGGTGAGATGCAGAGACAAATCATCTACTCCAGTTAAATTCTAGTCAGTTTAGCTGGGGCTCTTCAGTAAAGGTGATTTCATGCCTCTGTGTCCTACACCCAGTTCTGAAACTCTGGACTCCTTCAGGGCAAACAAGAACAGCCTCAAGTCCAGGCAGCACTAGGGTATTATGCAAAGTCTATGCAAAGGTTCAGAAAAGGCTCTTTGAAAAGAAATGGCCTACATATAGCTCAGTCTTTACATAACTCCTTATGTTGTTTTCCTTCTGGGTTAGTGCAGTGTTTTGCAGTGCACAGCAGATGGTAGAGGGAGGTCAAGAACTATAATTCCATTACTTGAGAAATAATGTAATCATGTATGATCTTTCTATAATTGCAGATACATGTGTCACACTTAAAGGTTTTTATTATTTTTTAATTTATATTAATCATAGTGGGTAATTACTGCAATTTGTCTTCACTGATTTCACCCACTTTACATAATTTATTCTTTCTTAGTGGTTTTAATATTTTTTTTAAAATCAAAGAATAATCTTTACTGTGGAATCATCCTGCAAGCTGAGGTATGAGCTAGAGGTGAGACAAATTCCATTTTCCACATGGTGCATGAAAAATACTAGAGGTGGTATAATAGAAAATGTAGTTTTGTAAGATTCTGATAGACTCAGGCACCTTATTGCAGACTAGAAAATTCTTGTATGTAACCAAGGTGGCAGGAAGATACTGTGTGATATTACATGGTATTTGAGAAACAGCATGCAGCCATGAAACTAAACTGCACAGTAAAATCCAGAGCCAAGCACAACTAAATTTGCAGGCACATGCAACCTTAAAATTGTTTTTCTTATAGTCTGAAAACTTAATCACAGAGCTCTAATATTTTAATATACATCTATCAGAATATTCGAATATTTCATTTCTAACAATCTCTTCAGTTTCACAGATGCTAACTGATAAGACTGGCAATGACTTAGCAGTGATTGCAAAATAACTACACTAAAATAAAGATAGATTACCACTGCAATCTTCAGAAAGAGGCTTGTCAGTGAACACCTTTTGGAGCTTTTGAGGGAGCTCACACCTTGCTCCTCTGAATTTTCAAGAAAACCTTCCAGGAAATCAAACGATGTTCTAGTGCCATTAACTCAAGGTACCAATCATGAAAATTTCCAGCTAAAAATCCACTTTAGAACGTTAAAGCCCGAAAGAGGCACATTGAGGTGGGAGCGACAAATGCACGGTTATAGCTACAACATCTGTTCAGGTAACTAATACAAAGGGTCCATTCACTTGCCATAGTTTAAATCCCCTCAAAGCAAGTCAAGAAGTGTAGGGAAAAGCCTGACCTGCGAGGCAAGGGTGATGCTTGGCTGAGACTGCAGGAGGTTGGCTTGGCTTTGCTGAGGTAGTTGCGTTAAGAGATTCTGCGCTTGCAGGAGACCTGGGGAGAGAAGAGTGAGTGTTTGGTTTGTTAGTCAGAAACACTAAAACATAAAATGAGGTAAAACAATGCTCTTGCCAAATGATGGCAAGTTAAAAAAAAATTAGATGTGAGCTTCTGTTTCATCCTTGCATAGATATGTTCAGACTTTGAGTTTTCAGCCCAAAATCCCCTTGCATTTCCCTGAAGTATTAGTGGTGATGGAAGGGAAGGAGGGAGAAGTGTAAGTGTCCTCTGCAGAAAGAATTGATAATGACCTAGGTCATCCCAGTCCTGTGTGCAGGAATCATTTACTGCCCCTTTCAGCATGCAGAGTTTGGATACACCTCTTCTGGTAACCAAAAGCTGACCATGAATTGTGGAGCCATATAAAATACTGAGACTAATGAGATCAAATTCAACAACTGAATACTAATTAAAATAATAAATTTGGCTTCTTGATCACCCTCCTTCCTCTCCAAACCACCCTATGCCATCTGCCTAACAAGAAGGAAGCTTTCTGGCAGACTTAAGCAGATGACACCAGAAGACACAACAAACCTAGATAACTCCCTCTTGGGGCAAATAAAGCCGGGATCTTTTGGAAAAGCAATTGGAATTAAAGTTTAGGTAAGATACTGAACACTGCTCCATTTTAACAAATAGAACAAACGCTAAAAAGAATATAGGAAAACCCTGATACTATGAAAAAGTCCAATATCAAAGAACAGCTGCAACTGATAGAACCAGCATGTATAATATGCTGTCAATCTACAAATAAATTCCCTTACAGTCCACTAATTGTACAGTTTATTAAATCTCTGAGGAAATTGAGATGCATGCCTGCATCTCTAAATACTTTAACTAGGAATTATCTTTTTTTTTTTTCATTTCTAATGAAAAACATATCTATTTTTAAGGGACAGAATCTTGACAAAAATATACCTACAGTTAGTCAAATCCCTCAATTTTACTGTGAAAAATGCTGTTATTTTTTAGGTACCTCCTGGCTACAACTATCAATTTCCACTAAAATAATTATGAACCCAACTAATTAAACTTACACTTCAATATACCTAGTCCCTAAAACCCAGGGGGAACAACAGATGGATGGACTGCTATGTCACCATCAACTATGTAGCACTTAAATTCAACATCATCAGGCTGCCTGATCCACCTCTTAGCAGAATAAAGGCAGGGGAAACAGAATTTAGGACTTGATAAATACCAAGTGAAGAACTGGATGTTTTATGCAAGGTTAAGGCCATAAGAGACATGCAAAGAGGGATTACTATGGTTGAGAAGGAGAAAATGTCTCCTCAGTAAGGGATACACAAGCATAGAAGAATTATCATCTGACAGCAATACTTGATATTTGTTTAACAAAGAGCTGAATATGTATTTTAAACAATCTTGTTGCTATCAAGATGCTCAGGACCTACAGAATACAGCCAGCTGCTTATGTAACATAATAGCAGACCACAGAGAACAGTGTAAGTTTTCTCTGCACCAGGTAAAAAACGTGTTCCAGCTGTGTTTTTGAAAAAACACAGTGAGGGAACAGAGCTGCTCAAGGAACTTTCAAGACAGCCACCTACTACAGCTACACATTGCTTTTTACAATGCAAATATCTGTTCACTTGAAAGATGATTTTAGCTCCCTAAATCTAAATATTAATTAGCATACAATCACCTCTAAGTGCAGAGTATTTTACCTTAATTCAATGATAGTGAATTTTAAACTGACAGCTTGAAAGACAAAGGGGCAAACCCATCACACTGTCACTACAGAGTGGCAGCAAACAAACAAATGAAAACCAGGCAGCCAACAGTGATGACATTTGAGTTCTAGTCCACTGGTAACACCATCGATTACAAGTTACTGACTTGTCTTATGACTGCAATCAGAGTAATTAGGACTGGCCTTTTGTGGCTTTCTGTCCCCAGAGAAATCCCAGAGGATGTTTTTCTGGCATTAACAATTTTGCTAAAGAGCACAAGATGACTACACTCTTCCTAATTTTCTTCTCACTCACATGGTCTGAAGTCATTATAATGGAATTACCAGTATAAAATAATCTGAACACGTTTAATCTACTCTGTTTTTAAATAATTTTATCCTATGTAAGAGGTGCTGACACAAGGTGTCACAGGCAGAAACTGGAGACAGAACAACTTAATTCAACCTGCAGCAGACTGAAGGGGATGGGGAAAGCAGCTGGAATATTTTGGAAATGTGTCTCTCCCCCTGATCAGCATTTTCAGGCACACACTTTGGGCACTCCTTGGCTCTCATGGGTGGGCAGCTGCAGTTGTGCTCTTTTAAGACATGACTTGAACCAGTCTGAGCTTCTCCTTCATTACTTTTCTGAGAAGAAATCACTGAGGTCAAAGTAACTTCAGTGACTGAACTTACATAGCATTGCTTTTTCTAAGTAAACACACATCTTTTAGGCACCTGCTGAGATCCTGGCATTTCAGACACTGCTGTTTCCTTAAAGACTCATACTGTCACCAATACTCCTTAACATCTTCATTATCAAGTAGGCTGATGGGACAAAATATATTCTCAGCAGGTCTGTGGACAACGCCAAAGATGGGGAAGGGGTCAACAGGCCAGAAGCCAGGCTCTAGACTAGCTGGACAAACAGGTGGCTAACAGGATGGAACAGGTGAGCGAGCTGGTTTTTTTAGCCTGATGAGAAGACTAAGGTGAGATCCTACTGCTTTCTTCAAAGACAGAAATGGACTCTGCTCAAGGGTACACTGCAATGAGATTCAATGGCTAGAACATGGAAAACTCCAACTAAATATAGGAAAACAATTTTATTTTTTTTTTTACCATGACAGCAGTCAACTCTTGGGGCAGGTACTTGAAAATGTTGCAGAAACTCCATTCTTGGACATGTTGAATTCAACTGGCTGAGGTGCTGAATAGTTGCTGTAATTGGACATGCTTTGAACAACTCTACCTGGTCTCTAGAGGTCCCTTCCAAACCACATGATTTTTTTGAACCTATAAAAGCTGCTATTGTATACTTTACATAGGTCATATTCCTAACACTCTGTCCTGGGTTTTAGGAGTCTAGTGGTATTATTACATTAAATATGGCACACAAATCACCTGTGTGGCACTCTAACAGAATGACTGCATGGATGCAGATAAGGATCTATGCAGAAGTACGATAGTTTAGAGTCTTTTCTTTTTTAATAGTTATAATAAATGGATCTATTATCATTCAGGATTTTCCTGTAATGTCTAAGAGCAGCAAGAATAATGGTCCAAGCCAAAAACCCTCTTCCTGCCAGCCAAGAGTCCCTTAGGACTGATCTGGGGTTCAGTTCTATCTAAAATTAAACAAAAGATAAAACAAACATTCAAGCACAGACTTTTTCAGCATAATTTTTTAAAAGTTGGCCCAGAAGCATAATGCATAATTCATCCCAAACTGATCTCCCAAAAGAGTGAATTTTTTCATGTAAGAACTTGACTGCTTTATCTCTGCCAAAGCTGTTCATCCTCTCACTGGAAGTTAGCTTGCAAGACAAAGCCATTGCAAGGACTTCCACATGAGTGAGGTCTCAAAGTCTGTATAACACGTATGAAAGAAAAAAACAGAATAGGATTTGACCCAGGCAAGTTTACAATTAAAAAAAAATCATAAAGGCAGTCTTTAATAATAAATAACGATAAATTGAGACTAGGTAGATCCAGTTTCAATGTTTATAGTTAATTAGTAGCTTGTCTTCCACATTTTCGTTTCTGGACATTTTCTTTGTAAGTACTACTTCTAAATCTCACTGTGATATAGTCTTTGCTTAGATCTCAACAACTCCTGTTTGCAAGATTAATTTATATTAAACAAAGCACCATTTCCCCCTCTGTTCAGATTTTTACTGATACGATTTGTATTAGCAATATCTCACAAGTAAAAAGGTGAACAGTCACCTGATGAGGGTAATATTTTTAAGAAGCAGCTCTAATTGTAGTAAGGGATGTTAAATTGATTATTTTAGAGACAGCTCTATTAGATACAAGAGCAGATACAAGAGATATAAAGGTATTACAAGGTGCTACATTCCTGCTGGTGACTTTAACAATAATATGAACAACAGTTGCGCTGAATAAGAAAATGTTCCAAATTTCTATTTCCATTCAATCTTCTCCATATCTGCTGAGGCTTGAAACAATTCTTTCAGTTATGATGTTATCAATTACCAGCCATGAAAATGGGAACTTTAAAATTTGTTTCGTATAAGCTCCTAAATAGCCAGAAATCGTGTGGAAGAGGAAGGAGACTACATTAGACATACAGCAGTGGATTTATGGGGAAAATTTCCTATCTGCTGCTGGGAGATATAACGTGTGTGTTGAAGAAAGATAGTAGGATAACATCCTGATTATTGATTAATATTTTAGGTATTGAATTTCCTAAATTTTTTCAAAAGTTGGATCTCAGCTCACAATGTTAAAGCCCGTCAACAATCTCAATACAATTGCTGATAACTCCATTTCTCTGTACCCTTTGCCTCTTCAAGTAAAACATTTTTCTGCACCAAATGTTTACATATTCTATAATCTTGTTTAGATACACTGTTCTCCACTTATTTCCCTCAAAACTCTTCTCCTTTAAAAACAGTGTTTCTCATTTACATGACTACATGGCACACACAAAATATCTAGCATAGTCTGTAAAGCAAGAAATTTCTTCCAGAATACATAATCTATACACAAATCTGAATTTTTATGTTCATTATTAAATGTGTACATATATAAAGCTCCATGTAATACCAATGAAGCATTAAAAAAATGCCATTGGTTTTGAAGAAAATTCTATGCTAGTTTCTTTAGAATATTTATTATTTTATGGAGCTGACTAATGAAGCAATAGGACACGAACAACATGGAAAAGTCAGATGCAACAGCAAATAACAAAATAAAAATACACACTTTCTCAATCTTTCTCATAAATAATAATGTACTTTTTGAGATGGTCTAACAATAACCAGGAAACACTGCCAAAAAAAACATATCAAAAAGTGATATAAGGGGTATTATGACATACATGTTGCTTTATCATTGAGTGCTCATAAAGAAAATGAGATCTATTCAAGCATTTCAGTTTGGAAGGCTGTCACACACTAATGGCCTATGGTCAGAATTCAGCATATAAATCTTCCTACATTTTTGAGCTATTCAGTTGTCCAGGCTGCACATTACCAGTAAAACATGATGTCTCTACCTACACTGCGTCACTGATGACAGCAATATGCAGGTCTTAAATTGTAGTGAAGAAATGATTTTTCAGAGATGGCTCCTGGAAAAGGTACTATGAAAATCTCATCCAGTACTTATCATACTTCAGAAGATTTTAAGCAAACAAGAAAGCCTTCCCTTCTATAACTCAAACAACTCATTTTGGGGGATGAATACAATGCGCTTCTCTTAGTTTTCCTTTCTGTAAAGCATCTTCAAAGGTATTTTATAAAACCAGCAGAATTTAGTGAGACATGTAGGCAGACAACAATACCAATGAGTTTTTCAAAAGAATGCTTTTGTGCTTGCTGCTTTCTTAAAAGAATTTATTAAAAAAAAACCCCAAACACCTATTTTGAAGAACTCTCAACTAAATTTTAGTGGTTTGATTTCTTCTAGTAGAGTATGTTAGGTTTACAAATTCTGCTTCATTATAAGAAAGCAGTACATCACTAAATACTCTCATGAATAGCCTTTCAGCCATTTTCTTCCAGTGCTGGTATAAAATCTCTCCTAAATCAAGTCCTATTAAAAGGAAGGTAATTTTGACTAACCCTTTATTCAAATGTGAGAGCATTCAGATAGTAAGAGCCCTTCAGCGTAATGGAAAGCCAGTTCTATCCAAGTCATAGTATGTAAGAAGGAATGATGCATGAAAAAATTGAAAAGAACAGAAAAAAATGAGGTGCAAAGAGCTGCTTTATAGGACAGCCAGGCTCTGCAGGACTCTTCAAGCATAACAGGATTTGCCTTCTGAGCAAGAATCTTTGGATTACCAGACCTGAACAACTGAGTAGAGTTCATGTAGAAGAGAAAGGGGGGAAAAAAGGCCATTGGAGTATATCAGCATAAGAAGCCATGGCTAAATGCAGTTTTCCGTGGGCATCAACAAATGGGGTGCAATCAGCACCGTGATGCATTGCAGCCTGAACACATCAGTCCTCAGAACAAAGCTACTGTACAACACCTTAACTGCTCTGACACAGCACCACCTACCACTGCCTTGTCTGTCTTTGGCATGTAAGTCATACCCAGTGCATTGCCAAAATATTATTATAAGAGCTGTTACACAAATCCAGCATTTTAGCTCTTTTCCCAAGGTGTTAATTATTAGTTCAGTTTATAAGAAAATTCATTGTGTGCTCTTTAGGCTCAAGTACTTTTCCAGACTCCCACAAGGACTTTTGATTTTGTAATCTTTTCCCAGTCTGTCCTGCCTTTGACTGAGATAGAGTTAATTTTCTTCTTAATAGCTGGTACAGTGCTGTGATTTGGATTTTGGATGAGAACAATGTTGATAACACACTGATGTTTTAGTTATTGCCAAGCAGTATTTAGAGTCAAGGAGGAATTCTCAGCTTCTCACACATCTCACCAGCAAGCAGGTTGGGAGGGGACCGAGCCATGACAGCTGACCCAAAGTGGCCAAAGATATTCCACACCACCCAGTCTCATACTCAGGATATAAACCTAGGGGGGGAAAGCTGGCTGGGAGCAGGCAGGGCACTGGTATGAACCACCTCAGTTTCACTTTCTCCCCTAAAAAACGCTGTGTATGATTTGCTTTTGTGGCAAGGAGCACTTACCCTGCTGCCCCTGCGGCGTTTGTGAGATGATGAACTGTGCTGGCTGCAAGTTGGTTGTTGGATGCACCAACACAAACTGTTGCAGGTTGAGATTCTGCTGCTGAAGCTGCTGCAAGTGCTGCAAATCCTTAAGGAAACGGGAAGGGGAAAAAAAAAAAAAAGAAGACCAAAAAAAAACAGGGAAAAAAAAGGAAAAAAAAAAAGACAGAAGACAAAAAAAAAAGGAAAAAAGTAAAAAGAAAAAGAAAAAAAAAAGAAAGAAAAGAAAGAGCTGTGTGTTAGACATGTAAGTCAGCAATAATTCCCAAATAAGATTTCCTATCAGCCAGCTATACTCTAACATTTAGAGAAAAAAGCAGAAGTCAAACAGCAGAAGTCCTGCTACTAAATATTCTTTAAAATGGCAATTTGAATTTCACTTTCATTCATAAAACCAAAGTTATTTACTAAATAACCCAGCAAAGTCTATCCAGAACTGTTCTGCTTTTAAAACAAAACACAAACAAACAAATCAATCTTCCTTCCCCCCCAAATTCAGGAGTTTTCAAATACATTAAACTTATCAACACAAAGATCTCTCAAACTTATTTTTTGAGGATGGAACTCTGCTACAAATCAAGCATATTAGCTGGGAGCTATTGTTTTTTTTGTAACAACAGTCTGCAATTACCATTTGAATCAACAACAAGGAAGCAAAATATTACAGATTCCTTGTTTGCACTCTGGTTGTTTGGTTCAAATTTCAGAAAGTAGCTAACTCGATTAGTAAATATATTTCATTTGTTCTGAAACAAATTACAATAAGCTTAATAGATATGACTATAATGAAAGGTTAAAAGGAATAATCCAAAACACTGCATTATTGAAGAACCCTACTTCTATGTATTTAAATCATTCAGGACTATTAATTTTCTATAATTAAATGACAGGTCTCAATGTAAAATGTTAATCTCTGAGAAACTGAGTTTTCAAGAAAAATGTTTCAACCTGACATTTAGCTGGAGAATGAAAACATAGAAAACTGCTTAAAAATCATTCCCCCTAAACAGCCTTTTTCTTTTCATCTCCAAACAACACAATAACAAGAGCAACTGAAATTTAAAAAACACACTGTGAAGTCAGCCAACATAACAGTGGTAATCCATGAAAACGATCTAAACACACTTATTGGATTTTTCCATCCTTCCAGGAAGAATCTATTTCAAAATACTCACCAAACAGGTGGAAAAAGGCCTGAATGAAATACTTCCCACACTTGCAACCTCCTATTACACAAACCAAGCCAAGAAGACAAGAAGCCTCCCCCAAAGCTGTGTTTCAGGGAAGCCACTCAGGTCTCTGTTTGCAGAGAAACCGTGTTCAGCTGCAGCAGTGCCCGGTGTGGCTGCTTGGAGCTGCTCATCTTCCCACAGCCCCAAACACACCTGAGCTGTTCAAGCGAACCAGAGGAACAAAGAGCTGCTCCTTAAGCTGGTGCAGGTTACTGAGCGCTCCCACAGCCTGCTCAGCCAGAGGATGGGACAGGCCATTCACTGCCAGCAGTGGATTTGGAGATGAGAAGTCAAGACAGACTGACAAAGAGAACTTCCTTCTTACACAATGCTGTTATCTGTGACAACACATTATTTTAAATCTGTTAAAACTGTAACTTGGAAGTTGCAACCATCTCCTTCTGAGGGGTGGGGAATGTCAGAAAGGAAGACTAAGGAGGGAAAAAAATAGGGAGTCCACTGATTTATGAGACCATAGACAAGCTTTATAAGAAAACGACTACTTAACCTGCATTACACAGACACTGGTCATCAATCACTTGGGCTACTTAGCCCTGTTAAGTCAAAAGCATGCAGTGTAATAATATGGTAGACAGACACCAGATGGATTGATCAAGCAATGCTCTTTAAGAAATGGAAACTTCCATTTTATAAGAGAATGCTAAAATTTTTAAAAGTGCCCATGAGCAAAAAAAGTGGTTTTAAAGTCAATAGTATTGTTTGCTTTCAGAAAATTGCAGAAATAATGCAACTATCCAAAGAAATCAAGGCAAAATTCCTTCTTGAAAGAGAGCAATAATTACTCCAGTTCTATCCTAGAACTCCATGTGTCTTATGACTTCATATCCTAATATCACATTGGTCAGAACTGCTACCAAAACCTCTTACTTCTTGAGCTCAACACAAGCTCAATGAGTGGATCTCCACTCATTTATTCACAAATTTCAATGCTCAGCTGGTTGAAGATTGTGCTGACCCTCCAGCTCAGAGGGGGCTCATACTGGAATGGATGTAAGGACTGGATGCAGAATTGAAAACAGAAATGTAAAGAGCTGGGCAAGCTGACTCAGGTTGTGAACACTGGGCAGAAGAAAAGGACATAAAGAGAGGCTGCAGGATGAAAATACAGGTAGATAAGAGAAAAAAACCCACTAACACAAAAGGAAGAGTTGGGAAGACACTGTGGAAGAAAAAGGTATCTGTGGAAAAACAGACAGGCTAAGGACCTCTCCCAATCAAAAGCAAACAAATGAAATCACCCCAGATGACCAAGGAGATCTCAGATGATTTGAAGCACCCCCACAGGAGATGGAGTTACATGCAAGAAAGAATACAAAGAAACAGTGGCAGTGTATCTGTAAGATCAAAGGAGGAGAGCTTTTTGTTTAAGACTATGGTATTCATAACACTGGCTACCCAGCCAAGACATGACAGCTCTTATCATCAGGCTCTTACACTTTAATATGAGAAAACTGTTTTTAAATTGAGGCCTCAGGGAGAACTGATATAAGCAATCTTATTCTGTGCATCTGCCTTGGTAAATGGTATGTTGGCTAAGTCTTGTTTAAATACAGAAATATAATTCTGCAACGCAAAATGAAAATGATACCTCCAAGGCTAATCACTCCTAAATAGCCCTACCAGCCTCTCAAATGCATTTGAAATTCAACTTTATTTCCACCTTGGGAAAGTTTTTTTTATTTAGTTAATTATACCATTACAATAAATCTCCCAATAGCAAACACACAAACAAACCTGACAGTGTTTTCCTATACTGATCTTTTTTTCCTCAGTGTTAAAATCTGTATGCTAGCACAAGCATGGAAAGACTTTCAGAGGAGACATGCATGTCTTCTGGTGCTGCCTGGCAATTTAGAAAGATCAAAACAATCCAAATCCTACCTCAGCAGAATAATCTGTCAAGTGCTATGTCTTGCTGTGAAGATGATTTTTGTTTTTTTAAAAAAATCTAAATTTCTAAATTCAATACCATTATTTCCAATTATAGCTTCAGCACAAACTTAAGCACCTGAATCATTCTGAGATTTACATCACATAAATACAGAGCCTAGATCCTGAAAACAAGGAAGTCTATAAAAAACCCCAAAAGTTGAAACACAACAGTTTAGTGTCATTCAGGAGAAGCACAAGCTCCTCACCAGGCTGCTGCAGCAGATACCTTACATGAACTGCAGTGCACATTAAAGAAGTCATGCTTTTGCAATTAGTTAATTAAAATAAATATGGTAATCCCCCTGCTGCAGAGACCTGCCAGTTAATCAATTATTCAAAAACCATCAATTAAAACAAACATTCAGCTATTTGTATAATCAGCTATATATTTACAATAGCAACACAAACAAAGCTGAGCACTGCTTACAAATCCTTGCCAAGATAGATCAAAAAGCATGGTGCTATCTACCCATGAACCTAGATGGTAGATGCTTTCCATAAGTACCTCAAATTATATCCAACACCTGCACAATTTATGCCCCTGCTCTTTCATCATAAGGAGCAGTTAACAAGATTCAAGCAAGCTCATTTATGTATCAAAATAACCTATCCTAAAAGACATTAATTACAAAGTCAAACATTTAAGTAATTAGAAATGTCAGAAAACAAGTACAACTTTAATTTGTTCTGCACATGGCAACTACAAGATCACACACTATTTTTCAGAGAGCCTTTAGCTCACTCTGTGCACAAATCAGACAATGCTGCCTTCAGAAACTCTTATTTGATAGCACATGCCTGATATTTTCAACTCCTCTCAAACACTTCTCTGAAGACTTTCAAAGTTCTGGAGAAAAAGCCAGTACAAAACTGACAATTGTAAATGCTTCACACATTTTCAGAGCTTTGCACTAAGGTAGGAGAGCAGGATTAGAAACATCTCATACACGCATCACACTGGTATCCACTGCTTTGGTGGCCTGTTTGACAAACCTAAGGCCAGACAGTTCAAGGTACAGATTTTGTTAAGAGAAAATTTTAGGCCACCAGACTTCAACCTTGCTATCTTAAGCTGCACACCTGGAAGAAAAGAGGCACACCTATGGATTGCTTACATGTATGTTAAAAGACTCACATCCCATCAAGTGGGAACTCAGTGACAGGTGTGTGGAAAGATGTCAAAAGCTATAACCAACAACTTCCTTGACAAGGACATTGCCCATTCTCTTCTTGAAATCTGTGTGTATTATTGCCTACAGACAGTAGGAAGTAGGAAGAAACAAAATTGAGATATGATCTTGAGAATCACAAGTTTCCTTGAATGCTACATCCTTCAGTCATCTCTACATCATGCCAGTGAAGTGGAATCCTTTGCTAAAAAAGGTATTACTTGGTGATGTGACTTCCCCCAGTGCAACAAGGGCTTCAGTGGGAGGAATCTCACCAACACAGCAACATCAGCACTTGCCTTTTCAAAACAGGATGGCACCACTCTGGCCTCTCTAAGGACAGGCAGAGAGGTCAGAATTTCTAGACCAACACCACAAAAGTTTGTCACTTCAGCTAATGAAAACCTGATAGCACAGCCAGGCTGTTGTTACTCAGCTAGTGGACCAGCACAGTAAAGGATTGAACATTTCACCACCACACTTCACAGACAATTGCAACATTTCCATTCTTGTCCTTAATCAGACCTTATGTTCACTTTCTGGACACTTCATCCCAGTTGAATGCAAGAGAAAATAGCCTGAACAGAAAGCATCAGACAGTCTTAAAGAACTTGGTTACTCTATGAAGCAGCAACTTAGAAGATTATATACCCCACACACTTTGCACAGCTTGACTAAGAAAACTGTTATTATGTACCAAGAGCTTTAACCTATGGAAAAATGGACCTCAGCATGAGCAAGACAATCACCTACTCATAGCACACAAGATGTCTAAGCTGCACATTTGATTACCCTTGTCCACAGGTCTAAGGATTTTCCATACTACATACACTAAGCACAGAGTTAGTGCCACTGCAATCTCCACACTGAATTAAGCCAGTCTTGGAAGACCCAGGAGGTGCAGAACATCCACAGCGAGCAGATCTTCAGAACTGACAAGTCTTTAGTACCAGACCATAAGACTGGACAGATTCAAACACCAGGCTCATTCTCCAAGCTTCTCTCCAGGCACACAGGAGTGCCCATTCTTGGTCATGGAACCTGCAGCATGAAACACCAAGCCAAAATAGCACACAAACGGGTCAAGCCAAACTGCCATTCTTCAGCTCTATCATTTTGCTTCTAACAAGCACCATTTGGGTCTGACAAGCATCCTTTTTGATACACAGGCATCACTTCCCATCCATGCAGATCTCAACAAGAGCAACTTCTGTGGGCATCTTTCCATACCCTTTTTTCTCCTTTCTCACGCTAACTACAAGGCGGAAAATTCAGAAAACACAGCATCTCCTCAGACTCTGGTACAAACTCAGAAGCCCAGTGGAACTGAGGAGCAGCTGGCACATATTCCTCGCTAAGACTATCAAACTTCAACCTCACCATCCAACAATGCACGAGGAAAGACTAACAACACTCGAGGACTCTAGCAACTCACTGAGCGAGGAACAACAAATTTCATTCGAATGGTGCAATCAGTCAAAAACCTCCTTTGTTTTCCACCCTCTCAAGCCTCAAGGCTCACCTGTGCAATCTGTATTGGCTGAGATAGAGGGATCTGCGTCATCGGCGTCGCAGCAGAGGCCGAGATGGTGGCACCAGCAGCGCTGTGCTGCTGGCTGGCTGAGTGCTGCACTGCAGCCGCCAGCAACTGGGCCTGCGCCTGTTGGAGCAATAACTGTTGCTGGGCTGGCGTCAACGTGAGCTATAAACAATTAGAAAACACAGCCATTAATAATGGGAAGAGCCACTTCAGCTACAAAGTCATTAGATAGCTCAGTACTACTTATGGTAACCAGGCAGTCCTAGGGCTATTCCACTAACTGGCCTTAAGGAAGGACAGCTGGCTACTCGATACAGTGTGGGAACCAACCTACCACAGGCCTGACACAAACCAAACTGCACCACCAACATTTGCACTTACTGGAACCTACAGAACCTAACTCTGCTCCGAAGTTTTCCTCACAACTCTACCAGGAGTTTCAGGGAAAAAGCAATTAAGTAGCAAGCAAAAGAAAAGAATCAGTATTGCCAGGATTTGAAAGGAAATTTACACCCAGCAGAACAGCAAGTGATTAGCCAGATGAATGTGAAGCAGGAATGCTGGCTATGGCTACTGAACAAACTGATAACGCCCCAGCTGCTTCACATTAGCATGAATCCCTGCCATATTCCATCATTTCCATTATGCCCTAAGATATAAGTAAAGAACATGAGCTCCATTTGTTTCTCTCCAAGTCTCCCCATCTGCCTTTTTTTTTTAATAGAATAGAGTTGGCAACTTTACATCCCTTCCCTTTCCCAAGCACACATTATCTCTGTGGAACAGGTGGCAGCAGTCTCTCCTTTACATGTAAATGAATCTTGATGCCCATATTTACTAGAACCAGTATCTGCATAGGCCTGGAATTTTGAATGTTTCACTACAGCAGACAATCATGAATTAAAACAAACCAGTATTTTCTGAGAATACAAAAAATAATAAAATATGCCAGGTTTTAACAACACATCGAAACAGTCTCACTTTTAAAACTTTCAATGCTTAACTGAAAATTAAATAGGATGTTTATTTACACAGTAACATAGGAGAAGATTTAACAGTTGAGCCTGAGATTAAGAAGTCATTTCATGCAAGTGTTAGGGATGATCTAACCTAACACTTCAAATCATAAATATATTGTCGGAGCAATTGCCCTAAGCTTATTAGCACACAAACTCTTATACTGTAAAGCTGATTATGTGGAAGCAAATTCTTTAACCAGCCCATTCACAAAACTTGCTCTTTTTTGAAATGACTGAAAGCCTTTACAACAATTCAGAAACCCCAGAAAGTCTAAAACAACAATTATCCCACATATACTCCCAAAGCGTTGCAATTAAAAACCCCTCAAAATCAGTAGGTTAGAACAAGACGGTTCAACAGGCTTAAGGAAAGTACTAATAGAGTTACTTAAAAAGAAATGTGTTTGAGAAGAGGAAAAAGAAACAATTCCCATAATTTTTGTTCTTCACCCAGCTATAAGGTTCAGTCTTGGTCTCCCATGCCTCATTTTAATATTGAAAAAAAAAATTCTCTTTATGACATCAGTGACTGTCTCATTTGTAACTGTTGTAAAACAACAGGTTTTAATTTCATTGCAGGGTCAAAAGGGATACTGAGAACAGAGAGAAAAAATTCTTTGTTGTTGATGTTTGGAAGCAAATACTGAGCGACAAACCCCAAATATTACAGTCTGCTTATTTTTCTAGCCAAAGATTTTTCTGTTGCCCCTTCCACTCAAGTTCATATTGCATTAAAGGTAGTTGCAATGCCCCTCAATGATACCTGTGTGGGACTGCAGCATCCCTGGGTAACTCTTACCCCGGTGATCTGTCCTCCGGCCAGCATGAGCTGGGTCTGGGGTATGGCCGCCTGCACTGAAGGCTGCTGGGAAGGCTGGCTTGGCTGCTGAGAGTCCCCAGATTCTTCATTAGATTTAGACTAGTCAAAAAAAAATACAACTCTTTATAGTGTAAAACAGATGTTAATGTATGACGCTGCTATCTCAACACTGCACAATAAAAATCTTTCATCTGCATACGAAAAGCCCTTGGGTTTATTTTAAGAGTGTGTTTAAGCAATGGCTCTGTGTGCCCACCATCTCAGCTACGATTGCTGAAACATGTCTGTAGGTAATGCAGCTTAAACAAAACAAAGAGACTCTCTGGTCTCCTGTAACTCTCTGACATTATTTTCAGGTCTCACTTCATTTTACACCGTGCAACTGAAGCTGACGCTACCTTTCACCATGAAGAAAGAGAAGGTTGTTAAAATTATTCATTGCCTAAAATCCTGAACAATGGAACGAGGGAAAGGAGATTGTGTTTCCATTTTCTCTATCTCCATCCTGTACCTCTAAGTCATCAGACTGTTGGCTTATACAGAACCTTTTTTCAAAAATCCTCACAGGTTTCTCTACCTTCAGCAAGATATATAATATATACAGTGCTTTTAAATACTCAATGCATTTATTTAATTGAATACTGCTTTATTTTAAAAGATTCAAGTTTATTTTGATTTATTTTTGTGGTTTGGTTGTTTGTTTTTTTTAAAAGAAGAAATTGTGAAGACATGAGGGAGGAAATTCAAGTGCATGAAGAGGGGGAGAGAGTTTTATGATAATTAAAACTGGTTATGCAGAACATTACAATTCTGCATAGATTTGCATATTTTCCACCACCTGTTTTGGGGACTGCAGAGCGGGCTAATTAACATAAAGGCTCTGATTAATTCTGCCAGTCATTGAGCGATAATTACAGCACAGGACTGTAAACATTCTGCACTGGAGATACAGCCTGTTTGCCAACATCTCTCTCAGGGATGGAAGTTTACCATGGCAACCAAGGCAATTTTCTGCCTCCTTCCTCTTAGAAAGGAAGGTCACTATACCTCCTCTTCTTTCCAAATTGTTATTATGTATAAGTGGGTCCACATTCTATTGCATTTCATGTAACGCACTACCTACATTCTTTAATAACATGCAATACTGAAACCAGTTTTCAATAAAACTGCATCCCTTGCCCCTTAATATAGTACAGAGTGGAAGTAGAATGTTAACAGATAAACTGAAGTGTTCAGCATCATAGGAAAGTTTGAAAGCTTTGCTGTCTCACGTACATTATTAAACAACAATTACTCTGACTTTGAAATCCCTGTGTGTTATTTACACAAGCAGTCTGAACTAGCCATATTATATAGTTATTGCTACCTTATACTCCTATATACAGTTACCAGAAGTAAGGACAGATTGCTAAGTAATACTCACTACGTGTTTAAAGCAAGTTAATAAACAGAATAACATGAAATATTCCTGAAGTTTTAAGGTTTGCATGATACCACACCTGACTAAAATTCAGCATTAACCTATGGTCACTCCATGTTTAAACAACTCCAGAGCCTGAATGCTTACGAATCCTGAACCTGATTTACAGTTGTAGAAGTGTTATTCCTTCATACCTATCACTTGCCAAACCAGTCAGACTGAAAAACTGAGTAAGGTATCACAGGTTAAGAACTATCTCTAGTGATGCTGTTTGGGATGAGAGAAGGATGAGCAGCAGAAGGTAACTGTCTTTACCTGTACATTTAAGGACTGAGCAGCAGCCTGTAAACTTGTTCCAGCGAGCTGGACCTACAACAGTGCAAAAATGGAAATGAAATAATGTAGAATCCACAGAAAACTAATAATGTAAAAAGAACAATCTCCCCACCCGCATTCCAAAAAATCTCCCCCAAGAACAGAGCATGCCCCTCTAACACCTGAATCAGTGGAATAGGGGCTGTACTCCAGGCTCAAACAGATGTGTAAGACTCTTTCATGATTATGTTTATCTAACTCTTACTGAAGGTATCCCTGCCTAAGGATGTAGATATTATGGATGGAGTTGAAACAGAGCATATTGAACTGGACAGGCCAACTAGTCCTCTTCCTGCTGGAAAAATCCAGGCTCCAGGGCAGGGCATTAAGCTCTACTCATCGTCATCCTACTCCCATTTCAGAATGGGTCTTACCCCTAACACTGCACTTGCCAGCTGTCTGATATGAGTAAGCACGTGCACAGCACAGAACCCAGAGCATAACCACACTCCCTCAAATTAACCCGTTCAAGTATTTGCAGCCCTCAGCCACTGAAAAGAAGATCTCAACACAGAGCACCGGAGACACTTTACAAAGGCTCTATTTATTCAGGTATACTTAAAACTTGAATTCGATGTTTGTGATTAACAGGCCCAAAGGTGGTCTTGTGGGTGAGCAGCAAGGAAAAATGGATGATTCAGAAAGTGAGATTTTTGGAGTGCTTTTTTATCTCTAATGAGGAAAATGCACAAAAAATGCTATCTTTTCATTTACTGAAATCCATTTGACTCAGTCTCGCCTAGTTTCTACCAGCACCCCTAGTTATAAAGAAGGAATGTTCTGTAATTAATTACCAACACTTTCAAAGGTCAGAGTAACAGCCTGTAGAGAATTCCATCTCTGGACATGTTTGAAAACCACTGCTCATTTGAAAACAGGGTGACATGTAAGGATACAATAAAGCAAAGCAAAATGTAGCACTCTTGCCTCTAGATGGAGGACCTCTATATGGTCCCCACATAGAAAAGTCCACATATTTTCAGGCACAGGAAAAACTGCAGTACATGAAATTAATAACTGAATATTTTGAACAGGCAACCTTGGAAGAGTCACCTTGGAAATATTTCCTACTGCTTTAGATGAAGGTAGCAGACATACTAAGCAGGATCTACATCAAAGCAAACACTCCCAGAAAAGCCCCTCCTCATCAGAAGCAAAATACAGTTTGACACAGTCGATGTAATCTGTGCTTTTACCACGGATTAACAGCAGAGAATAGCCTAAATAACAGCACCCTGACATCCAAACGATATACTCAAAATAATACTTTAAAATTACACAAACACCACATAAAAGACTACAAATACATATTGATTGCTCAGGTACAGCCAGCACATTCCTGAAAATCTCTGTGAATGCAATTTGGACATCCCTTTCACCGCACAGCCAACATTTCCAAATTAGAAATGCTGAATGCTACCTACAGCCCAGTATTTTGCATTAGTCTAGAGCAAAGCACTGTGTGTTAAGGTTGAATAATACCCACTAACAGCAGCCTCACTACCAGAGGACAGATTGACAATAGATTCCCACACACCTGCAGGTGAATAAAAGAATACCTGAGATTTTCCTTTGAACCAGTTTCAAGAAATGAATCACACTTTATCAAACATGAAGTTATAAAGATCCTGACGACTGTTTAAATAAATAAATTGCCAAAGCAGGATAAAGGACTGTGCAAAACCCAATTACTGTCCTGGGTCAATCTATAGAACAAAACGAAGACTAAAACAAACACACAGAATTCTGCAGAACAGCTGTATCTGTCTCCATGTTAAACACACACTGGCAAGCCATAAAAACTAGTCAGCTTCTCTCCACATAAAGGCAGCCTACAACAGCCTATTGGTTCAGCAAATTCAAACAGTGGCACTCCCTTAGTCCTATATAAACCAATCTGCTAGGAAAATTGCAATTATGTGACAAGACGTGTGGAATGTTCCATACAATAAAACGGCAGTTCAGAGCTCTAAAAAGAGGGCATAAAAGCTTCAGTACTTCAATTATACCACAATAACTGTGCAACCTCAGACCTCAAACATTCAAGGTCATCCAATTAGGTACAGTATTTTAAAGTTTAACTTGGTGCAGAGGAAGGGAAAGAAATTAGGACATTTGTTTTCATACATCAAGTGCGAACAGATAAAAAAACTACAAAAAAATGCCCCTTATACTTCTCTTCACCTAGGGATGCCCCATTTTGCTTCAGCCTGCATCTGAAGTTCAGCTTTGATTCCCTAAACACAGCAGCAGCAGAACAGAGGAATAGTATTAGAAGTCTGAATATCATCTGACAAACAGGTCACTGAAATAACTTTTTTGGTAAAAAAAGAAAACCTCACAAGCCATATATGCTTAGTAAGTACAATCAACTTTCCTTGTAGTTAATCTGTAAGAGTATTTTTAACTAGGCAAGTGACAGTTTTGGAACCTTGGCAGCCATTGGCCCAATACAATCCTTTCCTAAAAAATTTAAATTTTTTCTTGCCTTTCAATGTGGTATCTGTATTAAGATTAAAAAACAACAACAAAGCAAGCAAACAAAAAGCCTACTCAAAACAACATTTAGGCATTCTCAAGTCACCAAAAATGCGATTTGTAGCTCTCCCAAAGAGGTCTTGCCCTATCCTGACATGTTCTGCAGCCTAATGCAATGAAGTGAATGCCACAATTAGGACTTCTTCCCATCCACGCTCGTTAACCAGGTGGTGTACCCAGATTTATGTTCCAATAAACAACTCTCCATCATTCACAGAAAGAGAGAACATGGAACACACCAGGGCAGCTGAATCTCCTCTCTTTGAAATGTCTCTTCTCTTACCTGATGAAGGTGCCCAAGGAAGGCCTGGGCCTGGGCTGTAGAGATTGCTCCTCCGACAGGCACAGGCTGCTTTTGAAAGTCCAGGCCGTTTGTTTGCGTGCCTGGAGAAAGAGAGATATTGAAAACTATTAATTACTGCTTTTCAGTAAGTGGAATAACAATCAATACCCAACTTTCCTGCTATTCTCTCAACATTATGTAGTAAAAAAACACTCTGAGAGTAACAAGAACTGCATTTATTTAGTGAAAGTGGGGTGAGAAGCAGAGTTGAGGCTTCAGTAATAGAGCATTTGTCAGCAGAACAAAATCAACATCCTATTTTCTTTAGCTTCCATCATCTATTTGTGTACCCTGAAGATATTTAAAAGATGTACAGATGTGGCACTTAGGGACATGGTTTAAAGGGGGACTTGGCAGCATCAACAGCTGGACTTGATGACCTTAAAGGTCTTCTCCAACCTAAAGAATTCTACACCCTGTGTTTCTATGTACACTACCATCCCATCACTCTCTACACAGTTTGAGAACCAAATGGGTGCTTGCTGCTATGATTAAACTGTGTTTCCATTCTCCATGCACCCCCTATCCAACAGCTGAAGACTAACTTCAAATTCAGAATGTGCCAACAGCAAGGTTCATATAAAAGCCACCTTTCCTAAAGGACAGGTAAAATAACACTTGATGAAAACAGAAGTCCCATCTATATACAGCAGTTATGGGCCACAATTTTACTCTTTCCAGAAATGACTCCTCTACATTTCTGTTAAAAGTTTGTTCAGAGGTCTCATTAGATATGATAACTGCCTTGGCTTGCTTCTGCTTCTTCACTTACTCTCATGTAACTAAAACCTGGTTATTTTCCTACATTTTTGCAATCTTTTCCTAAACTGCTCAGAAGACATGAAAACCTCCCAATTATCACAAAATAATTTGGGTGTGAGAAGAAAAAGAAAATAACAAGTGGGTTTAGGTTTTTTTTGTTACTACCCACAGGAAGGGAGACTTCAAGTGTGTTGGGCTGCAGGGAATTTCTAGAACACATGATGCAATCTTTAAAATTGCGTGACTGAAATGAAGCTAAACCAGCTTTAGACTTGCATGTTTATTCATCATGACAATCAGATTTTGTTCAGTGCCCACAGGCAGGTGTGCATAGTAACTCCTACTTCAAAATTCCTTCCATCATCTACATTCTTTGTCATAAAAACCTAGGTTATCTACTGAGCAAGAGTCACCGTTGTTGAACAACAACAGGTGGTTGCTATTCCTTGGAAACATCTGCAAAAGCAAGCAGGCATAAAATGTGATTAGTAAAATAGACTGTCCAATACCTCACACTGCTATTTTGACCTGCAAACAGCTTACACAGGTCACATTTCCAAAGACTGAGCCACTGTTCAATTAAACACTGACACATTATCAAACTTTCTACCATCCATGTAAACTATACCTAAGGTGGCCCTTTGATGCATCTTTGGTGGGAGTTCTGTGTGAGAAGATTTGGTTGACTCTCAAGTTTTCAATTCTATGCTTTGGGCCAAGGTTTACAAACTTAAGGGACATATTTGCAGCCAAAGATCCACAGATGTGTTAAAAATATTACAATTTTAAACTGCATCAAATTATTTTGCTAAATTAGTCTAGAATTCCAATTCAAAGTGAATATAGGGACTCTCACTGGTCTGAATTTCTCCTGAAGGAATGCAACTTGGTTGCCTTTCTCTAAAGAATGGTACATAAGAAGGTCTGCTGGAAAGAACCAGAAGAATCTCATCTATCATATTCTTTCCAATAAATTTTAGAATTCTCTTCATTCAGAAATACAAATGGAATGAAAAAGTAGTTGGCTAAATATATAAAAATAATTCCTGACAAATAGCTACCATAAGTCAAAGGAAACAACCTACCACCTCCTCATTTAATCAAAGGTTTTGAATTACTTTTCAATGGTCAGGGAGTGAAAAAAATACAGATAAGAAAACCTACTGGAGGGCAAATACTCCTCATTCCAATAGGAAACTTGTGGTGGTTAAAAAAATTATCTGTTTCTGAGAGAACCAGCTCCAGGCCTCACCTTAGGTAAATAGGTGAAGCTGTTCTAGTTAACTATCTTCCAAAAAGAGCCTCAAAAATGATGATACCATGTTAAAACAGCATTACTGGGCAAGTGTGCAGAAGAAATGCTCCAGTCAGGAGTTCTGCCGACTCTTAATATGGAAATCTGAAAAAAGCCTCCTAGGTGATAGTTTAAAACAAAGCAAGCTCCAAGACTGAGCTTAAAATCTTCATGGCTCCCAACAAACAACTTAGGCACTGAGAGTAAACAACATTTTCTTTAAATTCAAAGAGATCAGTTTAAATTGAAATTTAAATCAATTTAAATTGAAAGACAACAACTCCCTCTCCCCAGGCCTCCCAAAACCAAACTCAGGGTGAAAAAATCCACATCACACCTGCTTACTCTCTGTTCTACTACTTGCATCCTAAACTCTCTTTGGTGTCTGGAAACACAATGTCTCTTCCCCTCTGGATGCAGCCTTCATTTTTGAAGGAATGCTACCCTGGCTGCTTGCATTTATCACAGGATGGCCATGTCTTTTGAAGAAGAGCAAGGAAAATGAATTGAGTCCAGCATATGAGAGGCCTGGCTTTTAAGGTGCTCAGTAGGATGTGGCACCACTCCCATGGAATCCAAGGAATCGGACAAGGAGCTTGATACTAAAGCTGTCAGAAGCAGAAGGTCAGCATATTGTAAGGCCAGAAAGGACCAGAATGCCACTTTTGCTCAAGGTAAGAGGTAAATACAAAACCCTGTGATGATTAACAGACATGGCAGATACAATCACATGTATCATGACTTTAACAGTCCAGGGTATTAATCTATTTTCCATCTTCATCCCAACTTCCATAACTGCTAGAGCTCGCGAACACCAAAAACAGCCCAAAAAGAGTGGGAACTCTCCATGTCCCATCTCTCCTTTCTTCTTGGTTCCAGCTCCATCTTGGACAGCTCCCTGTTCTGCCCCTCCTGCTAGTCCGCCTGTAGAGTTTGGTTTGGTTTGGGTGCTCCAGCCCCAGCCAGCTATGGGATGGAATTTCACCCTTACAGTTGAGGTCCAGTGTAACCCAAGCATGTTTAAATTCTGGCATAAATTCAGCCATGTGCTCAGCTACTGCACAGAGTTGGTTTGGATAAAGACTAATACAGTGCTACTCCAGGGAAAGGAACAGAACTGTAGATACTGAACATGGATTATTTTATGGCATTTTGGAATTGTACCTGCAGAGGGTAAAGGCATGACAAAGTAGAGCAGGCAAGGTAGCATTGCACCTGCAGTCAGAAGAACAACTTACTCTCAAAATTCCAGATTATAATCATCAGACTTCAACCTGAGTTTGTAAACTACATTAGAAAGGAAGAGAAGTGAGGAACTCCAGATCAGGGTAGATGTGGAATAAGATGCAAGAAAGAACTCAGGAAGGGAAGGCAGCCAAGGAGAAGGATGATTTCAAAACCAGCTGGAGTGGGTGTCTGCACTGTGCTCTGGGAGACATCTCCCAGCACCACCACATTTTCCCAAGTCACCTCTCTCTCCACCTCTGCTGAAAGACAGAGAGACACCCCCAATACTCAGAAATTGTTGTTTCTCTATCCACATTTCCTGATACCAAGTTCAGCACTGATAATTGCCTGATTTTAGCAGTTGAAGAAGAGTTCATGGTCTCTCTCCTATAGACTTTCTTCTTATGGAAACTGGAAAATCAATCTTTGGAAATGAAGCAATGCAAACAAGTATCCTTAGAATCCTTCCAAATACTACACTTACAATAATTATTATTTTGCTGCTATGTCAACAAATGTCATAATAGTACAGTTTCCATAGTCATTATAACCTTGGCTTTCACAGTTCTGCATTCACACAGCTCTTACAAGAGAAGATGCATTAAACAAACAAAAAGGTTGAGATGTTTTGGAAAATTTCATGCTGCCTATAAAAAGGAGATCAAAAGGGTTTTACTGTAAGGTAAGATATTTTTCTTACTTCTACTTTCTCCAACAGATACTATGTAAGCTGTCTGCCCACAACTGAAGCTTGGAAAAGATTTCTCTAACTGTGCAATACTGATGACCAGTTGGTCAATACATGTCCTTAAGAAAGCAGCCATCCAACAGCTGCTGTACTCACATGTTTTGGTTGTTGTTTTTAATTGGTCTGAAATATGGGTTTGTTTTTCAGATGCTTTAAAGCAAAGTTCCGTTAGCACAAAAAATTTAAAAGTCATAGCATATTTCAGGCACTGTATTGTGACCAATATATTTAGGGGACTTCATGATATTTCTTAAATAGTCAGAGCTCAAAATAAAAAACCCAAGTTTGTTAACTTCCACGAAACTTAGCTGATAGTTCAGAGAACTATGGACGTTGTCATCTTTAACCAGTGGTAACTGCTAGGTTTTTTTCCTGAGAACACCAGCTCTGCCAAATACAAATTCATGTTCCACAGTAATTTCTCTTAATATTTTCAAGTCGCATTATCTCACTACAGTTTAAAACAGGAATGACCCAAACAAGCATCCACTGAAGTTTAAAAGCTAGACTATTAGTGTTTACACAGCAGACTCAAGTGATTTACAAATGTCACTGGAAAGCAGACAGTTAGAGAAAGTTACAAAAATAAGAACTCCGAGTGTTTATAAAAATCATCATCAGGCATTATCTGGGGAGCACAAGCACTGACAGAAAATCAATGGCACTTCCAGTTCCTCAGCATCCGAGCTGAAAGCTGACTTCTTTTCACTCAAGTATGCACTGAGCCCAGAACCATAATCTAAGTACTCCGATCAGAAGCCTAAAATTACATTCTTTGAGTATTCCTTTCAGAGCCTAACATCTGCCAAGTTGACTAATACAACTGATGCTTGAGCTCCCAAAGAACATCACAAATGCCATCAATCACTATCTCCAGGGCTTTAGGAGCACTACGTTTTAAAACAAAGCAATGACTGCAGAACACAGAGTCCTCAAAAATTCTAGATTACTTTAGCTCATGTAATTTAAAAATCAGGATACAAAACTGGAAGGAAACACTGGAAACATTTAAACTAAAGAAGCAAAATTCCAAAAGTTTTAAACACCGGTCAGAGTCAAACTTTTTAAAACCTAATTTTAACATAATGTTAAACTTTTAATAGAGTATAAAAAATACTGTCATTGTATCCCCTTTTAATATGAAAGGACGTACATATGCATCTTTACAATCCATCCATTTTATGTCATGACCCCCACCTTCACAATGATGAAATATTTGCCTAAGAGAGCAGAGTTCTGCTGAAGCAAATGCAATGCTCCTGTGATAATTGACTGATTACCTTTGAATAAAATAAATTCTCCTCCTTACCAGCTCACTTGAGTGAAACTGCTAAAGTTGCACTAAATGAAGTGTGTTGGGAATGTGCTCTAGAGAAAGCACATGCAGGGAACTGTGGCCACACAGGGGAGGAAATCTGAATTTTTTCAGAAGTTTACACACAACCCCCAGCTACAAGGAGTCCACAGGGATATTTATACCATTGTTCCCTTGATGCTGTTCATGATCATGAAATATTTACGGCCCATATGTTTTTGAAATAATGTTTTATATAATCTTAGACCCTTAAATACATAATAAAACACTTCTGTGCAGGAAAAAAATTGATGCCATGACCATTAAAATACAATGACAATTATAAAACCTGAGATGCCAGCAACAAAACACACATTAATAAGCAGGCAGAATCCCTTTTCACTGAACCCATATATTGGCAGAAATAATCCAACCTCTCAGAAAAAGAAAATTAAATAATGTTAACTTCATCACAACTCCAGAGTTTAAAATAAAACTCTTATTATCAAACCATGAAGAAGAAAACTTGTTTTCCTCATACAAGGTAACCAGACTTCTCTCAAAGCAACAAGTTCCCTCTCATCAGAATTTTCTCTTCCCAAATGCTATTCTGAACTGAGAAAAGATTCAGAGCTAGGTTAAACTACTTACTTTCCATTCAGAACTGTCATTTCTCTTAGATTCAGAATGAGCATTATATTACCTCCAGAAAGGAATTAAAGCATGAGATAGCATGGTTAAGTTATAGTGGCTCAATGAGCTTCTTCAATGGCTTAGAATTTGGTCACATCTTGAGAGTGTCCCAAAATACAGACTGGCCCTGACACAAAATCTGTTCTTCCCCACCAAATTTCAAGGTTCTGTTCTAACATGCTAAGACATTACAAAAAAGATGGCTAAAATTAAAAAAACTGATATATTATGCTTTTTCCATTTGACTTGTTCTTGAGAACTGTTGTGACAGCTTGAATGAAATCTAAAATGGAAACAGGATCAGGCAGTGGCCCACATCTGCCAGGGAAAATTTCAACCCAAAAATAAACCATGAAGTTAGAAGTGCCAAAGGTATGCTCTGCCAGGAAAAAATGAGACTATTTATGGAGAGCTAGTGCCACCAGAGCTTTGCTGGTATCAGAAACATTACAGATTTAAAAAATGGGGAAGGGAAATTTTATATAAAAAGAGTAGATGGTGCTCCAATAAAGTAGGTATGAATAAAGCCCTGTATGCAGTAGGGTTAATGACAAAAGTATTCCCAGGTCTCTGAAACCAAAGGGTGTAGCTTTTTATTTGTTTGGTATTGTGGGTTTTTAAAATCCCACTAAATAGGTAAAGAAATTTTGCTTTTAATATCCATTCAATTCCACCAGAATACATCTGCACCAATTGATCATTTCCTACCTGTGTTCCCGTCCCCACTCTCCATCGATGGTTTACTGGTTTCTGACGGATTGTTCATTCTTGAGTCTGCATTAAAACAGAAAGAAAGATAAAGCAATACAGCAAAAAATCCACAAATCTGTTCATACCTTTTTGTTCAAGGGACAGTACAGTAGAAATTTGCTATATACTTTACCCTAATTCAGATTTAGAACAAAAAAAAAAAAAGAACAACCAAAACCAGAACACAATACTGAATCTTCCAGATAAATATTATTTCAAAATTTTCTATGACATTATTCCCATATGTGAAAACATGGTATTAAGGGAATAAAAGACAGCATGCTGGAGGGCAATGAGAGGTAGAAACTTAATTTTCAATACAATGAAAGTCATAGAAGGAAAAAAAAGGAGGAGGGGGAAGAAAGAACAATGATTACACCAAGATTCAAAAATATTAAGTCTGACTATCATGGCCTACATTATTCTTGTGTTTGCTCCCCCTGCCCCACCCCAACAAAAGAAAGGAAATTCAGTCATTATAATTAAATGGATGCCATTTTCCTAATACTGCATTTCTATTTTAATGGAATGTCACTGACATTAAGTTATTTTATATTTCCTATATATTCAGGCAAAACCATACAAATATAAAATAATTCCTCTTCCTTCTCCCTCTGGATGAATGCATTGAAAAGTCTGTTCCTGGTTTCAAAGCCTGTCAGCTGAGTACAGTGCAATGCAGAGGGCCTCTCCAGATGGCAGACAGAGAATATAGTTTCCTTATATAGGAATCTATACAGATGTTCTGTGTACAGCATCAGCTTTCCAGCTTATTACCTCCTCATTCCTGCCACCGACCCCAGTGTGCCACATTATCACAAACCAAAATTACAAAAAGAATCTCAAGACAGAGCAGCTCATAAAATGAAGTGTAAGCAAATCCTTGAGCGCACTCTTCCATTCCCATAATGAGCTAAAAGCAAGTTCAATGAGCTTAAAATGAACCCTTTACTCCAGGATATTCTCTTGCTAGGTGCTTAAAAGGTTACCTCTGTCATGTACTTTCATCAAAGCAGTGATTTCCAAAATACCAACAGGCTGAAGAAGAACACAGGAGCAGCATTAACTGTGCTGCATCTTTCCCCCAGACAGTTCCAAGAATGCCCAGTCCATGAAGCTGGAAATGAGAAGATGGACTGCTGCCATGTGCCATCACCTGCAACCACCAGTGCACAGGAAAGACAGGGACCTGTTGGAGTGAGTTCAGAGGCCACCAAGGTGATATGAGGGCTGCAGTCCCTCAGCCATGGGGAAAGGCTGAGAGAGTTGGGGTTGTAGAGCCTGGAGAAGACTCCCTGAAGGCTTTACAGCAGCCTCCCAGTACCTAAAGAAGCCTGCAAGAGAGCTGGAGAGGGAATTTTTAGGAGGGCATGTAGTGACAGGGGAAAATGGCTTTAAATTGAAAGAGGGCAAGTTTGGACTGGATATTAGTAAGAAATTCTTACTGTGAGGGTGGTGAGACACTGGAACAGGCTGCCCAGAGATGTGGTGGATGCCCCATCCCGAAATTTTTCAAGGCCAGTTTGGATGGGGTTCTGAGCAATCTGATCTAGAGCAAGGTATCCCTGCCCATGGCAGGGGGGTTGGAGGGTTGAAACTGGATAATCTTTAAGGTCCCTCCCAAACCAAATCATTCTATGATTCTGTGATCAATATTTTTTAAACTAATATAATTGTCCACACGAAAAACTGTGGCAGTTGAACCCAACAGAGCCCTTGAAAATCCAGAGGACTCAAACAACCACAAAACTTCCCCTGACAAGCTAGTACAACCTCTCCAGAGCCTCAACTCTTCTCAGAAAGTTCCTATGCATATTCTTAAATCTTTCAAATGTTCAGCCACATGTAAAAGAGGTCTGGACTATCAGGGTTACCCTTAGTATAAAGGCAGATGTGTTAAACTGCTTTTTGAAAGGGGGAGGGAATGAGGAGAAACTTTGCAGCTGAGTGCTCTTGGCCCACACTTCAGCAAGTTTTGCCCTGTTTTTCACAACCTCTCCTTAGCACATTCAAGCTACAAATTCAGAGTCTTGAAAAAGAAGAGTTCTGCTTAGGCTGCAGGTACAGAACCCATTGCTTCCAGGCTCCTTATTTTGTCATTTTCCACATTTGGATAGCATGATTCACACTCTAGAAACAGAACATGGGTTCCACTGACTATACAGAAATGTCTGCTCTGGACTTGGCCCTCTCTGCTGAGAGATCTAGGTTTCTATCTAGACATTGCAAATATCTTAAATTGAGTTTATTGATATGGCAACAGCACATTTGTTTAGTGATTATAGGCAACATGCATTTGATAAGCAGCATTACTTCATTCCTTTACACGCAGATGGCTACTGAAATTTCACTTTAGAGAACACCAAATGGGAGTCCTTTGCTTTGGACACAAATGTGAAGAGTCCTCATCCAACAGGAAAATGAGCAAAGAGTTCTTACAAGTCAAATACATTTGGTTGTGGAAACCAGGCTAACTCATGAGGCTACTGGACACAGGATGTAACTTTTTAAGCCCAGAGCAGAAGAATAGCTTGAACTCAAGATACAAGTGACCAGAAAAAGGAAGAGCATGGGTTGAGAAAGCTGTCTCAGAAACATAGAATCCATTTGCTGAACCACTTCAGAAAATTCATGCTAGAAAAACAAGAGAGGCCCTCCTGTTGCTAGTTTGTTGCAAGAATTGAAATATTAGAGCCAAGGTGCAGGCTACTAATGATAGAATAAGCAAAACAAACTAAACCCAGAGGAGGGACACAGCTGTCCTGTGCACAGAACTCAAGCAGGGCAGTCACTGTTCTGTCCCATGAGGAAGCTCACACAAGAAGCCTTCCTACATGATGAGCAAGTTTGCTCAGTCACACAAAGTTATAACTGTACACACCTCTTTCCAAAAAGCAAGCCAGGACACGTTTTTCTGTAAGGCTATGATGCAAAATACATCCTTCTAGAATAGGTTTTTTAGTACTAGATATACACAAAGTTTACTTAACTACCAAAAGCCTGTCTAAATGAAGAATATTTCATTGTAAAGATCCATCCTTAACAAAGACCTCAAACATTGCTATTGAAAAAAGCAGCAAGTTGGTAGTGCTCAGGTTCAAGCGAAGGATAGCATCCATTATTTCACCAGCTGACTATTTCTTGTTCAATCTGTGGGCCTTCTGCATGTAAAGCATCAAGAACAATGCAGCTATTTCCATTGCAAATGGTATGACATCCATCTGAAGCACAAAACTGCTACCAGCAAAACAGGCTCATATCCGCGGGATACTCAACCTACCGATTCATTCAGTGTGGAATAAAAAGGCTGCTTGGTTTATATGTGCTCGTGCAATTTCTGCTTCAAACTTAAAAGAATAAACAAATGAAGTGGGCTAAAAAAACCCCAAGCCTTAATGCCTTCACCTTTTTTTCTTCCTTTAGATCTTCCTTGGGTTTTAAATAAAGGCCCTGGGCTACAACTTCTGCCAACGTTATCTAAAAACAAACTCCCCAGAAGGAAGGATCGAAAGCAGCAGGTGCATGATTGAAATCAAACTCTCAGGAGTGAATACATTCCACGCTGCTACTCTGCTAGCAGGGCTGAGGTGTCGCCAGGCAGTGCTGTGCCAGCCTTTCACAGACCCTCAGGAACATTTCCAAAGGCATTCAGGAGAAAGAAGCAGTGGACACCGGACCAACCTGAAGCGTTATAAAAACTGCACACAGCTGGCAAAGCAAAGAAAATCCTAACATGGCATATAACATTAACTGTTTCCTTTCACCCATTAAAGTGGAACCAGCAACAATGATTCATTTATGTGCATGGGAAAAACAAAGTTTAATGTGAGTGAAAACATGACAAGAATTATTTAGAAATTCATTTTCAAAAACCACATCATATTCAGAAACAAACATACGCAAACCTCTGCTTTAAAATTTACCATTCAAAAATATTCTTTTACTTAGAGATATAAGTTCTTACATGAACTTGTAAGATAGAATGAAAAGAATAATAATAAAATATATATATACACACACATTGAGCTTTGGGGGGAAAAGCCTTGAAAATAAATAAAGCCTATTGTAAAATTGAGATGATCCATTACTATAAATAACTTTAAAAGACACGAAGAAGGAATTATGGCATGTCTGCTCTGCAGTCCTGATGGAATCTCAGCGCAGGAAATATATTATCCCAGTAACCTTAAGCACAGCTTGCAACGGTATCAATGGCAACCACTGTGCACTCCCCCTTATTTTCTATTACACATGAAGAACCTTGCTACATTAAAAACACACAGACATAACATACATTCTGCTGTGGAATGGCTCAATACAGTTACTAAATTCCTTCAACACTTAGGCTCCCTCTCATTCATTTTAATGCTTTCAAATGCATAACATACAGATATGCAAGTTAAGTGTTTGTTAGAAGGCAAATGCTTCTCAGACTGAAATCCTAAAAGCAAAAGGTCTGTATTAATATCACCCAAGTCTGTGTAAAGGAAACAAATTCTCCTGGAGCCAGGGAAAAGAAGGCAAACAAACAAACGAACGAACGAACCAAGCAAAGCATGTATTTCCCTGGTACAGACCGAGCTATCCATCTAGCAGGCAGCTATTTGCTGCCGATTCACTGGTGAGCTTCAGCCCCACAAATACCTTCTGCATATGTGATTAAGCCTCTATGCATAGTCAATCTCCCAGCCTCGGTGTCCATAAGAAAGAGCTGAGCTGGTACCCACCTAGAACGTAGTCGCTGCAGTCCAGCATTGCTGTGGTATCCTCTACAGGTTCAGATAGTCCAAGGAACGGGAGAATGGCAATTTCTATCAAATCTACACTACTGCTCTGACTGAACATGAAAGGGAGTGGGGAGGTGGGGGGAGAAATACAACTTCAGTTACACCATAGCAATCTTCAACTGAACAGGGAAACTTCAGTTGCTGTGTGGAGTTTTAGTCTCTCCTACTAGCTGTGTCTGACATTGTCAAGGCGACTGAAGCGTGAAAAGTTCCCCTTTTTGTAATAAAATAGAAACAAAGATTGCAGCTGGCAGTTTCCATAATGAAGCTTAATCAGTATGCGCCTGATTAGGGCCTTATGCAAATCTCCTCTCGTTAGCACAGCAGCCAGCACTTTGAAGTCCATGAACAATTCATTTGCAGAGTACACTGAAAGCGCTCCCTGCATAATTTAAATCACGGTATAAATATTTATCAGCTCATTTGCATATTAATTGGCAGTGCATGAAGGGAAAAATTATCTCCCGAGTGCCAGCATAATAATTAGGGAACAAAATGAATTTTCTTCCAATAGCTTGGCTTCTCAGCCCTAACTCAAGCACAGTACCACAGGGGATCAGGGAGGGGAAGAGACAGAGTTCTGTTCAAATGCCACTGAAATGACACGTACAAATTAGAAACAACTCTACAGACTTAAGCACCTTTAATCTTATTCCTGCTGGCAACAATAACATCAGTAATAAAGGGGATTTGGAAAAAGCTTTCCACACAATCCAAATAATCCCACGAAAACAATTAGCAAGGTAGAAGCTGAACACAAAGCTGTCAAGCCTTGCACATCTGCGTGGAGTTTTCCACACGCGAACACGCACTGTCTCAGCAAGGTCCCAGGCAGGGAAGAGAGTCCTGCCAGGGCAAGGAAGTGGCATGATTCCCTTTAAACAGCTAAAGAGCTTGGCGATTCATTATCAGGTAATCCCTTTGCCACGGCCAACTTAGCAGCAGTGGATATGTCAAGTATTGTGTAACATTTGACACCCATTAATCTATCCCGAGTGAAATCAAAATAGATTTAGTCTTTTGCTTCCCAATGACTTCCAAGAAAAAAACCAAAAATCTAGTACTAATCCCTTCAAGCATGTACACAATATGGCTAAAGAAAGCTTATTTGCAGAGCTATGGTTTTTCAAAGGGGCACGTCACACCCACGTTGCATCTTTGAACCACTCAGTGATAACCAGAACGCGCTTGCTGCTGTGACCACAAAGTGCACTGGAGCACTGGAGAGCTGAAAAGAGGCTTTGGTCTATGGAGAAATCAATCTTCTTTTCCAAAAGTGGTCCACAGAAGTAAGAGGACTAACTATGAGGCTCTATTAAACCATTTCAAATAGTTTGTATGCCACTCAAAAACTCGTGTCCTAAACAGGAAGAACATTTATATAAAAATTCAAGCATGATGCGGCCATCACAAAATTTATTACTCCATATTCTGATCAGGAAAAGAGAGTATGATGATGCAGGTTATTACAGGGTTGAGCCACCCACTTCCAGGTGCTAATGTGAATTTAAAGAGTAAGTTGGTTTTTTTCTTTTTTTTTTTCTTTAAAAATACCGCAGCTGTACTTTTCTTCTTCTCATTTCTCTAGTGAATTCAAGCACCACCTCTACAAACAAGAGGGAGTGAGAGAAAAGGGACTTCTCAATCATCCAGTACTGACTGGAATTTATTTCCACGCTTGACCTCTTCTTCTGTTCAGGTTCATATCTCTACTTAACACAAGATGTTCCCAGCTATATATTTAACATGAGTGATCTACACTTGAAAAAGATTGCAAGAAGAGAGGGAGAAGGTGCTCCCTACTACAGGGAGACAACTACATGTGCTGAATAGGTTTTCCTAATACCTGGTTTTCTACTCACTCACGTGTCCCACTGAGACCTCTGAGGCACACATTCATGGTTCACAGACCTTCAGTAAACTTCACTCCTGCATACATACTTCTGGAGAGCACAGGGAGATAATTCATTTGCTTTACTGGAAGAGCTTGGACACCAGTGGTGTAACAAACCAAGCAGCTGACAAAGCAAGTGTCTGAGCTGAGGCAGCAGCAGAGCAGGACAGCAGTGCTCCCCTCAAACCAGAGGGTGTTGGGCGGTGGAGCACAGGTGCAGCCCCGAGGATGCAGGAAGTGACCGTTAGAATCGGGCACGCGTGCGGCCATGGCTGATCTGCCTCACAAACATCAGCCCCCACACAAACCTTCACTGGAGCTCTGACATCCACTAACAGCCTCAATGGAGTCCAAAAGTATTGTTGCATTGACCTGTCAAACTAACAAGTGGCCAAAAAAAGAAGACAAATAAACAAAAGCCCTTCCTAAACCAACCAGCCAACCAAAACCAAACACCACAAAAAACCCAAACCAAATGGTTCTTTCAGTGACCACTTCATTCTTTGACAATTTTATTATCTTACCTTTCATCTAAGTTCATAGAATCATAGAATGGCTTGGGTTGGAAGGGACCTTAATGATCAGGCAGCTCCAGCCCCCTTCACTTTCACACCTTTCACTAGACCAGGTTGCTCAAAGTCCCATCCAGCCTGGCCATGAACACTTCCAGGGATGGAGCATCCACTTTTTGTTTTGCTCTGGTTTTTTTGTGCTTGTTTGTTTAAATTTACCATTGACAGTCTTTTAATCTCTGCTCTAGTAGAGAAAGAAAATGTCTGGGGAGGAATGGTGGCTATCATTTTGCTCCAAAACCAGTGCTGGAATACATGAGTTTCATGTTCTCTTTGTCTGTCCCAACACTGCCCATTCTTTCTGGCTACTTAATAAAAGTTACTCAATGCCCTGAACTAAGGACATACTGCTGGTACTCGTGTTTAAGCAAAACAGCACTCTGGGCCTTGCTCACAGTTTGATTTTTCCTCCAAAGGCACCTCTTGAAGAGAAAATACTGCACTTTGTGATAAGTAAAAAGCTCACCACGTCCCATGAAACTACAGGTATCTCAAAAAATGTGTCTCTCCTCTTTAGCCAATTCTACAGTTTTTACATTAATGATTTTTCCCCCATAATCCTATTCGAACTCCTCCTTAAATCAAAGGAACTAACACAGAGCCAGGTATGACAAAGGTGGATTTTCCTCAGCCAGACACTTCAGGACCTGCAGATAACATTTCAGGAGACTCTTTCTATCCCATTCACTTCTTTTTGTCACTTTCTACATATTTTCCACACCATACCACTTCAAATGAATGCCTTCCTTTTGCAGTCTGCCCCACAAGTAAGTCACTTTCTTTATTCAGTTATAATGGCAATATCTGATTCCTTAGTAACTCTGTTTTTGGAAAGGAAGCATCATTTTTACCTGTAGACTATGAAAGTCTTGGGGTTTTTTTTATATGGATGTGTTTCCATACATTACTAAAATGTCATTTACTACATGCCCTCCATGACAGCTAAGAAATTTCTGCCCCTATCCAGCTCAGTGACAAGCATGACCTTTGCAAACTTCAGGGCTGCACTTTCTGATGAGATTACCCAATAAGCCAACTCATTATTTCCCCTTTAAACAGTGTACTTGGAGTGGAGTGCAAAGGAATCCATACAAATGGAGTACAAAATACAGGGAAAGGAAATCGCTGCAACATTAGCATGCTGCTTTCATTAGTGTATCAGTGCTTAGGACATTTTACCTTGAAGGTACTACATTGTAACTCAAGACATTTCCAAGTCTCCATCCCACAACCCAAATGAAACCTAACAAAAATTTCAACAAACAGAACTCCAATGTGTTATTAAAAATTGTAAAAATCACATATTTCAACAAAATAAACTGTTATTAAAGTTGACACAATCCTCTTAGAGTAATTATGGACAGACAGCAGTCTGTTCATAGCTAGGGCTGCAAGCTAACTCTAATTTTAGCCACCACCTTTGACTGTGGCTAACAGAAATGATTTTATCTGAAAATTGGTAAGTTTGCTCTGAAAGCCAGAAAGAGCAGTTGTCTGGGAAAAGTCAAATAAAATTGGCCTGGTTTAGACTTACCAGTCATTAGGCAATTGCTATGAATTGGAATTTTAGTCTACATCTAATTTTACTTCCAACAAACTCAAATCATAACTATCCTTTAAAACTTTCAACCATACAAAATGCCTTTCAAAATTCCTTTGTGTACATTTTTGAAGGAAATTAAGCATGTGGAGAGCTAAGCAGGAATGCTAATTTATCTTATCAGTGCAGGACAGCGGATACTTGTAAGCACCTGATACAATAATATAAAAGGGTTTGTTTGTGGGTTTGGTTTTTTTATGCAACTTATTTTTGTCCACAGAAGGTAGCAACTACCATGGATTAAGTCTTTTTTTTATAGAAAGAAAACTGTGTTAATGACAAATTTACAATACCACTACACAAGGAGAAAGGGGGGCAGTGATACGATGAGAGAAATAAAATAAATACCCTTATTTAAAAAATACAGAATTATAATGTCCACAAGCAAACAGCCTTATTTGAAACTCACAGCTAATTCTGCCACTCAGGTGTATCATCTGAACATTTTGCCCTACCCTCACTGCCTACAAGCCATGGCACGTAAGAAAGCATCCATAATATATTTACATTAAAGTTTTTCTTCCATCCTGTTGAATGTTTTCTTTTCAATAGCAAAGGATACAAATTCATGCAGTCAAACCTTGCTATCTAAGTAAATGTTATTGTCATAACATTTACTTAGAAATTACGGAATATTTTGAAGAACAGTAAACGTTAGGTCTTAACATGTCCTGAATTAAACTCTCCTGTTCCACTCATTATGTTTTCATGGTTTTCATGACTATTTCATAATCGCTTGAAACTTTTTTTTTCATGTTGCTTTTAGTGGCTTTTTTGTTTATTTACATGCATCATAAGCACTAACTCCAGGAACTAAATTCAAAAACCAACCTGAAGTGTCACACCTTTGAAAACCAATTTGTGTTTAACTACCATGTTCCACCTGCCACAGAGCTGTTGCACATTAGCACATTTGATTGTCTTCAGGGCATTCACCTCTTTCCAATTTAACTTCAAGTTAGCATAGAAAATGAACAAATCATGCTGATTCCACCACACTTCAGGTATGGTGCAATACCACTATATATTCATTGTTCTAGTAAACTTGTATTTGAAAAGCAACATGCAAAATTAAGCAGGAGTTTTAAAAAACACACACAAAAATTTCTTAAAACGTGGCTATGGGAAACACCTGTTTTGAATTTTTGTCCATGTATGTGGGTCTCATTCTCCTTTAAAATTATTGGTTTGTCAAATCCAAAATATTCCATACTGACGAGTACTGAGCACCTTGGGTAGATGCATTTTGTCTATTAGTTAACATCTCTTGTATTTTATTACACTTACAGGATTTGCATGCCTCATGTTGCTTTTCAAAAAAGGACTGCAGGACAAAATAAAGTCTGAAAAGAAGACTGATGTGAAGTTGCATGAACAAAACACAAGGGAGGGCTGGAGAACAAGATCAGTAAAACTTCAACATTTATCAGATTTAGGAAAAAAGGGATTTAAGGGTGCATGTTTCTGTTACAGTAGTACTGAGGAAAGAAATGAGGCCATATTACTTTCCCCTCCTCCCCAGCTTCCCTCCTCCCCCAGACAGAACTCAAAAACAACCGCATGAAAAGCCTGCAAGCTTTTATGGATGGTGCGTGCACCTTGGGGCAGCTGGAGAACCTGGAGCACCATCAGGTGCCCCATGAGGAATGGGGTGACCCCAAACTTCCCCTGGCAGGGAACCCCAGCCAATCCTCATGTACCTCCTGGACCTAAAGTGGGGTCATTTGCTCCCACAAATGACATTTATGGGAACATGTCTTCCCCACTGTTCTACTGAAATCATGCACACATTTGAATGGGAAAGGTAAATGCAGTTCATACTGCCAAAGCACCAAGCAATGAAGGTAGTTTCAAATTGTTTTTGCAATACACATTAAAAATACCAAATATTTCAGAAAAATAAATATTATCTAATATGCAAATCACAACACAATTGACTTTCCTTGACACAGAAGAGTACTTATGCCAAGCTCAAATATTGAACAGAAATATTTATTTTAGCAGCTGTATGAATTATTACAGTCTGGAAGCATCACTGTATGTGCATTCCAAAAGCATTAATTTTGCCTCCCTGCGTCCACTCACATAACAGGGACAGGGAGGCAAAGCTTAAAAACATTCTTTTCAAACTCACCTGTAAATCAAAACATAATGCCTTATGCCAACACGCTGTTTCCCTGTTCTCCACTTTGCCAAAGTAGCAATTACTAGTCTAGCTTGATGAACAGGGGCTCTACAAAGAAGAGACTAATTCAGTGTATGACTTAACCACACAGCACTGCTCAAACCCCAGAGCCTCCACACCACTTGTCATTAACTACACTACAGGTCACTCTCAAAATACATAAATCAAAGTCACGGGTTTAAGCTTACAATGAGTCCTGCTGGAGCCAACTGGATTCATCAATACCAACAGCCCTGATAGTATTTAGCTCTAGTTAGCTAATTAGAGTGTTTGACAAACAAATTAATAGCAAAAAGCACATGCAAAATCTCTGCAGTTCATCCTATGAATTGAAGTTGCACGTCTGTTGTGCCCACGCTTTGCAGGAACTGCTTTTGCTCTCTCTTCCTTAATAACTATCTCAAATCCAAGGAAGGATATTGCTTTAATGCCCTCAGCACACTGATCCAGACACTATTAACACCTGTAGGAACCACAAGACATGTCATGAGAATGCTTCTTTCTGAAGCTTAAATTATTTGATCTCAAAAGAGGAAAAGGCCAAATTCCAGACAAGCTGCTTTGTATGTTACAAATTGAACAAAAAATTGCCAGATGCAAGATCTGAAGAAAGAAACAGAGTTATTCACAGTGCAGACACTGATTCCATCCATCAGCACACGTATCCAAGGATCTATCATTTTGGCTGCTCAGAGCTAGCATAAGACTGTATTTGCTATCAGCCAAGAAAAAAAAATAACACAGAGTGCTTGGGCATCTGGGTCTTTAATTTACAATGATTTAGGAACAGCAGAAAGTGAGAATCACAGGATAACTACACACATAAAGTACGACCCACGTGAGCTTTTCCATGACATGTTCACAAGCCTGGTTTTGCCCATTTTAGCATCTATACTGTGCTAAAGCAGAAAAGGCATTGATCAGCTTTTCCATGAAATAACCACAAGAAGAAAAAATTGTTTACTAGAAACAATGCTGAAGGGCAGCATGACTGACACCTGTGGCTGTGTTTGCAGAGGATTTGCTGGGAAGACATGCACATTGGATTTGCAGACCCATGGACACACCACTGAAGACAGGAATGTCTTGTTTATTTCTCCAGCAAATCAGAGAAGAGGCAAACTCTTCCACAGTGCCTCACTTACTGTAACTTATTTTGATTGGAACTATTAGCTTGACAGGAGCAGAATCCTCTAAAAAAATTATCTACTTAAAAATTACAGAGTAAAAGAAGACAACTGAAAAAATTAGGTCAAAAGGCCTAACTAAAATTTTTTAAAGTGATGCACAGAATACTTAAATTCCTACTTTCCAATTCCTCAATAAAACGCAAGTCTCATATATGCATTTTTTAAAGTTTTTTTTTCAGAGAGAAATCAAACATTAAAACCAGGGCACTGAATTTAGGGCCCTGTCAGTACCACAACCATGGGCCACGAATGCTGAGGCAGCAAAAGGCAGCATTGCTGCCCTGCTGCCTCTTACACAGCTACACAAGAGAGTTGGTCTGCCTTAAAACTACTCCAACTGCAAGGAGAAATACTAACCCAAATCTGTTTTTTAATCCAAGAGGGAGAAATGTTTACCCTGGTGAAACACAAAGGCAGCAAGGTCACAGAAACAAACAAATGGGAAAGATGGTTCCAGCAGGAAAATTGCCTTAAAACTTTCACTGTCTACAGCTTCAGTCCACTCCTGTGTTACACACCCATCTTATGAATTCTGTCATGCAAATTGTGTGACAAACAGAAGAAATTAAAAATTAAAACCTCACAACAGCTATTTATTTCCTCTTTGGGACACTGACTCTCAGCACTGATGCTGACAACTTTTATCAAGTACATTTACACATGCACATACCCCACCAATGCCAGTGGAGAATACTCTGATTTCTGGTCTCACAGAGAGCATTTCCATGCTCAAAAATGGAAATGTAATTCCTACACTGTAAAATTTAACTACAGAATCACTTATTTTCATCAGATGCATTGAAGAAGGTATTAGAATTGCAAGGATTTGAAAGTAAAGAAAATGGGGAGTTGTTGACTGAGAAGCAGCAGCAGCAGAATAACAAATACAATTATACAAATAAGTAGTTTAGCACAGACCCAGCTTAGAGCACTAAACCCCAAATTCAAGGAACAGCTCACCTAGGAATTTAAAAATAACTACAAATAACTCTAAAATTTCATAGTAGACCAATCTACAGAAATTAAACAAGTACACCTCATAAATGTCTGAGACCTCTGTATAAAACCCCTGTAGGCTGATCTAGAGCATCAGTCAGGCTGAAAACTGGAATTCTCAAGGGACACCACAGCTCTGGTGACATTAACAACAGATCAGAACTGAAGCTGTTTACAAGCAACCACAAAATAACCCTCAGAATTTTTCATATATATATATATATCTATATATATGTCTCTGTGTGTATGTAGATATATGTATAATATGTGTATATATATATATATATGAATATGATATATAAAGACATATACCTTTTTACTTATGCATATTTTATGTTTTATATAAAACATGTATACTATATTATAAACAGTGGATATACAATATGTGTTTTTTTTTAATAAGGTAGTGATCTCAGATTTTTCAAAGCTTCTAAGCCTACTCTTCTGAAAACAGTTTACATATTGTTTTCCTGCAGAAAGGTACCACTACAGTGCCAATCCAGTGGAAGAAATAAAATAAAGAGCAAGTCAGCATACAGTGATGTTTCATTATTTTTGCCCAATCTTGCTCAAAAGGCAAGTTGCTGCAATGAGGAAGAAGAAGCAAGAAAAAAAGTAAAGCCCCTAAGTGCCAGGATGCCATCATCCCCAAAAATCCAGCCACGAACAGCCCAAGAGCTGCCAACTGACCACCGCTGCTGACTTGAATGAAAATCATTCCCCAGCCTTCTTAGGAAGTCAGTCACCACTGAAAGAAGAGCAATTCAGTATTCAGAAAAACCCCCTCAAGCTAAGCTCTCCAGCAACACTCAATATTGCACTGACATTTTAATACTGCACTGAGTTGATCTAACATGCCATTTTAAAAGAAGGACCTGTATCCCACATTGCTTTCACAATCCCTCACCACCACACAGAGATTACTCATTAAAAATGCAGAGAAAGTTAGCAAATTCTATGGGATTTAACTAAGTCAGAGGCAATTAAAAAAAATCCTCTGTGACATTCCAGCTCCAACAAACCTCACAACACTGGTGAAATGCATGTAAAAAGGTTACAAAATTCAGAGCCCTGCATGAGCCTGCAAGAAGCGTGAATACGAGCATCTTTTCCATCCAATGTCACAGTCTCAAAATGACAAGCCCTTTTTTGCCTGCCTACCAGCAAGTCTACACTCCTCTTTTCTTCTTTTGAATTTTCCCCAACTTAAATTGAATGCAAATAAACCAGGTGTGGTCCCCAGAGCAGTAATCTGCAGATAGTCCCCACCGAGTTCCCATAGCAACTTGCACAGCTGGCCACGAGAAAGAGGTTGTATCTGCTTCATACTGGCTACAGAGTTTAAACACTCAGCAAGTGAAACACCAATTACTGCATCTTGTAAAGGAAACATCTACCAAAAAGCACATCCATTTTTCCTTGATTAACACAGGAAAATAAACCTCTGGATATGTTCCTAGTCCAGCAATTGCTCAGCATGTAAAGTGAATATTTGTTATTTAGAAGAGGCGATGCCTGTGAAGGAAATGGCTTCTCTTTTCTGCTGCAAGGAACTGAAGTTTAAGAAACACTACAGCATTTGGAAAATGCCTGTCATTCTGTACCTTGCCATCAAGAAAAACATAGCTGGAAGAGGAAAGTCAGAAACTCAAATCCTTCTGGACAAGTTATAAGACTTCCACAAGACAGTACCTCTCTGACAAGTGCTTTGTAATATTTCAAATTTTTACTGTACTCTTTCTGTATCAGCTTTCTAAGTCTCAGTGTGAAAGTCTATAGTTACTGTGACTGACAAACAGCTGTTCATTCCATACAAAACCTGCCCTTTGTTCCTTACCTACAAACACAGATCCCTCCTTCTATTAATTCCATGCCTTTCTACATCCTGCATGCACAGCTCTCTACTTTAGCCTGCAGCTCTTCACCCCAGCCTTCTCACTGTTTCCATGCCATTTCTCACCAAATCCATACCAGCTGGCTAAACAACCACGGAGGAGGCACTGGGGCTGGTTTGGATCCAGGGGAGGACTGGCTGGCCACATGTATGTACTGGATGGTCAACCCACCAGAAAAGCCACACAGATAAGGACCAGGCTTTCCCTGCTTTTCCTTTGGCACAGCCACAAACAAGAAATTTCTCCTTTTCAGGTAAGAACAAGGCTTAGGGGAAAGGATGGGCCCAAGCATCCCTGCTAATATCCTATGGCTCTTGGGAAGCAGGAACACAGATGGTACCTAAGACACTGCCCACCTTCTCCCATCCCCAATTACAAATCCAAGACTTTTTGGTGCAGAGGATGTTACTAAACATGAAGTAACCTCAACAGATTTTTCTCTGCCATGAATCTGCACTAACATCCTATTGAAGCCCTGCAAACTTCGAGGAACCAGCCTGCAGCAAGGAGTCCTATGGTCTAAGCATACAGTAAAGAACATTCTTTTCTCCTTTGCTTTTAATCTATCTTCTTCTGCAGCACCACTTTAATGTCCCCTACTTCTTGCACAATAAGAATCCATGAACTGTAGGCTTCTATTCCCCCTCCATGACACTTCACTGACTTCTGCCATATCCCCCCTTAGCTCTATCTTCTAGGATGATAACAGTCTACACAGCTGTCCAGTAGAAGTGTGAATAGATTCCATAGAATAATTCCTAATGCTGCTTTTCTACATATTTTTTTAATGTCTGAGGAGAAGAGCTGCACAGTCTATTACCTAAGAGAAAGAAGCACTAATGGATTGTGGCACAATGCTATTTTTTCTTATATTGCTTTGCAGTCTGATCTTCTCTTGGTAAGTCCTAGCATTTGATTGGCTTTTTGACTACTTGTTGAGCATCAAAATACAGCAGCTATTTCCATGAAAAATTGTAACATAAAAGATATCATACATGAAGCATTAGTGATCCCTATATAAACTGCACATAAACTCAGGACCTTATCTCTTGTTCAACAGGAACTTAGTATCATTGAAACATGTGTTCAATTTGGTTAAAATTGGACAACTGGTTTTGAGAGAGAGTGGAAAGGAAAAGTCAGAAAGACATAACAAAACCTCTCTTTCCTTTTAAAATCTGGTTAAGTAACAACTTGATGCTTATCAGTCCCCAAAAGAGCAGGAGGCTGATAAGAAACAGCCTCAGTATCAGTCACTGCTGTTTGTGCTGACTTTACAAAGTGTCTGTCCTTGTACCTGGCATGATCATCTCTCAGTGATCCCTATTCTTCCAGGAGGGCATGGCAAGCTTACCCAGGAACATTCAGCCTGTACCTTCACAAGAGGCCACCATTATGCCAGCTGTCCCACATGAGAATGTACATTTATCTACGAAAGGGGAAATATAAACAACCAGGAGCAGTTCAATGTGCATATTGGACATCAGCTATAAATTTTATTCCTCCATAACATTTACAAGACACTGTATACCTGTGAGCTCTTCCCATTATCCTACCTGTGGGAACCAACTTGAATCCATCACTAACTTGAAAGCTGCTCATTTGCTTAAGTACTTTCAGTTTTCTTCTCTACCTTTTCTGCCTTCCAGATTTCTTTTCTTTTTCTAATCAGCAGCACTTCAAAGAAACAGCTGAGCTGGTGGCATTAAAATGCCCAGGGAAACACAAAAAGCTTTAGCAGGGCACAACCACTGAGCAAGAGAAACATGCCATTTAGTGTTAAAAATGATGACTGTAAGCCCACTCAGATGGGGGAAAAAGAAAAAAAATCACAATTTATTAGAAGAAAAAAACAGTATTCCCCTATATACCTGGCATAATTTGCACTTTAAGAACCACACCATATTAACATTGACAGTCCACTGCATATTAATAAAAGCCAAAGACTTAAAAACTGAAGGCACTCAGTCTGTATTGCAAGCCAGTAAATTTGCACATTTTACAGGAAGAAATAAAAGGGACATACAACTGGCAAAGTCTGGAACCTGAGAGGCTGAAAAATTGAGAGATTTTACACTGAAAGTGAACATGCAATTTTGAAAGAATTAGTAGTAATACCAGCTAATACTGGTATAACAAATAAATATTTAATGTCAGGTGTTAAGGAGGAGACACTCTAAATGCAAATTTACCCAAGCACACACACACACACACACACTCAGCTCTCACTCATATGTATCCCTCACACCAACAAAGAGGCAAGTTTTGTACATCTCAAAAATACAGAAGATTTAAGTACATATTGATTCTGTCCTCTACAGCTCTTATCTCTGCTGTGGTTTCTTTCATGATATTTGTTGCATGCTGAGGACAAACTTGAACTGTAATTGTCAATATGCAATTCAAATGTCATTTGACCAACTCTAACCCTACACATGGTATTTGCTATGAACAGCTTAAATAGGGGATGGAGGGAAAGGGAGAAGGTCATAGGGAGGAGTGATGGTTTTGCCTTCTGATGAGATCTGGAGACAAACACAACATTTCTGTAATAAAAGGAGGCCATTGAGCACCTCCTGTCTAACTTCAGCCTCAACTTCCAGGGGATGGATGGGATTAAGAACAGTCTCATTAACACACTCTAATAGACAGAGCTATAAACCATTTTCTTAGATTCAGTTGTTAACTGGCAGTTCATTTTTATAAGCCATGCCCTAGGACTGAAATCACCAGCATCGGTTTCCAGTAACTGGATCTTTCTGTGCACCTTGGGCTGGTTAAAAAGGCTCCCTCAACCATAAGGCCCCTTACACTCAGTGAGCAAGTCACTGTTCATGAGGTCAAACTTGGTGTAACCAAAAATTCTGAATCCATCACATCTCCGGCTTTGTTAGCAACTCTCCCAATGTTCCAAATTTCCTAGCAGCACCATAAGGTTGGACTCAACCACATTTGTAACTTGAGTATTGTGCTATCACAGGTATTGCCTCACTCCAAAAGCCATTTCCTGACTCTAATTCATCACAACTCATTCAGAGCACAAGCTCCTCTACCAAAAGTGAAACCTACATCTTTTTCTGCTAGGTGTTTATCAGACTCTTTATTTAGCTGAATTAAAATATATGGGTAAGTTCCCAGAAAAAAAATGGTGACTTAGACCCCTTTGGGTCTAGCAGTAATGGACCTGATAGCAGCAACTCCACCAATATTTGCACCCAATGAAAACTCCACCACTAAAGCTTCCATACTGCCTCCTGATCACTGGCAGATACGGAAAGCACTTGCTGAAGAAAAAGACACAGCCAGTAGATTTTGACTTTCCATTAACAACTGTATTGAAATTTTTCAGTTGTCCTGTCCTTAATCCTTTTAGTACGTGTTACTATTGATTTTGTATCACTTTAATTTGGTAATCAATGAAGTAAGCCATTCTAAATCAGATACATTATAAAAGAGTGCATTTTATCAATACAATTACAAAACAGAGCTTTAATCTTAACAAGAGCTGAAAAGGCTTACAGCAAATTCATCTGGAAAGACTTTCTCTCCTGCCCCAGAAAATTGTATGAATTGACATCAGATTATTTTTATTGACCAAAAATTGTCTATCAGCAAATAAAATTATCTAGTTACTCAAGCGAGTGCAACTGACCTCCAGCTTTTAAAATAAAACTGCCCCATTTTTTGACATTATTGACTCACTAATTTTTCCACCCCCTCTCTGCAGCTTCCTTGGTCACTTAAGATTTACCAACATCAACAAACACATAAAGTCAACAAAGTAGAGAGGTTTCTTTACAGTCAGTCTAAACTACTAAATGCAAGCTGCCTTGTCTTGCACATTTTAGAAATCCAACTCATACAGTCTCTCCAGCATTCCTCTTCCTCCCCACTCCCACTTACTTTGAGAATGGCATTTTCTCCCCATTTTTAGGAAACACTTAAGGCCATTCAAAAACAGGTGAGCAGGTGGTGATCTGTGTAAGAACAGAGGTCTTCACCCTTCTGCACATTTCAGAAAGTGTCCAAGGACTACAACTCCACAGGCTGGTCAGTCAGCCTAACAACTGGCTCTCACCAAAAAGGGGAGTGGAAATTCCATTATTTCTTCTAATTTGGGGGCTTGGTCTGGCTTTATCAGGCCAGAAAGGTGTCTAAGTACTGCAGAAGTTGATAAATGGGGAGAAGGGGGAGGGAGAGGTGCTGCTGTGGTGGCTCACTTTGGCTCATGAAGTCCTATCAGCAGAGACATTCATCCTACATCATGCAATCATAGCAAGTAATGTATGCAAATTTTGAAATAAAGGCATTCACTGGTAATACTTGAGCTTTATCAGCTTGCAAAACACCGTCAGGAAAAATAGATCAAGGTATTCCAAACAGTTCCCTGTGTACTTGTATTTCATTAGCTTGAGAAAGGTAATTCCACATGACTACACCCAGACACTGCTTCCCAAGCCATGACACTGCCTCTCCTCCTTATTTGCTAACCAGGACATGACCACTGTGGAGAGAAAAAAACAGACTGCTATTTCAGAAGGGGAGTACAGACAGCAAACTGACAAAGCTGGAGCTGGAATCCTCCTGAGCCAGCAGAAAGACATTGAAGACCAGACCTCCATTTGGACTCCTCTTTGCCTCATCAGGAGGGGGGAAGCCATATAAGGTATTTATTATGATTATTCTTCAATAAACTTTTTTTTTAGAATCTAAATTCTATAGCATCCTTTTAAATAGCAGAGCATGGACAGCTATTCAGTCTATCAAGCAGCTTTTGCTGATGAATACTAGATACCCAGTAGCAGAGGTATAATTTTAAATAAGTCATCTGAGCTTATTCTTTCATTTCCCTCATTTTTGTACTAAAATACTTGTCCATCCACCATGAGCTGTTCTTTCAGAGATTATTTGGCTGCAAGTCAACAGGCAGGCTACAACATCAGGATGTCAAATAGCATTCCTCACAATTCCTCTTTGATATTTTACTTCACTATGCAAGCTTGAAATCCTTTGGTATTTCTTCAGTTGACAATAATCTACCCTATGTGTGCAATGAATCATCAGTTTGCCTATTAAATTAACAATCAAACTAATGATTAATTTATTAGGGGTTTTGTCCTGCTAATTATGGAAACATATGTATCATACTATAAAGTCCCTTTTTATTGCTGCTGAGATCACCTTATTTGGTTTGAGCACCAATTTTTACTAAGAATTTTTTTTTAATTATCACACTTGAAATCAGACATACATTCAGCTCTCAATCATGTGCCCACCATTTTAGCTGAATTTTTAGACCTCCCCAGGACCAATTTGATGTCCAACATGCTCCTCACTTTCAAATTTCACCACACACCCCCTACTGCAAATAATCACCCTTGCAATTTCTTTTGTCAGGTTTCTGGTTACACTTTGATGGTGGCAGACCCTGGCCTTTCTCCAGAGACTCTCTCCTGGAAAGAGATCTCGTGCACAAGTCAATTTAAACTTTGCTTCCCTAAGGAGTCTTTCCAACTACACATTTCTATTCAAATCAACAGATAGCATCTGTTTAAATGGTCGTAAGAATTGTTGCAAAGAGATGAACTGCTGAACCTAAATCTTGCCTTGACTAATATGAGGTACAAGAAACCTCACAGTGGACACGCATGGAATAGCCCACTTACCAGAGAAGTTTCTTCCTAATCCCCTTTGGTTGGCACTTTATTTGTTCCCTGTTGTATAATGGTTTTTCAATTCTTTACAAAGGCTTTACAAAGCTTTCATTTAACCTAGCATAATGTACTGTAAATGAATAATCCCTTTTCTTTCCTGATCCTGTTAATCTTTTGGCCTCCCTTACATCTCACAGCAGTGAGATGCAAATGTTAATTATGCAAGAAGTATAAGATCTGTATTTTGATTTCCATCTGTCCAATACAAGTCCAGAACAAGACACAGATAACTGAGTGCTTTCCTATCACCATGGGAACATGATTGCCAGGAACATACCAAGAACATCTCATATTGACTTCCAGAAGACCCAGTCAAGTACCTTCTATCCATAAGAGCCTCCTTTATCTCCTTTGTTGATTCATATTTTTCACAAACCCCTGATTATTCTCACTGTAACTCAATCTTTCTCAGGGCTGCAGAAACATTGTCTTACTGACATAACATCTCCCTCTCGTTTGCATCATGTTGTCAATTATCCCTTCTACAAAACACATGTAGATACAGAAGTAGTTGAAACATTTTATTAATGTGATAGTGAAAACAACCAACGTTGACAAAGTTGTAGGGCAACCCCCTTTTCCTCCTGGCCATCCCTCCCATGGGGTCACACCAGCATTCAACTCGCCCCATGGCATGATTAGCCTGCAGAACTGGGCATCAGAAAATTAATCCTTCTGAAAAACAACTCTGGCAGCTCAGCTCCCAACCTGGATGCCAGTGAAATCAGACAAGTCCAGCAGAGCAAATGCCATTGAAGGTGGGACCAAGCAGAATCAATCTAGTTTGGTTTGAATTGTTTAAACCACAGCCTCAAAATACTTTTAGATTTTACATCAAAGCCAATCTTATGACCATGCAGCACTGAAAAAGAAAAGCTTCATTTTCTTTCTATCTCCCAGTCACAAGCTGGCTCTCCCTCTTCCCTCACTGCTCTCCCTGGTGCTCACCTAACCAGAGGGGGAGACCATTTTAGCTGGCAGTCCAGAAGAAAACTAACTTCATAAAAAACTAACAGAAAATTTGTTTCCTTTCAAGTTAAATCAGCCATGTGTAGTAGCCAAAGACTGGAAACAGGACAGAAGCTGAATCATGGAGGAGTGGGAAAGGAAGGAGAACTGCCCTGTCCCTCCAGTGGCAGGAACTTAAGAAGGTTTGTCACAGCTTCAGCATGAATGTGAAGAGCCAGGGTACAGCAATGTGATGGCTCAGCACTGCTGGAAGGAGGCCACACTGCACACTTGGATTTCCACCATTTTTGGCTACGCTGCGCTGGCTTTGTCACTACACCCCTCCAGAAGGGTATATAACTGGTCAGAACAGTAGAAGACTTTGCAAAGGAAGATGAGCAAAGACAAGATAATGAAGTCTGAAGGTAAGGAGCAAGGGCATTCCCATTTCAGCCTTATTGAGCTGTTAAGTTGGCTTAGCCAAGCTTGCAATCATGACTTAAGTATAGATAGTTCTGTTTCAGAAAGAGATGTATTGTTATACTGTAAAGTGCCTAAAAAAAAGAGCTGTAATCAGATATACACATAGAGGAGTCACTCAAGTCACCATCATTACTGCTCTTCTCCAGTACATTAGTGATTGTAACATATTAGCTTTCCCTTTAAATAAAACATTCAGCAGTGACCACCCAAAAGTCTTACACTGACAAATATATTTGCATCTTTATGTTCTCAGTTTCCTTCAAATAAAAAGCAATGTGCAAAATGCAATGCATGAGGCAATGTCAAGAGAAACCTACTGAAGCTGTAGCCACAGAATTGGGACAGGTCAACAGTGACTCAAGACATCCGATGCAATTCTCATCTCTAAGAATTACTAGTTAGATTTTGTTCAACAGTTCATAGTTAAGCATGTTAAAAATTGTTTGTTAGACTGCTCTGAATGAAAAATAACAAGGCTGAGTTCTATCAACTCTCTTAGCAGCAACAGAGAATGAAAAGATACCCATAAACCCTTCTTTTTTCCAGGGGCTTCTAATACTTGCCCTGGTAATGAAGAACAAGACAGAGCCCACCATACCATAAACAAATTTATTTTGTACTGAACTAGTATCTGATATGTGTAATAGTCTAATAGAGGAAGTTCACAGAAAAAAAAGCTGGCATAGCACTGCTCAATTTCAGTTTTCCTTAATATCTCAATCTATTTACTCTCACTACCTTCTTTCTCAGAACAGAAACTTCCAAGAAAACATGGTGAATTGATACTGTATTCATATTTTGGTTAAAAGTTAGCCAAAACATTTTTCCTCTAGAAGCAGCACAAGATATAAATGTTATCAGAACACAGATAATGACAATGTAATTCACAGAGCATCAAAACTACTAAAGGTTCTTTCCTGAAGTGTTTGCATCTTGCAATTGTTGTATTTTGGAAATTTTTTAACCAGATTATTAAAGCAAGAGTTTGCCCCTTTTGGTAGGTACATCGGAGACTCAGCCTACAAAATGCTGTTCTGCACAGTCATTTCCAGAAAAGCTAAAAATCTGTTTTACCTCAGAATAAGAATTCACATGGCAGCGAATCTGCCTTTTTGGCGAGCACTTCTTTTGGCAACCACGTCCTCTGTACCCAGTTCTGCGTCTGCCCTGCTCCAGACCTATCCTACACCCTCAGTTTCACCAGCACAATCATTTGTACAGTGTCCCACAAACACAGTCAAAGAATTCATAGAGATTAAAAGTAACTGTACAGCTCACCATACAAAATACTTGTCTGCCTTAAGGGCATTTTATATATACATATATATATAGGAAAGATTAAAGAGGGGTTTCTCTGATTTACTGAACTTCTGCAATAAGCATGTTTATAAAGATCTCTTCTCTGCATTAATTTTCCAACAATTGAGGCATCTCATGTTCTTACTGAACTCTTTCCTTTCATATGAATGGCAGCAGTTTCCTGTACCTGCCCATTTACTGGGGAATCCCTAAGAAACCATTCTCCTTGAGACTTCCATGCCCCTGAAAAATGTAACCAACTGGACAGTGGATGCAAAAAAATGACAAGAAATGGAATAAACAGTCAGCATAACCAAATAATCTCTATGTTTTTTGAAAAACAGGATTAAACATCCCCCTACCCAAAAACTCCTGCCACCCTTTGAGGCTTAATAAAGCTCAGAGACTTTTTGTATAAAAATCTAATTTAGAGCTTGTAAACAGGTTAACAAACAACAAAAATATATTACCAAAGAAAGAAAATACGACCTTTTGTCAATACATCATCTTTTTCCCTGCCACCTAGAAAGTATGTAAAGGTGTATTTAATCTCCCCTTAAATATCTCTTTCTGTTCTCTTCCATTCTGTAGCACGCTGTGTTTATTTCCTAGCCTCTCACCCTTAACTTGAGGGACAGGCTATTCTCTTAAATCCACCTTATTAGCTTCACAAATGCACAGTACACCAAGGTCAAGGTATAAGGCAAAAAATCCTAGGGCTCAAAGCAGGTACAAAGAGTGGAAATGCTTGAAATAAGGACTGAAACAGTACATGCTCTAGGAGGGCATGCCTCAAAGAGCCAGATTCACACAAAGGGGAAAAGAAAATGTTGCGCTCCAATTTAATCAAAATCCACTGGACACAACAGCTGACTCTGCAGCCCTGGTGACCTGAAGAGTAATTTTATTAGTTATACGGAAATATCCATTTTCAAGTTCCAACTGCTGCCCGTCTCTACTTCCCCAGCTTGCCCATGAAGAGGAGAAAATTCACACAAGCAGCATTTTTACAGGTTCCTCCTCAAGGAACACTCTGAAATAGAATAAGGGAGTTCCCTCCTTTTATTTGGAACTATACTATTTTAAAATAGCACATGCTGAAATGCAAAAGATTTATTTTAACTTTAAAACAGCACTGGCATTTGGAACTTCTGTGCACGTAAGACAAGCTTGAAACATCTGAAAAAACAACACTGGAAACTTCAGCACACATATTTTTTTAAAATCCAGATTTTGGTACAGTTTACATAAATTTATAGCAGGCATGGAGTAGGCAAAGCTGTCCCAGTAATGTTTTAAGTATCTGCTGAACAATTGTCTTCAGTTGTGTTCCATTTTCACCACAAAGAATACAGTTGTTATCTCTGAGAGCAGACATTACACCGCCTATTTTACGCACTGATAAATGTGAAAAAACATTTCTGTTATTTTAATAGCATTTTGCCATTTCTATACTTTTGAACTTGTGTCTTTAGTCGTGGCTTCCCTAGGAAGAAAAACAAGGACATGAACGTGATGCTCCTTTCTTGGGTAACACCTAAAGAGGTTTTGTTACCTGCAAGTCCCGTTAACTTTCCTCAGCCACTGACCAGTAAAGCTGCTCAGCAGCAAAGGCACCTCACAGCTGACTGGTGCCAAAGCAATACAAACACTGCGTAATACACATTTGGTTTGTATTTGGAAAATCGTTTGCCATTACATTAGTTTGATTCTTGCATTACAAAGAACTTAAGTTTTAAAGCTGTGAATAGCATAAACCACTATCCCAGCCAAAAAGTCCTTGATTTCTGTAAAAATTAAACATGAAAAAAAAAGTGAACATTTAAAGCTCTTCCTTCTTAACAAAAATATTGCAACAGAAAACAATTTAATAACTCATCCAGCAAAAACACAGCCACATTTTCTCCATGAAACAAAAGAGAACTGAGTACCCCCGCCTTCACTAGATTAATTATTTCTCTACACTTGCCTTGTGCAAACTCCAGCTTGCTTTGAACCCAAGACCTTTATGGCTCAAGTCCCAGGAGATGCTGAGAAGGTGTTCTCAGTGGAGCAAACTTTTCCAGAGAAATCACATTCTGATTCGAGAGAATTCATTTCTTTTGGCCTTTGGGGGAACACTGCAGGTCCCATGTATTTGTTCAAGTCTTTACCTAGCAGGAGCAGAATCCCTTCTAGGCTTTGTCAGGTTCATGCTGATCTTGCAACATCTGGCTGTGTACAGCCACACTGTTCACGTATTTTTAATTCTGTACAAGCAATTTTTAACCCAATCTTTAAAAGAACACTGTTTTCCAGATCGTTAAAACAGGCATTTAAGAGAAAACTTCGAGTAATACTTCATCAATAACACACAGCTAAAATATAATACATTGAACAACAGAGAAACAGTTGATTAGTCATAAACAAGCATTTAAATCTAGAAAGTTACAATAAGATAAAGCTTAGGAGATGGCAGTGAAATGCTGTGTAGGCATATCATAATACTGAGAATAAAATCACAGGATAGGAAAGGCATTCTAAGTGGCACAAACCCAACTTTTACATATATTAAATGTGAAATACTATCTTTCAGGATGTTTTTTTAATAAGAGTAAAAAAAAAAAAAAAAACAAAAAAGGCTCCAGAGGATGACAAAGAAATTCATTTAAGAGCAGCTCTTCCATTCTGAACAGCCACAAACATTTCCAGCACCTACACCATAACTGCTCACATAATTAATTCAGCGTAGCAGTCAGAAACAGTGGCACTGAGACAGCCACAGTTCAGCAGCCCACACTTGGCTGTAAGGAAATTTTTCCTGAAGACAGATGCCACCCGGAGGAACCAAACCAGAAAAACAATCGCCTGCCTGACCAGAGGCAAGGCAAGGAGAGATTACAACTGCGGGTCTCTCTCCTCCCGAGACTCCCAGCCTGTCCGCAGAACAAACCCGCACAGCCAGCAGCAGCAGCAGCAATTTTCCCGAGGAAGACAAAGCAAAGCCACACTCTGGCTATGAGGCAAGCAAAAGGAAAAGCAGACTGGCCTCAGAAAGGGTTTCTGTGCTTCTCCCAGTGCCAAGCACAACCATGGACACCACTTATCAGCTGCCAAGGATCACAGCAGCCTTCAGCGAGCACTCCTAAAACAGACTCAAGAGCTGATAAGCAGCCACACACATGACAGCTCCATTTCCCTTCTACTTTCTTAAACTCCAAGTTAATTTGCATTGGGACATGTAGATCTATCTGGAACAGTAATTAGTTCTGTTAATTAAGCTCTCCAAGTATGGATATGGAAGATATCTGTGAGACTTTAATGTAAAATTGAGTACTGCAGGGCAGCTCTTCTCCAATGTAGGTACTCTGCCCAGAAACAGAATCTGGGATCAGAGTGCTTAATCCTAGATGGCAAATTTCATCCCAAGTGAAAAAGCCATTTACACAACTCTCTAGACCTCACCAAGAATACTGACAGTTGCTTCGACACAATATTACAATATATGCTCATATAAGCTTGTAGGTATCTCAGAAAAAAATCAGAGGTTTGGTCCCCAAATCTAGACCACAGAGAACAGGTAAGTGTAGATACCTCACATCTCTCCAGGTGACAACTCAGGGCTACATTTTATGAAGTCCTCCATATCTAAAATGTTCACCTGAGAATGCATCTGCCCAAACTTCAACACTACACACATATCCAAAAATCAACAAAATAGAGTCCTTATCCATAAAAAGAAAAAATTTTTTTTTAAAAGCCAGGTCTCCAGCAGCACAAGTTACTACTGTGTAACCAGTAACCTGTGCTGTACGCTTGCAGCTGTACCAAATAATTCAGAATAATTCAGATGTCCTTCAGAGCAAGTGGCTACCATAAGGTCACTTGCATGTAAATTCCTGTCTCCTCTTCTCTAATGGCCAGTCAGGGTAGGCCCCACCACCATGCCAAACATGTCATCATTTCCTAAACCATTACAGCCTGAGAAATTCACCCACCAGAGAACACTCTTTACTGAATGTGGTTGAATGGAATTTGCTACACCAATTTCTGATTTATTTAACATTTTGTTTAGCCCCTAGAAAAGAAAACATCAAGTGTCAGTATTCAAAATCTCCTGCAGAGGAAGGGTAATACATTTTCAAAGTTTTACTCAGTGTTCAAAATTCAACATGCAACACAGTCTTTTTTGCACAAGTTTCCATTTTATGTTGCTGCCTGAAAAAAATGCTAAATACAAGAAACAAGCAACGTAAACATAAAAAGAATAATCTCTGTATTATAACCTAAAGCAAGCTAGTGAAAAAGAGCATGTGCCAGTGGCAGAGAACTCAGAATGCACACTACAACCTGAAGTACAAGGAGTCTGGCTTCCTGCTGTCTGCAAATGAAAGAATATAAGAGCAGAAAATTTTATTTACCTCAAGAGATTTTACATTTTGTGTGATGAAGATGAGAGTAGTTACACAGCTTCAAGGCTCTAGTAAGAATCTAATAAGAAATATTAGTCCTTTGGGAAGAAACAGATGATGCACTGAACCCCTTATCCTGGATTTACACTGTGAATATGACTATTCAATGACTACAATAACCAACCTCACATTTCAGAGCTCTGCTAAGCCTTTCCTCAACGTCTAGGTGTTCAAAATTAAGACACACCTGAGAGAATTCCGGCAGCATCAGTGCCAAAGAAATAAAATAATCCTGAAGACATCATCATTTCTTTAAAATGCTCAGCTTATTTCGAGAGCAGCAATCTAAGTGTTTTTCATTGTGCAGTGTTTCCAAGGCACTAGGTACTATTCTCACAAATTTGCAGTTCCTATGTAAGGAAGGAACAGAGTTTTGAATAATTAAAACTAAGCTTCTTGCTAACACATTCTTTCATTACTTATTTCAACAAGTCTTCAATGGAAGCCATCAAATTTTTATGCCTACTATGTCACTGGTCTTTATACAGAAATTGTCAAGTAAAACTCAAAATTCAGGCTGTGAGTCTGTTTTGTGCACACATACAATTGAAAACTCCCAATGTTCTCTTTCAGGTGTATATTACATATTCTTAAAGAAAAAGTACAAGGAAGAATAATCTGATGGAATTCAATAAAAGTTACCTACAAGACATGCCCGGGAAAATCATTTTACTACTGCTGAAAGGAATACTCAAAAGCTGACATTCACTTTTTATTGTGTTGGTAAAGTTGATTTATATTTTAGTTCTTATTTATCCTCATAGAAATTCCAAGTAGCATTAAAATCATGTTACTTAATTCCATGACATTGTTCTCTTCTCCCAGAAAACCAGCAACCAGACTAGGGGACACAGCCTTGAGCTGCACCAGGGGGAGTTTAGGCTGAAAATAACGAAGCAGTTCCTGGCAGAAAGGGACTGAGCATTGGAATGGGCTGTTGGAAGTGTTGGAGTCACCAACCCTGGAGGGACTTAAGAAAAGACTGGATGTGGCACTCTATGCCATGCGGGTGTTGGGCAATAGGTGGGACTCAATGACCTCAAAGGTTTTTCCAACCTTGTTAGTTCTGTGACTCTGTGCAACACAGCCCCACCTCCCTCAGAAAGTCTTCCTCTTACTCTGCCCAACCTGGAACCTTTGGATCCAGTGTTCCCAGACTTGTGCCAGCTCCCCACAAAAGCATCCCAGAGCTCTTGGTGGGTAGGAAACACAAACCAGCCAATGCTGTGGCTGAACTGTGGCTGCAGCAGCTGTGCCTCCTCTCCCTTGGCTCGACTTTCAGCCATGAGCATCCTGGCACAGCCTGGCCCTGCATCTGCTGCTCAGGAGCGGGGTGAGCATCTGCTCTGACCTGTGAACAGAACCGTGCCCGCAGGCACAGGGGAAGGGAGGCTCTGCCACAGATTTGTGAGCCTGGGGAAGATGAGTGCAGGTACAGCTCCACGGAGCAAGGGGACATAGGTTAAACGACAACAGGAGAGGCTACATGACAAATGGGGCATGGCAAGAGGGAGGGGGAAGGCAGAACAAAGGTTCATCTTCCATACTCGGGCAGCTGTAGCCACTGCCATTAATCACAGCACCCACATCCACCACGAGCAGATGCACCACTGCTACCTATGGGGCGTTCCACCAGAACACCTGAAGGTGCAGATGCCACTTTGGACGACCCATCCTTGCAGGAAATATGGATCAAAATGTGCCAATTACATACTGAAAGTTCAGTAAGTGCCAGCATCACCTCCCCCCAACACACACAGCAGGAAGCTAAGTAGGCTAATTACAAGGGGATGGGGAAGCAAATTTAATTCCTTTGCAGAGATGCGTATGTAAAACCTTGCTCACACAGAGTGAGGAAATATTCAACTGATTACAACCAATAATTTATTTTAAAATTTATTATGCAACATGGGGGGAAAAACAGCACTTTAAAAAAAAAAAAATCAAACGTGCCATGAAAAGTGAGATTTCAAGGTGGATTTTCCTTGCCTTGTAATCTACAAAATAAACTGATAAGAGTCATTGTTATTTCTTTAAGTAGCCTTGTTGACATTTTCTGTGGAATTACTATGTTCATAACAGCAGATGCTCATAAAACCATATACTCCAGGAGATGAGGCGGTAGCAGTAAGAAGCAGTGCCAAAAATAAAAACAGTTACATGTTCTGTTAATCATTACATATTAAATTGTGTTACACAACCTAATAAAACTACTTCATGTCACTGAAAATGCAGAACCAGAAGATGAAAACAAGTACAAATAACAAAACAAATAGGTCTGAATGCAATTTATTTGGGAAGAACATAATTTCAAATTCCAAGAAATACTTGTATACTTTACAATTTCCAGGCAACTTCAGCATGAATTATGCTACCTCACATCAATTATTCTCACCTTTCAGGATTCTGCCATAAAAATTAACTCACCAAAAGATGTCTTCGAAACCATTAGCAAATTTGTCATTCAAGTACTAAAAATTCCATTGCAATTTTAGGTTTAAGATAGTGTTTTACAGTGGTTCCAGTTTTTTGTATGCATGCATGCATACATTTCAGTGCTATTTTTAAATTTCTCTTCAGTAGGAAGGGCCTGACTGATTTATTTTTTGAAGGCATGCACTGCACACTTCACATTTTGAAATCCACCACAGTCTGAACCTTAGTGGGTACTTTTCACCAGAGCTCTGAAACAGAGAGCTGTCCAAACCAAAGAAAAATAAATAATCAAGAAGCTTAAGAGAAGTTTCCAATCACTTTAAATTCTTGTGGCATGCATTTTCTCATAATTCTGACTTAGCCCTATTTCCTTGTTTGTTTTTAAAACACACAGGAAGAAATTATGAACTTCCCTGGGAAATATAAGCGTAGCTGGGGCAAAGAGGCAACATGTTGAAAAGAAAACATCTGTATTTCCTTCCCATTCTCTTCCACCTGAAATAAATTCTTTGGCTGCAGTTTGTCTTCTTTTCTGGAAGCATTTACACAGTATCTAATGCTATCCACCACCATGACTACCCCTGGGGCTTTTATGAGGGTGGGAACAATCAGTATAAGAATTACTAGGGACATCAAAGAGACAAAACATTTATTGAAGGGGGAAGAGGAAGAGAGAGTGTGAGGTAACGAGGGTCCTACTGTATTTACCTTATGTGCCAAGCATGTGGACAGCAATAAAAACCATGTAGGGAGCAATTTTGGTCAGAGAAAGAACACGGCAGCCTAATGGGAGGCCTTTGTTCTTCAAAAGGGTCTCCTTTTCCCCTTTTGTGCTTCACTTAATTCATGGCATCTGAGCTGCTCTTGAACTTGACAGACAGAGAGAAGGAGGGGGGAGAGATGGAGAAAGGGGGAGACATAGACACAAAGAAAGAAAAAAGAAAAAAGGACTTCAAAGAGTTTTCTTTTGAAAATTCAGTTGTGCTGTATGCATTGCTGAAGGTTTTAGATTCAAAAAAAAGGGCAAAAAAACATTTCATATAATTTCATCGTGGGGATAAATTGTCCGATGCTCTTATTAAGAAGGTTAGAAGAAAAGAACGGAACAAAAATTTAAAAAAATAAATCCATCCGAGCTAAGGAATATAAATAAAATAGAATTACTCCCCTGGGTGCTTTTTATTTATTTTCATGTTAAATCTTATTCTCAGTGGATCCCAATACATTTATCAAAATCTTATCAAAAACATCTGGTTTCCAGCAGTCACCTGAAAGGCACGCGTTGTGCACGGAGCCATCAGAATTCCCGGCGCAGCGATTCCCGGCTCTCCGGACAGCGCCGGGAGAGCGGCGCCGGGGCCAGCGCCATCTGCGGGGCTGCGCCCGCGCCCTGCCCGTGCCCGGGCCCGAGCAACACCCGCGCTCCGCTCCTGCACCAGCCCCGAGCATCTGCTCCGCTGAACACAAAACATTCGGCCGGGGCTGAGGCTCCCAACTTGCGGCCCTCCCCTCGGAATCGCTCCCAGAGCTCGCCCACAGCGGCTGATATGAGCTCCGTGTAATATATTCGGCTTTTCGCCCCCTTTAAATATCCATGCCATAGGCAATATTTATATGAAATAATTCATAACTGCAGACTGTGCTTCTCTCCAGCATTTTTTGTCCTCTAGACCACTTCCTCCCCTTGATACTGTGCATCAACTACTTACACATAATTTATATATTCCTTTGTGGGTTTTTAGCCGTGATGTATATGCTGAAAATGTTTGCCAATAGTATTTGTAATAAAGCATGAGATTGGAAAATGTAGAGATTTGTGTCAATACCATGATAAATTATTAATAGTGAATAGCTTTAACTTAATTCAATAATAGATTTTTAATGCATAATGATCTTAAGTTGTCCCTTATCAACAATTAACCCATCTCCATTCTGATTTACATCTTCTGACAGCCATAAGCATCTACCTAGAGCATACTATTTCCAGACTGCAGAAAGGAACATGAAATAACTTTGCTACTTGATAATGCTCTCTTGACTATTCTGAGGACAGATCTTTTCTTCATCTGAACAAAAACAGTACCCAAAATCAAAAGTTTCAAATTGATTCTGTAACTTAATTTCTCTTTCTTTTCCAAACAGGGTTATAAGTACACCCAGTTTTAAGGATATGAATCTTCATTAGCCTGCACAATTAATTTTCTTTAAAAGTCCAATGCACAGTAGGACTATGAAAATTCTACCAAAAATGCAAGGTCGTAAACTGACAGACAAATACATCTCCAGCAGATTGCCACTGACACAGCAGATTTCAGTTTTTGTGTTTTTAAGGGAGGTTTCTGTCTCACGTTGGCAGCATATTTATATATTCTGTTACACCACCTGTAAGGTAACCTGGGAAACACCATGAAATAAAATTGGCAAAACCCTTCCTTTTTCAAGGGCTTGTTCATGATTAAGAACTGTGTCTCTGAAGTAATTATGTGGGTTTTGTTTGGGCTTTTAGTAATAATAAATTAGGGGAATTCCACTAGAAAGAACTACAGAACCTGCACCTATTAAGTCAGTTTTACAAATCAGACTGAATGTATTTCACATTATAGATACTGAACAGAAACAAAAAAAAGATAGAAGCAGAGAACTTACAGAGCAATTAAAATAACTGAAAAAAAACCCCTCCATCTGTTTTGCATACAGGAGCGTCTTTGAGATTAATTAAATTTATAAAACACTTTGAATACTGACAGTATTACAGCCGGATGAAGCAGACAGCAGTGGAGTATTTCCGAGGTACTAACTGTAGAAATGTAAAATACTTGAGACAAGCACTAACATAACTTTGTATAAAATAGCTGAATTCAAAGATTCTACTGTCTTCTCTTGGAACACCTGCCTGAGCAGAAGTGCAGACACAAGTCCCTGGTGATACTGGACAGCACCTAAGCTCCTACAGCTGGCAAAGCAAACACATGAATGACTACAGAGGCTTACTGCTGCTAAAGAGAATTCTCATATATATTTTTTTAAAACCCACAGAAACCTGTTAAAATTACTTTTATTTTGGCAAAATCCAGAGCTTTGACCACCTCAACATCTCATTCTGAGAATGCTGGCTTGAATGCTAGCTCGATTTTCATATATTACGTTTGACCACAGCTTATCTTTGGGACATTTTTAAAGACAGATTTATTGGTGTTAACTCCTCCATGCCTGTAACATGAGTCCATTTCACTGTCTTCTCTGGGCATTCCTAAGATCCCTCTCCTGCTCCAGCTCAGTTTCATGGAACTTAGAGAAAAAGCACATCTGCCTTTTTGACAAATTGCTCAAAATCAACCAAAATTAGAAAGTTAATCAGGGAACTGGAAACACACACCACCACTAATTTTCTAAACTAGAAAATTAATTGTTTCCTGAAAAAAGAGATTCAATTTGTACAAAACCTTTCCTCTGTCTTAAGCCTAATTGTTCCAACAACTGACTTCTGATAATTCTCAACCAAAAGACTGAAAAACAAGTTTTAGGCAGAAGATTTCAAGTACATGGAAAGAAAATACCAAATACTTGGTAAGCAACACTTCTCATGATGGTACTGACTGACATAAGAGCCACTCCTCCTTCAGAAGACAGATCCTGAATAATTTTTTCACATGCACACAGGAGAACAAGATGTTAAGCACAGCTTCTTAAGAAAAGACTTCCAGAGTGCAGCTACCCCTTAGTATTTGGGGTAACAAGCAGAGTGTAGTCATATACCACACTTGAACCAGTCATCAAGAAACAGTTCAGAAAGCAACCCAAATAAAATATACTGCATTAATCCAGCATACAGATGACAAGAGAAGTCATTCATCCTCACGCTGACTGGAGGCAGCAGTTGTATTATTTTAAAGTTAAAAAGAAATCTCATCTGTTTGTTTTGTTATTGCAGCTCCCAGGCATAGGCTCACTTAGCTTTCAGACAGGGAATATGTATATTGCATAAATAGCTTTCATACAGCCCTCCTTCTCCTGTGATGCACACAGTAATCACCTGTCTACTTAGAGGCTTTCTATTCTGGAAGTCACTATGTAGATTATATATTCTATCCCAGACTACTTACTTCCCTTAATTGTGCATATCCACTGGGAATACTTCGGAGAATCTCTCCAGAAATGTTGCCATGCTACCAAAACCAGGTAATTGCTCTCACTTTTTTATTTTACTTTAAGACACATCAGATTTCAGGGCTATACTAGACCCACAGCAAGAAGCAAAAATAAACTTAATAATAATCATAACAATCATCATCCCTCCACATTCTCATCCTCTTTTTACTTTTCTGGCATTCCTCCCTAGTCAAACCACAGCCCCACTTCCTATAGGTGTCTGTAGAAAAAGCACGATTACAAAATCAAACCAGAACTGAAAGCAATCAGGCAAAAGCATTTCTTTGTTGCAAAGAGACTTTACTTATATCAGATTGCTTGTTTAAAGAGAACCTCACGCAGGCCAGGACCAGCACCATTCTAAACCGAAGTACAAATGGGTTATTACACAGAGTTCCTGACTTCCCGTCCTCCCTTGGTCTCTGCACACTTGACCTCAGCACTGCACTTGCCTCCCAGTGGCAGCAGGAATTTGCCTAGCAGAAACCTGGAGTTGGGCTTCTGGCAATACAAATAACAGCAATGCTGGAAGGATATGGAAACATGAGCTCCTTTCTCTCCAGCAGCAATCCACTCTCATGTCAGTATTACAAAAAAAAAAAAAAAAAAAGAGGCAAAACACACCACACAGAGCTGGCCATCACACTGATGATGCTCCAGTTTGATGCTCCCCTAAACAGGTAAGCCAGGGTGTGAGCTGGCTGCACCAAAGTGAAGGGACAAGATTATCCCAAAGAGCAAATGTTCCCAACTGCTTCCCTCTGTCCAACAGTTACTATGTGGCACCGTGAGAATTGGTTCCTCCACCTGACAGAGTGAAAAATCAACCCTATAAGGGACAGATTTTCATTTAATTAACAAATTAAACAGCTATATCTTTACTGCTCAATTACAAAATAAAATATTCAGTGAGGAGAGGTATAAAAGCTAACAGTCAAAGAGGGAAGGGGATCAGCTTCATCAAGGGCCAGATATCAGATAAACTAACACAAAACTGCACTAGAGGTAACTTTTATTCAAAATTTAAGGCCAATATGATTATAGGAGCATAGTAGGTAAAAAAGAGTATTAAGAGCAAAAAAAAGGCAACATCATCATCAAATTCCAAAATACAATCCCCTCGATTTGGTTGGTACAAGACCCTTTGACACAACAAATTCTATCCCTGACATTGTGAGTTAGCAAGTCCTGAGTCATCATGAGGTTCTTCAGCAATATTAAACCAGTTTAGTTATTTTAGTTCAAAAATCAACATAAAGCCAGTATGGTGGAACAAGTGCTCAAAAGCTATTCCCCCTGTTCCTTCTCTTGAAGAAGGAAATACTGCCCAGGCAGCTCGGTTTTTCTTGTATGAATACTCTTACCCTGAGACAGACTTGTTCCTGACACCAAGGAAGTAGGAAAACACTGTGGAATTGCTGCATGATTTTTCCCTAAGCCAACACTGCCACACATCCTCAGATTTGTGAGAGCTGTAAGCATGCTCTTTTATTTGGCCTCTGCATGCTTCTCTCAACAGCAGCTGTGGCTGCTGGGAAAAGAGAAGCTATTATTTGAATGATGGCGATGGACACACTACTGCTTACACATATATAGAAATGGATAGAGCTTGCCTCCCAAATAAGTACGGTTTGGTCCACACACAGTACAGCTTGTGGAGTAGTCGCATGCTCTGAGAAGGAGTTTGTGCAAGTGATAAGTAACACAGAGAACAGACATTTTCAGTTCCCCTGAGGTTGCTAGATAGATCTTAAAGACCAAGTAGCAAAAAAAAAAAGAAAGATAAAAGAAGGTAAAAGTATGCACACACGATGATAAACATAGCTGGAACCAGTGGGTAAACAGATAATGAGGAATATAGTGGGGGTTTTAGCAAATTTTGTAACAAGAAGCAACAGCACATGCCTGAAGAAGTTCAAGGAAAGGTCACCATTAATATTGAAGAACTCAGAGAGTGCAACCACCAGAGAACCCTTTAGATGACCCTCCAGGACCAGAAAAGGACTTTCCATGGAGGTGGATGCATGGAAATTAGTGCTAGGAGAAAATGATGTTTATGTATTAGCTAGGAAATATGTTGTGATGAGTGTTTGATGAAGATGGAATAAAAACCCTCTTGTAAAACCTCACCATACATATCTGATCAGAGGATATATCCTCTGGATGTGTCCATAATAAAAAATGTCTGCTTTCTAATACTTTAGATTGTGTTTATTTTCTGGCTGATTTTGGTACCACAAGCTTCCCAAATCTGGTTTACTTGGTAAAACCAAGTAATCACATCCTTATCGCAGTCAAATGAAGCTCATAAAAGCAGCAGCTCTGAGACCTATGGCTTCAGTGTAATTCAAAGGCTTCAGTTTAATTAAATGGTGCTCTAACAACTCTGTGTTGATTTACTACATCTTGATAACACCACAGTCTGTTTTGCACCAGAAGAACATTATCTCCCTTGCATCTTGACTAAAATCACTCTGCCAGAAGAGTTCTTCCTCTTGCCCTGGCACAACACAACTTCCATGGTAACTAAAACCACCCATCATGCTTCTTTTAGAGAAGCTGAGAGACTCATAAAGGAAACCAGAGTAGAGGAAACAACTTCCCCCATGACAAGGCTTTGTGCACCACACACTCAGGAGTTTTAAGCAAAGACTGGCTCATTTCTTCTCAATTTATTCAACCTTGTTTTACCATACTGAAATGCCAACAGCAAACACTTGACACCACCTTCATTTTAACAGTAAGTGGTTAAGATATCACAGGTCCCTGGTTACTGCTTCACCCCAGCAGCAGCTCACACCACGCCAGTGAGGAAGAGCATTCCTGAAGTCGTCTTTACAATTACTCACCTTCTTCAGTGCAGTTGGTGACTCCTCACTCAGCTGTCCTCATGCATTAGTAACTGATTTGGGTTAATAATGAAGGCTGCTTTTAGAAGAGCATTCACTACTAATTCAAGCAGAAAAGCTACTACAGTTGCTTTTCTATCTGTATGGGTTTTCCTTTTCAGAATCTGATGTAACAGAGCCAAAGCTTCCTTGGAAACCATACTTTTCTATTCTTACAAATTCTTACTTTTGATAAATAAAGTTTTTTTGATCAGTGCTAGATTACTACATCTATGACTTCTTAAGTGTAAGTGAGCTTCAAAATATCCAAGAGACCTATCCCAAAGCTAACCAAATAACACACTGCAGATACTTGACAGCAATCAGAAGACTAAAACCTGAACAGACAGTGCAAAATAAGCCAACTGCTGCAAAGGGTTGTGGCTTGAATAACACTCTGTAAAAAATACAAACTGAATATTGAATAACATAAAGCAGAGAGGATTTCAAGGAATAAGAACCTGAATCTGAAAATTGCAATAACACAACTTCCCATTTCTTGGGCAGGAAAAGTAAAAGAACATACTTTTGTCTGTGGCACCCTATCTGGTCTGAAGTATCTTTTATCAGTGGGGCAACATTAGGGATTATTTACTCCAGCAATACTTCAATTAAAGTGGGAAGAAGGGAATGTATATTTTACCCAAGGGTCACAAAATACATCCCAAATGTTAAAACCTTGGGCACCCAACAGGGAAAGTTATTTAGGATTTTGGTTTGGGGGTGGTTTCTATTTGCTTGGATTCTATTTGTTTGACATTTTGTTTGTTTGGGCTTTTTTAACTTGAAAGAAACAGAAGCAAATCAAAACCACTGTAACTTGAGAAACTGAGGAACATGTACGCAAGGAAACTTGCTTAAGATACCATTTGGAGGCAGTATAAACCAGAGAAAATCTCTCAAGTCCCAACCTCAGCTGACTGAATTCACTCCACAGTAGCACATTAAAAAGTAGCACCCAAATACTGGACGTGGAAATCCAGCCTTATTTTAAGGATTGCATTTCAGTTTGTTTTGCTTTGTTATGGAACCTGGTACCTCCAAGTTTCTCTGTCAAGACACAAGTTCATTGCCAAAACAATACTGCAGACCATTTATTTTGCTACATATTCTGTATCTGATTTCTTTGTTCCTCAGTTAACAACATTATTTTCTAGGTAGTCCTATTTCCTATCTCACAACATCCAAAACCTTAAATAGGAAGTACATTATGGATATGAAATATCTTGAGCTGAATATGTTAAAAGTAAATGCACACGACCTTAATGTAGGGAAGAAACAGCAACACCTCAGGGCAGAATTATGTTCAGGGGAAACAGGGAAGATCTGCTAATACTTATGAAAAAACAGCCCTCAAGGAATTGCAGTTGAGACAAAAGAATCCCTAACCAACAATAAAATTAAAATTTGGTGATGGTGCCAAGAGTTGCAAAGATCCTGCAATAGGCAGCGCCTCTCACTGCTGGCTCCAAGATCAAAGCTCAGAAACCTGGAAGTCTCCGACTTGAAGTGCAGAAAGACAATGCTGAGACCTTTGGTTTATTATGTCCCTTTGAAAAGCCGAACTTTACAACTAATTTCCACAAGCACACCAAATTTCTTGTTGGAAGAAGGTAACATCCAGCCTATTTTCCTGGCTAGAACTGCTGTACAGTGCAATAAAGGAATTTCTAAATATCCCTATTCATCCCTCCACCAGCTCTTATTCTTTCATCCTTACAGATCTTCAAGTTTTACCAGAATCCTGATGAATGGACATGCTGTGCCCCAAGATCTACATGCAAAAATGAGTTTTTAACTATGACTGAATTATAATAGAATGAATTATATGACTGAATTATAATAGCATTCTTAGACCCTCTGTTACTGGCACGATGTCATTAAATTAATTAGAGCTACTATAGCTAGAAATACTTTCTCCTCTTACATGAAGATCAAGTGTGCACTCCACATTTCTGCTGGATTAGACATATTCATAGCATGGTGCTGAAAGAAGCCAAAGCTAATCCTAGATTTTATAATGACAAGATCCTTATTCTAAAATGAAACAAAGTAATTGAAACTCTTGCTTATTCATAGAAGGACCAGTCTTCACCCTGCCATATAATTTCCCCTCAGTTGTTGTTAAACAGCACAATCAGTAAGATATTTGTTAAGAGCAAGCAGTCTTTCCATGAAACAGCTAAAACTCCACCAAATGAGAGAGAAGCTCAGAGAGAGTCCTCATTTCTTCTCTGAATGTGAAGAACATGGATTATGGTAGCCTTGAGACAGTACAGCAGGCACCAAGAGCTGGCTTCTCAGGAAGAAAGCCTGGAAGTCTCATATAATTCCTGAGCATGACCATTCACTTCTACCTTGAATTAAAGCCCAGCCTGCTGATAAGACTACTCTAACAAGCAGAGCACATTCTTGCAGCATTAACTTCTCATTCAGGACTTCAGGAAGGAAGAGGATGCCTTCAAATTGTTACTCAACTGAAAAGTGCCATCCAACTGCCATCCTCTGAAAACCCAGAGGAGGCACTTCAAAGCAAAGTTTTAAATATTAGAACATGCCATTTTGCAGCAAAAGCCTATGAAAATGTGTTTCTACTACAAATGCAAGTTCTGGCACTCAACTACAGCTTTGCACTGTGCTGCCAGTTTACAGACACAACTTGTAATGCATTTACAGACTCTCTAGTCCTACAGGGACTTTCTAAGGGCAAAATAACTTCCTTCCTAGAACACTATAAATATAAAATAGGCTTTTATTAGTGTAAACTTGGACTATCTTTTGAAATCAAAGAGTCATAGGAGTTTGTATGCCAAACATTTGTTTCTGCTCACTGGAAGCGTCAATGCTACAAAGCAGCCTGAATAACACTTTTCCTCCCACACTTGAGTCTTTAACAGTACCAGATATCCTCATCTGACCAACCTGTGTCTGCAGAACTCGTGTGTGTGTCTAGAAATCACACATGATTATTATGCAGCTTCCTGTCCCAATTCCCACTTCAACATACCTCTTACTCAGTTATAGGTGAAATACTCATCAGTGCTGCTGCTCCAAGTCATCAAAAGCACTGGCTTTAGGAAGAAGAAACTAGTTAAATGGAAGACATCATCTGCCTCAACCACTCAACTGCATAAAAATCAAGAGCTGCCTAGCAGAAGTGTTATATTCCAGGACCCCAATAAAGCCTAGGAAGCCATTCCAAACAGGATACAAGTATCCTGTATCGAGGGAAAAAAAGCTCTTATGACCACTGAGCAAGGTCAGAAGCCAATCACTTCAGGTAAGACAGTATTTCACCTATGATCTGGCAAGCCTGGATCCTGAAGGACTTCCCCATTTCTGTCTTGTGGGTTTGGGGATAGGAAAAAAAAATATTGGCTCTCCTTGTAGAAACACCCTCACAGAAAAAAAAAAATTGAGTCCACCCCAAAATATTCAAATTATTTAAATGTGGTTAATCCCATCTCCATTGTCAGGAGAAAACAGAAACTGGAGCCTAGAAATTCGTGTCTCAATCAAGTTTTTTATTTACAAGATGGGGTGGAGTGCCCTTGTGCAGACACTACTCTGTCCTGAGCAGCCTGAAAGCATTTGGAATGGCTTTATTTTTTGCTTTCAATTTACCTGGGCTTCAGAAAAAAAAAAGACCCCTGAAATAAAGAATTTCTCTAAAAAGATCATTAAAATTAATTGATCAAAAATAACATGAGACATGATGAAAAAAAAAGAGCAGAACTGAACAGAATCAGAGATTGTGTCAACTGAACTAAGTCTGCGTCACAGAGGACAAACCTCAGAGGAAAGACATCAGAAGAGGAATTACATTTCTAGGATAAAGATGAGGGGTGAACATGAGAGAAAAATGAGAGGAAAACTGTGTAAGGTTGCACTTATATGAGCCCAAAAAAAAACCCACCTCTATTCTTTCCCTTCTGAAAGGCCATAAAGAATAATACTCCAGCTGTTAATTTTAAGATGGCTTTGCTTTCTTTTTTCTTTTTGGACCTTGAAAAGTGATTTCAAACCAGTTCTTACTGTTTCCTCCCCTCATTAGAAAATTCTGATCACACAGCTAAAAGCACTGACACCTGGATGAACTGAACTGTTTGCCAGTGTTACAGCAGGAAAAAAAGAGGAGGAGAATTCATCAATTGCACTGCTGAATATGAGTTCATTTATAGAGGAAAAAATGCGCATCTTATTGAATGAAAGCAATATGAAAGTAAAACGCCTCTGCAGTGGCACATCACACCAGTATTTAAACAGCTGAGTGTTCAGGATAGCTTTTATAAATCTAAAAGGGAAATAAATCCAATGCAGCTTCTCAAGCAAAGGTTCTGGAACAGGAAATATCAAACACCCATGTTCTTCCTAAGAAGTCTGTATGTCTTCCCCCCATTGGAGACACTGCCCAAATTAAAATACAAACCCACTAACAGAGCACAACCAGCTGAGTTGTATGGTCTCTAAATTTTAATTTAATTCTGGGTCAAAGAACAAAACTATTATAATGTATGTGTGTTTAGTAAAACATGATGGTCAATTCCTTTAGCTTGGAAAAGGTATGTCCCACATATAATGCTCTACACACTCTCAAAACTGAAATCATCCCTAGAAATCCTACGTGGAACCTTGTGATCCCCTCAGAGCACAAAGAATGCTGCCCCTCTTCTGTAAGAGCTGTGGACAATTGCTTTTACCAAGATAACATCTCAATGAAACTCTTCTCCAGCCTGACTAGACACCAACCTTGTTTATCATCAACTCTGCTTATTACCCTCATCCTATAATTAATTGTGCCTAGAACTAATGACAGTGCTCACAAACACTATATGAAGGACTGTGTTTATTGTAAACATCTTTCTTTTTCTACTGAATTAATGCTATCTGAGAAGCAAAAGCCAATGCAAAACCCACAAATCTGGGGAGCCAGATGACATGCCAATCTCTGCCTAAAATCTTGAGGTTGCATAACTTGAACACCGCTCTTACTCCAACTGCTCTTTTTTAATTACAGGTACTAATAGATAACTAAAAGACAAAAGGAAAAGCTCACTGATCCTAAGACTTCTCCTTCACAGTTTGTGACTTTTCTCTCATTTACTCCAACAGCACTTGGCATTTACAACCAGGCAAGTATCTCTATTTGCTACACCACAGATGCAGACATGAAGCTCACCCACATGATGCATTATTTATAAAGAATACACAGAGTATTCTTTTCCTACAGAGCTGTTCTCTCCTTCTTATATCTTCCTCGAAACCATTTCTAAAGGCTTATTTCTCTGCCTTTATGTTTCCTCTCCCTTTCCCCCAAATCTTTCCTCTACCACTGCAGAGAAGCAAGAACGTGTGTATTTGGTAAGCAAGGAGAGAACCTCACATGAGACATCAAAAAGAAAAGTGTCCAAACAATATCACCTTTTCTGGGTCCCCAGTAAACAAAATTATCTAGAGGAAACAAAACTAGAAACCAGAGCAGAACCAGAAACCAGGCTAATCTTTGAAGGTTCATGAACACTTATCATGCAGGGGATCTGGATACACGAGGAGCACTGTTCCATGGCTATTTGGAAGTAAAGACCAACTTCACCATCTGAATTATCAGCTACACCGACTGCAGAGAGAGCTTCAGTAGGCAAGACCCAGTAGGTTCAAATTACATACACACATTCATGGAGCTCTCTAAAAAAACATGATACACAATTAACTTGCCCCTTTTTTTCTTATGTAATAAACAGTCAACTTTATGAAACTTTTTCTTGTTAACCATGTAGATATTTTTCATTTAAAATGTTATTTGCGTGTTAAAAGTTATTTCCCAAAATTTACATTTGTTTTAAAGAGAAATTCAGGACTCAAACCTGTTTGTCCTGACACCATTTATATTTGAGTTGATGTTTCTAATTTAATGATTACCATTGAAACATAATTCATTTTGTTATTGATCCATCTAACACCAATATAGCAAGCAAGAAGAAACAATAGTTGAGGTCACCATGAAGAAGCCCTCATGGCAGCACAGATACTGGCATTTAATAGAGCACTGAAAAGTTTTGTGCTGAAGTACAACCAGGGTATCACATCTGATGATTAAACTCAAAGAATGTCAGAGAACGCTCTGGCAGTAATACATGAAACGAGGAAGCGTCAGTCAATTTTTTTGCTTTCACAACAAGAGGAAAAAAAAGGCATTTTTATTGTCATAGCACTTCCAGCAAGTTGATTTTAAAAAGGAGATTTCATGCCAAAGTCGGCTGTTTAATCAGATAAAGAAGGCTTTCCTATTTCCCATTGTATAGATCAAGTTGGCTACAGGAGCCACACAGAGCTTTGAGTAGCACATTTTTCCGTGAGGGCTGTATCGTTTGATCATAGCAAAGCACGGGGACTGCTGGGTAATCTGAATCAGAGCTGCAGCAAAAGGGAACCAGGCAGCCTGCTGAGGCCAAGATCACCATGTCACCCCCATCCCAGTGCACTCCCAGTCACGGGCCTGGCTGCAGGGGGAAGCACCCATCTCCATTTACAGATTTGTCATGGAGGTTTTCACATCGCTCCCAATTAACTCCAATTTTTAATTCAAAACTCACCTATAATGATTTTAATAAATGCTTGCTAAGACCAGCCCCTCTGTACTGATGAAGATTATCCCAACTGCTTTCAAAACAATAAATTTCAAACCTGCTTTGAAGGTGATATGTAGAATTTTCTATGTAAGTCTTCGCAAGAGATGTAGCAATTTATGAACTCGATAAAACCTCATCCTCCAAAGAGGACAGAGTTTTTGTTAGAAGACAGGACACATCTACCCCGTGATGCTGTTCACAGCTTTCCCCAGGAGACTGCAAGCAGCAAAGAATTGGTGGGTTAGGTCACCTGATATCCAGAGAGATGACAGATGAACCCATGGACAGGTGAATAGGTCACAAGGAACCCCTGAGCAGGACAAAGTTTAGAAGCTCAGCTTTTCACCAGGTACTGCCACTGAAACACCTTTCTGGCACTTCCAGCCTCCTAACTTATTTACAGCAGCAAGCAGCCCTTCAGGTCTCCACCTTCTTCAACTGACTAATCTTTCACATTCCAACTCTGCATCAAATTTGGCTATGGACTATGAAGAAGGCGCTGCAAGAAGATCCATCCAAGCATTTTAATGCTTTTCACTGAACTCCTTTGAAACTGAGGAAAGGTTTCCTCCTTGCTGACCAGGAGAAAAGGTCTTCAAAGCTGCAACCACAAAAGTGCCCAACTAAAGACATTAGAGACTGATTAAACACAAACTCAAGCCACTATCTGTCACTGTATCCTGAAATGCAAGACAAATGCTTTCCCATACTTCCACAACTATTGCCATTTTTCCATGCACTGGCAGTACTGGTCGGTTTCAGCATCCCTGTATAAACAAACATGTAAAAGCCTGTAATGTGAAATTGGAGCCAATGCTCTACACTGGGTTTATGCTGTATGTTTAAGTAGAAGCAGAGCACTGAGGCAATTCCAATTTGCTTATTTATTTTCTGAGTCCCAGTGGGCAAGAATATAACTGGTTCTTATAAAAGCATTTGGAGTGGAATAAAAGAGAGCACTGTAAGTTTACGTTGTTATTTAATAATCCTAAAAGAAAATGGTGGGATGGGTGTGTGTTTTCTTGTTGTCGTTCCCCATCACATCATCATCATCCCAGTCTCTCAAATGTTGAGTTTGAGAAAACGCAGTGGGCTCCTTTCTGCTCCATCTAGTACAGACAGGCCATGTGCCCATCCATTCACAAAGCAGAACAAAAGATTCACACAGTAAACCTTGGTTTTGCTTTTTCCATTTCAAGTTTCCTTTCATTTTCACATACTGAAGCACTGTAGATGTGATCACTTTTCCCAAGTACTCCAAAAAACTTTTACACTTCCCTTGCCCTTACAATTCCCTTCAGAGAAACTGCCATTGCCAACAGTCCAGAGCTTTAAACTCCATATATGCTCACTCTGGTATTAACTGCCATAGTACTATTTCTAAATGCAACATTCATTCATGCAAATACTGTCATGAACTGAATGATCTCATCTCTATCTCATGACTAAAAAGTTAGTTTTGAGTTAGCAATTTTTTCACACACGGTTATGTCAGTTTGCCATAAAGAAAGATGCTCTTCCTTCCATCAGTTCAATCCTAGAAATCCTAGACTAGCCCAGCTTGGAAGGAGCGTCAAGAAATCACCTGGTCCAACCTTTTGTGGGTAGGGAAGCCTAGATAAGATTCTTTAGTTCCATGTCTAATAACATCTTGAAAACATACATGTTTAGGAAAGAAATTAACAGAAAGAAACAAGCAAAAAAAACTCCAATACCTAAATGACAAAGGGTTAGACTAAGGAGTCTAAAGACAAAAACTTCAACAAATCAAATCATGGCATTCTTTAAGTAAATAAACCCCTTCATGTGCACAGACAAAACAAGATAATAATTTTGAAAAGGCATTTAGAAGAATTTAACACATTACCCCATTACCAGCACATTTATGCTGATTAAAGAAAAGCTACTAAGCATAGCTGTTAGCAACAAAATCCAGGAAATCTTCAAGTACAAGACCTCTGCACTGAGGTGACAGAACAACAGTACCTGTGACACCACTTTGTAGTTTCCTCTGTCAGTAGCTCGTTAACAAAAACATCTCAATCACATATTCTTAACTGCAGTTGCAGCATGTCACAACTCAACTCCAGTGATATGTTTATCACAAATGACAGGCTGTACAGGGTACTATTTCTCTTCTGCAGAAAAACATCTGCAACTTTGTTTTTCTCATTAATGTTTTTCATCTCCCTTATACGCTGTCCATGTCACACTCCTAGCAGAAGTATCCTTCCTACCAGGTGCTTTTCAAATCTTCTTTCTTCAGAGGAAGAAAAATGTGAAAAGGACATTTAATCCTAACCTTGGCTTAAAAGCTTTATGCTCAATATAATTTAATGCAAATTAGCAAGAAGCAATGGGAAGAAATCAGCACATCCCACATCTTCTCCAGGCTTTCCAGGACACTTATAACATAGTGAGGCCTCACCTACATGAAGAACCTATCTTTGTCAAACTAAGCCAAAGGTGAAGAACTTTTTACATACCAAGGGGGGGAAAAATACCTGGCATACCATTTTAACACACTCTGCATTATTCACTGATAATGTAAAGTCAGATGGCCCAGAAGTCTCAGGCAACCTTTGAGTTAAGCCAATAAGCCAGCTCTAAACAGACACACAGTTAAGTCAACAAAAGAAATGCAGGCTAGTCAAACTCAGTGTTTTTACTGGCATTTTTACTGGGGCTAAATTTGGAAATTGTATCATTTTCAGAAATAGGAAAAAATGCTAAATAATTCTCTTTGACTATCAGAAAGCAATAGAGGACAGAGTACGCACTCAACAGCTGGCTCTGCTACCTGTGAAATGGAGGTACACAACCTGGTGATAAATGGAAGTGCTCAGAAGGCTGAAAGCTGCTGACCATTTCCAAAAGCTGATGGGCAGGAAGTTTCCAGCTACAATTTGCTGGTCAACAAACCCATGAAAAGAGACTAAGAAAACATTTTGCCTGTTTCTATAGAATACAGGAATAAGAAAGGCAAGCCAGGATTGAACAAGCAATTCTGATAGAAGAGACATAACAGGACACTGTTACTCTCATGTTTTCAGTTTTAAAAATACATTTCTCTCAGATGAAAACCACATTTGAGTGATTAAAAAATGTATTCTCCTCTTCCTGCCTATCAGCAAACTTTCTGGGCTGAAGCACATTATAAACAAGTCACACTATGACACGTAGGTGCTTTTTGGTTTGCCAGAAAGATCTGAAGAAAATTGAGAATAGAGATAAAATACACTGCAGTGAAGTCACTGTACTGAATTCATGACATCATAATTGTTGCCATGGCAACTAGCTAGTATCAAGCACAGAATACTGCCTTCACTGCAGAATCAAGGAGCACCCGTGCTGCCACAAAAAATAAACGTTCCTATTTGAACAAAAATCCAGTCAACAACACAGGAAATAAGATATTACTGCAAGTGGACTGCTTTTTCTATACCTCTTGCTTTGTTCACCTGGTGTGAGACTTTTTTAACACAATGGCACATATAAAGAAGTCTGATATACATGATAAAAAGAGTCTAATTGAAAAAACTGTGGTTTTCTTCCAGTGTTCCTCAATTTTTCCAAAACAGTAGTTCTTCTTGTGTTTTCCTCTCCTATGCATATGACTGCAGTCATACACAACAAAACTCAGTTTAGACATGAAACAGAGGGAAAAAAGAATCAAAAATCCTCCAGTAAACAACATTTTCCATTTCTTATTTCAACAAGCCAGAGATAGCCAAACTGGAACTGTCACACAGCAGCAGAACTAACTGATAAAGAACATATTCCACCTTTGGAGCCCATGGTTCCCTTTGTTTAAGGAGTGCACCAGCAGCGCCTTCAAACCCCAGTCGCGGTTTTTCATGCACTGACTAAACACAGAGCTTCAGATCTGCAGGGCTCCCACAACAGCTTCCTTGTAAATAAAAAACCTCAGCCCTTTTCCTCTGAACAGTCCTATTTCACATGAGGCAGATCTGCTATTTCCAGCTCCTCCTCATTCACAAATAATAAAAGCTCCCAAAACTAAAAAGAAGTGGTTGCCAATTTATCAGGTCACAATTATGTGTTGGAGTAGCACTTACATATAAATGTGCAAGTGCCCCATTTGATGTTGCAATGTGGGAATAAATCAGTATTAAAAAGGCACATGAAGGAAGGCACATCTGAAAATTAGCGTCTTCAAATTAACCTGCTGAATGCAAAAGTCAAGAGCTGCAGGTTAGTAACAACAGATAGTGTTTCACAGTTCAACCTTATGGTTGATTAGCCCCAAAGAAACAGTTTCAAAACAAATTTTAACAAACAGACCACGCTATATAGTAAAGTATACTTATTTGCTACCTCAATGGTTCTTAAAGAGCAAACTATAAATTATTGCTGGACCAAAGAATACTTATACATAACTACATGTAATTAGTGTGTCTAAACAGTTTCAGTACACACTGATGGGGTTTTAAGATATTACTGCAAGTGGACTGCTTTTTCTATACCTCTTGTTTTGTTCACCTGGTGTGAGACTTTTTTTTTAACACAATGGCACATATAAAGAAGTCTGATATACATGATAAAAAGAGTCTAATTGAAAAACTGTGGTTTTCTTCCAGTGTTCCTCAATTTTTCCAAAACAGTAGTTTCTTCTTGTGTTTTCCTCTCCTATGCATATGACTGCAGTCATATACAACAAAACTCAGTTTAGACATGAAACAGAGGAAAAAAAGAATCAAAAATCCTCCAGTAAACAACATTTTCCATTTCTTATTTCAACAAGCCAGAGATAGCCAAACTGGAACTGTCACACAGCGGCAGAACTAACTGATAAAGAACATATTCCACCTTTGGAGCCCATGGTTCCCTTTGTTTAAGGAGGCACCAGCAGCGCCTTCAAACCCCAGTCGCGGTTTTTCATGCACTGACTAAACACAGAGCTTCAGATCTGCAGGGCTCCCACAACAGCTTCCTTGTAAATAAAAAACCTCAGCCCTTTTCCTCTGAACAGTCCTATTTCACATGAGGCAGATCTGCTATTTCCAGCTCCTCCTCATTCACAAATAATAAAAGCTCCCAAAACTAAAAAGAAGTGGTTGCCAATTTATCAGGTCACAATTATGTGTTGGAGTAGCACTTACATATAAATGTGCAAGTGCCCCATTTGATGTTGCAATATGGGAATAAATCAGTATTAAAAAGGCACATGAAGGAAAGCACATCTGAAAATTAACTTCTTGAAATTAACCTGCTGAATACAAAAGTCAAGAGCTGCAGGTTAGTAACAACAGATAGTGTTTCACAGTTCAACCTTATGGTTGATTAGCCCCAAAGAAACGGTTTCAAAACAAATTTTAACAAATAGACCACGCTATATAGTAAAGTATACTTATTTGCTACCTCAATGGTTCTTAAAGAGCAAACTATAAATTATTGCTGGACCAAAGAATACTTATACATAACTACATGTAATTAGTGTGTCTAAACAGTTTCAGTACACACTGATGGGGTTTTCTCAGCTTCTAAGAAAACAAAACTGCCCTAGTTACCAATCATCAGCACATTTCCACATTGCCTTGGTACCTTTGTAGGACACTTTCTCTACTGGTATCAAGCACACTGATAACACCAAAAAGAAAGGTCAGAATTACTGCAGTAACCTGCTCTCTGCAGCCTCTTTATAAGGACTGTCTCAACAAATGAGCACTGGACAAAGAGAACACAAACAATAAAATCAGGAGTTTCAGATACTGAGGATTAGTAGACAGCTGTATCCCATATCCCTCTGTCCTCAGTGTTCTCTTAATATTACTTCACACAACCAAGAATGATGATTGCTGGGATGATGGCACCACAACAATCCCAAGTTTAACTCATGTTCCACAATATGAAGCGTACTTGGTAAATTATTAGAGTTGACAGCACATTCTAAGGAAATCATGGAGTGTGCCAGTGTGCTCCCTCCCACAGAAATGTGAGGAAATGAACAGTCTTTCACAGGTTTTTAAAAAGTCTTAGGAACAGATGCTGCTTTTGGTGAATACAACTGTGATTCCAACCACACATCTTAATACAACAAATTCAGTTAAAACAACTGCCACAAATGCAGAAAACTAAGGAAGTTGATAAAACCTCAAGCAAAGTACATCACAAATGCAGAATCCTCTTCTCTGCAACTGAGTATAAACTGAAGTGTCTGTATTATACAATTCACAAACCTATCTGTGATATAAACACAGGACAAATGGCAATGACATTCCCTTCCTCATTAGTACACACTGCATTTCCACTTCTTACACAATATGAAATCACTGCTTAATAAGTAATAAAAACCCCACTGTGTCTGCAGCTGATTTTGCTGTTTGAAAGATTGACAGATTAATTGATCCCTTAAGCAAGTAACGTGTCTTCTCTGAGTGCATACAGAAAATTATGGATTATCTCAAGACTTTACAAAGCTTTTTATATGACTTTGAAATGAACTTGTTAAATTAGGTCTTCCCCAACAGTCTTTCTGTTAAGTCTAACTTTTATGTTAATGCTAGATAGGGGAATGCAAAGATGTAGGTGCTGGCCCACCTCTGCACCTGGTAATTTTTCTTGTGTCACTATTATCATGTATCACTATTATAACAGAATAACTAAACAACTAAAAGTGTTCAGCTAGGATCTGTAGAGAAGCCCAAGCCACTTGGAAACCCAACTAGAGACATCATAACACAAAGAACCACCACCTGTCCCTCCTCTCTCCCCCAGCACATCCAGCTGAGAAAGGCTAGGGGATTTAAGGCGGCAAACAACTATTATAACTCCTTTATTCAAACTTACATATAGCAAATTCTTTCCGCTGTTGGGAGTCCATCACCCACAATTAGAGGAAACTTGACAGTAAAAGCACTTAAATACAATGCTATATACACTAAACTTAGCTGGTAGCTTAGAAATAGTTATGTTTACTCTAGATACCATTAAAATGGGTTACAACATGTGCCTGGATCCATTTTCAATTTTAACTGTGCTGAGAATGATATTAATGAAATATTTTTGTTCTAACCAGGTATGGCTAAAGTATGACCTCAGCAAGTTTTGAGGCACTGGCCTTTATTCACACCTTAGTACATTTAGAACCACTCCCTTAAGCACCACTGAACTGAACCATGTAAGATGCAGCCATGCTGCAACTGGGTTCCAAACCAAATTGAATCACAAAACGATAAAACACAGCATTTTCATTTCTTAGAACTGAGAGGAGATATTCTTTACAATGTCACTATCTCCCAGTGTAATGAGTAAAGGAATAGTTTGGAAATAAAAATAACTCAAAATCTACAGGTTTCTGCAATCCTTGTCTGTAGGACAATTCTCATACTCAAGACCCTCAACTTGTCTTAAGGAGTTGAAAATCTGCTCAGTTGTGGATCTCTTTCTCACATGAAGTAGTAACAGAGGCACTGAATTTTTAACACACACCCTCTTATATGCACAAACTTTGAGAGCAAAAGGAGCTGCCAGTTCCCCAAGTCCCTGGTAGGGAATCAAAAATTATTAGGAAATCCCTTGTAGCAACCTCACACTTGTTCCCCAGAGCTGAAAATGTGCAGAGCAGACAAGGAACATCATCTTGCTTAAACTCCTTTACGGTGCTCCTGAACAAATTAGGAAAGGAGCCAGGTACAAAACTTAGGATGAACTGGGAAATAAATGGGAAAGGTATTTTCTTTTTGTTTGGAAGAAAACTAAAATCACCATCCTGGCTCTGACTAGAGATCTATCTACCTGACTCTCCTCCAACAACAGGCAACTACGAAAGACTATAAAAACAGGAAAAGCACAGGGATAGCTCCTTTGATTACATTCCCAAATGCCAAGCTGCAGCCCAGCACATGACTGAGACAGAGGTAAAGAACAACATACTTAGCCCTCCTTTGTACCTCCTTGCACAAAGTGAAAAAAGAAAAAGGTGAACAGATACATGAAAAATTTCTGCAACTTTAGGAGACTCACTTTCTGCAAAACTGAGTAAAACCAATCAGGACAACAACCAGGTTTCTAGTTTACATTCTTCCACCTGATGTGTTCTCACATGAGAACTTTTACTAGAAGCCTGTCTTACAATCATGGCTACTTGGCTATGTTTGTCTAGGGCAGCAGTTGCCCAGGGTTCATGGGCAGCAGTGCAGCCTGGCAGCTGATGTCTTCTCTTCCTTACCTTGGCACACCCATGCCAACCAAAGCAAAGCCACCGTGGCAGGAAAACAGGAGCTGAATTCAGGTTAGTGATGAAGATATTCAAGCTGGGATGTGTGACACACTGTGACTGATTTGAAGTCACAAGCTACTAAATCTCAGACTAAATATGCAGAAGTCCTTCATTGTTCCAAAAGATACTTCTGAACTCCCAAGTTTAGCTACCTTTGCTGCCATAAGCTGTCTAAAATATCCGTAATGGGACTGAGATGGAACAGCAGGTAAAGATGTTCTTATTATAAAATCCATTTAAGGGAAATTACTTTTAAGTTGCATGCTTCACTTGGGATACTGGAAATAAAACAATTTAAATTGTGTAGTTCAGATCAACACAAATTCATTAAAAACAGGAAAGTATCATTGCAAAGTCAATAATACCTTAAAAGGGCCACATATTTCCAACACTATCAACAGACACATTCATTCAGAAACAAATGTTACAAGTGGAAAGTTACTGTTCCCTCTGCACTCCTACCTCCCATCTCCTCATACAATCCAAACACATTTCTGTAAGAAGCCAAGACAGAGTTTTACAGAGTCTCTATCAAAAAGGGCAACAGTCCAAAGAGTCATGGCCAAATACTTAACCATGCTCACGTTCCCTCTTCTTTTGGGCAGCAGCCCACCCTTCAACTGGATTAAGTGTAACATGAACTGTACCCTCAGGTGTGATGACAAAGTAACTCCAAGCGTCCCTCAAAGGTTTCAATCTGAATGATCTGGGCTACTTTAGGCAATTCAAATCACAGCCTTTAATAACTCAACTGATTTTAATTGAAATGGATTGAAAAGTACCCAAATGGAAATACCTACTAATAGGTGCAGAGGAACAGAAAACACCAACAATCAGAAACAAAAAGGTCTTCTACTACTCCAATCAGAGCTAGAAGAAGCTGTCCCCAGCCCAAGCCTTCTGTTACTTTTTCCAAAGCATATGTGCATGCAGGTGTGCGTACATGCATGGGAAGATGGGGTGGGAAATGCTCCCAGAGGAGCTGGTAGGGAGGGGAGGCAGCATTTGCTGGCATCTCTCTGCAGCCTTAGAAAAATTCGAGGGTCTATTTAAACTTACATTTGAAAATTCAAATAAAAGCAATAACCTACTAAAGATCAGCAGGTAAGAAACAAAATTATCAATACTTAGAAACAAATCTTTGCCAACAAAATTCCTGAAAGAAACTTGAATCTCATTTCCCATTCAGTAGACTGTATTAACTAATAATGTAGAAACGAGTGATTCAAACGTGAATCATTTCTACCTGTATTCACTGTACACTCCTCTCCCTCTGCTGCATCCAAGTAGTATAAAGCCACAACTTCACACTGGTATGGTCAGGCACAAATTACTAAGTCACGTGGTATTTTTCAAATAAAACTGAATCATCGAAAGGACAAAGAGAACAAACAGCGAAGGAGCTCACTGCAAAAAAGATGGTGACTTCCTAGCAGCCCTCAACGAAAAGGAGGAGGAAAAAGAAGCAAGCTACACCTCTAGCCTGATTCAACAGGTTTTTCTACACTTATTTTTAAGTCTTCAACTGTATTTACTATTTTAGTAACTCAGATGTTCATATCTTCCTTTTCCAAAGCTTCATGCCCTGTCATCCAGTGTCAAACATGCTGTATATGCTACTTCATCTCTATACAGCCAAATCAGATTTCTGGGAAGAAAAAAATAAAAGGAATGATGAGCAAAAGGTTTCTTGTCACAATATTACAATTTATAGAAAAGATAAATCTGCCTCAGAGTGATCATATTAAATGGTTGAAGCACTTATGCTTGGGTTTTGTGGGGTTTTTTTTAAGGTTGCTTTACAAGGATGTCAGTCCAAAATTCAGCAGAAGTAATGGTGTCTGTAATTTCCCAAGTACTTTTGTCAATATGTCCTTTAAAGCCACAGTCCCTTCTAGAGATGTGTTTCACTCTAAGCAGCACTAAAATAATGGGAACCACTTAACAGTCTCATCCACTATTTTTAGTGGAGTTTCTGCCCTTGCTACCATTAATGCAATCATACCTAGGACAGTAGAAACCACACCAAATTTTCAGCATCTATTGGTTTCCAAGCTGCTATTCTACTTAGGTGCAGTTCCATCTCTGGCTTCCATGATCTATACACAGCCTACTGCTAAAAGAGAAGGTCCAGCATAGTGCCCACAGCTGTACATTCCCACTGCTCCCCTTTGGCCAGTACTATTTTAAATCAAGTGCAGCTCATCAACTCAATCAACTGTGGTTTCACAGTGGTTTATAGCAATCTAACAGCAAAACTATATAATGAAGCTAACCAGAATACTGCTGCTTTTGAAAGGAGGAAGCTGCCCTTCCTTCTTTTCCTCTCCTGCACTTTCACTCAATGGTTCTTCCTACCCCCTTGCTTGCAATTAAAGGTCTTTCTGGAGCCAATTTCACAAAGCAAAGATGTAAAATGATCTGGAGCTAGTTTTCCACCAGGTTAGTAAGTTAACCTGGAGCATCCTGGAATCCTAGGACAGGTGCCAAGTAAATGGTAGGATCACATGGCTGAGAGCATGAGTCCCCATTTATGCCAATAGGAAAGTCATCAGAGACAATGGAATTATGAGAAGACTTGGGTCAACACATGTGCTTCTTGTTCCCTTCCTTGATTGGTACTGCTATTTGTCTAATCTTACTGTAAGCCAGTTCAAAGAGCTAAACCATCAAAAAACCTATTCATTATTTTTGGCGAGGCTTGTTTTCTGCCAATTTAATTCCCTGAACTAGCTCAGCACAGGAATCCAGCAAGCATCTGCACCAGTGCAGGGAAGGAGGCAGGAACACACAGGGAGATGAGGATGGGCTGGGGCTGATTTAAGCTGTCACTGAACCGCATACCCTGGAGCAGATCTGCATCACACCATAGTTAGAACTGACAGTAATCTGTGCCTGTACAACGGGAGGCCTCCATCGCTGACAGGAGTGTGCCAACAGTGCCAGCACTCAAACATCCTCGGCAAAGTTCGACCCGGGCACCAGCCTGGATGATTGCATGTAAAAGCAGAAGAATCACAGCTCTCTTACCCTCAGAGACACTAGGAAACATTAGCTAATTTCTCTCCCAGCAACACCCCTGTGAAAATGTGCTCTATAATTCCCATTACACAGATTTAGCCCAGAACAGCAAAGCAAGCAAAATTGGTGACAAACTCAAGATTGGAACCCAGTAAATCCTCTACACCAAACCAACACTTCATCACTCAACTGTGTTATTAACCCTAAATGAATTCAATTAGTCAGTAGCAGTCCATAAAAAACTCCTTTTGCAAAGACTTTCTAATGCACTATAAAGCTCACATATATAATACAGTTAACAAATGTAGGTATTTCCTAGATAGTTGTGAAATAAGAAACTAGGGAAAGGAATAATACTGAGATCTTAAGTAATTATTTCCTTTTCTATAGAGAAAAATAAGTGCACATGAAGCAGCATGAGGGCCTATTCATACAATTCAAGAAATTTAATGCAAAGTGCTACAGAAAGGAAAATACATCTACAGATTCTTTTTCCTTCAGATTTCCATTGTAAAACCATTTCATGTGAAATGCCAGCAATTATTTAATACACCCTGAGACCAGTATCTTCCCTTAAATTTATCTCCTACACTTAGCCCAACAATTCCCACACTTAACTTGCTCTGTATAACAATGAAGCGCATTTGGAAAAGGAGGGGATTTGTTAACACAAATCTCTGCAGTAGTGAACAGCCAGCACTGTAAGTCTATCCAGCAACACGAGATAGTCGTTCATTCACATTGCAGCTTAAGCACATCACATTTGGGACGCTCAAGTCATACTTAATTTTGTTCAACACCCTCTTTTGACAACAGCTTTGTCACCAAGACTCAAAATACGTATGTCAAAAAAGACAGTCATTTGCCAGGACTGTCACTGATTCTCTCCAGATAAAAATAATAAAGCTGTAAGTGCAAGGAGCAGAGGCTGCCTAATTGTCAGCTGTATAAAGTAGAAATATCAAGATTATTGTCCTGAGGGTAACAAGAGTTTAAGAGGAATAGAAGATGATGCTGCAACCTGTTTTGAAATCTTGAACTCCACAGGAGTCAAAATTTAAGGAAAGCAAAAGAAAACTCAGTGCATGCTACAAAAAATTACTGCTAATTTGCCAGAGAACCAGGAGAGTAAACAAACCTGCCTAAGAGGGACTTGCACCCTATTTAACAGCAAGAAACTGGATGACAAATCAACCTAACAAAAACATCCTGAACAGCATGGGAAAAACATTTACTCCAGAACTCTTTGAATACTCACACATCTAGATACAAAGAAAACAGCAAAAGTGTGCTACTCTAAATGTGGAATTTACCGCTTGAAATCTGACAACTATTATTTCAGTGACAATGGTATTCCAAACCTCATTTTTCTGGGCAATAAATTATTATGATCAAGCCAAAGTAGGAACAGCAGTTCTCCACACAAAAGGGACTCCCAACAGAGCATGCTGGTGCTTCCTTGGACTTAGCAGACAGAGCAAGGTGAAAGCAACCTCACCGATCCTGTCAAACGAGGCACCTCCAGACATCGCCGGCGTTGCTCGCCAAGACAAGCATTCACAAGGTATCCACATCCAGCATCAGGGAGCCAGTAATTCGCTGCTTGAATTACGGCTGCAGGCTAATCTTGGAGAAATTGATAGTGACAGCAAACCTGAGATTTTTTTTTCCTATTTAAATAACAGGGTGGGAAGCTTAGGTTTTCCCCCCTTCTTTCTGGGGATCAAGAGGGAAGAGCTAGCTTCTCCTGTTTTAAAACCATCCTAACACACACCTCCCCAATTCTGCTTCACATGCAGCAGCATGGCTACTGGCATAGCTTGGCCTGTTTTCCAACCAGCTGTTAGACTGCTAAGTCTTGGTCAGTTTTGAAAAAGAGAAGAAAAAAAAAGATAAAATAAAAAATGCAGCATCACCTTTATAACTGAGTAGATGTAATCAGGCAGTGGAACTATTTCACAGGAGGACACTTCCTTCTGTCTCTAATAAATTAAAAGCTGAAAAGACAGCCAAAATAGAGTATATTCTCCTGATAAAAAAGAGGAAGCACTGTAACAGTAGCACAACCCTCCATTCTCACAACAGCCAGGTAGACAATAGAGAAAAAAAGTTTCTCTGATCCAACACACACATAGATGGTCCAAGGAGCAGCTTAAAATCTGACACCTGCTTGTGACAAACTAACAGAGAAGTCTGAGACTTGGACAAACACTCAAGACTGAGCAGTAATACCCACACAGCAGTCAGGCACCTTCTGACAAGTGAAGGTGATGCCAAGGTTTGGGAAAAGGTGCATTCTGCTAACATGTTACCTATGGGCTTCACTGGTGAAGAGACATTTCTACCCCCAGCATATTCGGGTAAAATTTTAAGCTGCAACACAGGTACACAGATACACGTTTGAGAGAAATATATCTGTATTTTGGCATGTAAATACCTGAATTCAGCGTTACAAACCCCAGCTCAGCCATAAGACTGCACAAGGCCACTGTCCAGTACTCCATTCTATAAAAATTACTAAAACGCCAGTGACAAAGAAATTTTGCTTGCAAGATGCAATGTACATTTTTATCATGCTGGATAAAATATCTACAGTCTCAGCAGTGGTTAAATTGCTGCTATAAAGGAAATTGTCCTCAGATAAATGGTTTCCCTATGAGAAGGTTTCAGTGCTACACCTCACCCCAGGTCAATAAATCAAATTAACTGCACCTTGTCCTCTGGCCAATGACATCATCGGCTTGACCACATCTTGTGAAGCGAGTGCAAAAACATATGCTATTTAAGGCATGAAATCATATTACTGCTTTTTGTCCAGCCAGCCTTGTGCTGTTGGTCTGTGAAACAGTCAGTCACCTGAACAGTCTCATTACAGCTTCTACAGCTTTTTTTTTCCCTCTTGTATTCAAGGCCTGTCTTGGCCGAGGGTGAAGAAAAAAGGATAAATATCAGAGTCGTTATTTTTTAAATCAAAATGCTTTTCATTAGCTGCAGTGCAGTATTTTGTGACAAATTAAATTTAGAACCAAACTACGAAATACGCCATCTGCACTTGCACGTGAACACTCTTCCTAGTAGTGTTTCAAAGATGTTTACATGCTAATCTGGCACTGCTACCCTGAAGTACCCTGCTGTTCAGTCCTTTTTCTCCACAGGATGAAAACAATGGTCACTAATGAAAACCTACACAGTTTTATTTGAAACCCATCCCTGCATAAATATTTTCTATTTTAAATTACTGCCGCCCCCTAATCAAGTAGCCCATTTGTTTTATTTCTAAGTACACTAATATCTGGTTTAAAACCGAATTACTCCAGACAATTTAAGAGGATTAATTTCAATTTTCACTTGGCGTTCTTATGACACAATCACAGAAAACTTATCTTCCTTTCTAGACCCTGCACTGCCTAGTGGTATCTTCTGTCTTGAAAGCAAAATCTAAATGAAAGAGAGAAAAAAAAAAACTCAACCCAGAACAGTCAAAGATACAAGCAGTGACAAAAGCATCTGACACAGTGCACTGTTAGACCTCATCCACATTAAGCAAAAAGAAGGTGAATAAGATTATCTTCAATGTATTCAGTTCTGTTTGTGTTCAGAGGGAGGAGGAAAGCTGTTTAGATTTTGAGTGTGTCTTCTATAGCCCTCTCAGTGCCAGGAAACGTAAATTAGAAGCAACTCTCCTTTAAGGAAAAGAATCAAGGACAAAGGGACCAAAAATGCCCAAGCCTCTGAAAAGCAGATATGAAAGGAACAGCTTTACAGTCTTGAGTTGCTATAAATTAAAAATAAGCTCCTTATTTAAAAGACATGAGTGTTTGAGAATCTATGAGCAGATCTGATGCTGCTCAAGCCCCAGGAGGGTTTTGTTTTTGCTGGCAGGGGTGGAGTGGAGATGGGGGGGTCATTTTGGTTATTAGTAAATAAATCAAGCAGCAGAGTGAGGCCTAGGCGCTTGCCAGAGGAGCCGGGGCCTGGCTCTCCCCCTCCTCTCCTCACACAGCCTGGGTTTGATCTCGGGGCCCTGTGGGTTTGCCAAGAAAATTTAAAAAAAAAAGCGAGAGAGCGAGAAAGAAGAATCATATTGAACCACAAAAGCACATGGGGCGAATGTAAAATATAAACACGGCGTTGGGCTCTGAGTGGCTGTTATTAAAGGTCTGAATTACTAAACATGAGAGGCGGGGAAAGCCGGGCGGCCATTTCAATAATATAAACCTCCCCGAATTAGACATTATTCAAATGAGAAGGAGAGAGAGGAAAGAGAGGGAGAGCGCGGGGGAGAGGGACGGGACCGGCACCGCCGTGCCCTGGGGCACAGTGGGAGCGGGGCAAACACCGCCGGGGCAGATCCGGCCCTCAGGGGGTGCGGAGCCGGCCCTGGCGGTGGGGGGTGAACCCGGCCCTCGGGGGGTGCCTCTCCCGCCGGAGAAAGGCTCGGGGGGGGCTCTGCCCGTGCACCCCGCAGCCACCCCCCACCGAACCCGCCCCTTGCGAGGGGAGGGGGGAGCTTTAAATGAAAAAGCCGAACCACGCTCTCCTCCTGCCCCCCTCCCCGCACCCACCCACCCCACGCTGCAAGGCCCAGGCTCTGGGGAAATAAACCCCGGCTTGGTGGGGGGGCGGGGGGGTGTGCTGCGGGGAAGGGGGGCAACGAGGGCAGTGTTAAGGAAACCGAGTCTATCTGCCTCCCCAGGCCCCAGCCAAGGGCCAGCACCCCCGGCCCCCTCCGCCCCGCCGCCGGGGGGACCCTGCCCCACTCGGGCGACCCGCCGGGATCGCTCCTCCAGCATCCCTCCCTTCCCCCCCCCCCACGCCATGAATATGTAAAGCGGGTTTATTGTGGGCGTGCGGGCCGGGTGGCGGCCAAGCCACCCCCGAACGCTTTTGGGTGTGGGGCTGCCTCCCCCCTCCCTCCCGGCGTGTGTGTCCCCCCTCCCTCCCGCCCCGACCCCTCCGCCTCGCCGCGCCGCCGCCGCCCATCGCCCCCATGGCCGGTGCCCCGGCGTGCGGGCTCCGTGTGCGGGAGGGACGGTGTGTGCGTGTGCGTGTGTCTCCCCAGCGCGGGGAGGCTGCTCTGCTTCTCCTTCTCCTTCCCCCCCCCCGCTCCCTCCTGTGCCGTTAATTATAATAATCCTGAGTACTAATAAATTATGCTAAGCGGGGCCGGGCGGGCGGGCGGGGGGGGGGGTGCGCCCCGCGCGCGCGAGTATGAATATGAATATGTAAAACGCAGTAATGATTACCTGCCGCCGCCGCCACCGCCGCCGCCGAACTCTCATCTTGACTCGCTGCTCCTCCGTCCGCCATTTTGAATATTTTAACCAAAAATCGGCCGCGCGATAAACCCTCCCCCCTCCCCTTCCCCTCCCTCTCTCCTCCCTCCCTGCCCGCGCCGCCGCCGCCGCTCCGCGCATGCGCCCCGGGCTCTGCGCTCCCCCCTCCCCTCACTTCTCCTCAGCCGCTTTCCCGGCGAGGGCGCGGAGCGGCGCCGCGCATGCGCAACGTGGCCGGACCGTCTCGCTCCCCCTCAGCCGCCGGCGGGCGATGGGGGGAGGCGCGTGCGCACTGAGGCGCCCCCCGCGCGCCCCCTCAGGGCACGGGGCGGTCCGACGCCCCCCCCCCCCCCCAAAAAAAAAGGTCCTCCCCGTGGTCATTAGTTTTTATTATGTTTGTAAAATCTAGGTAATTTACAGGGGACAAATTGAGTGTTTTGGGGGAAAAATGAGGTAGGAGGGAGAGAATGGACGTGTTGGGGTAAAAACAAGCTTATCTGTAGTGGGCAGGAAGGAAAGGTTTTGGGGATAAAACCTGAGGGGAGAGAATGAACATTTTGAGGTAAAATTGAGGTAATCAGGAGTGGAGAGGAAGAGGGAATTTGGTGGGTAAAATGTGAGTTAATCTGTAGGGGAGGGAAGTGACATATTGAGGTAAAACCAAAGCTGTCTGTCAGTAGTGGATGGGAAGGGAAAATTGTGGGGCTAAAGCTTGAGATGATCTCTAGTGGAGAGAATGGACATATTAAGGTAAAAATGAGGTAATCACTAGTGACAGGGAAAAATCTGGGGGGAAAACTTAAGGTCATCTGTAAGGAAAAAGAAGTATTTTGCAGGAAAAATCTGACTGAATCTTTAGGGCCAGAATGGACAATTTTAGGGATAAGGTAAATGTAGCCATTGGATTTCCATGCTGGGTCATCTGGGTAATTATCAGGGACAAAATTCATATTTTGGAGGTAAAATCTGAGCTAATCTGTAGGGGAGAGAAGGAAGATTTTGAGGTAAACTGAGGTAATCAGTAATGGGCAGATAGGGAGATTTTGGGGGGGTAAAGCTTGGAATAATCTGTGGGGGACAGGTGCCTGTCAGGAGCCTCCCAGTGAACGGCCGCTGTGTCTGTGAGGGGTGCTGTGGAAATTCCCGTCTGGACTGCACCTGCACCCAGGTACAGCCCCAGCCCTGGGCAGGGCTAAAAGCCCCTGTGCACAAAGAGGAATTGCATCCAGGGAAAATGGAATCGCAGAACCTGCGGTTCCCATGGAGGAGGGTGCCTGAGCGAGGGTCTGGTTTTCCTCCAGAAAAGAGCGATTGCACGGAAGCGATTCTCCTCTGTTCAAAAAACCCCACCCCAACATTCCCTCTTTCTGGGCAGCCCAATGCTCCTGGGGTGCTTTTCTCAAATACTTTATCCTCTTACACTTCCCGCGTCAAATTGTCCTGGAAGGGGAGTCGGGTTTCATGCCTCCCTCGTTAAAGGGGAGTAAATATGAGACCAGAGGGACCAACAAATAAAATTAGCTTGAGATTCAAAGCTTCCAAATCAGGACGAACAATTAGCCGGAGTGGCAAAACTTTGTTAATTCCTGACAGATTTGGCAGGGTAAAAATAAAACTTACTCACATTTTATTATTGCGTAAATACACGTTATCCCTGAGCCTTGTAATGTACTTCCAGAAAAAGAAGAAAGGGAGGCTGGTGTAGAATGGCATTCATTAAGGACTCGGTCTCAACGTTTTCCAAGAGTCATTAACTCAGATGGGTCAGAGTCCAAGCTGGATTTTCTTCTGGGGTGCAAAACATCGTGGAGTAAGAGGAACTGTCGGGGATCTGTTCTTGCATGCTGTTGCTGAAGAAATTAGGAGTCGTATCAGAGACAGCCACTAGATTTTTTTCATTGGTAGGAGAGAGCCAAAAAGGAAAGGCTGAATGAGGGAGACAGCAGGGTGTATCTCCAAGGGGTGAATCAGAAAGGTAATTTTGTCATTTTTATTTAAAAATAAGGTCCTCTGGTAATGGGATTTTTTTTTCCTTGCCATCCTATAAAATAACCTCTTGTTATTGCAGAAAACACTAGCAGAAATGGACTGCACTGTGAAAGAGCAAAAACCTTCCCCTAGCACCAGTCCTACTCATGCACATTCATTTGCTGACACCCTAAACCAGCAATTAAGCACTTTGTCTCCTGAAGATCTGTGTTGCACTCACAGGAGCGAACATGTAAACAAAGGCATATTGTCGTGCTCCTCTTCAGTTCAGCCATGATCCTCGCGGGCCAGTTAATCCAGTTTTATGGCCAGGTTATACCAGCACTGCAGCACGCAGGGGCTGCACCAGGACAGATAAACGTGCAGAGAAAGGGCTGCCTAGATTAAGGCTCTGCACAGCTCTAATCCTGCCTACGCTGAATATTCTCTCCCGTATCTCCCTATCTCACCCAAAGACTCCTCTCAGTCCGGCATGCCACTTCCCAGTAACCTCTTCCCTGATCCCAGCAGCTTCTTGCTGGGGAGAATTTGCTCCCATTACCACACCTGATTTAGCCTTTGCTCTCGCTCAGCTTCTGCACACTTAGCTGGAACCCACAGCTACCGCAGAAAAGATGTCTGAAAACAAGTAGTTGCTAGTGGTTTGGTGTTTTTATTTTTGGTGGGTTTTTTGTTTGTTTGTTTGTTTGTTGAGGGGTTTTTTTTGTCATTTTCTGGGAGTTATTAATCTGCTCTGTGTTTTCTAATTGACCACCTATAAAGAGAACTTAATTCACTCAAGCCACATAGGTGCTTTCCCTCTCCCTGTAAAGATTAGTCTGGATCTATGTCTGCATCCTCTCCTCTAGTTTTCTTTGAATGCATCTCTATCTGATGCCTTCCCCAAGGTGTCATACATCCCTGTGGCTATATATCCAGGAAAGCTGGCCAAATCATTAGTGATGAATAATTTATCAGATAAATTTTACCTCTCTTTCAATTGTGAGTGCCACATAGTGCCTGATCGGTGTTTTACTCATGAGCAACTTGCTGGAAATACTTGAAATTTGAGATAATTGGACACAAAGATGATACAAGGCTTAGTCCTACGAGGAGCTGAGCACCCTGGATTCATTTCACAAAAAGACATAAGTAAGAAAGTTGGTTGTTCAGCTGCAGTCAGTGAGACTGGGCTCACACTGGTGGTGAAGTATGCGCTGAAACAGAGCCCAAAGCAGTGAGCAGTGAGCAGCACCCTGTGATTCTGTTCTCTGGCTGGACTTGTCAGCCGCACAAAATTGCCTCTCACTGGGATTTTGCTTTAAAAAGATTTTCTGGTGGTGAAAAACAATACAGTGTTCAAAATCAACACCACATGTAAAGGGAAGAAATGGTATCTGAGGATCTTTTAAAGCTCTGCAGTGTATCTGCGTCCATTGTTTTGATGTCGAACCAGATACCTCTTAATTCCTAACCCTAATTGGCCTGCTTGACTTGTGCCCATAACCCCAAATTTTCTATGATTGCTATGTGACCTTCTGAATTTTCTATCTCCTGCTAGAATTAATTCAGTAGTGTTTCACAGACAATTTTTTTTAAGGTAGGGAGGCAGAGGACAAAAGAAGCATGAGGCAGGAAGGCAGGGAGCAAAAGAAACACAAATCACAGTATTTAAGCAAAAAGCACATGGGGAAGGAAATTATCCTTTTCATGAAACAGCTCTAGTGTGTAGGGAAATTAAGAGCAAACTTATCTGCTCTGCTCCAATTCCACCGTGCCACTCAGATGTGAATCCCAGATGCTGCTTTTCTCACACCATGTCCCCCTTCTCTCTATCCTGTTTTCTTCACATGAGATTTCTCTCCTACAGAAGGGCCTGTTACTAGAATCATGTTTACTTCTGCTTTCCCTTTGGTCATCCAGATAATTAGAGGCTTTTCCCTCAAAACAGTCATTCTTTGCCCCTTGTGTTTTCATCCATAGGTCCTCAGAAACCTCTGTATTCCTTTCACTTGGGGACTGCACAGATTGTCTCACATTTAATTAAATTTATCTATGTGCTTCTGTCTGTTTCCTATTTCTCATCGTCATACGCAACCTGACAGAGGAACCGGCAGCCTCCCTGCTACAGTGTTATTTTTTGAACACGCATCAATAGCAAAAGACACTGTGTCTCAAAAAGCTTGCAATTTAGAGAGCTGGCAGGGAAAAAAACCGTGGAAAAATAGGATTAGTACCTTCTTGATTGAGAAGGAGAAGTGAAGAAAAGCAAGGTAAAGACTGTGCATAGTCCCTCCAGTGTCACAGCCGACATTAGTGGGACACAGACTCGCACCTGGGTGCTCGGAGGCTGTGCAGTTCAGTACTTTAACCACAAAGCTGTTTTTCCTTTCTCTCCTGTGTTGCTCCCCGCCCTCCTCCTGTTCCCGAGCATGGAAAAGAGTCCACCCTTATCCCCAAGGCTTGGGACCCAGCAGTACAGTCTCTTTCCATTACTATACTTTTCCCCCTCTTCAGATCTCCTTCCTACGCACCTTGTGAGTGCTGAGCACGAACAGCCGAAGAGAAATGGAGACTGTCCACTGCATATATTGGCTGTTTTTTCCCCTTGCACACTCCTCTGGCTGCCTTTGACCAGATTGCTTTCTGCCTTCAGTTCTGACCCTATTCTGTTGTCTCTGGACTGGAGAAAGGATGACCCTGAATCTCTTATTTCTGAGAGTTGTTGCCACTCCTCTAAATCTTAAAGATAATAAAATTATAGCAGGAAAGTTGTACCATCTCATAATACTCTGCTCCTCCCAAGTGCAGCTAACTGCTTTTTTGGAGATAAGAAATGGAGCATGGACAAAAAGAAGCATGTTTTTCATTTTCATATTTTAAAAAACCCCTGTAATTCAGAACATTCACACATCCTCAGGAAAGGGAGAGGTAATTACTAAAGGGACAGAATCATGTTTACTTCTGCTTTCCCTTTGGTCATCCAGATAATTAGAGGCTTTTCCCTCAAAACAGTCATTCTTTGCCCCTTGTGTTTTCATCCATAGGTCCTCAGAAACCTCTGTATTCCTTTCACTTGGGGACTGCACAGATTGTCTCACATTTAATTAAATTTATCTATGTGCTTCTGTCTGTTTCCTATTTCTCATCGTCATACGCAACCTGACAGAGGAACCGGCAGCCTCCCTGCTACAGTGTTATTTTTTGAACACGCATCAATAGCAAAAGACACTGTGTCTCAAAAAGCTTGCAATTTAGAGAGCTGGCAGGGAAAAAAACCGTGGAAAAATAGGATTAGTACCTTCTTGATTGAGAAGGAGAAGTGAAGAAAAGCAAGGTAAAGACTGTGCATAGTCCCTCCAGTGTCACAGCCGACATTAGTGGGACACAGACTCGCACCTGGGTGCTCGGAGGCTGTGCAGTTCAGTACTTTAACCACAAAGCTGTTTTTCCTTTCTCTCCTGTGTTGCTCCCCGCCCTCCTCCTGTTCCCGAGCATGGAAAAGAGTCCACCCTTATCCCCAAGGCTTGGGACCCAGCAGTACAGTCTCTTTCCATTATTATACTTTTCCCCCTCTTCAGATCTCCTTCCTACGCACCTTGTGAGTGCTGAGCACGAACAGCTGAAGAGAAATGGAGACTGTCCACTGCATATATTGGCTGTTTTTTCCCCTTGCACACTCCTCTGGCTGCCTTTGACCAGATTGCTTTCTGCCTTCAGTTCTGACCCTATTCTGTTGTCTCTGGACTGGAGAAAGGATGACCCTGAATCTCTTATTTCTGAGAGTTGTTGCCACTCCTCTAAATCTTAAAGATAATAAAATTATAGCAGGAAAGTTGTACCATCTCATAATACTCTGCTCCTCCCAAGTGCAGCTAACTGCTTTTTTGGAGATAAGAAATGGAGCATGGACAAAAAGAAGCATGTTTTTCATTTTCATATTTTAAAAAACCCTGTAATTCAGAACATTCACACATCCTCAGGAAAGGGAGAGGTAATTACTAAAGGGACACTTATCTTTTCAGGTAGGTTTTTCAATCTATTTCTCACTCTCTGCTGCTTTGCCTGCACTTACTTTAGCTCTAGCTCAGTTTTTTGTATGCATTTCAATAGTTGTCATCAATGCAGCTTCTGAACCTTCCGATTTTAACCAGTTACATCTTACAAATCACCAGCTTTGAGGATTTAGAAAATTATTGCTGTGGTTTTTTAGCAATGGCAAACTAAAGCAGAAAAATTAAGAAACTTGTCTTTGGTTGCATGTGTAGCTGGGCAGACCAAGAAGACGAGCCCCCAGTTCTCTCTGTTGTGCCTTGATTGAAGGACCCTATTGAGCAGTTATTGTGCCTCTCCCAGAGACCCACAAGGCTGGCTGCATCTTTACCTGTTTCTCTGCTCTGAGGGGGACAACAATGAGGTTCTACCACTTGATTCAGATCTCTAAGAAGTGGGATTTGCAATTGCCTGATTCGAGTTGCCACTCAAAACTGTCACAGATCTGCTTTCAGCGTTTTTCTCTTCCTCCCCTTGCTACAGTAAAACCCTTAAAAATACCTGGGTTCTGTTAGGATGATTACTAACTAAGACTTGGGAAAAGCTCAGATACTAAAGCAAGAGTGCCAGCAGGGTGACAAACTCCGGCAGAAGGGCAAATTCTGGTTTGTAGCTATATGAAAACCAGGGCTGAACTCCTTTTTTTGACCAGCTGTACAGCACGCTTTCTGCTGTAGACCTTGGGAATGCTTTGGTGCTGCTTACATGAGGAACCAAATTGTTTTTGACCTCAGTGAAGAGGGGGCCAAGAGGGACACATCTGATGCCTTTTAGCAACCGCAAGGTTTTCTGTAGAATAGACATAGCCTATGAAACAAACACACAGCTGGAGTTAGGGTGCTTTTGAAAACATTGTCTTTATTCTCTACCTCCCTTTCTTCCAGGACAGCTCTTTGCTCATTCCCTCTTCAGAAAGGGACTTTTCTGTCACACAGCCCAGCCTGGCTGGAGATTAGGGATTCTCTCTGCCCCTTCATCCTTGAATATTTCCTTTTAATTTCACAGTTTAAATTCCAATTGTGTAATTACATTCTGCCTACCCCAAATTCCTCTGTAATTTCAATTGGACACGGTGTCCTTCACTCTCTAGGCAGAACTCTTGCAGTGCTGTGGGGCACTGTTAATAGGCTGCCACGCTCCACTCTAGTCCCATTTCATGTAAATGGGGAAAGAGAATGGACCTGGATCCCTTTGAACTAAAACTGATCCTCCATATAGGCCAGACAGGGGTTGCTACAGAGTGACAAGGCAGTCTTGCCCCGTGGCAATACACCGGGCAGTTTTCACAATGCCTCAGTCTGAACAGATTTTTGGAGTAAAAGTCTAAATCTGTCTGGAAGTATTTCTCCCCCACAATACCATACCCTTTGATCACAAATAAAGCTGTACAGGGACACCCAAAACACTACTTCACTGAATTTATGTGGCCTGAGAGTACCTGCTCGGACCGTTTAACATGGCAGAAGTGCCATAGTGATTTAATTTAGGTCCAGGGAGTTGTGTAGCAATGAGAGGGCACACAGCACAGATGCCTAGTTCAGTAAAATGCTTTACAAGAACTGGCAAGTCCCATGCATTTTATGACCCAACCCCAACACTTGCTGCAGATTTTGCTGTGTCAGCATTTCCCTTCAATCCTTACACTGGTGGTGATCACCTGAGTCCCACATCCCAACTCATTTTATCACAACATTCCCTTTTTGTGTACTGGTATCTGCTTTACATCAGTGTGAAATCATTTCTAATTCTCCTGCCTCCTTCTTTTTTCAACTTCCTTCTTCATTGTGGCACAGGTGCTTACTTAGTCAGTGTGCCTGTGTGTAGCCCTTCAGGTATCAGAGACATTCATCTTTCAGGTTTTTCACCACCTTCTGCTGTGGTCTTCTGTGGAAACTCAGGGAAGAGAAGGGAGGGAGCATGTGCAGGCTGGGAGAATGCTCCTCCTTTGCCTTGTCTCATAGAACTTTGTCTCTCTGTACACATTCTCTGGCAGGCTCAGGGAAAGGAGCTGTTCACCAGGTTTAGAGTGATGTTCTACACAGGTCACAGGTCTACATAAGCAAAAGGAATTTGCTTTAGAAACTGGAATAATTTGATGTTTGATCATCTTCAGCCACAAGCCATATTCTTTTCATCATGTGTACACCACTGTCAGAGGAACATGGGGCTGATTCCGTAACTGGCGACAGAGTCCTTTAACAAAGTTTATTTCTTTTCACTGCAAGACTACCCTGGGTAGTCCTCCTACCACAGAATGATAAATCTTAACTTGAAATAAACATCCCGCTCCTTGCTGGCAGTGCTGTATCTACACAGAACCCCAGTTACTTTGAATTTTGATGGGACTTCTTCTTTATATATTCCAGACGTTTGGTCCTGCTCCCAAGGGACGTCTTTATGCCTGCTCCCGTGTTGGCAGACCCGAGGCTGCTGTTTGCATCTCTAGCAGCAGATAGATCAGGTGAGATCAAGGAGACCATATTTCCATGTTTCCTTGCTTAGCTTACACTGTTAAAAGTGAGTTGTTGTTAGGAGGAAACAGAGCATGTAATAACTTGAGTTGGGTTTTATTTGGCTTTGAGTCATAAATCTTAAAGGAAAGGAAAGAGCCATCATGTTCATCCCCAAGTTTGTCATACAATCAGCAAGGGGCAAGGCAGTAGTGTGGGCAAGAAAATGAAACATGTGAAGGTACAAGTGCCAGCGGGGGGAAGTCACTGTTGCTTATTGTCAGTTTTGGTGTGACACAGAAAGTTCAGCTAATCCTCTTAGTTACAGAGACACACGGGTGGGGGGAGATTGTTATCTCAAGCAATTTGCTGGCTCTACTCCTTTTTTCCTTCGAGTTTCTTTTCGCCTAATTGAGCAGCATTTCTTCCTGGGACTCGTTTGCAATAATCCTGGGGCCTCATCTGGGAAAACACTGAAAAATATAGAAAGGAGAAGCAGCCCGAGCAAGGCAGCTTGTATCACCGTGAGTTTCTCTCTTCAGGAAGGTATCAGGTTTGGCTCCAAGTGCTGAAGTTTAAAAATAAGATAAAGATTCAAAGTGAAACAGAACAGTCTGTTAATCAGAGCAAATGATCTGTCTGAAAGTTGTATCTCATCCATGTGCTAGAAGGACAGGTAATTAACTGCCATTCAGAAAACGAGGACCTTGGTGGTCTGAGGGTGGAGCAGGGACTGAGAATTACACTGGAGTGCATCAGAAATGTGTTGATTCCATTTTCATTGCCAAAGGGACGTATCTGCAGTAAATCTAATCAAGAGTCAAAAGGTGAACGAGAACAATAACTGGGGAGTTTGTTTTTATTTATCCAGGAGATAAGGATTCAACAACAGGAATAGAATGAGAAAAAGGCACCTCTTTCTGAGCAGACAATTATTCCACCCACGCTAGCTTGCTCATCATCAAGGTTTTAATATTCTATTACTAAGGCTATTTAACAGTTTCTCAGCCTCAAGGCTGCTAATGTTTGTGCAGATACTCTGCCAGTTGCCACAGGTGTCTTTTTACGAGAGACCTGAATAATTAACATGGGATAGTCCTGAAGATGGCAGTAGCCAAGAGCCATTCTTCAGCAGACTCCACACCTTCTTCCTGGTTCTGGAGCAGGGTTGGTATTACCAACATTTGAATACATTTAAAAACTCGATTTCCATATGCAGACAGAGCCTTAGTCCTTGAAGGCACAGATTGTTTCTAGGGAAGTAAAGGCTCTGGTTCCCAAGCCCCAGTGATTCCCCCTGGAGAAGCCTGGTATCACTGTTCAGCTGGCTGCATTACTAAGGTGCTGGAAGTAGTTATCCCAAAGAAGAGGTGGCTGAACGAGTGGTGTGGCCAGTGCAAACTGTTCAGCTCACAGCCTGATACATTTACTAATGTAAATCTGATTTCAGCTGATACCAATTCACTGTGATATCCTGGACTGAGGACTGCAGACATGAGTGATTTAATTCAAGATCATATCAATGTATTTTGCTGTGGTGGCTAAAGAATTTATTACTTCTAGCTGTGGAGATGGGTTACCTTTTCAGCTGGGATGGCTAAATCAAGCAGGGACTGCCAGAGCCATCAGATGGGAGAGAAAGGGCCAGAGTGGACATCAATCACAAAACAGTTGTAAAACAACTACTGTAGTGCTTTTAAGAGAAAAGATGTTCTGCTGATGTCCTGCTAGCACAGGACAAGGAAGTGAGGAGCTTGGCATGTATGTTGTATCTGGACATTCTTTTTGACTTTGTCTTAAGTTCTTCAGTCTCTCCCTAGTGTTGCTGATCTGGGCCTTTGGAACACCTCTGAGCTCACAGGTCCAGAGGCCATGTCTGAACCTGGCCTGTGACACAAACATGGTGCCTGTTGCTGGCTTCCAAACAAAGGAAACCCCAAGGCTGGATCAAACAAGACTCACAGTACGTTTCACCAGGTTTTTGATTCAGGTACTCAGAGAATAAGGGCCCCAGCACATGCTGTGTCTTGTGCCTTGAGGTCACTTTGGTGTGTTTCTATGCACACCAGAGATAATAACTGCATTTCTTTATTTCATGCCCGTATTGTGAAAATAAATGCATTAAGAAGTGTAATTGCCAGAAGGTACAGAGGTGAGAACATCTTTGGTGGATTTACTTCCTTTGTTTCTTAAAATACATTGGTAGAATTTAATCAAAACTAATATTTGCTTTTTAAAACTGCACTAATTTATGTTTAGATTGTGTGTGGGAGCAGGAGCAGGTAGAAAGGAACTTGTTCCTGTGCTATGCACAAAGCCCTTGGACCACGAGAAACACAGGGAATGCTCTGTGATGAGTTATCTGGGAGTCTGCAGTGCTTCAAAAACACAAGGAGGAAAAAGAACATGGCAGGAATTGCTGGATTCGTGGATCTGTCTCTTCCTTCTGCAGGTCTGCACAGCTAGCTAGTTACATGCAGGACTATACCGTGTTCTTTAACCCTCTCAGTGAGCATTTCAGTTTGTAACACTGAAAATATATGGCAAACTCATGTTTTTAAGGCTCAGATAATGCTTTCTGAATCTACCTCTGTAGTATTAGACTGCAGCTCTGACAGTGAGATAGCATTCACAGTTGCAGAAACTGTGAAGAAATTAGACATTTATAAAATGCATGCATAATGAGTTTAAAAAAGATGTTTAATAAATATTCTTGTAGTTATATGTCAGATAGATGAGTGTTAGATTAATAAGAAAATGAATGTCTAAAACCACTGAAAAAAAAGACAGAATTGCAGTGGAATATCATGAATGAAAAAACATCTACCACTCTGAATAGGACCATCATATTTCCCAACAGCAGAACCCCATCCTCCCCTAATTCCCCCCTCCCTTTCCCCTCCCTCCTCAAACACATTCGCATACACTATGGGAGGAATGACAGCTGTTCTTCATGGAATGACAGCCCAGGGATATTGCATCCTCCCTTAAAAAAAAAACAGGCAAGGTACAGAATAAGGTCAGTGAAGGGAGACAAAGGGGTCTCCCAGAGATGGCAAAGGGTAATTTATTGACAGATGAGATAGACGTTACTACAGAAAAATATTAAATGGATTCTTTTCCCCTGTCTTTAGAAGGGAAGAAACGTGGGAAGGGTTAGGAAGGACAGATGCCAGAAATAGAGACAAATTTCCCAGGAGAGGAAGAAGAAATCCTGCAGGAAATTAGGATCACAACACAGAAAAAAAAAATTTTTAAAAAAAATCAGAGCATCTAAAAAGCTACAAAATTCTGTCCTAGAATTCTGTATGGAAACAACAAAAAAGGGCAGCGGAGAAGGAACCCCACCAGTGTTGGCAGCCTCGCTTCAAAGGCGTTCAGTGAGAGAAGGAAGTGCTGGTAAAACACAGCACCTGATTAAAAGGCAGTGTTTGAAAAGGGCTGTCGGGAAATTACAGAGCTGTGCAGGCTCCCGACGTCAGCAGCGAGGAAGACTCTGGGAGCACGAATCAAAGGGAGGCTGAGGGAGCATGTGAAGCATGGAGATTTTATTAGGGGCAGGAGTGAGAAAGGGTTCCTATAATGGGAGCAGCCAAGCTCTGCAGATGGGAGGAAAGGAAAAGCCAGGTCTTCTGGTGCAATAAACTGGCATAGTGCTGTCAACTTTGACAGTATGTCAGTTCTCACTGCAAGGAAAGAATCCAAGTGAGAGGCTTAAATAGTGGATGTTATGAATATAGTTTCTCTGGCCTACAGAACTTTCCCCCAAATAATTGCACAGGAGGGCAGGAAAAGCCAGTGTACCAGTGCACTCTCATTGGGGTTCTGTAACTCCATGTTGCCTCTAGGACATGTTCCTAGAGCTTGTAACTTCAGAAGGATTCATGATTTTCACCTGTAAGGGTGAGGCTGACAACAACAGAGGAGTCACCAAAGAAAATTTTCACAAAGATAAAAGCAGCAGAACAAAAGAAATTTGAAGGACAACAGATTTAATTTACATTCACAAGCAGGAATAGGTTTAAGCCAAACAGCATTTTATTCTGCCCCTTCGTGCAGGGAACATGATTTTCACAGTAACTCAGTCCTTATGGTAGAATAATGGAATAGGAAGACTTTTAGCGCGTCCATTGTAATGTGCCACATGCAACACCTTTCTGATGCCACTGTCTGCATGAATCTTGGCAAGACCTTTCCCTCAGAGAGGGTTCTTCTACCCATTTGCTAATCTCACCTAAACCCTTCCCATTCCAGCAAGCACACACGATAGTCTCTTACCATGTGCAAGTCCAGCAGAAGCCCAGGGCATTGCATTGCCCTGTGCTGTCAGCTGCCTGCTTTCCAAACTGACAGAATTAATGCTAAACACAGGTTTTAAATTATCTAGATGGGGAGCATTCATCCCATCTCTGCAACTGCCCATGCTGAAGGGAATAATAGCCAGGCTACATTGGATTTGAAGCTTTGATACTCCAGAGGCATTTGCAATCTTTTGAGCCTTGGGAGCCTTTGAGCCTAGGACAAGGCAAAAATAAAAGCTGACGTTTTGCTGAGTTTCACTGTTAAATGCTAAGGAAGTGTTAAATGCTAAAGCAGGCTTGTGCTTCCAGTGGGTGATTTAGCCCAGCTTTCTGCTGGCTAGGAGGCTGCTGCATGCTCAAGTGCAATCTGCCACACAGAGCCAGAACCAATCTGATTGTTTCTGAATCACTTCTCAAACAGAAAAACATAGGTAAAGCTCCCAGTTTTACCAGGAGTGTATGTCCCATCCATGCGATGGCCTGTATTTATATTTGAAACCACCTGTACCATCAGTGTGACCCAGATCCAAAAGATGATTGAAGCACTGCAAAATTCAATGCAGCATATTTTAGGGACAGCTTCCAATTACACTGGGTTATGATGGATAAACATGAAACTGCAATGAGGATTTTCTCCCAGCCTGTGCTCACAGACCTGAAGTTACCCTCAGTTCTAATGCCAACCTTATCCACAGACAAGACACAGCCCATAGGCAGCAGGTGACAAAAGGCAGAGAGGGGCCTTTTTCAACTCAGCAGCTCAGTGTTCAGGCCATCTCAGAAGACAGCATTTTAACTCACTCAGAAAACCTGAATCTGAGTCCAAGGAAGCATCAGGCTCTTTCCCTGGGCTGTTGATTATTGTTAAAGAGTCCCAAATTAACTATTTCCTTCTGAAATGGTTAAAATTCTTTGGGCCAAAAAGGCACAGCACTGCTGCTTTGCAAGGTAGCAGCCAGGAGCCATGACTAGGGGGGAAAAGCCTGCACTGATAAATGCTGTATTCTTTCACATCACACACTCTGGAAAACAGCCTGAAACATGATGTCTGCCCCTCACAGACAAAGGCCTTAATCACCAGTTTAGAAAGTTGTGCTTGTGCTCTCTGGAGGCCAGTGAGTGTTTAATTGCACCACAGAGAGGTGAGTGATTGCTGATGGAGAATGTTTGTTAGCAAGATGAATTTAGCCCTATCTTTTGAAATTTCCTGCAGGCTTCTGCTGCTGCAGTATCCATGTACAACACCAGGCTCAGTTTCTGGGTCTCAAACACACTTACAGATGCAATCTCTTTCTCCCAGCCTGTGTCTGGTTCATTCATTTAACTTGCAAGTCTTTTAGGGCAAGAACATCTAGAATTGTGCTGCATGCTGTACGTGCTCCAGTGGGGTCCTGGTGCTAGTTAAGACCTCTGGATATTGATGTAGTGACAGTAAATATCTATATCCTTAGCTATCTATCAGCCCAAAAAGATGCTGAGAAATAACAGGTCATAAAGGTGAAAGATTTGAAAGTGTTGAGTATGGGCATGGATATAAGATGAAAAAGATTCTGACCACAAAGGGCAGGAAAAGCACAGCACCTCCCTGCAAGGTTTTGGAACGATTCTCTGGCAGAGCTCTTCTGTAGCATTGTCACAGGCAGAGGCAGCCATGCTGCTTGTAAAGAAGGGTTGTGGTTTAAAGGTAAGCTACACCACCTGTTTAAAATGCCAGTTCTGTGTGGCATGGAAAGTGCAACAGTTTTTGGGGAAAAGTGGAAAAATGAGCTGAAGGCAAATCTCTTGTTCCTGTTTCCCCATGTATAAAGTGGACATTATGTTCCCTATTAACTTCAGCAAGCAACACTGAAATTCTCTGTCATCTTCATATAGAACATGCCTATTTTTGAAATTCAACATTTGTACTTTTTCCTTAATTGGACAAATTTTTTTTTAAAACATGGAATCATCTTGTCAGAAAGATTTTTGATGGTCTCTGCCTTTTTTCTTAGTGTTTTTGCAGTGAATAGCTATGCTTTTTCTTTTGCAAAATACAGACTATTTCACTGAAAATTTCGAGGACAAAAATCATTTCTACTTAGCAGTAGCATTAAAGCCCTTGAATTGGGCCACATTCTGCTGCCAATGCAGTTTCGAGGACACTTGGAAAATATTTTGAACAGCAGGGAAGAATAGCGATTACCACCTCACAGTCTCTCAAAGGTGTGAATATTGTGGGTTATTTTCCCTTTGACTGTTTATGGCCTATTTACAGTATAATCACACCAAATCAGGGTTATAACACGCCTTTCTTTTTTTCTTTTAGTGAAAATAGAATCCAGCATAATTTTTTTTAATTTACTGCAGCTCCCCCTAGAAGCTCAGGCATTTTCAGGCCCTAAGCAAGAATGATCTCTTCTCCAAGGCATTCATAATTGAAGGAGAGGCAAGGAGAAAGGTGGCTAGCAAAAATATTAGGTAAGTTATTTACATTTTCTATACATTTGTAATGGCTATGTTGATGTAAACATAGCCAAAAATGGAATTTTAAAGGGTACTTAATTGTCAACACAAGAGAGATTTGCCACAGAAATAAGGGATTATTTTACAGTCTGTAAGCATCATCAGACCAAGCTGTGGACACGTGTATAAGGTGAGTTCAGTGAAATAATATTCTTATCACCCTATACATAACAGGCAGTGGCACTGTGTAAGTGGATTAGAAGAAAACAGTCATAGAACCACAGAATATTTTGGGTTGGATGCGACCATAAAGATCATCCAGTTCCAACAACCCCCCTGCCATGGGCAGGGACACTTTCCATCAGACCAGGTTGCTCAGAGCCCCATCCAACCTGGCCTTGAACACTTCCAGATATGGGGCATCTACAACTTCCCTGGGCAACCTGTGCCAGGGCCTTCCCACCCTCACAGTAAGGAGTTTCTTCCCAATAGTTAATATAAATCTACCCCACTATTTAATATAAATCTACACTTTTTCAGTTTAAAATGGTTACCCCACTTCCTAGCACTACATTTCCTGATAAATAATAATAATAAAACCAAGCCCTTTTGTTTGTTTTTGTTTGTTTGAGACCCTGGCCTTTCTGCGACTCAGGCTGCTGGTTTGGCCAACCCAGCTCATGCTAAGGCCTGATGTGTGCTGGATTGAAGCAGAGCCAGGTAGGCAGGACAGGTGGCCAGGTAGAACTAAAGGGCCTTTATGCAGCCATGGTGAAAACAGTGATTTTAGCTGAATTAGAAGGACCAGCACCCCTTGCCCCAGGAGCCTGACAACCCCTCCCAACAGAACTGCATCCCTGGGAGGTGATTTGGGAGCCTGCACTTCTGATGTGTGTCTAATGGAAGCTGAGGGGGGGTAGGAATCTATAGCATTGGTCATTAAGATGATCTTGAATGGTATTACTCTCCAAGATGTCCTTCAGTGTAGGCTGGCAGATACACCACTATACATCCCAGAGGGTAAAAACCAAGGGAAATCCTCAGCTAGAGAAAATGTAAAAGAGCGAGCCTGCCTCTGTGTGAAAGACAAAAGCAGAAATTGAGAAATGTGATCAGTTACTACTGAGTGTAAATGATTATGGAAAATATGTTTAGGGAAGGAGGTGTCTCTGAAATGCCAACTTTCCTTTTGTGACAATGCACAAGTTTTCCTCATTTACTTCTCATAACCCTCTGGGATCTGTGTTTGGAGACGGGGTGACACCATATGGTTCAAAGAGATAGAGCATGCAAGTGCTGTAAGCTCAGGGATATATCCAAACCTACCAGCCCTAAACCTAGACTGGATATTTAGGAAACTAAGGTGGGTGCTACTCCCACTGCCGAGGATCTCAGTCCCAAGATGATGGTCCCAAATGAATGATCCATCCCTACCTCACAACATTCCTCACTGACACAGGAATCTGGATATCCATGGTACATAAGGACACTTACAAAGGGCAGCCTCTGCTTTGCAAGCAGTCAAGTTTCTGTGGCAGGCCATAATGGGAACTCACCAACCACCCTCTGATCAGGGCAAAGCTGATTCTAAGGGACAGACAATCAACCTGACCTTACTTTTGGGTGCCCTTAATATACTGGGCATGTATGTACTGAAGGATCAGTCACGACGAAAATGGGAAATAGGGACATCACCCTTTCTGTCCCCGAGTTTATCTCCTACAGATGCATCTCTGACTGCTAATCTGTTGCAAACAGCTGCTCCTTTACCCCATAGTAAGGCAGTTAATATTCCACAATACACATTACCTTCTGCTGCTATTTGTCCTGTTACTGAATTGATAAAGGAGCTGAAAGAACAGGGAATTATCGTCACGTCTCATTTCCCCTACAATTCTCCTTTATGGCCAGTAAAAAAATCTAATGGCAAGTGGCAACTAACAGGAGATTACAGAGCCCTGAACACTGCCACTGAGCTGCTCACTGCAGCTGTGCCCAGTATGAATGATACAGTCATTTTTCTTAATGAACAATCTCCTGTGCTCAGCCAACACCAGCAGGATGCTTTGAACACCTCAGTGTGGTATCCAGGAGACTGGGTGTGATTTCAACACCCATCACTCGGAAAACTCCAGATCCCTTTGCCACACTTTTGAGGGAAATGGATATGGGAAACAGTGGATACTGTGGGAGTGAAAATAATCATTACTGAGATTTGGATATGACCCAAAAGCTAGCTCTTCTTTCCCTCTCCCTAGGAATTGCTGACCTCCTGGACAAATAAGTGAAAGCTGTCATTCAACCTGCATACAACTGGAAAGTGTCCATCTAGAAAGTACATTTAAGCAATCCCTGGAACTTTGTTAATGCTTTTTGTTGTATAGTGCGATACTGTTGACAATATCTGAAAAAGTCAAGAGCCTTTCATGTGCTGGACAATTCTAATCCTTACCTTGGGGCATCTGGCATTATGTCACATAAATTTTGATGCCCTATGCGATGGCTAAACAAATCCACAGAAGCTCAGCTTTGCTCTGCTCAGGATTATGAGCAGCCATCTCTGTGTGACAGGGATAAGGACGTAGGCAGGAGTATCTAACTTTGGATTCCTAAATAGCCTGATTTTCATGCATAAGGACCGAGGCAGGAGTACCTAACTTTGGATTCCTAAATAGCCTGATTTTCATGCATGTTCAGTGCCTAAGAGCCCCAAATTATGCCAATACCTTTTCAGAAATAAGTAGTGAACTTCAATGGAAGAAAAAGCTCCCTTAGGTTATAATGGAATTGTTTTCTCAGGACTACTGTCATACTTCTACAGCTTAAAAAAAAAAATATATATATATAAATAGGGGAAATATTGATGAACAGTAGTTTCAACCAAGAGTTGACTTTTCTAGTGTGCTCCAGGCTGAAATTTCTGAAAACCAAAAATGCTCACTTGCAAGCTATCTCCACAGCCCAGATCAGCAGGCAGCAATTAGTTTCCCGGGCACTCACTCTTCTTTCCATCTTCCTGATGGATATTTCATCTGAGTTTATGCTCTCCTCCCTCGCCTTCTCTTCAGCCTCTCTGCCTCTCTTTCCAATAAGGCTATGATCTGTCACAGACTCTCAGTGGACAAGACCTATACATCCCATCACTGTCATAGGCAGTTACATGAGACAGGCCAGGATGAAAAGCAGTTTGGAAGGGAGAGAAGCCGTCATGCTTCAGGGCATAGAGTTGAACTCTAACCAAGGAGGAGAGATGAAGGAGGGCTTTGGGCCAGAAGGGGAGAAAATTTTACTCAGGGCAGGTTATTCCATAATTACCCACTTAAACTTTCTTTATATCTTCTGAGGTGAATCTGGTTCTGGCCAACATCAGAGACACAAAGGGTGGATCACTGGTCTGATCCAGGAGGGGAATGAGTTTCTTCATTCTTTCTGCCACTGCACTGAGTTTATAATGTTTTCTGAAACCACAATGAAATCCCTTTCCAAGCATGACCCTTGCTCTGCCAGTGATAGCCAAAACTCCTTCCCCTAGCCCCGTCCTTCACACTTCCACAAGCAATACAGAGAGAAGCCAGTACAAAGCCAGGTCAAGATGATAAGAACAAAGCCTTGAAGGCTGCTTTTAGATACCAGCTTTACTTCGACAGAGGAGGAAATTTTCAAAGAGGTGAACTCTTTCTGTCTCTCTCTCAGGCAGGAGTCTCCTGGGAGAAGAAGAAAACAGCTTTCATTTTAGCGAGTCATGATATTTATGGCCCTTTTATGGGTTTTGTTTGAAAATATAAAAGTAGATGGACTTAAATCTGTTTCAAAAGAAAGGAGATAGGAAGGGGAGAGACAGAGCATATGAAGGGCACATGGGTCTGAATCATCTGCCCACGTTCAAAAGGAAATCAAACACCTTCTTTGTTTTAATATGGACCTCTTCTGCCACTCATGAGGATAATATCTGACCTTGTCTGGCATAGACCCTTTTATCCCTAATGACATACAAATTTTTTATGTACACTACCACCAAGAACACTCACCTTGGAATGAAACATGACAACTATTAAATTATGCAACTGCAGCACCATGCAACAGTTCAGGTGCCATTGCTTCCAGGAAGCAGACTTTCAGATCACATCTCCTGCAGAACTGAAAGCTTTATACTCTATTCCTGAGGGGCAACTGTCAGCTTCTGCTTGCTCACATACCAGTCTCATGTGGGCTTTTATCCATGCTATTTGTGGTGTCTGTTCAGCAACTGAGGTTGCACCCTTTTGAGGGCCTCCTGTTTTTCATAAGTGGAATCTCCTCTGACCCTTTGCCTCTAGGCAATATTTTTGATCCAATTCACAGACTGAGGAGCACATGCCTCGACATTATTGAGAGAGGGAAGTTTAAGTTGAAGAACTGGGGTTTGCTTTTAGTTTTGAACGTAGTTAGGCCTGTGGTCATTTTATGTGCTTTGGGAATGAACCTCCATAGGTTGTGACAGCTACTGGGACATTTCTATGAGCAAAATGTACAAAGCTCCCCATTAATTGGCAGTTTCATAAAAGGTATTGCAGTTTCATAAAGCTCTCCTCTCAAGCAAGGAGGGAGAAATGTTGTTCTGCCCAGCTAATGGATGACTTCTGACTGGATCTGAGTTCAGCATGGAGTCATTGCACAGATCAAATTGCTGGGATGGTCCATGAAGACAGAGCAGTCATACTGTAGTAATTGCCAACTGGTGTTTACTGCATCTTTCTTTCATACGGTGCCCTGCAATAATCAAATGGAGAAATCACAAATAGGCAAATCTTTAAAATTAGGCAAGAGGTATCCTGAAGTGTACAGCTGTAAAAAGTTATAAAAAGTTCTTGCCACCATTGTTATTTTCCTATATCACTCATAAACCTGAAAATACTCTTAAGACATTAAGCTGCAGGTTGATGGTGTTGGCAGCTGGGTGATGCTATAAAAATTACAGTTCCTTTAAATGTTTCTGTCCTCTAATTAGTATCACCTAAGTCTTGTTTCAGTTTTATGCCCACACACATGCCCTCCTGACTGGAGTCATCCTTCCTGTCATGGTTACTTGTGCAGAGTCCTTGGTAACTTTGAATCAGGTTTTAAGATTTATTGATCTGGCCTTGTCCATTCTGTGGTGTGTTCTTTGATTTAATTTAATGACCATAAAGCATTCAGGCATGTTGGCATGAAGGGTGCACTGGAAAGAAATAAGTGATTGATTGATTGATTGATTGATTGATTGATTGATTGATTATGTAGAGACAATGTTCTCTTCATAGTTAACAATGATCTAGTTTTCTATTACACACATTTATGTCTTCCTGGGCACACAGATCTTAACTAAAAGTAAACCAGTCTACCTGCAGATATGAATCAGATGTGGAAGCAGTTATGCTCTTCTGTAAGGATTAAATTTGTCTGTTTTAAAGATACATGCAAATAAAAATGAAATGCAATCCAGAGGCGAAGGTTCAAAGCACAAACAGGATGTCCCTTCTCCAGCTCTCTAAGACAGTTTTCACATCACCACACTTGGATAGTCCTGGGAAGAACTGAATTCATATTGTTGCCTGCTTTTATAAGTCACAAATAATGTTTTCTCTTTATATCTGTGTGTGGTTTTGTGTGTTTGTGCACCCTGTGGCAGAGGTACAGCAGTCACATGAAAAAACCAAGCTCAGAATCTACTGAGTGGTTGTAACAGGAAGATAGCTAGAAACAACATGAAATCAGCTCTTGAATATGTTGAAATGTACCAAAGAACAAAAGGCAGCCTAAGCAAAAAAAAAAAACAAACAAACAAACCAGAAAACAATAAAACCAACCACAATGACAGGGTGCTCATTCAAGCAGATTATGCTGGTATTGGCAATACACAAGCTAAATACATGCACTTTGAACCTTTTTCAATATATTACATGAACTACAGGGTGACAAATATTATTGGCATTTAAATTATTACTTCTGGGCAAATAAGTTCGAACCTTGCTGAAATGACTGGGGCAATTCACACACCATTTAGACCTATGCTCTCACCTCTCTAGAGAACAGTTTATTTGTTACACATACTTCCCATTCTGGAAGTTTTCTTCACAATTAGAACAGCCAGAGATCAGACCCACTTTCATTTTTCTACATGACAAGTGAAATTCCAGAGAATGGGTAGGTAGCTCTCAAAGAGATTTTGCAGGATTACGTGAGTATGCAGTGTCTCTTTCCAAGCCCTAGACTATATTAATCACTTGCTTTCAGTACCTTTGTTGGATTGTCTATAAATTTAGGAAGGTCATGGATATTGTGTTTTCACATTATAATGTCTATATTGAATGTATTCCAGCTACACCCTTTAAGGAAAGGCAGGCAATGCAACATAACCTCCCCAAATAAAACTTTTTGTCTCATAATTCACCTAGCTCTCCACCACAGCTAATGTGTAAGCATTTCTCAAGGAGCTGTAAAGGAAGGAAATGGTGCTAAACTCCTTTTAAAATTATCCAGTCTAAGCTAGTGCTGCATGCAATAAATCACATTGTCCTGAAATTCCTAGATGGGGGAAATGGGCCATGGCCCCACAGCTATCAGTATTACAATGCAAAATGCAGCTCTCACAGTAGGAATAACATATTTCTGGCACATTTCCACTTCTTTCAAACTTGCTTGTACCACACTGAATTCCCAATCCAGCACCGATGTCATTTTATCATCAGTGTCCCACTAATGTCTCTCATTCTTTCCATTTCTCCCAGTCCCCTTCACATTTCTCACAGACTTGTAACTTCTTTATATCTCCTTTCTTCCCACAGATGTTGCCTCCTAACCTTTTCCCAGACATTGATACATCTAAACAAATTAATATTTTGCATTGGCCTCTTTGGTTTACATTGGTATCTTCCTGTCTCTGACCACTGTAGGTTACCTTCTCAATTTGTCTATTGTCTTCAGATCTCTTTTTGAACATTTATCTCCTAGCTCTCTGACTTTCATCACTTTCTTATTTCTTACTTCAAGCAGATCAACATCAAATGGGTTTCTCTCTCATCTGTCCCTCCTTAACTTCTTTGCTTCCCACATCCTCTGAGTTTCTACCTTGTTCAAAGGACATTAAGGAAACAGAGCTGTAGAAATGGGAGGATGTGGAAAAATGCAGAAGGACTTAATGTGACAGAGAGATTGAGAACTAAGATGGCAGATGAAATTCAAGGCTAATAAATGTAAAACATTACAAATAAGAAAACTTAACATATAAAACGATGATCTCACAGCTGACCATTGCCATCCAACAAGATCTGGCGTATAAAATAAATAGTTCTATGAAAACATCACTCTGGTGCTCAACAACAGCCAAAGGAACACACAGACTGTTAGCAGTCAATAGGGAAGGAACAGAAAAGAGAAAAAACAGGTCAGTATGCCATAGGATAAATCCCTGCCACACCTACACCCTGGATACTGCATGAGGATTTGGTCCCTCATCTGAAACATGACAAAGCAGAACTAGAAAGGGTTCAGAGAAGAATGGCCAGGATAATGAAGAGATATGGGGCAGCCCCTATATGAGGAATAAGTAATTCAGGTGAAAAACCAGAGAATTAAGGATGGGACAGGTAAAATCTCGTGGGATATGAAGATACTAAACAGATACTAGATTGGCATTGAAGGCTAGTGGGCAGAGGGATCAGAACAGGCAGAAAGAAGATGGCTTAGCATTTTGTGTGCAGTAACTTGTGGGACTTCTTGCTACAAGAGGTCACAGAGGCTAGTGGGTACGATGCTACAGTGGTTATAATTCAGAAATTACTAGGCACTTACATAGAAGGAAAACCTATTAAGGGCTATTAAATACAAAAATATCACACCTGGCTTAGGAAAGGCCTTGAGTTGCAAATGATTAGAAGCTGGAAGATCATGCTGGGGAAATAACACTTTTATCACTGTATATATTCTTCCCTAGGTATTCGCTGTTGTTCTCTATCAGAGACAGGATATTGAGCCAGATGGACCTTTGGTCTGACCCCATAGAGCCTTTCTGATGTTCTTGTGTTTATATTCTTAACTGACCGTATGGATGCTCCTTTCACTTTCACCTTCCACTATACAATGCCAAAAAACCCCTCCTCCCTACAGCAGCAAACTGAGAGGGGAAAAAAATATCAGTCCCAGCACATCTTTGCTGAAAAATCCTTCCTAGATAAATTTGGGCACTTATTTACTCTTTTAATCTACTGTCAGACTGGTGTCATTGCTGAAAAACCATTCACTCTGCAGCTCTGGTCACCTGAAACAATCCTTGCAGACCTCTCCCCTTTCAGCAATTCCTTATCTCCTTCTAAATTCTCATCTTAAAACCTGGCTTTCTAGCCTGCCTTCAACCCCTCCATTTCTGTCTCTCCTGGTTATTGGTCTTATGACTGAATGCTTTAATATTTTCACCATGCAAGGTCTTTATGTCACTGTTTCATGTAATTTATACCTGTGAGCTGGAGCCTTTCCCATCTTGCTTTCAAGCACTGGCCATATACTGCATGGAGTCCAAAATGATCCCCACCCCCTTATTGCTTTGGGGGTTTGGCTTTATTAACAAGGATATAAGCAATAAGAAAATAAAGTTCAGCTATTTCTAAGGCTTCTCCCTCATGGCTGCTCAGCCAGCATCTTAGATGGCCTCTCCCCAGCAAACCATTTTTATCTCCCTTTTACACAAGTGAACTAATAAGCCACCTACCTCAATGAGTCAGCAGAACCCACTTAACCCTTTCTCACAAGGGTCAAAACTCGCTATCAGGATGGTCTGGCTCAGACTTGTTACAGAACCATATTCTGCCCCTTGGTCTTGAATAATTTATTTGTGCAGCAGACCTAGATTAGTGTTTAAATCAAAATGCTGCCCAAACAAAGGCTGTGCTGTACAGTGCAAAATGAAACCAATTACTACATCATCTACTGCTCGTCTTTTACAGCGCGAGATGCCCCCTGCAGTACTGCAGAGGACAGGCTTGTCTGCTGGGAGCATCCAGGCACAGGAAGCAGGAGAGGGATTTTTCAGAGGGAATCAGCTTTTGATAAAAAAGTAAATTCAGTGCCAGAAGGTATTGCACACTTCCACTTTGATCCATCAAAACTTAAGACCTTTTCCAGGATGAAATTAAAGCAAGCTCCAAATATGTCTATGCAGAGCTGTTTTCTGCAGAGCAACTTTACCAGGGATGAAGGAAAGAGGAAAATGCCTATCCTAACATGCACTGCAGAAATTCAATATAAATTCTCAGAATGTGGCTCAAGGCCTAGAATTTCACTACTTTAAAAATAACTCATAGAAATATACAGAAACAAGGGATGCATTGTATAATATATTATTTTATAGTAGAAGAGCATTATAAACCATAGAGCATCTCTGCATGCCTGAAACATTAGCACAACCATGTTCCTTATGTATTTCAGAAATGTAATCTGAGTTTACTAAAAAAAAAAACACAAAACCCCAAAACAACCCACACAAGTACGTGATTTCTCTTATTTTTTCTACCTTTGTTACTGGTTAATCACCTGATTGTGAGACTCCATTCACCTGACAATAAGTAGCTATCATTTACCCTAGTCCTGGCTGTCAGAAAGAATCATCTTTATCTTCAGAGAAGCAGGGATAATGTCTGATCAGTGAGTTATAGTTGAGAGAAATGATTCTAAGTTTAGGAAAATTGCCAGCTGCATTTTGTTATCAGTAACCATTATTTAGATAGCATTGCTGATGTGCGTAGCGCCATACAGACAGGGACAAAGAGCAGGCCCTTGCCCTGTGGAGCTTGCTGTCTGTATTACACAATTAAAATAGGGAGAGGTACTAGCATAATGGTAATGGTGAGCTCTAAGCATCACAGTGGGAGGGAGAAGAGATTACAAGAAAAAGACAAACTTCCTGTGAGAGAGCGCTACTGCATCATCCCTCCATTGTTGTTTTAGATTCAGCTCTGCCAGAGGGCTTTGTTGGTTCAAAATACAGTCTGTACAGAAGAGGGAACTGATAATTCCTGAGCCAAAGTCAGTAGAAACTGGCCTATGTGCTTATAAGAGAGAGGTGGAGGGTGTTGACTGGTGAGGGTTGGGTGCTGTGGTGTGGAAAGACATACAAGTGATGCTGTGGCAAGCTGGTGGATTGTGTCACACAAGCTCACAAGGCTCTGCAGGGCATGGGAAGACCCAAGGCTCTTAACCTGGAGTACTCAGTTGCCATGGAGGCTGGGCTTCTTCCTGTGTAGCTCAGGATACAAAGAACACTTTAAGATGCCATTTGAACCTACCCCCGCCTCCTAAAAACAAGCTTCCAGGTGCCACCTTCAGAGACACACAATTTCTCCCTAGGTGCACAGTACCTTACACCTATGGTCTAATTAAACAATTTTATTATGAGGTCAGTTTGTGTATTGCTCTTTTCCTTCAAGGCAATAATGTTGAAAATGAATCTGACTATAAACACAAAAGCACCAATTTAGCTCAACTGTATACATAAACCAAAGTGAAGTCAATACTCAGAAACCCAGCCTACACTAACACTAATCCTAACTCTATCTCTTTAACTACATCAAAAAAAGATTTCTGGATGACTGCTCATATTACTGTGTTTTTCCTTTGTTGACCTGAAGTTATTAGGAGGAACAACCAACCATACTGGAGCAGAGATGACTCCATCTAATAGAAAACAATGAATACATTCATTACTGCACTTAACTTCTAAACAGGAAGCATCTTCTTTTTTCCAGTATTCCACTTTGCTCCTGCTACTTAGTAAAGTAAAACAGAACATGTATTCTCCTGAACTGTCTTATGTCTCTAGACATTTGTAAGGCTGGTGCAGAAAATGGAGCCTACCTGGTAATATCTTCTCAGTTGTATAAAGTAAAACTGATTAAGAGAAAAACATTCTTTAAGTTCCTAGAAAAGGCTGTTGGCTTCTTCCATTTATGATCAAAAAGATCCTAGAAAAAACATGTCCAGTCTTTAACAACACTAGGAAATTGAAATAACCAAAATGGGATGTGATTGGTCTTTTGACTTGAGGTGTCACCGTTACCTGCTTTTGCTGCTGAAACATCGTCTGGCTCCTAATGGCTTCTAACATTGTGTTCCTACCTACATTGATCATTTAATACCAGCATCTTCTTTCTGACAAACCACAAACACTTGCAGAACTTGACCTCTTCCCTTCATCGCTTTTGATTAAGAAGAGAACTATCTGCAGGAAATGCCCTACAAACCACAAAGGATTATCAAAAATATAATGATGAGTGAGTGATTCAGGGACTCTGTGGCTCTGCTTGTGTTCCTGTAGTCTGATCTTGGTCACTCTTCCCGTCTCCGCTGGAGCTTTGCTGTAGTTTCTTCTAGTCGGCTTCTCCAAGCAGCAATAATGGCATCGTCATCCATCTCTTCTTCCTCTTCTTTACGTGTTCTTCGCCTGTACTGAGAGACCTGCCTAGATGCAAACCTTTCTTCACTTTGCTCCACTTTTGCCTCCTTCTTTCCATCCTCTTCAGACTTTGAAAAGCTTTGGGTGAACTTTCTCTTTGCTCCACATTCTGACACGTCTGACCTGGCCTCCTCTTCACATGCCTCCACATGATGAGCTCTAACTCGGCTCTGTGTAGATGGTTCAGGGGATTCAGAGTCAAAGGGTGGTTCAGGTGACTGGCTGAAAACATGCAGATCTGGGCTGCTTCCTCTGGAACTTGTCTCACTGACCCTGGATCTCGTGAACTTGTACATCTTTTTGTCCTCTTTTGCAGAAGCAGAGGAAAATCTTGACATGGTTCTCAGTGAATCTCCTGTTGACTCGTAGGAAGAACAGCTATCTAGCTCTTTTCTTTGGGATCTGCAGAATCTGTAACTGGATGTCTCAGAATCCATCTGTCTAACTCTGGATGATCTATATCTCTCTCTAGCTTTCTCAGTCTGATCATAATATGACGGTGGTTCTCTTTCTGCTTTCAGGCCATTGAGCCACTTGGTAATATCAGTATCTCTCTCTGACTTTGGTGCACCTGAGGTTGGGGGTTGACTGGACAGATCAAAGACTGCATCAGTTCTGTCAAAATCTGCTTGCAAGGGATGCCTGTGGCTGTTTGTCGTACTCTCTCTGTCATCTTCTCTTTCATCTTCCTCTGCTTTGGTCACCTTTTTTTTAAATAAAGTGCTGCGTTTATTGTCTCTGATCACCTTTTCAATTTGATAGTCTGACATTTTTTCTCTCATTTCCATTTGCATCTCTTTCTCCTTCCTCCTGAGTTTCTTTAGGTCAACATCATCAGCAAAGAGGCTGTACAGTGGTTTGCTTGTCTGGGTCAGCTTCATGTTTGAAGTAGTCCCTTCTGTCCTTGCGCTCACGGAGGTGTTGCAGGACAGCACAGACTGAGACTCAGCCCTGTGCAGGTCCTGCTGGTGGAGCTGAGAGGCAGCGAGGGATGAGCCACTCTGAGCACTGAGAAGAGAAACTTTGTCATCATCTGCACGCTTGCCAAGGTCTCCTGACAGGGAGGCCATGGCGGACGATGGACGGGACAGCATCAGGATCTCATTCTGCTTTTGAGCAATGGTTTCACTGACCACGTTAGCAATCCAGTTCTGAATGCTTGCCATGGATATTGTGTCACCTGGGCCAACTGGGAGATTGGGAAGGGGTATATTTGGCAGCTGCGTTGCTCCAGTACAACTCCTGGCCTGTGACAAAGATGAATGATTTGTCTGCATGCTCAGGGCAGAAGCTGCATCGTCGGCACCGCTTGCAGAAGGTGCTGAAGACCAGAAAGCTGACAGGGGAATACTCCCACTCATTGTACTCTCTGTCTCCCAGCTGCACATGGACTGGCTTTCTTCTAAAATTTTCTTTGAACGTTCAAGGAGCTCTACACGCCTCTGCCTCTTTTTAGCTGAGGCAGAATCCTCAGTTTTGGCAAATTCCACAAATTCCTCCTTGCTGCTTTCACTGCCCACCTTCTTCTGCCGCTTCATTTTCCAAGCCTGGTAAGCAGTCAGATCAATATCTGACAAACTCTTCCCTTCTGTTTCCTCCTGACCTGCCTGGCTGCCATCCTCTGCTGGAGATGGTGCAGATGATGGTTCTAAATCCTTCTTGTGAAAGCCAAACTGGATCCTCTTGACCTTCCACCTTTCTAGAGGAGTCAACTTGTCCTTGTTCTTTTGGCAGAAATTGTAGAAGGAGCTACAGGAGGAGTCTGAAAGCACACTCTCCTCATCCACATCCCTCTCCTTTCTTCCTGTTTCTGGGGACTGTCTCTCCCCACAGGTTTTATTCCTAGAATGATACCTCTGAGCAGCTTCCTTCTCAATCTCCAGAAGCCTCTGATTCCACATGTCCCAGGTGCTCTCAGAAGACACAGAGTCTGTGCGGCTCCTCCTCATCCTGCTAAAGCTACTGGCTTCCAGCTGCTTTTTTAGGGTTCGGATCTCAAAACTGCTCACGCTCTCAACATCACTGAATTCACCTGATGGGTAAGGTCTCCCTCCCATGCTGCATTCACCATCCTCCTCCCTGGCTGCACCTGCCATCTGGTATTTCTCATTTCTGCGCTGCCAGTCATGGATCCTGCGTTCCACATCGTCATCAGATTGCTCCTCTTCCTGATCCAGATGCTTTGGAGATGTTCTTCTTTCACGGTGAACTCCTGCTTCCTTTACAGACAGGCCTTGTTTCTTCCTCCATTCCTCATACAATTGTTCCTCTTCCTCCTCCGTGATCAGGGTGGAGTGTTTGGAAACCCAGCTAGTTTTTTCCACTGATGAAGAGCTCATAAAACTACCCAGAATGCTGCTGGTGTCCTCCTCTTCTACTGTGATGGAGTGGGCTTTGGCTCCCTTGATGCTCCCTGAGTCCCCAGCTCCAGACAGCCGTGGAGAAGTCCCTGCAGAGGGACGAGGACTTTGGCTTGGAGTCACGTCCTCATCTCCAGAACGCTCCAGCTCTCGCTCCTCCAAGAGCTGCTCGTTGAGCTCCCGCAGCTGCTTCAGGAAGCCGTCATTGGGGTAGATGGCACGCTTCTTCCTCAGGGTCATCAGAGCCTCCAGAACAGTCATGTGGTGGTAGATCATCAGGTAGGCAGCCACCAGCACAGCTGAGCGGCTGATCCCCATCTCACTGCTGACAAGGATTCTGCCTACAGACGGTGAATATGAAAGGCATCAGCTATTTCCAATAGCAGGCAGGATGCTCTGGTATGTAGCACAAAAGCATTCTCTGCATAGTGTTAAAAACTACACCAATTATATGTTTCAGAGACTGAAACCAACATTAAATATTCACTAGCTTTACCTTAATAAAAATCTGGAAACATACAAATAAAAAGCACATTTTTTAGTTTTTGAGTTTTAGTCTCAAAAACTGTGGGCAGGCACATTTCCAAACAATCTAAATAATATTTGTATTTTCACCTACACACTTCACTTCCTCAAATAGTCAAAAAGCTTATAATAGGTATTAGAAAGGCAAGTGAGATATTCTTGACTTGCTCTCTGACATAGGGTCAGACATTTAAGCTTTCCATGCATTTTCTCAATATGTAAAAAGTGAGATATTAGCATTAGCCTCCATGAAGGTATTGGGAAGATGAGCAAGTAACTTATTTTTTCTATAAGGGACATTATAGGACTTGAATAACAATTTTATATTAATTTAATAGTATTTTTGCCAGGATCTAGATCGGTACCCTCAAACAATTACATTGAAGACTGGCAGGAGGCCAAAGTCCTGTTGTATCTTAAAAGAACAGAACCAAGCAACTATCAGAAAAGAGCTGATTTTGACTCTGACAAACTGATCTAGATGCTTCAAACTACTGGGACCCACTGTCCTGCACTAGTAACTGTTTAAGCAAGAATCAAAACTGAAGATCTGCTTTATTTTATAGCATTTGCTACCTCTTGCAGAAAACCAAGCTTTGGCACAGACAGATTGTTTGGGGTTTAAGTTACTTGTATGGCAAATTACAGCTAAAGAAAAGCTTGTAAATATGGAGAGAGTGTAAATGAGGCTTTGCTAGCTTGCAAACAACTGAAATTACTGCTTCTAAATGTGTGATAAACTCCAGTTTAATCAATCTGTTTGCACTGAAACTTAATGAAGCCAATTTAAGCATCATCTTTCTAACTGCTGATATGTTACCGCAAGAGGTTTACCTAATGAACCTCTTCCTCCAATCCTGAAATCTCTTTAATACCTTAGCATCAAAAGTCTTGGTTGCCTTCCAAGTGTTTTACCAGCCAGCTAAGCCAATCTAACAGCTCACCAAGAGGGGGAGATCTTCCTTTCATTTCTTCCAAGGCTCGTCTGCCTTGGTGCATCATCCTCGTGTTGTTGAGCTATTAAAACTGGCTCAACATTCCTTGCATACTAACAAAACTTTACACTTTTCTTACTCTCACTACTGCTAGGAGGTGATCTGTTGCCTCTCTACAGAAATTAGATTAATTGACAATTTATATGAAGAATATCAGTGAGATCACAGGATCTGGTGCTTCTTTTGATACTGAACTGCAAAAAGATATTTCTAACTGTCCACTGAATTTGCAACAAAATGACCAGTGTGCACTGGAGGTCCACAGAATAACAGTTGCCATGGAATTGAAGTCCAGCAAATCTGACAGCAGCCTGGGTATAGACACCCAGAGGTTCAACTCAGCCACTTGGATTGTTCTAGTAAATCAGCCTGGTTTATGGCATCATGGAGAAACTGAAACATGCAGGTACAGGAATATACCTATCTCTATTTATATAGTATTATAGACTATCAATATTTTAAGAAAATATATTAGAGCAGGAATTCTACTCTTTGCTATAGTCATTTTTTTTCAAATCAGCAGCAGGAGCTGACTTGCAGCCACTTTGAACCTGAAGCCATAGGGCTGCTGGGCTGCCTCTCCTTTCCAGTTTGCTCCCTCCTGTTTTGAATGAGACTGGGCAGGAATGGGAAGGAGGTGTTCACTGTCATGCAGAGGGCAAAGGCTCTGCCTTCTACCCCATTACATATGTGGCATATCAGCTGTTTATCAGAGTAAGGTTTCTCCCTGTTAATTCCCAAGCAACCTGGAACCACTTCAATCTCCTCTTACCTCTGTAAGTCAGCAGGGCTTCATCAAGGAACTCTGCAGCTGGGCGGAAGTGTTTGGAGATATCTGTATCTGGAAAATCATCCACTTCAATGCCCAGGTACTGGATATTGAGACCATTGTAGAAACTTGCTCCTGTGTAGACACCCGTGCCATGAGCTGCATTCAGGACATGGGTGATCCCCAGTCTCTTCAAACGGCTTTTGTTCACTGCAACGCTTCTGCAGAAAAGGAAAAAACATGTTAGCTATCAGTGCCCCTATTTTAGGTGGGAAAAGAGCTGCATGCTACAAGGTCTACATAACTCCCAGTCCACGTAACTCATTCAGCATGAGGCACCACTCAGACCTTAATGTCCTTTGAGAGTTCTACAGGTATCTCTTTCCAATTCTCACTGTGAAAAGAAAACAAGAAGCCTACATTCACCTGTAGAGCCAAATGCTCTGTTCCCACTCCAGCTGTGTTTGAAACTCATACCGCTATCCTAGGATCAGGCTATGTACTTATTCATCAATTTTGACCACTCCAGAATGGATGCTTTACTCTATATCCCCTTCTGATTCTGTCTGGTCACTTACACAGGTATCTCATATAGTTGAACCATGATACAGGAGACCTAATCACGTTTACTTGACATTTGCTTTGGCATTACCTTTTAAACTCCCTTTTACATAACAAAGACTTTAGTTCCAATTTTAGGGCCAAATTCCAATCAGAACAGTGGAATTTGGGCTTAATTTGTCTTTTCCTCTCTTAAACTGTTGAAGGCATCTAAACAGCAGAGGAAAGCTGCTGATTCTATTCCAGAAGTATTTACTTTCCAGTGCATAGAAATTTCTGTGAGCACAGTCTGAAAAACACTTTAGGGCTCTCTAGGGATGAAAGGTATTAGATGCATGTAATACATGTTATGCCTTCAATGGTTCCATTTGACCCTTTACTGGGAATCTCATGCAGCTTGATGTCAGAAGCCAACACTCACTTTTCTGCTATGAAGACATTAGGCCAGACTTCATCCACAGCGTCCCTGGGGGTCTCCAGCCTGTCCTTCACGAGTGCCCTCTGCAAGTCCATCACACACGGCGTGTTAAACAAGCTGGTGTCATCAATCTTCTCCTTAACTCGATTGTACAGGTCTTCCACCATCAGCTGCTGCGCAGACTCCAACATCCTGGGACACACCGAGTCCACCCTCACATCCTTTGTCTTCAGCTCTGGAATAAACTGACATTGTAACTAAAAGCACACAAAAACAATGCAAATGTATGAGCTATCATTACATGTGCCTGGGACAAACCTTGTAGCTTTTCTTCCCCAGAAATATCACCCTGTTCTGTCTGCAATGTGGGCAGGTGCATGTTCACCTAGGAACTGCCTCAGGGTAATCAGCAATGAGAAGGGCACCTTGCACTCAGCCCCACGCTGGCCAAAGCCCTGGGAGTTAAGGACACCCTTATTCCAGGCCCAGAAGAGTGCAGCTGCTGCCCATACCTTCCTGAAGAGGGGAAGTGCAGAGGGAACTGCTGGGCTCTTCTCCCTGGTATCCAGTGATCAGACACATGGGGATGGTTCAAAACTGAGCTGGGCAGATCCAGACTGGACACAGAGAACCACTTTTTCTCTGAGAGGGTGGTCAAACACCGGAACAGGCTTCCTAGGGTGGTGGTTAACGCCCTATCCTTGACAGCGTTTAAGAGATGTTGGACAGTGCCTTAATAATATGATTTAACTTTTGGTCAGCCCTGATAGTTGGACTTAGATGATCACGTATATCCTTTAAATTGAAATACTCCATTTTGTTCTGTTCTATTCCATTCTAGTCTAATTTACTTTGTTGCAGCAAGCAACCAGCAAGCAAACTTTTATCCCTGCAGTACACAATTCTGCCACAGATTCATTGCACAGCTTCAAAGGAAATCATCAAACATTTCTGTAAGTTGTTCTTTCTTTCTCTACTTCAGATGGAGTTTTCTCTTAAGGGCTTTTTTATCATTTAGGATCTGTAGATGAGAAAGGCAAAACAAGTGCAACTTCAGGCCTCTGTAACTTACTAGTCTCTTACCTTCACTGATGATTTGTTTGGCAGCCACAGCAGATGACAGATGGATTGGCTCCATGAAGATGCTCTCTGTGTCAGTGTCTGATATCACTGAATACCTGCCAACCAACCACACTGCCTGTCAGGCAAATAAATCCCCTTCCACTGGGATCCCATCCCCAGGACTTCAGCCCTCTTCACCCATTCCAGAGGGGAAGAGCAGGGAACTGGAGCAGGGAGGATTCTTTGATTGTAGAAGGGAAGTCCCAGCTCTTCTCCCACATCTCATTCCCACCCCGATCTCTAGAATGGCACTACAGGCTTCAAAGATGCCTTGGCATCCAGTGTTTGCAGGATGTAGACAGGTCCCATGGGGAGAAGCTGCAGTGGGGCTGGGAGTGCCCACTCCCAATCAAATTGCCTTGATGGAGGAGTTTATGGGCAGAGAACATCAGTGTCTGGTTTGAGACTGGGAGGGGATGGATCACAAGAAATAGCCTCACAAGTAACTCCCACTTAGACAGACAGACATAAACATGGCTCTAACTAGAATTTATTGAGTAATTCAAAACAGATTGCGCTAGAAAACTGTTGGGTTTTCTTTCTGCCAGTTAATTGCCTGCAAGCATCCTTTGAGTTACCACAAGCTGCAGTGCAAGCACCGAGATTGAAGCCCATGAATCTCTCCCTCAGTACTTTGTACCTTAGGCATTTCAGAGCATGAGCCTGTGATCAGTCTCTCCACTCACTCAGCGTTGTGTTAACTGTGGGTCAGAAACCACTGCGACACCCACAAACACCTTTGAAGTGTTATTTGACACAGTGTAATAAGTTTTTGTTAAACAAAAAAGGCCACAACCTTAAAAACAAGTATATTTCTCTCTATACAGTCCAAGAAGATTCAGTCTCTCAGTTAGACCATCTTAACAAAATATTTTACAAAGCTTTTTCCCTGATCTACACCCCCTACACTGCCTTCCAAATAGATGGTACAAATCACTAGGACAAGTTTGCTGCCATCATAGAAGCTCTCTGGCAATGCAAGGCTTGCAGAGTTGCAATACACTGTTTGTTTTTGTTTAATTAAAGCAGGAGAGGGAGGGTGATTAATATGCAGTCAGGGTGCAGCAGTGTCTGGAGAGCTGAACTGCTTTCAGGCTCCAGAATCAAAACAGAGGGCACAGCTATCGGAAACCACTTAACAGGCTCATCCAGGTCATTTAGTTGAGTTCCAGCACTTGTCAACCGTGACTGCAAGTAATCCTTTTCTAGTTCTTCAAAGGAGTTTACGAGATGAGCAAGGGGAGTCTCAGTCTCATTTACAGGAGCTGACACAAATTTGCAGCTATGCCCTGCCTTCGATTCCTTCTGCTGTAAAGGCTGCCTCCAAGCTCAATAAAAAGGTAGCAGTTGGCAATAATCTGCCTCCACAGGCTCAACATGTTTTACCTGTCGCTGCCTTGAGCCTCTGTGAAACACAGATCTGCCCAAGCCTGGGTCTTTCAAGGACCCCCTTCTGGCTGGGAGTGGTCTTGCCATTTTCATCACTGTGTTTTGCCACTGAGAGCAAGAAAAAAGGGAGAAAAAAGGAAAAGGGAAGGGAAGGGAAGGGAAGGGAAGGGAAGGGAAGGGAAGGGAAGGGAAGGGAAGGGAAGGGAAGGGAAGGGAAGGGAAGGGAAGGGAAGGGAAGGGAAGGGAAGGGAAGGGAAGGGAAGGGAAGGGAAGGGAAGGGAAGGGAAGGGAAGGGAAGGGAAGGGAAGGGAAGGGAAGGGAAGGGAAGGGAAGGGGATAAACTGGAGAGATGTTTCTGTTCATTTTGAACAGTAGGAGAGTGCTCAATACATAATTTTACAATACATAATTTTACTTTATGCCAGCTCAGTGATCTTCCTAAACAATTTTGAAATGCATGTGGTTAAATGAAATAAATACTCCATTTTTCTGCAGTTAGCAGGAAACATTTCATAACCTCCTACTTGTCGAGGGACACTGGGGAAGGTTCTTTTCAAACTCTATCCCTACTCCTTGCTTTCAGCTAAAGCATCTCAAAGGTTACAGAAAGCCCTGCAGAGCATTTTGCTTTAGGAAAAGAGAACAGAGGGGTGTATTTTTCCTTGTGTTAGGAGAAAACACATCTAATCATGCTTGTTTTGCTTGAGGTAACTCAATTTCTGCTTGTGCTGTGACAGCCTCCTGTTCAGTGCCTGAAGCCTGTAGCTAAAGCTGGTTCTGAATCAAACCCAAATCCCAAGACCTTTGGTCTTTCTGTGACTGGCAAAGCCTAATATCAACATTCAATAAATCCACAAGTCCTTATAATGGACATAAAAGATGAAGCTGAATTTGTGAAGAGTTGAAATAGGATCAGAAGTTTCAGCATAGGGGTATGAGAGGGTGAGACAGGAAAGAGGGACACCGGCAGCCCACAGTAATCCTTCCTGCAGTCTGTCCCTGCTGCGCACTCTCCCAGCAGGGTGGATTAATTAGTGCAGGATTCCTGTCTCTGCAGGCTCTGTCTGAGCTGGCACACTGACCCCACCTCGGGGAGGGCAGGGAATCCCCGGGCTCCGCTTGGCCCAGGTGCCAGGGTGGAGGAGAGGACGGAAGGGAAGCAGGGAAGGGCAGCAGCTCCCATGCGCTGCCAGGAGCCGTGGCAGTGCCTGGGGACTCACCGGCTGGGCGAGGGGCTGCGCAGGTAATGGGCCTGCACGGCTTTCACGTCCGGGCCCGCCTCCTCCTCCTCCTGCTCCTGGGGCACCGCCGGCTCGCTGTCCGAGTCTCTGCCGCTGGCCATGGCGGCTGCTGGGGATCCGCTACAAGGAGCAGCGAGAGCCATTACACAGGGCTGCACAGGAGGCCAGTCCCTGGCCCTGGGGCACAAGTGGCAGGGGGTACAGCAGAAGGGCTCCACACTCTGCTCCTGTGGGGAGCCCTTTCCACAAGGGCTGTGCTGGCTCCTCTTCCAGGGCACCTGCCATTGCCAGGGCCTCATGCAGCTCCCTGGCTGCTGCCCAGCGAGCGCCAATGCTCCTCTGCCTGTGAGGAAGGGTGCTGGAAGGCCAGGAAGGAAGGGGTGGCGGGGCAGAAACTCTATACTTGCCTGACCGACCGCACGAGGTGGCTGGAAGGAGCTGTACACAGCCGGAGCCGGGCTGGAAGGAGGGTCAGGGGCAAGAAACATGAGACCTCGTGTCCCCAAAATGAAATGCTCCTAACGCTTAAGGCCAAAGGAGCTTGAAGGCTTGGGACTTTGTCCTTGTAATCCTTTGTGTGGAGGCTGCTGTTCTCACCCTGGGTGTGGGAGAGCGAGGGCACCACAGCTCATTTAGGAACATGGAAACACAGCAGCCAACACTCGCCCTGGCCCAGGCAGAGGGACCCTTGCCTCAGCGCCACAAGAGGCAGCGGCAGCTCCCACGGGCCCGGCTCGGGCCGGAGGATGGCGGCCGCGTGGTCACTCACGGGGCAGTGGGCAGGGACAAGGGCGAGCAATGAAAGGGAACTTACCCCTGTGCCTGATGGCTCCACTGGGGGTCCCTGCTGGCAGCACGGCAAAGGAGTCCCCTGAAGACAGCAAGGAGCGGAACTGGGGGGGAAAGCAACCAGCTGCCCCCCTCTCACTCTCTCTACTGCTTCTTCATCGAGGGGCAGGACAACTGTTGGCACCAAACCTTTATCAGCTTTCTAAATATAGCTGTCCTGACACTGGCTGCTGGATTGCACGGGAAGGAATTCAGTGCCTCACAGACAGCAGCTGGTCAAGAACTTAACTCCTTCCCTGCTGTGGGCTGGATGGTTTCTCAGTTGCAGGAAAGAGTCCAGAGGCAGTGAGGCTGGACCTCTGCCTGCAGAGAGCCTCCAGGCAAGGGGGATCCCACCAGGCACAAACTGAAATGCAGGTATGACCTCTGATATCCTTGGGAAATACAGTGCAGGCTGAACCCACTCCAACCTAACGGAAAGTAAGCTACCTGTCAACTACCTGGACTTCTGTATTGACTCTGGCATGGTCCCACACAACATTCTTACCTCTAATTTGGAGAGGTGGATTTGATTGATGGACCATTTGATGGATAAAGAAGTGGCTGGATGGGATCCAAATACAGTCAATGGCTCAGCATCCCAACAGGGATTGTGAACAAATGGTGTCCCTCAGGATCCTACACTGGGACCAGTGTCTTTAATAATGACACAGACAGTGAGACTGAGTCACACTCAGGGATTCCTCAGAGGACACCAGGCTGAGCGGTGCCCTGGATTCAGTAGGGGCAGGAATGCCATACAGAGGAGAAGTGGGCCCATGTGATCCTCAACAGGGCCAAGTGCAAGATCCTACATCTGGGTTGGGGCAGTCCTCAATATCAGTACAGGCTGGGGATGAATGGATCCAGAGCAGCCCGGAGGAGAGGGATTTGAGAGCACTGGTAGATGAACAATTGGATGTGACCCAGCTGCACCTGCAGCCCATAATGCCAACCATATGCATCAGAAGTGCATCAGAAGTGTGACCAGCAGGTCAGGGGAGGGGTTTGTCCCACTCTGCTCCTGTGAAATCCCATCTGGAGTAAAACATTCAGCTCTGGAGCCCCTAGCACAAAACACAGACCTCTTGGAAAGGGTCCACAGGAGGGCAATAAGCTGATCAGAAGCCTGGAACACTTCTACGGAGAAAGGCTGAGAGAGTCAGGTCCGTTCATCCTGGAGAACGTTCTAGGGAGACCTTACTGCAGCTTTTCTGTACTTAAATGGGATTTTATAACAAAGAGGAAGACATTTTCCCAGGGCCTGTAGTGATGGAACAAGGGCAATGAATTTAAACTAAGAAGGTAGATTTAGCTTAAATAAAAGGAAGAAATTCTTTATGAGGATTGTGAGGCACTGGAACAGATTGCCCAGAGAAGTTGTGGATGCTCCATCCCTCAAGTGTCCAAGGCCAGGTTGGGTGGGGTTTTGAGAAACCTGGTCTGGTGAAAAATGTTCCTGCGTCTGGATTTTCTTTAAATGTCCCTTCAGACTCAAATGATTCTGTTCTGCGGTTATAAGATAGCTGATTTTTGTTCTTAGAAAAGCTAAGACTGAGCCACACTGTGTCTTCTCCAATGTCTTTCCAGAGAGGAAGCCTCTGGTTCCCACCTCCTGACCTGCCAGGAAAGCTCATGGGCCAGGCTGGCCCAGGACAGAACCAGATGAAAGTCTGAGTGCTGTTTATCTGTACTGGGGACTCCAGCTGTGAGTCATGCAAGAAACATCCTGCTGTCAATTCCCTTTGCAAACAAACAAGCAAACCAGAAAGGAAGTGGAAAATGAAACTCACCTGCCTCATACCACTTATCCCTTTGGTGCTGTATCATGCTGGGCCTGCACACCTCCTTCCTTCTTGCTTGAGCGCTGCATCCCCATGTGGGGATGGGTGCTGTGTCTGTAGGGATGCTCAAGCCTTGGTGTGCTCACAGCCCAGACTTGTGTTAATGCAGGTACAGGGCTGAGAGAGCAGGGAAAGGAGAAGGTGGTGCACTGAATCTTGGGTGTCACTGCAAGGGGAAGAAGGGATGGCTGATTGGGCCTTGAAGAGATCCTAACAGTTTCATGCACAAAAAGAGGATGAATTGTGCTGATCCTGCAGATGGCTCCTCTGGGCAATGCAATTTCTAGCTGCTTCTGCAATGCAATGACCATGTGTTCTTGTTAATTACTGCTAATTGTGGCAAGAAGTGGTCTCAAGATGTTTGCTTACAGAATGCCTTATATTAGAGAACAGAGCTTTCAAAGGACCTAAATGCTGTGGGAGCACATATACCACTGGCATCCAGTAAAAACAGATGCTTTTAAAAGTCACTGAGCTGCATCTGAAAATCCTGTTTGTGAATCTTTAAGATCCAAGTGCAGCCAAGGATGGTGAAGGCCCTGCCATGTCCACTGCAACCCTTCAGATGCAGCGATGGTGAGAGGAACCTGTAGGTTACAGACTTGTGGAGAGCACTCATAGCAGGCAGCCTAGCAGCTCCTCCTCACTGCTGGCCACAGGTTGTTGGGTTTGGGTTCAATGTGACCATGCAGAGCAGAGGCAAGGATGACAGAAATCTTTGTTAATGACCATTTGCATATGCAAACATAGGGAAAAGAGCTGTAAGTGGTTGGGCATCTGTCATTGGTGATTAATGTATTCATTCATAGATGAACCTGAACTGAACACAAGAGGACAGGTACTGTCCTCTTAAGAGGGAAAGGTGGGATCTTGATGTTCCTCCTTCTCTTTACTCTCTTTACAGGATTTACAAAGATTTATAGTGCTAGCATGCTGCTACCTGTGCATACTCCTCACTGGCTTTCACAGGCAGGCCTTATCAGAGAGCGTGCTTTTGGCAACACAATGAAGTCACCCTGGTTTCATACTGAAGCTTTTCATGTCAATGGCAGTTTTATTTAAATAACATAATAATATCCCCTAAAAATCCTATATATCAGCAAAAGGATTCCCCAGAGCTGCAGCCGTCAGCAAAAATAATACTTCAAGGGTTTGCATTGCCCACAGGTGAGGGATGAAGAAGCTGATATACAAAGCTTTGGCAGTGTTGCTGGTACCAGTGGCAGCTCTTTTAGCTGTGGTGCCAATGCTTGTGAGCTTTGGGAGCTCATGCTAGAGAGGGAAAGAAAATCAACCTAGAAACAAATACAAAATCTCTTAAAATTGCCCACATTAAAGCAGTCTGCTCCTGAGACCCCCAATAAGAGCTGTCAGGGAAAAGTGACAGCATAAAAGTGCCTAAATACCTTTCCCAATCTAGGCTTAAATAACTAACAAAAGTTATAAATTATAGAGCATCTAAAACAAGCATCTTAATATCAGATTTCTGTAAGTATCAGGTGCTGAAGCATATGCTCTCCACAATACCTAGGAAACCAGTCTCAGCCAAGTCTCCCAAACAACAGAATACAATCCATCTCAGTGCCAACTTATTTACCTGTGATGCATCAGAGTGATTGATAGAGGCAGGGTAAAAATCTCCCCAGCAGTGAATCACTTTCACACCAACTCGAGATGAGGCAGTCTCTGTGACTACTCACTCTACCCTATTTCCCTGTCTGCCTGGCTGCACAAAAGGTGAGACCCATCATGTTGTGAGACCACAGATTCTTGGAATGGAAGACAAGTATTGCTGCCTAAGAGGTACCATTTAGATTCCTCTCTTACCCCAACTGATTGGGATTACTGATTTTTACAAGACAGAAAGAACTTCCCATCTTTAAGATTGCTGTCTGTCCATCAAATTCAACTGAAATCAGTCAAGTGGGTTTTGAAGTTACTGGGAGAACTAAGAAGAGAGGAAAGAGAGGTTGTATAAATGATCCTGTGAAGAGGATAACAGCAAGCTGACCAAATTGGTTATAGTCTCTGTACTTTACTAACTTCCTCTGGTTATGTGAAGCTGTTATGTGAAGAAGTGGAAGTGTGGGCAGATGGTGTACAGTGATAGCATTTCTGTCACTACCTCTGCTCATCAGACTCAAAACATTAAATGGGAGCAAAATCAAAAGTGGAAGCTGGAGTAAAGATCCTGCATGTCTCTTTCTGCAGTCTCAAGAGAGGTAAACATTTAAGAAACTCCTCCTTGTGAGGAACCTCATCCTTGTGGGCTCCAAAGACAAGAGACTACTGACCTTGCTCCAGCTTTGTTTACATCTGAAGTAATTTACAGTTAACATTTTGAGGTTAGTTAACAAGCTGGTTTTGGGAAATGTCTCCTCTTTGCAGGATCCTTGCCATCTCCTGCAATTGGTCAAAGATGAGACACAACAGGATGAATTTTCCTACCAGGTGTCCTCATTTGGAAGATTCCTGAAGAATAAAGTTTCTGTATTTCATGTGCTTTATTTTGCTTTGTGCTAACAGTCTGAAGAGAACTGAGGTTATGCATCAAGCACAGAAGTAGAGATTAGATTGTCCTTTCTATCAGAGGGATTGGATTTCCAGTCACTCCTAAGTTTCATTGTCTTGGAGGTATTTTGAACAACTGCCATATAGACCAAAAGGCAAATCTTCAGCGTGGCTTCTGGCAGATTTACCACACAAGCCTGAGGTCAGCACAACAGCAAGGTACAGATCTGCTTTATGGCACTAAACACAGCTATCCAGTGTCAACAACTACTCTTGAGGAAACCTCCTTCAAAATCCTCAACAAAGTTCATCAATAATATACTGCATTATACTACTAATTTCATCTCAAAATGATATCTAAGAACATGATGTCCCATCTAGATGCCTGAAATCATCACTCACACCCTAGAAGTGACTTTGTCCCTCAAATGGCTAGAAATGGAACATAGATGACTATCCCACACGGACACATCCCTCGCTGCCTAGTGGCAGTGAAGTGTTTGGAAGGCACACTGCCCTCAGTTAAACATGATGTCAGATGTTTGCCTCAGCTGCCATCAGTCCCCCTTTTACTGTTCAGTCAATTATAGCAGTGGTTGTTTGTGACTCCCAAGTGCCCATCCAGAGCATGTGAGCAGTGCTGGCTGTGCAGTGGCTGTGCCTCGACAGACCCGTCACCAGAGTGCTGCAAGCCATGAGCCAGGTGATCTGTGCAGCCTTCTGCACAGACAGGGAGCAGCACCTTTGGTGTCTGTGCCTGTTGTGCAAGCCGCACACTGGGCAGTGGAACAGCCAGCATCAGAGAGTAAGAACCTGGCTGAGATGCATCTCACTTATATTTACATAACCCATTAGTCACCCAACTCCATAAACTATGTATTTGAATGACTATTTAGAGTAAACGGAGTTAGGCCCCTCAGGTCCTTAAAGCCTGGATGTGGGCTGCTGCCTGCATTGTGAAACACTTTAATACCTTTTAAACTCTGTTCCTTAATAAATATTTGAGAAAAATGAGGTTTATCCTCCCCTAGTTGCCTGTCATCACATGCATGACTTGAGCTGCACTGCACACTCCACCCCCAGCCCCGCCACACCCTTCCCTTGCTCCGCGCACCTGCGTGTTGGGAGAAACGGGGAAAGGCCGTTTAATTGTGGGAGAAAGTTCACAACCGGGGAAGGAGCTCCCAAGTTTACAGAGAGCAGCAAGTGATGTCAGCGCCTACTGGTGATGTGGCTTGTCATTCTGAGGGAGGGGAGGGGCAGGCTGGGGCAGAAGCACTTTTAAAAGAGACTGAGGAAGTGAACCTGTGATGCCACAGCAAAGCAGCCCTTCGGGGAAAGCCAATTACCTACCCAGCCTCCTGGAGAGTACAAGGAAGAGCACCTTGAGGTGAAACAAAGGGGAGATGAGGGGGACGGCAATGAAAGGACTTGGGCTCTTCATTTTCAGTGCAAGTGAGTACTAATTTGGTTATGTCCTCAAGCGCTGGGTGGAAGGAAACAGCACTACAAAGTACAAGGACTCCAGTGCACTTTGTATGTCTCTTTCTTGTTTAGTGAAGGCTCCTTTGTGCTTATGGCCAGACAAGTGTGCGTACCATTTCTGTGCTGAATATCCACACACATCTCCTAAAACTGTTAGGAGTGGGAAAAAATGCTGTTCTTCATGAAGGTGGAAAGTATATTTCATAAACAGTTTTCTTGGTTTCTGTTAATACAATATTTATCTCTGAAGAAGGAACTTCCTCCTCTGAAGTCTCAGTTCCACTGCTTTTTATCCTGTCTCATGTTCTTATATCAGTGTTCCTGCACCTCATTCCAGGCTTCAGACCAAGCTACGCACATGGGAATTGCTTGGGGTTTTTTAACTAAAATTCCTGAAAACCTCACTTCAGCAATAAGACCCACAAAAGGGAAATTCACAAAGTTTACAGTAATCAAAAAAGTGGATGGGCTTCACATGCAACAAATGTGACTTGGGTCATGGTTTGATGATTGTTATGTAACTTCTGCAATGCCATTGATATTCACTCTCCTTTTTCATTATTCTCACCTTTTATGCTATGCAAATTATGCTCCTTTTTTTTGTTTGATCAGAATCTCAATTTATTTCAGCAAACAAAGTATTCCTGTAATTGTATTAATTGCCCTTCAGTCTGTTAACAATTACTCAGTAAGCAATGTGAAAGCAGAAATGTCACTTTCATTTTCTTCTTCCTTTGTACAAGTACAAATCTCTAAGCAGAGGGAGAGAAAACCATTCTCATTTTTTAAAATGTTACAAACATACAAAATGTCTCTCACATTTTTAAAAATGTTATAAACATACAAAGTGATAACGTGCAAGAAAGTAACTCTAGGGCTTAAATCTAGGTTTTAAACTCTGTTCCTTAATAAATATTTGAAAAATGAGGTTTATCCTCCCCTAGTTGCCTGTCATCACATGCATGACTTGAGCTGCACTGCACACTCCACCCCCAGCCCCGCCACACCCTTCCCTTGCTCCGCGCACCTGCGTGTTGGCAGAAACGGGGAAAGGCCGTTTAATTGTGGGAGAAAGTTCACAACCGGGGAAGGAGCTCCCAAGTTTACAGAGAGCAGCAAGTGATGTCAAAGCCTACTGGTGATGTGGCTTGTCATTCTGAGGGAGGGGAGGGGCAGGCTGGGGCAGAAGCACTTTTAAAAGAGACTGAGGAAGTGAACCTGTGATGCCACAGCAAAGCAGCCCTTCGGGGAAAGCCAATTACCTACCCAGCCTCCTGGAGAGTACAAGGAAGAGCACCTTGAGGTGAAACAAAGGGGAGATGAGGGGGACGGCAATGAAAGGACTTGGGCTCTTCATTTTCAGTGCAAGTGAGTACTAATTTGGTTATGTCCTCAAGGGCTGGGTGGAAGGAAACAGCACTACAAAGTACAAGGACTCCAGTGCACTTTGTATGTCTCTTTCTTGTTTAGTGAAGGCTCCTTTGTGCTTATGGCCAGACAAGTGTGTGTACCATTTCTTTGCTGAATATCCACACACATCTCCCAAAACTGTTAGGAGTGGGAAAAAATGCTGTTCTTCATGAAGGTGGAAAGTATATTTCATAAACAGTTTTCTTGGTTTCTGTTAATACAATATTTATCTCTGAAGAAGGAACTTCCTCCTCTGAAGTCTCAGTTCCACTGCTTTTTATCCTGTCTCATGTTCTTATATCAGTGTTCCTGCACCTCATTCCAGGCTTCAGACCAAGCTACGCGCATGGGAATTGCTTGGGGTTTTTTAACTAAAATTCCTGAAAACCTCACTTCAGCAATAAGACCCACAAAAGGGAAATTCACAAAGTTTAAAGTAATCAAAAAAATGGATGGGCTTCACATGCAACAAATGTGACTTGGGTCATGGTTTGATGATTGTTATGTAACTTCTGCAATGCCATTGATATTCACTCTCCTTTTTCATTATTCTCACCTTTTATGCTATGCAAATTATGCTCCTTTTTTTTGTTTGATCAGAATCTCAATTTATTTCAGCAAACAAAGTATTCCTGTAATTGTATTAATTGCCCTTCAGTCTGTTAACAATTACTCAGTAAGCAATGTGAAAGTAGAAATGTCACTTTCATTTTCTTCTTCCTTTGTACAAGTACAAATCTCTAAGCAGAGGGAGAGAAAACCATTCTCATTTTTTAAAATGTTACAAACATACAAAATGTCTCTCACATTTTTTAAAATGTTATAAACATACAAAGTGATAACGTGCAAGAAAGTAACTCTAGGGCTTAAATCTAGGTGACACTGTCTCTCTAGTAGCATATAGGCTGTTTGTCCTCTCTCCTTTTCTGGAGTTCTTTCAGAATTTACTTCCCCTGCCTTCAGCCATATTTTGAATAGATTCTGTTTCTGCTCAGAAAAAAATCCCCAACCTTTGAAGAATAAACCACAACTTTTAAATGTACTGACTGTGAAGTGAAACGTGGTGAGAAGTGGGAAGGAGGAAATGAGCCTGAGTCAGTGACATCCCAGAATGAAACTGTTGCTTCCCTGAGAGAGGGAAGCTCCTTCTGGGATGCAGAAAGAGAGGTGGGTGACAAATGAAGAGCACCAGAAGCAGTGGGATGTGAGGGTCACAGCAACAGATGAGTAAGTGTGTTACAGGCTGTGCCTCACATGCAGTGCTGGGTTCAGCTGCTCCCCAACTAGGCACCAAACATGTCTGGAAGAAAAGAAAGATCTCATTTATTGTAGGATTTGACTCATCCAGTTGGAAAAAGGAAAATAAGTTCTTAGGGTTGGGTGGTTTCTTTGCCTGAGGGCTGTGTTTATGACCTGTCAGTGAACCCCAGCCCAGTGGAACCAGTTTCTGAGTGACAAAAAGATCAGGAAATGGGTTTTGCTCCATTTCCTAGTACAGACAGTGGTGCTTTTCACTTAAATGCAGGAAAGCATCTCTATCCAGTCATAACAAGCAAGGAGAAAGCTTTCCCAGGTGTCTCTCATATGGAGGGCACATGAAAACAGCAGTCAGAAAGAGCCCAGGGGCTATGCAAACATGGGCCTTGCCCTGGGTGCTACAGGGCAGGGAAAGATCTGGGAGTGGCTGCAATAAAGGCATGCTAGCAATACTTTGCCCTGGTTTCCTCCTCATGACTGTCAGCAGTTGTAAATGAAATAATCCCCAAGAGAACAGAAGCCACTCCTGCCACATCACAGAGGAAGAGGTGAAAACACAACTTGCTATGAACTCTGGGAGCCCACAGAGCAACTCAGTTGTTGAGACAGCATGCAGAAAGATGGAAATTCAGGCTAAAAGCAAATCCCTGTGCCAACTGTCCCATGGCACCCTGTGTAATTACCTGAACTGTCGCCCCAGGTTCTTAGTGCAGTGACCACACAACCTTCTGGGTCCCCACACTTTTATTTTCTAAGGGACTCTTGTTCACTGCTAGTCAAGGATGTGGCAGCGCTCAGCTTGCCAATGGCATTCACTTACTGACCCAGTGCAGGGGCTGTGTGCTCTTCCTGTCTAAAAAAGTGGGTATTCACAACCAGTTTGCAACTCAGGGTGCAATCTAGAAAGCCTCTGCTCTCTCCCTTATACATACACTTCCTTATAGATCTAACCTGGACAAAGATATGGCAGAATGAGGACCCAAAGTTTGCTAGGTGGCAATTTTTCAGATGAATCCTTTCCAGGGAACAGTGACTCAGCCTTCAAGAATCAAACTTTCCCCACCACATGCAGCATGCCCCTCATGGGGGAAGCCCTCTCCTCTTTCCTCTTTACTGCACCCCCTTCCTCTTTGCCATGGGAGCACCTCTGAGCAGCACTTCCTTCCTTGCCATTTACAGTTTTCCCAAATATTTTCCACAAATAGAGTGCCATTAAAAAAGAAACAAAACCAAAACCTCAAAGCAACAAACTCAAACAGAGAACCCACACAAACTGTGAGGAGAAAGCAGGTGTTTTTAACCCTGGACTCCTGCAGGCAGGAAGGTCACCTATGGCAGGGCAGACACAAATGTCCAGCTCAATTCTGAGAATAACAAAGACCTGCCCACCAGGCAATGATCAGACATGATGAATTAAGCACAAGTCAGAGAGAATTCAGTGTAAAAAAACCACCTGCCCTGTGCCCTGCCTGGTTCCCCAGGGCACAGAGGGATTTCTGTTTTATTCAGCTCTCAGCTATTCCTGTGCTCCAGAGGCAGGAGCTGGAGTTTTGAACAAAGGTGACTACTACCTTACCCATTTTTAGAAAAAACTAAGAGCTATTCTTCCTTTGTTTCTTTCAACCACTCTTTGCTTCTCTAGGTTTTTCTATTTTCAGGGATGAAAAACATGAACAGGTTTTGATTCCCTAGCACAAAATGTCACTTTTCTATGGATTTGGATCGAGGCGAGTTATTTGACAGTTTTCCTGATCCTTGAAATTTGACAATATCAGTTTGTTAGTTTAGCCTGAATCCTTAAGACTGCTGATGCACTTGTAGTATCTGTTAATCTGTCTCCCTCTGTACGTTCTGAACTGTCAAAGGGTGTCAGTCACACTGAAGGAGGGCTCAGGAAAAAAATAAAGCATCTTTCTAAACTCCATGGCAATATATGAGTAGGTGAAGAAGAGGGAAGCAAGGAACAGAGAGCAGAGTTTAGCTCTAAGCCATCCTGTGCAGCAGCTTCCCAGAGCCAATCAGCTGCAGCACACGTCACCTCTTGCTCAGTGGGGAATGTCCTGGATGACAGGGAATTAGGGGTTATTGTGGCACCTGAGGAAGCCACAGAGACTACCATGGAATCCAGATGTTGCTATTTTTGCTGAATGCAGCATTTATTCTCTTCCTAGTTCTGGTATCTGCTCATGCCCTCACTGTGGAAGTACCTGAGAGGCACATCCAAGTGGCAAGAGGAAGAAACGCTACCCTGCGCTGTAATTTTAAAACAAGCTCAGCTGTTGACAGAGGAGACCTGGTTGTCTGGAAGAAAATCGATAGCAAGGTAAACTGAGCTGCAAAAAGAAACAGATGAGAGGGAAGCGAAGAAGGGGCAGGAGAGGGAAGATGTGAGTGGGAATGGATGTTGGAAGAAAAATACTTCTTCCAGATTTTTTTTTTAAATCCCAGAACTGTGCAAACAGAAATGCTGAGTCTAGATGCAATTTATTCCAAATTTATTGCACAACACTAGGAAAGCTCCCACCCCTCTTGGTCTTACAGCTCTTTACTGAGGATACATCACTGTATGTACTGTGGGGTTTACATCTATTAAAACATGTGAAACACTCAGATTATTTCTAAAAAATATATGCATGCATAAAAATGTGTATGTCTAATACATATATCTTTGATAATATATAAAAAGCTTTAAGTTGATGGTAACAGTACATGGAGAGATTCTTGCGGTCTCCTATATCCATCTGAAGCATTGGAAGGTTAAGAAATTAAATTTTAAAGTTCTTCTTGACTGCTTGGTAATTAGAGAGAGGAGAAGCAGCCTTTCGAGATCTCCCTGCAAGAACTGCCAAGAATTTCTTCTCTGGAGAACCTTGCTGGGAGAGTTTGTGTAACCATAGGGCAATTTGACTGACATGGGTCTCAGACAAGTCTTGGGCTGTCCTCTCCTCATGGTGAGGAAAGGTGAATAAGCCTCAGCAAAAGAAATCAGATAAGGTGTCAGAAGGGGATTCCAGATGGAAACAGAGATCCTTTTGAATTTCTACATTTTTCTTGGCTTTTTCCCAAACTGCTGCCATTTAAGGTCCTCTTTTCCAAGCTGCTCTTTAAGAGTGGGCTGATGGATCGCGTTAGATGGCAGATGACACAGAAGAAGCAGGGACTGACGCTGTGCCCTCGCTGTGTGCCAGGTTGACGCCGTGACGCGCTACTTCGATGGGCTGGTGCAGTACGGGGAGGGCTACGACCACCGCCTCCAGTTCAGCGGTGACGTGGACAGCGGGGACATCAGCGTCACCATGGGCGCCGTGACCATGGAGGACAACGGCACCTACGTCTGCAGCGTCCGCCTCCGGGCCGACCCGCCCCGCCAGTCCGCGCTCCTGGACCTCTTCGTGCTCGGTGCGATGACACAGGAGTGCCACACCCCTGTCACACACACCTGCCCTTCCTCTGATGTCCACATCGGCTTAAACAGATTTTCTAATAGCAAAAAAAAATTGTCATCCCAATTCCACCTTTGGTCTTTTCCTACTGCCTGTGGAAAGACAGGGATGCATAGAGCAGGCAACTCCCTCAGACACCTGGCTGTGTGTACAGCTCACTTTCCTAACAACCCAGGCACCATTACAGGGCTTTCCTCATCCCCCCCTGTGGCCTGTCATACTCCACTTACCAAAGGATGGGTCACCTAACACTATCAGGCATATCCCAAAAAGCATTTTGCAATTCCCTCTGGGCTTTCCTTGTTTCTCCCAAAAAGGGAGAAACAAATTAGATCCAAATTCACTTTAAGTTCCTTTGAGAAGAAGGTGGCAGGTGCAAGACCAGCCTCTGCTCGCAAGAATAAAAACCACAGATGCAAATGGGCTGAAACACGAAGTTGCTTCTGATTGATATAATTCTTCTTTTCTTTCTTCAGTTGCACCATCCAAGCCCGAATGCAAGATTCTGGGGACACCAGAATATGGACAGACAATCAACCTGACCTGTGCTTCTCATGAGGGCTCCCCAGTGCCCAAATACACCTGGAAAAGCTTCAATGTGCAAAACGAGCCCCGTCCGCTACCATACACAGAAGGTACGAGAAATCCAATCACATCAAAGCATTGAGATCTCTGCAGTTGAGGGCTGGAAAGATTCTAAAATGCAAATACAAAAACACTCATAAGGCTTATTCTAGGATGTTCTCTGAACAGGAGTTTGAAAAGTTGTCCTTTCGATACAAGACATGTTCAGGAGTAACTCAGCAGAAAGGACTCTTACCTGAAGTAAGAATGGTCAGAAAGGCTTTAACTTCATCTCTCCCCTAGTGAGAAAGCTGGATGGCTCTGAGAGCAGCCAGAAATAATTATTTCTCAATTGCTGGGAGTAAGGCATAACATGAGGAACAACACTGAGTTTTCTAACTGTCTTTACATCCCAGCTTGCTTGACCATGAGCAGATCTCTTTTTAAACTGAAGGAATATAGCTGGCTCTGGAAGCCTTCCCCCAGAGATGGCCCCTCACCTGGATGAAGGGGGTGAGAAAGTTACACCATTGCTACTTTGAGCATGAAAAAGGCTTTACTGACACATAGTTCCTAATATTTTATTTGCTTTCATTTTAAGTGAGAATCTGGAAGGGAAAAGGAGCTGAATTTTCACAACAGGATCTTGACAGAACTATTTATACAGAAATGCAGGTTTAATACTCTTTTAAGTGTGTCAGTGACAGAGGACTCAGATTTATTTCATTAAACAACTTGGTTTATTCCTGGCCTGTCCAGCTTCAGGAAGACTAAGTGTTTGTACCTACCCCTCCTGGTTTAAGGGAAATAAACTAAAGATGATGAGACTCCACAGGATATTCCACACTCAGAGCCCATTCTTGCATAAAATATGTATCAGCAGGGGCAGGAACTTTATTCATTTCAGTGGCCACTATGTGGTGCCAGCGCATCACGCACAGCGCTGAGCACAGCAGACTGTCACAGCAGCAGCTTCCACTGTCACCCTGATCTTCCCCGGGACAGGAGTCTCTGCTGGTCCATTCCCACCTCACTCCTGCTTTCATCGGAGCACCCATGGCCAAGGCCTGTGTGACTGTCCCCAGGTGCCCCAGGCTGGCTGGGTGCCCTGCTGTCACTACAGGCAATCTGTGCTAAGCAAGTCCCACTGCTTGTGAAGCGTGCAGATCCCCTCAGGACACACTTCAGAGCTCACAGCACCTGACCCACTTCTTCCCCATTTCACTCACTCAATCACTTCTGATTTATTGGGAGCATTTAAATTCCACTTCTAGACTGAGACTTTAAGAACTACAAACATCACACACACACCCCCCCACACCAAAAAAAAAACAACCCACCCCACCACCAGGAGGGAGACAAGTAAACACAAGGAATATGTAGAGACTAATAGAAAATAAAAACTAAAAATCAATCAAGCAATATGGCCTGTCATTTCTCAGCTTGCATGCTCTTCTACTATCTGGCACTAGGTGCCAGCAAATCCTAAATATAAAAAAGTGAGATCCCAGGGAAACAGAAAAGTCATTAAAAAGTATTCAGTCTTTTGCTTTCAGAGCAGGGATCTGGACCTCTCTCAGAATCAAGGACTACACATCACTGTATCAGCTGGAGATGCAACAAACAAACTGACTGCCTGAGCAGACAGAGCTGAGCTTCAGCCCGTGGTGCTGAGCTGTGTGAGGACAGAAAGGATCAACATCACTGCAATCCTGTCACTAGAGCTCTTCTTGTTTACTTACACAGCCTGTGTGACTTCTCCCAGACTAGATAACATTTCCCCCCACTGCTAAATAATTCACATCTGAAATCCTAAGTGCTGCAAGGACTTAAGGGGCTTTCTCTTGTTGAACAAGTTAATTCATCAAGATGGCCAGTTCTCAGAGCCAGGTCCTGATTTGGGCATCTGACATTTTTCGAAATCCAATGCCAAAACAACAGCAAAACAAAAAAGCTTTCTCTAAGCACAGACACGTCTCTACCCTCCACCTACAATTTTCTCTCTAAAAGGAATGTTCAAATACCACATGTTCCCTATAATCAAAACAGCACACTTCTGTTTGTCCTCCCACAAATCACTTTATAACCTAGGGATGAGCATGGCAGCTCCTGAGCAAGACAGAGCAATCCATCAGCTTTGATAACCTCTCATCACTCCAGCCACCCTGAGCTGGAACTGGAGCGCTGCTGTTGCCACTTCCTTCCCTGCTTTTATTCTTATCTTTTTTGGCCTGATTTGTGTTTCACAACAGGGCAACAAATAACTCTGAAGAACATCTCAGCAGACACCTCTGGCTTTTACATCTGCACTTCAACGAACACTGTGGGAACAGAATTCTGCAACATGACAGTCAGCGTTGTGCCACGTAAGAGATGGGGCTGCCCTGGGGAAAGGAAGTACCAGAGAGAACATCTCAGCTCAGAGTCAAAGCACTAAAGGAGGGCAATGTTACCATCTGGTTTCTGCACACCTTTAAGAGAGACCCTCTCCAGTGGTTTACATGCTAGTAGAGCACTCACCAATGCCTTGGATTAGTTCAAAAAGTGATAAAAGCTCTGTAGAGTCAGCACTGAATTTGCAATGTCTGACACTAAACTTTATAACAAAGAAGAGCAGGTGTTCAGCTCCAGGGGCTCCTCCCTGTCAGTAGCTAACTGCTCCTGTACTACCCAGTACAGAATTATTTCCAGTTGCTGTAGTCAAACAGATGTGGCTTCCACTCAGTCTGGGTCTGGTGGGGGGTTTGAAGTGCAGTGATTGTGCTGATCCCCTCTGACATCACTGGCCCTGCTAACTCCTCCCTTCCCACGCAGCATCCATGAACATAGCTCTGTATGCTGGCATCATTGGGGGAGTTGTTGCTGCCATTGTGGTGATTGGGATCATTGCCTATTGCTGCTGCTGCCGGGAAGGCAAGGACACTGACTACGAGATGACGTGAGTACCTCTCCCTGCAGCACTGAATGGAACAGATGAAGGGTTCCCCTTCTCCCTCCAGCACCAACAGATGGAGTGGAAAACCGGGGAGAAAGAAATCTGGGCAAGCATGCACTGCTTTCTCCTTTCTGTCCACCCCAGTGGCTCCCATCTCTCCTCATGGGAGATGCCCAGGAGTCCCGGACACCTTTGTGTCTCTGGGCAGAACCAAATTATCCAAACCTTGGATGTGATTAGCACACATGCTATGAAAAACAAACAAGTAGCTCCCACACCTTTTGCACCACCAGCAAGACTGAAATTGTGGACTTCAGCTGGGTGCAGTTCTAGATCAGCTTAGAGCAGTTTAGAAGTATCTTAACACAAAATCTCTTCAGTGAGGTTTCTGACTGGTTTTAACGTCTCTACTCCCAAACAATGTTTTAGGGTGCAAGAAGACAGAAATGAACCCTCCAGGCAGATGCCAACAAGGCATGAGAGCCAAGGGGAGTATGTGGAGAATGAGGAGAATGAATGAAGAAACCACTGCCATCTCCAGGATCTGCTGAGGCACAGACATCACTGTAGAAAAGAAATCAATCCCTCTTTCTTACTGCAAGAAGTTGAATTATAAAATGAAAGCGAAAGGCTCTGCCTTCAAGTTCTGGGAGAGAACACTCTTGCTTCCCTGGAAATAAGTGTTTGATGTACAGTGAGCAGTAACACACACTCTCACAGCAGAAAGATGCACATGGAGCACTGCTGCACCCAGTCATCCAAAAATAACCAGTCTTCCAGACTTCCAACTTTCTGAAAAAAGAAACTATCAGGTCTATTTGGAGAACAGAGGAACAGAACTGCTGATGTATCCCCAGATCCACAAAAGGTTTGAAGGTCACCAACTGCATTTCATCAAGGAAAGGTGGTCTTGTTTACTGAGTCATGCAAATGTCACAGCTTTCACCACTGTTCAACACAGGAACTGTTTTATGGAGGTTGAAGCAAGATGATTTTTAAAGACATTTTGTTAAATGTGTATTTTGTATGTATTATACATACATATATAAATAAATATATGGAGAAAAAATACCACTGATGACCAGTGAGTCTCCTATTTGGGAAAACAGTGCATAATAATCTCACAGATAAGGTAAGAACTTAGATGGGCAGCTGCTAAGAACTAGGAACACTCCAGTAGCCTATTTACTGTCAGACTCCTGAATTTCTGAGTTCTAGCTCCCAGAGCTCCTAATTTTCATTACTTTTTCCTGCTGATTGTTGCATGGGCAAGTCAGAAATAGTCCATTGCTCCTGCTGCTTCTGAAAAAATGACAATGTGAGAGCATGTACATGGCAAGTACATCCTTAATTAAAACAAAAAGGGGGAGGGAGTGGAAGGAAAAAGGAAAAATAACTTTTTGTTCAAACTGTAACAATTTAATCAGAAGCACTGCATTTTATGTGCAAGATGTGGAGGGAAGTCCTACCACTGGTATCTTTGGAAGAGAATGGACTGTCCACCCCCAAGGACTATCAAGGGGTATTAAAGCTAATTAAAAACTTTTTTTTAAGATACTTTTGCAGTAAAATATTTATCCTTTCAAAACTCCTTACTGCATCTTCAACTTTGGGAGTTTCAGCAATGCCTCCCACATACCCTTTACCCCCAAACAGTTACTGTAATAAAAATCTAAAATTTAACTTCAAAGAAGAACCAGCCATCCTCCCACACAGGACCAGTATTTTCTAGATTTCAAACTATGAAAACCACCCTACCAGAACTGTAATTCTGGCTTGCTTTCTGACTACCTTTGTTTAACATAATACTTAAAATACAATTACTCATTTGTAGTAATAACAATTGCAAAGACCAACCACGGGAGTTCTTGACAAAGAACACACAAATCCAAATCTCTGTGGCAATGGATAATCTGAAATGCAAGACATTCTGAGGACCTTTTCTCACGATGCATGAGAAAACTTTGCAAAAATGGATGGCTAAAAAAAAAACCATTTCACAGAGAAGCTGAAGGCAGATAAAAACATTTGGTGCATAGCTCAGAAGCAGAGCTGGTATGTATTCCAGTCTCAATGTAACAAGCAAGGATAGTGTGAATTACCTAATTATCATTGTAACGCATTTCTACTGTGAAACAAAAGCTATTTCTTTTATAAATGTTACAGACATTAGTCAGCACAACCTGTTTGCTCCACCAGGAATAACAGTGAGGGATAGCAGTGCGGATTCTCAAAGATCCTAACTGGAAAGTCCAGAGAAAGGACTTGAAAATTATCAGTAGAATAATGCCAGAATATAGCCCGAAATTGGCAGTGGCCACTAAACCACTGTCACACTCTGCTACCTGTCCCACACTCTTCACTTTTAGAATAGGTGAAGCTCAATGGCTGTTTGTCAGCTGAAGTCCTCAAGTAACATGCACACAGTGGTCATTTTAGGTGTGAAGGAAAACACAGATTAGCAGTAAGCAACTGCACTAGGTTGTCTAAAGAAACCAGCCACAGAATACAGAGGATGACCCCCAAACCCATGAATTTAATTCTCTGCAAGCAGATTCCATAACAACTAGCAGAGGGAAAGCAAGAGTCCAACCTGACAACATTTAAAACAGAACTGCTTCAAGTTCTGCAATGCTAAGCTCACTTCTGCACTGAGAAATCAACTAAGTGATAACACATGGAGATATGGCTGAGATAATTCAGTGCTGCATCATTTTTTTACCTTTTTTAAAATACCTTGGAAATAGTGCATTTATTAGAATGCTTTATGTGTTTTTCCTCAACCAATTTGTTCTACTCTATCAGCCAGGAATACACAAATACAGATATTCAAACTCATGCCTTATTCCAGGGTTTTCCTGTGACTGAATTAATGTCCTGCCTGTCTTGTATTTCTTTTGAAAAAGGAATAACTCCAAGAGTTACCTCTAGTATAGCCACAGCCTTATGCAAAATTAAACCAGCAATAATGAGTTTGGAGGGAAGATAAATTAAGCTAGTGATACGTAACTAATTCCAAAGATTTAATGTATCTATACTGAACTTCAATAACCACTTCCCTCAAAAGGCAGGAAGGAGGGAGAAAATGTATAACCAGGTAGAAAAGTCAATTCCTACTTTATTCTTTACACAGCAATCAGTAAACTACTGTTTAGTTATGTTCAACTCTATTCACAAACATCACAGAAAGCAGACAGGCTGGTCAGGCATCATTTAGCATTGGCAAATCCATGCTGACTCTTTCCAGTGCCCCACTTCTCCTTCACGTGCCCAAACACATTCCAAGAGGGCTTGCTCCATTTTTCCAAGGAGTGCAGTGGAACTGAGCAGCCCAGGCTTTCTGAGATCACCATTTGACAGATGGGTGCAGCATTTGCCTCCCATTGCTGTGGATTTCCTGTGCTCTCTGTGACCTTCCAAAGGTGAGAGAACAGCCTGGAAAAGATGTCAGTCAGCTTCCCCAGCATCCTGGGATGCAGCACATCTGGCTGGAGGGACTGCATGGGTCTGGAACCCCAACTGCTGCTGTTCCAATCCCTGAACCCTTCCTGAGAACACATCTGCTTTCCAAACATCCCTACAGCCCTGGCCAGTGTTTAGGGATTCTTCCTTTGCAGCCCACACCTGTTTCTCCCTGATTTACACTGCACCAGGATGCAGCCACAAGATCCCTGTGAACACAAGAGAGTCTTCCCAATCAATCTCCCTGCATTGCTGGATGCTCTTGTGTTTGGGAGACACTGTCCTCAACGAACTGCCAGCCTTAATGCACACAGAGCTGGCACCAGGGATTCCACCCTCCTCATTTCCCACACAACCACCAAGATCTGTTCTCACTGCCTTCCCCACTCTTCTCGGGATCTTGGGAAGTGTTTCCAGTGTTACAGACACACAAAGGCTGGTGCTGCCACAGCCCACTTCAAGATTCAGTACAGTGCACAATTCACAACTTGTCAGGAAGACAGGAGTTAATTATCTCAGCATCCCTGTTGCTAGAGCAACTGCACTCCTTTTCTGTTTATTTGTACCAACTGTTCCAGGAAAGACACCGAGGCAATGTTCTGCCTGATGAAGTTCACAATACAATGCTCAAACCTCCAAGATTAATTCTGGACATGTTAGAGCTCTACTAAAATTACTGCAGCCCAACAGAAGGGAATTTGTAACTTCTGCTGCACTTCACCTGTTCACTAGGGATTGGAGGAAATTATTTGAAAATGGCAGAGAAGTTTAATGGAACCTCTAAGACAGAACCATGGAAAAGTGAGCGAACAGAGTAAATTCAGGGTTAGATTAATAGAAGTGTTTGCCAATTTCTTCATTTTACTAAATCATTGCAATAAAATTGATTGGCTGGCCACTCTGGGGTGACAGTGAGGGATGATAATCCTGCAGCAGTCATCAGGAGGGCAGAAACTAGATAACAAACTTGTTTTTCTCCTGCTCCACCACAGTACATTTACTCTGCCAAAAGGAATGATGTTGTTAAAGCCTTTGCAGTCAGCTGCAGCTACTTCTATCTATCAGCCAGAAAATAAACCCAGTTTCACACATATACTTGAGTGACTTCATTTTTGGGCAGTCTGAAATCCTTGCTAGCAGAAAGAGTTAGAACTTTTTAATTCAACTAGCAGGTCCAAAAGCACAGCCCCTCTATGAAAATTATGCAGGTTTTTAAAAAACTTACCAAGAAAGAAAAATATTTTACAAGAAAATCAAAACAGGCTTTCCTAGAATAGAGGTTTTCGTTCACCCAGACAAGTACTTATTCCGAAGAATTTGACCTTCAGCACACCACCACTTGACTGTAACAGCTCAAGAGCCAGAATCCCTGAAATGGCAGCAAGTTTGCTAATGGGGAATGACTCAGCATGGACCTCGCTCTAGGCAGCTGGCACAGGACACACCCCGTGGAAGGACTATCAGCTGTTGCTGTTATCCAGGATCACAGCACTGCTTCCTCCAGCCTGACACCCGACAGATCCTCCACACAGAAAATCCCCGCCAAAGTGCTGCCTCGTTTCTATCTTTTAGGATCTGGATGAGTGACACACTGCAAAGGATGCAATAAAGATTTATCTTACCTTAGACACAGCAAACACTCTCTGATAACATAAGAGTCAGAATGCAGACCCCAGAACTGGCACAGACATCAAGAGGTAGTGTGGCTTCCCTTCCCACACACCCCAGCCTGCCAGCTTCTTTTCTCACACTTGGGAGGTGAGAGGGAGAGCTGCTGTCCATGTGAGAGAGCAGCTGGAATGCAGAGCTCCACCTGGGAACAATGAGCCAGTTGAGGCTCTTGGGTTGGACACAGAGGACAGGCCAACAGGGGTGACATTCCAGGGGGTGTCTGCTGCAGACAGCCCTGCCAGGGGGAAGCTCTCAAGGCCTTCTTCAGACACCTGTGAGGAGCCTGACTCTCAGAAGTGACCAAGGAGCCAAGGTGTCCCTGCTGGATCTCATCCTTATGGACAAGAAATAACTGCTCAGGGGTGTGAAGGCCAGGGGGCAAATTTAGCTTCAGTAACCATGGGGTAGGGAATTGTGGATCCAAAGAGGGAGGAAAACAGCAAAAGGCAGCATCACAGCCCTGTAGCTCAGGAGAGCATTCCTTGGCCTTGTTCAGAGATTTGCTTGGAAGACTGCTGTGGCACACAGCGCTGGAAAGAGGTCCAGGTGAGCCTGGTGATTTTTCAAGTATCACCTCCTCCAAGACAAACAGCAAAGCAAGCAGAGGCTGAGCACAGAGCCCCTGACAGAACTCACCCCTGAAAAGGAAACACACAGGATTCCTGGGAGAAACACAGAGGTGCTGTGTGTGTGCAGGTATGGGGACAGGAAAGCCAAAGCACACCCAAAGCTGCATCTGATGAAGCGCAGGGAGGGCAAAAAGGAGAACTGCTGTGGGTGCAGATCAGTGGAATGGGCAGTGGTCATGAAGGACAAAGCTGAGGCCACATTCACCCTGAGCTTTAATGGCAAGATCAGCCTTCTAGAGCAAAATTCAAATTAAAGATGTCAAAACCAGGTTCTGCTGTATCTACAGTATGTATGTGTGCTTCTGAGAGAATGCTGGAAGTTCTGCCACATCCCTGGTTCGGGCAGTTTATTGGAAGGAGAAGGTGGACAAGCCAGCAATGCGTAAGTAACAGTTAAATCAGAAGCAACAGCAACTGTTGCTTACTGTATGTTAACATACTCTAAACAGAATGTAAAAGAACATTACAATGTACTGATGGAGACTAGATCAGCAGAGCTGTCACTACAGTCATTGTTTTTATGATCCTCAGACAACTGCTCTGGCCAAAACTTTCAGAGTAGCAATGTACAATTAACCACTGGTCTACTGCTATTACAACAAGAGCAAAAATACCCAATAACTCTGCAATGTGTGCCTTAAACCAGGCTGACTTTTTACTCATTCCTGTCACAGGAGAGAGTCAGCTGCTCTAACAGGAGGGCAGAAAGTCAGCTCTGATAGAATGTATCAGCTACAAAACCAGCTCTTCAGCCAGTTCACCAGATGCGCTACCAAACATCCCATGCAGAGTGTTGTCACCATTACATTTTATCCTGTGGAAGGGGCATGTTTAGGGCTCCCAGGCTGCACCACTCAAACTCTGCTCAAGAGCCATTCTGCCCTGTCTGGGTTTTATGTCCCCTTCAGAATTTTGTCGTTCAAGTGGTGAGAATTTTAGCCTGATTTTGACACAGTTTGTGCCTTACCAGTACTACTCCTTGCACTTAGAAAGTGGGCTAAGGCTGCAAACTCTCATCTTTAAAGGAGAGAAGCATTACTTTATTGTGCTTGTTTTTCAGAATTTGTTCTTCCAGAAATCAAGAGTTGCAAATTGCAGAACAGTCAAGGAAGCAGAGCTCCAAAGTGAAAGAATTTTCTATCATCCTTCAACAGCTGTTAGGGCTTCCCCTCAATAAATGCAGACTAACAGTATGAAATGGCTACTTTAAGTTAGTGCACTCATATGGCACAGAACTTATGATTTTCACTACAAAAAACCCCCTCTAGAGTTGTTGGTTATTACACTAAGACAGTTACTGCCCCAGTTAACAGCCCACTGGCTACAGCACATAATTAGATCTTCTCCATCTTTAGTGCTATTTTAATTTACAGGTGGTAAGGTACAGATATGCCACGGAATCCTAATGGCATTTTCCCACTTCTGCTCACATTCTTTATCTCACTCTTGACATACACTACGTTAAGCTTAGTAAAAAATGTTCTTAGGTTTATGTACTTAATACTGAATAACTGTTTTAACAACCATTTTTAATAAATTCTCTCCTACATAAGAACTGAAACAAACTTTTATTGCAACAGTGAACTCTGAAAATACTTCAAAAACAATAGTTCTGTACATTATGAAATATCAGTGCAGCAGTGGCTGTCAGTTAAGGAACCTGGACAAGTCTATACAAATGCAGAAAAGCCTTTAGCACTACTTGATAGACACTGTCAGTCAGTTACAACATTCCCAGGTGCTTCATTGGTAAATTTCAGCCTTGCAGCTTTAATGCCCCTTATTTGGTGAAAATCAGCAGGTAGGACAGCAGCCTCCAAGGAAGGAAATACAGAATCAATTGAGGAAATTCAGTGATAAAGGTGAACAGTTGGGTAAGAATAGAAATGCTTCAGTGATCCAACACTGGAAGAAAGTGTTCAACTGGCCTTATAGCAACTGTAACAGGTTTCCAACTAAACCAGCACTTGGCCTTTTCTGAACACTGATCAGCATGCTCAAATAAACCTCTTATTTCGGCTGCATTTTGGGTTTTGCTTGCATTTGTTTTGTTGGGTTTTTTTCCTTAATCAAGGGAATGAACCACCTCATCTTGAGTTTCAGTACCTACAAGGAATGAAATCTTCACACAGTTAGTTGCTATGGAAATAGTATTTCAAAACTGGACATCTGTTGGTACAAAATCTAGGAACAACTTAACAAAATAAGCTCTTGCTTCTCAGAGTCACTTGCTTAGGAGACACATGGACTAAGCACAAGGCTCAGACAGACAACTTTTTGGGGAGTAGTGCAAACACTACCTCCATAAAAAGGAGTATCTAACTTCCCTAGAAAATGCCAAGATAGTGTCCCTTTTTTTTATGTGCCCCCAAATAATTATGACTGGTATCTACCCAGCCTGACTAAACTCTTGTGAAATAGATCAGTTTGAATTTGATACCCTTTCCAAAAAAAACTGTCAAAAAACCAAAACCAAACCAACCCCATAACACCAACACTTCTCTTCAGTCTCAAGTTTGAGGGACATGCATTTCTTAAAAAGAAAAGTGATGTGAGCAAAAAAATCTATGCAGTACTTGTCCCTGATGTATATAATACAGCCTGTGCCTCTAAGAACATTAACAGATAGATAAATTTGCCAGAGTATTTCTTTCAAGACATTCTACATAAAATCTGCTTTTTTGCCTTGAAAGACCACTCAAATTTTTCATGGCAAAACTGATACATTACAGCAAACTTTTGGGACTACTGACTTTTAATTAATTCCCCTAGGGCAGCCCCTCACACCTTCAATGCTTTCTCCCCTGCATCAGTTTTTGAAGCAAGACTGTTACACACAGTCCATCTTCCACATGCAGGAGATGGGAAGGCTATTAAAAAAAGGAATAAAGCAAAAGTTTAAGTTGTTCACACACTGGTCACTAAAGAATTCTTCTAATTCAATTATATTGATTAATCAAACTTGAATTTGCACTCTATTCATTAAGAAATATGATTAGTACAGCATGCAGTTTTAAAGATGTGACTGTTAGGTCCCTTCAAAATAAGTCTTCCTGTAGATAATGAACAAAATTCTTTAAATCCACTCAAAAGTTTTATCATTCTAACAGGAACTTCCAACTGTCAAGGTTTGCACAGAAGATGAGAAACTGCAGTCTGAAGAAACTACTAGTTATCTTAGGGAAACAAAGAAAATTAGAATTTACAGCTGTCCTGGATGTGTAAGAGATTTTCAATTACTCAAAGACTTGTTTAGATCAGATGCACTTCTCAGCAATCGAATAACTCCTCTTCCTTGTACAACACTTGTTCCACAAGGGGAGGTCTTCACACCACATGGAGAATCACCTAATAAATTAAATACAGTTTGCACATCAAATCAGCCTTTAAAGCTTGCATAAATTAATGGAATCGTTCTTCATGCTATGAAGCTGAACCTATTCAACAGCTCTGATACAAAAAGTCAGGCAGGTTGTGTCCTTCACAAACACCAAGACCATAAGATCATGATTTCCAGCTGGAACAGAGTTTAACTCAGCATGGATCTTATGCATAAGAGATCAAACTGCAAACTCAGAATTTTTATTTATTTTGCAAACCTGCTCCTCTGAAGGTTAGCCATGAAATGCCCAGATGAACTGAGCTCAGAGGCCTTCTAGTAAAAAATCATTTCTGCAAATAGAAACCTTAAATGAGAAATCTTTTAACTGAGTTGTGACAGAACACTTGGAACAAGGACCAGATCAGTCTGTACATGCAATGATTTAAGAACATGGAGAGTATTTTAAACATGGCCCTGCCTCAAAGCACCTGGGCATGGGAATGGCTTCAGGTAACAGAAAGCATAAATCAGAGAGGAACATTTCTAAGAAAAACTGAATTTTGAGAGATGTTTTTGACCCTAAGATTCTGTCCAGTAAGAAAAGGCCAGCTCTTCCTGCTTGAGTCTTCAGTGTGTGAGCTGTGCACCACTTTCAGGCAACATCTAAGCCCAGAAATTTGAAAAAGTAACAACTGGATTAAGTTTCCACTAAAAAAATGTGGAAGCTTCAAACTCACAATTAGAAGGAACAAACTCTTGATCCCATGTTGGAGAACCCAAAGGTTTGTTGCATCCAGAACTCTCAGCTTTCATTTTCTGTATGAAAATATAAATATTCAAAATAAGGTACATGTATCTGCTAACATTAAATACACGCCACTATCCATCAAACCTATGGATCATGGTCAAAACCCTGTAAGTTCATCAGTCTGCCCAACACATGTCACAACAGACAGCATCCAAAGACAAAACAGCTCATGTGAAATATGCAACTGGAAATAAATCAGAGTATCAACTGAAAAAATCTGACCTGGGTATGTCCAGCATCCAGTCTCACAATCCTGGTATTTATGCCTTGATCATAATCAGAGTCTTGCAGAGGGAGGTGAGCTGCTGTTAGTGGGACTCCATACTCACTAGCAAAGGATTTACTGATGCAGTAACTTGACCAAGAGAAAAAGGAAAACAAGAAAGGTCTGGCTAAGAGGGCTGGAATGCTCATGTGTGGAAGCACAGCATTTTATGTTCTTCAGCTGGCAACACAAGCAGCCGAAGCCTGAGATGCACAGAACAGATACCAGAGGGCAGAGGACTTTCTGCCAGCATCCCTGCATCCTTCCAAGACCACCAGTCTGTGACACAACTACACATGGAATGAAAACAAACTGCTTCCCCACATTATCAAACGCAGTGCTTAGAAGTGTGAAAAGCAACTTTTTTTTTCAGGGCATAGTAGTCCATGATGAGTTTTTTGAATGAAAACTATTATTGCCTCTCTAAGTGCTACTACTGCTGCCAACAGAGACCATAAATGGCATTTTCTCATTTCCAAACTATTTACTTTTTCTTTTTCCCCCACCAAAAAGATTACAGAACCTTATGTATCTACATTATATGTCAGGCAGTATAAAAGTTTCCAAAGTAGAGATATGCCAGAGCATAATGAAAATACCTCCGAAGTCAAAAAGTGAATTCTAATGTAATTAACATTTTTCTCAGCACTGCAATGCTAACAAAATATAAGCCATCATTCAGGAGTCAACTCCTCGAGCAACACTCACCCCATTTTCTTACAGGATGCCAGAGCACAGAAGATAATATCATTCTCCTCATGCCACTTGCACCTACATGAAATGAAGTTCTGGCTTATTTCAGAAGCACCTACATTGTTAATCAACAAGAACAGTTGGTCTGGCCAGATGAACAGAAACAAATATTAAAAATGGTATCTTTTTGTAGCAGTGATCATGCAGTACCTTTAAAATTTCACAGAGTTCAATAGCTTTGCCCTAAGTAGTTTATGCAGAGCTTAAAGGTCTGCTTATCATGAAATCTGCTTCATGCTGAGGTGGGGGCAGGGAGAAAAGAGAACCCTAAGAGACAAATGGAATTTGAACCATTTCAAGCCTCCCATTAATGTGAAATAGTTCCTCCTAGCATAAACACCCTCACCTTCCTCTCCAAACCTGTCTTTTAGAGTATATTCCTCCATCCTCCTTAAGGTGCCCCTCTAGGGTGAAGGCCCTCATGGGAACACAAACCCAATGGATCTTAAAATCCATATTCCAAGCAGACTTCCAAGAATAATTTACATAGTTTTTTTAAAATCTACTGAAATTTAAGATCATATTATTGGTTCTTTTCTTAAATTAGTAGCAGAGGAAGCACTAGAATCTATTTCTAAATTAACTGCATGATCACCCAATATGCTCCTGCAGCACTGCAAGCAAAGCATCACTTTTTGTACCAACACAGAAGAACATGAAAGCAGGCACAGTTACACAAAGAACCACCCAACACACCTGGTATTACTGGAGAAATCCCACAGGCACACATCCAGTTTTCTATACACCCAGATATTGGATGGCTCCTTTTGGTATTTCTTCTGGTACAGTTTCATTACCAGGTCTTCTACTGCAAAAACCTCCCAGTGGCTCTCAATGCCTACAGTTCAGGGAAAATCCAGGCCAGGAGAACAGGAGTCACTGAATATTCCTGGTTCAGCTCATTTCTCCCTCAGCCCCTGTTCACTGCCCAGCTCTTTATCACAGCATCAAAGCCCAAAGATACTCCACCAGTGGTTTTAATAAAATCTGGCTTCCTAGAAAGTGGTGGGAGAAAGGAAGAGGAAGGAGCATGCAAAGGAGTTCTAGCTATCAGAACCAGCTTTTATGAAAACTTTGAGACGTGCTTTTCAGACAAATACAGCTGTCCATGATTACACAGCCCTTATTTCTGGGGGTAGGAGGGGAAAAGGATGAACAAAAATGATCCATGCCCTACCTGTTATGCTGGCCATTCGACCAAGACACCAGTTAATTCGGAATCTGTCATTAGACTGGAGGAAAAAGGATTTCTGTCATCTCAAAGGAGTACAGTACAGAATTCTGACACTTCCATGACTTCTGCCCAGGTCTGAAAAAGCCACCTCCAAACCAAAATTGTTTGTGGCACTGAACACAATCTCCCTGACAAGTATCTGGAAGAGGACCCAAATTTCATACATACTTCTTCAGAGCCCTGTATTTATGAATGGAACCCAGTATCTTGTCCCTCCTTACTTTTTAAGGATTAAGATTAAGTTTGAATTGAGTTGAAACATAATAGACCTGTTATGAAACTTAAACACCTCTGAATCCTAACATTTTGTTCTGTTGCCTGGAAAATGAAACTTGAGCAAAAATTTAAGACACATGTAATTCTCATGGGGAAAAGAGTCACGAAAACGTAAAAATATCCTTTTCAAAAAAGCAGGATTTCTGACTATTATTGAGCACATCCAATTTAAGTCAAATCTTAGGAGCCCTTAACCAAAGTCATAACAATGTCAGAGAACAAAAGACCCTGTTCATCAGTAGATTAGTGCCAGAAGTGCAGGCTGAAAATAAAAAGGCAGAAAATTAGGTCTGTGCTTTATAAAAGGGTTGGCTTCTAGAGACCATTTCTTCCTGAATGGAACTGGGACACTCTGGAAAAAGTGTCTTTCCCCACTTATATGTACAATGATTAGGTTTTAGAGTAAACTATCTCCTTAGCCATCCAGCAGGAGCGAAAGCAGAAGGGGAGGTTCAGAGCTTTGACCTTGGCCATACCCTGCAGAAGAAGCGAGGCTGAGCACCCCTGGCTGGCTGGGCAAACTCAACGAGCTCCTGCAGGACAACTGCGTAACAAGAACGAGGAAGGTGAAATCCAGATATGGGGATCTTATGGGTTTCTTCACCTAATGGAGGGGCAAGGGGGGCAGGGGAAAAAACACAAAACAACAACAAAAAAATCACAAAATTGTGAAAAGTCCAGTTTCTTTAAGAGATACAGTTCCCTCCTCCTTTTTATCTTTCTGTATACATCTATACACACACAAACACACACACACTCCTCTCCACAGACAGGGTCTGTGTTTAAGCTACCAAAACCCTGCTTCTGTCAGCAGCTCTGGGCTGTGAGCAAACACTCACACTCCTGCCCCTTCTAAAAGGCCATTGTCCAAGTATTAGACATACACAGGCCAAGTTTGTTCCCTCTGCACACAAGGAGAGGAAGTGTACTAACAGAAACAAACTGGAGTCTATAAACATTACTGAGAGTCACAAAGGAAACAGGCAGGCCAAGCCAGACACAACAATGGTGCAGATATTTTAATTTTGCTAATATATGCCAAACTGCTAAACATAACTTTTAAATCTAAAGTAGTATCTTTGAGTTACCTGTTGTTAACCAGCACTTCATGCTGAAGATACACACAAGGACTATCAAAACTTGCAAAACACTTGGACAGAGGTCAGATAAGCTGAATCTAAAACTGCACACCTTTGCACACCATTCTTTTTCTCCATTAATACTCACCAGCAGCCTGGCAGTGGTACCGAAAACCACGTGGTGGTACTTCTGCAAAAAAGAGGAGAAAGCACAATCATCATACAACACAACCAAGGAGAGATCCTTAACTCTCAAAGTTCCATATGCAGAAAGGAACAGCATCTTCCCTCATGGCCTTGTAAAACTGCCACAGCTATTTTTGGAAAAGTTATTTTCAGTCCTATGCATTTTAAAAAACAAAGTGCATTGTGAGTGTGTTTAGGTCCAACTAAGAGAAATATTCATTGACATGAAAAAGCACAACACAGGCAGGTGCCTCCTGGGTTTAGCCTACCCTCTTTGGAGTTACATGAAGTTCTGACACTAATTCTCTTCAGAAACAAGCTCAGCACTGCTCTGATATTTTAAGAAGTCTGACCATTTATAATCAAAGAAATAAACCTGTCTTAATACCACAAGTCTAACCTGGGCAGCAGTGACCCCAGAAAGCCTCCTCCCTCTCACCCCAGTACTTCTGACTTTGCTGGAACTCACCTGGATCTATGAAGTGGTGGAAATCAGCCATGATGCCATCTTGCAGGGAGTATCTGACACACCCAATCTCACAGGGAAGGAAGCGCTGCTCGCAGTGGGGTGGCAGCTTCCCATAGCTGTAAATGTCCAGGAAGTAGAAGATGTCTGCAACCATATCTGAAAGAAAAAGAACAAAACCATCTTCAGACAAGCCACCAGAGGTTACAGAAACCATGCTGGTCTCCCCTCATCCAGGGAAAGCTTTGGTGAAATTTCTCCTATGACTGAGTGAAGAGTAACAAGCAAGCAAAACGCACAGCTCTTCCTCTGTATCCAATAATAACACTTATGCAGAATTCAGGCACAAGGGACACCTTCCAGAGATCCTACTGTGTGTAGAGGTGGGGCAAAAAACCCAACAAATACAAGCAACTAAACCCACATGATGTTAAGAGGCCTGCAATCCAACAGGAACCATTGTTCTTTTTAAGGATAGGTCTCTTTGCCCTTTAGTAAAATAAGGTTAGGGAAAAACCAAATCAGTAGCTGCAAAACAGCCTCACAAACTAAATTTGGCAGCTTACACCACTTAAACGAGTTGGTAAGTAATCCTGTGGGGCAAGAAGATGAGAAGTCTGCTAATTAAAAGGATTGCTTCTCCTCCACCAAATGAGCTCCCAAAGAAAGTGGCAAGAACACCCAGCACAAATGTTAAGGAACAGATTTATCATTTACTAATTAAAAAGTATCCAACTATGATGGATATTGTACAATACACTTAATCCTTCTCTTCATGACCATTACAATGTCCTCAGTGAAGTTTAACACAGCTATTTAATCCTTACTCTTAACTACTGCCCCTCACCAAAAAAGTCCTACTTGCTCTACTAGAGTGTGTAACTGTCCTCACACATAAATAATTTTGTATGCCAGTCTTTAGGACATTTAACACCAGTTGCCCTTAGCCTGACTGGTCATGCTCCCTTATGTGGGTCTTAAACTTAAACAGGGTCATAGGAAAGACACCTCTCCTACCTTATGGATACAAAAAAAATGGATATAGCTCCAGGGAACCATACAGAACTTTAACTGAGAAATATTAAGAGCAGCATCATGAAATGTATCTCAATTATCCTTTATCATTATGCCCCTCATTCAACTAAGAGATGAATTGTGCCAACTCAAGCCAGCCAGCATGAGCAGCCCAATCAAATCTGCATCACAATGACAGGGGAGCATGACCCCTGGCACAGAGGGCACTAATAAGCATTTCACTTTTCATGGAGCTACCGTTTCTTGCTCCCCATAACCATGACAACATGAAAACAGTTCAAGAGACTGAGGTAAAAAGCTGGAGCTGAGACTTAACCACACAGCAGATACAGCTTACATGAACTGGCTTCTTGACTTACCTTGTAAGCACTACCTTTCATCATTTTTCAGAATAATGTAACAGTCATTGGGTAGAAGATCACAAATGTGTTCACTACAACCATCTGAAGACAGGTACAGGTTAGAAAGGTTTAGTTTCTTAGAGCTCTTTCAATAAGGAAGCAAGTCAGGATGTTATAAAATGCATATTCCCTCTTTTATTCTCCCAATGAGGCCAGGCCCTTTTTTAAATTTAATACCTCTATCATACCAATTTTGAACATTGATATCTAGCTATTCTTAACCCTTTGAAATCAATACAAGTATTCTTTTATGCTGAACTTGGATTATACCTTGTCAAATCATAAATACAGGACTTGAAAAATTACCTTTTTTCTGAAAAATCTTGAAATAACTTAAAAACTGTTGGTGGCTACACTCCCACTGAGCTAAAAAACAGAGGACAGAATTCTTGGAGATTGGGGGGAATGGTATTTTCCTTGATGTCCCTCCACCCTTTACAGCAGTAGTCCAGTAGTGTAAAATATCTGACACAGATGGCTTTTAGCAAAATATAAACAGTCTTGTACAGGTATACTGAGACTATCCTCAAAGGGCAAGCTCTCATCTACCAGGACCAACTGCTTTAAAACCACCATACCCTGATCATTCTTCCAGGACAGAGCAGAGGAATCTGGCAAAGGAGTAACACTGGGCATCCTTGGGGTCAGAGGAGCAGGAACTGGAACAGGCACATTACAAGTCTGGAAAAGATGAGAAATTAAAAAAAAAACACCAAAAACAACAAAAGTCTTCTTGCCCCAAATAAAGTCCTCCAGCTCCTTATATCAGAGCAAAATGCAATATCCACTGATAGCTGTGGTTAGGTGGAAAAGTTTAATATATTAAAGTGCCTGTGTGCTTGCAGGCCAGGAAAGCAAGATTTCTCTTCAGTACCTTTGTCAACCCATTACTGCTTTAAAGAACTACAGCTAAACTTACAAAATGTAATACAAAGAAAAAAAGGAAGTATTTTCTTAAATTCAACCTCTTGCCACAGGCAAGGAACTCTTCAAACTGGAATTTATAACTTTTCTCCGTAAGTTTTATGAAAAAAGCACCTGGCACATGTGTAGCTGTCTTTGACTAGGAAACAGGTTCATGAAAAGCTGATAAAGCCTTCAGGAAGTCATTGGATTGCTCTGAAAATCCATTCATGAACAATAAGCTTTTAATAGTACGGGAAGAGAAAGCTGGCAGCCTTACAGAATCTGATCACTCAAACCCAGATTGGGAATAACATCCACACCCAGGGACCCTGATTGCAGATAACCATCTCACCAAAGTTAATTATCAGTTTGAACTATTTAAAACTAAATGAGGAATTATTCCCATCTAAGCAAGCTTTGGCCACCTCCAAAAGAGGAACGTGGGCTTTCACTACACAAAGTGACTGTGGTTGTCTATGTGCAGGGCTGGGATTTATAAAACAAGAGCACATAATCTCATATATCCATATTTGCCTGTTTCCACTGATAGAGTAAGGATGGTGATCTTTACTCTGGTAAAGCAATTATTCATTTCTCTCCTTGTTTGCAATCTTCTAAAATGCTACAACTTGTGGAAGGAAACACAGAAGCCTCCATGTGTGACTTACCTGCCATTTCACTTAGTTCTCTCTGACATATAAAAATGGAGTTCCATTAATTACACACACTCAGCCTGATACACAGATGATCACACCTTAAACAGCTTTGTCCCAGACATGCAGGCCCCCAAAACCAGAAAACATCGCCTAACACCTCCCTTCTAGTCTAGACTAATTTAACTAATGCATTATTACTAGTTACTGCAAACTACAACCATCCTGTCACTCCCTCTATCACCATGTAAGTGTTTTGAAGTCCTGGAACTTATCATCACCATTAATTCATTGTTCACAGTCATTATCTAGTAACAGAGCATTAAGAAGTAAATGCAGTACTAAATAAAATAATAATAAATAAAAGCTAAATAAATAAAAGCTGGAAATTTACTCAGACAGTAAATGTGACTTTCTTTCCTTGGACACAAGTTTTTATACTACCAACAAAGACTGAAATGAAATAAAATAAGCTGACACCTCACATAATTCAAACTCTTCACTAACTCTGCTTCAGAGAAGTGCTGGGAAAGGAAAAGAGACAGAAACAAATAAACAGGACAAACACCTTTTCAAGGCAGTAAATAGCAGAAATTATCTGCTTAGCACCATTTCAGACACAACCATACACACTCAACCCAACTGCCTACTTCTGCATTGTTCTCCACAACACTGTTACTATTCTCTCCCACATCCAACCAAGCTAAAAATAATGGCAGGGTGCAATTATTCTCTTTGTGCATAGGCCATAACACTTCATTGACCTGGTTCACTACACAACCCCTGTGTAACAACAAATCAGCTGCTTCTAAGATGTGCTTTCAGGCCATCAGACAAGAACCACCTAAACCAATGACACCCAAAAAGCAAAAGCAACATGAACCTATGAAAAGAAGTAACACCAATTTACAGTATAAATAATTAAAAAAAACAAAAAAACCCAAAAAAACCCCAAACACACACAACTAAGTCAGGCACTGAAAAACACTGTTAAACATAAAGCTAGTGTGTTAGAGAACTACATTTCACTTGGTAAAAGAGCCCAAAGAAACAAGCTACGATGGTTTAAAGAGCCATCAAGTGTTTCCACTGGCTGGAGAATGTGGCAGGCAGGTGGAACTTGCACAGGATCCTATGGAACCGAGCACAGGATCCTGTGGAACCGAGCAAAGACCCAGATACCGTTTACTTCTTCTCACTGAGGGCCTTCCATTGCCAGCATTTACCTCCTTCACTGTCTTCTGAGAGCGTTTCTTGTTATTCCATGTACGAGCCTTCTCCGCGTACATCATCTTCTCTTCCTCTGTCAGGGACTTGAAGAAAAATCAGCTGTTATAAAAAGGTTTCTACCTTTTTCTCTACTCCCTTCTAGTAGTCCCACAAACCAACAGACTCCGTGAGTAAGAAATCACTCCTGCACTTCCAAAGGACATTACTGATGGCCGCCAAGACTAACTCAAACATTCCCAGGCGCTTTTTTCCTAAAAACGCCGTAAGCCTTGATTAGAAACACACAACAAGGCGAAGTACCTCCGAGTGAGGGCAAGCCACAAGCAAGAGACCTCTTGGAACTCCTCCTGCCAGCCGGGGATGCCGCCACCACCACCCCACCCAGGGCACACGAACCAGAGCAGTCCCCGCGCTGAGGGGAGGACGGCACAGCCACCTGAAATGGCGCCGAGCCCACCCTCCATGAGAGGCCCCGCCGGCATCCCGCCCTCACCTCCCATGCCTGGGAGCAGTAGGGGACGGCGTCCCCCACAAAGGCCACGCTCAGCCCGCGCCGCGCCAGCTCGGGCAGCTGGTCGTGCACGAACCACAGAAAAGCGCTGCGGTGGCCGCCGCGCCGAGCCATGGCCTCGCCGAAGGGCGCTGCCCACACGCGGCAGCGGCGCGGCCCCTCATGAGGGCGGGCGGGGCGGCGCCCGCGCGGGCCGGGCCGGGGCGGCCATGGCGGCGCTTTCCAAACCCTTCGCCTGCTCCTTAGGCGTGTGAAAAATGCGTGTTTTATGATTTGGCCTTTCGCAAATGTTAAAATGAATATTGTATGTGTGGTGTTAGAAAGTAATGCTGTATTAATTCTCTCAAGTAGTGTGTTAAATGTAGTTTTAGGTGATAATAAAACGTTAAAATAGAAACTGCGCTATGTAGGATACTTTTTTTAAGAAAGGACTCGTACCGACCTAATGGTCATAGGACACCTAAATCTTTCAGAGAAAGAGAATTTATTGCTCCATTATCAGGAGAAACGAACTCCTTCCCACCTCACACAGCCAGGACAACGCCATTAGGATTATGAGGCAGAAGTTGAAGACAGAATCCTGTGTTTGAATGGAATTTATGCATCATGTATGAGGTGTATGAATGTGCAACAGGTTATTGTTGTTAAGGGTTAATCCTCTGATAACGTGTGTCCTTTTTTGGGCTTATGCTGCCCAGAAAAAGGTATCCAGACGTCCGTAACTCTTTGTTTCTATTGTCTCACATTGTCCTAATTCAAATTGTCCAAATTTTTATTATTCTAATTATACTGCTATTTTTATAACCATTTTATTACTATTAAACTTTTAAAATTTTAAGAACAAGTGATTGGCGTTTTTCACCCCAGCAATAAAGGAGAGTTGTCAGTGGGACAGGTAGCGGCCAGCAAGCCCCGAGGATCACAGACCCATGGAATGTGAACAGACCCATGGAATGTGGAGGGGTTGGAGTGGCATTAGAGCTGATGTAGTTCCAGGGATGCCTTCCACCAGAGCAGGTTGCTCAGAGCTCCATCCAGCCTGGCCTTGAGCGCTTTCCAGGGATGGGCAACTTCCCTGGGCAAGCTGTTCCTGTGCCTCACCATCCTCACAGCAGGGAATTCCTTTCTAATACCCAACCTGGGTTTTGTGTCTTTCATAAAATAAAACGAGATGCTATATGTCAGTAGAACCAGGTAAGCAGTTAGCACTCCGTAGTCAGGGACATTCTGTAGCAAACAAGCTCTATGGATGAAGTAAATCAAGATGTTGATGTATGTGTTGCCAGCTTGGCAAAAGGTTTAAAGCCCATGCATCCTGTAAAATCCTAAAATCATCAGGGTTGGGAGATTTTTAAAGATGAACGACTCTAACTCAGCACTATCACTGTAACCCCTAAACCACAAACCCACATCATCCAGTGTCAGATCCGGGTGCCTCTTAAACATACCTGGATATGTGTTAACTACCTTCATTGCAATATTAAAAATCACACCTCCAGGTCAAAAAGATCCCTGTCTAGGTGAAGATCCTTCCCCTGAGCATGCATAGGAGTCTGGTGGGACTATGTAATTGTATGGTAATTATTACCCATTATGCTTGGGAGGTTACTAACACAACATTTTTGTGTGTAAGTAATGGCATGGAAAGCCCAGTGGGCTGTGCTTGATTTGTGAAATACCACCAGGCACCCAGGCTTGTGCAAACCCAAAATAAGTAAATAATCAATGTCTCTCTCAAGTGTGTAATTATTGGCCTGTTGCACACCACATAGATGAATCTTGTGGACAACAACCTCACAGCAGGTCCTGATGAGAGTGTAGCATGGCTGCTTCTCTTAAATTATTATTTTTTAATGTTCTTTGGGTGCTGAAGGATAAAAAGTACCCACAGGAGCAGGTGAGAGCCCTGGGTTTAGTTTTGAGATATATGGCAGGAAAGTGGAGGAAGTGAGTGAGCATGTGTGCACTTGGAAGGACAAACTCATTTATTAAAAATTATTTGGGTGCTCATGTTACACAAAACTGAGGCTGCTGTTCAGACTCTCTTTTTGTGGTTTTAGGTTGCTTTTTGTGGTTGTTGGGGTTTTTTCTCTTCATCTATCTCATTGACATGACTGACACTTCCTTCACTGAAATTGCATAGGGAATCACAGTTCAGATGAAACAAAAGCTGGAAATAATCTGATCTGCATCATCTTGATAAGTGGCACAGAGTTGCTTCCTGCCTTAACCTTTCTATTGATCTCTCAAAAATCAAATGGTCTTCACTGGCCATAGTAAAAAATAAATAAATAAATAAAGGTAAGCTAGAAGGGTAATAATCACAGCAGGTCAATAACCACAATTGGCTTTAAAATGAAGTTTAATCAGTTTGCAGAAATCTGGTTGCCTGGACCAGAGGACCGTACATTTGACATGAGACAGGGTTAGTGAAGTGGCAATATTGGCATAGGTCCTGATTAACTTCTGGCCTGATTTTCCTTGGCCAGGGCATGTGATGTCTCCCACATTCCTCACTGTTCCCCTGTCTTTTGGGGAATCTCCTTCAGTATCCATCTGCTTCTCATGCAGCCATCTTCAGTGGAGTTACCCAGTCTCCATGAAAATAAATGGTGCAGCACTGACATGGAAGATTCTTTGCAATTCCCCATGCCAGAATCCTCTTGAATTTGCTATAAACTTAGACATGAGGACAAAACCAGCGATGAAACACATCTATTCATTTCCAAATGACTGGGAAAATCTGCCTCTTTTCATCAGTCTAGGCACTTTTTTCATCTTTGGGTAAGTCTGCTCAGCACCAAAGGAGGTTCAGGTTTGTCATGGTTTGAGCCTGGCAAAATGCCAGTGCCCCCCATGAAAATACTTTCTCCCTGGTACTTGCTGTGAGATGTGCCTAGGAATAAGCAAAGCAGTCCTCTACTTAAGACTATAGAAAGCAGAACTTTATTAACTACACACTACAATAGGAAAGAAAAGAAAAGACAATCTCAAGGAAAATGAAAACTCTACAGAATACAGTTCCTCCTCCTCCCCCCACCAAATTCCCAATACAATTACATCTTTCAGTCCAGCAAAAACCACCCTTACAAACACTCAATCATGAATTTCTTAAGAGGAGGAGTCCTTCTTGTATGCCCTGGGCTTTTGGTCACATATCCCCACCCGGATTGGAGATCGTGACCCCTTCCTCCCATTTCAGTGCTCTCACCACTGAACATGGACCAGAGCTACTTTGAGGGTTGTCTTTTTAAGGATTCCATCGTCCCACTCCGAAACAAAGGCACAGTCTCCATTTTGGGACATCTGTCCCCCATTATTTCACCTCCTGGGCGGGAGGCTCCCACACTGCCTTCTTAACTCTGGGACCCGGTGGCTCCCCCTGAAAATAGTCTCTGTATTCAGGAACAGTCCATGGCTCTACAAAAAGCGTCCAGCAAAGAATGCCACTCCACATCTCTTCCACCCTAGGTTCTTCTCACAATCTCTCCCCTGCTCAGTCCTTTAAAAACTTGCTTAAATCCTCCTTCATCTTCTCTCCAGGAAGGGTCAGTACTCTGCAAAAGCTTTCATTGTCCACAAAAGGGTTAAAACTCCATAGCTCACAACCCAGAAGCAGCCGGACTCCTCCTCGGGACACCCCCCTCCTCTGCACAGGCCGGGCAGGCCGGCAGCGAACTTCAAGGCCACAGCCCAGTCCCAGACAGCAAGCAGACACAGTCTCTCTCTTTTCTCTCTCTCTCTCTTCCCAGGGGAGGGGGGGCTGCCCAGTAACTCCCGGTGTCTCTCTCCTCCACCCTTCCACCCTGGGGGGGGGGAACCAGGCCAGGCCTACCCATCTCGATCTAGGCCCAGGCCTACCACATGGCTGCCCCTCCCCCTGCCCAGCCGGGACAGCTGGAGCAGGGGGAGAGGTCCTTCCTCTTCCACGCCGAAGTCCCAAGAGGGCTTCCCAGGGGCAGAGCTCTGCTTTTAACCCCTGTGTGTTCTCAGAGGCGTATCCAACTCTCAGTGGTCAAAACAGGTGTCAATCGCAAATCTACATCTCCAATTGGACTGACACACTCCCAGAATTCCATTTCCCCTCAAACCAGGACAAGGTTTAAACCTTTGACTTAACTAATTATGTTTGTCAATGCTGGAACTGCTGTCAGGTAAGCTCAGACCAGATTGCTCTTGCATCTCCCTGGTGGCTGGTTTCTCCGAGGGTTAAAAAATGCTGGCACATTCTGGAGGCAGTTCTGTCTTGCTCAAATCTTGTGAAACAGTTTGGTTTGTGTGCCACTTAGGAAATTTGCTGTTAAACATACAGGAGGAGTCAATCACATTGTTAAAAATGTAGCAAATCATGATGTAACCTCAAGGTAAGCATTTTTAAAGTCACTTTTACTGCTGTGGAAAATAATTTATATTCCAGTCTAAATCTCTGAGGAAAGACTGCAAGAAATGACTTGTATCTTGTAAATATAAACATCTGCACAGAGCCTAGTTCTTTCAGGCAGAAAGGCAAGTGTTTACTGTTATATTACTGTAAGAGTCGTTGCTAGGAGTGCATCTGTGCACTTGTGTTTTATTTTTCTTCACATCATATTCTTTTCTCTCATGTGCAGCTTTGGGACCCACCCTTCAGCAGCCCTTCCTTTTAAAGAAATTCAGATAATGTGTGCATCAACTGTTTGAAAAACACAAGGCTCCAGTGATAGCTCTCCTAGGGCTAGAGGTGTGGTTGTAAAATAAAATTCATAAGCAGTAGAGAGAGAAAGGAGTTTCCTCTGTGGGGTGGGGGTCAGATTAAAAAAACAGGGAACAGATCATCTTCAGAGCATCATACCATCAGTATTCTTCCCCAGGGCCCTGAGGAGCTCATGTTTTAAATCTTCATTTGCCTGCTGTTTAACTTAGCGGGCAAAGGACTTTTCTGGACCATTTACACTGATTTGAAAATAACATTTGTACCACTGGAGCCCTTCCAGCAGATAACAACAAATGTTGTGCCAGTGTTTATATATTAATTGGGTTTTTTTTTGGTTTTGTTGTTTCTTTTAAGCACTTAATTTAGTTAATTGATATGCCAACACTTAAAGTCCTCTGTACCTGGCTTTGGAAACACAGCTCCAGAATTTACAAAATCAGTATAAATGGTCCAGAGAACTCCTCTGCCAACCTTTGCTTTTCCATCAATGCATGGAGTTTGCCAGCATCTCAAAATAGGCACTATGTACCCTGGTACTATATAGACAGAAAAACTATCTGGAACTTTTCTGCCAGTAATGTATTCTCATAAATTCAAGATTCAAGGATATAATCTTTCCTTGAAGTTTTTGGGGTTTTTTGTCAGAAAGAATGAGCAAAGTTATTCTACAAAGCATGGCAGTGACTGCATCTGCTGTTCCCCACTTACCTGCTGGTCTGGGGCCATAGCACTCCCCCACAAAGGGAAATATTTGGTGTTTATGTTGGAGGAATCAGGCCAGATCCATCAGCCCAGGAGAGGCAGGGCTGATGCAACTCCACACTCCCAGATCCAAGTGAGGGGAGGTCAAGTATGTGTTCCCAGCCTAACCCAGCTCCTGCTGTGGTTTTCCCAGTAGGGATGAGCCATCCTCTCCCCTTCCCTGGCTCTCAGGGCACACCACCTTCCCACAAAGTCCAGCTGGATTGTGACTAACACTGTCCCGGTCCCTCCCTCCTGGCACCACTGACATGAGGGTTGCTGCTCTGCCCCAGGGGACAGACAGTAACCCTGCTCACTCCCTGCAGTCCAGGCCCAGCTGGTGGCACCCAGACAGTCACTCGTTCCAGCTCCTGGCCCCAGGGACACGTAGGGGCCCCATTTACCTGCAGTCCCACGCCAGGTGCTGGCATTTAAGTCGATTTACTCTGTCAGTCACTGTCGCCCAGGCACATGGACTCTCCCACCCATGGCATGGTTTGAGGCTGGCACCAGACCCCCATACACACGGACATGCCCAAAAAAGAGAGTTGCTCACTCAGAAAAAACGTTATAAAGGAATTTAATAAGAAGAAAGGAACACAGTATGCATGATGGATAAGCACAATAAGCACATCACCCAGAAAACTCTTCACACCAACTGGTTCTTTCTATCCCCTTTTCCATCTATTTATCTTACCTATTCCTTCCTAAATCACCTAGATCTCTCCCTTTCTTTGCCTTTGATTCTTTCTCTAAGCATCCCACCAGGAGTGCTATGCAATCTTGAGATGCTCTTCTGTTGCCCTGGTTTTTTAAGTTCTTCTAAGCCTTCTGATGTTTACATTCTTGTAACGAGCTTTCTCACACACTTTCTGTAAATAACTTATTGTTTTCCATTCCTTTATGGAGGAGGAGAAATTTGATGGACTGTTGGTATGTCCAGTGTCATTGGAGAGGTGGCAGTGTCACCCTCCAATTCACTGTCACTTTTGGAAATCTATAAATGTTGGAGTCAGAATTAAACTTTCCCTCTTTTTTACCTTGGAGAGTCCAGTGTCTGCATCGTTCTATTTCGTGTCCTAGAGCGACACTCTTCCCTTGCATCCCCTATGAGTCCTAAATCTGTAGGATACAGCCCCCTCAGTCCTAAAGATGCTGTGGTGTTGGCTCATGGTGACAGGCTCCAGTCCGTATCCTGGAGCCTATCCTGGAGCCGATACTTTCCTGGGACAGCACTATGAAGAGCCTGGAATGGTTTTCCTTTATTCTGAGTTCCTGTCTGAGGGTTCCCACTTGCCATTGTGTCCCCGTGCTCCTCTGGACTTGTGAAAATGGGCCATCGATGAGCTTTTGCGGTGGGTGTGGGACGAGCCAGGGCAGGCTGGTAGTTGGGCTGCCAACCATCGAAGTGCCATTGTCCCTCTGCACTCCTTTGTGTGCTTTGGAGACAAGCTTTTGTCACATAATCGCATGGCTGGTTTCTTTCCCAGCCTGGTGATGGGAAATTAAAAAACATACAAATTCTCTGGAGAGTGACACAAAGTATAGACCAGTAATTATTATTGTTTCACATGTAATGCATAAACCTCTCAGGGATGGGAGCCTGCAGGCCTCCCTTCCCCAGGTGAATGATTTAACCAGTCAGCTACAGCTGCCAGCTTTCTTTTTTGGCCTTTTGACTTAGTGAGTCCTGGGTTTCTTTTTGAACAGTGCCAGACTGCAAGAGTGCAGAGTGCCTTACACCTCATCTACGTGATCAAGGATGTAACTTGGTACACCTAGGAGTCAGGAGGCCTTTTTACAAGAACTCCCCTTGCCCTGTTCCCACGCAGGGTTTTGCTGAGTGTTGGACCTGTTGAGAATGTCCTGGACCAGGCCTCATGGGTGGTATCAGCACCTTTCTTCCAGGTTCCTCAGGGGACTCAAATGAGAGCTGATAATGCTTCTGTCTTCTCTTCTGAAACAGTGGCATTTGTGTTGGGGGCTGCAGTGCAGCAGTGATGGAATTGTGGGATGCACGGGACCTGCTGGGCAAGTGCTGTAACCCTGCTGGCCAGCACATCCAGGAGCACTAAACCTGGTACACGGCAACCAGCAGCCCAGGTGTGCTACAGCTGCATCCCCTCTCTGCCATCAGTTTCAAACAGCATTAATGCCAGGGCTCCAGTGAAACCACCGCATCGTTCCAAGTGTCCTTGGCAAAGTCTGGGAAATCCTTAACATCAGATCAGACCAGGTTTTTAGGTAGGAATCAAGGACCTGGCTGTGACACCCCAAATGTGTGAAAGCCTTGCCTTGGGTGTTAGACATCTCTGTGCTCAGGACTGTCTGGGTATGCAGAGAAGGAAAACTGTAAGCCTTTAGGCAACTTTGACAGGACATGTGTGCTTTCAGTCTCAATCTGCTGCTGAATTAGGGTTTTTTTTTAGATTTGAGTTCTAAATGTTAGGTACCAAAAATTTTGAAAAGTCTTGTTTTGGATCTGGCCCTTAGTAGGATGACCTGAGTAATTACAGACCTGTTAGACTGACAGGGATCCCAGGCAAAAGAATAGAGCCACTGATACAGGATTTGCTTCAATAATGAATTAAGGAAAAGTAATGTAATTAATGCCAATCAACATGGGTTAGCAGCAAATGCATTCTGTCACATTGGTTTGTAATTGCATCAAAAAGATATTAAGTGTGGTTACTAAAGGTAATGCATTCAGACACGTGAAGCATGTGACTCGACCACACAACACTGAATCAAGGATTCGGATTTATGATACAAAGACCATCCAGTCCCTGGTTAAAGCATTAACTTAAGGTGTCTCAAAATGTAATTTTAAAGGAGGAATTGTAATCACACTTTTTATTAAGATCTTTCTTAGGTTGTTTCTTGGCTGCATACTACTAAATACTTGTTGGTAGCTTTCAACAAAACGTAGTCATCACAGTTACTTGCAAAAAATACAGAGATTGAAGGAATACTTAATAAGGTCTGTGATAGAGTGGGATATCAACCAAAGAGGAGCTCTCTAAGTGATGCTACATCAAAAGGACTAACAGCATCATCCCTGGAAGGATAAACAAATATTGAGCAGGGATGATGATGCTGTAATACTTCTGCTTTCATGCTTTTAGCAACTGGGCCTGGGATGCTCTCTCCAGTTCTGGTGTCAGCTCAAGAATAAAACAAACTAACAGTCTGTTGAACTTCCAGAGAGGATGTTAAGGGTGCTTTGATCACAGCCTGCCATTACCTCTTCAGAAGTGCCTTAAGGATGCCTTGCCCTCTGACTTGGCAGTACTAGAAAGTGAAGTTAGATTAAATTAGGGGCAGGGTGAGGTCCCTTCCTACCCAAAGTAATCTGTGATTCGTTTTTGTAACATACAGGCTGTAGCTCAAACTAATCGATGTAGTGTGGTGAAGTGATGTGGCCCATTTTATTAGGAAAGCTGGACTGAACAATCACAAAAGTCCAGGTTGTGAACTCCAAGTCCTTGGAGGTATTTGTGCTGCCCACACTTCCTCTACAGCCAAAAACGTAGAGGATTTAGCAGCTTGTTACCTCCTAGGTTATCTGTAGATATGCAAGCAGAGTTTATCCCATTGTGTGGTTTTGCCTGTAATGACACACAAAAGATGGCAAGCTGGGATGATTCACTTCTGATCATTTACCTATGTGATAACTTCACAAAACGTTATTGCTGACATGCCATTAGTGTTTTAAATGAAAATTTCAGGTTCACTCTGTAAGTGTAGCAAAGGCATGCTGTGATTTTTGGTGTCCAAAAAAGAGTCAGGAGCAGAATAGGAAATTTATACAGAGGAGTAAATACTACAGGAGAATGCTGTTCCCTTGGGTTCTTCCTAATGCTGAATTTATATTACAGACTTGAAGGTTCATTGTAGTGAGAAAGCCAAATTTCTCCATTGAATATTCTAAGCATTTCTTGGTACAAACATCATGATTAAAACCAATAGCAGTTTATATATACATATCACTCACCCCTGATCTTAATGGGACATAAAAGCTCTCTGTTATTGTGCTATCAAATGTAACCAGGCAGCTTGGATAAAAAACAACATAGAGAGTGAATATATTTCAACAATGTCTTGCTGTGAAGCTATCAAGGATTAATAGGAGATTCCAGTGTAATGCAGCAAACGAGGAAAAGTTTTGCTTGGTAGCTATCTGAAGAGACTCACTAAACGCTATGAGCTGATGCTGTGTCACCCAGAAAGTTCTGCGACGTGCTGATCCCAGCACTAAATCAAGAGAGCGGTGTCCAATGGCTGAGTCTAGCATGGCACCCCAGAAAAGCTGTTGAAATCACTGTTTCTATGGAAATTTCTGCAAGGGAAATCCAGGGGGCTGAACGGCATGAAAATCTTCACGCAGGGATGTTGCCGAGATGGGTCATGCTGACTGAGGTGCTGGTGCAAGGCGTTCCACGTGGCGGTAACTTAAAAAGCTGACTCTGCTTATCAGCAGAGGAAGCGACCACAAAAGATTGGTACTGGAAGATGAGGCGAGGGAGGGAGGAATGAAGTACTTGGCACGGAGAGAAAAGAGCCAGCAGCTGCTACAGCATGAGTAAAAATTAGTTTGTTTGTTTCCCCATTGTTCAGCTGAATTTGTTCATGATCCCACGGCTCAGAGAACTCCCTCAGGTGGAGTCACGGGATCAGCAGTGAAATCAAACAGGGTTGCAGTGTGGTATTCCTCCGATCCTGCCTGGGACTAAATTACGCAGGGCAAACACCGGGAATTTGCTCATAAGGTTATCTAGTGACTGAGGGAGATGAAGGTTTAAGTCCAGCGTGTTGTTTTTTTAAAGGACAGAGAATCCCTGCTGGGCTGTGGCTCGAAGCCATCTGGCTAATTGCATAGGAATTTCCCCGCCGTTTGAAGGTGAACTGGGGCTAACTGCAGTCATGCAGCTTTCTGACTTGGGCTAAAAGGAAAGGCAGCATCCCGACATTAACTATTAAGCCGGCTCGGATGTTGCAATCAGGAGATCAAAGGTCTACGGAGATCTGGAACATCAATTCAGGGCCTGGGCATCCATCTAAGGTGGATATATACAAATGACAGCTCACATTAAGTGAGAAAGGACCCTACAGTAAGTTTATGAGAATTTCAAAGCAGATATAAATCCAACGTTACATGCGAAACAATGGTGCTTCCTTCTATTGAAAATCTTTCCTTCCTTTGTCGTGAGTCAAAAGTTTAGCAAAAGCGATGCATGCCAAATTTATTTGCAAAAGCTGGAGTAGATTAAATAAAAACAACTAACAAAAAAACCCCACTGGTAGCTAACAATAGTGACGCATAAGGGACTGTACTGCTCCCAGTGCTAAACAGATGAGATAATATCAACATCAGCATTGTCTCAGGAAACTCAGGATCAGAATCCTGGCCAGCTAAGTTACAAAAAGGCAAGGAACCGGGATTTCACTTGAAATTTTGAGGGTTATCAGGAAAAATGGTTAGGGGAAGGACAGAAAAGTAGCTTTGTATTTACCTTTTAGGAGTCTTACTTCAACCCATACAAACTTTCATGGATTATATCCTATAGATAGGTAACAGTGGTGAGGCAGGCCCTGTGCTCATGCATGTAAAGTTCCATCTGATTTTTCTGCAACCACACATTGTTGGAGGCTGAATTTCTGCCCCTAATGAGCGTTTCTACTTTGTGTTCCACCTGCAAGCATGCAGGAAGGCAGTGGGGTGTCAGATCAGTGTGCTGAAGGAGAACAGCACTGCTGCACATGTATACATTATTTAGTGTAACAGGGACTTCTTAATAATAACTTTTAGCTAGTACTGCAAAACAGTCAAATTCATAATGTATCGGGTCAGAGGAACATCAGCACACTGATTGGGGTGGGTGTGTATTTTTTTAAAAGCAATGCTGAATAAAAATAAACTTCCATGTGAAAAATATTTTTAAATAACATTGAATAGATCCAAATAAAACACTTTAAACCAGATCAACTGCCTAAGGATTGTCTCTTTGCTTAATTCCATTTTAACTGTACTAACAGAGGGACTACACCTGTCTGAAAACAACCAAAGATGTTTCAACACATTTTTTATCACAGCAAATATGCTGGTTTGGTTTTTCCTTCAGAAATTACTGATCTTTTTTTATTTGCAGTTTTAAAGAAAAGCTTATCTTGCCTGTAGAGAAGTTCAGTCTGAAAGGCGAAATGATGAGAAATCTACAAGCAACCGGAGAACACCTGCTAGAATGTAAACAGCTTGTGCAGATTTACTGCGGGCATCCCTGAGCACCCTGCCTTTAGCAGCAGGACACACCAAGCGCTTTGCTTCAGAAAAATCAGAATAGTTTCTGGTTTTTTTGGCAGATTCCAGATGAGATGAAGTTGGAGACTAGTCCCATCTCTCATGTGGATCACTGATGCCTGCAGCATCCCAAGTTGGTTACAAACACCAGCCAAACCCCGTAGGAAAAGTGCCTGAGGATGAACAACGCTCAAAGGGAAGCCGTGCTGGATGCTGCGAATAGGGAGTGCCATTTTGCACTCCGTGCTTCTCGCCGGGGCTGAGCCACAAAAGAAAGCGTGATGCGATTTTGGCCAGCTATTTAGGCCCATGAATAATTCCACTGACTTATTAAGTTTTCACAGCAACTTTAAAAGTTTTAAGTACAGTTAATGTGTATCCACGTGGGTATGCCGCGGCCAGGACCAATTAATTTCTAAGCAACATCCATGTTCTAAAATGTCATTTAAGGCTGTATGTGACCCCTTTCTCACAAAAAAAAAACCCAAAAACAAAACCCAAACAAACCCACAACAAACCAAAAACAAACCAACAAAAAAATTCTCATCACCTTTCAGTATCATGTTACCAGAAAAACTTAACACCCCGCAATTCGGCTGCCCATTGTTAGCAGACAGAACACCTCCTCATCTAAAATGATACTCCTTTATCTAAGATTACAGTAATTAGCTGCCGTGCCCAAGCTGGAAATGGAAACCCCAGGGAAATTTAGAACAGGAACCGTCTACGCTCATTTCCCAAGGTATACACTTGGCTAATTTGGGGAGGACAGATGATCGGCGGGGGCTGGGGGGACATTTTCGAGCGCTCACTGGAGAAGTTGTAAGAGCAGCGGGGATGCCGGGGGGCTGCAGGACTTGCCGAGGGACGTGCCGGGGTGCCCGTAGGCTGAGGAGCGGCACCAGGCAACCGAAACGCGCCTTTGCCGGAGGGAGGGAGGGGGAGGGAGGGCAGAAGGGAGGGCGGGAAGCGAGGCGGTTTCGGGAAGCCGCGTCCCCCTCCCCTCTCCGGACAGCGGCGGGGGCGGCCCCGAGGAGCCGGCCCGGGGAGGAGCGGAGCGGAGCCGCACGGCCGGCGCTGCGGGGAGGCGCTGCCCGAGCGGGGCCGCCCCCGCGCCTCTCCCGCCGCCGCCGGCACCGCTGGGAAGATGGATGGGCACGTCCTGGGATGGATCGTCCTCCTGTGGATCGCAGGTAGGGCCGCGGGCAGAGGCACGGCTGGCCCCGACGTCCCCGCGCCGTGCCCAGCCCGCCGGGCTCCGCGGCTTTCCTGAGGGAGAAATCTGGGGGGATTTTGGGGAGGTGCTCCGGAGGGAGCCGGCGTGGGGCCGGGAGCTGCTCGGGGCGTCCCGCGGTGCAGTTTGCGGGGACTTGGCGGAGAGGGCTGGGAGCGGGGGGCAGCCGGTGCCTGCCGGGGCTCGGGCAGCTCCGGGCGGCCCCCGGCGCTTCCCTTCCCTTCCCTTCGCTCCGCGGTGCCGGCGGCGCTTGGAGGGAGCGCGCCCGTCCGGGGAAGGGGCGGCCGGCCCGGGGGTGTCGGAGCGTCCTTGGCCGCGGTGCGAGAGGGACGGCGATGAAGCCCCAGCTCCCTCCGTGCCGTGCCGGGAACAATTGCAGGAACTTCTCCTTCACCCGCGGTCCTGACCGCGCATGCCGTCTCAACAGAGGTGGGAGAGGAGGGGGCTGCCCTGCCTCTGCCCCGGCTTCCAAAGGGCAGAATTCCAGGGGGGCCTTCCCCGTGACGGTGCGGTTGTGCCCAGGCCTCTGTGAGCGCAGAACGGGGCTGCCCCCCAGCCCAGCCCGCCGCCCACCGCTCGGCCCCCCAAAAGGTCGGGCAAGTCCCCCCTGGGGCAGGGGGAGGGAGCCGCAGAGGCGAGCAGAGAGGGCTCAGTGATGGGGAGAGGGCAGCGGGACACGCTGAAAAGGGGCTGGGTCTGAGAGCTGGGCAGCGAGAGGAGGGAAGGGGTTACGGCAGGGTGAGAGCGGCGGGGCAGCCGGGAACCGGGGAGAAAGGGAAAGCCGTGTCAGGTCAGGAGCGAGATCTGCCTCCCGTGAGCCGGTGCAGCGGCCAGGCACAGGCAGGAGCAGCCGGCTGTAGGAAAAGCTGCAGTAGGATGACTTAGCCAGGCAGGCTGGTTACAGGCTGGAAGAAGAAAAACAGACACACTTGGGTTAAGTGGCATATATTTCCCACTGTCACCTATGTATCCCACAAAAAAAGACCTCAGCCTCTTCCCTCTTCCTATTCAGATTTAGGATTCACAAGCAGTAAATTCGGCTTTTAGTCATAACACCTCTCTCCCACCAGCCACCCACCCCTTTCCTTGCATTTTCACTCTGAGTCATCCTCAACACCGGTGCCTGCCTACTGCTCCCTTCCAGGGTTTCACGGCCTCATCTGGGGCTTCAGCAGCTTCCAGCTCATTCTGCCTCCCTTCTCTCCCTTCCTCCGTCCCCGCCACTTGGCTGCTTCCAAATGTATCCCGCTTCAGTGAGTTGGTCCGGAGTGCCAGCGCACCCGCAGCTGCCCCTCCTCTCCTGCTAGCCACAGTGGCTGCTGATAAATAGCATCCAAGGACCCGCAAAGGAGTACGGGGTGTAGCTGAGCAGGACATTACATTCCTCCCTCTTTCTAAAGAGCTTCTTTATCTGCACACGTCAGGCTAATCAGGACTTTTTTATCAAGCTAAACGACCGGGCTGTTGACACTTTTCTCCTTCCACCGAGGGCAGTTCCCGATTCCTGGCAGCGAGCAGTGTTTGGAGCACGCAGGGTCAATGCAGAGAGAGGGAGAGGTACCGCTGCAGTGGGAAGACCTTCCAGTTTCCTCCAGCCCTGTGGTTTGGAGACAGGGCTGCGTGCAGCTGGTGCCGTGGAGAGCTGGCAGGCGCAGGCTTCCGGCAGGCAACAGGTTATCCATAGCTGTGTGCTGAGGGATGGAGGCACTCCGTGCTCGCCTGCTGCCTCCAGCCTCCCGCCGCTGCTGCCCAGCCACACATCAGGTGCTGATGTCCTTTGGCACAGCCGACAGAAAGCAAGCAAGCAAAGGGGTGTGTGTGTGTGTGTGTGTGCACAGAAAAGGAGGAGGGGGCTAGCTAGAAAACATGGATTCGAGATTTTCCTCTCCCCAGTGGCTGTGCAAAGGAATGAAAGGTCTGCATCAAGGTAAGGAGCCCTAATCCAGCCAGAGTGGTACGCTCCACCCTGGGGAAGAGGAGTGGGGGCTGGGGCCAGGGGACAGAGTGCAGGGGCCAGGGGACAGAGTGCAGGGTGGGGAAGAAGCAGGGAGACAAAGGGGGCACGAAAGAGAAGGCTCTCGTTCCCTTCCCTCCCCTCCTCCCTTCTCGAGGTGGGCTGAGAAATTTCTAATCAGCACTTTCAGTCCCTCTCCTCCCAGCAGCAATTCCTCTCTGTCCTTTGTTTGTCTTTAATTTTTGGCTCTTGCATTTATCTTCTGTTTGGTTTTGCGCATCGTGAGTTCTTAGGGCAATTTCAAAAAAATCCTGTGTGAGGCACAATGGATTTGGTTTGGCTTCTCCCCCTCCTGTCCTGCTCTCCCACGTGCCTGAAGCGAGTGTTTTAATAACAACAGCAAATGGATGAAGAGCAGGTCGTTCTTTATTCCTTCCTGCGAGGTCACACGGGTTAAGATATGTGTGGAACTGTGCTCTCATTCTACAAAAAGAAGACACAATTTGCCAAGTATCCTTAGTCCCTGTGTAATGCCTGTTCTTGTAAATTACCAAGTGCAGCTTGATGCTGGAATGAATCCTCCCCTTGTGTTTACCATTTTCTTATTAATGCTGTAATTTCTAATGCATTCGAAACAAGAGCATAGTGCTGCGCTGGCAACTGAACTTCAGCTTTAGTACAGAACAAGCAGGTCAAATTTTTCCTGCCCCACAACTTGGACCAAGCTTGGAAAAATCACAGTCAGAAAGTCTTCTGTAGGCTGAAAGGCTGTCCTACGTGGAGTGGTTTTGTGTTGAGGCTCTGTGCCGTGAGTGCTGGCTGTGCAAGGCTCTTCTGCAGCTGCTTTGGGTTTTCCCCTTTCCAGGTTAAGTAGCTGGAGAGCTGAAATTCTTGGTTTTGCTATGGAGCTGTTGAAAACAGAACCATGCTTTCACCTCAGCTGCAGCTGACTTGTTCAGGCATTGGTTTCTTGCTTCCAAAAAAAGTTGACAATCAGTGGTCATGTTGCTAAGAGCACAAGTCTGATAGGAACCAGACCAAGACATGCAATTAATTTCCCATAAGCACTGGACACAGTCTGATGGTGATGGCTTTTGCTGATAAATTGCATGGATTGGATTTAGTTCAACATGAGTAGGCAAGAACCTGTGCAATACAATTTCAGTGATCCCACTGGATGTCCATTCATCAGTTTGCACATCTCTTTATAATTTCTTGACTTTCTGGTCTCAAAGCCCAGATCTTACCCTTCCTGATCCAAGCTTGATGCACATATAAAAGTATAAATGGTGTGCTAGTATTCAGCAGTGGGGGACAGAGCTCTTTGAAATGATGCAGAGTATCCAAGGTGCCAAAACCAGTGATACTTTTGCCCAACAGCTAATTTTATTTGGGAAGGGGTATAAGCTACCCTAAGGGCACTGTCTCTTACCAGGGAATGGATGCTTTTCTGCCAAAGCCCTGAGGTAAAGTCTAGGAGTAGCTTTCCTGAGGTGCCTGGCTCAGGACCCAGTGATTTCCATCCTGCTGTGTGCACAACTGCCACTCCTGTCAGTAAAGGAACGTGAAAATGGGGGATGCAATTTTTGTAGTTTCATAGAATCAGCTGTACTACCTCAGGCAAGCAGTAGCATGAGCCAAATAATTGCAAAGAAAGAGATGAGATGCATGAACAGATAGGGAGACTCATCTGACCTGAAGAATAATGTGTGCTGCCTTCTTCTCTTGGACTCCACAGTCTTGTGTACTCCAGCAGGATGCAGCCTGAGACATGTTCCACTGAACTACAGCATTTGGCCTTGCCATTACTTCCAGGGTTTGGTGCTTCAGATCAATTTTATTCTAACTGCATGATATTTAAGGTCCCCTGCAACCCAAACCATTCTGTGATTCTATTCCTAGGGGCTGTGTAGTGAGGTTAAATCTTCCTGGTATTCATTTCATCTCAGGGAGGCATAGGCCTCTCTGGAGGTCAATGGCAAAGCAAAAGCCTCAGTTATCACCTCTCAATTGCCTTCTCTCTTGCTCAGGGAAGGGGCTTAGGAAGATCAGGCACACCAGGCTCAAACCCGCCCTTACAAATATCCCCTCTGTAATCGCTTCCTGGAATTTTCTTTAATCACCAGTGAAATGTATTAGTGGTAGCTTGTGTGTAGTGTTGATTGCATAGTTTGAATGCATAATCTGAGGATAGTTCAGGAAAGGAATCAGAGCAAGGAGACAAATGCACATTGCCAATTGAAACAGACAAACCCCATACAATTATATTTCGGAAGCGTGATTATTTTTAAGCTCTTTCTCCGGGAGTCTGTGTGTGTATATATATTTGTACAGGCACAAAAAATCATGGATTCTTTTTATTTTCTAAGAGAAAGGATAACTGTGTTTATAAGATGCAATTATTAATATTTTCATATATTTTTCTTTAGGTTTAGGAGAGCAAGAATGGAGGAAAGCAGAACAGTCATGTAGTCAGGAGATTCCCAGGAGCTAGATTTTATTCTTGTTGAACTTGAAACATTGTGAAATTCACAATGAGCAGGTTCCTTCTCTAGAGTGCAGGAATTGCATTTCCGTCATGACTTTGAAGTAAAGGCTAATTTTACTCTGTCTGCATCAGTCAAAACATAGCACAGCACAATTCAGTTTCTTTTTAGTCCTGTTTGTATTAAACTAGACAAAGAGCTACCATGGTGCTGTCACTAAGCTTCTCATAATTTTTCACATATTTCACTCTTTATTTTTTTTTCTGCTCTATTAACAACTCAGAGTTCTGCCCTCTGATACATCCGAGGCTTTTCTTGTCTTGGCTATACTACATTTTGAGGTCAGCAGTTTCTTCTTGGAGGTGAGGAAGTCCTATAATTCCTATGCCAGGACATAACTGATCAGTGTAAAGCCACCATCTTGTCTTCAGGCAGTCAGACATCCTGGTGGCCTTTTTGGTGGACACTCTTACAGCAGTGACATACTGCATGAATCAATTCCAGTAATTCTTTTTTGGCAGAGGAAATAACAGGTGTATAATTTCCCAATTCAGCCATATATAATTATATATAATTTGACTTAAATAGATCTAAAGTTTCCTCTGCTCCAGTCTCCCAATCTGAGGCACTCTGTTGCTCTTAAATGCTATTCCTGGAAGGAATCTGAAAATAATACTTAAGAAGTTAATAAAGAGCTTGGGATGGGATATAGAACGTGCCAGATAATTTTCTGCACATCTCCAAAATGCTTTTTGGTAGAAAAAGAATTCCTGTATTTTCCCAAAAGCTGCTTTTCTTTTCTTGATATAGACATTCACATGGGGGTAGGGTGGGGAGAGTTAGTCAGATGAGAATTTGCTAAAGCTCAGCTAATCATTTATTAAAGCAGTCCCTGGCTTGCCAAACTCATTAATCTCATTAACAGGGAAGGAGGGCTGTGGTGCATGGGTAGCTGAGAGCACTGTGTTTTCTAAGCAGTGTACTTGGTTCACAAGGGAAAGATTTAAATGTTCAGTGTGTCACTGTTTTATCCCTGAAGCTGAGGTAACGTGATGAGTCACTTGATCAGCTCATGCCACAGGCTGGCTTTGGCCTCACACTCTGAGGCCCAGTGGGTCCATGGCAGCTTTCAAGGTGTTCTTCATGTTTCTTGCTCTCAGATGCAATCCAGAAAGTGTGAATCTCTGGAGAGGATTAGGCATCACCATTTGGCTCACCTTGAGAAGCAAGTGGTGGCATTCCCTTAGTGCCACATGGCCCCTGGGTAAAGGAAGCCTGGCAGAAATGTCCCAGCTGCCACTTTCTGAATAATCTCTCTGCCTGTGTCTCAGGAAAGTGCAGGAGCTGCCTCGTTCCCTGCCTGTGCTGTGGGAGACCTCAGCTGTGCTTGGTGGTACTCTGGAGAGCAGCCACACTTCAGCTTTTGCATTTGGGTCCAGGCACTTCTGGCAAAACTGATAGATAACCTGCTGTGCAACTTCCACGTGGCACAAGCACAATGTGCATGGTGCCCTGCATTCATTGTATGCATAATGCAGCATTTCTGTGCAAGTGCCAGAGCACCCTTGTGCTCCTCAAGCCTTCACAGAGTAGTCCCCAAGGTCAAATCCTGTCTCGATTAGTAACTCTGTTAGTATCAGTGACCACCTTGCCTCTCTGAAATTAGCTTTCCCCTGGCTTCTCTCCATGCTGTGTTTTCCATTTCCAACTGGGATTTATAGACTTCATTGTGCTCTACAGTTCACTGCAGACAGTGCATCACTGCAGACAGTGATAACTTGTTGAATTTAATATTCACTGTTTTATCGGCCTCTTCACTCTCCTTTGGTTCTGAATCCTGATCATGCAATCTCTACTCACTCTTGCTTTTCAGGTCTGCAGCTGTCTCCAGCTTGACCTTGTCTCTTCATGCCTGCTGTTATACAGTTGGTGCATTTATTGCTCTCTGTCTGCTTCAAGCTCCAGTGCTTTAGTCTGTGCCTTCCCCCCCTCCCCATTCTAAAGATATCTCCTGTCATTTCACTTTCTTTTGCCAATTTCCATCTCCTTTTCATCTCTGCTTTCTGGAGTGGGTGGGTTATTTTTGCTGACTCCATTTCCTCTCTTCTCTACATCATTTCTGAATCTCCTGCAACCTGACTGCAGCCCTTTGTACTTATTTTGACCTGGGCTAAGACACCTTCTCCAGCATCTTCCAACTGAATGTGAGCTTCCTGATTGTCATCTTCCTTATCATTCTGTTTCTTATATTTGCTCTGATACTTTACTCTTTTTTCTTCTTTCTTGCATTTTCCCTTCTCTTATACTGCTTATTGATATCAGGAAGTCTTTCTTTGTCCTCAGTGTTTTCATTCCTCACTAAGCTTACCCAAGTCCACCAGTCCCTTCTGCAGATGTTGTGTAGACTCTCTTCTGCTTTGTTGTCTTGAATGTTTCCTTGTATTTCCTCTTCTTCCCTGTTTCCCTGTGTATTCCCTCTTTTCCACCTGCTCTGGGTGAGGGGTGTGGTAGCACCAATATTTTCCATACTGAACCTGATTCCCTTTTTCTGGTGTTGTGTGTGAGTGCTCCCAGACATTGCTGCCTGCAGCACAAGGAAGGAAGCAACAAAGGGCATGTGGGGGAGTTTTGGCCATATCCCTATGGGTGGATGGAGTTCCTCACTCTCTAGAAAGCTGACATGGCTCACTGACTCTCCCTCAGCTACACGAGGGTGTAACAGCAGTCCCCTGCATCTTCTCTGGGGCCTTGATGCATCAGGTCCAGGCTGCAGCTCTCCTGTCAGCTGCTAGATAAACATTACATGTTGAGATCCCTCTCCTCCCTGGGAATGTGACAAACTTGAGGCTTTGGGCCCTTTTTCTCCACACCTCCCACATGGAGCAGTTTGTCTCAGTGCTACTTGCCAGCCCTGGGAAGAGCTGTGTGATTTGGATCTGCTCCTTTGTGCATCTCTGGAGTTTGGCAGAGAAGGCAGCACTAACTGGGCACCAGTGCAGAATGTGCTGGTCCAGGCACTGTGTGTTGCCTGACTTGTAAAGAGGAGGTGTGGTGCCACTGAAATGGGGAGGGAGGTGACTTATTCTGCAGTGGGATTGTCATGAATTCAGGATCTGGCCCCTTGGCTGACCTGCTGTACAAGTGGAGCACGGCCATCCCTAAAATACCTCTTCCTTATGTTTGAACCTGCCCCAGAAGCTGTGAATCATCACACCATTGTGTTAGGGCTTCCATAGCTTAAGGATGGACATTTGAGCCTTCAGCCCTGTCATGCTGTGTTTTTCTTTGTGACTGTAAGCTATGAAAAAGCAAACTTATTTCTGCTGCCAACATCCGTTGAGTGTTGCTCCCTAGCACCTGAAACAGATGGACAATTTTATGTATGTGAGGAGAATAATGCTGTGATAAAAATGCAGTAGCTCCCTCTTCAAGGCATATGATACTCATGTTTTTGTCTTCTAGCTGAGGTGGAAGGGTTGCAGGTCACCGTGCCTGAGAAGAAGAAGGTGGCCATGTTATTCCAGCCTGCTCTGCTTCGCTGCCATTTCTCTACTTCTTCCACCCAGCCAGCTGTGGTACAGTGGAGGTACAAATCCTACTGCCAGGACAGGATGGGAGAAGCTCTGGGAATGGTGACTTCTGGTTTGCAAACAATGAGCAAGAGGAACCTGGACTGGGATCCCTACCTGGACTGTGTGGACAGCAGGAGGACAGTCCGTGTCGTGGCCTCCAAGCAGGGATCTGCCATCACCATAGGAGACTTCTACAAGGAAAGAGATGTCAGCATTGTCCATGGTAACTCTCCTACCCCAGGGATGCTTGGAGGGGGCTGGAATGGACCCTCAGCAATTTGGGACACTGGAGTCTGGCAGTAATTGTTCACTTGACTCCCTCAGAAAAGGCTGTGGGAAGGGAGCTCTTGTATGTGAGACATTTAGGATTCAGCCAACCAATCCTAGATCCAAAGATAATTTCCTTTGGCACTTCCCTTCAATTAACTCTAGGTCTTCAAATACAGTATCCTTTTTTCCCTTCCATGAAGTGGAAGCTTTTTATTCCTGACTTCTGCATATTGCTGTGTATATAGATTTTCCTTAGCAAAGGGGTGGCATCAAGAGACACTAATTCAGTCTCTGCAGGATAGGTTTTTCTTCCTTGCAAATGCCACTGCTGTTTTCCAAGTTCTGAAATACCAATATTATCCTACACCTCATGTTTGCTCAGACACAGACTTACCCTGTCATGAACCTAAACTCAAACAGCCTTGGGCAGAGTGAAAGGAAGAGATTTCTGTGGGGTAAAGTCAGGTTGGGTTGGAGATGAGGGATGGCAGGGTCCCTAAACATTTTTATCTGGAAGGCTGTGTGAGAGACCTTGTCCCTCAAAAGTACAAAGTGTCTGATTGACTGGGGAGACCACCTAGACAGAAGTGGAGACTCTGGTGTGGAGGGAATGTGATCAGCCTCACAAGAGGGAGTGTTTTCCTTTGTCTCTGTGTAACCTCTTCACAAATGATTGAGGTGCTGTGAGGAGACACCGTCTAAGCCCTTCTTTCATGACAGGAATAGTGTTGGGACCCATGCCCTAGGTGACAGGAAGGACAGAGAGACATTAGTGACGCCTTGTGCTCTTGGCACTATCAGGGTGAGCTGCCTCTGCAGCATTATCTGTTTTTCCACCTACAGCCAGAAGTCCTGACCTGTTGTTTTTTCCTGAATACTGTGATATTCTGGATGAGGTTAAACCTTCTTGTTAGAAAGGAAATGCAATTAATTTGGGACATAGATGGACCCAGTGCGTTCTTCCTGTAAGTCTTGGAAGGAAAACCTGACTTTTCTTTTTTGCCTTCCAGATGCAGACCTGCAAATTGGGAAGTTGATGTGGGGAGACAGTGGCCTCTATTACTGCCTTATTATCACACCAGATGATGTGGAGGGCAAGAATGAAGAATCAGTGGAGCTGCTTGTGCTTGGTGAGGCCTCTTGTTGGGCTGCTTTTCCGGCAGATACCTGATGCATCTTTCCTCCTGCTCTCTTGCTGTCTCTCCATCCCCATGCACTGTATTACTATGGGTGTAAGAGCTATGTAAAACAGTCCCTGCAGCGCTGTCACCATTGCCTTGCACCTTGTGCAGTCATTCACACCTAGGCAAAGTGGGTGGCAAATGCTACCAAACCAGAATAGTAATGTTTACACCCACACTGCTCACACGTTACACAGGCGTAAATGACTGCAGAGAGTGCGGGGCTATAGAAAGGCAGAACCCTTGTTTTTAAGGGATAAAACAAAAAACTTGCAGCAAAATGAACACTTGAGACAGAGTCTTTTAACAGCAGGCACCCAGAAGACATCAGATCCTGTGATTTTTGCAGTCCTCATCCCACTCTTCTGACCTGTGAGGCTCTCAAGAAGCACTGTGTTGAACGTGTCAGTTTGGGAGATTTTTTTGTGTGCCTGATAACACTTGTCCAGTTAGAGGTGCAGTTTCACAGTCATCCTAATCAGGTCTGACCTGGTGCTGCCACTTAACAGGACCTACCCTCTCTGTGGGGTGTGTGCTTGGCTCTGCTTCTGTTAAGTTCCCTTGAGCAGTGTGCTGAGCAGGATCAGTTTCTTCCCTGTTTGCAGGGTTTGCTTTCAGTGGTGGCTTCCATGATACAGCTCACTGTAAAGGTCAGAAAAGCAGCCATTCCAGCTAGAGGAGAAAAGCAGAGTGGAATGGGCCTTTCAGGGACTTTTGTTGACATGCCTGGAGCCAGCTGTAGTACTTAACCCTAGATGTCCCAGGAGAGCATGCTGAATTTTTCCCAACTTACCTTAAGACCTAACCATGGCTCTTGTATGTACAGATTTTGCATCCTGTGATGGAAATATTAAAAAGCTTGGGTTGATAGTGTGTAGGTGATCTGTGGAGGTGTACAATAGAACACTTCTGTCAAGCATTCCCTTGATCTCCTACCAAAGGTCAGAGTTTAATTGGTGTTTATATTTGGAGCTGTAGTTATCATCACCAAGTAAACCAGACTGAATGGGTGAGTGGCTGTCACAGTGCCTTTGCCTCTGCTCACCCCTTTAATGTCAGCCAAACAATGGACAGTTGGAGTGGAAGGTCAGAGAGTGGAAGGTCAGTCTGGTCACTCCAGAATACAGTGTCACACGCCTGTGTACATCCACAGTGTGACATCTGTGTATCATCTGCCACTTAGTGACAGGCCCAGGACCAGCCTGTGTGAGTTCAGGTGAGGTTATCTCTGCCAGGTGGCAGTGGTAGATGTTAAAATCCTCTCCTGAGGTCCTGTGTCTCTGTAGTGATGAGCTGCTGAATTTTTTGTCCCTTTTTCACCTTCCTGTCTAGGATTTGGTGTCTTCCTCTTGTATATCCACAACTGTGCTCAGACACCAGTGATGAAACAGTACCATGGTAACAGGATGAATTGGTTTTTCAGTGTGTACAGAAGGCTGTGGGGAGAAAACACAGAAATCCCCTCCTCTGGAGCTAGCTTGATGTCTCCTGCCCCCAGTTCATTGTGGTTATGTTGGGGGACACATGTAGCTTAGGCTGCATCACCCGTGACCACATCTGCTTTTCTGTTCCACCTCTGGGCCTGACCTTGCACTTGATGCAGCTCTCTGCCAAGTTTGGCAGCAGCATGAAAGCAGACTTGTCGTGGGCTTCCTTCTGCCTCATGCTGTTAGGCAGCTTCTGTATATTGCTTTTCCTGGGTAGAGGCAACATTCCAGCTTTTGGTGCAATCCAGGATCACCTACCTCTTTTCCTCTTTCCCCCTCTTCCCCTTCCCACCTTTTTCTTTTCCTTCTGCCTTTGCTGTTACTTTTTTCTTTGTTTTCCTTTATCTCTCCCTATTGATGGCTAAAGGATGAAACAGCCAGTGATGAAAATACAGTTCCTTAATATTCTGGGATATTTTTTGTTCCCATTGCTTGGAGGGAGACGCTGAATACAGATGTAGGTTGCAGCAATTGTACAGTCCTAGAGGACATGTGATAAAAGGGTTTTGTTTGCAGTTCTGCTGCTCTTTGGGTGGAACCCAGATTCCCTGTTAGAGAGTTTGGAGCAGCAGAGGGATAGTGTGTGAGAGATGCTACGATTCCCAGAGCACATTGCTGTTTGCTCCCTGCTGACAGTGGTCTCTCAGATACAATTTACATTGCTTATTTTGGGGTTGCTGCATGATTTCAGCATACATTAGAATTTTGAATAGAGCAGAGGTTCTATCCACTCATGTTATCCTTGGGGTGACAGAAAAATCAGAATGGAAGAGGAAATAGGAAAATATCCCTTCTGGTGGTTTCATATTAATGCTGGGATAAAAGGGCAGTTTAATATCATGTTGAAACCATGAAAGGACTGAGAAGCAAAAATGGTAGATATCATACTAATAGCATCAATAAATTAATGGAAATTTGTTTAGCTAGAAGTGCAGGGGCCTGCTTTTATACAGTGAATCATACCATGAAAAATTGATCAAAAGGCACTTTATCACGACTTAGAGCAAAACCTAAAACCTGGGCAAATTACAGTATTTCCTTTCTTTTTAGGAAAGCGATCACAGAGACCTTCAGTGACCTCTTAAGGGAGCCTGGGTCATGATGGGATTGCATGTTGGGTTTGTGTTACCTGGATTTGTCATGTTGACACATAGAGCTGCTGGTCAGCTCTGGGTAGCATGGGAGAATCCCATGTGCTGTCCTCATGTCACGCTTATTTCAGAAAAGCATACAAGCATTTATTTATATCCGTTTGTGCTCAGCAAAGCTGATAGGATTTGTAAAGCATACCTGATGTTAGGTATGTGCTTATTATGTACTTTGCTGAAAAGACCATTCAGTATCTTCTGCTTAGTCAGGGACTTTAACCCTCTCTGAGGGAATCAGTGCAGGTGAGGGAAGAGGAGTAGCAACCTCTGTCTCAGAAACACAGGAGATTGGCTGGTGGTGAAAATCCTCTAGAGTAGGAGAGAATTTAAATTAAAAAATACAATTACATATTCATTATATTTTAAAAATATACTTGAGATCTTATTATTCTTTGCAACTGTCTGAAAGGAGGTTGTAGCAAGGTGGGAGCTCATCCTCAAGCTGTGCCGGGAGGGGGCCCAGGTTGGACATCAGAAGGGATTTTGTCACATAAAGGTTGGTTAAACATGGGAATGGGCTGCCTGGAGGTGTTGAAATCACTGTCTCTAAGGTGTTTAAGGAAAGACTGGATGTGGCACTCAGTTCCATGGTCTGGTGGTGTTTGGTCACAGGTTGAGCTTGAAGATCTCAGAGGTCTTTTCCAACCTAAAAGACTGTGATTCTTTGATAAATGTGCATTTTGATGGCATTTGGAATCTCCAAACAGGATGTAGTATGCTGGAAACTGTATGAACTCTGCTTCTGCTGCAGATTAGTCCAGAACTTAGCAATTCCACAGCAGGAATCAAGTGATACTCCCTGCACTCATGTGTTTTATTAGAAAAGGAGAACCTTTGCTGACATTACAGCTGCGCTAATGAATCCCTTTGAAACTTTATGCATTTTAATTTTTAAACTTTTTAATGTGATTGAATCTAAAAGGCTGAATCCTAAATTGAAGAAAGTCTACATTTCTGTCGTAGTAGCTGGCAGCTAATGTCCTGCTTCTTGAAACACAGACAGTGCTATTAATCATATTGTTATTTGTAGTCCCTGTGTATTGCTTTTTTATATGAGAATGTCAATGGGCTTCAGTAAAGTAATTCATTGCAGCTTTTCTGAAGGGAGCTGCACGTGTACCAGTGCAGGGATGCAGCGTGCCTGGAGTAACCTTCAAACCAGAACCACAGGGCAGTGTCAGTGTTATCCTGCCTTCGTGTCACCAGCTCACATCAGGAAGCAGTCCAGCTTCATTGCATGGCATACATACAACCCAATAAGCCTTCCTAAGAGCCAGAATTTACTAACCAGGTGCAGGGACCTATGGAAGCTGCTACAGTGCTCCCTTCCCAAGCTGGAAGAGCTAAAGAGCAGTGCCTGTATGTACAGCTCAGCACAGCTGGGGACCTTGGAACCCACAGGTCTGTGCAAGCTCGGTGGTGTTTGCATTCTGAGATTTTACGTAGCTTAGACATGCTTCACAAAACAATGGCTCCATTCCCTGGGAGATTCTGGAAGAGGCCAGAAAGTACTCCACTGATTCCAGTTGTTGGTTTGGTGCTTTGGTTAGTGATCTGGGCACTTTGCTAGACAGATCTGGCCAGCTTTCTTTTCCATCCAATTCAGCAGCTAATTTTACATAAACTGTGTGTCAGTGAAATATTATTTTATGGTTAGTCATAGAATCATTAAGGTTGGAGAAGGCCTTCAAGATCACTGAGTTCAACCTTTGATTTGAAGACCACCATCTCAACTAAACCATAGCACTAAGTGCCACATCCTGTTGTTTCTTGAACACTTCCAGGGATGGTGACTCCACCACTTCCCTGGGCAGCCCATTCCAGTGCTTAACCACTCTTTCAGTGACAAAATTCTTCCTGATGTCCAACCTGAAGCTGTCCTGGCATAGCTTGAGGCCATTTCCTCTCATTCTGTCACTTCTTCCCTGGGAGTGGAGGCTGACCCATCTTTCCACACCCTCCTTTCAGGCACTTGTAGAGGGTGGTAAGAACCCCCTGAGCCTCTGAGCCTCCTTTTCTCCAGGTTAAACACCCTCATCCACTCCTCATCAGACTTGTGCTCCAGACCCTTCCCCAGTTCCGTTCCCTTCTCTGGACTCACTCCAGCCCCTCAATGCCTTTCTCAGAGTGAGGGGCCCAAAAATGAGCACAGGACTTGATGGGTGTCACCAGTGCTGAGCACAGGACAATCACTGCCCTGCTCCTGCTGGCCACACTGTTCCTGATCCAAACCAGGATGCCATTGGCCTCCTTGCCCACCTGGGCACACTCTGGCTGATGTTCAGCTGCTGTTGACCAGCACCCCAGGTCCTCTTTCTTTGCACAGTTTTCCAGCCACTCTTCCCCAGCTTGTGGCTGGAAAATGCTGTGGGAGACACTTCCAAATTATGTCCAGGAAGACACATCCAGAGTCTTTCTCTCATCCTCTGGGCAGGTCACTTGGTCATAAAAGATCAGCTTGGTCAAGGAGGACTTGCCTTTCCTAAACCAGTGCTGGGTCCTTCTGATCCTCTGGTTGTCCTGATCATTTATTCCATAGCCTTTCCGAGCACCAAGGTCAGACAGACCTGAAATTCCCCAGGTAAGAAGCTGAAGCTTCTCCCATTGTTATGCTTTAAATAACAACAATTAGCACTTGAGGTTTGTGTTAATTCCTGAAGACAGCTGGCAAATAACATTGGTGAGCTGACATCTTCTGCAGTTTACATAACCAGCCAATATCCATATAGGCTAAAGCCAAAATTTAAAAAGTCTCACACCCATAGTAATAGTAGTAAAGAATGTAAAGTAAAGATGTAGATCCATATCCACACAGCATATTGTACAGTAATTAATGTGCTAATAGAGACATGTGTTGACTTTCAGTGAGGATAAATCTCCACTGGGACACGTGTGTATGGTGTGCAATGCTAATAAGGCAGTTCTTACTCAGCAAAGTGACTCAATAGCTGGTATAAATATAGCCAGGTTTGGAGTCTCTTCTATGCCAGGAGAGACTGTATAATAAAATTTGACATGATTTCGGAGATTGAAAAGTTCTTGGCGGAATTTTCCCTTACATGATGTTGGTTTTAGGATTTTGCTCTGATTTGCTGAAAAGCTGCCAGCAGCACCCGAGCCAGTGCTCGGTCACAGGAGTTGGCAGAGTTGTGCTGGTGGCCTTGTGTTGGGGATGTGTTGGCCCACATCTCAGCTGGGAAAATGCCTGTGAGCAGCTCCATGGAGCGGGCTCACCAGCCTTGAGCTGTGACCAGAGGTGGGTAGTGCCGGCAGGCGAAGGAAGTGATTGGCACACTTCCTCTTAAAAATCCTGGAGAAGTGAGGATGCACTGCCCCAGACCACTGTGCTGCCTGCTTCCAGTCCCCTCATCCTATCCCATCCCACTCCCGGTTATTTATTTCACACCCATTAGAAGTGCTACTTGTTGCCAAGGTTTTTTACCCCAGTTTTCCTCCTTATTTGCCAGCGACAGCCGCACGCTGCTGCTCACAAAGCAGACCGGTGTGATTAAAAGACCGCGGTTACCAAGGTAGCCATGGCAACAGCCTCCTTGGAGGTCTTTGTTGCCTGCTAAAACTTTGATCTCCAAAAGGGGCTGCTGCTGTTTCTCCATCCAATTGAAGGGAAGGATGGGAAGGAAGGATAAAGTTTACTCCAAGCAGAGGGAGCGCAGAGGGACGCTTTGCAGAGCCGTGCTCCCCCAGTAAATCTCACAGCAGCTGCCTTGGAAAAGTGGCTGATTTACAAGGGCCGTACTTCCTCCCCTGTGCTTTCCAGCCTCTCCTCAGGCCAGTGTCCCTTGCCAGGGGCCTCTTGCTGTGACACGGCTTGGCAAAGTTTTCCACCACTGAGAAGGAAATAATTCCCTCTGTAGCTGCGGGGTCCTGTGATCGCACTGCAGCAGGTTGGGCTGTGGAAGCAGCCTTCAAACAGGAAAACAGTTCAGCAGTTACTGCCATAGTTACCCAATATTTATCACATTTATGCGACTGCCAGTATTCGCCATGTTCCCATATTTACCCAATTGCCACGTTTCTGACTGCACCTGCGCCTACTTTATTCATGCCATCATTTCTTTTCAGCTGCACCACTTACCCTAATTATTTTTGTGTCTCTTCTCTGCAGACTCTCTGCTAATTGTGTGCTTGACTCCAGGTCTTCCCTGCTCCGCTGCTATTTGCTCACTGCTCTGTCGCCTGCCTGCCTCCTGTGTATTAACTCCTGTCCTCGCTGGCCTCTGCTGTGTGTCTGCACCTCTTGGAGCTGCTCTGCATCCCTCAGCTTTTCCTCTCCCATCCCTCCTCCTGTGCTCTGCCAGTGCAGATGGGGTGCTTGCAAGCTCCGTTGCATTTCAAGGCTGGCAGGGGCCTGGGGCGTGTGAGGTGCCTGGTGAGAGGCCACTATGGGCAGGTAAAACCCTTCAGCAGCACGGTGGGAGTAGAGATGGCACGTGTCCCAGATCCTTGCAGAATGAGGACAAGCTCCTAGCTCTGACACAGTCACCCGGGACAACCCTGGAAAACGGGGCCACTGTCTGTTCCCTCTGTCCCCTCGGTGGTGGGAGCTTGCACAGAGGACACAAAGCTTGTGTTGGGTGGAGGCACAGATCTGTGACCCAGCAGTGGTGCCCAGCCATGGCTTGGAGTGCCTGCAGCCCTTTCTCAGGTGGGCAGAGCTCTGTGCAGAGGTGGTGTGGCCAGCTGGTCTCTTGGCAGGATGTTTTACTGAACTGTTTCTTCCCCACCAATTGCTACCTAGCCCCAGCATCCACTTTAACACTTCCTTGAAAGAACCAAGAGAGAAGGAGGTGAGCTTAAAGCCCATGGGAAGGACATCCTAGACATGGAGAGATGGGTGGGTGCTGACTATGGGTGCTCTGACTGCCTCCTGCCTGCTCTTACAGCCATGGGTCTAAAAGGATGCCCTGCTCTCTGTTTTGGGCAGTGTGTGACCCACCAGGATGCTGCCCTGGGATCCCCTCTGTGGCCACCACTTGGCTCTGGGCTGTGCCTGTGTGAGCTAGGCTTGCCAGTTGCATTGCTACCCCCCCCGAGCCGCCCTGTCCCTGTGTCCCTGTGCCCACTGGCTGGCAGGACAGAGGGATTTTTGCTCCACTTGTTGCTGGCAGCAGGAGCAGAGGGAGGAAAGTCTCCTTCAATGAGGGACAGCGGAGGGAGCCTCCCGTTGCTGGGGCAACCACAGGCAGCTTCAGCCTGCTGGCTTCCCTGAAGGAATGGTGTGGGGAAGGGTTAATCAGGGGATTTATCCAGCCTGGGGCAGGGAGGGGGCTGAGCTGTGGAAAGCTGCTGGGGGCAGGCAGTCCAGGGGTGGGCATTGTGCTCAGCAGGGCTGGGCGAGGCAGGCAGAGTTCAGGCTGAGCTGTGGCGGGATTTGCTGCTGCCTCGGGTCCTCCCAGGCTTTGTGCATCCCTGCTGGGGGCTCTGGGGCCCCCAGGGCTGTGTGAGTCCCGTTGGCAAGGCAGGGATGCAAATTCCCCAGGCACATACTCTGACAAGCCAAGTGAGGCTGCACAAGCAGGGAAGTACTGGCTGCTCGTGGGGAGCACAGAGGAGCTGCTTTGGCTGAGTTGGTTTGTTAACTGAGTTCTCAGGCACTGTTGTATTAAGGGATGATTTTTCCCGTTGAGCATGTGATTCCTTTTGGGGATCAGAAGGTACCCAGCACTAGGAGGGTTCGAGGCTTTCCAGGTAGGTTCAAAATAAATCAGGCACCCATTTGTCAATGACCATTTGGGAAGGAGTTTCTGCTGTTTAAAGGTGTCATTTCCTTGCCTTTTTTACCACAAATAGACAACCTAAATTAGCTGTGTACCTCCAGCAATTTGTCCAGTGGCATCTGCTCTCACACTAGGGCTGCATGTGGGCTTGTGCAGAGGTAATAACACTTGGGAGGTGAGCTACATGCTCATGTCTGCCCATATTCTGCATGCAGGTGGTTCATGTGGGTGATAGTCACATGTGCACAAAAGGCCTGCAAAAGAATTGCATATTGTTTTATCAAAATAAGGAATATACTTAATATATGCACGTGGAACATAAAATGCTAGGTGTGAGCGGCTTGGACACTTGATCCTTCCAGGAAATAGACTGCAAAGAAGGTCATGAAACTCTGTATAAATGTAGATGAAAATGTCGCAGCAGACTGGTGGCAGGAGTCCTCCCTCAAAGTGGTAAATGGGGAGCAGTTATGTGAAGCATCACCATGCTATCTTTTGCTAAGGATTCTGGACCACTTCATCAGGACGGGCGTTCCTGTGAGTACTAGTCAGCTCTGATGAGTTGCAAAGCACTGCCTGCAGTCATGGTATACTCATTATGGCTCCAGCAGGCTTCCTTGTGGATTTTTGATCTCTGCAGAGTCCCTGCTGAAGCACTGAGAAAAAACGGCTGGTGGGAATTTGATTGTAAAAACCTTCAAGGACAGACTAGAGGCCGAGGAGCTTGGGATCCAGTTCATCACTGTGTCTGAGTGCTGCCTAGTGCAGGACCTGGAGGGCATGTGGGGAGGCTAAAGGTAGCTTTCTGCCACTTTTGCATTGGCTTACCCTTAGCTGCTCCTGTTGCAATGCCCACAATGTGTGTGTCTCTTCAGAGTGCAGCTCTCCTACCATATGCATGTCTTCTAAAATCCCAGCATGATCCTGGGGCTCTGTGGGAGAGTTCACAGCACAGCTGCGCTTTGGGCTGTTCTGCCAATGCACAGGTGTGTGTAAATTACAGCTGAGCGCTGTGCAGGATGTTTGCTGTGTACTGGAAATATCCCAGGCGTTCTGTGCCAAAACAAACAAGCACCAAGCTGCCTTTGGGCTTGGAGTTTGTTTGTATTTGGTTGTAAATTATAAATTTGAAGCTGACTTGCCTTTTTTTTGTTGTTGTTGTTTTTTGTTGGTTTCCTTTTTCTTTTGCAAAGTGATCCCAAAAATTTCTACATGAATCCTTCCCTGGCTGGTTTGCTTCCATTGGGTGTTGGCCTTTGTCACACAGTCTCACCAAGGTGCTCGTGCATCTCCAAATAATTAGCACATATGCACAGCATTCCTTCAAGGCTCCTTTCCTGGAGCTGTCAGTGCACTCACAGAGCCCCACATGGAGAGCAGCATCCACGGGTTTTGGAAGCACATGGCTGATTTATCAATAGCCTTGGGTTACATTAAAGATGTTTCATATCTGTTCAAGCTACATCAGTACATTTCAAAAATAAACTGTGTCCTTTTGTTTAAGGGCTGTTGTGCATTTCCAGGAGCTTTTGCATGTGTAGAGCATAACTCAAGGAGGATGTTACCATGTAACCGTGCTAAAGGGACTCCTTTTTCTTGTCATTTTGTGCCTAGATTGGAGAAGCTCTGTTCCAGATTCTTTCCCCCCAGCTCTGCTGATAAAATGCAAGGACACAGAAATGGCAGAAGTGCAGAGGCATCGAGCAGGATGACATCTGTGGTTGATAGGAATTCACATAACACAGAGTGCAAGTGGGCTGATGAGGAAGGGAGCTGGAGGCTAAGGCAGGGGCTGGGGAGTGTGTTTTTCTTGCAGTAACCTCTCTCCTTCTTCTCCTCCTTCTGTCTTTTCTAGGCAGGACAGGGCTGCTTGCTGATCTCTTGCCCAGTTTTGCTGTGGAGATTATGCCAGGTATTCAGTCATTTCACCCTTAATCATCCATTCCTCTGTCATCTTGTCTGTTTATCCTTCTGCAGCATCTTTATGTGGTGTACGTTTCACTTGCGTGTGTGTTTTACCTGGGGATTTAAAGAGAAAAACCTTTCAGTTACTGGGAAGGTGCTGGGTTTGGACCCCAGAGAGCTGATGCTGGGAGCCAGCATACAGAGATGGGTGATGTCATGCCAGGATCAGTGTGAGAGCAGAAATGCCAGAGCTGTTCTGGGGATGTTTTCTATCAAGCTCTCTGCTGTCCCCCTGCTAGCACAGAGGAAAGTGTGCTTCAGCCTGGGAGACCCCTCAGCCCTGCGTGGTGGCTCTGTGTGTCAGCTGTGCAGTCACTCAGCTCCCCAGCCTGGCCTGTGCTCTGCTCCACCATCACCACAGATGGTAGCACAGCAGGCGCTGGGAATAGAGCATTGGCTAGCACCCCATCAGTGGCACAGCCCCTCTTGTGCTGCATGGCCAGGCCATGTTCTTGGTGGCACCAGGTGGCTGGTGAGGGCTCCATGCCCGCGATAAAGCCCTTGCTAGCCAAAACTAGCGAGAGCCACCAGTTCTGGCACTCCTTGCACAGGAGACAGAGGCTGTGCAACAGATTGTTCTTGAAAGGGAAAAGCTGTGAGAATATTTAGCCCTCGAGTCATCTGATCATTCCCTGGTGGTGCCCAAGGAGCATTTCTTTCACACGTTTGTGCAAAAACGCAACTCCACATAAATGTGTGAAGCTATTTTCGAGCCTGTCCCAGAGATGCAAACAGAGAGAAGGCAGACACTCACCCACCTCCAGTGTAACCCAAAGCTCCCTAGAATTCCTGCATGGCAGGAGAGGGATTGGTCTTTTCAGCACAGATAGATAACAGTTGATTCTCTATTGCCTAACACGTTTCCCCCCGTTATTTAATTTTACTGAATGGGTATAAAATTATGGTGTGTTGGCCAGATATCTTTCTGGCACCCTCACTGCATGGGTAGACAACAAGAAAGTGTAAGATGCAGCAGCAAGCCACATTTAAGCTGTTGGTGTTGCCTGAGTAAAGAAAAGCAGATACTCCTGCAAGAACAAACCAGTAGTTTCCAGACAGCAAGGACACAGAACGTGTCAGCTTGGTAGTCATTTGAATCTCAGCGTTACACAGTTGGGAACTGGGAATCCCAGTGTTGGGAACTGGTTGAATCCCAGTTTTGTTTTGTTTTAAAGGAAGAGCCAGCAGGCTCTTTTTGCTGTTTTGTTAACCTCATCAGAAAAGGAAATAGTCTAACTTCCTAGGAAGTAAAAACCTGACTCACAGGTCCCTGTGGCTGGGACACTGATTTCAAACATCCACTTGATATGCTGAGTGAGTATCCTGCAATGTGCAATGTGCACACAAATCTGACCCCCTTTTGTACTCCTAGGGTGCTTTCAGGGAAACCACAGATACACTTCTAATGGACTTGCTGTCTGTTTTTTCCTCTACCAGGCTTTTGTCCTTTATGGAGTGGTTGTGAACTGTTCACTTATGGCTCTGGAGATCTGACATCCGAGTTTCACTGGATAGCTGTGGCTGGCCACTTGTGTCAAGCAGTACCATTTCACCTCTTTCTCTGGGTCCATGATGGTTGCAAAAAACAAGATGAGAGCAGAACAAAGAAAAAGCCACTAAAATATTGCTTAGATTGGCAGAGATTAGGAAGTAGAGGACTGGAAAGGATAGTCTGGCTCCCTGTCTTGCATTCTCTCCCCAGCACCATGTAATTTCATCTTTCTGTAAGATCAGCAAGTTTAGGAGTGGCCTAAGGTTTGGCCTTTCTCTTTCCCATTGGCCCACTTTCTTTGATGGGCTTCTTTTAGCTTCTCTCTACATCACTGATGATCTATTTCTGTCCATTTATGTAAGATCTTTAACTATAATACCTGCTTTTCCTGCTGCATTTATCCTCCTACCATATTTACAGGCAGGAGCTACATCTTCCCTCAGCCTTCTGTTTAATAGAGTAACTCAGCAGGCTTCAGCTCCCCTGCTGCCAGGCAGGCTCCAGAGTCCCTTCATCCCTCAAATAAATCCCTGCTCTCCATTGGCTTTGGCCTAAATTTGTCTTTTCTGCTGCAAAGATGACCAGAGCTGTACAACATCAGTAACTTCAGATGAAGTCAAGTGCAGAGGAGGCCTTGTGTGATGGCATAGATATTTTCTTAATGCTGCTGGAAATTCTTCCCTTATTTGGCCTAGGATTACATTTGCCATTTTTTTGTGGCTGTCCTGCATGAGTGGTGACAATAGTGCTATGTATACTGGATCATTTCTCTTGTTCAGCTTTTCTGAACCAGTGAAGTCCTGTTCAGAACAGAAATTGTTCTTATCTTTGAACCTGTGACACTGAAAGTATTGCTGCATACTTTGAAATTCAGGATAATACTGCATTTCACATTTCCTATTTTACACGCAAGGACAACTGGCCCTTTGTATAACATGTCCCAGCCTTCAGTGACAATGCATCCCTACTGCTTACTGTCATGATATTTTAGCACATTCTTATTTTCTATGTCAAGGTAATTTATGAAAATATTAAGCAAAACAGCTGCTAGAAGCACAACTTGAGGGACTGGGTCAGTCATCTCTCAGCTCTTGCTTTCCCATTCATGAATGCTTCCCTTCTGCCCTCTCCTTACTTGTTTGCTGAATTTTTCTCAGCATATAGTAAGTTCAACCCCAACATATTATTCCACAGGAACCAAAATTAAATGCAAATTTAAATGAAATTCATGTGTGTCAGCCAAAAAAGAAATAAAGGAATAAAAAAAAAGTCACACTTCTGAAGTGTTGATTTGTAGATGCCAGATCTTTGACTGACATTTTTCAAAGGAAATTTTAAATTCTAGATTTAAAATGGCATTTTTAAAAGGGGGAATTGTTTGTAAAAGAGTTAAGGAAAACTCCAGCAGAGTAAAGAATCATACTTTTGTTCAAACAGAACGCTGTGGATGGATCAAAAATGACACTTCTTATTTTTGCATTGTATCAAGAACTAAGAAAAATTCTATTTTGAATGGTCCAAGTGAAACATTTTTTCTTGACTTTTTAGCTTAGCAACACAGGTGAGGGGTGCACTGTTTTTCCAGTGTGATTCTTCATGTGCATTGCAATCCTTGTGTCAATACTTCTTCATCTCAAATAATACTGTACCAGGAGACTCTTTAGTGAATGCTGGACTTCTGCTTGGAAATAGTGGTCTGCTGCTTTTTTTCCTCTGAAGTGGGGAAAAACCCTTTCCCACTGCAGCCCCACCATGTCTTTATTTGCTTTTTGCCATGTTTCCTAGGTGGCTGAATAACCACCTGGGTACACCTGAAGTCTTTTCCCCATCAGCAGTGGGGAAAATCTCTTGCTATCTCCTATCTCTTGCTTTGAGATAGGTTGGTGCATTTCTCTGACTTAAAACCAACTCCAGGCCTTCTGTATGTTCAGAATCTTGTACTTTCTTGATCCAGATGTGTTCACTGATCATTCCCTTAGTCTATGGCACTCCTATGTGGCAGTGGGTGCTGCCCTGACACAGGCTGAGCCCTGCTCCCACCACATTTTCCAGCAGCAAACTTTTCTCCCTCCCCTTCCCCTTTAAGCCCCATCCCAGATTTTGTGGGCCAGCTCTGGCGTGCTTTCACTTATAGGGTTTTTGAGCCTGCTCCCTTTTGGGGCCTGGCACACATCATCCGAGGCTTCAATGGGGGAAGAAAAAAGTGGTTGTTAGGTTTCCTGGCTGGCGGTGGCGCCTGAATAGGATGCTCGCTCGGCGCATTGAAAAGAATAATTGCGCGCGTAGGCCTCGCTGCGAAGGGGCAGGCCTGGCTCGTTTACTGGGCTATTTATAGCCTGCTTTTCACCATGGTTTGTCCCATTAAAGCCAGAATGTGGCTAGGGAACAAACACATAAGCAGGGCACGAACATGGCCAAGAAGAATGAGTCTTTGATGAGGGCCAAGCGCTAATGGAGCACGTCCTGCGGCATTGGCGCAAGTCTGCTGAGGGGCGAAGGGTTTCTGGCCAGGGAGCCAGGGCTGCTGCCTCTGTGCTGCTGCAAGGGACCACATTTTGGTAGCTCATTTCTCACTGTCGTGTGCCATTTCTGCTCTGACACAAGAGGAGGAGTAGACCTTGGTCCTAGACCCACAGGGAGTCGGTCCCCTTCTGTTATTCACCTGTGTGTTTTGTCCCCACGCTCTCCGCTGGGAGGATGTTGCTGACGTTCTCTTCCACAGCAATGTGCAGTCCTGTAAGTATCTCCCTTTCTCGCCTTGTTTTCCAGAGTGGGTCTTTGTGGGCCTGGTGATCCTGGGGGCGTTCCTGTTCTTCCTCCTGGTGGGGATCTGCTGGTGCCAGTGCTGCCCACACAGCTGCTGCTGTTACGTCCGCTGCCCCTGCTGTCCTGAGTCCTGCTGCTGTCCCCGGGCACGTGAGTGACCCTGCTGCAAATCTGCCCTACCGCTTCTGCTCCCTGGCAGAACAGGAGGAGAAGCTGCTAATATTTGCTTCCTTTGCCCTGAGCACTTCGCTTGGCTAAAGAACTGGTTCTTAGGGAGCGAAGCATCTGACCTATTACTCAATGGTTGAATGCTCAAAGTTAATTACAAATGTAATTCCCCAAGCCCTCCCTGCCTTGGCAGCTGTGCCTGCTTTTCCAAAGTGTCATGCTCCCATTCCAGAGTTGTTGTTGTGTCAGTGAATGTTGCGGGTCAGAGCTGAGAGCATCCTGGGAGGTTTCTTCCTGGCAATGCAAATCAGCTGTCCTCTACAACAGTGCAAAATCCTTGCAACCCAGCAAGGTTCCTGGTCAGGCTCAGTCAGATCTGTCAAGTTCCATGAGCCTCATCCTGCTGCTTGAGTCATCAGTTATTTTTAAAGCTGAACTGCCACTAAATCATGGCAGCGGTAATGCTGGCTGTAACACCCTGAGTTTCTTTCTGGGCATCTCTGAGTGCCATTATTATTATATGCACTATTATTATATGCAGCACATACTTTAAACACCCCTCAGTACCCTTTGAGGTTTAGAGAAATTCAGGTTAGTCTCTGTTAATTCATTTGTCTGATTGTCTTCCGTGGGGTTGGTGGTGCAGGTTTTGTCCATGTGTCCAGTGGGTCTGGGGGGGCTGGTGTGTGATGCTGACTCTTGTTCTTTTTCTTTTTCAGTGTATGTAGCAGGCAAAGCAGCAAAAGCTGGGTACCCTCCTGCAGTCTCTGCCATGCCGGGTCCCTACTACATCCCCAGTGTTCCTGTAGCTGGTGTCCCATCTCCTGCTGTGCTGATGGACAAGTCACACCCCCCTCCCTTAGCCCCAAGTGAGGCCAGTGCAGGAAGCCAAAATGGTAATTTGCAGTGCCAGGCACAACATTCAAGTCCTCTTACTGGGACTAGGGCTGGGAAAGGGAGAAAGGATTGTCACTGATGGAGTGGTGTGAAGGGAAGAAACACAGGGAAACTGGATTTTAATCCTATCTCTGACAATGACATTTGCATTAGGGCCACGTGGCCTAACTTTTCTAGGGCCATCAACACAGAGTCAGTTTGTGGGTGCCCTAATTAGGTCAGCAGGGAATGGGAGGCCAAGTTCCTGTGCAGGACCCCTCTCATTACTGCTGCAGATGTTGGCTTGCAGAGGACAAAAGGATGAAGATGATTTCAGGAGAGCAGAGGCAGGAGCCATTTTCCCCTTAGAGCTAATGCCTTGCAAGCTGCTTTCTCTTTGTAAACTGTCCTTCCAAGCCTCTGTAGGGCACTGCTTGGACTCTGGCAGCAGTTTTTGCTGCAGCATGTTTTACTGTCCCCATGGCATTTTGGGCAAAGTAACCTATTCCCTATTCCCTTGGTATTTCTGCCCAAGATCTTTTGGGGCTGGACCCTGTCCTCTGCTTTACAGAAGTCAGTAGGTCACTTTTTTTGTTCAGCCTGTGCATTTGTGAAATGTGAGTGATGAAAGGCTTCTGACTAGAAAGGAGTTGTGGAGCAGTAGCAGACCTAGAATCTCAGTGTGATGCCTCTTGTCTCGGGGAGGGTCATTTCTGCTGCTGCAAAGGAAGCTGCCATGAAGGGGAAAAGAGGGCAGCTATTTAGCCACATGCACTTCAGGATCCGAGTGGCTGTCTAAATTCAAACATTCTGCAGCAGAAATGACTCTCACCAATGCAGAGTCATCACTGACCCAGCTACATGTCTGATTTCAAAGCACCACACTAAGTATCAGTTGTTAAATTAACTCACGACAGTGTGTTGATAGAACACATCTGAAAAGACAGGATTAAGTAGCATAATTAATTAAGCTTGTGGAACAGCCCTATGCGTGCTTCTGCTGCCCCAGTCAGTATATTAACCTTTCTGGAATTACAAAAAGTATTTTCTTTCAACAATAATTTTTTTTTTTTTTTTGGTCACTGAAATCAAAACAGAGCTCTGGAATGGAGAAATTTCCTATTTTGAAATAGGAAATAAATCAATCACTGATCCAACGCAGAACGTATCCAATTCAAAAACCTTTGTCAGAAAATGATGAATGGCACCCCAGTGCTTCAATTTTTTTTCTCCTGTGAAAAATGTCACTGCACATAGAGTGTGGTGTTGGTTGTAGGAACTCCAGGGATTTTTTAAGAGTCAGATCACAGCTCCCAGTCTTGTCTCTGCTAGCAGAGCACAAGTTCAGAATAAAAAACAGTGGATACGTTTGGTAGCCAAATGGAATGGCTTTTAGGATCCCATGATCCTTACAAAGAAGGATGCATTTAACAGATAATGCAGCCAAATCAGGTATCTGGACTCAATCCCTCATCTCAGGACTTGACAGGAAATTGTATATATGGCAAATAAAAACATTATCACAGGGCTTTAACCTTTCTGGCAAGGCAACAGAGATTCTTAAGCTTTTAAAAAAAATTAGTTAATATTTTTTGCAATAATGTGGACAAACATTAGTCTGGATCATGGATCTGTTGTTCAAGGTGCTTGAACTATGAAGCTAAGGGAGAGTTATAGCCTGAACTCTGTTCTTTTAAGGTCCTCCACAATGCCAGAATATCCCCTAATGACAGGCTGTAGAAGAGAAAACATTGTGTGGCTTTTCCAAGCTACTTATTTGCTTGTTGGCCAGGCAGCAAGCTAAACAAAACAGGTAATGGTTGAGTTTTATAATAAAAGACTTTCTCAGAAGGAGAATAAAAAGCCTCTGTGTCCTCCACACAGCTGGTGTAGGTCTGATCTGAAGCTGTGTATCTTTGGGACTTTCACCTTTCTGTCAAGTCCATTTAAAAAAATGGGATCGGAAGTGCTGGGGGACAGAGACTGGAAGTTTCTGTAATTCTGGCTTACATTTTGCCCTAGATAGATTCCATGCTTATAAATGACCCCTCTGAGGGGATCTAGTGAGAAAACTCAGGCCTGAGGATATTTAGAAAATTTGTCTGGTGTTACATGAAAGCCATGTGGCAAAACTCAGATTAAGCCTAGGAACTCTATTCTAAACTTAGGGCTGAATGGAGAAAAAACCCCAAAAAATTCCCAAAACATTTAGCTCTCTTATTTAGAAGAGTGTTGACACCACATAAGTTAGGCTTTATGCTCTGTTTTAAATGCAGTGGTTACCTAGAGGCTCTTGCATAGATCCTTTAAACTCTGCACACAGGGAAGCTTTTGGTCCTAGATCTTTAACATGAAAAGGGTATAAGGATGAGACATCATTTACTTCCTAAACATTCTTGTCTGAAAAAAAATAGTAGTGCTGCCCTTTCTGGGGAGGGAAACAGCTTACACTTTTGGCTGAGTTGGTTCCACCCACAGAAGAATAAAAATAGTGTCCAGTTAAATACAAATTAAATATTAGAAATTTATTAACTGTTCAAGAGAAGAAAATACGGGAAGAATGTTCCTTTCCCTTTGACTTCAGCCAGTGTTTCTGGACATGTGGTCAGCATCTCTGCATCTTTATTTCTTTATAATTAAAATGAGCTTTAATTCAGACCTGATTAAAGGATTATGGCAATTTACAGATGAAGAGTGTGAGGAAGAAAAAACAATATCTTTGGTTCTCAGCTGAAGGAATAATGAAGAGATTTAATAAGTTGTACATTTAGTATCATTATGAGAAGTATTTGATAAACAAACATAGAGACAAAACTGCTTCCTCTGTAGTGGAAAATACTTTCTATGAGCTGTTCACAGTCATCTTTGCAGATTTAAATCCAAAATTAATTTCTAGATGCTTGCAGAATTAACCAAGAAGTTCATTTACCTTTTGATACACAGCTGCAGTAGCAAGCTTAGTATGAAGCTAGCATGAAGCCTGGCTAATTCTCCATCAGTTCCAGGAGCTATAGAGGCTGCCCAACCAGTGTTTGGCACAGCCTCAGTGTGAGCAGTGCCTCTGGGGAGACAGGGTCTGGGAGCTGCCTGTTCAAGTTCCCCACAGGTTATGAGCAGGTCAGAGTGGTTTGCTGGCCTGTGTTTAAATGAGGTGGCAGCTTAGCTGAGCTCCTAGTCCACACATTAGAAGAAAGAATAGAGAGAGGCCTCTTTCCTGGCACGGTACCGGACAGAAGTGAGGTACCAGCCACGATGGGGAGGTGGAGAACTGCCCTTGCTGCTCATGCAGTGCAGCCAGAGCTGTCACTTCTGAGGCCAGTCAGTGCAGCCTCACTTGAGGAGACCTGCTGTGCTTCCCCTTTGGGAGGCAGAGGCAGGATTCCTTGTGTTCTGGAAATCACTGTCTGCATTTCCAGCTACTGTGCACTCACTCACTCGCTGGGATAACAAAGCACACACTGCTGTCACCTGAGCTGTCTGGAGGCACGTTAAAAGGAGGACCCTGATAGACCTCTACTATATTTTTACATCCTGTACCATTCCCAAGTGCAGACACACAAGGTAATATCTCAAGATGTAATCACTTATCTTACACAGTAAAGCACTTTGCTTCTGAAGTCTACCCATGGCACAGCCATTCCTGAAGCACAGCGTGGTTATTTCCTAGTGCACAGAGACACATGCACAGCAGTTTAGGGCAGGAGGTGCCTAAGAATACCTCTGCCAAGTCCTGCCTCAGCCCACACAGCACATACTATGCGACGTACTACCGAACCCATATGGTAATAGCTCGATGTGTTGCAGTGCTGAGGGATAAAACAGAAGGAACAGGTTGGCTCAGAACCACTGTCCAAGTGTTTAAATAGTTCCCCAGCAGGAGCATTCATGCAACACTGCAGTATTCCCACAAGGGAACATGTTAACCCCTTGCAAGGCAGGCAGGTTCCATTTTGTAGTGCTCAGTGAATTGTCCTTACGATGGTTCTCTAATAAGGCTGAATTTGAGGGTTGTAGTCCTCTCTTGTACCTAGACCTCAATTTCTGTCAATCCTGAAATAGCTCCAGGCTGACACCTTTCTTAAAAAATCTGCTATAAAGACCTTATTTTCTTCAAAGATAGAGTGGAAAGGTGGAGTTCTCTGCTTGCTGATCATAGACCTGCCTTAAGGTAGTCAGGCTGTTTGTAGCTGTTGTTAGTAGGTAAAGTGTGCATGGAGCTAACCTGCTAGAATTAAATCTGCTTTGGCTCCAGGTGTATAGGGCCATCTTTTTTACACACAGGTACATAGACAAGTCAAAAAGCTGTCCAGACTTCCCTGAAGTCAAATATTTCATGTATGTCTAAGATAGAAACCTTTTCTGTAAAACAAAGCTTGTAAAAAATCCCAGAGCAGACAGTTTCACAGCTACCAGTGACCTGGCTGGCCTCATCCCTGGAGTCAGTATAAATCTCAAAGCAGTGTGGTGTGCTTCGTGGGACTTTCTGTTTCCTTCTGTATTCTTTGGAGCATCTGCCACATGCTCTTCAACCTGTGTGAGGAGAATTCGTGGGGGTGGGAGGGTGGAGTGGTCTTGCACAGTGACAGCTCCCAAATGCTCAGCCACCTGCTTCTCCTGCAGACTCAGAGCTTAGAGGAAGCCTGATCTTCTGGGACTGCTTCTCCCGTACCGTGACGAATCCTTTCAGTAGTGCTGAGGAAGGAGAAATGAGTTCTGCTTTTCTCTCTGCCATCATCTGTGGGAGTTGGAAGTTGGAATCACTCTGTGGCAATGAGGGGGTTGCTTTTGTTTTAGCTGGGTGAAGTGGGCCAACTCCAGAGTGAGCCTGTCTCAAAGGAGCGAGGGTGAGGTGCTGTGAGGATGTCCCACCATGCTCAGTGTCCATCACTGGATGCACTGGATTGTACAAATCGGACATTTCCAAACCATTTTTGCTGTTCCTGCAAACTTCTAAAATGATGCAAGTTCTTACAACTTCACTTCCCACACTGTAGACGAATTTCTTGTGAAGCAGCGACTGACTCAGTGTGTTTTGACGCAGCCTACCTGCCTGCAGACGTGAGCTCAGCTATAGAATTAGCAGTGTTGTGGGAAAGGCTCCTTGTTCTTACGTGGGTTTTCCTCTAATGTTTTCTTTTTCTCTCCCTAGCTGTGCGCAAAGGGTACAGGATCCAGGCTGACAAGGACAGGGACTCCATGAAGGTGCTGTACTATGTGGAGAAAGAATTGGCTCAGTTTGACCCGGCTAGGAGGATGCGAGAACGATGTGAGAAACAAGCATGGTTTGATTTTTTTTTTTCCCCCCACTGACCTAAGCAAGACTGGAAAATTCATTGTTAAAAGTTCACTTGGTTTGTCTCAGGGTCAGCTCCTAGGATATGATATTCAGGATAAGCTAATTGGGACAGATAAAGTCTAGATTATAGGTATCTAAAGGTATCTTCTGATTTTAAAAGTCTGGTGCTTACCTAACAATTCTTGAGCAAAGTGAGGGATAGAAAAGCTCATGAAAATTGTCCACTCATATAACTGAACTTAGGGATCATCAGCATCTGAAAAGCCAAGTCCTACTCGTACCTTCTACAGCCTGTGGTGTGATAATAGCTGGGATATTGTTTTCACAATTTCTTAAGAGTGTAGTGTCTGTAAATTCCCAGCATGGCAAAAAGGAGAGGAATTATTTTATTGAAAGTGTCTTTTGTGGGCTCAGTGACCACAGTGTGGCTCGAAGGAAGCAGGAAGTTTGTTTGGAGTGGCTGTTGCCCTGAAGAAGGAGCAGGGTGGTGAACAGGGACATGGTGCAAACTCAGAACTGAGCTTCTGTGAGGAACTCCTCACTGTCTTCCCATAGCCTCTTGAAAGCTTTATTTCCTTAAATAATGGCCGAGTCTGCACTTAAAGTGTGTCAGAATACAAACCCAAGGGAGGATCTTTCCACATTAGGAGGCAGAATGGAACAAGGTGTGTGGGAAGGGCTTGCGGTGCTGCTCCTTGTCCTGTGGCTGCTGTGTGCAGGGGACAGTGGCAGGCTGGGGGCTCAGTTCCTGTGGGCAGCACACAGAGCTAACCCATGTTAGGCACTGCTAGAGGCTCGCTTGAAACAGACGTGTGGGATCCTGAAAATCATTGAAGGGAAGGGCTTTAAGGAATGACACTACATCAAAGCTCTGTACAGATTAGGCATAACGAACAAATTATATATACTTCTAAAACAGTCATTGCTGAGCACACTGTCTTCTCCACCCACAAGATTTACTATAAAAAGACCTCTGCAGATTGGTATGTCAGGCCTACAGATGTCAGTGTGCTTGATGGGGTAGAGACTGACAGTGATTCAGACAGACTTTTACTTTTTCCTTAATCTTTTTTTGAGGGGCTTGCTTTTGTTTTAGCTGGGCAAGTCAGGCCAAATCCAGAGCCAGCCAGGAAAAGAGGAGGGGGCACAACTTCTGTGCTGTAGTGGTGTCCCACCAAGCTCGGTGACCACCTTGCAAGGGCAGGGAGCTGACAGGTGGAAAGCTCTTCCCGAAGGCTGAAGTCGGTTACCTGGAACGCAGGCATCTCCCGCTGTTTGTGATGCCCTCAGAATCCCCGCCTGGCTGCCATCAGGCCATGCCCATCTCATTTCTTCCCTGCAGATAACAACACCGTGTCTGAGCTGAGCTCTCTGCACGAGGAGGACCTGAATTTCCGCCAGCCCTACCGGCAGGCGCGGAGGAAGCCTCTGCCCCCCGCGGGGGACGCGGACGGCGACGCCGAGTACTGGGCGGGAGTGGTGGGCAGCACCTCCCGATCCCAGGCTGTGTCTGACTACAGGGACGAGCGGGACAGCTACTGGCACAGGTGAGGGACACCACGGCAGGAGGCTGCTCTGTCTGGCAAAAGGGTAAAGAAAGCAGAAGGGACAGATGGACTGGTCGCTCTCCCCTGTTTCCTGCTGCCTTTGCTCTGATTAGCGGGAGAGAGAGGCTAGAGAGAAATAGGAAATCTGGACGGGTTATTAGATGAGGTCAGAATGAAGCTGATTGCAGCTCTAACATGTAACAAGAGCTGCACTTGTGCTCTGGCAAGCAGATCTGTAAAAATGATATGTTCCTGTTGATATTAAGAGTTGAAATACTTTTTTCTTCCTGAAGTAGATATTTATTCTTATTTCTGCCCCTTCTGAGTATTGCAAAGCCACATCCATTAAGGAACAATGAACTTGCTGAAGCTTACCTAGCTGGGTAAAGCTAGGTACAAGCCCCAGTCCCAGTGGGATGTAAAAATGAGATAATAGGGAACCAAGCCACCCTTCCCATAGTGGGAAAGTGCAAATCTCTCTCTTGAGCTTTGTACCTGATGCATGTAGCACTTCCCAGTGCTGGCGTGCTTTATTATATAGGTGTCACACCCTCCTGCTTTCGTGCAGCTAGACTTGTGCTCCAGGCCTGAAGGACTCACACTGTGGTGCCTAAAGAGGGATAGCCCAGCCTTCCCTCAAGCAGCCCAGTATTCCAAAAGCAATGGCAGGGATTTTCTTCCTTCAGTACTGGGCTATTTTACCAGCTCACTGTCTTTAAACCTGATTCAAAACTGTCCTGCTGTGAGCTTCTATAGCTGGGCTCTTGGGTTTTTCCAGCAGGATATACACCTACAAGCTCTAGGATGAAGGAGATGCAGGTCCAGCCCTGCATATTGGAGGACAGGGCAGGTGCACCCTGGGGATAGCCTTAGGTAACATTAGACATGAAGAACCTGAGCCATCTGCCCTAAGCTGCCTTTACACTCAGCAGAGAGAACCCGGGGTTTCAAGGATGTGATAAATTCTCTTCCTATGGAAGAGATGAAAATGGCTCAGATGATTCATGCCCCCAGGAGGGTGTGTTTCCCTCCATTGTGTGTGCAGGCACTGGGGGGACGAGTGCAGCTGGATCCCACCCTCTAACTCTACCTCCTCCCTCTTGCAGCCAGCAGAGATCCAAGTCGGAGATGCTGTCCCGTAAGAGCTTCTCGGTGGGAGTGCCGGCCGTGTCCATGGATGAGCTGGCGGCCTTTGCCGAGTCCTACGGGCAGCAGCGGCCGCGGCGGGCGGACAGCCAGGAGCTGCGGCGCTTCGAGCGCTCCGAGTCGCACGGCGGGCGCGGCGGAGCCCTGCCCCGCCAGGACAGCTCCATGGAGGAATACTACAGCAAGCGCTGCAGGGCCAGCCGCGAGCCGCTGACGGACTCGGAGCGGGGCTGGTCCTACAGCCCGCCCCGCAGACGCGCGCCACGAGGAGAAGCACCTTCCCCGGCTGGTGAGCCGCACGCCCGGAGGGAGCCAGAAATACGATCACTCCTACCTCAGCAGCGTCCTGGAGAGGAAATCCCGGAGCTACGACGAGAGCGGTGACCACTGTGCCACCCCCTCGAAGCTGAGCTCGCAGCCCAGCCAGAGGGGAGGCAGCACCTACTACGCCTGGTCGCCGCCCTCCACCTACAAAGCCGAGAAGTCGCAGCCGCCGCCGCCGCAGTCGTCGTCCCCCGAGCAGGACGAGGAGGAGGAGGACAGCCTGCCTCCCTACAGCGAGAGGGAGCTGAGCCGAGGCCCTTCCTACAGGGCCAGGGAACAGGCCTACCTCAATGCCTCTGACAAGAAGAGGAAAAAGGACCCCAAGAAAACAGTGAGGCCATGTCTGGTGGTCCTGGTCCAAATAGGCTGAGCGGAGAGTCACCAGGCAGGGGTTACTAACCAGAGTTGATGGGCAAGGGGGTTTTCCAGGAGGGTGACGCCTGGAGTCTGGGTGTCACTCCCTGTGGGAAGGGGGGACGGAAATGAGGGGGTAAGAAGCCAGAAAGGGTAGCAGCTCCTACACAGGAGTCCACGATGGAGGGGAAAGCCAGATGTGCCTGGGACTGGGGAGGTAAGGGATGTCTTTGGCATCTGTGGCCTGGTAATCCAAGGCGGAGGGAGTTTATCTAGAGTTCAGGAGGATCATGGTAGGGAAGTTACCCAAGGCCTTACAGGAATTACAGGGCTTTGCTTTGGCCTTGATTCTTGTTAAGGAAGGGTTGAGAGGCTCTTGTTCTTCTGGACTGGGACAGGGCTGCTAGCAGGGGATGATGTCAGGACATCTTTCTGAAAGGGGTGAGATCACAGACTCCCATGGGTGCATGGGCCTGTGAGGTCCTGTGAGGGCCATTCATGCCAAAGGCATTCCTCACCCAGGATACCAGCAAGTGCAAAACATCCTGCCACAGCCCAAGCTGATGAGGACTGATAAGTTCATGGTTGCTGGGCAAAGGGATCTTCCCCATCAAACCAGCTGGGGAAATCTGCACCACGAGAGAGACTTTATCATTAGAGTAGCTTGGTTGTGGAAGAGAGGACTGGATTGTGAGTGGGCAAAGCTGTTGCTGTTTAGTTGTGTCTCTGTCAAATCTTTGTCTGTCCCTTTGTCTGTTCCAATGGGAGATTTCCTGGTGACATTTAATCTTCTCTCTTTCCTCTCAGAATGATTTCCCAACAAGGATGTCCCTTGTGGTTTGAAGTTGTTGTGGACCTGTCATGTTGATGGGCTGGATATCATGAGGTGACTGCAGTGGAGAAGATGCAGAGCAACAAGCACGACATGCCTCTGTGAACCTTTGCAGCCATCAGCCATGGACTGTTTCAACTTTTTGTTTCATCCAGGGGAGCTGAGGCTTTTGCAAGAGACAGAATCCAATGGACAGCACTCGCTCTCAGAGGCTCTGGGAGTCTGCCAGGAAAATGAGGCTAGGGCTCTCTTTGGCACCCTGTTTTCCAGTGCCCTCCATTCTGCTCTGGATGGCAGCCACGTCCCTACTGCCTCTGCAGCCCTCCCTGCAGGCCTGAACGACAAGTGAGGCTGCCTTTGTGCCTCTTGCCCTGTCCCATGTGCAGAGGGAGGCCTGTGTACCTCTTGCTCTCTCTGTCTCCTCAGTTCTTTGTTTGGATCAAAATTGTCTCCATACTTAAAGCCTTTTCTGTATCACCCCTGTGCTGGGAGGAGGCCTTGTTCTTACAACTGCAGACTGCCTCCAGCTGATCAGGCCCTAAATCATGAAAGAAAATCCACATCCTTTCAGACACTCTAAGAAAATGACTGATGAGATGTTACCTTGATAAGGGCTGAATGGGGAAAGAGACAATTATGAGCTGGTTTGTTCAATATATTTAGTTCTGTTCGTTGTGTGATGAGAGTTGCAGGTGAGATTGATGTATTGTTCTGAAAGTGGGTCAAAGTAGCTTTTATTGTGATGGGAGCATGATTTGTTTCCCCCCTGCCCCAAAACTGTGTTTTGTTTTGATGCTGTTGCATTTCCTTGCAGCTCAGCTGTGAGCCTGTAGAGCTTCAAGCTGGAGTACCTGCTCCACTGTTTTAAAAGCAGTGCTCTGGCCTTGCTAGTGCTCTGCTTCCAGCACCACCAGACACTTCTGCCACTCTAGTGAGTGGCCTTTTTGTTCCAAGGAAGCAAAAAGGGGACAGTCTCAGTGAGAGTGCAGCTGCAGACCTTCATCCTGTGCCACTGGTATCACTCCTTTCTGGGAACAGTTTCCCAGAAGAAGCTCCTACTGAAGAGAGCAGTAACAGCAGTGGGAAAAGAACAAGCACTGTGGATGGCTACAAGCTTTGAAAGTCACCCTTTTCACTTAAAACCATTCCATTCACTTGGGTTGGGATGTGGTTTTAGTGGCTGTTGTCTCAGGAATAGCTTTATTTAGAAGTGAGTGCTTCACACCATTTGGAAGCCTGACATTCTGGTTTTCATAGGGTATTATGCAGTCATTTATTTAGCTGCTAAAATCACCATGTGAGGGAAGATGATGGGAACATGCTAAGGTCCAGTATCTTGATCTTAGAATCCCAGTATCTTGACTTAGAAACAATGTCGTGCCCTTTTGTGTTATGGACATTATCAACTCTGAAATTACATTTTTGTTGTTCCTCTGGGAATTTAGGAAGCTGTCTGGCCTCAGATGCTCATACTGGCACTACTGTTTGGAACACAAGGTGTATTAACATCACTGCAGTTCTCCATAAAAATGATAGATTAATTTCTGTGTTACTCCTTTGCCAGATAGTTTACCCACCAGGAATGGTCAGGGGGAGGAAGAATAATCTCCATAGATTTGATGACAGTTTTCATGTGAGAAGGTGAGTTGATGAAAGGATGATGTTTTTCTCCCACGCTCCTCTAGTGATGGCTGTAGCATTGGAAATCCCTGTCCTGGGTCTTCCTGGCCCAGAGGTTAGCCAGCAGAAACATACAATTGTGGAATTGCAGGATTGTTTATGCAGGAGGTAGCCTTTCAATATTTCAAGGTTTAAAGTTTCAATCCTCTGCCATGGGAAATGATGTCTTCCACATATGAGGTTGCTCAAAGCCCCGTCCAGCTGGACCTTCAACACTTTCAGGGATGGGACATCCACAGCTTCTCTTGGCAACCTGTTCCAGTGTCTCACCACCCTCAGAGTAAAGAATTTCTTCCTTTTATCCAATATAAAATTACCCTCTTTTACTTGAAAAGCAATGCCCTGGTAAAAAAGTCCATCTCCAGCTTTCTTGTAGGTCACTTTAGGCACTGGAAGGCTCTGAGGTCTCCTCAGAGCCTTCTCTTCTCCAGGCTTAACAGCCCCAACTCTCTCAACCTGTCTTTATAGAAGGGGTATTCCAGCCCCTCTGACCATTTTTGTCTCCCTCCTCTGGACCTGCTCCAACAGGTCCATGTCTTTGTGTGGGTGGCCCCAGAGTTGAACACGGTGCTCTCTGTGGGGTCTCAGGAGAATGGAGCAGAGGGAAGTTCCACTCCTTGTCCTGCTGGTCACTCAGCTGATGCAGCCCAGGATATGGTTGGCTTTCTGGGCTGTGAGAGGACGTGGCTGGCTCGTGCCCAATCTTCATCCACCACTATAAAATCACAGAATTGTAGAATGGTTTGGAAGAGACCTTAAAGATCATCTAGTTCCCCAAATCCTTCTCAGGGCTGCCAGTCCATTCTTCCCCCAGTGTGCATCAATACCATGGGTTGGCCTGACTCAGGTGCAGCACCCCACACTTGGCTGTGTTGACCTTCATGAGGTTCTCGTGGGCCTGCTCCTCAGGCCTGTCCCAGGTCACTCTGGATGGGATCCCTGGCATCATTCAGCTTGGTGTCACCCACAGACTGCTGAGACACCGCTCAGTCTGTGCCATTAATGAAGGTTGAACTGTGTCAGCCTTGGTGCAGGCCCCTGAGGGACACCACTTGTTACTGATGTCTTTTTGGACCCTGAGCCACTGACTGATCCTCTGGATGTGGCCATCCAGCCAATTCCATATCCATCAGATAGTGCATCCATCAAACCCATCTCTCTCCTGTTTATAAACTGAATGTTGTGTGGGACTGTGTCAGAGGCCAGAACTCAAGGTGCATGACATCAGATGGATTTTCCTTATCCATCAGTGCAGTCACTCTGTCATAGAAGGTCTCCAAGTAAGCAGGTGTGATTTGTCCTTGGTGAAGCCATGCCAGCTGTGTCTAACCACTTCTCTCCCATCCATATGCCTTGAGATGGCTTCCAGGAGGATCTTTCAGGGCACAGAGGTGAGGCTGATTGGTCAACACTTCCCAGGGCCCTGTTCTTTTATCCCTTTTAAATGGGCCTGATGTTTCCCTTTTACCAGCACTGGGGACCTGACTGCCTGAGTCTCAGGACTTTTCAAACAGGGAGAGCAACTTAGCAACTGCATTTACCATCTACCTGTATTATGGCTGGAGAGACTTTAACATTTTAAGTATTTTTTTTTTTTTTTACCATTAATTGTGTGTTCTTAGGAAAATCACAGCATAGTTAGCAAGAGGTGGGCAGGTGCCTACCATCTGAAGTCTCTCAGGCCTTGAGAAGTCTGCAGAGCTACACTACATGTTGTTTTAAATCAAACATTTCATTCCTGACATATGAGGGTTCTAGTAAGTTGATGTTTTGTTAGCCTGAAAACCTTGGCAACCCTTGTGCCATGAATTTCAAGGCAGCTTAGCCTGCTGTCATTTCCATCAGACCCAGGAAACAGTTGACACAGAAATTTGAAAATGCACCTGACTATCCCAAAAAGGGGCCAAACCAGTGGTTTTACAGTCTCTGAATACCTCTATATTTTAAGCTCATACTGAAAGCCTGAGCATTACAATCTCCTAATTTCAGTTATGTTCTGTCCCTTATCTCAGTCACTGTAGTTTATTTGATCAAGCCCTCAGGAATGAGCTGTGTGTATTAAAAATACAAATCTTCATTTATTTGAGTCAGTTTTGTTTGTTCAGTGCTGGTACTTTAGGGCATCTGTACACTGTGTGTAAGAAGTTGCCATTTGTGTATCTAGCTTATAAATAAGTACTTGCAAGCCAATTCTTTTAAGAAAACTGTTTTAATTGTACAAACAACTGTTTGTGAGAATTTGGAAACATCTCTTGAATCCAAGCACCTGGAAAAGTACTGAAGATTTTTATGACTAGTGACTGTGTGAGTTTTACCAGATGATAAAAGTTTCAGCTGCAGAAAAAAAAGGGAGGTCTTAATTTCCTGAAGTCAGATCTGAGCAGCAGCAACCCTGCGCTACAATTTTGGATTCCCTATCTCTCTGTACAAATCTGCAGGAATTTTCAGTTACTGATCATGTCTGTCCTCAGGCCACCTTTATTTTTCCCATTAGAAATGTGTCTGCAGCAGCAAATGGACCAAATCAAGAAGTGAGGGGTGACTCTCGAGGATCTGCACAGCTACACAACCCTAATGACCTGTGACTCCTGCAGCAGGGGAGCTGGGGGCCACAGACTGACAGACAGCTCATGTTTCAGGAGAGGAGTAATGGTTTGTGTCTGTGCCATCTTTCAGAACACCTGCAGAATGCTGGTGCTGGAAAAAACGAGCCTGGTTAATATGGGGTCTTAAATGATAAGTTTTCCAGTGATGAATTTTATTGCTGGCATAAAATTAAAATCCTTTTCTTACTGGATACGGATGTCTGGATCATGTCAAGGACATGGAGAGTTTTGTGGTCTTAAAATGATGGCATCACAACAGTGATTTGCTAAGAAAACAGATAATGAGAGAGAATCCTGTAAAAATTTAAAATAGCCCCTAGAGCAAAAGCAGGATCAAGCTTTAGCAGTAGACTTGGCTGTACTGTCTAAAAAAGTGATCTTGGCTACTGGAGAAAAAAAAAGGTTTTTATATAATGGAATGGGAAAATAAATATCAATGGTAATGACTTCTCATCAATCCCATTATTCCTTCAAAGTACATTGTAAAAGTTCCAATGGATGGCTTCAGTGTGAGTGTCTTCAGAACACTCCATTTTCACTGAAATGGAAAATTAACAAAATTAACACTCTCGACACTTAAAATTTTTGAGAAATCCCCAACATTTATGAGCTGAAACAGGCAGCCAGAATTGCTCAGGTCTTTGTGCTGGCACATGGTACAGGGGACTGGAGCTGTCACATCCCCAGCTCTGTTACTGGAGCTGGCTCAGGGGTGGCCATCAGCAGTGCGCCCCAGAGCTGCATCCCTGAGAGATAAAGGACAGCTGCAGGGAGAGATCCCTCAGAAGGAGCAATCACAAAATATTGCAGAAGTCAAACCTTGCCACAGACTGCTCCAGGTACATAAACGCAGCACCACGGTGTTTATCATGCCTGGGCTATTCTGGAAATAATTTTAATGATGTGGAGATTGTTGAGAAACTGCACGGAGCTGTCCTTTTCTCCGGGTAGCTTTCACACAAGGTGTGGGTGAGGATCTGTTCTTGGTCACCAGTTACAGGGTTTGGCATGTGGAAATAAAGCTAAAGGGGCTTTAGCCCATTTTTTACTGGAGCAAAGTAGAATCCAGGAGCAAAGATGCCTTTGGCATCTGCCAGGTGCTGCAGATTTGCCCCTATAATTCCAGAAACCTCTGGTGTAGCATCTCCATCAGGCTTTGCTGGCTGTACATGCTTTCTACAGCAGCTGTGATGCTGAAACCACCCTCATGTCACCTGGGGCTCCTGAAGTCCCTTTCTCATTTCCTGGAAGATCAGGGAAGGTACCTACTGCATAATGTGAAGGAACAGCTCTCATTTTGATGTGATCTCAGAAATGCCAGCTGGATTTACCAGCATTAGAAAGAGCAGAAATCTAAAGAATAAAGTTAGCTAATACTAAAGGAAGGAACCTGCCATGATTCCCGTATGAATTCTCTTGTGACCTTTATAATTCTTTCTGACGTTCACCCCTGCCTGCAGAGGGGCTTTGCCAGGGGAGGCCATCACCTCCTCTCCCTTTTGCCTGTCATTTTTTGTCATGCTTGTAATGCCCCTCTGACCCCTCTGCTTTCCTTTGGCTATTTCCAGTCAGCCTTCAGTGTGGTGCCCAGGGGTTCCAATGTAGATGTTTGGATGTAGAATGAGTGGCATTTTGTAAAAAGGCACTTTTACCCCCTATAAAAACAAAAATTACAGAATGCCCACAACAAAACCCCCAAGCCCTCCGGATATTCTCTCAAGCCTAAGCGGTGGTGTTACTGGAAACATTTTAAAAATGAAAGCTGAACATCATTTCAAAATGGGTCAGTATTTCCATCCCCAGGGCAGCTGCAGTCAGAGGTGTGGAGTGCAAAGAGCAGGAGCAAATGCATTCAGGTTTCATTGTCCTTGGTGAGAGCAGTGGCAGAGAGGAGCAGCGTTTAATGACTCAGAAAGCAAATGGAGTTCCAAGGTGCTGTTACTTGCAGGTGAGTTAGAAGTGTGAACTAGAAGTTGACAGGCTTGGCTTAAAAGCAGAATTCAGTCCAGGGAAACTTGAGCCCTGGCCCAGGGGTGCAATTCTCTTGCTGTTTACAAATGGGCTGGGCTTTTTTCCTGCCTCTCTTGCTGCCTACCGCAGCCATTTCCCAGCCATTGCACAGGGACCGAGTGGCTTTCTTTGCTGCTGTCATTTTACTTAGATTGTCCTCCCCTGTAATGAACTTTTTCAATATGAGGGGAGAAGGATGTAACAATACTCTATAATGAAAATGTAACATTTTTATAGCTTTTGGGAGACATCCACATCCCCAATTACCAAGCATTATACATTTGCCATGCGTACAGCATCGAAGTTGTTGCCTTTGAGTTGTCACCATGGAGAATAAAAGCAGGAAAAGCTCCCACCAATCTGCCTTTTTATTATCCTGCAGGCAAATAATTTGCCCAAATTTTGCTAAGATATGAGCAGTTTACATGAGTAGCTTTCAACCCATTTTTTTTTGATTACTGGGCAATAAACCAAATATTTTCCAGTGGAGCAGCAGACCCTCCATAAATCTCATACCATTCACAGGATAACATACAAAAAACATTCTACCCAGTATTTTTATATAAATAATCCATGCAGGTACCCTGTGGAGCCACACTCCTTCAGAGAAAGGATAAACTCTCCCCTGCTCTTGCAGATGTAAAACTTTTTTTTTATTCAGAAAACTTTAATCTTTTTAGTGCAGGCAAGTTCTTGTGGTCTCTTTGTCCTTAGGTCTGCAGGACTCTGGACTGATTATTTTTGTGTCATCAACAATCAGCTTCATTCAGATCCTGTCTCAGTGTTGTAAATAATGGATTAAGACTCACATTGTTTGTAGGTGTAACCTAAACAGCATTTACATGTTTAGATCGTGTCTGATAGGTGTTATCAGCAGTCAGGTGCAGGAGAAGCAGCTCCCAGCTCTGCCCTGTATTTCCCTGTGCAAGGCACAGCATCCCTTGCCTCTGAAAATTGTCGCTCATTCTCTATTTTACCACCTGTGAAAGTGCTCAGGGTTTCTTTGGGCCTCTTTATCACTCCTCTGTCCATCCCTCAATGCTCCCCCTCTGCAGAAGTCTCCAAGCCAACCTGGAGCAGGAAAGGTGTCCATCCATACCTTAAAAGAATGATGAGGGAGAGGAAGGCCTGACAACAGGAACACTGAGAGGTCACCCAGCTCAGAGCTCTGCAGGAAATGACTTCTGGGTGGGAAAGTGCTTGTGCCAGCCAAGGAGAGATGTCCTGCAGCTCCCACTGCAGCTCCTGGTTACAACTTGCACACTCATCTGTGAGCACCTGGCTGTAGGTACAGGTTTGTGATTCAGGGCCATTTCTGAATTAGAGAAAGGAGTCTGAAAAAATTGCCTCAAATGGCACAGGACCACTTATTACAGCAGGTGTAGTGTTTTCATTTAGTTCTTGCTGTGTGACAGAAATCCTTTCTGCTTACATGTCATGTTGGTTTCCATCAGCCTCTCCAGAGCAGGTGGGAGTGATTTTCATGTCCCAGTTATCAGATCTTCTCTTGGAGCAACAAATCACTCAGTGCACTTGTCTCTGAATAGGTACTCCATGGTAGTGAGAGGCAGAGCTCCAACTGGTTGCATTTTACACTCAAGAGCCTGCTAAATCATTAATTAATTTAGTCTCTGAAAGTTCTCTGCTTCCTGGCAAAACCAGAATGTGTGTAGAATTACAAGTTTTGGCAAGCAGTTTTAGCATCCAGTAGGGTGGAGATCAGGTAAAGCAGTAGCACAAAAAGCTAAAAGCTTTACCTTGTGTAAAGTGTGTAAGAGATGTGTAAAGTGTGTAAAAAGTGTAAAGATACACTGCCCACTGCTGTGTCCTTCCTAAGGACCAGGCTGTCTATTACTCATTACCAAATTTATGCGCAGTGACAGAAAAGACACCTGTGGTCCTTGCAAATGGACCCCTCCCAGGAGGATGTGGGGGGAAATTTGGGTTAAAGCCAGTCAGCCAAGTGAGAATGCCCAGAGGCCTCTGGCCCCTGGGACTGTGTCCTGTTGGGAAGGACATGGCCCAGCAGGATTTACTGCTGCTGGCTCTGGGCTGCTCTCAGGGAACAGCCCTTCTGCCGACAGCATCCCTGACTAGGGGCTTGCAACCCCTCTCATCTTCACATCACTGATTCTGCAAGGAGGGTGAGGTCACTCAAATGAACACCATTTTAGCTATGTAAACTCCTCCTGGATTTCTCTTTCAGGTTTTTGGCAATCTTAGACTTTGAAGAGTAGGTCTATGCAGTTAAAGTTTGAGCAATACCTGTCTTAAATGCAGGTCCTGCAAATCTTCATGCATGAACTTGGCCACGATTACTGAGTGCATACAGAAAGGGTGTGTGGACCTGGTACCTGGAATGCTTTTCTTTATAAGTTGGAGTCTCAGCTTCTTGAGCTGGGCTTTCAACATAGTCAAGGTCTCAGGATTTCTGAGAGAGTAAAACGAGTCAAATTGGTAAAACCACAGTGCACACAACACCCCAGTGCAGCCAATTTACCGAGACAGCAATGTGCAACCAACTGATGCAACTCGGAACTGCATCTTTGTGGAGCTGAGCTGCCAAGGCTTGGAGAGCACTTGGTCCCATGCACTGAAAGGCCTTCACCCATGGACAGAGTGGCAGAACTTGTGTGGGTAGCAGCCTCTGAGCCTAAGGTATGTTTTAATTACTATTGCGGGAGGAAAATGATGAAATGTGTTTGGGGTTTTATTTTTCTTTTTTCCCCCTCTTTAAATAGAAACACATATTTATCTATATAAAATTTTTTGTCTTTGCTCCTCAGAAGAGAGATCTGAGGCCGCCTTCTGTTCAGGCCAGTAATGTGCCTGAATGAAAAATCTCTCTCCCCAGTTTCAGTAAAATGCAACCTCTAGTCTGGTTCTTGTGAATTGCTGTAAAAGGAAAGTTGCTGTAGCACAGCTCTGTAATCAAGAGGTCTCCATGGACAGACTGTCATCCTGATGAGAGACACTTCTTAATTAAGAGAAGATGCTGCATTGTAGATGAAACATTCCTGTGTCCCAACTTCCCTCATCATATCGATGAGCCTGCAGTTACAGAGCTCCCAACAACAAGGGGCTTTAGAGGATTTCAGGAGAATTTTAAGTCTAGAAGTTCAACACGCAAGCATGTGCAGCATGCAGAAAACACATTTCAAAATGTTTTTGAAGAGCAGAAGCCTAGTTTTGTACTGCTTCACAGATCTTTGAAAGGCAGAGTGTGGATAGCATCCCAAGTATTGCTGGGAACATCTGAGATCCACACACTTCTGTGAAAAGCTCAACCTCACTTGCAAGAAAATCAATTAAAAAGCTGCCCTTCCAGCTAAGCTTAACTGATTTCCTGTTTGAGCATCTCAATTACACTTGATTTCAGGATTAAACTCGTTCAGGTTAATGGGGAAACAAAACAGAAGTCATGGTCAAAATACAGGAGAAACTGTTTAGGGGAGTGAGAGAGAACACTGGTGTTTGTGAAGCAGTCAGAAGGGAGAGTCTGGGAAAGGAAAACAGCTGCCTGCAGATGAGCACTAAATTCAAGCAAAGGGAAGGGTAACACGCTGGTGTGCTTCAGCACATCGAGTGGCAACACAAAAATGCTGCATGAGCATTGATCACCTCACTCAGCTGATGAGGACTCTTACATTGTTTCACCCTGTGCAATGCAGCCCCAGGGAGTGAACCTGGGTGCTGCCCCTGCCCATCTGCTCTGCATGAGGTATTAGTGTGCTATATTCTCTATAGATAGTATATTCTGGAGTAAAATTGTTTGTCACAGCCCACATTCAGTCACTCTCCTTGCCAGGCTGTCCGTGGGGGCACAAGGTGCACCAAAACCCACATGTGGTCCAGGCCACAACCAGCTAGGTGGCAACCTGGCATTTTTGGAACATGACAGCCATCTCTCTGAGAAGTCAGGCAGTCAGGCAAGTCCTCACAGCAGTTTTGTTTGCCATCTCTGGAAAGAGGCTGATCCCAGACTGGCCCGCTGCCCGTTCTTCCTGTACCTCAATGAATGACTAAGGGAGAATATGAAAAGTGTGGCACAGAAAATGTCCTCAGATGTTCATAGCTCTCCCACTCTGCCTGGCTCCCAGCTAAGGGAACCTGAATTAACCATGCAATGAGGCTGAATTGGGTGCTGTGGGCTCGTTTGAAAAAGGAACAGAAACAGTACTGGAGCAGAAGAGTTCACCTGGGTTAATACTGCTTGGCTTCTGTGCCCCTGGCACCTTTTACATTCAGAATAAATACATGTTTTGGTAACAGCATGTGCAGCAAGGACAGCACCAAAATGAATTGTAGTTTCCATCCTCTGGTGGCAATGGACTTTCTGATGGGGCTGGGAATGCAGAAACAACAAAGGCAATGTGTCAGGCCTTTTCAGGTCTAGCTCTTCTTAGAAACATTTAAAAAAAGAGGAAGAAAACCAACAAACCTCTTAAATTATGTATTTTTTGGGAACTAACAGCAATACTGGCCACATTATTTATTTCCCTTTTTTTGGCCTGTCTTTTCTCTGACTCCAAGCCTCTCAGTGGTACATACCCTGCTCCTTGTGAGCCTGTGGTCTAGATTGGACTAATTGAGTTTGGAATGAACTCTGAGAAGTCTTTAATTTAAAAAACGTGGATCATCTCATGGATCTTAAGAGCACGGCCATGTGAACACTTACTCAGCACAACTGTGTTATTATTCAGGCTCTCAGGGAGAAGGTGGGAGTAGAGACCAAATGACTTAAACCAGATCTGCTGCCAGTGGAGCAAGAAGTTGTGCCCTTTGGGGCAGCAGTTGGTGGCTAAGGGAGGCATGGATGCATCCACATTACTCAGACTGTTATTCCAGTCATATTCTGGTCACAGCCTGCCTGTTTCCTAGGGATCCTGTGCTCCTCATGCTGAGGACTGATCTCCCCTGTTTGGGAGCTCACCCCTGTGTGAAAGCTCACTGTTTGCACCGGGCCTGTGTGTGGTGCTGAAAATAAAAATTCTGCAGCACAACAGATTTGATGGCTTCGTTTTCTTGCCTGAAGCACACTGTGATTTCTTCCCCTGTTTGTCTTCGTGGGTGGAACAGGCATTTCAGTCTATACTGCCACACTCATTACAGGGAGTTCTTCCATGCTGGAGATATTAACATCTTTGTTATTACTGCCAGTTCCCTCCTCCTCCCCCGTACCAAGCGGGCGCCTGAGCTAGAATTCCTATTAAGGACACATTTCCAGTAGTAGTATTCTCCTCCTCAAAGTGGAGAAGATCCCTTCAGAGGTCAGATCCTTCTGCTTTCTCAGAATCCTCCATCCCTCATGTCCCTTAGAAAGTAATTATTAAACTGTCAAAACCACTCACAGAAACATCACAGAAATTCTTGGAATCAGTCAAGCAATTGTAATTACCTCTTTGTAATCATTAACAATGCAGAACCATGATATTTGAATTCAAAAGTTTTATCCAAGAAAAAATGTTGAACATTTAATAGAAAATCAGTTTGACACAGCTTATTTTTCAAGTGCCATCATTCTTCTGTTCATCATTTTCCTGTTCATTTTCAGTTCATCAGACAATTAAAAGACCACAATTGAAAAAGTCATCCTAAACACTTTTTAAAGACTTATAAAAACATCCATAAAGTGCCACCCACAAAAGCACCTAAACAAAACTCTGAGAGAAACACCTATTAGGATTTTAGTTTAGTTAACTGCTGCTTAGGACTAAGCTGTCAGACAGCAGCATGATCAGTGGAATTGTCAATTTAACAATGATACAACCCAGCAAACACACTGTTCCACAGCAACAGCTGGGCCCACAATATGCACATCCAGCACAGCACTGTTGGGATTTGAAACAAATAGATGCAAACACCATCTAAAACCAAGACTACTGGTGCCATTGTCATATTTTCTGGAAAAATTCCTTTGCCAAGATTTCTTCTCCTAGGAAGCTGAGAAGCCTCAGAGAAAAATAAAAACAATCATTATCTGATCGCTTCTTGTGTATTTGCTGCTTTGGAATGTAGTTTAGAAATTATTTATCCAACATGTGAATTGTTTTAACTTAATGACCAATCAATCTAGCTGTGTCAGGACTCTGGAAGAGGTCACAAGTTTTTAATTAGTATCTTCTTAAGCCTTCTGTAAGTATCCTTCCTCTATTCTTTAATATAGTTTTAGTATAACATTTCTTTAAGAAAAGTACATAAAATAATAAATTACCCTTCTAAAAACATAGAATCAAATTCTCAATTCCTCCTTCATCCTAGAAACCCCCAAAATACCACACACTGACACATAGGAGACATGGATTCTGTGGGAAGCAATCATCCCAGGCTGCAACCTTACTGTCAGGGAAAACACAGGCAGCTTGTACAGGAAACAGGTGCAATTTTTAGCTGGTTTTTACTGGGATGAAAATCACTCCTCTTTAGAAATGACAGAAAAAGACACTGATCCTCAGAACATCTCTAGGTTCTCTCTGCCCTTGAAGGTACCAGGAACAGCAGAGCCAAGGGCAATGCTACAGGTCTCTCCTTATCCCCAAAAAACCTTCACACATTGCTAATATTCCCTTTTTCTACACACCCTTGCCTGCAAGCTGACAAAGGCAAGCAGGCTGCCTTCCCTGGGGGGGAAAGAGCAAAGTCTCAATGTGACCTGCATAAAACAGAGTGGCTGAGATAGCACTGAGGCAGCCCAGAGAGCATTTTGCTCGCTCTGTGTTTGTGAACTTACACAACTTGTTCCTCACCCATGTGTGCCTCCTCCAAGGCTCTGTGTTCTTGCTCTTCTCCTTGGTCCATCTGGGCAGTCCCATCAGGTTCAGCAACCAGGAGCAAACAAAAGCAATCTCGGTGGAATATTCAGCAAGAGGTCTTAAAATCTACTGCCCCCGCTGAACATTGGGAACAAACAGAGTGGTTGATTAAAGGAATGGAGTCAACCAAGCAACAAACATTTATGGACATCTTGTGTACTACTGAGGCATCTGGTGTCAGATATTTTTCTTAAAGAAGACTCAAGGTTTTCCCTCTTCTGATAAGTGATACACATCAGAGCATGAACCAGAGGTGCTGGGCTCAGAATTGGTTGACAGTAATCATAGATACTTGAAAATGTGTCAGAAAAGAGCAAAACCCAGCCACACTTCTTCTTCAATAATGACAGCCAAAAGCCTAATTACTTTCCTTAAAGTATTTTAAGTAGAAGATTACTTCTTAGACACCAAACCTGATTTTTGTATTTGCTACCTCTTCTTTCTCCTCCAAGACTCTCAGGCTGAGGCAGAAAAACCCAACAAAAAACCAATCTGATGTCTTGTCTGCTCTTGCAGGATTCTGTCACTTCCCAGCCTGGCATCCCTGCTGAGCTCCAACAACCACCATGAATGCAACTGTTGGGCAGGCTGCCCTTGCAAATGCCATCAACACCCAAGACAAGAATTTCTCTGTCACTATTTACTATTTTGAGGCCAAAACCAGCCAAACAGTAAGCAGCAGCAGTTAGAATCAAGAGGGCTGGCATTAGCAGCTGCTGCAGGAAAAAAACCCCAGAAGAACAGGGAAAATATAATGGTAAGAAAGATCTCATTTTATTTTAAAAGGTAAGAATCAAAGACAGCAGGAAAAGGGTACTGGGGGAATAAACCTAGGAGTAGGGAGCTAAAGCTGAGATCACTCATGGAAATATTTTTAAAGCTTTTAAGACATTACTGCTTTTAATCTTTAGAGTTCCTTGTTTTCATCACTTCAAAGATGCTGCAGAACTGCTCAAGCTCCAGATGGAAATGACTTACTGGACAGATGGGCAAAACACTGCAAACCGATGGGTGCCCAGACCACTCCATCCACCACCAGCTATTTAACTGTGGGAATAAGGGATTGGACAGTGTCAGAACCAAGGAGACAGCTCAGGTGAACAGGACAGTTTTGTACCTCAGATGCCAGGGATTGCAAAGTCTTGAAATCTTTTATTCTCCGAGGCAAAGCTGGACAGAAGGAAAGTGAGCAAGCAAAAGAGAAAGGCTGCAACTGTGAGCTGCAGAATCATGAAGGAAAACATAAACAGATGAGCAAAATGCAAGCTTTAGCAAAAAAAAATTTAAAAAGCCACCTTAATCTGAGTCCCTACTTCAAATATTTGCTGAATGCTGAAGTGGGCCACCTGTGCAGATGGATTGATTCCAGCAGTTCCAAGCTGATATATGAAGGGAGGTTCCTTTCTGCAGCCCTGCAGCTCTCAGGATTTTGCCACTCCCAGATATTTCCATGCTGCAAGGTGCACCAGATGGGCAGCCCCCGCTCCAGAGCCGCAGTCAGAACCGTGTCCACACACAGATATTTCCCCCTGGGCAGCTCACCACAAACAGAAGGGCTTTGCTCTGAAAGCTGTCAGCAAACAGGAACCTTGGAGGAGCAAATCCATCAGCGTTTCAGAGGTGGTACCAGCACCTGACAAATGCCCAACAACCACTGCCCTGGGGAGCATCTCAGCATGCAGACAGGGTAGAAGGAAGAGCTCCCTTCTGACCCTGCAAAAATTCACTAGTTCAGGCTGCCACTGACACGCTGCTGCTGCGCTCAGATTTGCTGTGGCAGGAAGCAGGTACCTTCTATAGAGCAGGGTAGTCAGGGGGAAGAGAGAGCTTCCTCCTTTGCCAGGATCACAGTCATGTCACCGTGAAAGGAGGGCACAAACTGCATCAACAGAGGGACATTCCTGCAGGGATTTCATCTGTTACTGGCAGAAGCATAGCCTTGGGTGTACTGAGTTAGTGCTTGAACGTGAAAACCAAAACAGGGAGGTCATCTGTGCGTGTGAGGTTCCTGTAGGCAATGCTTTGCAAACACATCATTTTGTTCCCAGGGCTTTGGCTTTATTGTTGTCATAGCCTATTTTTGCACCTGGGTCCTACAATGGATGCTCTTTACCTTGGCTACTCAATTTCTCTTCCTACCACTCAGCCCTGAATTCCTGCCATGGCTGGAGACAGGTGTGGAGGTTATGGGACTCATCCCAGTGCAGAGCTCCACACTGATTGTATTTGCCAGGATCCCTGATGAAGGAAGAGAGGATGAATCTGACTCCATGTTCTCAGAAGGCTAATTTATTATTTTATAATATTATTTATATTAAAGAATACTATACCAACTAACTAAAGAACACAGAAAGGATACTTAGGGAATACTAAAAAGATAATAATGCAAACATGTGATAAGATAATATGATAATATGTGTGTGTGAGATGCTCTGCCAGTGAGGGGCTGCACAAAATAAAACTGGGAGGGGGCACAGCTGGGATGGGTGAGTGGAACTGGCTGGAGGGATATTCCACACCACAGAACTCATGCCCAGTGGATAAACTGGGGGTTACTTGGAGGTGGGACCAATCTGGGTTCAGGAAGGGGGTGGCAAACAATTGCATTGTTGTTGGTGGCGAACAATTGTGCTCACTCTTTTTTGGGGATTTTTTCCCCCTTTCTCTTTATATTATGACTATTATTTACCATTATTATTAGATTTTACTTCATTTTCAGTCATGAACCTGTTCTTATCTCAACCTAAAAGTTTTACTTTTGATTCTCCTCCCCACTCCACCAGGATGAAACGGAGAGAGGGGGGTGGAACAAGAGGTTCTGTGGTGCTTTGTTTCCAGCTGGGCTTACAGCACGGAGCAAGCAGCAGCTCTGACATCTCACTGCCAGGCTTAACTCCAGGGCAGAAAGGAAAGCAGCTGATCTGGGGGGGGATAGCACCTAATCAGTGGTGCAAAACAGGACACACAGGAGTTCCTTGTGAGGACTGCGAGGTGGGAGAAGAGATGGGAAGTCACTGTTCTGGAATCACTTGCCTGATGTGGAGCTTCCCCAGTGGAAGGAAATGTGCACATGTTTTTTCACTGTGGTGCCTGCTCTTCTTAATTTCTCCAGCTAACACATACCTGGAGGGAAGAAATAATTTGACTCTCTGTGTTTCCATGAAATGTGGGGGAAGACGTGAGAGCTTGGGTGTGTTTGCTTGAGTTCCTCCCACGCTGATGCTGGAGAAGTTCTCCCTGCGCAGCAGGTGACTTGGGAAAGGGTTTGCTTAGGCATGGTAACACTTGGGTTTCCCTGCCGCCTTACCCGAGGACCGTGAGCAGGTTTGCAGACAGAGGAAGCCACCCTGTGGCCACAGGCATGAGACAGCAGATGGGTTTCCCAAAGCTGTAAAAAACGTTTTGTTTTTCGCCTTGGCCCCGGTATCCCAGCTGAGGAATACACTGCGTTTATGGGCGATGGTTTTGCTCCCAGGTTATAATACAGAAAATTACCCAGCCTTTCTAGGAGCTAAAACACCCAAGTGCCTAGTTTGTGCTTAGCAGTGGTACAAAACAGGCTGGCCATGAGCTGAGGACTCACAGGATGGCAAAGAAAGGAGTATTTTTCAGGAATGTGAAAATCTTTCATGGTAACAAAGAGAAAAACACTCAAAAGCCTCCAGATCCCCCTTTCACTTCAAGCTATTGTTAGCAGGGCACAAACAATGTGAATTAGTCAGCAACCTTAGTCACTGTGTACCCCAAAGTGTATGGGAACTGCAGTAAGAGGCAGATGAACAGGGTTCAGTGTTGTCCTGCTGAGGCTTTGTTTGTTAAAGTTAAAATACCAATTTGCATTAAAGACCTTTTCTCTTGGAGAAGTGATGACTGATACAGGCTCATTAGACTCCGTGGCTGTGTACAGATGGAGAAACAGTTGTCAACAAAATAAGATGGGAATACTGAAATAGAAGGAAAGGGAAAACATAACCCCATCAATTTACAAAACACTACAGCTGACAGGCACATTGCTGTATCCTCCTCGTGCTTGTGCCATGCAGCACATTTGCTTAGAAGCGTGGAGATCACTGTGCTCACAGGCAAAGTATGAATGCATGCAGAAGGACAAAAGGGGAAGCTGGCTGGTTGCTGGATCTCCATCACTGGAGGATTTTGGAGTGTGGCCCTGTTGTATTTGTGGGGTGCCCCGTGGCAGGAAGGAATGATGAATCTGACTCTATGTTCTTAGAAGGCTAATTTATTATTTTATTATACTGTATTATATTAAAGAATGCTATACAAAACTGTACTAAAGAATACAGAAAGGATGCAGACAGAAGGCTAACAAGATAATAATGAAAACTCGTGACTCCTTCCAGAGTCCTGACACAGCTTGGCCCTGATTGGTCAAAGAGTCAAAACAATTCACATGAAACCAATGAAACAACCACCTGTGGGTAAACAGTGTCCAAACACATTCCACATGTGAACACAACACAGGAGAAGCAATGAAAATGATTTGTTTTCCTTTTTCTCTGAGGCTTCTCAGCTTCCCAGGAGCAAATCCTGGACCAAGAGATTTTTCCAGAAAATATGACTGTGACATGGCCCTGCCCAACCTGATCTGGTGCTGGTGGTAGTCCTGCTTCTGAGCAGGAGGTTGGATTCCAGAGGTTTCTTCCAATCAGCATTCTGTGTATTATTTCAGCAGTTTATGAACTATAACAGATTTTTTGGAATCTGAGAACTCTTTTATGCCATCCTGCAGACAGCTCAATAATTAAAAGTTGGTAATTTGGGAGAAATCTTCAGAAAAAGATTTGGCTGACTTGAAAATGCATAAAGCAACGAAATGTACAAAATGGGTAATGTGACTGTATTTCAAGGAAAAGGGAAAGAAACAAAGTAACTCCAGGTTGATATAAATGACAAGCCAGCATTTACTACATCACTATTAAAATAAAACTGCCTGAATCTAGACAGAAGGTATAAAAAACCATCTTGCATTTCAAAATATCTGTAATAGTTCATAAACACCACCATATCAAGCCTTGGCTCCATTTTTTTACAACATCAGAGCAATTCCAGTCTTTGATTACTTTGAACTTCAGCTGGCTAGTGATTTTAACAATCACTTCTCCTTTATTTTTGGTTTTGTTTTGACAAGACCAAATATATCAGTTTTAAAAGTCTCTATGCTTTTACTGTTAAAAGTATTTTGTCTCTAAAAAGTCCCCGATGCTTAAATAATTGAAACGAGCAAACTCCCACGTTGGAGAAAAGCAATGAAAAAACCCTGGTGGGAATGACAGAGTAAGGAGAGGTACTGAACTGTTTTCCCATTTTGCAGCAACTCTAGCTAGTCTTGGCCTTTGCATTTCTCTTGGAATTGCAGTGCTGAAGGGAACGCTGTACCTACCCAGCAGCTCTTATAGAAATTCATTTGCACTGAGCAAAAGTGCCATCTAAATAGAAAGAAGTTTAATAAAGACATTTCAAGAATTATGGCTGCCCACTAAAGACTGTTTCTTAAACTTAGGTATTGATCAACCATTTTCACCTGCACTGAAAAAACTTTTGGTGAAACATCAATCACTTATATGCAGAGAGCACCAGCACTCTGAAGAGCTGCTAAAAGAGAAATAAACAAGGAGAGAAGTTTGATGTCTAACTCTTCTTCAAGCCCATTTGACAGGAAACTCTATTCCGAGCATTTCAGCTCCATCAACACATGGAGTTTTGCGTAGCCTGGAGAAGATTGCTTGTTAACACTGCAGAAAGTTAAGTGAAGAGCTTTCCAAGCAGACAATGGCAGCCCTTGGTTTGGATGTGAAGTGTTGAATCTTCCCCCTCTCCCAGCAGTTTATGCTGTTGGAGTCACAGACTCCCAGGTTGGAAGGCATCCCTGGACACCCCCTTGTCCAGCTCCCCGGTGAGGCAGGCTCAGCCAGGGCAGGCTGCTGAGGGCTGTGTCCAGCCAGGGTCTGAGCATCTCCCCATCTCCGTGGCATTTAAGAGAAAAAACAAAGGCGGAAAGCAAACTGACACCAGACTGGTTGAAAAGCTGGAAAGCAAACAGTTGATGTATCAATGCTAAAACACAGCTGCACTAACCTAGGCATGTGCTTGTGGAAAAAACAAGTGAAGAAGCAAACCACCAAAAGCTTGGCAGCATCACCACATCACCTTCCATTTTTTTGTAGTTCAGGGCACCTTCCCTGTTTTTTGAGGAGATGCACATTCTTCACACCACAGCAGGTGCCAGCACTGTGAGAGGATTCCATCTTAAGGTGTTCATATTGTGTTTGATTAAGAACTGTTGCTTTAAGCTTCTTAAATTGAGGAGAATCTACTAGCAACCTTAAAAATGGGTGCAGAAAGAGAGCTTTCTGTCAGGACACCCAAGGGCACCTGTGACAGACTGAGATGGCCATCAAAGTGATCACAGACACATAGTGAGGGCAGCAAAGGGGTGCCACAAACTTCTTGCTAGGTTTGATTCAAGCTTACCCAGACTGGATAAATTGCAGATTTTCCAAATAAAAAATGATGGAAATGTGTGCACATCCGTGGACCTGCTGTTTTTAATGCCCTGTTTTGTTTACAAATGATGAGGTGAGCTCCCATTATGAAGAAATCGACCTCTGTGTTTGGCCATTTACATATGAAATGCAAAATCAAAGTTATGTTTGTGCACCAGGCTCAAGCCTTCGGCAAGTGCCGTGAACTTGAGGAGATTTATCCCTGGGGGCTTTCCTGGGTACACACTTGTGTACCAGCAGTCTGTAGCTGACTCGTGTGAAGGTTGATGTAAGGAACCTGAGAGGGACCCTTCCCTCACCCAGAACAGAGAGTAGCTGTCATTGTGGGATTTTTAAGACCCACTAAGGAAAATTCAAGGAAAAAAAAAAATTCCTCGTAGACATAAAGGAGTGTAACAGCTAAGGGAGGAGAATCAGCCAGGGGCAGCAGAGGCATTCCCAGTTTTGAGTAACTGGAAAAAAAAATATTAAAGAGAACGAAGTACAAGTGAACACACCTGTGTGAATTTATCAGAGCCAGCTCCCAAGACTCCTGGGACAACTGGCCAACACACTGGTGCATCTTGTCAGGGGAGGCTGTGTTTGTATCCCCAGAAAAGCTTGTCTATTACAGTTTTCGCCTAATTCTCCTAATTTGCCTAATTACAGTCATTGCCTCATTACCTGTTACCTGGATTTATGGCCATGCCCTTACACAACCAGCTAAGGGCTGAGAGCTGGAGAAACCCTAGAAAAACAACTAGGGAAACTGCACTGAGAAGTTTTTCAATAGGTGCTCAGTTTTGTTGCATCTTCAGAAGACAGACAAAGTTTGAATAGTTGGCTGGATAAATGGGCCCCAAGTTGCACCAGGGGAGGCTCAGATTGGACATTAGAAGAAAATTCTTCACTGAAATCAGAGTTAGGCATGGAAAGGACTGGCATGCTGAGTCACACTGAAGATTCTCCTGAAGATGAAGGACTGCCCATGAGAAAGGCAAGCTGTTGAGTGAGAGCCTTCTAAGTGCAGCTTACCTGTGTCCTGCTTTGCCCAAAGGCAGTGCCCCCACTTTTGTATTCATGTGGTTGCAGCAGCAGGGCTCTCTTATGCTGTAGCTTGCATTGTCATTTACATTACAGTTCTACACATTTGTTTTTAATAGTGTTTTTCTTGTAAATATCTGAACGTGATATTCTAATAAACTTCTTTCTCAAGCTTCCCATATCTGGGAGCTCACATCATTTAAACAATGCTACCTACTGATTTCTTAGTTTTAATTAGGCTCAAAATGTGGGCTTAGAGGTCTAGAGGGACAACTCAACATATAAAGGGTAAAGTGCCCTTAAAATGTGTAAGTTTTGCAGTGAAACGCTGTGGTTGTCACTCGTGTTTCACTGAGGCATTTCAGACCGCTTGAAGTATAATGTGGTCTGCCTCACTTCACTGGCACTTGCCTGTGGGAGGAAAAAAGGCTTGTTCAAGGAATGTGGATGAAACACCCTCAAGTGAAAGGCAAACATCATAGATCATGGCCTGCAATTGTCCCTTGAGTGTGGCATTGATGAAGTTTGCTGTTGTCTGCCAGTGTATTTGTAATACCCGGACAGATTTCAATGTTGTACTTGGTGATTTGTGAGCCAGTTCTCTCGTTCTTTTCTGTTTGTGCTAAATGAATTAGGGGATCAGTTCCATTGGGGATGCAGAGTCTGTCAGAGCATTGATTAGGTATTTAGAAGAAAACATTCCAAAAGATCATGCTGAGCAGCAGAAGTTAGGCAGAAGGAAGTGACCAGCATGCATGCATTTTCCCAGCAGTTTTTCGGGAAGTAAAAATGGAGTTCTGATGTAGTCCTGTGGATGGAAAGGCATCAGGCAGATAACAGCATTGGGAAGCCAGTCAGAATGGGTGAAAGGAAATGCTGTGTACAGTTGTGGGAGAGTTGGAAGGAGAAGCACGAATTAGGTGCTTGTTCTCTGTATTTGACTTGTTTTTCACCAGAGAGAACTTGAAACTTGTTTTTAACCACTTTAACTCTGCTTTGTTAATTTTTAAAATTACAGAGACGTCCTGGGATGTGCTAGGAAAGCTGTATGATGTCTGAGGAATAAGACGTTCTTGTACTGAAGGGGTCAGTCTTTCCCCACTTTTTTCCTCAGGCGGGGTGTTGTTGAATGACTTCATTTTAGGATATGGCCGATCTAGGGACTGAGCTATATTAGCATGGTTATTTGTTTAAATATTTATTTTCCCGGCCTCCTCAGGGTAATCCCGTTATGCAAAGTGAAAAAGGAGGGGCCTCGGGTCCCCCTGCAGCTCCGTTTCACCGGGAGCCCGTGGGCTGACAAGCTCCAGGTGCATCTGTGCTGCGCCTGAAAATGCCTGCAGCAGCCTTCCCTGCCCAGAGGTAATGGCCCGTGGGCTGACAAGCTCCAGGTGCATCTGTGCTGCACCTGAAAATGCCGGCATCAGCCTTCCCTGCCCAAAGGTAATGGCACATGCAAATTATCTGGGCTCCAGTGCCCCGTGGGTGCCCAGAAGAAATGATTAGCAGTGATTATGAGGCTGATGCTCCGGGAAGGTTTTGCTCAGCAGGCCTGCCCGCGGAGGCTGGAGTTATTTGGATGGTTTTCTCCTGAGCTTTCTCTGATTGCAATGCCTGCCTGAGGATCCAGCCAGCGAGACAAAGGTTAAAACAACAAGCTCAGGCATGGCTGCCTGCAAACACCCGCACAGGTACAGGCACACCTGTGCAGGCACACGGCTCTTCAGAGCAGGAGGAGGATGAAGGGCACAGTGGCTTGAGCAAGACTGGTGCTGCAAGGCAGCATCTTTGCACTTTGAGCCTGGTATAAAGCTGTAGCCAAAACCCCAACTAGCACTGCTCAGCAGGTCTTGCTGCTGGTTTGTCTTGTATTTGTGGGGTGCCCCGTGGCAGGAAGGAATGATGAATCTGACTCCATGGTCTCAGAAGGCTAATTAATCATATTATTTATATATATTATATTATTTATATCTATTCTTTTTTAAGAATGCTATAGTTTAGTATAGCATCCTTTAATGTAATATAAGAATAATATAATTGTTACAATTATAATATATAATATATATTATATCATAGATATTATATATTATGTAATAGATAACATTACATATTATATAGAATAATTATTATATTATTCTAGATATAATATATCATTATATATTATATGTAATAATAATATAATACCATATTATATTAAAGAATACTAAACTATACTAAAGAATACAGAAGGGATACTTACAGAAGGTTAAAAAGATAATAATGAAAACTCGTGACTCTTTCCAGAGCCTCGACACAGCTGGCCCATAATTGGCCAATAGGTCAAAACAATTCACATGAAACCAATGAACAACCACTTGTTGGTAAACGATGTCCAAACACATTCCAAAGCAGCAAAACACAGGAGAAGCAAATCAGATAGTTATTGTTTTCCTTTTTCTCTGAGGCTTCTCAGCTTCCCAGGAGCAGAATCCTGGACAAGGGGATTTTTCCAGAAAATGTGACTGCCAGATTTGGGCTGTGCAAAGCTCAGCCACTTACAGGCTGCACAATAAGTGTTCTGCCTTGTTATCCACATGAGGAGAGCCCCGGTTTAGCGTGGCAGGCAGGCAGAGGAGCTGGGCCATGGCCATTCAGGAGGGTGAATGGGTTGGTGCCTCTGCACTGCTCGTGGATGTCACTCCATGAGCCTTTGTGCAGATTGCTGTGCGAGGATTGGTACTGGGACGGTGCCTCTGAGGCCGCACTCTGTCCATCCTTGTTACAGCAAAATGTGTTAATTATTGGTGTAGCTGCTCTCCTTCAGAGATCTTGGGGAGCTGAATGGCATTTGCTGCCAAAGGCACTGACAGACATCCAGCTTTTGTCTGCTTTCATCAAGCTGCCCTGCTCATTTAGATCTCTGCACGTGGTTCAGACTTCTTGTATTTGCTGGCTTTTTGTGCTTGTTTCTTGCTGTTTTAATATTTAATTTGGTTGCTTTTGTGTTGAAAGGAGCTGGTTTGTGGTTTCCCCCTCCTTTTTCTTATGAATATGTAATCCTAGGTGGTTTGTTTTCCAAGTGCTGTGGTTTTCACAGCAGTCTCCATGTTTGCAGAATCCAGGCAGTAAAGAGACCCACAAAGCTGCGGTCAAACACAGCAATGAAAGTTATGGAGGCTCTGGTGAAGTTAGCGTGTGAGAAGTGCTTGGCTTGCTGACTAAATGGCAACACATATTTTTAGTCAGGCTGAAATCTTTCAGATGGTTGCCTTTGAGATTTGTCTCTCACTTCTGCATGTCTGTGAACAACAGCAAGCAGTTTTTTTGGATAGTCACTGTGAGGCAGCTGACGTTTGTTTCATTTTAAGGCTTTTGGAAGTGTGCTCTTCCCTGACCATGAACTTGCTGAATTGGGGTTCAAGGCATTGCTTGACAAGCAGGGAGATGTGGGAATCCACAAAATTAGAAGGTTTTGGGAAAGCTGCAAAAGACAGGCCTCAGAGGCAGCAGAACTGTGATTAGAGCTAAGCAGCAGCCATGAGATAGGTCAGCAGAAAAATTACTTAAAAAGTAGAAAAGCAAAGACAAATAGAACAATGATCTGTGTAGTGATGCTTGTCTAGAATAACTCCCTAAGCTACAGAAAAGTTTATCTAGCAAGATATTAAGAAGTTTGAAGCTTAATAATGGACCTCTGTGCATTGTGTTTTAAGGTGACAAGCAGGTATTGTATTTGAAATATGCAAGGATCGTTTTAACCAAAGGTACCTGTGCTTGTAGTGGTTGGATAAATCTACTGTCAATATGTTTTTGATTTGTGTGATTGGTCAAAAAACTTATAAAGTAAGTTGTAACATTAAGTTCTTGGTCTGCTGCCTGGGATGTGAGCTGGTGGCATCTCCCCATTGTCATAACCAAGTAATGAGACTGATGCTGGAAAATGAAACAGCTCAAGGCAGTTCCACAGCAGCCCTGTCCTTTTTGTGATTTGTACACAGTCCCTGGCCGGCGATAACGGAGACAGCGGGTTCTCCTCCTCAGGAGTTCTGTATGGTTTTGGTGCTCATCCTGAGTGTCAGCCCTGCCCTGTGTGTGGTTTGCCTTGTTCCCTGCTGAAGGGAGTGATTTGTGCAAAACAAAGCAGCAAACACGGGTTCAATCAACAATTTGTTCAAGTTGCAGCCTTGGTGCAGTGCAAAGGGAAACTTCCCCCTGCAGGCTGGGAAATCAGATTCTGTGAACTCCAGAAATAAATTTACCTCCTGAGGTGACTGCTCAGCTGGCAGAGAGGCATTGGAACCACGGGCTTCTCCAGAGACTTGCAGGAGTTCGGCTTCTTCACATATTGCTCCCTTGGCACACCAAGGAGCGCTTTGTGCTGTCTGCTGTGCCTTCACGTGGCTTGTCACATCCAGAGGCAAAACTGGAAGCTGAGGAGGATGCATGGCACTGCTTTGGGTTTCTGTGCGAGGTTACACTATTTTTCACATGAATTTTGTTTCCTTGGGAGGAGCCCTGATGCTGCAGGTAACGGTGATGTAGGGCTCTTTCTGGGACATCTCCATTTTTGATGATAAAGAGCAGACACAAGCAGGAGCTTTGGCAGTGTTGGAGGATTTCTGCTGAGGGCCAGAGGAGCAGTTGCCAGTCCAGACGTGCAAGTCCATCTCTAGCAGTTAATCTTCCTTGGCTGACCTGCAGCTACACCTCTGGGTTTCTTTTGGCTCTGAAAAATTGCCTGGTAAGGTGAATCTCCACTGTCACACCTGTGGCATGGAAAAAAGGAAAACTCACCCACAAGTCCATAGCAGACACTGATGGTAATTGATGAAAATACAGGTGGTGTTTGTTGTTGTTTTTTTTTTTTTTTTTTTAAATGAAACAGCTATTCCATCTAAGAATTCTCTGCTCAGATGATAGTAAGGAAATAATTAGCATACAAGAATACTTGCATCTAAGTTAATGGGATTTGAAGGTTACCTGATGAACAAGCCCATGAAGAAATGTATATATAATTGCAAAGAAAAGGTCACTTTTGAAGTGTTACCTACTTAAAAATGGTTTAATAATTATTCATATTTTAGAATAATTATTAAAAATATTAAATATTACTAATTGCAGGCTGGTTTGTGAGCACTTATTATTTTTGAGGGTAAGAAAATGTATGTAATTCCTAGCAATTCCCTAGTAGAAGCATATTTTTGTGCTAATCTGGTTTGGAATATCTGGTTTGGCATGGATGTGCTCTTAGAGGTTTAGGCTTGTGGGTTTATTAGCTGCAGGACCAGAACAACATTTTAGTGCTGGCTTGAAACAAAATGATGTTCCTAAAGTGTTTAAGCATGCTGCACTTGCTGTTTTAAGCAGCTTCTGCTTGAAATGAATTCCACTGGGAAATAAAAGGCCTCGGCTAATGGAATTACGTCAGTGTATTTGGAATATGAAAAAGGCAAGCAATTAAAAATAGAATATTAATTAATTAAGCTTACAGCTTCCTCTTAAAGATTTAATGTTTGAAGGAGCACCGTAATAAACTCTAGCAAGATAATAATAATAAAACAAATATAATTTGACAGAGTTGGCTTATTAGATATTATTAATTGAGTATGAGTTGAGAGTTGTGTCTTAGTGTTTACAGGGAATAGAAATAGCTGGTTCATTAGCTGTCAGTAATACTTTTTAAAATCAGTTTATGCCTTTTGTGGCTTTATTTCATAAAAAATCTTGACAGGACTTAAAAGAAATTTCTCATTTACGGCTTTATGAAACTGCTAAGGAGGAAGCCTGGTACAAAGCCTTCTGTGCATAATCTGTGGCACTTGGACAAGCCAGGCTTCAGCGCTTATTTGGAGACCATACGCTTCATTGGCTGGATTTGGGAGTGAATCCCAGTCCTCACTTTAAAATCCCAGCTCCCAGGTGATGTTCTCAGCCCTCCATCATCACCAGCATTTCAGCCTGATGCCTGTGGATTGTGTTGAACTGTTTGTCAGTGACTTTTTTCCTTGTGCTGTGTTTTCAACCCGCAGCGCGGCGCCCATGATAGATGGGAGAGCACGTGGCTGCTGGTTTTTGACCTTGGAGCAGCATTTTTGGGCCAGCTGTCACCCAGAACTAGGTGCTCACAGTGCTGGATGCTCAGGAACACCCAGCTTGGCCAGCACATTCCTCTCTTCCCTACGGGGGCTCCGTGTGCTTGGGAAGGAGGACGGGGATGGCGCATGGCCACGTGTGCAGCAGCTCTCACAGCTTTGCCTCTTCCAAAGAGAGTTCCAGGTGTGTGTGGTGGGTGGAAATTCTCACTCTGAAGTCCTTGACTTTCTGTTGTGGGCTGTGTGGATCAGGCACTTGCTTGTGTTATGATGTAGAGATTATATGTTGAAGCTGGTATCTGCTGCCTCTGTTCTCCAAAAAATTATCCAGGTTGGAAGAGACCTTTCAGATGGTCCAGTCCAACTCTCAGCCCAGCACCAACCATAATCACTCCTAAACCATATTCCCAAGTGCCTCATCCAGTTGCCTCTAACACTTCCGGAGATGATGACTCCACCACCTCCCTGAGCAGCTCATTCCAATGCCTGTCCACTCTTCCAGTGTAATTTTTTCTTTTTTAATATTTAATGTGAACCTCCCCTGGCAAGAGTTCATGTCAGTTCATTTTGAGTTCATATGATAATTTAAATGAAACTCTTGCATGTTATATTCTTGATTTAAGGTTTGTTATCCTTGCAATTAGCATTTACACTTCTGTTGCAAGGCTGAAAACAAGATGTTACAGTTAGGCTTTTAAACCCAACATTTAAGTTCCTGAATGTGCTGAGCTCTTACTGAGCTTCCTTGTTTAATTGTTGGGTGCTAATTTTAAATTCTTTCACCTCACATCTTGTTGTATTTTTTTTTTTGTCTCTATACAGTGCTTGACTTTTCCAGCTAGACAGTTTTTTTAAAATATGTGTTAACACAGATATTGAGGTCAGCCCAGGCCAGCAAGGCTTACTGAAAGCCGCCTTAGCCTTCATGAAGTCTGACCCACAGTGGAATAATGTGGAGATTTTGGGACCTACGAAATGCTGATTAGGACTCCCCTCCCTATTCTGAGCATCCTGGCCTGTGAGATGTTACTGGTTTTTACCTGGCACAGAAGTTTGAGTGTTCTGCCTTGTTCTGCCTTCCTGCTTCCCTCTGTTTGTGGTTTCAGGGCTGTTGGAGAGCTGTGAAAGTCAGAACTTGCCTTTCTCCCCAGTGACTCCTTGTCTTCCCCTCTGGTTCCATCACTTTGCAGCTGGAGTAGAGGATGGGACTGAGTCTCCTTGCACTGCTCAGTACCCAGCTGGGCACTCTGGCTGCCCTGCCCTCCTGGTAGCCCTGGATGCCAAAGGAAATCTCATCTTTTGTGCTTCAGTGGCTTAAATTTGCCATCTCTGATGCAAGCCACAGCAATGCAAGGACATGAAGTAGAAAATGGGTTCTGATGATGCTGCTGTGGGGGGGTGACTTGGTTTTTCTGCCCTTTAGTTAGTGTTTTTACTTTGGTTCCTGGAGATGGCAACCAGGGAATTTTTTTCCATTTACTTTGGATGAGAAGACAGAACAGAGCAATAGGAAGCTGTTTGAAATGTGTCCTGTCTTATTTTGAAATAGCTAAAGGACTCAAATGTCCTATGGCAGGTGGTTTCAATGTGGGCAGAGTCTTTGCTAGTCAGAACAAAATAATCTTGGCCCAGAAGCAGTTAGATTTTTAGAAGCAAGCAATTATCATTTGTATGGGAGTTATTTTCATTCAGACTACAGTAATTGTATAACTCAGACATGCCAAATTCAACTTATGACAAAAGGATAGTGTTTGTTTCTGCTTCTGACATAGCAGCTGTTGCAAATGTCAGGATCCAGTTTTTGTAGGGAAGATGTTAAAAATGACTGGTTTCGTTTTTTGCAGTGTCAAAGACAATATTCTAGATGTGTCCCTAGGCATTAATATATCTGATGGACACTGATTCAAAGCACACTCTCGCTATGACTTGTGACCTCCCAGTAGGATTCTCTCTTTCTAAATCAAATCCAACTAAAATGCTTCCTCAGCCTGACAAGGAAATTCACCTTCTTATGGTGGGGGAACTGTTCAGGGACCTCATTTGTTACCTGCTGCCTTCTCAACAGCAAGCCCTGGCTGTGTGCAGGCTCCCAGCTGATCATTTGTAAACCTGTGTGGCAGTGCTTCCAAGGTAGTAGGAGATTTCAGAAAGCAAACATATATTTAATTAAATTAAAATTAGAATATTAATTAATTAAGCTTACTGCTTCCTCCTGTCCATCCCTCCTGCACATCTTGTTGTGGTGAGGAAAAATCTGTGTTAGCATGTGAGATGGAAGAAACGCTGTTAAAATGAAAAAAAGCTATTTTATCACAAGGCGAGGTATTAAAGCACTCACAGTGAATCTCTCTGTATTGGTTTCAGGCTAGTATTTCAAATAAATATAGTAAAGGAAGAACATTTCCAATTAACAAGAGATAAAAGGAATGATCCTGCTTGTGGTCACTCTCTGTGGAATGTATCCCAATAATGAGAAGATACGTTTTTCTTCCCTCAGGAGCATAAACATTTAAAGCAATTACAGAACTTATTGGTGAATCCACATTCTTGAATCTAACAGAGACAAAGCTGCAACACTTCTTTCAGGTGATCTGGGAAAAAAAAAAAGAAAACACAGAAATGGCTTGGACGAATGCTTCATGCTTTTGGTACCAGGAGGGGCATGGGAAGAGTTCTGGGGCGGTTCCAGACCATCTCAGACCAGGCAGGATGCAGGAACATGACACTGGCAGGGCTCTACAGAGGTAAATGACAGAGCCTCCCCTTTCAACCCCAGATGTGATCTGCAGGGAGCCAAGGGAGCTGCCCCTGCTGGCCCCCTGCGCTGGCTGTGTGAGGTGTGGGCAGCAGTGACTCCTGTGTGGGATGCTGCTGCTGAGCACTGCAACACCAGAGCATCACCTGTGAGCTGGGCTGTCCAGGGAGCACACGTGTCCTCTTGGGCTCCTTTCCTGCTGGGTTTTAGAGTTCTAGGAAGCGATGGAGGTAGTGGGTAAAGCCAAGTGAAATTCAGATGTTCTGCTTGAGAGACGTGGCCAAGACTGAGCTTTCAATTTACACTTTTTCTGAGTTTTCAGTAAATAGACAAATCTAGTAACTGTAGAAACTTGGCTTCAGCTGTGAGCAGACATTTTTGTTTGCTTTCTGCTTTAAACAACATACTTCCTCATGGAGGATGTTACTCAGCTCAGATTTCCATAATTACTTATGCAGCATCCTGTATCCAGTCCCTGCCATGGTGTGGGTCCCCACTCTGATTATTTTCCTGCCAACACCAGACTAATCAATGAGGACCTAAGGAAAACAAGTTAGACTCTGAAGGGAATGCTTTGCAGGGAGAGTTGTAATGATGTTTGGGTGAAAATGCTTTAAAACTGCAGGTACTGGTCACAAACTGTCCTTGCTGGTGTCTGATGGCTGTTCTCCTGCAGAATTCAGTCACTGCAGCCCTTGACATTTCTTAACTTTTGATTTTTAAACTGACCACAATACCCTTGCTGAATTTTGAGGTAGTAACAGCCATGAGGTGGAGTGTTGGCAGGTTGCTCTGAGAAGAAGGATTAATAAAGAACAGCTTGTGCTGGGCAGTCGAAGGGGAAGGTCTGGAGCTGTGCCTGTGTTAACCACAGGGTGGCAAAGGCAGTGCAGAACTGTGTGTCTGAAAGTGCTGTAAAGGTCCTGAGCATGAGGGGAGAGGGCAAAAGTGTGTCTGTGTGCTGTCAGATAACCATGCTCAATCTTTCTTTTCTAGTTCTATATGAATTCCTTAAAAATCCCTTCTGATGAAGGAGGGGTCTCGTGTTCATGAAATAAAGACTTTGGAGTTCCCTTCTTGTGTCCCTTTTTTCCTCGGTTGACAAACATCTCAAATCAATTTTGCAGCAGAATTTTTAACCCTGATGGAATCCCCTCATCCACTGTTTGGCTGTGGGATCTCATGGAGTGTGTCTGATCCGTGGGACAGGTGAGTTCATCTATTTCTGTCACAGGGAGTGTGCTGGGACCCACCCAGAAAGAGGTGAGGTGGTGGCAAGTTGAATTTCTGTAATTCTACATAATTCATTCAGTTTGGAAATGAGACAAGGCTTAGAGGTACTTTGTTGTTAGAAATCTGGAGTAATTGTAACAAAATTGGGGGTACCCATGGCTTGTCAAGAAAAAGGACTGGATTTGTTGAGATGCCTGTCTGGCTGCATTTGGGAGCAGAGACCAAAAGGGGCCATCTGTGGGCAGTTTCATCTATGACTGCATGAGGTGTTTAATGCTGATATTGAAGACCATTTCCCAGCTCAGGCTGATTTTTGGCATGTTTGGAGTAATTAGTGACCTGGTGCATCTAAAGGCCATTATACAAGCCAGTCTTACAAGGTAAGGTAAAGAATGAGAACAAAACCAAGGCACCTCCTTAGTCACTGCTATTTGTACAAGCTCAGACAGCTGCTGCAGATGTGTCTGTTTCCTTTGCTCCCTATTTGCTCTATCACTCCTTTTGCCCCTCTTTCTGCTTTCCCTTCAGCAGCTGTGCAAGCCCCATTCCTTCTGCAGCAGTGGGGACAGAGGCCATGGTGCCATTTGGTCGGGCAGATTTGGTGATTTGGCAGCAGCAAATGCCCAGGCTCCAGGAAGGAATCTGGAGTGAAAGGCTCAGGAAGCGATTGGGGGAATTTTTACTGCATGTGACCCTTTTTGTTCAGATGTTTGATAGTTACTGGAAGCTCTGTTTACCCCATAAAGAGAAAGTGTTGATGATGCAGGAAAATAAAGAACTGTCTGCTGGATGGTAGGACTGTGTGGGCAGAGCCAGACAGTTCCTATCAGCAGACCAAGGCAGGATCAGATGTCTTAAGATTTTGCTGAAGAGGATTTAAGAAATGGTTAATGAGACAAAGGGAAATAATGCTGACAAGGCGTTCACTCGGTGGCGGAATGAACCCAGAAGCCCTGCAGGATGGGTCTTTGCTTGTCTCCTTATTTGTAGATCCCAGATGTTAATCATTTTCACCAATGTTTTCTGGGCTGGCATGGGAAGCTCATGGAGGAGATATTAATTATTGCAACATTTTTGTGTAATGTAAGGGATGAGTTTAAGATAAGGCAGAAGAGAAACCAGCAGGAAGAGAGGGATGGCTTGTTAGCAGCTGCTCTGCAAGGAGGGAATTTCACAGGACAGAGGGGTAATAATGGAAATAAGGGGAATGGAAATTTAAATTGGAGAAGTCCAAAGGATTACTGCAATAAAACCAAGACACTGGAAAGAGAATGTCCTGTGTTCCTGAGGCAGGAACGATGAGAGCAACAAAGCGAAAATCAAATCAATCGGGAGCCGAATGAAAGCAATGAACAATGATCAGAGCAGACCCCCAAGCCCCAGCAGTGGAAGGAGATACAAAAGGAATCACCTTGGGGGGCTTTGGTGAACCAATTATAGATTTAAAAATTGGAGAGGAGGCTTAGGGCATGTCTGATAGATACCAGCCCAGTTTATGTGACATTAACAATCCCCCAGGAAGGATCAACAATTAAGGGTAAAGTAAATGTTGTATGAATAGGAGGTAAAGCTACCTTTGTACCCTGGGCATGATGGCACAGATACATCCACAGTCTGATAACCATTCTTTTTCTGTTGTTGGAATCAGCACCAGCAAACTTGGTGGGGAGGTGTTTGTTACACAATTTTGGGCACAGTTGCAGTGCTCACCACAAGGAATTTGTGTGTTCACATTGCAGGCCGTGTGCCAAAACATGATGGTTATGTGACTGAAGGGGGAAAGAAATACCCCAGGAACTCAGAACTGTCCTGTGGGTTATTAGGGTCAGCTAATCCAGTACAGCTCAAAATGCAGGGAGGCAAACCTCCCCCCTTAAAATAGTACCTGTCATCTCTGGAAGCAAGGGAAGGTATAAGACAAAAAATTGAGGATTTTCTCCCTTGTGAGTCTCCCTGTAATACTCCTGTCTTGCTGATTAAAAAAATCTAAATTAAGCTTAGATGGAAGATCAGTTTGTAAATTTGTCCAGGAGTCTAGTTCTTGATACTTTAACAACTACAAACATGAGACTAATGCAAATTGTTTGCAGTAATTGATTTGTGCCCAGCATAGTGGTGCTGTATATCCAATATATATATATTATCCAGTATAGTTTTGTCTACACTTGTAAAGGAAAACAATAAAAGTGGACTGGATTTCCTCAACGGTTTTGCAGGATTTTCAACTTAATTTCTGAAAATCCTAGGCAGATTTAGAGGAGAGTTAACCAATAAGTTTTTATTAATACAGTGTGTGGATGATGTGCTAATGGCAAGCACAAATAGGGAAAATTGAAATACACATGTAATGCCAGTTGCTTTGCCAGCTAAAAGCTATCAAATCTCCCCAACCAAATCACAATTCTGTAAAGAAAAGGGAGGGTATTTGGGAGTTTGTTTTTTGTCAGGAGAGGGCAGGGAGGTACCACATTACTGAACAAAACCTCTCCAAGATATGTCTAAACCTACAACTTAGGAATGGACAACTTAGGAATAGAGAAGTTGTGTTCTCTGTCCCGTCCTCAATCATTAGAGAAAGTAGAAAGAATTAATGGAAGCATTAGAGACAGCAAAGATTTGTGCAGAGACATAAATGGCCAGATGTATTCCTGTTGGTTTAATGCACATGAGGTGTAAAGGCCAGATAAATTGAGACTGGTCCAGCACAAGTGTTATGTGGCTGGAATATTCAAGTTATGAACACAATCATGGCTAGAGTATTCAAATTATGAACACAATCTTGGCTGCAAAAGCATTCCAGTTTGTTGCCTTTTTTTTTAATGACTTGTATTATTGGAGAGACCCTGAGATCCAAATGTTTGATAAATACACATGGATCTCCTTACCTCTAAGGAGATAAAAAGGAATATGTATGCAGAAGGGTTCCAGAGGAAAGAACCAGGGGTGGGTGTCAGCTGGATCTGTGGGTCCAGGGCTTGCTCTCAGAGCATGGTCAGACATTCATTTCATGGGGTAAGTACCTCCATGCTTGCACTTTCAGAAAATCTTACTCATTTCACAATAGCAGGGTATGCAAAAGTTTAATTTAGTCTTAAAAGGCCTCAATTTTTTGCTGTTTTGGCCCCAGCCATACTGCCTTGTTAAAGAGTGTCATGACCAAGGACTTTTCAATCTGCCTTTTATGTCCTACTTGCCATGCTGAAGCTGTGTTTCCAGCTTTGATCCTATAAACCACTATTTTTCAGCCTCTTTCAGTTTGTGGCTCTCCTAATTTTTTTTTCAGTGCTGTTCTGGTGCCTTTACAACAAATTTCAGTCTGCTGTCAAGACAGCCATTATCCCAAATGTCTGCATTTTCTGAGCACTTCTAGTAAGTAATACGAAGTTAAATGACCTGGGGATTTGGTTGTTTTTTTGTAATCAAAGAATATTCTCTGCTGCTTAAAGGAAACTTTTTAAAGCTCTTGAATGGTTTAATTTGCTGCAGGTATCAGTGGCTGCAGTTTCTTGTGTATGGTAGCAGAACTTCAGGAAAAAGCATAAAGTCTTCTGGCTGTCACTTTAGCTTACTCACGTGCTAGAGTGTGACAGGGAATCCCTGTCACAACCACCTGCACTCTTGTGGTTGTAAAGCTGTTCTGGTGGCTTTTGTCCCCATTCTGCACTGTATTTGAAGATTTTTTTATTAAATGAGATTTTTTTTTAAAATTAACCTTCTCCTAGCCACAGCAGATGTAACGCTCAGACTGTTCAGTGAATCCTGCAGAGAATTTCAACCTGTGAAATCTCTTTGCCTTTGTAAATAGTGCTTATATTATTGGTTTGAAGGTGGCAACATAAGTGCAATTTCCCAAGTTCATCTTCCAAGCTGGGGTTTAGCAAAGTCTGCTTTTCCCTCCAAGTGAGGCAAGACAAAGCAGGGAGGAAGAGGAGCGTGCTCCTGCAGTGAAGCGTTGCTCATGCAGTGACAGGATTGAACCCATATGTCTGAATAGCTCTGCAATAATCAACCGTTTGGTTTGGGTTCTTTTTCTTTCTTTTTTCTTCAAGCAAATGCAAAGCATTTCACCCTGCACACAGCTAAATATAAATTGTGTCATTTCTAGCGGTTTTTCCGTATATGGGCTCCTCTTTTTCACTTGTCATTGTGGGGCAGGCTGGGAGAGCCATGTCAGAGGAGCTGTATGTGTTTGTAGGATGTTGGATATTCTTTCCACCTCTTAGCAAGAGAAGGATGAAAACATCCCTGGGTGCTCTGAAGAAGAGAGTGCATTCCTATTGGCCCTGACTCTTGCAAGTGCTGGGCTGTGCCTTCCCCAGAGGTACCACAGGATGGAGAAAACCACATGCACCTTGTCTAGAATTAGGTCTGGAGCCTTTCTGATCTCAGCACATTTCTGCAATGTCCCTTTTCTCCGTTTGTGGGTTTCTTTAAAAGTCCCTGCCATGGAGATATCATCTGTAGTTGAGGTTCTGACATGAGCGTTTGTTTTTGTTTTTGCTTGCTATCTCTATTGCTATGATCAAGAAAGATCTTGAGGTTAAGCATAGCTCTCTGGCTAGTTTAATGTACCAAAGGAAGAGTTCATATGAATATTTATCAGTCTGTGGGCTCCTGCTACCCCACACAGAAACATTTCTCATGTGTGTGCCCTGTTCCTGCCTTGGATGGATGGGCAGAAGGGCCGCTGCAGCTGTGCACTGCTGGAGCTGCAGGCCTATTTGCTGTTTGCATGTGTTGAGCTCCTGGATTTAGCTCTGCTGGCTACCTCTGAGTGAATCTGGGCCTGTGTGTTTGCCCAGTGAGCACTGACACACATTAATGACAGTAAAAATGGGTGTGCTGCCTATGCTTGTGCAAAGGGAGATGTGAAGAGTTGATATGTACAGATTTCTCCATACTATTTCATGGGTTATTTCCTGCTTTACTTGCTAGCTCAGGTTTTCCCATCTCCCATGTTCCATCAAGGCCTTATGCCATCTATGGAATGAATCTCCATTCCCCTTTCATGAAGCCTTCAGTGTGAAGGGGCAAAATGAGCCTGTGAGCTTGCAGCTCACCAAGTAAAAAAGGTTTTAGTTCACCTTCTAGCTACAAATTCTTAGGTTTTTTTTATTTGGTCCACATTCCCTCTCCCATTTTTCTATTTGTGATTTCTGTTAAGCCTTACAAGGTGTTTTTTGTCTGCAGTAATCACACAAAACTGTCTTTATAGAAAAAGGGGAACTGAGTTCTCTGCCTCGCCAAGGGTGTTGTGAGACCACTCATTAGCCAATGCTAGAAATTAATGCCAGATCTCATCTAACAGTTTCATTATGAGTGAAATTTGAGAGTGTTGCTCTTTAAAGAGGCTGCTGATTGATGACAACACAGACTGTGTGTGTGTGTGCTGTCATCTTTATCCCGGCTGTGATTCCTTTTGGGGTTTTTTTTTAGCTAGTGAGGATGAGAGGGACAGAAGAAGCCTAATGGGACTTCATATACTGTGTGATGTATGGGGCACCTGCAGTCAGGAATATTGAGCTCATAAATGTACTCATTTGCCCTGGAGTCGCCGAGAGGGAGGCGGAATGCAGGACACCGCAATGTCACCGCCGTGCAGAGTCACTTCTGTGACAGCAGAGCGGCACCAGAAGGGCCGTATTTTTATTGGATTTTATTGTAAACAGGTTCTGCTCTCATTGGCTGGAAGAGAAGGTGAACTTTTGCTGGATTAGTCCCCTTTTGCACCTGGTTTTGCTGAGATTCTGAGATTTCGGGGTGCTGATCGGGAGTGACCCTGCGCGTGCTGTCTGCTCTGTCTCGTGTCTCCACCACAGCACTGCAACCCCGAGCTCCGCCAGCCTGCCCTTCAAGCATGAAGGTGAAATGAGGATGAATGTGCACATCCGAGGCAGATGGTTAGCCCCAGTCTTGCAGTGGTATTTGGGAGAGATTTTCTTCATGTTATTTCAGCAGCACAGAAGGAAATGAAAGTGTTTCTTACTGTAAATACTTTTTTCTCTCTCCCTTCCTCTGCACTGCTGTGAGCGTCTGAAGACTCGCTTCACTGCTTTTCTCAGAGAAGTCTATTTCTGTCTCATCTTAGATCAATTTAGGCCTGTCCTATGCACGTATGATAAAGACAGCATATTGCTGTGATGGCCTTGGACCAAATTTGTAAGTCTGGGACACTGGGAGCAGGAGGTGAGGTGCAGTTGTCATTGGTAAGAAGTCAGAGTGGCCAAACCAGCGACTAAAGTATGGAATTTTTCAAACATAGCCAGATTGTTTGAAAAATAGTGCAGACCACAATGCAAGGGTTTTACCCACTTCTCAGAAATGTGTGTGTACACGTGAACCCACTGCATGGAGCTTCCTTAGGGGGCTGTGTCTATATCTGTGTCCAGAGAAACAAAAATATAACGTTCCCAGCTGCATCCTGAACCCAGCTCTTGTAATTCTTCCCCAGCACATCTGCTAATCATCTGAAAGCATCCAGATGTGGGCTCTGATGCTATACCAGGGTACTTCCTCCAGTGAGTGAGACAGTTCCTGCTGTCCCTGTGCTGTTTGTGTAACCCATCGTGGCACTTGGTGCAACACACAGTGTGCTTTAAGCCGTCTCAAAAAGTGCCAGGTGTCTGGCCCTGCCTGGATCTCCAGGTAACTGGTTCACAGAGTTTCTTCAGGACTGGCTTTTCAGTCTCATCTCTGAGATTTGCACTCCAAACAGAGCTGGGGTGGCTTCTGGGCTACATTCAGTTGAGTTTTGCAATGAAACTTAATTTCCCATAAGCTTTACTCTGCCTGGGGTGGCTGCATGGAGCCTTTCCTGCATGGCAGGTACCACTCAGTCACTAAAAGAGCCTGGAAAAGGTCACTTTGGCAACACAGCCTTTGGGAACAGAGGGAGAGCCTTGTCCCACACCTCCTTCCTGCTGGTGGGATGTCAAGGAGTGATCATTTTTAGTATTACAGAAAATCAGCTGGTTTTCATGTGCAGTGCTTTATCTGACTGAACTTTCTTCTCCCTGGGTGAGGATGCTGTACTTTGATAAACTAGGAAAGGGTGAAAGAAATAGATGTTTTTCCTTTGCCTGCTCCATTAGCATCTTCCTAAATGGGGTGAGCTGACCAGGAGATATTTTTGTCTCCCCTCACCTCTCAGCCCTATTCTCACACTCACAGCTACCTTTGAGCTGTGGGGCTTTGCAGAGCACATTGTGGCTTGCATTGGCTCAGCCTGAGTTCAGTCACCCAAAACCTTGCAGGTCTATTTTGAAACATCATTCAATCTGTCCACTATGGAGTTTCTTTTCTTTTTTTTTTTTTTCCCCACTCTTGCTTCTGACATCATTTCCCGAGCACTAAATTCACCGAGCTCTGTAGCCAGATCGTCTCCTCAGCATATGATGCAAGGAGCTCTTTGAGATGGATTTCAGCTCTCCTTTGACTCTGCTCTGCTTGCTGGTGATAATAACTGTTACTCAAGGTGGGTAGGATTTTTCTTTATTGGGGTTGGCACAGGTTTGCCTAGATGAGCAGACACCCTAATTTTGCTCCAAGATCTTTTAAGGACGCTCCCAGGTTTGGGGCGACATCAAATAGTGCAGCTGCTAATGCATGAAAGGGGAAGTCAGACCAAAGTAAGACAGATTATTTTTTGAGTAAAGAAACAATAACTAACAATATTGTACTTTCTGAGTGTCCTGTGTCTGGAGAAGCTGTTCAGTGGGGAATGTAAGGTCCTTGTATGCCGAGTGCCGGCTGGAGAGCGACGTGGTCCAGCTCCCAGCACTCGGTGTGACCTTGGGTTAGTCCCCAAGCTGCTGTCACCCTGCCATTCACCCACCTCTGATTTACACATAACAACTTAATAATGTGCAACTGTACTGTGAGACCTGTTTGAATTAAAACTGTGACCTTACTCTTTGGGTGAAAGCAGCTGGGCACCTGCTGCTGTTGTTTCTGCTACCCTCTGCACAAGAGATCCATGGCACTGATGCCCTGAGGACCTTTCTTTGCACAGTCTCTCATCTCTGATGGGGGCTGGTAGATGGTCATCTTAAATTTAGGGAGAGAAAAGACCAGCTGTTCAGCCTTTTGCTTCCCTGTAGTGCATGGTGTGCACACCATTCCTGTGCTGTTGAGGTGGGGGAAGTTGGACCTTACAGAAATGCTCAGATTTTCAATCACTGGTGATCCAACTTGTCCCTAGGGTTGGGTCTGTCCCTCTTACGTCTCACCTGGGCATTTTCCTTCCTGGGAGGCAGCCAGGAGGGGATGGATGGACATGGCAAGCTTGCTCTCCTTTCAGGCTCTTCCATCTGGACTGGTGCGCTCAGCGGCGACTCAGCAGTGTTTTCTTTGGAAATCCAAAGCCTGCAGAACTTCTCCAGCATGAGCAAGGAGGATAAGAAATGCTCTACAACTGTCCTAAATGATACCTTGCTGGCCAAGTGTGGCACTTCTGCCAGCAGATGGCTGAACTTAGAGAACGGCTCCCTGGTGCTGAGGAGTGTGGAGAAAGACGATGAAGGAAGATACGGATTTGTTTTTCAGAACGCCGCCAGAAATTTTACACTGGAAGTGTTTGGTAAGTGGCCTTCTTAGCAACAAAAAGCTTTTGAACTTGTTGGAAGCCTGATGCCTTGAAATGTTTCCAAACAAACTGCTTGAGCTTGCAGGAGCTATAGGTGCCCCTGGGAGCCGTGCCAGTCTCCCTCCTGTCCTTTGTAGCCTCAGAATTCCTGCTCCCTTTTGTGCGCCCGCTCATCCACCTGCAGGCAGCAAAGACAGAAACAAAGTCACTTCTGTACAGGATCCAGCTCATTGCTTGGGTTAATATGGAGAAGGCTTAGGAGGGTTTGTCCTGCTGCTGAACAGTGCTCCAGGCAGGCAGGGAGCGTTGCTCCGCTCCTTTTGCAGGGCTTTCACTTGCACAGGCTTCCAAGATAAATGGAAGCGCACGAAGCTGTAATGGAAATGTCTGAGCAAACTGGTCTCAGTGAAGACAAATGAGCCTTTACACCTTTTGGGTGCAAACAGGCGGAACTGCTGTGCACACTAGGTCAAAGATGTGACTCCTTGGTGTGGGGAACAGGGGCTTAGACTGGAAGCAGTCAAAGACTGCAGAAGCATCCTGGGTTTAACCTCCATTTCAGGGGATTTACTTTGGGAACATTTGCCTCCTCCTTCTGTTCTGTTGCCACCGCTAAGGCAGGGAAAAACTTTAGCTGCCAACATGTTCCTGGAGGCAGGGAATTTTAACTGAAGATGTCCTAGCCCAAGAAAGTGATTTCTGAGCTTATTTCCATGGATACATGTTCTCAGTGTTATTCCTGCTGTCCTAAAACCATACTAGTTCTCTATCTAGTTTGTGTGTGCAAAGTGGCAAGTGTAGGAAATAAGTTTGTTCCTTGTAGTAGAGTGAAAGAGAGAAATTCAGGGAAATGTAGTAAGAGTAATGATTAATTCATTTATTTTAAAATGTCCTAGTCTGGGTATTGTATCTAACTGTGGGTGTCTTGTTTTCCTGTCCATGTTGGCCATGATTTGCACCAGTTCCTCTCTAAAATGGAAGAAGGGGCAGAGTGACAGCAAAAGGACAAACCTCTGGTGGAGGGGAGGACTGAGTCTCCTCCAAAGCTATGATTATCGGCTGATTACAGAGGAGAGCTGTGGCTGGCACGTGCTTTGGATGTTTCCACCATCCTCTCAGACCAGGCTTCTATTTATTTATTTATTTTCAGTTAGGAAAATGACAATATGCCAGATTTTGGTAGCATCCCCATAACAGGGATCAAGAGTTACTAGCAGGGTTGGGGTGGGCACTGTGAAGCATTTCAGGGCAGAGTGCAGGCCTCAAGAGTCTGGTTCCTTGTTTCTATGCTCCCTTCACACAGTAAATGTGAGATTGCTGGGAAGGGAAGCCTCTGTTCAGCTCTTGTTCACTGCTGGATCCTCTCCTCACCTCTCTCTTTCCTTCCTGCTCCCCTTGCCCCACGCTGTGTGTGACCAGAGCCGACCATTGGTATCCAGTGCTTCCCTGATGGAACCGCAGAGCTGTCCTGCAACGTGGCCAGCAACGAGATCCTGGTCTTTAGGTGGCTCCTCAATGGCACCCACCTGAAAGCCGAGGGGGCTTGCATTAAGGATGCTGGGAAGAAGGTTCACCTGGGCAAAACTGAGCCTGGGGAGTTTGTGTGTGAGATTTTGAAGGGGAACAGTGTCACGAGGACCAGGCCCATCATGCTGTCTTGCAGCTACGGTGAGTAATGGCATGCCCAGAAAATCTTCCTTTTGGTCTCTTGCAGAAGCCAACTGAGGGCTTGTTGGTGTCCTCAAAATAACAAATTCTTCTGTCCTCTGGCATTTCCCTTCCAGAGTTACCAAATCCTGCCTTTAGAAAGTGACCCCTTGATTTCCTCCTCCCTGCTGTGCTTTGGACTGACACAGCCTACAGCCACAGATGGGAAAAGTTTGTTGAGGAGGTTCTTTTCACCCATCTTTGCAGCAAGAATGGATCTCCATCTGTCTCTTTTCCTACTCTTTGGTGATGGAGATTTGCACCTCCTGTGCACCAATCCTCTATGCTGCTTCCTACTCTGACATGCATCCATGACCCAGATGCCTTCCAGTTTCTGTGCATCCCCATAAAAACCCTTCCACTGGTTCAGCCCTGCTGCTGCTGGACTCAGTTGAGGTGTTTTGCCTCATCTCTTTTCTCCTTAGCTAGGCCAGAAGCACAAAAGTTTTTCTGATCTGTACGAATGTGTCTCCATCAGCCCCATCCCTCAGAAGTGGGTAAAACACACACACCATTTACTTATGGAATGTTGGGGTTTTTTCCCCTCCATATCCTTGCTCAGACATGTAAGTCTGCGAGAAGGCTGAGACTTTATCCATTTGCAAGGTATTCATAAATGCTGGGTATTCTGCTTGAACAAGGCCAGAGTTTAATGAGACAGAGAATCTGGATCCTCGGGTATTGTTTAATTTGCACCTCTAGTAGCGAAGGTTCTTCTACTCTCTGGCAGCAAAAATGGTTATCAAAGCTACAGGCACAACTTATCCATAAGTTTTTTGACAAATTTTGCTGTAATTAATTTAATTACAGATTATTTTTGTGTGTTATTATTTGCTCCAGGCAAAAGGCTGAATTTAGTTTTTCCACTGTAAGTATATGATCTATGTAAAAACATCCATTTGGACAACCTGTTGGCTGATGAAATTAATTTTGAATAACCAAAAAAACCAATTTGGCAGAAATGCCTTAAATTTACCAGGCAACACCAGGCTCTGAATGCACAGGATTCAGAAGTTAAGAAGTCAACATATAAAAGAGACTTTTATTGATTAATTACTTGTTTATTGCTTATTTTTAACACAATATTTTATCTCAAAAGGACCTTGTTAACAAGTGGCAAATTTTTAGGAAAAAGATTCAGGAAAAAAATTTCCAACTTGTATTTTTACTTTCCACAATATTCTCTAAGCGTTCATCAACTAAAATAATTAGGGAAATTATTTCTGAGTTGCTGACAGTTTTTAATTTTGAATATGGATTTTTTTAAAAATTTGGTGATTGTTCTTAAAAAGACTGGAAGAAGCACTCTGAAAATACCACGAGCACCTGTGTGCAGTTGTTTTTACTGTCCCAGTGAGTAGGTGGAGTATGATGGTGCATGGTATATCCTGGAACATTTAAAATTCTCCCTAGTCTCTGGAGATATGGAGCAATTAGTGCTTTTGAGGGCTTGAAATAAGCTCCAAATGAGCCTGTTGGTTGCCGCTGTGCTGTGCGGGCATGTGTGCTGCTGCAAAGCAGTTAAATTATTCAGGAAGGGATGGCACTGGCTTACCTAAGGAGTTTTAAGGAATTTACGTTAAATAAATTGGAGATGTGCGGGGTTTTTTTTTTTTGCATGTGGCAAGAAGAGTTTTCCTAGAGGCTGCCCCAAGCTGGAGGCTGATCTCAGTGAAGGAGCAAGCCTGGATGGGTCTCTCTGTGCCCTGCTGCCCGCTCAGCAGCAGCGAACGTGCGGGTCTGCCCCATCACAGCACCCCTGAGCAAGGGCTGCTGAGCTGGGAAATCAGCACCAGTGGCTTGTGCTGCCCTCCTGCTCAGCCATCTGCAGCCCTCGCCCGCCCTGCTGCGTGTTCCGCTCTCCAGGCCGGGCGGGGAACAGGGTGGAATCCTTCCCTGAGCAGCAGCAGAGCTGGGGAAGGATTTTTTCCTCCTACAGCTCTGGCTTGAGTGGGCCTGGTCTTGGTGCCTGAGGCAGTGCAGGCTCTGATGAGACATGTTCTGGGGTTGGTGCAGTCATTACATGACTGTCCTAAGCAGATTCTCTGATGCCAGCTCTGAGGGCAGACTCTGCAGCTTTTCCTTCAGCAGGAGGAGTAGTGGAAGCAGGCGATTCCCCAGCCAGGGAATAATGCGCTCTAAGTCCGTGATTCAGAAGGGTGAACAATTGCTTCATTTAAACTATGCTATGTTACATTAGTAATTATATATTACATGAATACTATAACTATACTAAAGAGTACTAAAGAATACGAAACTATACTACTGAAAAACCCATGACTGTCTGGGACAGCCAGGACACAGCTTTGAGTGTCCAATTAACCAAATCACTTTTGGTAAACGATCTCCTCAACACATTCCACATGGGCAAAAACGGGAACAGTGAACAGAGATAAGAATTGTTTTCTCTTCTTCACTCTGCACTTCTCACTGCCTTCCCAGGAAAAATCCTTGTGGAGTTGTGCCTGCTGCTCTCTGTGAAGAGACCTGTGGCCGCAAGGAGGTGCTTCCTTGGGTCTCCCTCCCTTGTTAAAATGTGGTATCTTTCAAACCACCGCCTTCTCTGTTAAATTTGATTAAAACTTACAGATTACCTTAGATGTCAGAAGTGAGTGCGCACAGCTTGGGCACACAGGCCTCTCCTCCTTAATGAAAAATTCCATGCCACAATTAGACGATGTGACATAAATCACAAAGTGCCACAGCTCACAGTGCCAGCTGCCCTGATCCAAACTAAAGCAACAGTGATGTCAACAAGCTCTAATCTGGCTGCAGGGTTTCTCCCACAGGGAGAAAGGAGTTTGTCCACCGTGGTAGCTAACAATGCTGTGTGCTTCCTGCAGACCTGCTGCGGTACCCGGGGTTCATTTACATCCTGGCAGGCTGTGCAGCGGGTGTGCTTATCCTGCTGGTGGCTTTGCCTGCAGCCATATGTTGCTGCATGAGGAAGAGGAGACACAAGTTCATCCCAGTGCCTTCAGGTGAGTGGGGAATGCTGTGACCCTCCTGTTAAGAATTTTGGAGAGGACTGTGTTTTGTGAAGTGGCCTTAGAGTAACCTGGTCTCAGCTGGTGGCTGCTTGTCCTCCATCCAGCCTGTCCTCCTTTGACCTGCTGGAGCAGAAGTTCTGCTTGCTGACAGGCAGCCTCTATGGCCAGCAGAGTCTTGAATTAAACCCCACTTTTCCTTTATTCCCCTCACACTCGTGCTCCTGGCCAGAAGAAAAACCCTCAGCAAAACCTCTCCTGTGGTTGATAAAATGGGACCTCATTCAGGTGTGACCCCAAAATGGTTTCTGATGGCATTCCTCTGTCCCTGGGAGCAATCTGCCCGTCCAGATCACCTCAAGCTGTGATCCTGGCAGCCTGGCCAGGCTGGTCCCAGCAGGCTGGCAGTGACCACCCTCCATTCTTGGCATCTGCCCGCTCCGGGAGCGGAGCCAGGGCCACCTCAGGAGGGGACACAAACACCATGTGCTGGGCTCTGGCCTCACAGCAGCCCTGCCAGGTCTGGGGGGTTGGGGGCCTCTTCCTTCAGACCTCTGGTTTGGTTTCACAGAGGAGGAGAAGGATGACGGGCTAACAATGTCAGTGGTGTCCGGGAGGGCACCAAGAGCCCCCCCAATGGAGACCGTGTGGAGGCTCAGGCTGCCCAGAGTGACCGTCCTGCCAAGCCTGGTGAGTCCAGAGGCCAGACACACCTTGTTCAGGGGGGACACAGTGCTCGTGTGGGGCTGCTGGGGGTGGAGGTGACAGTAGAGAGGGGCCTGGGATGTGGCGCCACAGGGAAGGTGCTGCACCTTCTGCAGGAGTGGCAGCAGGGCATTTTCCAGCACCTTACTCGTGCCATGAGAGGCATCCCACAAGCATGTGGGTGCTGCCAGCAGGCTGCAGGCTGTCTGCTCCACTATCTCCTGTGCCACATACCTGAGAAACAGCAATCCCTCCCCAAATCTCAGCAGTTTTCCTACAATTTTCTCACCCTTCTCATCAGTAACATTTTACAAAAATTGGTCCTGTTTTTTCTGCAGTCATCTTCAGGACAGCAGGAGCCAATATGCTGTGCTATAAACACAGCTAAATCCCATCAAAGCCAGAGGCTTGTGTATTTTCTTAAATTGAGGCTGGAGCGGGAATATGGTCACGTTTTAAATTTTTCAAAGAAATCGAGCATAAACCCCCACAGCCTTAGCACAATGTGGTCAAGAGAGTGCAGGGATAAAATCCCTCCAGAAATGTCCTGTTCTGTCAGGGCTTGACATTAGTACTCCACTTTTTGCATTATGTTTCCCTCAGTTTTGCTTCCCAAACACAAGTGCTGGCAGCACCTTGCCTAGTAATGCACCATCATCAGCTGAAGTAGGTTTAGCAGAGACATCATGAGCTGGAGCAGCTTTACACAGGCCACAGCCTGGTCTCAGCACTGCTGTCTCCATTTCTGGTGTCCTTCACTGTACCATGCACAGCCTCCCGTAGCTCTGCTGTGCTTTAAATCTAACCTTGGATGCTCTTTGCTCTGCTTTCAAAATATTATGTGCTACTCATGAACACGGAGCTAGAAAGAGGAAAAAAGGTATTTCAGCTCATTGTTTAATATTAATATACTTCAAGTGTAGAGCTTTTAATAAAAAAATTCAAATATTATAAGTTTAACTAACAAGTAGTCCATATTTAATTTTTTTACAATGAAATAAAAAGCAGAGATGCATGTGGAAAGTAGGCAAGAACTAAATGTGTGCTGTTAGCCAGCTTGAATTATTCAGATGTAAATGATTTGGCTGTAGTATTTTGGTACTAAAGGTTTGGTACTAAAGTACTTTGGTACTAAGAAGCCAGAGAGCTTTAATACCAAAGTGCCTTAAGGCATGATGCATAGCTCAGTAAACGAGTAGTTCCAGAGAAAATTGAAATTTGACTTGCAGGTGCCTGGGGCGAGGGGACTGAGTGGATTAGGCAGCCTGCAGCATTCGGGACCAGGGGGTGAATTTCCGTGAGGGTGACCCACAGTGTGGGCACTCATAAACCATTTCTCCCTTTTCCAGATGCTGCCCAGGCTGGTCAAGGTGTCGAGCCCCAGCCAGTGGCAGAAGAAAACGTAGCAGTGCAGATGGAAGCTGAGGAAATGCCCGATGCTGAGGTCCTAGTTGATATGGAAAGCCAGGAAGATGCCTCAGACTGTTTCCCAGATCCAACTGATGACTGATCTGACGCGCTTGCTGTTCCACCCTGAAGCCTGTGACACTCGTCCTTTGCATCCCATAGTCTCACAGTGTCTGGAAAATTTTAGCAGGGGAAAGAAGTGAGGTGCCAGACCTTCTGACCTCATTTAAAACGAAAAAAAGAAAATCCAGAGAAAAGCACACACGTGGCTTCAAGGCCTGACAGGCTCACCAACAAACAGAAGGGCCAGCTCTTTGATGCTTTGCCTGACAACAGAGCTGCAGCTAAACTGAGGAGCCCAGGGGACAGCCTGGGATGAGAGGGCTCCTCCTGCTCCCTGCCTGCCCCATGCCTTGCCTGCCTTTGCAGGCACTACAGGCAGGTTGTGGTGCCTGCCAGTCCCAGGCAGAAGCCAAGGGCTTGCCAGAAATTTCCTGAGAAAGCCTCTTCTCGGGAGACTTCAGGACAGCTTTTTCCAGGCCCTGCCAAGGAAGCTCAAAGGAGGTCTCAGCTGGGTACCTGCTGCCCTGGGTGCTCACCTGAGCCGCTCCTCTGAGCTCCACATTTGGCCCTCACCTCTTGCTGCCTGGAGCAGGAGCAGTGAAACTTGCAGGGCTTGAAATGTGACATTTGCAGATGCTGTGTGCAGAGCTGGGGTGGTGCTGGCTTTGCTCCGCTCTGGGTGCCCCAAATGACGGAGGGTACAGGTCACCCTTCCCCAGAGCCCGACTGCTTGCGCTGCCCCCGAGCTGTCGCTTGCTTGCTTGCCTGCAGCAGGAGGGGGCCTGGGGCTGCGATTTTGGCAGAAACCTTGATTTTAAGGCTGAGATTGTTCATCAATGCAAGCATTAGTGCCTTTAGTGTAATAGTTTAGCTACTGCAAGCTGGTGAAGCTGGCCATGTGCCTGTGCATGTAGGCTTGTTCAGGGCTGTGTTCTTTGCACAGACAGCAGCAATTTATAGGATCTCTTAGGTAAGTCTTGCTGCTAGGCACGTCCTGTTCTGCTCAGGGGAGCTGTGCCTGTGCAGCAGCTGGGCTAGACCTGCAGGGTAGAAGGATGTGGTGAGGAGAGGGGGACTGTCTCAGGCAGCTGAGTCCCAGCAAAGCTGCCAGGGACTGCAGGATGTGCTGCCAGAGCAAGGTATTTACTGTATGGGACAATTTTACTAGTCAGAGCGAGGTGGTAAATTGGTTGTTAGTGTTAAATTAGCCTGCTGGGCTAGAAAGGCACGGTGGTAAAAGCAAAGATGGTACAGACTGGGACCAAAAGGGATGGGGAGGTGTGTACTGCATTTCTTTCCTCCCTTGTCGTTTTGTCCCTGTTCTACGTTGTGCTGGCACTGTGAATCCCTCGGAAATGGATTTAAGGTATGCCTGGTGAAAGCCATCCAACGAGGGCTGCACCCCAGCAGAATCCAAACTAAACTGAGGGCTCCTGTCCCAGGGAGGGAGCCGGAGGGTGGCTGCACGCTCACCTGGGAGCCTTCATCTCTCTGCACCTGCCGAGGCTCTGCATCGGTGACACCCAGCCGTAGGTGATTGTTCTCGCTCTTTCCTTGTCCTGTAACTCTCTTTAGAGGATGTTTGGCTCTCCTGTGCTGTGTTGCTGGTGATTCAGCCTGTCTCTGCTTTTAAAGGCTGCCGCAGGAATCTGCTTTTCCACGGTAAGAGGGGGGTGATAATTCTTTTCCTTACGGTGCTGTTCTAACTCCTTTCAGTACAAACATTCCTCAGAGGCTGTGAGTTGAGTGACAAAAGAAGTGGCGCGGCGTGCTCGGGGTGGCAGCGCAGAAGCAGCAATGCTGGGTGAATGCCACCGGGCCAGTGTCACCAAACGAAGGACAGAGTCAGCGTTGCTTCACTGCTGCACTTTCTGGCAGGGGCAGGAGGGGACACTCGACTCCAGCACATGGTTCAGAGGCTGATCCGTGCTCGAGCAGACAGCTGTTTCAGTGCTGAGGGTGAGAGAGCTGGGCCAGCCTTGTCCTGCTGGGCTGGCGCATCCCAGCTCCAGCTTATCCCAGTGCTGCCTTCCTGCTGCCAGCCCTGGGAGGGATGGGGGTACCCATCACCACTGTTATCACCCCAGTCCTGGGAGGAATTTTCCCATAGAAGGCAAGAGATCTTTGTGAGACACATTGAACCAGGGCTGGTTTTCTGTCCTTTACCACTGAAAGTGCCATTCAGCAAAGGGGCAAAAGGTTCTGTTACTGTGAGGTCAGGAGAGAAGAGATGCAGCCTGTGCTCTTCCTCTAACTGTGTCTTCATGCCCAGCTATTGTTCTCTTTCTGGTGTTTTTTTTTTTTTTTTTCTTTCCCCTGTGATTCATTTTGTTCCAAATAAAAAGATCTGTTTTTTACCTTGTTTCAGAACTGTTTAAATTTCGTTATTTAATAATTGTTTCTTTCTGGTTTTTATACGAAGTACAGGCTTATTTTCAAATTTATACAAACAAATAAAGGAGAGGTGATAACAAGTTATTGCTGAGTGGAGCTGACTTGGGTGGCCAAGGGCACAGAGATCATGAGAAGATTCATCTGTAAGCCACCCCAGGAGAGGCTGCAGGACAGTGCACAAGCTTATGCCTGTTGGAATGTGTGTGTTGATGTGTAAGAACATCCGTGGGCACCAGCAGCTCACCAAGCCCTGCTCTGGTGCCTGAACTGTGAACAGCAGGACAGGGATGCAGGGGGATGGTCTGGTTTTACCCATATTTATCCATCTCTATTTTTTTTGGTGGCACCTAAGCCACCTTGGCTGTGAGAGAGGATGCTGGACTGCATTGCACCTTTTGCAAGAAGGGGGTGGCTTGTTCTCACCCTTAGACAAATGGGCCCAGATTGTGGTTAAAAGGAATATCCTGATATGATCCTATCAAACCCCTGGAGTTTACCATAACAGATTTATCCCTGGAACACGGGTGTGACTGTGCAGGGGTGATCCTGCCCTGCAGTCTATGAACCCTGCACTCCCAGGAGGCATCTGCCTGCATTTCCAGGTATTTTCCAGTCTGACCATGGTGCTGCATCTCCCAGGAAAGAGCAGGGACGCTTTCCAGCCTGGGTCTGACAGGAGAACAGGGTATGGATGTAGGTGCTGCAATCAGGAATTTGACCACAAACAGAAACAACCTTCTTAATTAGAAACAACCACATGAGACCAATCACAGACCCACCTGTTGCATTCCACAGCAGCAGATAATCAATGTTTACATTTTGTTCCTGAGGCCTCTCACCTTCTCAGGAGGAAAAATCCTAAGGAAAGGATTTTTCATAAAAGATGTCTGCGACAATGTCAGTCTTTCACGGTGGGAAGAGAGGATTTGCTTGTGGCATGTGCTAAGCAGCAACTGACATGAAATGCAGTATGTAATCTTTTCATCATGTAATTAATTTAGGTTATGAATATAAAAGGAGAAGAGAGAATGAACTTACTTAAGATCAAAGTGAAAGCAAAAGCAAGCAAGAAGTGTGCTGTAGAATGGTGAGCAGAGAACACAGAAGGATCCCTTTAGATTTCTTTTAGCATTCAGGAGGAGCTCATAGCCACAGAACTATCATGTCAGAAAAGCTCCCACATCCCAGTAATGAAACAGTGGTTTGTTTCCCAACCTCTGCCACAGGCTGCTGTGCCTGATATCCCTGTGGCTGTGTATGTAGCCCTCGGGGTGCTGCCTCAGAGCCCAGCACAGGAGCAGAGACACCAGAGCCAGCAGGACCAGCCCTCCCTGTCACCCTCAGCTCTCCAGAAACAACAAGAGTAGAAGTTGGTGAAGCTGAGGGAAGATAGGCAAAACTGATAATGGTCAGTGGTTGTGTGAACTTCTGGTAGGAATCTCTGTGTAGTTGAAAAAACCCTCTAGATTTTAGGCATGTACATGGTAAGTTCATGTCACTTTTTATGAATTATTACAGCTCATTTCAAAACAAGCAAACAAGAGGTTCACGTGTAATGAACCTGTAGACGGCAGTGTCACAGATAGACATCTTCAAAGCCATTTCTTCAAATGAAACAGCAAATTCTGGAGGTGCTGTAAAATCCAAACTGGTAGTATTTATTGTAAATGGAGGGCCACGGACAAAGGAGGGAATGATGAGGAAGACTCCATCTTATCAGAAGGCTTATTTATTAATTTATTATAATATATTATATTAAAGAATAATATACTATACTAAAGAATACAGAAAAGATACTTAGTGAATGCTAAAAAGCTAATAATGAAAACTTGTGACTCTATTTCCAGAGTCCCAACACAGCTTGGCCCTGATTGGCCAATGAGTGAAAACAGCTCACAGCAGAACCCAATGGAACAATCACCTGTGGGTAAACAATCTCCAAACACATTCCACACATGAGCACAACACAGGCGAAGCAAATGAGATAAGAATTGTTTTCCTTTTCTCTGAGGCCTTTCGCTGCCTTCCAGCTTCCCAGGAGAAAAGCCCTGGGTGAAGGAATCACGTCCAGGGAATGTGAATGCCGTGATTATTACCACCAGGCAGGCAGGAGTGAGACGCCCCACAGATTTCCACAAGTGAGCACACAGAGCTGGTAACAGGAGTGGGTGAGAATGGCAGCATCACCCATTTCTGTCTGAGGTGTCATGGCAGAAGCTTGGATTAGTATTTGGATAGTGTTTGTGCCTTCTGCAGGGCTGCTCAGCACCTGGGACCTCTGACAACCACCGAGTCCTGCATGGGTTTTGTTCAGGGTAAATGTTGCATTTCCTTTCTGTGAGATGACACGGCTCATCTCCTCTACAGGCAGAGGATGTGGCTGGAGACAGCAGGGGTGTTTTTACTGAGAACCTAGAAGGCCCTAAGCCCTTCTAGATATTTGTACTTTTTCAGCAAGCAAATCATAGAAACATAGAAAAGTTTGGGTTGGAAGGGACCTTAAAGTTTCATTTAATTCCAACACCCCTGCTGTGGACAGGGACACCTTCCACCAGACCAGGTTGCTCAGATCTCTGTCCAGCCTGGCCTTGAACATTTCCAGGGATGGGGCAGCCACAGTTCCCTGTGCCTCAGCACCCTCACAGAAAAGAATTTCTCCCTGATACCCAATATAAACCTACTCAATTTCAATTTGAAGTCTTTGCCCTATGTCCTTGCTGGCATGTCTTAATTGTATATATATATATTTATATATTTAATGCATGCTGATGGCATCATTGTCACCTTCATGAAGATATTTCCTGCCTGAGGTGGGACTTCAGCCCCAAGCAGCAGAGGTTCCCCCACTCTCCCATCAGCCACGAGGTCAGCAGGAATCTGACTTTATAGAACCATTCCTTACACTTGCAAGTTCATGTACAGCTGTAGTGTGCTCGTTGTGCCAAACTCTAGCATAAGGAAAAGTTCCCATCTGCAGAGGTAGAAAACATGGGTGGCCAATGTCAGGTTATTTTTAAATGGATCTATTTTTCTGGTTAGCATATTCCATGTCACACTTAGCCAATATCCATGATAAAATACGAATGGGGCTATGGTCTAAAGTGTGTGTTTTATAGCTAATATAAATATAGTTACTATGGGAAATTCTATGCAGAATTGTTAAAACTGATGATGGCTACTGATAGTTTTAGTATTATCTAACACTACAGAAACTGGATGCATTACAGGCCAAGAATTACTTGGAGGGAATTTTCAGCAAATCTTTTGGAATTGCAAATGCAGAGCATTGGAGAGAATGATTGTCTGCTCCCATATTGTATGCAAATGGAACAAAGAAATACAGCTGGGTGCCTATCCTCCAGCCAGCACTGCTGTCTCATCTTTGGTTTATACAACTTCCTCTTTGAGGCCAAAACATATTTCCCCTGAACTAAGGAGCGAAACAGTTTTAAAAGCTTTTTTTTTTTTTTTTTTTTTTTTTGATACTGAAAACCATGTAATGAGGTATCTTCAAGCAAAAAAAAAAAAAAAAAAAAAGAAAAAGACCTTGTGATGGTGTTCTTGGCAAAGAGCACTGAGAGATTGGAGAGTTTGTGTGGCAGCCCTGCTTTCAATCACAGAGCAATAGGAATCAGATTTCTCCTCTGAAACAACTGGCAGACCAACAGAGAGGGAATTTGGGATGGCAGGGGTGGGATTCAGGGATGTGTCAGGAGACACATTCAGGAAGGTGTGTGAATGTCAAACTCAATTCACCTGGAGCCAGCTGGAGAAGTTGGTGGAGGCTTTCCTGAGGGGACAGATGGAGCCAGGAGCAGGAGCCCTGCTGGGTGGGACAGCTTCTGGTGTCAGGGTGAACCATGACAGGACAGAGAGAGGAAGGGGGTGATGACACAGACTCAGGGACCGCTGTGCAGGATCCCAAAGGGAAGAAAGAAAGGGCACGGGGTTAATGACTGAGGGTACAGAAGTGCTGGTGAGTAATAGCAGGCAGAGATGCTTTTTCTTCCCTTAAATAGTTGGGAGGCTGCAGGCGTCTCAGGCAAGGTCTGTCCTCCATCATCCTGCAAGCTCCTCAGGCAGTATCAAATGTTTTTCTGCAGGAAGCTGCAGCTGCTGTTGCTTTCTCCTGACGCCTGCTCTGCCTGGCATTTGCCATGGGTGGTGCTCCCCGGACAGATGCACTCCTCTGCTGGTGGCACATCACAGCCCCACTGAGCCCCTCTCTGCCTTTCTCCCGAGCCATTTGCAGGGAATGTGCTGTGCTAAAATAAGCCCAAGAAGGGGAGTAACCCCAAATCTGATAGTAGCAAACAGGAAATAACCTTTCTTCTTCCTCCGCCTCCTCGTTCTGGCAAACCCTTTCCATTTCTTTATCTTGATGTCACTTTCTGGAAAGGGTTTTGCTGGATGAGGTGGGAGAAGGGTGATGGAAAGGCAGGACTCCATCCAGCCTTTTGGGTACCCTGAATACAGGTGGGAATGTGCCAGCTCTCTTTCCTTCCTGTGCACAAGTTGGGCCAGGATTCCTCTTGCTGCCATAGGAGGTCACAGGGAAGGCTGTGCAACTTCAGCTTCTCTTTGTACACATTTCTGTCAAGAGTTTGGGACTTTTTTTCTTCCTTCAGATGATTTGGTGTCTGCTGAGGAGTTTTGTTTCCCTGCCTTCTGTTGAGTGTTTAAAGGTTTGTTATTTGGCCAGTACAAAGATCTGTTTGTAGCTTTCTCTGGAGATCCAGATGCAGATGAAAAGGAGAGAAAATCAGGAGGAATCAACACTGCCATGAATTTTATCTCATCCATCTTAAAAAGTCCCAGTGGTTAAACAGCCTCAGTATAAGAGGAAAGTAGATGCTCATTTTTATACTGAACTACTGATGCTGAAGAGCTCAAAGGAGTATCAATATAACACAAATAACCATGGCAGCTGTGGTTCTAACCCAGTGCATCCTATCTGTGGGCACAAGGCATGCACAGTAACTTTCCATTGAGGCTGCACAGTAAACTTCCTGCTCTGCAAAGTGCCCTCTGAAATTCAGCAAATTCTCACTGAGCTGCTGAAAGCCATGTGTGTAGGGAACACGGGACACATTGATTAACAAAAAGGCTGCTCTCCCACGATGGAAGAGAAAAGGGATGGCTGAAAAGAGTGGTGACACCCTCTGACTGTCAGGGGTGCAACAGAAGGGCTGCAGGTACTGCCCTGGTAGAAATGCTGTGAAAAGCCACAAGTTGCCACCCGTGCACCACACAGGACAGGTGCTCATCAGCATCACGCAGAACATCCTGCACCTGCCTTCTGATGTCTTAAAAAGCAGAAATTGTCAGAAATGCAGTGACACAGCACCTTAGCCATTACCCTTCCTGGCAGGCAGCTGTGGGATGTAAATGTTTAGAGAGATGGGCAGCTTTGTGCCTGTGCTCTCCTTTGCTGTGGGAAAAGCTCTTTGCCAGCACTGGTGTGGCTCCCGCTGCAGGTGTGGGGTGCTGGCTCCAGAGCTGAGCCCATCCTGCCACTCTGCTGTCCCTGCACACTGATCTTGCTACCTGGCAGGAGGTGATGCATTTAGATGTAGGAACAGACAAACCTCAGAGAGGCCAAAACCAGGTTTACAGGGCACAGGAAACTTGTGGGATGAGAGAAGAAGCAGGGGAAACTCAGCTGCTGCCAGGATCTGCACTGAGCAGGAAAGGACTTGAATTTTCACTGCATCTCATGGCTCCAGGTGCACATGGTGCAAAGGGCATCTGTGTAAGTGATGTGAGAGACACCAGGGCACTTTTCTTGCTTTAGAGAGCAGCAGAAAGACTGTGCTGACAGGTCATTCAGATATTTCTGAGACATTTACATCTTAATTTCCCAGTAATAACAGCCAAACCTCCTTATATGCATGCATAAGGCCACATAGTGGTCCTTTTGTTTTGTTATCACAGGTCTAATAAATAAACTACAGACACCTTTAGTATCCACAGTGGTGCTTCAGAGAAGCTTATACAAGATCTTCTAGGAGGAGGGACATTTTATGCCCACAAACATGCACCCCAGAGGCTGCAGCAGTAGGAAAAATGCAATCAATGTCTTGCATTTGAAGGGAAGAGTTTCCTTTGTCTCTGGGATCTATACAGAGACCACTGCTAGGAATAAATGCACCCAGTACTGAAATGCATTATCCAGTTGTTTGTGCTCAGTCTCCTGCATCACTCCTCAGCCTCCCACCTGCCCATTCCAGCTGTCCCTCACTCCTGTCTGAATTTATACTGTAATAGAGTGAAATACTGTGAGTATTTGTAATAGAGTACTGTAATCGAGTAAAATACTGTGCAAAACATCAGGTGTACATGCATTTATTAAGCTGATGGCTTCTGGGGAGTGCCAGATCTTGTCCAAAAGATTACTTAGATGGTAGCAACAACTTGTCTTTCCTAGATATATTTCCAGGGGCAGCTGTTCTTCTATTATCCTTCTTGGGTAGCTAGTCCATCCACTCTCTCATGATGAAGGGGCACATTGTAGTTAACACAGGTCTTTGTGTATTTACCACTGCCAAGACTAGAAGAGGCTTTTATGGTCATTTATCTGGCTTCTGGTATGAGACAGATTGATTGCAGCATGCCAGCAAGCCAACACCTTTTGCAGCAGCAGTAATGTCACTGAATTTACTGGAACAAGATGCTGAGAGTTAGCTCCTAAATCTGGGGCCATTACAGATGATGGAAATCATCAGCCAGACTGAAATGCACCATCTGCAAGAATAACTGATGGGATGCTGCCATCTGCTCTAGCCCCAGCCATTGCTGTGAACCACAGACTGCTTGGTCTGAGGGGGATTGTATTCCTTCAGACCAGAAATGAAGGGTGGTTTTTGTGAGGTTTGGCTGTTGACACATGCTTACAGCTGAAAAGGAAGAAAATGTGTCTGAGAGAGAGCACCTGGGGCTGAAGGTTTAACGGCATGAAGCCGTGTTGGGGTGGGGGTTTAGGAATATCAGGAAAAGGCCTTTCTCCTAGGGGCTTTTGGCACACTGGGATGGGCTCAGCAGGGAAGTGGTCACAGCTTCAAGTCTGTCTGAGCTGAAGAATTGTTTGGACAATGCTTTTAGGCTCAGGGTGTGAATCTTGGGGCTGTCCTATTCAGGGACAGGAGGTGAATCTTTGTGGATCCCTTCCACCTCAGAATATTCTATGTGGTATTATGGACACTGCAGGGGAATTGTGTCTCTTCAAAGAATCAGGTGAGGACTATTCTGCATGATTCATGGTTTTAATTTGCTTTTCTTGAGAGAAGGATAAAAACGTTTGTGCAGACAACTGTTTCAGTATCAGTAGTGTGTGTGTGTGGCACTATTTCTGGAAGATTTCCATTGTGTATGGGCAACTCACGTTCTCAGTTAGCTACTGAGTCAGCATCCCTGCCAAACCCTTGGCTACAGCTCTGTTTTGAGTTATTGATCTTCATGTTTCCACCACTTGATTCAAGCTGGAGTTTTTCCTTTCTTGGCCCTGTGTGAGGCAGAAGTGAAGAGGAGGCAGGATGTGTCCTCCACCAACCAAATGGCTGAAACTCTACGTGGGAGCCAGCAGTACCTTGGCATTTCATAGTGCAGAGCTGTGCCCCTTGCTAGGGCTGACTTTGCTTCCCCTTGCTCCAGCCACTGCCCACAATTCCTCCTGCTTTGTGAAAAGCTCCAGTGAAGGGGAATGTGCCATCAGGAAGCCCTTAGCTGCCACCCAGGGCAGCCCGGATGGAGCCCAGCCTTGCAGGGCAGGAGAGCTCCCAAGAGTAAAGGTACCCTTCCCCAGAGCTGCCCCTCCTCATATCACCTATCTGACACTCCAATGAAAATCACATTTGCTCCTCTCCTCACACACATCAAAGGCCTGCTGAGAGATTTAGAGGTGTGAAGGTCTTGGGAGATGCTCCGTGCAGGATGTCTGACTCACATGCGAATGCCACTTACTATAACCAAAGTTTCATACCAGAGAAGGTGGTGCAAACTATCAGATGGGCTCCAAATCTACTTTTTGTAGTCTTCCTTTTCTAGATCAAATAACAGTATTTTTTATAATTTTTTTAAAATAAGCCTCAGGCATGAATGTTTATTGGCTCATCACCAAGCTGAGAACTTAGAGCTGCGAACAGCTGCATATTGTCTCTTGAGATGTTGCCTTCAGATGTGGGGGACTCTGTCACCTTTAGAAGGAAATGTGAGTATGATACTTACATTCCCTGTGGGGAAACTGTGTGCTGTCTTACAAAGAGCACAAGTGTAAAGGAAAGAGCAAGCCACAAAAGCAAATATTCGAATACAGCGCTTTGCGGCTTCTGCAGTGGAAACAATGCCTCAGAGAGAGAGCAGAGGTGTGCACAGACCAGCCCATTGTTGTGGCTGTGCTCAGTCCTCTGCTCTCCTGTGTGTCAGAAGATGGGCATGTGTAGCAGTGCAATGGGCTAAACAGGGCTCCAGCATCCTTAGCTTGATGCTGAGGACAGGCCTAACTGAGCCAGGCCTAGCAGCACCGTGCTGGGAGACATCTGCTTTTCAATCACTACCCATTTTCTAGCTGGCTTTGTTGAATCCAGTGGTGTTACTTCCTGGGTGAGGTGTCTGCAGTGAGGAGAAGAGTGTGAGAGCACTGTTATCTACAGCTGTTATCTATCTACAGCTCACCCTGTCCTGCCCAGCAGAGCTGGGGCCAGTGTCTGGGCTGTGGTCACACAGAGCCCCAGCCACAGCTCTCTCTGCGCCACTGCCTCCACCTTGGAGGGCATTTTTGGCCAGTGCTCTCTGCTGGAGCTGCTCTCAGGGTGTTTATCCCGTGCTACATCTCTGAAGGTACATGCTGGCTTCTAGGGTTCCTCTGTGGCAGCAGCCCAGAGCTGCTGTGCTTTCCAGAGACACCTTCAGGCACCTTCTCCTCAATGCCTTCTCCAGGGACTCTCCTTGAAGGGAAAACAGAGACATCAGTGCAACAACTTAGAGTGCTTCCTTCCAAGTAACATCCAAAAAATCCTTCTTCTAAAATGGGGATCAAGGCCCAGTCAGGACTGCAGCATGACATTGCCTTGTTTTTCAAGAGGGGAAGGGTTAAAGCTGGCAGAATGTTGGCATTTCCCCACTTGTCATCTGGCAGGAAGACTGAGCTTAGAGACATGGGTTGCTTTGTCTCTCTCCAGCTGGGTGTGATGCTGCAGGAGGTTTCAGAGGCTGGTTAGAAAAGGGGCTGCTCTGCTTTTGGGACAGCCCATGCACATGCCAGGATCTCATGGGGAACTCTTGCTGCAGGTGAGTGCTGTGCCCCTTTTGCAGGCTTGGCTGTGCTTTTGGCTTTTGTTACTCAAAATCTTCCAAGTGGGTTTTGTGCACATGCACCAAGTACTCAGGAGCACCAAGGCCTGGTGTCACTGTGATGTCCAGTGACCATGGGGCATCAGCCATTGAGCCCTCACCCTTCTCTCAAGTGCTTCTTCACTGCTCATTTTTGAACAGACATTTTATATCCTTTACAAATGGGTTCTTGCTCCTGCCTACCTGTTGCTCCAACAGCAAGCAGGGTGTTTGGTGAGCTGGTTTGCTGGACCATGGGGGCTTTTGACCCATTTCAGTTGCGAGTTTAGAAGATTTTGTGTGGCACCAAACTGCTTAACTGGAAGTAGTGGCCTTCATTATGCACACAGGGAATTCTTTCACACCTGGTTCTACCACTGTGGAGCTTTACCTATCTTCTCTCTCTCTCACATTCACACACACACACACATCTTTCCCTTTGCATTTCATTTGTACCATGACAATTCCCACCCCAGTGTGTTGGCAGGGTGACCATGCCAACAAACAGACAACCTGCAGGGGTACCCTGGAAGCAGGCAGGGGCTTTGAGGGATGCTTCCCTGAACAAGAAGAAGGGAGACAAAGTTGAGCAGAGCATGGACAGTGGTTTCAGCAAGCTGGGTCTCCCTCTGCTCTGCTTGATGGACCCAGCAAAAAACCAAAAAACGGAGGAGAAAATCAGGGTTGCTGCCTTTGCCCAAATTTCTTTAGGTGCTCAGGCTGGAAGCAGATGTGTCCAGGAGCTTGACACAGCTGGATTGTCTGAGGAGATACCTGAGTGTGGCAGCCCCTGCCCTCAGCTTGTTTCTTGCCACAGAGGGTGGAGGTCAGGCACAGAAATGTGATCTTGCTGCTGTTGCTTCCTCTCTCCTTTTGTGTGTGCCTCCTTTGTGTGTTCTTTGGAAGGAAACAAGAGCAGAAAGAAGGAAGAAAAACTAGCTTTTCCTGCACTGTTTTTTTTTTTTTTTAATTTCATTAGTACCAGTAAAAAATGATTAAGCTGGAGAAAGGGAGGTGTCTTACAAGGAAGACCTAACCTCAAGAAGAGGAATGACATGAACGAACATGCAAGATTTATCTACTCTTGTACATATCTGGTGCCACAGATTTCCTTCTGTCTTCTTTCTTGGCTTGTGCCCGTCACAAAAAGCTGGAACATTTCAGTGGCTACTGCAGCAGAGGAATTATGGTGATGAGGATAAGACTCAAAACCCTCACCACTCCATCTGCTTCATGTTGGAATCAGGGATAAGGACCTCATTAGCTTCTCTCACGTTTTTGGACCTAGCTCCTCACAGCTTCTTTCCTCTTTCCCACAGCAGCCAGCTCCAGGGCTGGATTGTGGCTGGATCAAGGCAGGATCCTCACCCCCTTCCATGCCCATCCCTCTCACAGCCTGCAGGAATCATTTGTGCCTCTGGCCCGCCCCTCATACCCCAGCTGTTGATGCCAAGCTGATCCTGCTCCTTTCCATGGGAAGTGTGTCTCCTTTCCAAGCATTGTCCAACAGCCACCTGCTCCTCACTGGGGCTCCTGGGCTTGCTCTCCCCTTGCTGCTGCTGAGGCTGTGGGGGAGAATAAGGATTCCCATCACTCCCCCACCCAAAAACTGCATCCCTCCAACTAGGATGATGGCATATGGATTGTGAAAAGCCCAGAAAAAGGTACCTGGACGTCCGTAACTCTTTGTTGTCTCATATTGTCCTAATCCAAATTGTCCAAATTATTATTACTCTAACAATATTGCTATTTTTATAAGCATTTTATTATCATTAAACTTTTAAAATTAAAAAAAACCCCCAAGTCATTGGCATTTTTCACATGGATACTGGAGCTGAGCTCTCCAGGTGAGCATTGAGGAGGATGAGGGCCCCATCTGGCCCTCCAGCTGGGTGGACAAACCTCCAGGGATATTCCTGCATTTTAGTGCCCATTTTCTTTGTTGTCTCCATGTTGCCTCCATGCAGACAAAGCACCCTGGCGAGGCTGATTTCCGCCCCTGCTAGAAATGAGAAGTGCTGGAGGAGAGGAGGAGGGCACAGAGGCTGCACCGACATGTCCCACCACTGCCTGCTCACAGCACAAAACCCTTTCACCTGCCAGGAGCTGTCACTAGACAAGGCAACACTGGATGTTTTTTGACCCTGAAAATGAACTTTAGGAGGATTTTCCTAGTCAAGTGCTTGCTGCTTTTATTTCCCAGTGTACAATGTGAGTTTTTCTTACAGTTTTTTGCTCTTTTGGGCTGATGTTAAAATTGCATTTTAAAGCATTTACAACTTGGTGGGCTGCTACTGATAAGGAACTTGTTCCACTTTTCCAATGAGTGAAGACATCTGGGTTATTGCTATTATTATTTGATTTAATTTTCAGCCAGGGGGAGGGCAGGACCTGAGTTTCCTATTCCAGTTATAATAATAAGCTGTAAAGAGTTCTGGTTTTAAGTTAATGAGCCTTAATTTGACACATGTGTAATGAAAAATGTCAGCATACAGTTTGCTTTCTGCCCTCGAGGCAGCTTGTACTGCATTAGAGATCCAGTTCACTGTGCATTATCGCATGTAATTTCCTTTTCTTATCAAAGATGTGCAAATCTTTTGAAAGTGCAATTTATATTCTTCCATAAATATTAACAGAGTGATAGATTTCAGTGTCTTCAGTGGAGCTGAAGTTTAAGATGTGAAAACAGCAAGAAACTGCATATATTTTTTATATTTTGCATATTATTGTTCTCATTATTTTTTAAAATATTAATCTAAAAACTTAATTAAGGTGTTAACTCATAGATTAGAGAAGGTTTTAAGAGATGGAGACAATACAAGCCTGAATAATTTTTCCCCCTCTGTTTCATTCCATTAAGTTTGGGTGTATGGCTGTTTAATGGTTTGCTTTTCCTTCAGAACAAAATTAATAGATAAATAAGGGTTTCTTCTTTTTATGTACACAATCTATAAAACATCTTCCCCAGCAGAAATAAGGATTATTCCCTTGAATAGAAAATTGTTTCAGAGACTTCCTTCCTTCTCTAAAATTACTATGGGAGCTTTTTCTTTTAACTCTTTCTTGTGACTGTGAGTGAGCTGTAGCCTCTCAGTTAAAACCTTTCTGCCCTTTGGAGCACATTTTAGTGGGCATTTTTATCAGAAGTGTTGTTTCATAAGATTTTTAGTGTCATACATGTGGGATACTCAGCTTTCCACTAGAAAGACTGTGGAGATCAAAGATCAAATCAATATTTAGAGATGTCTCTGGTCCACAGAGATGCCATTGAGTTATCCTTGAAAACTCAGATTACTTTTTTCCTTTACTTTCAGAGGAAAAATATAAGTAGTATCTGTTATGCAAAGCAATCCTATTACTAGCTCTAAATACTTGTTCGTGACTGAGCAGAAACAAGTATCAGAAATCAAATATTGGGGTATAGCTTGTAGTGTCATCTGTGTGGGGCATAGCTGCTTCCAAGGCTGTTTAGTTGATAGCTTTATTTCAGGGCATTTCATTAGATATGTCAAATACCTTGCAAGAAAGGCAATGCTGGAAAAACAACCTCTCTTTGGAGGTGGTGAATTGCCAGAAGCACTACAGCATTAATGCTCTTGTTGCAGAGGCATGCTATTTTAGTTCTCTGATTATCTCTAATATTGTTAGTTTAATGAAATAGCCACTGGGTTTCAGTTTCCCCTCTGCGGTGCCATTTATCATTATCCTAGATACAAGGAGTGAAGGACTGTAATAAAAATATGCATAAACACAGGTTTTTCTCTCTGTGGGGGGAAAAAGTACTTAAAATACATCAACTTAGGGCAGAATCAACTCTGTGTGGTGATGGGAAGGGAAATCTCCTCCTGCTGATTGGCTTCACCCTGTAAATTGAGGAGGAATGAACACAAGAAAATGACAAACTAAACAAGCTGTGGCTTTGAGCAGCGCCAGTGAGCTTATCCCACCTGACACTTGCACGCGGATTTCGCCCTCCTCCTGCAGGTTTGTCCACCTGCCACGGGGCTGGGGACAGTTCCTCACTTGAAGTGACCTCCAAGGAAATTTTCCCAAGTGCTGGCTCACCAGAAATGGGCCCTGAAAAGGCGGTGTCTGGAGCAGCCTGGAGGGGAGCGGGCAGAGCACCCAGGCACTGCTCCAGGAGTGCATCGTCTCCACTGCTTCCCAGTCCTGACACCACCTTTGGGAAGCTCCTACTCTTCACTGTTCTGGAGAAGGGACCTGGAATCAAAGGAAGAGAAAAGATTTTTGGGTTTTTTTTTTTTGGCAATTGCTTTTTTTGTAATGAGTCCTGCAGCCCCTCAGATGCTGGTAGCTGCCTCTTCCTGCCTTACTTGCCCCATCAGGATCCTGTGCTAGAAAAATCAAGTGGATGCATTCCAGTGGGGCAGAGTAACTGGGATGGGAGAGGGGAGGCACTGCTGTGGGTGTGCCTCCAGTTCAGTGCCTTACACTCACTCACAGCTTGATGTGGGCTGCTATTATTATCATCATTGCTATCTCTGGGGTTGCTGAAATGATTCTGCTGTCCAGGGACGTGACTGTTTTTGCTGTTTGCAGTTCTGGGTACCAGCCAGTGCCATGTTCAAAACACAGCAGTGACTTTCTTTTCAGGGCTAAGTTCATGTTAAGGTGAATGGGAGGCCATGAATCTTGGCATCCAGGGTCACTCCAAGTAAGTCAGCCAGGGTATAAATTCAGCTTTTGAAAGCTGGGCTCTTGGCTTTCTTGCCTCTCAGAATTAAATTGGATGCTGGCATTTATCTAATGAACAATCAAGAAATGTTTTGGAGCAGGGGAAGAAGATGGCATCAGTAAAGCAGAGAGGCTTAGGCAGCTCAGGAAGGGGGTGGCATAGCAAATGACAACTTTTGGGTGACTGCTGTGGCTGCTGGAGACAACTGAGGGGCTGGCTGTGCTTCCCTCCACAGGCTCCAACAGCAGCTGGATTTACAAGGCAGTGAATGAGACAGTTCTTCTCAGCATCGCTGCTCCTGGGAGCATCTACGAGGCCACATGGAGGAGAGGGGGAGAAAGGCTGGTTCAGATCAGAGACAACATAGCCAAGTACGCTGTGAACAAGGAGCAGTGCAGGTGTGCCATACTCCGGAACGGGACCCTGCAAATCCAGCGCCTGGAGAAGAAGGACAGCGGGAACTACACGGTGCAGGTTTATCAGAAGGATGGAAAGCGGAAGGCAGAAGAAAGTATAATGTTATTGGTTCAGGGTGAGTTTTTGTCATTGCCATACCCTCCTCAGGACAGCTGGACAAGATTTGGTATTCTCTGCTCTGTCCCACAGCCTTTCCTACTCGGTGCCCTCCTTGCTGATTAGGAGTGGGAGTCCTTATTGTAGGACTGTACCTTTTTCTTCCTGTCACTGACAGCAGCCTGCCTCTCTCCTCCCTTCTCTGGCTCTGATTGATGTCCTCAAATCCCCAGCTTCTTTCTGGCTCCCCTGTTTGTCAGCCAGCAAACTGTTCCTAGCTGTGCCCAAGGAAGCAGCTGGGAGCAGGTTCACACTGGGAGCAGGGTGAGGGTGGTTGGCGCTATTGCAGCACCACAAATAGTGCTGGGACCCTGAGAGGGGACTGGGCTCCCAGCAGCATCCTGCTTCCAGAAACCTCTGCTGGGACCACAGCAGCCGATGTGGGGTACAGCTGTGGCTGATGCACTGTGGGTTTTGGGTATGTCTGGTGCCATTTTATGGTCACTGAGTTACGACTTTTGTTCTCTGGCCACTGGTCCAGCAAGCTGAGCAATTTGTGTTGCCAGTCCCTTGAGGAGAGCTCAGGAGTCCAGATGGCACTAAATGCCTGCATTTAGGCAATGGAATCCCACTCCATTTTTACTCTAACATACAAAATAGCCAGCAGTCACCTCCCCTGAGATAAACCACAATAGGAGTTGAACTTGCAGTGGAAGAAGACTCCTGCACCCTATCATTGCACAGCACAGCACAACAAATAGAAAGACTGTGCTCTTTGAAGCGCAGTCAAGCACACACCTGGGGATTTCAGCTGCTTGGGTTCAATGAGGGCAGCCTCCATTCCTGTGCTGTATCTTGTCCTCAGAGATCAGAGCAGTAGCAGCCCAAGGGTTTTGGGATGAGTTGGGATGATGGGGACGGCTATTCTGCTCCTTAAAAGCTGCTGTGTCCTCTCTAGACCTCTAAGCTGTAGGACAGCATGGGTTTTTCCCCAATAAGGGGATAGCTTTGTTCTGTCCTTCAGTCATTGTGCACAGCTTTGCCAACATCTTGAGTTTGTGGCACCAGCTGGGATTACAGAAATGATGCCTTATAGAGGCAGCAATGACAGCTGGAATGGTTTTAGCAGGGTTTCTGTGCAATGGGAGGCCCCTTTGTGTCTAAGGGGCTGCTGAGCAGTGCAGTGAGGATGTCTTGCTGCTTTGGGAGCTATTGCTGTAAACAGATTCAGGAAGTCATCAGGGCCACTACTGTCATTGGGGTGTCCTCATTTCGGGTCAAGGTTAATGCTCCTGCCCAGCTGTGTGCTGCATCATTTCCTCTGCTGTTGCATTACCTCTGACACGTGGTTTTGGAAGTCCTGTAGTAACTGTTGGGTCCTAGAATAATTTGTCAGCCAGGCTGGACAAACAGTTGTTAAAAAATTAAATTGTCCAAATGATATCCTCACCCAACTCCAGCACCTGGACTCTAATGTTTCCCACTGGGATGTTTCCCTGAGTAATAGTTCCAGTTTGCAGAGGAGCAGTGGGCTTACCAAGGAAAGGGTGGCTGTGGATGTCGTGGTGTGAGCCTTGACTGCATGTGCTATGAGCAGTCCTTATTTGCTTTAGAATTTATGAACTGCATAATTTACCCAGCCTGTAAGTAGAGGTGGCACTGGCATGTTTTTGTTTATCTGGTCTTGAAGGTAGAAATAATTATTTTTTATTTGCTGTCCTTGCCAGTTGCCCTTACTTGAGGAAAACCCTGCAGGCTTTTCTATCTCTTTTAGTGATTGAGAAACTGGAACCAAAAGGGAGCAAGTTGTTTGCAGGGCATAAGAACAGACAAAAATAATTATTTTTTCTGTCATAACCTCACTGAGAGCTGAAGTGTGTGCCTTGTGCTCTCCATTCTGCATTGATGGCCTTCCATGCTGTGCTGTCGTGCCTGCTGAGTGCTGTTGGTAGCACGCAGGGCATCATGAGGAGCTTTTCATAGTTTTTCCTGCTTTAGAGAAAAATCTCTCCCTGACGGGCACAGCCAGAACAGGATCAACTTCCCTTGCACCAAAACACAGGGTCCAGAGGTGCAGGGGGCTGTGGCTCTGAGTCCCTTCCACCCATCTCAAGAAGACTCAGCTTCCTCCCCTCACCTGCCTGGTGTCCAGCTCTGTTTTACTGAGCCAACCAAGCAGGCTATTGCTCTAAATTTTCTTTATTGTTGCCTTATTACTTCTGCAGTTGAGTTCTAATTCGCGCTTAACTCTTCTGTGATCTCATTAGCTGCTGATTTGGGGTTTATTCTCTGTTCTGCTTAATAGCAGAGGCTTTCAGGAGGAGGAACTCTCTGAGACGTGCCTGTCTCTTCCCTTCTTTTTCAGAACCTGTCCCTCAGCCAGTCCTCATGGCTGAATGCAGGAATAAAAGTGTGTCTGTCAAGTGTGCAGCCAAACAGAAGGCCAAGGATGAAGTATTTCTAATAGAACTGACTCAACCCAATGGCAGAACAATCCAAAAGAATGCAACAGTGCTGGAATGGCACGGCTGGAATTCTGGGACGTTCCGATGCGTTGTTAAGAACCAAGTCAGTGAAAAAATGGCTGAAAGAGCAATTAACTGCTCAGGTAAGAAATCTCTTCTGTCAGAATGTGCTAGGGAGGGCCACTGACGAGGGCAGTGGGGTGTGAGAGGGGTTTTGCTCCTCCCCTTCTCCTGTGGGGAGATCCATCGTGTTTTTCTCCCCTCCATAATCATGTCTGTGATGGTGCTCACTGGGGTTCTTGGATGAGGGAAGAGACGAGGATCTGACTCCATGTTTCAGAAGGCTTGATTTATTATTTTATGATATATATTACATTAAAACTATACTAAAATAATAGAAGAAAGGATTTCCTCAGAAGGCTAGCTAAGAATAGAATAGGAAAGAATGATAACAAAGGCTCTGTCTCAGACTCTCTGTCTGAGCCAGCTGGGCTGTGATTGGCCATTAATTAGAAACATCCAACATGGGCCAATCAAAGACCCAGCTGTTGCATTCCACAGCAGCAGATAATCAATGTTTACATTTTGTTCCTGAGGCCTCTCAGCTTCTCAGGAGGAAAAATCCTAAGGAAAGGATTTTCCATAAAAGATGTCTGCGACATGCATGGGTCAGATAAGCATGGTTGAAATGTACCAAGGTTTTCCTCTTCAGTTAACCACAGGTGCAGCAAAAGGACTGAAAGGATTGCATTTTAAATGGGAAGAGTCATGCTGGAAATGATTCAGTAGGCAAAAGAAGTCATCACAGTTGTCATCATCCTCCCACGTAAAAATCCTGCAAGCTGAGGCACAAACAAAGGACAGATCACACTGGTGTGACACTGGGTGTGGTGTTCAGTTCAAAGTTCAGAATTCCAGTGCAGTGCTGGGGAAAAGTCCTTGAATTTTCCAGGTTTGGGTTCATCCCACCCAACCACGAGTGCTCTGCTGGAAGCATTTTCTTACTCTAGATTCCTGCTGGAGCTGGTGGAGAGTTATGGGGGGGGTCACAAGAGCTGGCTCGGTATTTCCAACTTTTACCTATTTCTACCACAGTGAATTTTAAGGGGAAAATCCAAGTCTCAAGGACAGCCCATGGGGTGAGAAGGGAGGGAGCAAGCCCTAAGGCATAAAGGCTTTACTGAAGTGATCCCAGGTCTGCTGAGGGACAGGATGGCCACTGCTCTCCTGTGCAGCTGCTGCCTCCTGAATAATCCTTCTGATTTCAAAAATAGCCAAGCAATGCATGTTTTTGCTGCTGTCTGACCTGATGGACTGCACAGATGATTGATGTTAGTATTGGGAAGGGGTGAGCAGGATGTGGCATGGACTTTGGAGCCAGGTATGGAACAATGCTGCTGGATTGGGTCTTTTTAGTCAAGGCAAACTATCCCAAACACCTTGTCTGGATGAAGAAATGCTGGCCAAAGCTGCCCCATGCCAGGATACAAGCCAGGCAAGCACAGGTCTGTCTATAGTCAGGCATTGGCCATTGTCTAAACAATTTTGATTTAACTTTTCTCCTCCTTGAGAAACGCTCTTTTTTCACAGGGTCAGTTGTGTTGGAGAGTTTTTTTTTCCCTCACAACATTAACAGAGAAATACCAATGATCTTTAAAGTACAAACAGCATTGCTCAGACACCAAAACCCCCTAAGACCATGGAGCACTACTCTTCCTACCCAAACTAAATACCTCTCAAGTTTTCTGTGTTGTGGCAGGACTCTTTGCCAGCTCCACAGTAGATTAAAAATGCCTCATCTTGCAGTCAAGCCTCCTTCTAACCCTGCTGCCCTCTGTGAACACTTGATCCTGCATTTGAGGCCAATCACCTTGAATTTTGATCTTTAGAGGCAAGGTACATTTCAGGTGGGCTTAAGCTCAGCCAGTTTTTCATGAAGTGTAATTATATGCGAATCTGTCCTGACTCCTCTTGTACTCATCTGGGAGAAACAGGCACAGAAAAGGCAAAATACACCTTGGTGTAACACTGGCCACTAAAACAAGTGGCAATTTAGATACAGTGAGCTGGCACACATGAATGCTCTGGTTTCAATTTTCTGCAGAACTTGAACCCATCAGGGAGAAATCAAAATTCTCAACAATGAGGAACAGCAACTTTCTGTTGTCAGCATGTAAAAGACAAAGGGTGGGGTGTCTGCTGGTCTGCCTTTACAGTCAATGGAAGAAAATACAGGATTCTAAGTAGATTTTGTGCAAGTGATTTCTTTCCATCTAACATCCTCTTTCATCCCCTTAACTAGGCAAGATGGACTTTTATCTCATCTTGAGCATAGCAGGAGGTGCAGTCTTCTTTGTCATCTTTGTGATTTGTCTTATTTATTGTATCAGAAGAAGGAAAGCAAAAAGGAATGAAATTTATGGTAAGTGTTTAAGAGGCTTTGTTTTGCTATCCAGCCACCTAAAATATTAGAGCTTCCCACTGACAGCATCCCTGTGGTCAGGAGCATTTTCTCTGCCCTGACATGAGCAATAACCTGGTTTTAGCATATGGTGAATCTGTGTAGATCAGCTGGCATTGCCAGTCTCATTTTCTGAAATGTGCTTTGAGAAAGTCACCTGAGTATTATTTTACGTTGTGGCTGTTCTCTTTTGAGTGGTACAGATCACTGCCTCCGCTGTGCAGTGACAGCATATCCTCCGCCCTTGGGCCTGGGTTCTGCAGGAATCAAGAAAATGAGCCTGAGAAAATGAAAACTAATATTTTAGTGCTTATTTTACGGTGACTAGCCTCTCTGAAACAGTTTGCTGTGAGTTTAAGGCCAACTCAGAGTCTCAAGAGGTAAATCCCTCAATCCCTAAGTTGAGATGAGTGATATTTTAGAAACGATGAGTCAGTGATCAGAAGTCAGCCTGTATGAATTTACTTCTTTGTGTGTGAAAATTAATGTTGGCAAAAGGGATCTCTGGCTGCCAGGAGTCTGGAAATCCCAGCACAGACAAAGGCAGGACAGGGTGCCTTGATGTTGCTTCCTGGGGTTAGATCTCACTTTCCCTTTGGTAGCCTCCAAAAGGCGACAGAGCAGCTCAGGCTGGGGGTGTCCACTGATGTCTCCCTGATAAAGCTGATTCCCCCAACAGACAGGGCAGAGCTTTCCCAAATGCTCCAGGTACCTTGATCTCTGCCAGGCAGCCAAAAGCTTTCATGTCGGCCTGGGAGGTGCAGGCAGAGGTGATTTTTGCTGTTCGCTGGTGTGTGGTGCTGGATGGGTCCCCAGGATGAGGTGAGAGATGAGAAGATGACTCCAAGTTCTTAGAAGGCTGATTTATTATTTTATGATGTTATGTTATATTATGTTATGTTACATTATATTATATATTATATTTTATATTATACATTATAAATTATACTTTATATGTTATATAATATATACTATATAATATATAATATATTATATATAATATGTTCTATATTATATATAATATAGTATATATTATATAGTATATATTATATATTATATGGTATATCATATTATATCTTATATACTAAAACTATACTAAAACAATATATAAATCAAAATAATATATAAAAATATTTATATATATATATATATAAATAAAAAGAGAAAAGATACATCAGGAGGCTAGACAAGAACGATCATAAAAACCCGTGACAGACTCAGAGAGTCCGACACAGCTGGCTGTGATTGGTCATTAATTAAAAACAATTCACATGCTGGGTAAACAATTCTCCTAATCGCATTGCAAAGCAGCAAAACACGGAGAAGCTGAAGCTTCCCAGCTTCCCAGGAGAAGAAGTCCTGGTGAAGGGATTTTTCATAAAATATCACGGTGACACACTGGCACAGCAGGAACGCCTGAGAGTGGCAGCTAAAACCCAGCATTTGGGCTGAGGCCATTTCTGTGCCTCTCGGATTTTTGGTGGATGTGTGACTGTGGGGTCCTTGTGTTGTTGCAGAGGAGGAGCGAGCGATGCAGACCCTGCCCGTGGACTATGAGAAGGGGATGTGGGAGCTGGCCCAGGCTCCATCCAAGCCCACCCCGAGGCAGCAGCGAGTGCAGCAGCGCCCGCTGCCCCCGCAGCCCCAGGAGCCGCAGCAGCCTCGGCCCCAGCCACGGCCCCGCACCCAGCCACGGACCCCAAACCCGCCCAGACACAGGCCCTGAGCTCACAGCCTGGTGTGTAGCAGGCCCAGAGCCTGCAAGACTTCCCTGGCGTTCAGCAGCCCACGATAGGAAATGCCAGCTCATGGTGACTGGACTGGAAGCCCCTCTCTTCTGCCTTCGGACCCTTGCTTATCTCTCTGTAAGACTTCAGGTCACTTTCCTTTAACCCTTGCTATTGGGCCATTTCCAAAACCCTTGAACCCTATATAAAGAGCTGCTTTTGCCCAGCTCAGGCAGAAGAGCTGTCACTGGGAACCTTCACAGAAGAATCAATAAGGACATTGCTGTGGAACCCCACACAGCCTTCTCCTCTCTCTCCCTGTGCCCGCCTGCCTAGGCACCTAGCAAGCTGAAGGGCTGAAATCACTGAGCTGATCATCACTAAAGAGCTGATATCACTTCAGCTTGCTAAGGCTGCCTGTGGCCAAGATCTGCTTGGGAGCTCGGACAGCTGTGCTGAACAGGTCAGAGCTATCCAGACCCCGCTGCAGCCTGCTGGGGACAGCCTGGACCCCAGAAAAGGCTGCATTACTGGCAGGAGGGAGGTTGCTCTCTCTGCTCCACCATTCTCTGGGAAAAGAAAGCTTGTGACAGCCAAGAGCACCTCCTGCCCAGCCCTGTGTAATGCTCAGCTGTGAAAAGCTGTCTTCCCTTGCAGAGAATCAGAGAGAGCATCAAGTGGAGATGAGCAGACTCAAGGTGATGGGCATTCATCCCTGTGGCAATTTTTCCATCATGGTAGGATACGGATATGGAGCCCTGAAACCTGTGTCTTTCTGTGGTTCACTTGCTTTTACTGCACCTTGTTGTCTTCGTGCTTCTTGGATGGTTTTCACCAAGGAGAAGCTAAAGCTCTCCTTGTACAAAATGGACCTATGGATCTTACAGGGTTTCATCTCCTGCTACACATTAGGACAGCTCTCTGGCTTCAGCATCAAATATATGGCCTCCTGGACCAAAAATGAGTTATATGTAATTAAACATTTGTCTGCAGTTGAAAGGACTTGTGTTGTACAATGCAGAGAAGAAAATACTGAAAGGATGTGTGAGAACCTTAAAGGACCTGTGTGGGAAAAACACAAATGGGAAAGGGAGAACTTTTCCCTTTTCTTCCTTTCCCTTTCTCCACTGTGTTTAGAAAACAAACGGTGGGCTTGAATTGCAGCAAGGGAGAGTTAGGTCAGTATTTTATTTTTCTTTTTAATGAAACACTGAGAGAGATTTCTGGGAGAGGTTCTCCAGCACTGGGGTTTCAAAGGGTGGATGAGACAACGTTCTGTGAAGCCTTTTTGTTCTGACAAGGGCTACACAGCCTCTTCAGGGACAGTTTTAACTCAGTTTTTTCTGACTTTTAGGCAAATAAAACAAACCTTTATTTTCAGTATAAGTCTGTGGCGCTATCCAGATAATTTTTTTTTTTTGCTTAGAAGAGGTCTGGTCTCCTTGGCTCATGAAACAAAGCATTAAAAGCTGCCAACCAGCTGGATTGTTGGTGGCACTGTCTGAATTCTCAGGGATTCACATCCCAGGGCCTCCTGCTGAGGGTGGGGGACTGTGTTGAGGGATTTTGCTGGTAAAATCAAGAAACACAGTCCTCAGGTATAACCAGGGCATGATGGAGAGCTGCTGAGAGATCTGCATCCCCAGGGAGAAGCTGGACTGCAAAAAGTGCACCTGCATCACCTTTCCATGTGCTGCCCCTCTGGGCCCTGGGGGTGTCCATAGCTGCCTCCACAGGACAGCTGAGGAGCTGAGAGCACAGGCCTGTTTTAGAGCAGTGTCTGCATGGGTACACTGGCCATTTTGGGGTAAAAAACAAGGCAGGTGAAGGAGGAGAGAGCTACAAGAGCCACAGAGCACCAGACATCCAGCCAGCAAGCTGATGTGTCAGGCAGAAGAACACCCAATACTTCTTCCAGGCTGGCCTATCCCACATGTGCCAGGGGAGATAAAACAGCCATGCTTTTCTTCCTGAGAAATAGGGCTATTTTTATCTTCTGGTGTAAGGGCAAGGAGGCAACTTGTCAGGAGAAGGAAGCCTCTGCCTCCTCCAGAGCTCAGTCACTTCACTTGAGCTCTGGCAGCAGGAATGGCCCTGGGAGTGCCACTTGCTCTCTTGCCTTAGCTTTCTGCAGCTGATTTTTGGGCTTTTGCTATTTAAAATTGCATTTGGTAAATGTTTCATGGTTTATTTTGTAACACACCATATGCTATATCCCTGTACTGAATAAATAAAGAGAAGACTGGGTGCAGAGGATCTTAGTTCACAGCTGTGCTGGTACTTCATATCTCACTTTGATACAAAGGAGGCAAAAAAACCCCTCATTTTGGTCCCTGAGCCACAGAGGCAGGGGTGCAGGAGGTGTCACACCATCCCTGGGAGGTGCTGGGGTGCCAGGAGCTGGTGGGCTCAGGCTGGTGTGGGTGAACACAGCTGCTCTGCCTGTCCTGTCCTGCCAGGGCTTTGCTGGTGCTGCTCTGTGGTTACAGGTGTGGGGAGGGTTAAAGGTAAAGCTCTACCTTTCTGGGAGAGAGGGAGGGCTACTGGGGCCTGAGAAAGAAGATTTTACCCCCATTAGGTTGATTTACCCCAAAACATAGTCCTTGGCAGGCAAGAAAATACTACTAGCACAGAGCATGCCTGTGCAATAAAAAGCTCACCAGGGCAAAACTTATTTTTTATTTGCTCCTTTTCTTTTGATAGTCACCATTGTTTTTGTGATGTCTCATTGTGCAAGTATTGTCCATTGCAGCACATCAGGAACAAAGGTGAGACATCACAAAAACAATGATGACTGTCAATGCTCCATGACACATTCAGAAAAAATGCTGACTTATCAAACAAGCACACAGCAGAACTTCATTTTTCTGAATTCACGTTGTGGGGCATTCAAATCTCAGTTTTTTATGCTGTAGTGGATGTTTCAGTTCTGGAAAATGAGCTGACATTGGGACCTAAGACATAACAGGATGTGCTTGGCTTTGGTGGTTCTTGCTGTAACCTTTCTTGGTTCTTCTTCTGTAGATACATCTACCACTGAGTCATGAGATGAAGAGTTTTTTCCTACTCTTCTTAAGGGGGATGAGATGACATGATCAATGCTGGTCTTATTCATTTCTGTCTGCTGCCTCATCCCCCTGTTTGAGAGCTGCAGTTTCTGCTGCCTGGGTGTCAGCAGGGATCAGATTTGCTGGCGGTGTGCTCCAGAGCCAGTGCTGAAGGAATGGGATGGAGGCTCAGCTCATGATCAAAGCAGGTCTGTGGTTGTGCTGTGGGCCTGTAGCACTCACCAGATGGGCAGACTGAGCAGGCACCCAAAAGAGCAATTGTTGGTTCTGTAGAAGATACAAAGCTCCTATCCCAGCATTAACCCATGTGGAAACAGCAGCACTTGCTGCCCAAACTTGGCCTTTCTAGTAAAGCAGCCAGAACCTGCTTGTACCTCTGTTGGCCTGGCCAGAGGGAGGTTCTCAGGCTTCTGGCACAGGCCAGACAATAATTTAATTTCTAAACTAAAACTCTGACTAAAAAGTTAGTAGGAAACCATAGCTAGTACAAGCCTCTCTTGAGATGTTTGCCAAAATGATGCCATGGGGAAAAGACACTGATTTTGTCCTTATTCTGCTACAGATACTGAGGTGCTGCAGCTGATAATGTAAGAGGTCTGGCCTCAGGAATTTGGATAAGATCAGTTTGTAGTAGCTATCAAGCTCGTGAAATACTGCTGCTGGGCAATCCTGTCTCATGCTGTGGGGAGAAAGATAAGGGTTAATTGAAGGAGAGCACAGTGAGAGGCCCTGTGCCAGTGAAGTGGCCTCCTGGTTCCTCTGCCAGCCTCAGCTCACAAGAGGAGTGCCAAACCCAACCTTCACTCTCTCCCCCGGCAAAGTGCTCCTTCCCTTCCTGCAGAAGGGAATTTATACCACAGGACCTTTTCTCATCCTTCCAGCCTGCCTGCCTTGAGCCATGGATCAGCAGAACCATGGGAGCCTTTCCCTCCCTCAGAGGTGCAATTTCAGCCTTTACCCTTTCAGAGAGGTGCCAGACCCTGGTGCTTGCCCCAGACTGAAATTCCCCTCTGTTCTGCCACAGCCCCCTCACCAGAACTGCTCTTCCTTTGTGAACAAAGGAATCAGGGAACAGGTGAAGGAGCTTTCCCAAAGCACTGCACGGGTGCTGCTCCCCTGGGCCTTCTGGTGCAGCTGGGAAGGAGTGAAAAGGAGATGTGAGCAGCAAGGGCAGGCATGTGAGGAGCTACCTCAGAGAGTGATCAGTGAAACATCTGCCAGCCACTGCCCAGGGCCTCCAGGCTGGGGTTCAGGGCAGGGATCAGCTGAGCTGGCCCAGTGAATAAGCCAGGCTTTGTGCATGGGGCATAGAGGATGGGCAGGCTCAGAAATGGCTGCTTGAGAAGATGAGCTGGATGATCAGGAAGCAGGATTTGAGTCACATCACTGTGTCACATTCTCAGTCCTGGGTTGTGGCTTTTCTTTCTGTGCAGAGCTCCCATCTGAAGTGTGATTTACCCTTTGGGCAGGGGCATGAGCTGCCTGCCTTGCTGGGCCTCCTGCTACCCCCTCCATTTTTCATCTGAGGACCAGCTGCCTTGTTCTCACCTCCTGTGATGACACTTCCCACCCCATTGCTGTCTATTCTAGTTTTCCTTTCCTACAAAATGCCCACTCTGGATGGTTTATTCTTCCTCTTTGAATGAGACCTCAGGACTCCACCTATGCACATGTCAGCCTAAGAGAGGAAAGGAGACTTCCAAGGTGTCCTCATGGCTTCAGACCATTGTTCCTCATGATCATGCCTGCCCTGAGAAGCCCCTCTCCAGGTTGCTTTGCTGTTGGCTGCCTTTGCCAGGGCTGTCAGGAACGATTCCTGGCTCTGGAAGGAACCTCTTGGCTGCCTTCTGCCATGGGAAGTGCACAGCCTGGGCTGACTCCCCTTCCTGAGTCTCACTGGGTGCACGGTGAACCTTGGGCATGGAGCCCATGGTGCTGTGAGGCCCCGCTAGGGCACTGTTTGATCCTGCCCACCTGCCTGTCACCAGCATCGTCCCCAGTGAGGTGCCAGAGCCTCGCCTGCCTTTGCTTTGGGTGCTATTGTTCGACAGTTTCTGCCTGGGGTCCATCTGAAGCGCAGTTTTGAGATAACAGGAAGAGATAACGCCACAACTGAGATGCTCATTGGTTGTGTTTCCCACACACTATTTCTGCCTACATACAAACAGCAGGCCGGTGTTTCTGGCTGCTGCCTGGCCTCCCACACAAATGCCTGGCATCATTTCCAGCCCTTTGCTGTGGCATGGGGCAGATGAGCGAGCAGGGTGCGGGGGCAGAGGGGTGCTTGGTGCTGCCACTGCTGTCCAGCGAGGGGAACAGCTCTGAAACAACGCTGCCTGCAGGCATCCCCAGGCTGCATCTCCCTGCTTGCCACTCCCTGCCCCAGCAGCAGTGACATGGGCACAGGCAGCAAGGCATTTGGACAACTGGCCCTGTGTTGAAGATGGCAATGCAAGATGTTTTCTAGTACCATCTGTGGCAGATTACCTTTGTCAAGTGGGCAGTTTGCCTTATCTCTCTCTTGGAGTGACCACATTCACACCTCCCTCGGGAGGGGACATCTGCTGATAACAGCTATTGAATGTCACTGCATGACTGATAAGAACTATAACATCCCATTGGGAGATGCTCTGCCCAGAGGGAGGAGCCAAGCATTGCTACCCAGATATAATCCAGAGGTTTTGAGACACCAGCACGGCTTTCTCCACTGGATTCCCCAGAGGAACAGCAGCTGTCTCTTCTTCCACTGGATCTTCAGAGGAAGAATACATCCTTCTCTACAGGACCCCCTGCTCCAACAGAACCACACCTGACACTTCAGGAGGGCTGCAGCCACATTTCCAATGGGACTGCTACCAACACCCTGACCCACAGGGTGTCAGGTTGGGTTCTGACTCTGTCAGTGTTGTTTTAGTGTACTGCATTGTTTATTTTATCCTTTTTTTTTCCCTTTCCCTATTAAAGAACTGTTATTTCCGGCTCCCATATTTTTTGCCTGAGAGCCCCTTAATTTAAAATTTATAGCAGTTTGGAGGGATGGGGAGGGTTTACATTCTCCATTTCAGGGGAGGCTCCTGCCTTCCTTAGCAGACTCCTGTCTTTCCAAACCAAGACACCCTGGTAGAGGCACAGGATGAAATGTCTGGGACCGGAATTAGGCAAACCCCTCTTCCTCTGTCAAAGCCAAAGTGAGCTTTCCCATGAATAATGGCAGTGAAATAAAGGCATGTTTGTTTGCCAGCAAGTTCCTGTGGAAGGGTGCCCTGGTCTCCAGCTTTTCTTTCATAAAACATGCATGCACATCACGTGCTTCCACCATGGGCACCCTGCAAAGCCTGTGTCAGTCCCTTCCCCCTTTGGCTGGGCACCCCAGAGTCCCCTGTGCCTGTTGCCAGGTGTTCTGGAGGATCCTGCTGGGCAGTTCCTAGAAAGGAGCTCTGTGCCGGGGCACTGGGGGCTTGCCCTGCTCTGCCTTGGCTCTGCTCTTTCTCCTGACTCATCTCACAGTGACTGGTGTGTCCTGTCTGTCCCTGGTGACTTGTCCTGTCCTGAGCAATAGGCACAAGGGCAAACCAGGGAGAGCAAGGGCAGTCTGTAGGCTTGGGATGCTCTTGGTGTCACTATGGGACGTGAAAAAACACAAGCACACACACTGCTGCTGTCAGGGTGAAGAAAACAAAAGGGGAGTTTATTTTCTGACTGCAACATTTATAGTTTTCCAAAAGTGACAGTGGATTGGAGGGTGACAGTGCCACCTCTCCAATGACACTGCACAAACCAACATCTCCTCCTCCATAAAGGAATGCAAAACACTGAGTTATTTACAGAAAGTGTGTGAGAAAGTTCACTACAAGAATGTCAACATCAGAAGGCTTAGAAAATCTTAAAAAACAGGGTGACATTCCTGGGATGCTCCTATTTGTATTCCTGCTGGGAATGGGATTTCTCCTCTTGTATGAGAAGGGAGTAGCTCTCAGTTTGTGCTGGCGCTCCTGTTTCCCTCCATCTCTGCTTTCCTGGAAGTTTTACAGCTGTTAAAGGCACCACCTGAGGGAGCTGTGTCTCCGGGAATAGCTGTTCCAGGGAGCTGTGTCTCTGGGAATGGCTGCACTGAGGGAGCTGTGTCTCTGGGAATGGCTGTTCCGAGGGAGCTCTGTCTACAGGAATGGCTGTTCCGAGGGAGCTGTGTCTCCGGGAATGGCTGTTCCAGGGAGCTGTGTCTCTGGGAATGGCTGTTCCAGAGAGCTGTGTCCCTGGGAATGGCTGTTCTGAGGGAGCTGTGTCTCTGGGAATGGCTGTTCTGAGGGAGCTGTGTCCCTGGGAATGGCTGTTCCGAGGGAGCTGTGTCTCTGGGAATGGCTGCACTGAGGGAGCTGTGTCTCTGGGAATGGCTGTTCCAGGGAGCTGTGTCTCTGGGAATGGCTGCACTGAGGGAGCTGTGTCTCTGGGAATGGCTGTTCCAGGGAGCTGTGTCTCTGGGAATGGCTGTTCCGAGGGAGCTGTGTTTCTGGGAATGGCTGTACTGAGGGAGCTGTGTCTCTGGGAATGGCTGTTCTGAGGGAGCTGTGTCTCCGGGAATGGCTGTTCCAGGGAGCTGTGTCTCCGGGAATGGCTGTTCTGAGGGAGCTGTGTCTCTGGGAATGGCTGTTCCAGGGAGCTGTGTCTCTGGGAATGGCTGTTCTGAGGGAGCTGTGTCTCTGGGAATGGCTGTTCCAGGGAGCTGTGTCTCCGGGAATGGCTGTTCTGAGGGAGCTGTGTCTCTGGGAATGGCTGTTCTGAGGGAGCTGTGTCTCCAGGAATGGCTGTTCCAGGGAGCTGTGTCTCTGGGAATGGCTGTTCCAGGGAGCTGTGTCTCTGGGAATGGCTGTTCCAGGGAGCTGTGTCTCTGGGAATGGCTGCACTGAGGGAGCTGTGTCTCTGGGAATGGCTGTTCCAGGGAGCTGTGTCTCCGGGAATGGCTGTTCTGAGGGAGCTGTGTCTCTGGGAATGGCTGCACTGAGGGAGCTGTGTCTCCAGGAATGGCTGTTCCAGGGAGCTGTGTCTCTGGGAATGGCTGTTCTGAGGGAGCTGTGTCTCTGGGAATGGCTGTTCCAGGGAGCTGTGTCTCTGGGAATGGCTGTTCTGAGGGAGCTGTGTCTCCAGGAATGGCTGCACTGAGGGAGCTGTGTCTCTGGGAATGGCTGTTCCAGGGAGCTGTGTCTCCAGGAATGGCTGTTCTGAGGGAGCTGTGTCTCTGGGAATGGCTGCACTGAGGGAGCTGTGTCTCTGGGAATGGCTGTTCCAGGGAGCTGTGTCTCCAGGAATGGCTGCACAGCACAGGCTGCACCAACAGCACGGGGGACTGTGTGGCCCTTGTCCTGCAGACACACTGGTCACTCTAGTGACCAATTCTAGCTGGCTTCAGTGATTTCAGCAGACAGGGCCACTGTCGTGCATGGCAAAATGAGGATGTGGTTCCTGCTGCCTGTAGGAAGTTCTGGTATTTCAAACCCAAAATTCAACCAGGAAAACCTCCAATGCTCTTCTGCTGACCTGACAGTTTCTACAGACTCTGTTTTTCTTTTAGCCATTTATAAATGACAAAGAAGACAAGCTTAGCCTAAAGCTATCCAGTGCAAAAGAGGAACCATGCAACATGGAGATTTTTAAAAAGCACTGTCAAGAAGGAAACTTGTCTGCACAGCAAGTGACTTGTAGGAGCCTTTAGGCCCTGTAGTGGAAATTAAATAACAAATGTTGAAGGAGTTGATCAGAATCCACAGTTTTCCAAAGTGTTTAATAAGGAAGAAGGAGTGAAAATTAAAGATGTCCCCACCCTGTTTTTTTCAGACATCTTTTCTTGCCTAGAAATTCAGATCACAGGTGGGCTGCCTTGTCTGATGCTGCAGAAAACAGCAAGTATGTCCCTGACTGTTGCTGCCAACTACACTCTCTTATCAGGTTCATTCTGTCCTTCTCACCCCTATTCCTTGAACAGGTACAGTTTGGCTGGGCTGTGTTCTAGGGAAGAGAGGCTGGACATGTATATCTCCCAATATCATATGCTACCTGCAGCAGGCCTCCCTGTTGATGTTGGGAACATCACATCAGGAAAACTGGATTTCCCTTAAACTGGAAAACCTCCAAACTGCAGCTCCGAAGAGCCACAGGTGCCAGAGGCAATGTCAACAACGTGATGAGAGGCGTTTCAAGATGGCAATCATAGAAGAATCAGGCATGAATCTGCTTTGTCTCAAAGCATCTGTGCTAGGGAAGAGCATCTGTGGCAGAGCACCTTAGGCAAATGCAGGAGTGATGTCTCATCTGGAGATGAAAAAGTGCACCACGACCGGCAGGCACCAGAGCAGCTGCCTCAACTGACTCAACACATGTACACACACATGTTGAGCAGCAGGAACTGCTGGTCCTCTCCCTCTGCTGGAGTTTTGAGGGACATGTGCTTCTGTAGGCCTCATGAGAAACGCTACAGAAGAAAGATTTACAGGCCTCGAGTGACCAGAAGGGAAGCAAAAGCTCTGCTTCTCCACGGTGTGAAAGGAAGATGCTGCATCCTTTTGGGAGAAAGCTGCTGCAGGAAGCTGGGATGGAAGAAATGGTGCAGATGATCCTTCTCTGTGGGACAGGTGAGGTTTAGCCCACATCCCACGTGGGACCTGGCTGCTGTGCTCCCTTTCCCAGCTCCCAGTGTCACATGGCTGCCTGAAGAGCGAGCGCTGGTGTCATGGGACAGTCGTGTCTTGGAAGCAGAAACTTGTCTGCAGATGGTGTGGTGGCACCCAGCCAGGAGCCCAGGCCGTGGATCTGTGCCATGGGTCTCTTGGCAGCTTTGGCAGGCTGAACACCTACCTGCTGCCACTTTCGGGTCAGCCTTTTGCTCAGGGACAGCCCAGAGCGGGCCACGATGGACGCCCTACCTCAAATGTGCCGCTGAAGACATTTCCTGGGGAGAATTGTACGCACAAAAATTAGGAATTTCATGCTATGCCCATTTGACACCCAGAGCTGTGGGTTCTGGGCTACAGTGTCTTCCTTGGTTGGTGAACAGCATGGCTGGAGGAGAAGGCACAAGGCTGGACTCATGCTCAAAGGGCAGCTGGACCAGGGGGCTGCTCAGGGAGCTGCTTGGGCTCACTGGAGGAGAAGGGGAGTCTGTGGGCTGGCCATACCATGAAGACAAGAGTTTGGGGACACGCAGTGGTTAGCAATTTGTGGTGCCCACCTCTAGGCAGGGAGGGCAGTTTACAGCACAGAATTATCCAGCTGGTGTGTGCGTGGGGTGCACAAAAACATGTTGGTGCTGTCATCTAGTGGGACCACATGAGCACAGCTCTGTGCCCTTCCTCCCATGCCTTTTACTCCTCCCTTGCACTAATTCACATCCTGACTATCAGGCCTGTATTTTGTGGCCATAAAGCTTTTCCTTGAAACAGGCAGTGTGAAAGTTGTTATTGTTACAGGCTTCACACACAGTTTATGTCAGGCTTGTTTATCACAGGCCAGGATTAGAGGGAGCTCATCCAAACTCTTGAACTCTGATGGCCCTCACATACTTACCCTCAGTAGAGTGCATTTTGTGCCTGTAGAAGAGATTCACAAACAATAATGGTTAACTGCCCATCTAATTTAGATCTCACTTTGCACCCAAAGAAATACAAGTAAGCAAGACTGGAGATTTCTGTTAAGCCCTTGACTCCTGTTATTTGTATTTGAGACACAAATCACTATTTTCTGCTTGTGATCTTCACTGCAATCAGTTAGTTTCAGGTTTTGGTTCCTCTGGCAGCTGCTCAGACATGTCCTAACCACTTCCACAACACATGGCAAACCTCCCTGTCTGCTGCCTCGAGATTTCCCATAGGTTGCATTGAGAAAACTTGTTTTCCGGAAGACAAAAACCAATGTCAGAGACTCAGTGTTTGGGATGTGTTCAAGGCTGAGTGGCAATGGAAGGGCTAAAGGTGGGATTAGGGCCATGCAGCTCATTTCAGGTCTTTCCTGGCCTGTGATGGCTTTGTCCTGTATGTGTCTCCTTGTTCCTCACAAAGCAGAAGGAATCCTGGAACATCTGACACTGCTAATTCTGGTGGAGGAACTGGAACAGGGACCACAGCTGAGCAAGGGGCAAGAAGGAAGTGAAAGCACTCTCCCCAAATGAGCAGCACTGTCATGTTTTGGGGTTTTTTTTAGAGATGCCGGGATTTCTTAACCTTATTTTAAATAGAACTGTAGAACAACCCACGTGCTATTCTTCTCTGCCCTTCCTTCTAACTCTCCTTTTTTGGGAAGCACAGTAGTCTGCAAGTTATGTCTGTGTAAATACAGAGTTTATTTTCTGAATGATTCCTAACTTTATTTCTTTATCACTTTGTTATGCTGCTTAAAACACTCCTTGCCCCTGGTTAATTATTCCAGCTCATGGTGTCAGCTGTGGAGGCTGCAGAAACTCAGTGGTGCAAGACGATGGTGAGTAGAGGAAGGTCTTGATGGGATTCTGTTTCCACGCACGGGGGTGGTGTGGAGGTCATGTAAAAGACACACGAAAAGAAAAAAAAAAGAGCCACAAATCTTTGGAATCATAGAATCATTTAGTTTGGGAAAGACCTCCAAGGCCATTGTGTCCAGCCATTAACCCAGCACTGCTAAATCAGCCACAAAATAATGCCCATAAGTGCCACACCTACACATCTTTACCATACCTCCAGGGATGGTGACTCCACCACATCTCTGGGCGGCCTGTTCCAGCTCCTGACCACCCTTTCCGTGAAGAAATTGTTTGTAATATCCCATCTAAGCCTCAGCCTGGCACAACTCGAGGCGATTCTTTCAGGCAGTTGTAGAGGGCGAGGAGCCCCGAGGAGAAAGCCCCGCAAGGCCAGGAGAGGGCACCTGGAAACAACTGTTCCATGCACAGCTCTGCTGCTGGGCTCTTCTTTCCCCTTTCATTTTATTTTCGCCTCCCCCGTCGCCCCACCTTTTTTTTTTGCACAAACCCTGTGAGCCGTTTTCATCTTCCTGGCAGCTCGCAGCTCTGTGCCATCAAAGAGGAGCACAAAGCTCCGCTCGGTGTGTGGGGAGCAGCCGGCTGTGCCTCCCCTGCCTGCATCCCCTCTCTCTCCTCCTGCCCCAAATTCTCTCCCCGGCTCCACGCACACGCCCATGCTCTCCCCCATGTAAAACATAGGGGCACATGCACGTGTATTGTCAGCACGCAGCAATTCAGGGTCAAAACTTGATCCTTTCGCCCCCTCCCAAAAAGCTCTCCCCTAAAACATGCGGACTTCAGTAAAAGAGCACCTGCATTCAAACCACTGTAATGTTTTGAGGAATCAGAAAAACGCCCCACCTCACTGAGCAAGAACATCAGGCTGGAAGCAGTGCCAGGCTTGGATGTCTTTTTGAGCTGCCACTACACCCCGGCTTTTGGAAAACTCGTTGGAGCAGGCTGCCCGGGGAAGGGGTTGGATCATCATCCCTGGAGGCGTTTAAAATGTAGATGTGGAGCTCAGGGAGCTGATTTAGTGGTGGGTTTGGCGGTGCTGAGCTAATGGTTGGACTCGATGATCTCAGAGGTCTTTTCCAACCTAGATGATTCTGTGACTCTTATTCTTTGTGTTCATAATGGTTGAATGTTGCTCCCTGAAAATCCAGGTTTTCTGAAGGCTGAAAACACGGAGCCATCAGATTTCAAATGAAAGGTGTCAGGCTGGAGAAATGTTCAGAGCCCTGCTGCACTGTGGGGTGGCTGGGAACAACACCAATTTCAGCCAGATTATAAAGCTCCTGGCCATTTGTTTGGAGTGAATTTTGACACATGCAGCATCCCCACCTTGCTTCCCTTCTGGGACAATGAGCATCCCATGGTCTTTCCCTCTCTCACCCAGAGATGTGCAGAGATGGACTCTTCTCACCCCCAGTCCCCACACATAAGC